>JAPTYO010000011.1:10383746-11808746 GCA_036873135.1 Clarkia xantiana subsp. parviflora
GGTGGGGGTCGGTGATGGCGGTGACAGTGAGGAGCTCCGGCGCAGGGCGAGGTGGTGATGGCGTCGGACGGAAGGTTACCGGCGGATCTAGAGGTGGTCGGAGGGTGGAGATATGGAGGAAGGGACTGCAGAAAAAAATTAACGGGGAGAGAGATAGAAAGGAGAGAGAGAGAGAGAGAGAGAGGAGCTTTGCAGAGAAAAAAAATAAAAATCTACTAGAAGACGAATTATGCACGTGTTCCGAAAAGAGATAGTTTATTATTTTCTGTTCCCCTTTTTACATGTAAAAATAGCCTATTTATAGCTAAACTAGGACCTCCAAACTAGGAAAATAAAATTTGAAAAATATGCACCATCAATATTCCGAAAATATACATGTATATTTATGTATTTCATCATAAATACACATAATATATTTTCTAAATATTTTACAATAATTAATGCATATACACTGTCATATTTTAACCAGTCATATCTTTAGAAACTTAGAGACCTTCCATATTTTAAATACTTCCTTTTTTTTAACGTATCACATATGACATTTTGAACGTGCTACGCGCGGACAAAAATTAGGTGTTTACAGCTTGCCCCTCTTTGGGCGAATTCCCATAGAACATGTTCGAGGGGATTTGTCCAAAGACGAGTAAACACTAATTTTGGTTGGGAAGTATATCTTCTTTTGAGTCTTCGATTCTTCAAGGAAACTCCTGGCTTATTTCGGACGGTGCGAAAGAAAACCTCCATTGGTAATGCAGAATGTAGAGCAGCCTCCAGCGGCAGTGCGGTAAATAAGAGCCTCCAGTGGCGGTGCAGAAAAGTAAAGCCTCGGTCGGCGGTGACCCGCGAGAGAAGATTGTAAAGCCTCCAGTGGCGTGCAGTAAAGTAAAACCTCAATCGACGATGCCTCCAGTGGCGAGCGACAAGGAAAAGCCTCCAGTGGCGTTTGTCGGAGAAGAGCCTCTAGTGGCATCCGTTGTAGAAGAGCCTCTAGTGCCATCCGTTGGAGAAGAGCCTCTAGTGGCGTATGTCGGAGAAGAGCATCTAGTGGCGTCCGTTGGAGAAGTGCCTCTAGTGGCGTGACTTGCGAAGGCTGAATACTAAGACTTCGTTCGTCAAGGGGGACTCTCAGAAAGCTGGAAAACTTCAGATCCTGATTGTCGGATGTGACTTGTAGGAACAGACTGTAACAGTCCTACTTATCTTTAGAATGTGACCCGCGAGAGCAGATTGTAACCGTCCCGCTTGCCGTGAACTGACTCGTAGGAACAGACTGTAACAGTCCTACTCATCCTTTGAATGGTGACTCGGGAGAACAGACTGTAACCGTCCCGCTTGCCGTGAAGTTAACTCGTAGGAACATACTATAACAGTCCTACTCATCTTTGAATGGTGACTCGCGAGAGCAGACTGTAACTGTCCCGCTTGCCGTGAAGTTGACTTTGGAAGACGCTGTGTCGTAGAAAATACGCTTGCGCATGAATTTTTTTCCCTAATTTTTGCCTAAACTGTGCATGGTGCGACAATCTAGCGGGATCTTTTTTCTTTTTAATTTCTCTCATATTCTCTCCTTTTACCACGGTCGATTGAGAGATTTCCGACCGTGCCCCTCGGTTTTTTATTTTCTCTCCTTTTGCCATGATTGCAATTTCTGAACTTGCAACCATGCCTCTCATTTCCTGATTTTGCCTAGGCCGCCCTTTCGGGTTTTCGACCTAGCGGAAGCACTCTTTATTTGGTAGCCAATTGTTGGGTGGCAGTGACCCGTTCTTTATTTCCGCCTCGATGCGGGAGTATTTGTAGCCGTTTGGAGGGTGGCTATGACCCTTTTCTCACCGTCGTCAATGTTGCAGGAGCTCTTTTGATTGTAGCCATTTGGAGGGTGGTTGTAGCCCTTTATTCCTCGTCTCTGATCCGAGAAACACTTTTTGTATGTAACCATTTCGAGGGTAGTTGTGGCCCTTTCACTTAATACCCGCCATCGATGTTCCGGGAGCGCTCTTTTGATTGTAGCCGTTTAGAGGGACGACTGTGACCCTTTCTTTTATTTTCCCGCCCTCACCGGGTTCGCGGGATCACTCTTTTTCTGTAGCCATTTTAAGGGTGGCTGTGGCCCTTTTTATTATCCCACCCTCACAGGGTTCCCAAGGTCACTCTTTTATTTGTAGCCGTTTGGAGGGTGGCTGTGGCCCTTTTTATTCTCCCGCCCTCACAGGGTTCGCGGGGTCACTCTTTTATTTGTATTCGTTTGGAGGGTGGCTGTGGCCCTTTCACTTATTTCCCGCTTTTGATGTTGCGGGAGCACTCTTTACCTGTGGCCATTTGAAGGGTGGTTGTGGCCCTTTCTTTGTAGTCGTTTTAGGGACGACTGAGATCCTTTTTATTTTTAGTTGATTTAGGGACAACTATAACCCTTTTATTTCTTCAATGCTCTCACAAGAATTGCATAAACACTCTCCTTATTTTTATGAAGCCGATTAAAGGGCGGCTGTGACCCTGAAGAAAAATGATTTTTTTTTCTTTTTTGCTTTTTTTTTTTTTGAAAAATCAAATTTAACGAAAATAATCAACAATACTTATGTACATGCCCCTAGTGGAAAATTGAAAATTTTTAATTCAAAACATCTTCTTGAGAATGACTCAGCTAATTTAGTTAAAATACGTCGGTCGTGTCGACGCCCTGGATGGACCCTACGGTCATTGGATAACATAGACAATGATTTCTTCTATCGGCTTCTCAAGTGGCCCGGCTATTGCTCAATCTCGCATGGGGATGTCCCACGACTAGAACCTATCGGGTTAGGCTCGTCGCATGCAGGATGAATGGCTTGGTTAATGAACACACATAGATGGTGTTGAGTTTGGCACAGTAGTCCGCAAATGGTAAATTTGGGCATAGATATCGCTCGAGGTATCAGGGATAAATTCGACAGCTGGCGGCGAACAAAAGGGCCGTGCACGAGTGTCTCTTCAGGGGCTTTGATTTGGATGATTATCCAAGCTGCACGATGAGTAAGAAAAAACTCAAATTTCAAGGGATAAAAATGATCAGAACTTTTCTTACCTGGGTGTTGGATCTTTTTCTAGTGGGCAATGTGCTCGCTATGTGACTGGACCTGCTGCATGTCCTGATTTTTCTGCTCCATATAGAAAACACAACTTGTATATGAACACCTTCCAGAAAGTAAATGCCCCTGGACCTCTGATGGAAGGCACCAACACTAATGTTTTCTTTGCTTGACATCTCAAATGTTCATTGATCAGCACATTGAATCTTCACGAGACTCTCGATGATCTCTTGATATTTTCCCATCTCCGGACATGTCCGATCTCAATAGGAGATGCCCCTTCTTTACCACTGACCGGTTTAGACCTCGCCGTAAAACAGATGTACAGCTTAGTTCGGGGACGCGTATGAATTCTACATATGGTAGGTGGAATTTTGGCATGTAAGTTCTTTGGAGCAGTCACATTTCACGTGGTTGCGACCTCGTCGAAGTGGTCGTCCGATTTGCAAAAAGAGTACGAGCACTCAAATCTCAAGGAAAAAATCAAGTACAATTCATCGTACCTGAGCGATATCCCAAGTGCGCAATTTTTTCTTCGTGCAACTGGATTAGCTACAATGTTCTCTTTATATTGCCCCATTCGACCGACACAACTTTTATGTGTGGGATACCTAACCAGTACCTGAAAAGACCAAACATGAATATTAGTATAAAGAATAAATGAAGTCATGCATGATTTTTTTTTAAAAAACTCTAATGTCATTCATTTCATAATTTTGATTGATTTTTAAAAATGAATCAAATTTGTGATCTAAGGTGTTTTGCACCATTATGGAGTTTACTGAGTTTGCTGAGTGCACTATCTGGCTCGAACGCAGAACAAATGCTCAAAACAAAGTTTTTTTAAAAATATTTTCTCGTCCTTTGTTTAAATTCGAACAGTCGCACTCAACTGTACAGTTAAACTATTTTTTTCAAAAAATAGAATCAAATCTCTTTTTTTAAAACACTAACTCATGCGAATGTTGAGACAATTTTGTTGAAAAAGTGCAATACGCCTTGGATAAAATGAATTGACACTTTGAATTTTTTTTAAATACTCATGCATGCTCGAAAGTTAAAATTCAGCTGTTAAAAAAATTTACAATTTAGAACGGCTAACCTTAAGGGTACATATGGAATGTATGTACGAAATGAAAAATCCAGGTAAAGTTTTTTTATAAACAGAAATGCAAATGCAATGCATGTATGTATGGAATTAAAAGCTCAACAATTAAGAGAAGATTTACAATCTATCTAAAAAATTGTTTTTCCTAAAACAATGCCTATAAGATGTACATGAGATGAAAGTTGTACAGGTAAGAAACTTACAAGCTACCTAAATTTTTGTTTTTTTTAAAAAAAAAAAAAAAATCAATGCATCCTAGTTGCTCAAAAATAAAAATTCAGGTGAATTTTTTTTTTTAAATTATACATATGAAATGCACGTCTTTTGATAAAAAAAATCAGGCAAATTTTTTTTTTAAACAAAGAGTCCTAAAACTAAGAGAGCTTACGATTTATATAAAAAAAAAATTAAATAAATGCATACTGGATGCATTATTAAAAATAAAACAATTCACGTAAAAAGTTTTTTTAAATGATGCATATGAAATGCACGTTCGAAATTAGAAGCTCTAATAGCTAAAGAGGACTTACAATTTTTCCTAAAATGTTTATTTCAAAAAAAAAGTAATGCATACGTGACGCACTAACCAAAATTACAACTCACCTAAAGAGTTTTTTTAAAATACAATGCGTATGAAACGCAGGTTTAAAATAAAAAATTCAGGTAAGAGGTTTTAAAAAAACAATGCATGCAAAATGCAAGTTTGAAAATAAAATGTATACAACTAAATGACTAACAATTAGCTGGAATTTTTTTTTTTTTTAAGTAATTTAATGAGGTGAATGCATGAGAAATAAAAGTTATACAAACAGTAATATTTACCTGATAACCTTTACAAAAAAACGGAAATAACACGACATGTTAGGGGGTAAAAAATGTGTGGCTTTGCTCTACAAGGTAGGTTCCACTGATAGGTTCCCGACACGGTGGTTTCCTCCCCCTAAAAAGGGATATCGGGACCTACACGAGCGAGTGAGTTTTTCCGAGTCGTACCGGCGGAACTACCGCTCCAGTCGTACCGTACTAAACCTCCAAGGTTCCTAGTCGCCTTGGGTTTGATGCGTTTTGGACATTACACTAGAGTGGTGTGTGCGAGTTTATATGCAATATAAAATACAACATAGAAAAATATTCAGTTATAAAAATAATATCTCCACACATGAAATCACACAAAAACAACCAAGTTAGATCAGTGAAGTCAAAATAAAATAAAAAATAAATCTACAAAACTCAAACATGGAAAAAAAAGTGAATATACTGAGCCCGAACCCTCTAATTTCCCCAGCAGAGTCGCCAAATTGTCGGACCTAAAATCCGACCTAAGGCGATACGTTTTGAAAACGTGGATTTTGAAAAGAGTCGCCACTAGTTTATTATTAGGCTAACTAGAATCCTAAATTACCTAAGCGAATAACGAATTAAACACCTAGGCATAAAATCGATCTACGAGCAGAAATTCGAGTTCGGGAGTTCTATTACGAATTAAAAAAAAAAAATTTAACCATGCCCTTTCGGTACTCAATTCACTTAATTTCCAACTTTATTTTTTATTCAAATTAATTTAACAATGTCAGGATTTAATTAATTTCAAATGCAAAATTATTATCAACTACAAACCTAACTCTAAAACTAATTATAATATATAACTCAAATTAAGACTAAATCTAGAACCCAAAATTACCTAATATAATATATCCACAACCTTATATATATTCAACATATATACATAAGTATTTGAACAATTAAATATTCTATCCAATTAAATTTAACAAATTACACTTAAGTTACCTAATTAAGTCTAATTTGACAACAAATAAAATAAATAAATAAATAAATAAATAAATAAAATGACTGCAATTTACTTAATTATGTCTAAATTACAAAGTTAAAACTGATATAATAATAATAATAATAATAATAATAATAATAATACAAAACTGAATAAATTTTTAAAAAAAAAAACATGGAGCGGGACTCACCGGGGAAAAGACACAGAGGGCAGCGAAGGCGGAGGGCGATCACGGCAGGGACGGCAGGCGACCAGGCAACGGGACGGCAGCAGCAGGTATCGAAGCGAGGACCGGTCGACGTAGCAGCGGACGTAAACATGAACTCCGACGAGGTCCAGGCAGAGATCGGGTCTTCGTCGGTTCTTGTGTTGGGGGCGAGATGAACGGCGGACAGGCACCAGTGGACGGCAAGGCCGATCGAGGTGGAGCGGCGGGCAGGAGCTAAGCGGGCTGCCGGCGAGGGGTGGAGAGATAAAGAAGATAGATAGTGAGACGGAGGGTGAGAGAAACGGGCGGCCACCGGCGGGGCTCCGGAAATCCGACGGGCTGGGACGGACGGCTGGATGCTGGTATGGTGGTCGAGCCGCAGTGGCCGGGCGCGGCAAGACGAGGGCGTGGTGGATGGTGGTGCGCTTGGAGGTCGCCGGCAGGATGGCTGGAGTGGAGGCCCTCCGGTGCCGGCCCGTGGTGGAGATGATTCAGCCGGGTCGGAGCGGACAAACACGGTGGGGGTCGGTGATGGCGGTGACAGTGAGGAGCTCCGGCGCAGGGCGAGGTGGTGATGGCGTTGGATGGATGGTTACCGGCGGATATAGAGGTGGTCGGAGGGTGGAGATATGGAGGAAGGGGCTGCAGAAAAACTTTAACGGGGAGAGAGATAGAAAGGAGATAGAGAGAGAGAAGAGCTTTGCAGAAAAAAAAAATCTACTAGAAGACGAATTATGCACGTGTTCCGAAAAGAGATAGTTTAATATTTTATGTTCTCCTTTTTACATGTAAAAATAGCATATTTATAGCTAAACTAGGACCTCTAAACTAGGAAAATAAAATTTGAAAAATATGCACCATCAATTTTCCGAAAATATACATGTATATTTATGTATTTCACCATAAATACACATAATATATTTTCTAAATATTTTACAATAATTAATGCATATACACTGTCTTATTTTAACCAGTCCTATCTTTAGAAACTTCGAGACCTTTCATATTGTAAATACTTCCTTTTTTTAACGCGTCATATATGACATTTTGAACGTGCTACGCGCGGACCAAAATTAGGTGTTTACAGGTATGAGCGATGGGGATAGTCAAGTTCACCTGTAATTCACCGACTCTTTTATTCACTAAGTTGGCCACCAACCGGATATTAGTTGAAGGTTGTGAATACTTGTACGGATGCCATGGAGAAGTGTTCCTAAGTGGAAATTAGGCAAATGGAGAATTATCAGTTGACCTAGGATACAGCGCGACAATATATAAATGTTGTTTATAACAGGTTGATTGGAGAAAAGGGAATCAACGTTCCGCGAGCGCTACAACACTCCTAATAGATGAGTAGCACGATGCCCGTCGTGTCCGCCGGTCGCACGACAAACCTCGTATGAACTGTTCGGAAGCAAGGACCAGATCAAAGGAGTTAAATGTTGATGCAGATTTGGACGACAATACATTAACAGGCACCCTCTCATTCCGGCGAGTGGGAGCTGTAAGCATATGGTGATGGGCGCCGTAAATGGAAGCCCATTATATGTATATGTTACCTAAGTTAATTGGGTAAATGTAACATTAGGAAATTGGGCCAGACCCAAATCCCAATTGACATGAGAGGCCAAAAATATGGGCCTCCCTTATGCATAGGCCGGCTGAATTATTAAGGTGGGCAAAGTGGAATTTTGTCCACTTTGCTCACCCTATAAATACATAGTGTTAGGGGATTTTTAGGGTTAATCCTTAATTCATCCTTGGAGTGTTTTAGAGGGAAAAACCCTCCTACCCACGCACACTAAGTTTCGGCCGAACCACTACCTTACCAAGGGTATGCCAATTTGCCTTTGAGCAAACACTCCGGAGATCTGTCCCCTTGCCAAGAATCGATCAGAGGCTTTGTTGTGGAGAATATACCACGTAGGGATTCCTTCACAAGAACCCCTACAGGTGCCGACCGGAGGATCGTGAACTCCCTCCCGCGAAGATCTTGGGTCTACGGAGAACTATAGAGGTATGTATAAATCTTCCACTGCGTAATTTCGATTACTAGCACGTACCGTGATTTAGTTTCCGTAGTGATTACTCCTCGTAATCTAATAGTACTGCTATGTATACTTGATGAAGGGGAAATATGAAACAATGAAACAAATTCATAGTTTACAAACAAAACATTGAGTTTCATCTTAATAAGATATTAAATGTTTTCGCAATAAGAAATGCGACAACAAAGATTCTCTGTTTAGAGAATGTTGACTTAAACACGATTTAATCCGTGAAGTAAAAACCCGATTGAGTTGGCTCGCGGTTTCGATCCCACTGAGTAGCGTTTTACTGATTAGTATTAATAACGTGGCAATGGTCAATGTTTTGGCTTAGTGGGTGAAAGGCATGTCATTAGGTATGTATTAGATAAAAATGATCGAATCCAACCGCATCTATTCCTTCCTAAAATTTCGGGTAGATTTGGTACTTGCGGTGCAACGTGCCGAGACCGTTTATTAGTGTGAGGAACATACCGTTTTGAGAAACGCGGCGGTCTAATGGTCAAATTGATATTATATTTTTTTAAGAAAAATATTGATGTTTTGACGGTCCGAGACCTACAATGATAAAATGACGATCTGAGGATCAATGATGATGTGGTTGAGTGATAACTTCACACCCAACTCGTGTGTTAACACGTTAAATAATTTGGTTGAGACCATGTTTATTATAGCGTTATTATTAATATGGGGTAGCTATTTTAACTAGCAATTACCTTTTGATTAAGGTATCCCATAAGAAGAAAGATAAAACTCAGTTTGAGTTGTGCCTTCGAATGTGGGGGGTGTCTTGCTAAAATTTATGATACCTCTATGGAAAAGGTGCATACATGCCCTAAACTGTTGATTGCATTTCATAGGGTATGCTCAGAACATTAAAGTGTATCGGTTTCTTGTGTATGAATCGAAAGTGTCGAATATACACAAACATACGTTAATGTAATCAAGAAATGCATATTTCTTTGGAAAATGTATTTCTGGCTAAGTCTAGAGGATATGCAAGTTCTTCGGGACAAGCATATGAAACTATAGAGGAAATATAGTCTAGACCGAGAATATGAAGAGCATGTTGAGGTCGAAACCGAGGTCAAGCCTATGAGGAGTAAAATGACGAGGATTGGGAAATCCTATGGTCCAGATTTTCTGACTTATATGCTTGAAGCATTTACTGACCTATATGCTTGAAGTCGAACCTCATACTTACCATGAAACCGTAAACTTTTCTGAGAGACATCTATGAAATGAGGCAATCAATAGTGAAATCGAATCCATCTTGCAGAACCATACTTGGGAGCTAGTGGATCTTCCGACCGGAAGCAAACCGTTAGGTTACAAGTGGATATTCAAACTTAAAACGAAAGAAGATGGATCAATTGATAATTACTAAGTCCGACTTGTCATAAATGGTTATAGACAAAATGAAGGGACTGGATTATTTTTTATAAATATTCTCCAATAACCAGAATTACTTTCATAAGGATGGTACTTGCTATTGCAGCTTTTCTAGATCTAGAAATACATCAAATAGAAGTGAAAAACAACTTTCTTGAATGGAGATTTAGAGGATGAAATCTACATTTAACAACCAGAGGGTTTCTCTGCGCAGGGGCAGAAAAAGAAATTATGTAAACTAGTCAAATTTCTGTATGATTTAAAAAAAGGCGCCTAAACAATGTCTTTATAATTTTGACAGTGTTTTATTGGAGAAATGTTTCAAAATAAATAAGACAAAAAATTTATGTGATGACATGCTTATCGTTGGAAATAACGATGAGATGGTCTGGTCCACTGGATATATGTTGAATTTTAGTATTGACTTGAAATATATGGGTCTTGCCGATGTGATATTTGGAATTAAAACTCACGTGATCGTCGGAAGGTCTTATTATTAGTCGAACTCACTATATCGACAAGATATTAGATAACATCAACATTTACAAGAACGAATTTAGTACTCTAAAGATACGAGTAAATATTTGTTCAAGAACAACTGAGAATGTTTTATCAAAATAGACACTACCACTCTGAGTATATGTGGTTACGTTTTCACCTTACGAGGTGCAACAACGTCGTAGATAATCCTCAAAACAAACAGTCATAGCCAGATCGACTATTAAGTCTGAGTTATTGCACTAGAGAAATGTGCCGAAGTGGCAGAATGGCTATGCCATTTTCTCGAGGATCTTACTAATTGGCCAAAACTTGTGTTGATGCAGAGATTGATGAGTTTGTTTTGGTTTAATCCAAATGAAATCCAATCTAATGTAAGGTTTAAGATTTTGTTTAAGAGATTAGGTTAAAGCGGAAATAAGTGGTGCACCCCCTATTTGGCCGGAAAAAAAAAATTGTTAAAGGTTGGGAAATATGACACTCTGCGAACCTGTTGTCCACGCAAAAATCAACCTAAATTTAGTTGTTGGATTGACAAAAATATTCCTACAGGAAATGATAGTCTGAGGACTGTGATGGTTTGAGAACATTGATGCAACGTTGCAATAATCAATCTGTATAACACAGTATAGCTTGTATAATGGAATGTTTAGACGTATACGTCATAGACATTATAATTACATTAGACAGTTGCTCTCAAATATATTTATTGTGCTCGATGTAGTAAAGTCGGCAGATAAATAGCGGATCCGCTACCCGAAAGGGTTAAACTGGGAGTTATTTGGTCAAGCGTCAAAGGGAATGGGGCTAAAGCCCGTATAGGAAACACTCCTGAGAAGGAAAACCCAACCATGATGACTGGAGATCCCAAGAACTTGGTTCAATGGGACAACCTAATCACAAGAGTGGGTGTGGTCACTGTGGGGGTCAAACACCGAGCTCATTCCTATGATGTAAGCACTGATGGAGATGAGGTTAAGCTTTTGCCTTTGTTGATCTTCAAGCATCGGTTAAACCGAGCATAGTAAATGCAAACTACTTAACTGAAATCACATACTAAGCAAAGCTTTTAATGATTCGTAAGGAGAACTCAGAGTCGTGATGTTGCTCTTGAGACATAGAATCACCTATGCGAGTGAGAAGTGTGGCCGCTTCGAAAGGAATTTTTGAGGGTGCAATTCTAAGAAACGCTTGCAGAACCAGGCGAGTGATCCAAGGCCTAGGGATCACAGGGCGTGAACCAAACTATACTAGAAAGGTACCTGTGTGGGTTATGTCGTCATCTACACCAACGACAGTCGGTTCAAGGACATCGCATCTACCGACCAGTCAGTAGAGAATGCATGATATCACAAGAGAAAGGTTCAAAGGGGTTACTCATACCTATCATTTGCAGGTATTGACCGTTGAACTCAAAATTCGTGTCTTTGTTTCCCAATTTCCATTCATGTGGGGGATTGTTGGATTTGGGCTATTTTAAATTAAATTGGTTTTGGGCTAGTTTTGGACTAATGTTTTAAGCCTAATTTTCAGATTGAGCCCAACTAATGGGTATACGTCCGATTCGGGTTCGTTTTATAATTATTCGGACTTCGCATACACGTCAAACCCACCAAACGGTCCTAAAATAATCGCCCGCAAGTCTAAAACGGCCTGGGGTACGCGCACGCGTACCTCGAGTGTAGGACTCGTCCGACAATCCGGACCTCTGTCCGGATTGTTGAGACAATCCGGATTGCTAGACAATCCGGAGGTCGGGATTGTGACCTCTGGATTACGTCTAGAAATGCGCATGACTCCTATATACGCGCGTACGGCACGTGTCGGACTCTACGACGTCAAATCCTTGCTCGTCCACGTCCGGTTCACTTTTTCACAATTAAACCGACGTTGGATCATTCAAAACCCGGTTTGATTCCAAGGCCCCCTCTCTAAACTTTCTCTCTCTACAAATCCTAATTTAAGCATCGGAGAGGGTTCATCGCACTCCACCCCCCCCCCCCTTGCGTGGTGTGAAATTTCCATTTGTGCAGGTATACGGAGACGCACGTACTCGGACATGTGCGGAGGCCCGACATACCGAAGACCCGAGACACGTCTATATCGCAAGGTATGCATACACACATACACCGCAAGGCATGCACATATGCATACTCCGCAAGGCGCGTATATGCGCATACACCTGCAAGGTGCACGCACACGCAGACACTACAAGACTTCCAAAACTTAGTCATTTTAAGGGCTTGCAAGTCCCCGACAGTCCGACGGTTCGACACTCCGACTCTCCGATGGGCCGACAATCCAATACCCCGATTTTCGGACATCCACGAGCTCAAACAACCCGTCAATATAACTACACAACACTTCAGGGACCCGACGACTTTCGAGTCAACGACCCGCGAAGAGTCGGGATCCAACACCAACTCTTTATTTAGCCCAAATTTGAGTGAATTGAAATTGTGAAAGGAGTTTTGTACCACATCGAGTATTTTACCTCTCATCCTCCCTTCTCCTCTCCTATATAAGTAACTGAAATTTGACTAATTGCATTTTAGTCATTGAGTTTTAGAATATTGCATTTTGATCCTCAGACTTTGTAAATTTGCATGTTTACCCTCATTATTTCCAACAATTCTATCAATTGGTATCAGAGCAGCGAGTCCTCTTCCTTCCGGCGACGCTCGTGATTCCATTTCCTTTCTCCGACGGAGTTCCAAGTTGCTACGACGGAGGTCATGACGGAAACAAGAAATCAGGATGTTCGAAAGATTGAGGCTCAATTGCGCGAACACGAGAAGACAATGCAACGTCTGGATCGTACAGCAGTGGAGACGCTCGAGGTGATCAATGGCATGAACATGAAGTATTCGACATTGGCGGAGCAAAACACGGAGATCGTGTCACAATTGAAGGATACTGCGATGCAAATTTCAAGGAATAAAGGTCTGTTAGTAGGAGAAACATCTAATCCAGCTCGTATCGAAGAGAATATGCCTCCAATTCAGCTTCAACAGCAACAAGTGAGGCCGATTCGCGTTGGACGAGTGGATTTTCCACGATTTGATGGAGAGGATCTCTCAGGTTGGCTATAGAGATGTGAGCATTTCTTTGATATGGACGAAATTCCTGAGGATCAGAAGTTGCGTTACGCTGCAATTCACTTGGATGGGGACGTGTTGCAATGGCATCAGTCGTATATGAAAACTCGTGGTGTAGGAGTGACATACCTGCCTTGGACTGAGAATGTACGTGCAATTACGGCTCGATTCTCTGATTCGTTGTTTGAAGATGAAATGGAGGATCTCACTACCTTATACCAGACTAGTTCCTTGTAGGATTACTGCAGATCTTTCGATCTTTATTGAATAAGGTCTCCATTTGTGAGGAGTATGTAGTTATCATTTTCTTACGGGGTTTGATAACTGAGATTCATTGCCCGGTCAAGATGTTCCAACCAAAGACATTGAGAGATGCTTACTCTCTAGCTCGAGCTCAAGAGATCACGAATTTGGCAATGAGAAAGTCCTTGAACAATCAGGGATGATTCAATTCTGTTTCTAAACCAGTAGATATCTCCTCCAACAAATACTGGTAAGCTCTCTTTATTGCCTACTCCTAATCGTGTTGTGCAAAGTGGTCCTGCTAAGAGCTCAAGAATGTTATCATCTAAGTATATTGATGCTAAGAGGGCAAGGGGAGAGTGCTTTTGGTGTACAGAAAGATATGTGCCTGGTCACAAGTGTCCAAAGAAGCAATTCTTTTGTTGCCTGGAACAGCTATTAGATGTTGAAGATGAAATGGTAGAGATAGTGGATGAAGATGATAATGAACCACCTCAGCTCTCAGTACATGCTTTAATTGGGATACATTCTTATTCTACAATGAAGATTACAGGCTCCATGGGAACTAGGACACTTCAAATCTTAATTGACTCTGGTTCCACTCATAACTTCATCAATGAGAAGTCAATTTTGAGGTTAGGTTGCCCAGTAATCAATGTAGCTGCCATGAATGTTAGTGTTGATAATGGTAGCAAGCTGCCTTGTGCAAAGATGAGTCCAAAATTTCAGTGGATGATGCAGGGAACTTGGTTCACAGCTGATGTGCTCGTTATTCCCTTATACAATTATGATATGGTCTTGGGGATACAGTGGTTAATGACACTGAATGACATTATGTGGAATTTTAAGAAGCTCACCATGGATTTTTTTTTGTTGATGAAAGGAAAGTGGAGCTCAAAGGGACTGGCCAAAATGATCTTTCTATATGTTCAACTGAGAAGATGGTTATACTTTTGAAGAATGAGAGTCAGTTAGCTTCAACCCACTTATGTAGCATTCAATCGGTCGGAAGTGGCAATGATCAACCATTTTCTTCCACCATATTAGATTGTTCATACTCCTCTAAGGTGACTAGTATATTGACTGAGTTTGAAGATGTTTTCAAGGTGCCTACATCTCTTCCTCATCAAATTACTCTTAAAGATGGAGTTTTTACCATCAATCAGAAGGCTTAAAGGTATCCTGCTGCTCAGAAAGATGTGATAGAAAAGATGACTAAAGAATTGGTTGACACATGAGTTGTTCAGAACAGTAAGAGTCCTTTTGCTTCAATGGTCGTGTTGGTTAAGAAGAAAGATGGTTCTTGGCGCATGTGCATAGATTACAGGAAGTTAAATAATGCCACCATTAAGAATACATTTCCATTTCCTTTAGTGGAAAAGCTCCTTGATGAGCTACATCGGGTTGTCATCTTTTCAAAGATAGATTTACGTTCTGGTTAGGAGATGTTGATAGATTTACCAAATCAGAATGTGGCCAGGAGATGTTGACAAGACTGCTTTCAAAACTCACCAAGGGTATTTTGAATTCTTAGTCATGCATTTTGGATTAACCAATGCACCAGCAACTTTTCAAGCCCTAATGAATTATGTCTTCCAGCCACCTCTTCGAAAATCTATCTTGGTCTTCTTTGATGACATCTTGGTTTATAGCAAGACTGAAGAGAAGCATGTTAAGGACCTCAGAGAAGTTATGACACTTCTAAGGAAGCATGGTCTATTTTCCAAGCAATCTAAGTGCTCATTTGGAGGCACAGCAGTGGAATATCTGGGGCATATCATTTATGGGAAAGGGGTGGCCACTGAACCATCAAAAGTTGAAGCTGTTAAGCACTGGCATGTTCCTACTACTGTCAAGAAATTGAGAGAGTTTTTGGGCCTTACAGGATATTATAGGAGATTCATACGTGGCTATGGCATCTTGGAAAAACTTCTAACAAATTTGTTGCGTAAGGATAGCTTTAATTGGTCTCAAGAAGCTCAATCTGCTTTTGAGGACTTAAGGAATGCTATGCTATATGCTCCTATGTTGGCTTTACCAGACTTCACCAAAATGTTTGTGGTGGAGACTGATGCTTCTCCAAAGGAAATTGGGGCAGTGTTAATGCAAGATCAACATCCATTGGCGTTCATAAGTAGAGTTTTATCTCCTAGACAGTAATCCCTCTCTATATATGAAAATGAACTTATGGCCATCATTTATGCTGTGAAACAATGGCTTTACTACTTGATCTCAGGTCACTTTGTTATAAGAACTGATCAGAAGAGCCTAAAACACCTCCTTAAGCAGAAGATCACTACCCCCTTCAGCACACGTGGTTGGCTAAGCTCATGGGTTATGATTATGAGATAGTATATAAAAAGGGGAAGGAGAACATGGTTGTTGATGCTTTATCTAGGGTTCAGGAATCTGAGTTACTTACCTTGGCTATATTTCAGTACAGCCCTCCCTGTTGGCAAGAATAAGGGAGAGTTGGGACACTGGTGTTGATATCAAGCAGTTGATTAACAAATTGAAGGACAATGACCCTTCCTTGCAGTCTGCATTTCGATGGGATGAGGCCACCCTCACTAGAAAAGGGAAGATTGTAGAGGGCAACAATAACACTTTGAGAGGTGATATTCTAAAAATTTGTCATTCATCTGCAGAAGGGGGCCATTTAGGAATCCATGGCACCTTACAAATGGTTAAGCATACTTTTTATTGGATGGGGCTAATGAAAAGTGTGAGGAGGTTTATTAGACTGTGTGATGTGTGCCTAAGGACCAAGTATGAAGTTGTGGCTTATCCAGGTTTACTCAGTCCCTTGCCTATAATCACTGCTATTTTCTTAGATATCTCCATGGATTTCATTAGTGGGCTACCAAAATCCAATGGAAGGACGCCATTTTTGTAGTGGTGGATAAGTTGTCTAAGTTCTCTCATTTTATGTCTCTCGGTCATACTTTTATAGCTTTGCAAGTGGCCCAAGCTTTTATGGACAATGTATTCAAGTTACATGGATGTCCAACTACCATTGTTTCTGATCGTGATCCTATCTTCCTGAGTGCTTTCTGGAATGATTTTTTCAGACTTCAAGGTGTATCTTTACACAGGTCAACTGCTTATCATCCCCAGACTGATGGCCAGACAGAGGCAGTGAATAGATGCCTAGAAGAATATGTTAGATGCATGACATTTGAAAGGCCTACATCATGGTGTTCATGATTGTCTATTGCTGAGTGGTGGTACAATACCAACTTCCATTCTGCAATAAGGATGTCTCCATTCCAGGCATTATATGGATATCCACCTCCTTTACATGTAGCTTATGTCCCTAAGGGTCCTCAGGTGGCCTCAGTTGATGACTTCTTACAGTCAAGGGAACTCACCATTAGACTTCTACGCCACCACCTGCTCAGGGCTTAGAACAGGATGGTTCAGTTTGCTAATAGGAGATGTTTAGAGAGATAGTTCAATGTGGGGGACTGGGCTTATCTCAAATTGCACCCCTATAGACAAACCATTGTTAGGGGTTCTTTGACTCAAAGAAAACTTTGTCCAAAGTATTTTGGTCCTTTTCTTATTGAGAAGATTGGGAAGGTAGTTTATCGACTTGATTTGCCTACTGATGCTGCTATTCACCCTACATTTCATGTTTCTCTCCTTAAGAAGGTGCATGGACCAGTTCACAGGATCTTACCTCTCCCTACCTCACCTGAAGATGCTCGTTTTCACCTAGTTCCTGAGGCAATATTGAATAGGAAGATGGTCAAAAGGGGCAACAGAGCTGCAACTCGGGTTTTGGTCCAATGGCGCAATCATCCACCTTCTTATGCCACATGGGAATTCTTGGATGAATTTTCAGCCCGGTTCCCTGATTTCCAGCCTTGAGGTCAAGCCTTTTTGAAGGGGGTATTGTTACGTTTATATGATCTTTAGGGACTTAAGTGCCCAATTAATAAAGTTTAGGGTTTAATCTATAATTTCACAGTTCTTAGCCGTTATTTCTGTTGAGTAGCTTTAAGGCGGGAATTGTAATTCGAACTTTGAGTTTGTGTCCGAATTCATCGTGGAATCTCTCTCTGAGATTTCATTCCATAACTTGCATATGCATTTGGCATTTTGAGATAAAAAATTGTCTAAATTAAAGTGAAGCTCCAAGAAAAATAATTATAATTAAATAAATAAAGATACTCCGCCGTACAACAAAACCATGACTGCACATAATCAGCAGCAGATTGTAAACTCCAGCAAAAAGAAAGACTTTAATTTCTGTACCTACATATACCTCAACTTATGCACAACAACAGCAAATGAACCTACCTAATAACTATTCACTCCAATCGTACAAAAACTATACGAAACCCTACAACATTGTCACCAAGTGAAAATTTTCTGCTCCCGAAAATCAAACTACTTGGTATTTATCTGATGAACCCTGTTGTACCAAACAGAGTGGAGGATCATATGAAAGATGTCATACTTGACAGGTTTAGGATGCCAAAGAAAATGCTGCTGAACCTTCTTCACCCGCATCTGCATCTCCCTGTACCTCTTCACCGGTATCGAGCTCAGTATCTTCTTCAGATCCGGGATATCCTTCTCCAACACAAAAACAGCAAAAGATTCCCAATCCAAAACCTCGAAGAATGGTGGTATAAAGTTGTCTGAGATAATCACAGGGACACATTCGAAAAATATGGCCTCCACAACACGAGGGCTGTTCACCTCGTACCCCTTTGCACAAATGCAGTACTTGCTGCTCTTCATGTATTGACCATAGTTCATTTGCCCCTTGACTTTGGGCAATCGACCGTAGATTTTCATATCAGGGTCCCGATTGTTTCCCCAGTGTTGTAAGAGAATTGGACGGAGATAACCGTGCATGTTACCCGCGAAGAAAGCTAGAATCGTCCTTTTGGATGGAGGTTTTCCTCCGACTTCCTTGAGAGGCTTTTGGGGATTTCGAACGAATGTTTCTGGGAGAGAGACGTCTTTACCGAAAACAAACCCTTCTTTGACATCCGAGTTGCACAGTGCTCTTATGGACCTACCCATGATTTGCTTTGTCTCTGATGGTGCCTGCAAAGTTAACCATCTTACACTTCTTATTACAAGATCTATGATTCAAGTTAACAAAACCACGTGAAATGCATACCCAGTCATGGCAAGCGACCAAGAAATGATCAGATCCACCTGTTCTATTCCAGAACGGATAATTTGCTGCAATGATTTCCACGTAATCTTTCAGAAACCGAACAAGATTTCTGTGGCTGTGAGAATCAGGGACGTAAAGAGTTTCCTCAAGCATCCGAGAGCTGAAGGGCAAGTAAAAGAGGTGTGCTTTCCTCGCATCTCGAGTCACAAACCTTTTGTTTCCTTCTAGCTGCTTCATGAACCATCCCTCAGAAGCATATATCCCTTTGAGAACAGCGCTAGGCTGATGAAATATGGGCCTTTGTCCTTCTTTATAGATGTATACTTTGAGCATTTCTTCCATTAGTTCATAGCTCCTGAGATTTTTCACAACTAGCAATATTTAGATGGACACAGAGAAGATAAAGGAACTTACAGCTCCATAAGTGCAATATTATTGTACCTCTTGAACATTGAGGCATTTCGGTAAAGAGGAGCATAAAGTCCGCCATTATTCGTTAGTGGTGGAGCATTATCAATTTCTGATTTGGCAGCTAGTAGTTCTTGATCGACCTGTGAAGACCATCGAGGTTTCTGCAATATCAAAACAATGGTTAGCTCAATACCTTTATATTCTCAATCTCTTGAAATGAGAAATCTTAATTTTGTTACCTACCATCGAATGATAGGTAGATCGACTTTGAACCAATAAATTAGTCATATCTGCTATTGTCAAAACAGCTGGAGGAGGTGGTGGCGGTGGTGGTGGCGGTGGCGGTGGCGGAGGTGGTGGTGGAGGCGGTGGTGGTGGTGATGGTGGTGGTGGTGGTGGTGGTGGTGGTTGTGATGGTGATGGTGATGGTGGTGGTGATGGTGATGGTGGAGGTGGAGGTGGAGGTGGTTCATTGGATACATTTGTCATGTTATTTTCTGAATAACTAATCGGTGCTACATTCTGCAATACATTTGCTGGAGCCAATGCAGGTGTAGGTGCAGGTGCAGGTGAAAGAAAATCATTGATAGAACCATTGGTATGATCCAATATAGCTGCCTGTGGTGCATATGCACCTATTGATTCGTTACTGCCATGATCAATGACACTTTCCTTCACCATTACCGAGTTTGCAGATGTATTCGAGCTCGTCTTACTTTCCCACTCAGTTTCATTATGAGGAAGCACATTGTTTTCTTCATGGTCAAAATTATCGCTGTCATGAACCGTGGAAGCACTACTGGAATTCCGCAGCATTTCAGGCACAGTCGAAGATTCCTTGTTCTGGATACCGCTTCTTGTGGGCAGTAACATCGATAATACATTCTCGTATGAGAGTTCAGAGGACTGAACCAGCAAAACCAACACAAACGAAATTCCAATGAACCATAATAACTTCCTCGTTTCCCCTTTGAATATAAATTTATAGTTGTAATCCATAGAAGAAACCAACTTGATCTAAAAACAGCTCCCCAGAGTTTCAATCTTGATATAAAATATCAATGCTGCACATTCCCGAAAAAACAAAAAAAAAAAAATTAGAAATCTCAGATTTTTAGAACAGCAGAAGTTACACAAACCATAAATCACATTTTGCATAATCAAGATTCAAGCACACCATGAAATATGTCCCAGGAAGCAAATTTCTCTAATTTTTCCTGATAAAGGTTCTGACATCAAATATAATGGTTTGCTGGGTGACACCAATAAATTCTGCTGATCATTACCATTAACTGCAATGTGGGTCGTGTTTCGAATCATTCTTTTCCAATAATAGTAAATCCATGATTTTCCAAATCCAAACGAACTGTAACCCTATAAGTACTCAATATCCATCAAAAAGCGAAATAGACAACCCAGAAAGGCAATACAATCATAATTTACGATTGCAGAGGTTGGTGGCACATGCATCGACATCAACCTCAAAAATGCAGAAGTAGATTACGATTTAGAATGAAGGCAGACATTATCAGCAAAACGATCAAAAAGCTAGGAATAGATGCGCAGTGGACAACAGAGTTTGGATAGAGAAAAGTAGACATACGAAACTTGCGGAGGTTGCAGTCGATTCAAGCTGGTGAACTGAACAGCACCGCCGCAAGGGAGATTAATGTCTCCGTTGGGTTGCCGAGAAACAACGCAACGCCGCCGACTGATGGACGAATCCGACTGCAGCTGCCAATTATGATTGAATAAACAAAAGTCAAACTGCCAGTTGTGAATCGAAATACGAATCTCGGAAAGAAACTCATTAATTTCTCCCTCCATCTTCAACAGTAATCTTGATCTGAATAATTGCGAATCCATACCTCTGAAATGAGAAAGAGTTGGAGATTTGAGTTGAGCTTCTAGGCAGTTGCGTCTTCTTCTTCTTCTTCTTCTTCTTTGCGTCGTCTTCTCTGTTTCTGTGCTTGACGTTTCCTTATTTTCAATATTTACTGAAGAGGTGGGAAACTGTGACGACATTAATGACCTCCTCAAGCTACAATTGCGACTTCATGTTCCTAAATATTACAGATCTGCCAATATTCCTTTTCTGATTCGCACGCTGTGTATTATTTAGACAACCAACCACACTAAGCGCGTTTAACCGAATTAGACAGTGAATAAAATATGCCACTTTGCTTCTTAATTTACTTATTTATAAATAAACTGTTCTTTTAGTATGTATTAATTTTTTTTATACAAGACGGGAAGTCTATATATGGACATAAAGTTTTCAATCAATTGTACAATTTCAATTAGTGTTGATTATACCTGTAAAAGTAAAATGATTGATTATACATTACTGTATAGAATGATCTTTCGGCTAATAAAGGATATATTCAATTTAATCTTATTAATAAGCACAACTTTAGGCACAGACAAGTTGTTGGGTCATGGTGTCCAGGTGTCTATTTTTTTTAAGTAGGGGACAAGAAAAGCTTCACTCAATTCTAAAAGTTTGTAATAATAATAGCCGCTGAATTCATTAATTCAACAGTCAGATTATGGCCGGTAATGCTGCTGTGAAAATTAAATAATTATGGTTATTCGAATCATTTATCGCAATGGTTAACTGCACCATAATGGTGAGGGGCGGTTATGGTAATAAATCTTGTAACCGCAATGGTTATGGTTATAGTTATGGTATACAATCCATAACCGCGGTTATAACCATCACATCTATATATATAATATTAATACATATATTACTAATACTTATATTGTGATATATATACATTATTATTATACTTTAATTATTAGTCAAATATTAAAATTCTTATTTCGTTCCCTTTCCCACCCACCATTTTTTTGTCTATGTTTCTTATTATTAGGTAACCACGATTGGAAGCAATGGTGAATGAGGATAGAAGATCACAAGTGATAGGTGATTGAAGATGTTTTTTTTAATAAAGTGAAACAATGAAGATATGTTTAATTTGGATTTCGTGTATGAAACAATAAATGTATGTTTACTTTTCTCGTATGAAACAATGATGTTGTATTAGTTTGAATGATTGTGGTTAAATGGTTTAATCATGGTTAAAAACCATGGTTATGGTTATGATATGAAGAATCATAACCGCAGTGGTTATGGTTATGGTTATGGTTATGGTTATGGTTATGGTTATGGTTATGGTTATGGTATGAGTGAAAAAAAAATATGGTATGATTATGGTATTAGTGCTATTCGCACCATACCCTCACCATCGCCAGCCCTAGTCAGGATCGGCCCGATTGTGATAGAGCAGTAGTATGGAGAGAAATTATGGTTAATATAACAAAATGAGTGATGTAAAAGTACTTTTTAATTCACATGTCAATTTATAACAACATTCTTATCGATTTGATTCGTTATTTTTTATTATTTATATAAGACCGTATTAAGAACTCACTTAGCTGGGTTTCTAAATCCGTTACTGATTATAAGAGTGTAACAATATACAAGTTAAGATGCTTTTTGTACGCGCATCTGCATAGGGTTGCCAACGAGTGGATCTGAAACACACACTAGTAAGTTTGGCTTGTGTATGTGCCCGTGACTTGCGTATACGATTGTCCGTCTGAAAAGTCCGATTTGGCTAAACCTAAAATTAATTTTGGCCAACGAAATTTGGAAAAAAAATAATAATATTTTGTAATCATTCAAACCAAAATTATATTTCCTGATAATGTTTAGCTATTATAAAACTCAATTGTTTGCAATTGTATATTATATATATATATATATATATATATATATATAATATATTATGTGTATATGCAGTGTTTATTTTGTATATTTGAAGAGACTAGCAATCATGCAGTATATAGAGTTACTATCTCACTCTCAGTTTTAATGAGATCAATTCGAAAATTACCATCAAAATTCAACTATATGTTTCTTAGTCTACTGATCCTTATATGTGCACTGCTTTCAGGTTCTATCAATTTTTTGTTTTTTGATGTATCCGATTATTTTTCCAGTCTCGCATTCTTGTTTGAGATTAAGTATTATTTTGGTTCTGTTGAACGAAATACGTGCATAACTCGTGTCAACAACACTGTTATATATTGGAAGGTGATCACTCATTTATAAACCTCGTCGCATGACCTAAGGGTGAGGTGGGGCAAAGTTGTCTTAAGGAGATTGTGATCCGCACGTGCCTCAGTTACAAAATATGTATCCATTTCGGTCTTTGTGTTGGAATTTCGATTTTCGTATACATACATGTTATTTGTGATAAATGTATGTTGATTACCGAATAAAATTTATTTGGACATTGGTTCTACATATTTCAGAATATTGTGTTTTACCATTATATCGACTGAGAAACTTAAGGCAATTTCTTGTTGGTTTCACATGAGGGTATTTGTTGAATTTATATTCTAAATTATCATTTTATATGAAAAATAACTAAGTATTTTTATGTGTTTCAATAAAATTGAGTTATGCCTTCCAACGATGACGATGAAGTTTCTGTCACCGGTGACATAACTATTGTAGCTGAAGATGACATGAGTGCTTATGTAGCTGATGTTCCAACTGTTGGGTTAAACTCTATTAGAGCACAAGTTTCCAGATTTGAAAGCATATTCGGAATGGTTTCCAAGATGTTAAGAAAATTTGATGGCACTAATTTTAGGAGGTGGAGTCAAGAGATAAAAATCTCTTTGTCCAATCTGAGGATTGAGAAATCCCTAACAGGGGCACCACTGGATGTATGGAACCATTCTAACCTCCTTTGAAGAATCATTTGTTCAAAACACTGTCGGACGAACTATATCTTAAATACACACTAAAGACAACTGCAAAAGATGTTTAGGCGTCCTTGAACCTCAAATACGACAAGGATAACTGGAAAGTTTGTTTAATCAGCCAATATCTTGACTTTAAGATGGTTGATTCAAAACCTTGTATCAAGATGCTGCTCTAGGAATTCTGTGATGCGGAATTAGTATGCATGGAAAAGTTGAACATTAAAGGAGATGATGAACTCAATGTTGATTAATTTTGGGTAATCCTAGGATAAGGATTTAATCTATTTTATTAGGAATTACCTTGTAAGAAAGGTACCCCGTTAGATGTAAATAAAAGTATTCAGCTTAGAATGTGGGGGTATTCTGGCCGAGGTTGCAATACATCCACAGCTAATGGTTAAAATGTGAATGAAAGTTGTTTCTTGCATTTTCATAGGATATGTGCAAAACAGTAGTGCTTATCAGTGTGTTGTGCATGATTCATGCAATTATATTTTGATATAGAAAAAATTACAATATGAAAATTTGTTAAGAATATATTTACAGCTAAGTCTAGATGATTTCATCCAATCGCCTCCTTGAATTTCTTGTCAACATGAAAAACTGCCCGAGCACGCAAGAAGGGACACTCGCCCTCTCATAAAAGTGGGGAAGCACCAGTACTCCTCCCTCCGAGGAGAAACGACGCCCCCCCCCCCCCCCCCCCCCACACCGATTCTATGATGAGGAGCGTCGTTCCCCCTTCGTGGAGTGGTGGGTTGTGGTCCTTCCTCCTACAGAATGAGGACAACACCCACATTAGTCTTAGAGATGGTCCAGCCCAACCACCTTAGTGCTCCAACCGCCGCGTTGCTTCCTCGGGCATCTATTGGTATCATATCGTCACTCTATCACTATGAAGTTGCCACCCTATCGTCATGGCGTCGCTACTCTATCGCCAGGGTCATCGCCTCAGCACCCCATCGCCATGTCACTTCTGCAGTCACATAGTATCGCATCGCTACTTCAATTAAGACCCTAGCCAATTTATAGGACTTTGTTTGAGGCAATTTCCATCAGTATCACGTCATCGCCAACTACAACCCAATTAATGTGTAAAACTTGATTCGTGGGCAGCTTGTTAGTGAGCAGCAGCTAAAGCAGCTCAAACTTGCAGGCTAATGAGTCATATACAAGTGAGGAAGTGTATGGATGCAAGAGGAAGAATATGGAGCTGCAAATTAGAAGAAGATAAAGGTTTACTTAAGCTTGAAGTTTGGAAGCCTCGCTGCTGAAGTTACTTGGTGTATACTTAGTCAAAGTATCATTTTTATGTCCAAAGCAGTTATGCTTAGTGGTTTATGTAATAAGTAAGAGAATGGAAGTTATTTAATACAGTTTTAGGGGATATTTCCTTTTTAGTGGGTTTGAGACAGTTACTTAGTAAGTAAGTTTTAGTTTTCTGTATGAATGAAGAACTGCAGTTGCTGTTGCTGCACTTGGATAGTTTTCTCTCTGTTTTCAATGAATGAATGAGTGGTTTCAGGTTTGGTTTCAGTTCTTCACTTCAAGTTCTTCTCAATTACTTAGTTTGCTTGGTTTGGTAGTAATCACTTGTTTGCAAACAAGTTGGTTACACTTACAAGTGGTACCAGAGCTTTAGGGTTGTTGAAGATCCTGGTCAAGTAAGTGTTAGGTTTGGGTTTGATCTTTCAACTTCTGCAGAAATTGAATATAGTGATTTCGAAGATAGTGGTTTAACAATTCCAATGTTTAATCGAAAAAATTACAATCAATGGAGCTTGATCATGGAAATTTTGATGTGTGCAAAGCAGTATTGGGATGTGGTTGAGAAATGAGTGAACATTGAAGGAATAGATTTAACAGAGAGAACGAAGAGATGTTTGATTGATCTCAAAGCCAAGAACATTCTGTTTCAAGGCATAGTTTGGGTTACTTTGGAGAGCATTCTCTGCAAAGATTCAGCAAAAGCAATCTGGGATTCAATGATGAAGAAATGATTAGGCTCAGCAAGAATGAAAAAGGCTCAACTACAAGGATTGAAGAGAGAGTTTGAGCTGTTGCAGATGAAGGAAGATGAGAAAATCATCTCCTATTTCTCGAGAACCATGGAGATTAGCAACAAGATGAGGCTGTTTGGTGAAGTTTTAAAAGATACAGCCATAGTGGAGAAGATTATGAGGTCTTTAAACATAAAGTTTGATTATGTGGTTTGTGCTATTGAAGAAGCACATGATATCGAAGAGCTTACTCTTGATGAACTGCAAAGTTCACTTGCAGTGCATGAGCAGAAAATCTACAGAGACTCCTCAGAACAAGCATTAAAGTCAGTTGTAGAGAGAGGGAGTTCGAGTTCAAATCAGAACTAAAATCAAAGAGGAAGAGGAGGTTATTCTCGTGGAAGATCAAGAGGTAGAGGTGGTTTTAGAGGTTCAAACAGAGGTGGCTATCAGCAGCAAGGAATAGGAGATCAAGGTAGAAACATAGGAGATTTTGAAAGAAATAATAATGCTGAAAGATCAAGTGGTGGAACTCAGCAAAGAGGAAGAGGTGGCTATCAAAATCGAGGTAGAGGAATAGGTGGTAGAGGCAGCTACAATAATGACAGGTTTGCTAACATTCAATGTCACATGTGTGGCAAGTATGGGCACTATCAATCTCATTGCTATCCTAAAGTAGCAAATGAGAGAGAAGACCACACAAACTTTGCTGAGATTGAAGAAAATAGTGCTAAAGAGGTGTTGTTGATGGCAACTGAGAGTCAAACAAATTACACATCTGCAGATGTTTGGTTTGTTGACACTGGTTGCAGCAATCACATGTGTGGCACCAAGGAAGTGTTTTCCATATCAGATGAAAGCTATAGATCTAATGTCGCTTTTGGTTATAATTCAGCTATCAAAGTGCAGGGTAAATGAGATATAAAGTTCGGGTCTCTAAATGGTTTTACAGAGACCATTTCGGATGTTTTGTTTGTGCCTGGTTTACAAATAAATTTGCTAAGTGTTGGGCAGCTTCTTCAGAAGAATTTCAGTGTGTGGTTTGGCCAGCACAAGTGTGAGATAATAGAAGAAACAAAGAGATCCATTTTAGAGATTCCAATGAAACCAAACAAGTTATTCTCATTGAATCTTGCAGATCTAAACATGAGTTTAGCAGATCAAGAAACTCAAAAGAAGAAGAAGGATAAGCCATGGTTGTGGCATTACAGGTTTGGCCACTTGAATTTTCGCGGTTTAAGAACCATAAGCAAGCTGCAAATGGTTGATGGAGTCCCTGAGATTAACATCAATGAAGATCTGTGTGAGGGTTGCACGATGGGCAAGCATGAAAGAGATCCCTTCTCAGGTGGGCAAGGATGGAAAGCTAAGGAACCACTTCAGTTAGTGCATAGTGATGTTTGTGGTCCAATAAGCCCAACTTCAAATGGTGGAAAGAGATATTTCGTCTCTTTTATAGATGATTATACACGAAAATGTTGGGTAACACTGCTTGCTGAAAAATCAGAAGTTTTTGAAAAGTTTAAGCTGTTTAAGGCTGCTGTTGAGAATGAAACAGGCAGAAAAATCAAGATCTTGAGGACTGACAATGGAGGAGAGTACACCTCCAATGAGTTCAATTATTATTGTGCAGCTCATGGAATCAAAAGGCAACTCACAGCTCCCTTCTCTCCTCAGGAAAATGGTATAGCTGAGAGAAAGAACAAGACATTGGAGAACATGCTTAGAAGTTTACTGAGCACTGCAGGTTTGCCAAAGAGATTTTGGCCATAAGCTGTGATATAGAGTTTCTACATCCTTAACAGGTGTCCCATGTTTTCAGTAAGAGGGAGAACTCCAAATGAGGCTTGGTATGAAAGAAAACCAAGTGCCTTACATTTGAAAGTGTTTGGTTGTATCGCATATGCTAGGGTTCAATATGTTAATCGAAGAAAGTTGGATCCCAAGTCAGAGAAGTGTATTTTCCTGGGTATGAGCACTCCATCAAGTGCTTATAAGCTATATAATCCAGTCACTGAGAAGATTATAGTCAGTAGAGATGTGAAATTTGATGAAACCAAGTTTTGGGACTGGATTGAGAGAAGGGAAGTACAGAGACTGCAACATGTTGTTTTCACATATATGAATGATACTGATGTTGATAATGCAGGTGATGTTGATGCTGAAGATGATGATCCAGCTAATGAAGTTGTTGATGATGTTGTACCTACAGAAGGTCATCATCAAGGGGGTGTAGAAGAAGTTGCTTGACTATGAAGAGTCTCCTACTGTAGTAGGTAATGAAGAAGAAGAGGAGCATCAGATTATGAATGAAGATCCAGAGAGTTCAAGAGCTGGAAGAGGAAGGAGAGTCATCAAGAGACCAAGATATCTTGATGATTTTCAGGTACGTAGTATACAAATACATAGAAATGAAGATGATTTTAGCAACTATGTATTACTTGCTGATTGTGACCAAGTGAGCTATGAAATGGCTTGCAAACATGATAAATGGGTACAAGCTATGAAAGTAGAGATGATATTGAGAAAAATAGGACATGGGAATTAGTTAGTCTGTCTAAAGGTGCTAAAACCATAGGACACTACAGGAGGAAGATAAGATAACGGCTCTACTGGACGGCTACAAGTGTGTAGAGCCGTAAAAAATTGAATTAAATCATAGTTAACGGCTCTACACAAAGTGAGCCGTCCTCTTTTTATTTGGACGACTCAATTTAATAGCCGTAAAGACTTACGGCTGAATTATTGAGCCGCTATATTATTTTTATTTTTTTAAGTTCACTGCTCAATTTATTTATCAGTAATTTCTTTAATTTTTTTTTCTTGCGGCTCAATTTATAAGCCATTATGAATTTTTTTAATTTACGGCGCATTCAATGAGCCGCTATGTTTTTTAATATTTTTTAGGTTACATTCAAATTTAATGAGCCACGATATTTTTAGGTTAAGACCCACCTCTTGAGCTGGCGCATGAAAATTCAAGACGGTTCTTCTTTTCCTGCGGCAGAGTTCACTAGGGCAGAGAAAAAATCCCGAGTAGCCCGAAATCCCGAAAATCCCGTCCCGATCCTGTCCCGAAAAACCCGTCCCGAAATGTGCCCGAGCCCGAACGGGCGGAACTTTCTCTCTAGAGTCGGGCTCGGGCTCGGGCTTATTAGGCAAAAGCCCGAAAAACCCGAGCCCGTCCCGTTTCAATTACTCTTTTTATTTATTTATGTATATTGCTTTATTGCTTTCCCGGTAGCCTTTAGACTGCATGCTCTGCTAGTAATTTGGATAAGTTGACGTGTGCTCTGCTAGCATTTATTACCAATTTAGTTGAGTTCAAGCGTACAGTGGTCCCACGCCCACCAATTCTTTGACCAAATTTAAAATAAAGAAAAATACAATGGGAGAGAGAGTGAAACATCACTTCTAGACTTCTAGTCATCTACGGTCACTCTCCCCTTTTTTCCTCTGTTCATCCATCTTCATCACCTTCTTTTTTTTCTTTGTGCCGATAGGTTTCTATTTATCTATCATCTCCTCTTTTCTTCTTTCCAAACTCTTCTTCTACAAATTCTAAGATAGCTTTTCATATGGAGTCACAAGTATCAGTGGAAGCAAGTACCTAATTGCATAAGAATAATATGATTCGAGATCTGAGTTGCTCTTGAACCGAGGTATACCCTCCATCTATTCTAGAACACTTCTCTTACCCTAATATCTATTATTTGATTTTTTTTTTCTAGATTTTTTACTTAAAATTCGAGCTAGTCCGAGCCCGGCCCGAAATCTCGACTCGGGCAGGACTTTTCTTTGAATTCGGGATCGGGCTCAGGCTCGGACTAACCAACTGTTGTCCCGAAATTTCGGGCTCGGGCTTAAGAAAAAGCCCGCCCGTCCCGTCCCGTCCCGAGCTCAGCTCTAGAGTTCACTATGTGAATTTAGGGCTCTTCTTCTCCTATTCAGCTTCAATTGGAGTCTTAAATCACTGCAATTGATCGGCTTCATCCCCGTCTTTGTGCAGAACCCATCCACCCTCGTCGTGCCTCTGATGTTGCAACACCACCCACTCTGCAACCGCCTCGTCCTCCTTCTGCTCCGCCGACCGTGAAATTTGGGCGCGACCGCATAGAGCTCTGACTACAGCTCCGGCCACCGGATTGACACTTCAACACCGGTCACGGCGGGATGCAATTGGAGCCCTTAATCTGAGCAGGTAATTGTTTAAGGATGGTGCCCGTCCTCTCTGGATAATCAACTCTAAACTAGCCCTATGTACATGTAATTTTGTGTCTAGAGTATATGGCTGTGCTTTGGTAGAGTTTATGGCCGAGTGAGTAACTTCAAAAATTTGATGATAAAAGGAAAATTAGTTTAGGAATTGAGTCTAGATAGTGTTACTAATCTGCAATTGTGTTCCAAAATTTAAAACTTCATTCCATTGTGTAATCCATAGCAAGCTTACACTGTAATTTGTACAATAAAATTCAAATGGATCGTGAATAAGTGTATCTTATGTTGTTTACATTCTTACTGATTTGACAACTAAATTTCCACATTTTATCAGTGAATGCCTAGTTTGTAGTCAATCTCTGTCTGAGTGGACATATTAAGGCCATGGAACAAGAAAATGGATGTCTTACATGCTAACTAACAAACTAAAGAGCAATTACACAAAGTAAGAGGAGGTTAAATGTAACAAACTTAATTATATAGTATCCCGTTAGCAATTACATACTAGCTAAACTGTAGGGATGGGCACTGAACCGGTTCAGGCCGAACCGGTTCCGGACCGGACCGGAACTGTTTTAAACGGTCCGGTCCAATAATAACTAGGGTTTTTTTTTGGCTTAGGTTGGTCTGAAAAAAACTGGACTGGTTTGAACCGGTCCAGAACCGGTCCAGAACCGGTTTTGGACTGTTTTTTAAAAAAACAAGTTCTGGACCGGTTTTGTATGTCGGACCGGTTTTATCAATAAAAATCGGTCCAAAACCAGTCAAAACCAGTCAGAAACCGGTCAAAACCGGTCAAAAATCTGGTTTTTAAAAAAAAAAATAAAAAAATCTCGGTCAAAACTTTTTTTTTTTTTTTTACTAAAAAGCGGTTCAAAACCGGTCCGGTCCGGACTGGTTTATTGGACTGGTTTGGTATACCCCTTGGACTGGTTCCAATTTAGGGGTTATAAACCAGTCCAATTTGGACCGGTTCACTCCGGACCGGTTCCAAACGGTCCGTCCAGACCAGTTCCGAACCAGTCCGGCCGGACCGGTTTTTATGCCCAAGCCTACTAAACTGTGTACCTTTTTACTGTGAGAATTATGTTTACTATTTAATATTTACTCAGATTTATTGGAGTAAGAAAGTGCCGAATGGGGAGCAAATGATGTATGTATTGAATGCCATATGAGTGGGCACACATTCATCCTATAATTAACAACAGAGTTCTGATAAATTAATGGGGCATGATTCATTGCTTGTGTAAACTAGGCATAGTGATTTTTACATTGTATTGATTATCATAAATTGTTTCTTGTCTAACTTGGTAACATATTTTGTTTAGGATTGATGATGTACTTCAACCAAATTGTGATGAAGGATTCCAAGGTTGGGTAGTAAAAGTTCATACCATATTTTTCCTTATTTTCTACGGCTTAACAAAAGTGTCGTGGCACAAATTTTAAAAAAGGAAGTCATAATTAATGCCGGCTACAGAAAAGAGCCGTAAGACAATAAATAGCGGTTCCTTTATTGGGCTGCGAGATAATTATTAGCGGCTCCTTTTTGATGCCATAAGATAATTATCAACGGCTGTTCCAAGTTGAGCCGTTAAAATCCTCCCGACTAATCAATTAGCGGCTTTACCTTATTAGAGCCGTTTAATGTTCCCAGCTTTTTTTTAGTTGTTAACTAATATTTCTGGAGCCTTTAACCTAGCTGTGAAAGTTGAGATGGCTTCCATTGAGAAAATAGGACATGGGAGTTAGTTAGTCTACCTAAAGATGCTAAAACCATAGAAGTTAAGTGGGTTTATAAAATTAAACTCAAAGAAAATTGTGAAATTGATAAATTTAAGGCTAGACTAGTAGCTAAGGGTTATAAGCAGTCCTATGGAATAGATTATACGGAAGTTTTTGCTCCTGTAGCTAGGCTTGACACAATTAGATCTGTGGTGGCATTAGCTGCTCAAAATAGTTGGTTTTTGTATCAGGTAGATGTCAAGTCAGCTTTTCTGTATGGAACACTTGAGGAGGTTGTTTATGTGGACCAGCCACCAGGGTTTGTGGCTAGAGGTCAGGAGGACAAGGTTTATAGGTTAAAGAAGTCATTATATGGGCTAAAGCAAGCACCAAGAGTTTGGTATCATCGTTTAGAGGCTTTCTTTCTGCATAAAGGATTCCTCAAATGCCCATATGAACACACAGTGTTTGTTAAAACAGGAAAGATGAATGAGTTTATGATAGTGTGTGTGTATGTAGATGACTTGGTTTACAATGGTAATAGCACTAGGATGTTTCGTGAGTTTAAGCTAGCAATGATGAAGGAGTTTGATATGACTGATATGGGTAGGTTACACTACTATCTTGGTTTAGAGATCAGTCAGTCACCTAGGTGCATTACAGTGTGTCAGAGGAAGTATTTGAATGAAATTTTAAAGAGGTTTGAGATGTTGAACTGCAATCCAATTCGTACCCCAACTGAAGCTCACTGTAAATTTGAGAAAATGAAATCAGGGAAGCAAGTAGATAAGACCTTATACAGGCAATTAGTGGGAAATTTGATGTATTTGACAGCTTCTAGACCTGATATTCAATATAGTGTGAGCTTAGTGGCCAGGTATATGGAGAATCCTTTTGGAGTTCATCTTTGGGTGCTAAAAGGATACTGAGATACCTTAAGGGTACAAGTGAGTATGGTTTGGTGTATAAAAAAGGTTTAAGGGGTGATTTTCTAGTTTCTTTCGCAGATAGTGACTTTGCAGGAGATTTGAGAGATAGAAAGAGTACTAGTGGCTATGCTTTTCTGATTGGTGGAACTGTAGTTTCATGGCAATCAAAGAAGCAAACCATTGTAACTTTGTCTAGCAATGAAGCAGAATTTATAGCTGCCATTGAGTGGGCAAAGCGAGTTTTATGGATGAGAAGACTCCTTGAGTTTCTGCATTTCAAACAGCAGAAACCAACAGTAATGTTCTGTGATAATAGCTCCATTTTAATATTAGCTAAAAATCATGTTTTGCATAGTAGAAGTAAGCATATTGATGTTAAGTTTTACTTCCTACGTGATTTGTGTAATTGGATTGATATAGAACTGAAGCATTGCAGGAGTGAATTCAATTTAGCTGATATTTTCACAAAGTCTCTGCAAATAAGAGCATTTGAAAGTTTGAAATTGAGGCTTGGTGTTTCGAGTGTGATTTAAACTGATCATCTTGCAAGATGATGCAGTTTAGGGGAGTGTTTGTTAGTGAGCAGCAGCTAAAGCAGCTCAAACTTGCAGGCTAATGAGTCATATACAAGTGAGGACGTGTATGGATGCAAGATGAAGAAGATGGAGCTGCAAATTAGAAGAAGATAAAGGTTTACTTAAGCTTGAAGTTTGGAAGCCTTGCTGCTGAAGTTACTTGGTGTATACTTAGTCAAAATGTCAGTTTTATGTCCAGAGCAGTTATGCTTAGTGGTTTATGTAATAAGTAAGAGAATGGAAGTTATTTAATACAGTTTTAGGGGAAATTTTGTTTTTAGTGGATTTGTGACAGTTACTTAGTAAGTAAGTTTTAGTTTTCTGTATGAATGAAGAACTGCAGTTGCTGTTGCTGCACTTGGATGGTTTTCTCTCTGTTTTTAATGAATGAATGAATGAGTGGTTTCAGGTTTGGTTTCAGTTCTTCACTTCAAGTTCATCTCAATTACTTAGTTTGCTTGGTTTGGTAGTAATCACTTGTTTGCAAACAAGTTGGTTACACTTACACAGCTGTCATCATTCGACACCACTAGTGACCTACCCAAGCAACGTGGTCGTGGATATGCCTTCTGTCACGCACCAGGAGCACACCCGAGATTCTGCTCCATATGGCAGGAATCCATCCAAATATGGAAACCATGGAGGGTGAAGTCACTAAGCTTCTCGATTCGACGTATCCGTCTAGATTCGTTTTATTAGGGAATGTGTGGAGAATATGCCACTTGCCATATGTGTCTCCCCATTAAATGTGTAGCTTCCTTAGAGAGCATTACCCACTTGTATATATAGGGGTCCTCTCATTCTTTGTAAATCATCAAAGAGTTCTTAGCAATACAATACAATACATAAGATTTTCCTCTTCATATTCATCTTTGAGTTCGTGCGATCGAGGGTTAGGCTGACTTAGGAGCAGTTCCTAAGGCCGCACGGGTGAGGGAAAGTTTTGAGAAACTCCAAGTCTGTGACAAGTGGTATCAGAGCCAAGTTCAATCCAATCCAATCGATGACATCCAACAAGCAGACGGAGATGGTAGTTGCCAAAAATTCAAAGAAGAGTACCAAGGAGCAGTTGGCGGATATTGATCATCTTATCGAGGGCTTGCAGAACGTGGTGGCGGAAGTTCAAGCGGATTCCATGGATGCGTCCAAGGGTGTGGACAAAATCAGTTCTAGAATGGAGAAGCTTCAAGAGGATGTGAAGGCCGTTGCTACGGAACTCAAGAGTCGGGACAACTTTCTCGAAGCTACCATCACAGCCATTCCAGAGGAGATGGAGGAGTTCGCGATGCGGGCGGAGCTTTCCGAGATCGTTGAAATGCGAGCGAAGCTTGAAGGGGTTCAAGATGAAATGGGTGATCTTAAGCAAGAGCTCAGCCCGCGTGCGAAGGATACGAAGCGATTGGGCAGCCGTGGAGCGGAATGTTCATCGTCTTGATGTTCCGAGACCAAAGTCATTCATGGGGTCAAGGGTGCCAAACGAAGTGGAAAACTTCTTGTTCGCTTTGGTGGACTACTTCCAAGCAACGGGGGTAGAGGAGGACTCGGCGCGCTTAGGTATGGTTGCATCTTACTTACAAGATAATGCTTTGTTTTGGTGGCGCCGTAAGCGTGATAGCCGAGGTAGAGACCGATTTAGCACATGGGATCAGTTCACGGTTGTATTCCATGCGCAATTCTACTCAGAGTATTCGGAGAATGAAGCTCGGGGGCAGCTTCGTCGATTGGAGCACAAGGGAGATCTTTGGGAATACGTCAACCAATTATCGGAGTTGATGCTTTAAATCCCTTCCATGACCGAAGGCGAGGCGTTCTTTCAGTTCATGGATGGTCTTAAGACATGGGCGAAGACGGAGTAGGAGCGTCGAGATGTGAAGACACTCGAAAAAGCCATGACGATGGCCGAGTCGTTAAAGGAGCTTCGGAAGGAGAAGCATTGGCCAAAGGACCAGCCGAATGGTGGAGGAGATCGCATCAAGACATACCATTCCGGAGGTGACAAGTCTCCCAAATCCATGGGAGGAAAGTCCAACGGGGAAGGTTCACTACGTCTTTTTCCAAAGACAATTGTGGATCATATCGGAGGAATAACGCACAGATGGAGTGCTTCTTATGCAAGGGGGCTCACATGGCGAGGGACTGCCCGGGACGCACGAAGCTCACAGCTCTCATCACTTCCGAGGAGAAGGAAGAAGAGGGAGCTCAATTGGGGTTGTTGCGGATGCTTAGCGCTATCTAAGGGAAGAAGGCCAAGGCGAAGGGCCCTATGCTCGCGGAGATTGAAGTCCCGGGCAAGAAGATAAGTGCACTTGTCGACAAGGGTGCCTCAATCCTCTTTATGTCTGAGGAGATTGCGAAGAAGTTGAATCTTCGCTTGGAGAAAACCAACACGCGGTTGAAGATGGTGAACTCGGAGGAAATCCCGGCATGCGGAATTGCTCGCGAGGTAAGCATTAAGATGGGTATTTGGAGCATCAAAGAAACGGTGGGGGTGGTCCCTCTCGATTACTACGACTTTGTTATCGGGATTGACTTCCTCTATCAGATCGATGCCATGATCGTTCCTTTTGCGAATTGCATTTGCATTTTGGATTTGAGGTGTCAATGCATCGTTCCGGTTAAGCGTTCGAAAGGAGATGGGACAAAGACGTTGTCGGCCATGCAGCTCAAGAAGGGAGTCCGCAAAGGAGAGCACACTTACCTCACGACCTTGAAGATGTATGAGGGTGAAAATCAAGAGGACTAAATCCCGGAGGAAATAGCCCAAGTCCTTGGCGAATTCGGATATGTTATGCCGGCTGAACTCCCGAAGAAATTGCCGCCTAAGAGGGAGGTGGTGGATCACAAGATCGAACTGGTCCCCGACGCACGACCACCCGTCATGGCGCCATACCGTATGGCACCACTGAAGTTGGAGGAGTTGCGAAAGTAGTTGAAGGAGCTGCTAGACGCGGGGTACATTCAGACGTCCAAGTCCCCGTACTGAGCGTCGGTGTTGTTCCAAAAGAAGCAAGATAGTTCCTTACGGATGTGCATCGACTACTGGGCGTTGAATAAATTAACGACGAAGAACAAGTACCCGATCCCTCTCATTGTAGATTTATTCGGTCGATTGAGTGGAGCTAAGTGGTTCTCAAAGCTGGACTTGCGCTCGGGATATTGGTAAGTTCGGGTCGCGGAGGAGACGAACCTTAAACAGCTTGTGTGACGCGCTGTGGATCATACGAGTTCCTCGTGACGCCCTTCGAATTAACAAACGCGACGGCTACATTTTGCACGCTCATGAACAAGGTACTACATCTCCTCGATCGTTTCATGGTGATTTATCTTGATGATATTGTGGAATATAGTCGGACGTTAGAGGAGCATATCGATCACTTGCGCCAAGTTTTCAAAGCATTACGGGAGCACACGCTCTATGCGAAGAGGGAGAAATGCGCATTTGCACAACGAGAAATCCATTTCTCGGCCACATCATTGGGGAAGGACGCGTGAAAATGGATCCGGGGAAGGTGTGGTGCATCGAGGATTGGCAGCCGCCAACAAGCGTGACCGATGTGAGATCATTCTTGGGCCTTACGAATTATTATCACAGATTAGTGAGGGACTATTCAAAGATTTTGGTGCCACTCACGAAACTTCCCAAGAAGAACAAAACTTAGGATTGGATCGTGGAGTGTCAGAAGGCGTTCGAGCAGCTGAAGCGAGCCATGACCGAAGAGCCAGTGCTCGCACTGCCCGACTACGAGAAGAAGTTCGAGGTGCAGACAGATGCATCGGACTACGCCATTGGAGGGGTGCTCATGCGAGATGGACATCTAGTGGTGTTTGAGAGCTAGAAGCTCAACGAGACCGAGCGGAGGTACACCTTCCAAGAGACTGAGATGACCGTGGTGGTGCATTACCTTCGTAAGTGGAGACACTACCTCTTGGGAGCGCGGTTCGTTGTAAAGACGGACAATGTTGCCACGAGCTACTTCCAGACACAGAAGAAGCTATCCCAGAAGCAAGCTCGATAGCATGACTTCCTTGCGGAGTTCGACTTGAAGCTTGAGTACAAGCCCGAGAAGACGAACTTCGTAGTCGATGCGTTGAGTAGAAAGGCGGAGTTGGCATCCATTTCTCGACTCAAGCAGCAGTTAGTGGAGTCAATCCTTGGAGAGCGCATCGTGGAAGAGAGAAACATGGAGCCGAGGCACGAATACTTTGTCAAGTGGAAGGGACAACCCGTCAGCAAGTCCAGCTGAGAGTACGAGAAAGCCTTGTTGTTGTTTAAAGACGAGATCGACAAGTATCACGGCGAGGATACGACGTGGGCATCGTCGGAGTTTGGTGGGGGAGAATGTCACGCACCTGGAGCATACACCCGAGAATCTGCTCCATATGCCAGGATTCCATCCAAATATAGCAACCATGGAGTGTGAAGTCACTAAACATCCTGATTCGACGTATCCGTCTAGATTCGTTGTATTAGAGAATGTGTAGAGAATATGCCACTTGTCATATGTGTCTCCCCATTAAATGTGTAGCTTCCTTAAAAAGCATTCCTCACTTGTATATATAGGGGTCCTCTCATTCTTTGTAAATCATCCAAAAGTTCTTAGCAATACAATACATAAGAGTTCTCTCTTCATATTCATCTTTGAGTTCTTGTGATCGAGGGTTATGCTGACTTAGGAGCGGTTCCTAAGGCCGAACGGGTGAGGGAAAGTTGTGAGAAACTTCAAACCCGTGACACTTCCTTCTAGCACTAACTAATCACAATTGGCTAAATAAACTCAAGTAAAGTTAGTCTTAACCACATGTAAGTTGGGCGGCTCATGGGTCGGATCATGGTAAACGGGTCGGTTTAAAGCTATCAGACTAGAAGCTTATAAAACTCATTTCTTTAAACCTCTCATACACAGACAATTCATTCTATAGTTCAGTTTTGGTTTCTCTGCCAGTTTCTCTGGTGTTATAGGGAATCATTGAGGCCAATTTCGATCCATCCCTTTATGCAGGTCTAGGTGTGCGAGTGGTCAAGATTAAGTTTGCATCCATAACACCAGAATCCAACAGTCATGTATCTGGTTTACAACATAATGCTTCTACTTTTCCATAACAACAAGAAAAACATGGTTTAAAAATTAGAAAACGGAGGTCATGTTTCTATAAATTGCTAAATAGTGTCTGATAGCCGAATTTATCTATTTGGCGCATCTGTGCATACCTAATTCCATTTGCAATGTAGAACCCATGCCCTTACACCATTTCCTGATTCACTACTTTCAATAGTACCCACATCTCCTATTAAAACCGATTTATACACCGGTAGTACGCTGCGGGTTTGCATGCATAAGGAGGACCGGTTAACAGTTAACACCCCCAGTTAAATTGAAAAAGTGTATCCTTTTCTTACTAATTACTTAAATCCTAAAATTGAAAAACTGAATTATTTATATATATAAATATGGTTAACACACCATATGCCACATGAAACATCAAACCAGTGATATCAGAACCGGACCGGTAGGGTGACCGGTCCCCGGTTCGACCGGTCCGACCCGGTTCGCTTGCTGATTATTCATATATTCTATTTTGAACTTTAAAATTTAGAAACTCTTAGCCTTCACCTCCGCATCACTCATCTCTCTCTCCATCTCTCTCTCTCAATCTCTCTCTCTCTCTTCTTCTCTCCTCTCCCTCTCTGTCCAACACCTTCCCTTCCCCATCTCTCTCTGTCCAACCTTTCCTTTCCTCCAACCCGTAGCCCACCCTTCTAATTAGATGATTTTGGCTTCATATGCGAGTGAATCCGATTAAGTTTTAGGCTAGCGCCAAATGAGGGGTATTTATTAGGGTAATGTTGAGCAGGGGCACGGTTGTGGACTTCATGCTTGTCTATCTCCCTGTACCTACTGTTGCTCTCCGTCCATCTCTTTCTACAAGCGATGAGATGAATCAATTGCGAAATTCTTCAATAGTTACCCTGAATGCTTTTCATGTGAATTAAATCAGAGCGGGACGAAGCTTGTTGGAATACGACAGGGGAAGAAGGTCTGGATCAGATTGGGCATGGCAGGCTAGATCGGCGGAGCTTCCTTCCATGGTGACGTGAAGACAGCGGACGTGTTTCGGTTTTTTTTTTTTTGGTGTCCGAACCGCGCCCGGTTCGCTCAAAACCGGCCGGTTCTCCAAAAAACCGGCTATCAAACCGGGTTCGCTTACATCCTCCGGATTTGCCTGAACCGGACCGCTGGAGGCACCGGTTCCGGTTCGAACCCGGTCGAACCGCCGGTCCGGTCGGGTTCTGATAACACTGCATCAAACAAATAATCTCATAGAGAAAATACACACAAACACAAAATTGTCATGGTATTTTGCTGCATCTCAGAAATATCAAACAAAGCATCATAATACGAGACCCAACAGTTTTTCTTTGGGCCAATGACCCGGTAGTTTCTTCGGTTTCTACCTTTTGATTTTTTTTTAAAATAGTCCGAAAGAAAAATAAATGAAAATATGCACACATATATGCATGCATTTACTGTTTGAATAATATGAAACTGATTTGCTGCTTTATTTCGGTCCATGGAGTTGACAGTTGAATATAGCTGACCCAGAATGTAACTCCTAATTGTAATGCATCAGTAAGCTATTACGCATTCTTTTAAGGGTGGCTGTTTCTAGACAAACCTCCTGGTTGTTTCTGCAAATGATATAGAAAAATTAAGTAACAATAAGATGATCAAATCAAAATTGCGTACGAACAAAATTCATATATATATATATATATGGATTGATTAATTACAAAGTTTCGATATGAAGATTGTCTGATAAAATAAATTGTTAACTGAACTTTTATTTTTAAAATAAAAAGTTAGTTCAACCTGTTCTTGCGTGACACATAATGTCTGAATTCATAGCAATGACAAAGCAATAAGGATATGGCATAACAGATTTTTCTACGAAGTTTGGCTTCTAATAAAGTGCACACTAAAACTAATTTCAACTAGTATTTTGCATAATATGATTCCATTCAGCTCATTTCAGTTAAGCAATGTGTATACTTCATTTATTTATAATTGTAACTAATTTGGACATCATGCCATGCACTTGCGATATTCTATTTAAAATAGATGGAAAGTGATACGGAGCTAACTATTTACACTTTTAGACAAGTGAAGTGAAGTTTTCGTTTTTAAAAATAAAAAATAAACTAAGTTTGAAATATGTATCAACTTGGTAATTAACCCTATATATATAGTGAGATGATTAAGGAATGATGACCTGGCGAGGATGAGGACGGCCTAAAAGGATGCGTTGGGCAACCTGGCTATGGTCGAAAGGGCGACGATGAGCAACCTCGGGATGAACACGACGGTCGAGAGCTCCACGAACAACTCGAGGTGGTTTGTTGAGAGAGATGGAACCATGTACAACCGCATCACGAGGAACAACCTCGATAGGGACACGTCGGCTAAGGAAACCGAGGTGGTTGGTGGTGTTAATTGTGCGTGCAATGTCGCGGCTACTGAGACTAGTGTCGGTGGTAGTGGTGGAGTTGGCCCCCCATGATCGGAGGGTCATCTCCATGATCAGCAGCTCCCCGGCTTTGGACAACAACGCAGCAACCTCCGAACTTACGCTCTACAAAAACAATATGTATGATACCTTTGATTTGTAAAAGATGTCGGATATAAAAACAGTTAATATAGGATACGATGTGTTATATTATTAAAATACATGCACGTTGTCAGATCTTTACAACTCTATTAATTTGTGAAATTTGTAATAGTTAAAACATATCAACATTAGTAAATGATTTTAATTTTATTAAAAAATGAACTAAAATTACATACCTAAATAAATAGTTTGTGTGGGAAATTTATGTAACGTCGTCATTAAGCCATAATAAGCAAAACCAAGATCTAGACCAGCTCTCGCAATGATTGTGAGCTGGTCTAGGTGGACGCTAAATGAAAGCACCCACAAATGAGGTTTAAGAACGACTCTAAGGGTGAGTTTGTCGATGCATTTCTAAGGTGATTTTGTACTTAAAGGACTTTGGCCGAAAGTTGAGTTGTTTGGTAATACATAATTAAAATGTTTTTTTTTAAAACCTGATTTCTGAAAAAATAAATAAATAAATAAATAAAATAATCACGTTGGACTCGACTCGATTGATAAGTCGATTATACATCATAATACACTACAAGAAAACAGGGTATCACCAACAGATTTGTTTCCAACAAACCAAATCTGTTGGAAATTTCCAACGGATTTCCAACGAATTCAATAAACAGCAATTTCATTAATTTTCAACAGATTTTCCAACGGCCACCAACGGATATTTCCAACGACCACTTATCTGTTGGAAATCTGTTTTAATATTCGGATTACCAACCCTTTTTCCAACCAATCTATACTCTATAGACGTTGGAATAGTAAGGTTAAAAATATTTTTTAAACTAAAAGATTCGTTTTACTAACTTTTTTTTTTTGCAAGAGTAAGGTGTAATATATAATGTTTACCTTTTTTAAAATTATTTTTTAAAAATCATTTAGAAAAATGCACTACCAATTTCAGAAAATAATAATAATTTGATGCACATTTCGACAAGTGAAATAAAATCTACATTAATTCTAGAAATAAGTTCAAAGCTTCTCAATCGGGTTTAGTAATAATTAGTTGAGCGTATATATATAAACCTAATTTTAGGTAAGCGATTCCTGGCGTACGTGATAGATAATTTTTCATATGTACGTTATTAATAAATAAAAAATCTATATAAAAAATTCTTCTAATCTCATAATGTGAGGGTGTTGATTATAACGTTTGTGAGAAAAGTGAAAAAAAAAAAATAGTGTAGCCTTATAGCTTCGAACTCGGGATTGTTGACTAATACTTTAATCTTCTAAAAACTCTACTAGATGAGCACCAATCAACTTTAATTTGAACTCAAAGTTATATATATATATATATATATATATATATATATATATATATATATACATAAAGAACAAGCTGTTAATCACTAAACACAGCTGTATCCCACAGAATATATATATATTACATAAATCAAATTCAAAACCTAGTATCCGCGGAATTCAGTCAAAACCCCAAAATATATCTTCTCCGTCTCTAAGCTGTAGTCTCTGCTGTCTGCTCTCAGTCAATCTCTCCAACCACGCTGCGTCTCCACCCTCAAACCACGCTGCGTCTCTACTCTCAAACCACGCTGCGTCTCTGCTCTCAATCCAACCACATTGCTTCTCGGGATCTACTCGTTATAGGTTTAGTCCCCTTTCGAAGGTTCTTGCTCACTACTCTGTCGTACTCATCTCTCTAGACCTAATTAGAGTTCTAGGGTTTCAAATCTAAACGGTTAGTGTTATTTAGCTTACTTTCCGTCCCTTTAGTTCTTAATTAGAGTTTTAGGATGTTGATTGTCGCATTTGTACCAAATTGAGGTGAAATCTAAGTTCAATTAGTATCGAATACTACATGCAAACATCATATTTTGATATGTTATCAACTTCATGCACCTTGCCTTTATCTTGTGCCTATTTTGAATTTTTAACACTTTATATTAGTCTCAGTCTGCCTTTGTGTTTTGAAACATATGATTTCCACTCCTTAGGGTTAAATTTCATTTTTTAGAGATGTAAAATGTTAGTCGGTTTTGCTGATTGGCTTTGTAGATCCTCCTGATTTTAGGAATTGACATCCAAGCTGCTAGATATACTTGTTGCTTATAAGCATCCAGATAAAAAACAAGATACTTTAACAAATCCTGATCTTATTTATCTTTTCACCTGGACGAACCATCATTAGACCAGCAGCATAAAGTTTATGAATATGTTATCAAGATATATTTAAATAGTCTCGAGACTAGATATCGAAAACTATGAAAGCTTTAAGTTCAGTCCTAAGTGTTTTTAGTGCTGAGATATGGGTTAGATAACTACTAATTCTATTGCATAATGTGTACCAATTCTATTGTATAATGTGTAGTAATTCATATATTTTATTTCATTGTTACAATTGTATATATGAAATTAAGAAAACTGAAGTCAATTGATGATGTAAGATGAATATGATGATTCAGCAATAACTGGGGTAAGTAGTTATTTTCAGAAAAAACTGATGCTTTTTCATGTGAGTTGCAAATATTTTATCACTGAATCAGTGGGCTATGCCCTCTGGAATGTGCAGCCTTTTGTTGATATAATGATCATTGCTAATGGAATCGTTCTTAAGTCTGTCGGTTTCGGTATTATAGTTTCTATGTTTCTAACGGTCGGTATAATTCCCACTAATGAACTCAGTCTCATTTTTACTAAATATAAGAAGATGATGCTACTAATGAATTAAATGAATAGCATGATGTATAAGGTAAATCGTTCTAAACTAATGTTTGAGAGTCTTCATCAAATAATTGCTGCATATATCAAGCCATTAGACGTTAGAGTCCCTTCTTTAATCTGCGAACTCTTCCTTAACTGTCTATTAGATATGCTTTCGATCAAGGAGGTGCCCGTTGTGCAGTAGATATTGAAGAGTCTGCACGGTGCATTGAATATGTTTCGAATAATACAAGATCGTTCATTGTATTGCCTTTTTTTGTTTCATTTGACCAGGGTGTTTCAAGAGAATTAGTCGGCAACTCTAGAACCTTGAGATTGCCAGCTCATTTGCAATAGCGGTTAGGATTAATCCGCAATGCTAAACTTAGACTAGAGGAGGAAGGTATGACTCCATCTCTTGAAGTAAGTTTGCTGTTATTATTTCTCATAAGAGATTATTTATTTTAGTTGTCCTCATACTTAGTGATTGTTTTGGTTGCTAGAAGCCGCTTTATTACAGTTAACACTTCGATGACGTATTGAATATAACCATACTCTACATGTTTGTTTATAGTGAAGCCAATAGAATATCCCTAACACGCATGTATGTCTTGTACTATCCAAAAATTCTCTAAGTCTGTTTGCATCCTATCTGTCCCAGAGAATTGCAGGGTTGCTTGAGCATGTCGGAGAAGAAAGTTTTATTTTGGTGGTTGGAGACAATTTGGTGGAGCTTTGTTTGATTGCTTCTGTAAATACCTTTCACTTAATTTTAACGGAGGTCACGTTCTTGACTTTGTTCCTAATCCTCTTCATTTTCTTCCTACTCAGTGTTTATATGAAGAACAATCCAATACAATACATTGAAAACTTCACTAGGTACTTATTTCTTCTCTTCCATATTAATCTGATTCAGTTCATGTAATTTTAATGTCGTTTTTTCAGTTTCGACAGGAAATTCGAGTCTTTCGTTGCCCAGAAAGGTTTTTTTTTTTTCCGGCGAGTTATAATGCTGGAAGTCCACTGATAGTGAAACTGTGAACAACGTACTAAATATGTCACCGCGATTATCATCCCAGTTGAATGCTGTAAGTAATTTGAAGCGGAATTTCGGTTAATTACATGCAATAGTCTAAACTATTATAGTCTCTTCATTTTTGGCTGTATGATCCAGATTGTTCGTTTGGAGATGAGGAGATGAAGAAGTGTAATGCAATCCAGTGTATCCCTAATTCATCTCCAAATCATAAGGTTTTAAACTTAATCTCTACTTTAAACTTTACTTAAGTTCGTATTTGTGAGTCAAGACTTTTGACATGCTCTTAAACATCTATTGAATAGATCACTTGGCCTTTTAGACGCTATATGATCTCCGAATCTAATCCATACCAATCCCATTTGTTTTCAATCTACATCTCTTTGCAGTATGCAGAGACAGTTTCAGCACATGGATATGAATTCTTCAGTTTTTCGTTGTTTTAGCTTAGTGTACTACTATGCTTGGATAAAACATCTTGTATTTTGTGAAATGCTTTGAGTTGGTGATGATATGTAATGTTTGACGGGATGTTCAATGTGCAAAGAATGGTTTTTTAATTTGCTCTAAAAAGTTTTTTTTTTTATCAAAATTTATATTTGCCATTCTCGGCCAAATCAATATTGTCGCTGAAAACTTTTCGGGACGAAATAAATACCGTTGCCGAATAATCTTCAGCGACGAAATCATTTCTTCGCTGAAGAGTCTTCGGCGAGGAAATGATTTCGTCGCTAAAGAGTCTTCGGCGAGAAAATGATTTCGTCGCTAAATAGTCTTCGACGACGAAATCATTTCGTCGCCGAAGACTCTTCAGCGACGAAATCATTCCCTCGCCGAAGACTCTTCAGCGACGAAATCATTTCGTCGCCGAAAACTCTTCAGCGACGAAATCATTTCGTCGCCGAAGACTTTTCAACGATGGAATTAGCATGTGTGTAAAATTGTGTTTTCTGGTATTTCCAACGGATACCATTCTGTTGGAAATTTGATCAGCAAAACACAAGTTGTTTCCATCTGATTTTCCAACCGCCTTCTGTTGGAAATCTCCAACGGATTTACAGTCCGTTGGTAAAAAAGTTTACCAGCGGGGGTATCACCAACGAACGATCCGTTGGAAATTCTGTTGGTGAAGGGCTTTACCAACGGTTTTCCAACGAATTTTCTGTTGCTGATGCCCTGTTTTCTTGTAGTGATAAGCTAGTATTCCTCATGACTACCCAACTCGACTTGACACGAAAGCTCATTATGCATTATAGTAAGTTAACATTTCTCATAACTACAATAATCGAGCTCGACTCGACTCGAACTCGGATAAATACAGTATATTATAAAGCTCTATTAGACTCGTAAGTACTTTAAGTCGAGTATTATCAAGCTCTCGAGCTCGACATACAATAAGCTCAACTCGAGGTCGACTCGAAATTTTCCGAGTCGAATTCGAGTTTTAACTGAGTCGGTTCCAAGTATTTCGTGAGTAGCTTGATTCTCTATTACACCCTTATAAGTGACAATGACTATGAAAATAGAAATGACAATAGATCAACAAATAATACAGCAATGGAGACATCAAATTTATGTGATGATGTGTTATTGTGATTCTTCTTATTTTATAATATAATGTGTCTTAATAATTTGTATGTTTATTAAAAAAAAATCTTGAATTTCAATTATTACAACTTTTTTAATAAATAGATATATAATTATATATAAGATGAATATACGGTATTGTATTAAAAAATAACATATTTTGTGTCAACTATATAATATAATAATGCATTTACTAATATACTTAATATATAATTTAATAAGTAAATATCTTACCAAACATATATTTGGGTAAAACACTTTTTAATGCAAGTTTACTTTTTCAAATATTGATTACACTATCTTAATCTACTTTTTTTGTAATCTACTTTTAATAAAAGTATTTTTTTTAAAATAAAAACACTGTCAATCCCACTTTTTTATTGTTAATCATGCCACATATTATAAGCACATAAAGCAAAAGACAAAATGGGTACCTATGACCTTCTCATAAACTAGGAAAGATCGGGAATAAACCAGCATCCGATTATACCAGCCGTAGCTGCAAAGAAATCACACTGTGCGCTTAACGAAGATGTGCTCTAGGTACATAATTAATTGAGTTCAGTGAAACCCCAACTAACAAGCTCTAGTTTGAGTATTGCTCATGATTGTGGATAGTCCTTGACACCAAATTAATTAAAATCCCTCAAGTGTTGTCAGGATTCTTTCTGTCTGTCTGTACAATAAAAAACTCAGGTTCAATTTATGAACTACCTTCAATTTAATTAACTTGTTTTTTGTTTACATAATTACTCAGTGATGTGCACTTACACGTTAATCGCGCACACGTACTTCTACATGTGGTATAAGGAAATTTGCGTCTAACTTTTAAGGAAAATTGCGTTTAACTTTTCCAACATCATCGACGTCGTGTTGTACTTTTTATATTTATTTATAATATTGTATTATAATTTATAACTTCTCTTTTACATTTCTTTATTTTCTTTTAGATTTGTTATGCTATACTCATGCGCAAGTAAATATTTTTATATTACAAGTTCTCTTTTAAATTTGTTAAGTATTTAGTGGCAAAAATATTGTTTAGTACTTGTTGTAACAATTTAGTATTTTATATTTCACTAAATTCAAATGTTCTCCAATTTTGAACAAAATCTTATTTCCGTTACTAATTTGTCATTCAAACGAAATCATGAAAAATCACAAAACAGTGAAAGCATATGCCGATTCCTGCTAGTTATGAATATATTTATTATTATTTTAATTTACTATAATATCATGTACTCTTGAATAGTGTAATCACGTAGCAATAATTTTTTTTTACATTACTTTGATTTATAAATAAATTTTTTCACATGAAAGTAGAGGTGAACACTTTCTAAATGAGATATAATATCATATTTTCTTACTTATTTACACATTTGTAACAAATAAATAAATAATAAAATGTATATATATATATATATGTTCTTTAAATATGTTAATATATAAAAAAAAATATATATATACATAGAAAGCACAAGTTAGTACTTTAACAATTTTTCAATAAAGCAATTCCCTAATTTGAACATTTTTTTAGATTTGCTATCTTAATTACTCGTTCTTTCTTTAGGGCAACAACAAAAAAACAGACCATCCAAAAGAAAAAGAAACAAATGTATATGCCTCCTACGATTCCCCCGCGAAGCTTTTGTCTCTGAGATTCAATAATGAGCCATAACTTAGGACTGTATAAATGGAGGAGGAGATTATGGTATTGACTCTACAATTTTTTTAGACATTGGTGCTGAAAGACCACCTACGTTCCTACAAAACGAAGGCACTAATTGGGTTCTTGACTTACAGCTACAACCTACAGGTACTCATTTTCCAACCTTGCAGCAATTTCCAGTTACTTTATGCAATATATGCATACCTTGCAATTGAAATTCTATATTCCGATTGTCCAATTAAGTCTAACATGAAATTGAACTGTTGCCGCTAATTTACTACCACTTGAATCATCAATTCCTATTGGAATTGCGTGTTCTGCGCAATACAGAATTAATCCAAAAATCTATACAAGAAGGAATCTTACAATTCAAATGATGAAATATAAAAACTTAACCTTTTGTTTGGATTGGAGTAGTTGGGGAACATGGATGAAGGGAAATGAAGTAATTGGCTACAAACCAAAATGGATAAAGGGAAATTAAGGATTCAATTTTACCTCCAAATGAGGAACAATTGATTACTCTTCATGGTTTGGCAAAATATGTGTGTTTTGAAGTCATAAAATATTACATTGCAGTGTCAGGAAGGAGGGAACTAATAACCTTTGCTAGTATAATAGAAGATATGCAGCTTATTGTGTAAAATATTATGTGGTGCATATGGAATTTTATTCATTGATGACAATAGCTAGTTGTGGGTTTAGTTTGGACAGAACCGAGTGCCGTTATTGTGAGTGTTTTTTGTTTACTATTCCCTCCTCTGAAATTGGAAAAGAGGGTAGGCAAATAAATGAGCATATTGGTCCTTCTAAGTGATACCATGTTGGTAATTTCTACTTAGACAACTAACATGTGTGTGACCTACAAATCATATTAAAATGTGGTTTTGGGATACAAAACAAAGATTATTACTTAGCATTTATGATTTTAACGGTCTTTTATATTATGTAGTTTTTATTCCAATTGCAATTGTAAATGAGATATAACACAATTGAAAAGACTGTCATAAAAGGGGATTCTTTGGCTAACCTTTAGTTCCCCACTAGACCTTACAATCCTTTGGATCCTAGTTAGAGGCAGCTCCTGGTGGCCCTTGAAAGCTGCAAAATAAGACATAAATTCATCAAACAACCCTGAAATGCCATTCATCCATGCATTCTTATGGAAATGATTGTACCCTATCCATTTATGCAGAAAAATCCTTCTGACAAAAAAAAATACAACTATTTAATGTTAAAATGCCTGGTGTTCATTTGTGAATGTGTTTTCCGGCTTTTTCGTAAATGGATCTATCGGTTTATAATTAATCTAAGTCAGTGCAGCGACTAAAACTTTTAGGTTTCATTAAAAAGATTAATGAATTTAGTTATAGAAGAAGATTCAAAAAATAATTAGACTGAAACGACAATTAGATAAACCTGTAGTTTGTTGAATCTGAGACAGTTGGTGTTCCCAAAACAATGGTAGATTTGGCTGCGAAATTGGTTGCGGGTTTGGTTGCAGATTTGGCGGCTGTGCATCCATGAGAAGGTTTTAGGTATCCTACTCTCTAGCCTAAAATCAGAAAAGAAAAAATTATGGCAAAAAAATTATATCAAAGCAAGAGAAACAAGAAACATGATATACTTATATATGAAAAGAAAATCATGTTGGGCCTAAAGAAGATGAACGAAATCGAAATCATCAGGAGGTGAGTTTATGGTCCTCACTTGAAGTTGTTGGATTAGGCCTGAAATGGGTTGTTCGATTGAGATCCATGGATCTCTTGTTTGCTTTCCTTGCTCATTCTTATCTCACCCTATTAAGTCTAGTTCATTATGAAGGAGTCCTTGATGTGATGAACAGAGATAAAACTGCATTGGCTATCTTTATCAAGAATGAAAACGCGACTTCTTGGCAAATGAGTAGGAAAAGAGCTAGATATCATTACATTTTCTGGTATTTTCGATGAAATAGTAAAGTGAAATAGTTGGTTATGCAAAAGATGAAATGTTTAATTAATATTGGGATTTAATGCCTTACATTTTTTTTAGGTGATTACCACTCCCAGTGTCAACTAATTTCTCATTGGTCTTACAACGTACATACGGGTACTTACAGACTACCTATTGGTAATAAACTAGTAAAGACTTGAGGCTTGTATGCTTTTGGTATAAGAGACAACATATGGTATAACAGTAACACATATGGTATTGTTATGCATTATCCACTTTACCAAAAATAGTGTACAGTTCTAATAAATATTGGTATTTAATTCCTTATATAGTTTTCTCGGGTCGGGTAAGAAAACTATATGTGAAGAGATTGCCGTTTCTCAGACTTTTCAATTTCCCACTAGTTTTACCATTGCTCATAGTGCTACTTACAAATTGATTAATGATAATAGACTTGTAAAGGCTTGAACTAGTTCATTTTTTTTGGTTTAGTGGGGAATACAGATCAAATACTATATGTGCTCCTGTTATACAGTCCATATGTGCTCTCGCTATATCAAAACTGTAAAAGGTTAACTCTCTAGTCTCTACTCATTTATTGTTAATAGCTAATACATATGTATTGCTAAGTGAAGAGATCACTGAAGCATATAACTTTTTTTTCTCATCCAAACAAAAAAGGGGAAGATATTAAATCCCATTCGGAGAAATGGTTATTTCACTTGCCATTTTTTGTTGAAATTACCTGCGAGTTTAATGACTTGCTCTTTTCCTCAAATAACAAAATTTGATTTTTAACCAAAGAAATTTTACCTACTTTCACTATATAAAGTACTTGTTTTCAATCTCACCACTTGCTGATGATTTCATTTGCCTTCTTCAGCATATGCAACCCAGAAAGGTGATTAAAGGACCAGGCTCCATTTTCCATATACTCTATATTAAGTCTCTTTCCTTTCTCGCTTGTTGATCTATTTTCTTCGAGATTCACTCAACAAGGGAAAGAGTCCCTTTCTCTCCAATCTATCTTTTATGCATGCATTTTGTTCCTCATATTTTTGTATATAGCCAACAAACTGTTGTTGCATTATTTCTGTCTAAAATTTCAATTTACTATTCATTGTAAATACTATCTTTTGTGACTTGGGTCTCAGTAGTCCACTCTGTGCAGAATTTACAGATAAATATTCTTCTAGGGAGATCCTAAATCAATTCGGAAACTGTATCCAATTATATTCTAATTTCCATCAATCCAGGATTAAATCCCCTCAGCGTTTTCATTTGTACTCTATATATTATGTTATGCTTGATTGAGGAACGATATTTATTGAGGAAAAATGTGCAGCAGGGTCTTGCACAACTTGAGGAAGTTAGCAATTCCTGAAAGGTGGAGTAAAGACAAGACAGTGATGAAGTCTGTTATCTCGTTCCGGAAGGGTCATTTGAGGCTGCTGGTGGTTTTAATTATCCCGTAAATAGTGCCTTGAAGTGTTTCTTAATTTTGTAAAATACTCAGTTAGTAAAAAAAATATGTTTTGGGCAAGATTTTCATGTTCCTTGGTAGTCAAGTTCTGATGTATGAACATGAAAAAAGATGAACATAAAGAAACTGTTCTGCAAAACTGACTGAAAGAATGAAGCTGTTCTGCAATACTGATAATTAGAAAGGAAAAAAAATGCAAAGCGATGAAGAAGTTGTTCTGCAATATTGACTAAAAGAAAGAAGTTGTTCGGCAATAATGATAAATAGAAAGGAAAAAAATTTGCAAAGCGATGAAGAAGCTGTTATGCATTGCTGATAAATAAAAGGGAAAATAACCTATTAACTGTCTCAAGTTTGCCTCATGTTTCAATTTGGTGTCTGATGTTTAAATTGAGTGTCCCAGGTTTCATTTTGGTTAAAATTTGCTGTCTCAGTGTGATTACTTTAGAAAAGCCAATCCCGACTGTCATCCGAGCTCCCAAGCATGCTCCCTTCTCGACACTTTGTCGGGACGATCATCTAAGAAGTAGGCCACATTGCCCAAGTAAATCATGATTTGTTGTCGCTCGAAATCGCTCTGCTGGAAACTTTTTTTTTTTTTTTTTATGTTAAACTTTTGGGTGAAATTTGAACATTTTTTTAAGGGTTAATAAGTGTTTTGGTCCATGATGTTTGACAACTTTTGGGTTTTGGTCAAAAATGTTTTTTTTTACCTAGTTTTGGTACCATATGTTTGCAGATTTTTTCTAGTTTTGGTCTAACCGTTACATTCCATCCATTTTTTGACATGTTCAAGTCACGTGATCCACTCTAAACTTTCAATTTTGTTCAATTTAGTCCCTCTAATACTTTCCTAACCTTTTTTTTTGTTTAATTTAGTCCCGAAGTTTCAAAATTTCAATTGGACCTATTGTCCAATTATGGTCAATTTTGAAACTTCGGGACTAAATTGAACAAAAAAAAGGTTAAGAAAGTATTAGAGGGACTAAATTTAAAGTTTAGGGTGGATCACGTGACTTGAACATGTCAAAAAAAGGACGGAATGTAACGGTTAGACCAAAACTATAAAAAATCTGCAAACATATGGTACCAAAACTAGGTAAAAAAAAACATCATTGACCAAAACCCAAAAATTGTCAAACATCATGGACCAAAACACCTATTAACCCTTTTTTTAATAGTAAAAAGTGATGATTATAAGTGGGTGAGTCGGTTGATGGAAATGGTTGAAAGAAGAGGAAAAGACGGATGAAGACACCAAATTTTAACAAAAATGAACATGTGACAGTCCATATCAACACTTTAATCTTGAGACACCAAACTGAAACATGAAGTAAACCTGAGATACTAAATATGTTCTTTTCCTTAAATAAAAGAGTAAAAGGAAGAATACAAAACGATAAATAAGATGTTTCTGCAATGCTGGCTAAGGAAAGAAAACAAAAGGCAAAACTATTGAAGTAAGCGTGGATCAAACACGCGACCATTAGATATACAGTTTAACACTCTCCAACTGAGCTATCCCCACTTTGTTTATTCTAGAAGAAAAGCTCATATATAGAGACGATATTCATTTATATATAGAGACTCGATCCATTTTCCATATCGTCTTGCATGACAAATTATTATCGTGAGAACTGCAATCGAGTTGCTTATTTATATATATATATATATGTATATATATTTTGTGTATTTTTTTTTAGCGAGAAAGTGCCTTGGGTATCTAAAATATTTATAATGGACTATTTTTTTTTTTGGCGTAATGGACTATGTTAGATAAAAAAAATTACCAAGATTTAATAAATTACTAAATTTAAATAGAGTAGGTATAATTAACAATCTAACAAAATAAAAATTAATACTAAAATTTATAACTGTCTTACATACCGCTCCATGTTAAACAATCATCCAAGAGGCATCTCCTACTATTTCAAAATATATTATTTATAAAATAATATAATTCATAGTTGAAAAAACTCTTTCAGGTTACTTTCATCTAGGTTGTCAACCGGGCGGGTCGGGGCGGGTATCGTTTGCCCCGTACCTGCCCCGCGGGTCAAGATGGTCGACTCGTACTCGCCCCACACAGTTCGCGGGGCGGGTCACCTATTAGTGGTATATAATATATTATTAGCAATTTAAACCCAAAATTCTATATTTACCATATACAAATTCAATTTAAAATTTAAATCACAAATAATAAATTTAACTTCAAATCCAAATACAAGTCACAAATCCTAATTATTTTAACTATGTATTATATTACCTATATAGTTTTATATAAATACGTGTAATATATATATATACATTATCCACATACGGGGCGGGGTGAGTCAACGGGGCGGGGCGACCCCAAAACCGTACCCGCCCCACGGGTCACGGGTCGCGGGTCAACGGGTCAAAATCAGGGCAGGGCCCTGCGGGTCACGAATTTCCCGTGACTCGTTGCCACCCCTACTTTCATCATCAAAAGAACCAAAACTAGCTTCAAATCCTAATAAACTTGAACAAGTACAATAATTTTTTGGTCTCAACAAGTTCTATTGAAAGTTCCGTTTTTTTTTTTTTGTTAAGCAAAAATTTTCTTATTGCGACTGCGGTGAAGAGAAGTTGTAAGAATAAGATACAAGACATTAATTTTTGTAAAGAAAACATAATGTTTCTTGTAGAGCAATTTAAAAGCTTGAACTAAAACCTACATGCAATTAGAGATTTACATTGCAGCGCCACATCAACCATGAGAGAGATATGATTGATGTGGACCAATTATTTTTAGGGATTAAGTACCTTTTCATACCACTTCTTTGCACAGAATCCACTTTTGGTACCACTTCTATTTTTTTGTATACTTTTGGTACCAATGTTTTCAACTTTGTATCCTTTTGGTACCACCGTTAACTTTCCGTCCAAATTGGCCGTTAAGTGGCATGTGTCATGCACGTGACCGCCCTAAACTTTTGAATTTGTTTCAATTTAGTCCATCTAATGCATCCCTAACTTTTAATTTGTTCAATTTAGCCCTAACATTTCCAAATCGAACCCTTGACCCAAATTGACCTAGCCTAGGGCTAGGTCCGACCCTGGGTCGGGTTCGCCTGGGTCAGGCGACCCTGGGCCGGGGTCGCCTGGGTCCGGCGAACCCAACCCAGGGTCGGACCTAGCCCTAGGCTAGGTCTAGCTGGGTCAATTGGGACCTAGCCCCAATTGGCCTAGCCGGACCTAGCCCTAGGATAAGTCCGGCTAGGCCAGGGTCGCCTGACCCAGGCGAACCCGACCCAGGGTCGGACCTAGCCCTAGGCTAGGTCCGGCTAGGTCAATTTGGGTCAAGGGTTCGATTTGGAAATTTTAGGGCTAAATTGAACAAATTAAAAGTTAGGGATGCATTAGATGGACTAAATTGAAACAAATTCAAAAGTTTAGGGCAGTCAAGTGCATGGAATATGCCACTTAACGACCAATTTGGACGGAAAGTTAACGGTGGTACCAAAATGATACAAAGTTGAAAACATTGGTACCAAAAGTATACAAAAAAATAGAAGTGGTACCAAAAGTGGATTCTGTGCAAAGAAGTGGTATGAAAATGTACTTAATCCCTTATTTTTATTGTTAGACCATGTCAAACTTATCTTTAGAATATGCTAACCAAATGATATATTTAAGGTTAAAACCATGAAAACGATTACGTTGCTAATCAATGTTCCAAATTTAAAATGTTGATATTTGGTGTCCTAGCTATTATATTGGTTAATTTCCACTTTTTTTTCTGTTGCTTTTGCATTAAAATTGGCATTTTAACAAACAAAAATAACTTATTTTCCACATTCCCGAATGAAAAGACTTATTGCTCATGGTTTAGGCTTATTTGATGTTTAATAAATAAATATTTCTATTTCTTCTTTAAGATAATAAGTGGAAATCAACTGATGGATATACGCCCAATTTGAACCCGTTTTGATTCGGACTGTCTTATTTTAATTACCCCATTTACGATTACAATTCAAAACTATGACCCGGACACATTACCCGCAGCACGAACGGCCCGGATGAGTAAAAAATCTTCGTCCGGACTTGTCCGTTGGACCGGTCTCACTTAGGTGAGATCGGACCAGCTGGACCGGTCTCACCTAGGTGAGACCGGGTCAGGTGGCCTGATCCCCCCTAGGAGAGATCGGGTCTCCTAGGAGGGATTGGTCCAGTCTGGACCAATCCCAGACCTTGGGGTTCGGATTTTTCATCCGACCCAGAAGTCCCGGGACCCGGCCCAGACGCCAATCCCCCTCCCCGGGGTGTGTGTGGCGTCCCGAACCTTGCCTTGGGGACCGTCCCTCATGGCGTCCCAACACCCTTTTTACCTATCCAACACTTAGCCAATTTTACTCACTTCTCCATGCCATCAAGGGTTTAATCCTATCGTTATATGTGAACTGAGTATGCTTAGGGGTTAACGGTGTCATTAAGCCACTTTAATCCCCCCGAAACCTATATATACTGCTCAAGTTCAATTCATTTGGTTTATGATATATCTTCACTCGTTTTAGCTCTGCCTTCTCTCTAAGATATTATCTCTCTAGAACCTTAGACTTACTTAGGCATCGGAGAGGGCTCACCGAGCACCACCCCCTCTCCGTGCTCGGTATCGCCCCTTTGTGCAGGGTAGCAAGGAAGGGAAGGACAAGACAACCTAAGGAGATGGATCCCATCTTCGAGCAGACGGATTACTGAAGACTACCACCTACCCGTGAGAAGTGTTGATTGGATTGGAAACCCGCCGACCCGATACACCACGACTTAACACTTCGCGTCGTCCGTGGGTTTTGAATAAAAAGTCTGGCTATCACAAGATCTATGACGAACAACCTGCTATCTAGGGACGACCGTCCACCAGGGGACAATAGGCAACCAAACAACCAAAGAGGACAGCCTATACATCCACCAAGACAGCCCGTACCCCCGGCAAGACAATCTACTCCTCAGGGGCAGCCTGCACCCCTTGCACGTCAAACAGCCCCACAAGCTCTCCAGGCAAACAATCAAGGAGGACCGTCACACCCAGTTGGGGCTGAGTCTTCCACTGCTTCGACCCCTATGAGTCGACGACCACAGGGGCAGTGTGTGCGACAGGGAGTACCGTCTCAGGGATACCAATATACGGCACCTCCACAGGGGTACCATTATGAAACACATCCTCAGGAGTATCCGTATGGAATGTTAGCACAAGAAAAAAACAACCGGGCTCATACCACCAATACAATGCCTATGTATTCACAAGGAGCACAAACAGTGACTCCAGGGTTCATGAATGCATTAGATGAGTTGTTGGCTTATAGAGAGGCTGTGAGAAACAGGTGGGAGAGGCAGTATATGCAAGCAGAGCAACACCCGCAGGCGAATCAATACCCACAAGAGGAGCGACATCCACAAGAAGAGCAGTATCAGCAGGCAGAGCAGTTTCCGAAAGAAGAACAACACACGCGCCATCCAACAGGGCAGCGTGAAAATTAAGGCAGAAATGAGCAAGTACCACCCTCAAGGGACAGGCAGCAGTTTGTGCCTCCAATGCAACCCCAAGCACCGCAAGGGGCATGGACATACACTCCATTGAGGGATAATGCACAGCCTCAGCATCTAGGGAGACAGGAATTTCAGCATCCACCTCCGCAGGGATATCCACGTTACACATACAGTCCTTATCATCATGGACAAGGAATCCCTGCAAGCCCGGTGATAAGCTATGACGGACTTCAAAGAAATCATAGTCCATCACCAGTGATGCTAACTCAAGAAGACATAGAGGCAATGATCGCGAAGAAGATGAATGAATCAAAGACGAATGGATTGCACTGGTTGAGTGATAGCACAAGTCAACCCTTTACAAGGGAGTTGGAGAAGAACAAAGTGCCTGACGCGTTGCACATGATAAAGATAGAAAATTATAATGGCAAGAGTGACCCCTTGAAGCACATCCAACAACACGAGGCCTCCTTCTTGGGTAGGACAACGGATGATCGATATAACGCACTATTGTTTCCAAATACATTATCAGGGGTAGAATCGCACTGGTTCTTCAGCTTACCAGATGAGAGCATCCATTCATGGGCACAACTGAAAGCAAAGTTCCTCCAAAGGTACTTAGGAGAAAGGAAGCTACTCAAGGTAACAAGTTCGTTTGACGATGTGAAACAAGAGCATGAGGAGACGCTAGCAAACTATTACACCATGTTCAATCAGAACCTAGCTGATATACAAGGGTACATAACTGAGGGCGAGATCATAAGGGCTTTCATAAAAACCTTGGGCGCTTTGGCTCAACCTTGGCAGAAAAAATGGCTAAGAAACCCGCAAGCACACTGGAGGAGCTGGCAGCGAGGGTGAAAACCCACATAGATCTGGAAAGACATAGAATAAGCAAGAGAGCAAAAATTCAAGCAACATAGGATGAAAACACAAAGCCAAATAGAGGAAAACCACCTCAGGTCCCCCAACCAATCAGACAACAGGACTGGCGTCCGCCCCAGCCAAGGAACCAAACAGGCGAGCAGCTGAGAGCAAAATATATTAATGTCATCAAGTTCGTACCATTGAACGCGACCCCAGCAGTCATATTGAGAGAAATGAGGACCTTGAAGATATGGCACCCCCAGCAAGATGGAGAGCCCCGATGGTAGGAAATGAAAAGGAAAAATGGTGTGACAACCATGAAGCACACGGCCATGACACCAACGAATGCTTCAGTTTAAAATTAAGTATAAACAACACAGTACAAAGAGGAGAGCTGAATCAATTTGTAGATCACGGGGGCAGGAGTGCAACCGCAAGGCCAACTCAAAAGGACAAAGGCAAGGAGAAGGCTGATTACAATCCTTTACCTAAAAAAAGAGGAACGATTAACATGATACATGGTGGAGTCGCGGAATGTGGACCAACAGTAAATGCAAGAGAGGTGTATGCCTCCAGGATAGATGTGACAACAAAGTGGAGAAAGAGACCAAGGGAGGGAAAGGAAATGGTGATTGAATTTTCTGAGAAGGATAAGAGCCACATCGTCTTCCCGCATGACGATGCTCTAGTAATAACAATGGACATTGAAAACTTTGATGTGAATAGAATACTCGTTGATGGAGGGATCTCGGCAGATTTACTAAACATGCATGTTCAAGAAGAGATAGGAAAATCTAAGTCAGATATCAAACTGTTGAGCTTTCCTCTAGTCGGATTCTCAGGAGCGACAAGCTACCCTCTGGGTATGATAACTCTACCATGACACTGGGACAAGGATGAACATAGCTGAGGATAAATGTGAATTTTATGGTAGTGAAAAATTTAGGAGCCTACAACGGGATCCTAGGAAGAACCACAATAAACCCATACGAGATCGTGCCCTCAACAGTGCATCAGAAGATGAAGTACATTACTGAGAACGGAGTAGGAGAAGTCCTAGGTGACCAACATACCGCAAGGCAGTGTTACGTCAATTCACAGGTGGCAGACTGAGAAAGAAATCTCAAAAAGGGGAGAAGCAAAAGCTAATTCACAAGACAATTGGTAGTAGTCACACTCCGCCTAAGCAAGCAGGTGTTTAGAAGTCTGGCCAGAAGATCAGGGGTTGACAAGGTTGTAAAGGTAACAAGTATACCCTGGCATCCAGATAATGTGATGCAGCATGATGGGGATAAATGGGACAAAGACTCGTTGATACTAGGGGAATGCCGAGAATTTGTCGGATAGAAGGCGCAAAAACTCGTTGATTCAAAGAATGCCGAGAATTTGACGCAGGGTAGAGGAAAACCTCAATTTTTTTCATTAATCAATAATCTGAATACAAACGATGGCTAAGAGAGTCTTAAATAAAGAAAAAAAAATCCTAACCCTATTAAAATTCCGAAATTAACACTAAAGTACCAAACAAAACCGAAAAATTATAAAAAAAAACCGAAAGAAACATAAAACTGCAAATTTGACCCTCTAAACGAAGGAATTTGGCCTAAAACCGTCAAACCACATAGTTTACTATGAGTCTTGCTCAGATCGTCGTTTACGCATGGAAAAGTGTACTCGCACGCCCAAATCCGAGACTTCGCCCACATCATTCTCTCCGGGGAAGAGAAGATCCGCCCTCGAATCTTGCGCAATGAAGGCCAGTAATATGAAGCAGGAAGAAGAACACACTCAGCCACATCATCATAATTTTTTTTCGTGAAGTAGTGTTCGAGTGTAGCCTGGGTGCCGACGTTGGGGTCGATTGGCCTTGTGGCTTGTACCTGAAAACGGAGGTCAGGAGGCCTTCGAATTCGCTCCTGGCGGTCGAGGAGACGATGAATTCAGGATCATGGAAGGTGTGGTGATGGTCGATCATCGCTGCGACGTCTTCATCTTCAACGTACTCATCATAAATTGGACTATCAAGAACGGTAGCAGTTCTGGTAAGATCCTGTGCTAGCCAATCAAGGAACGGCATCTCACAGAATCTTCGGCTCTGATACCAATCTGATGCAGCGTGATGGGGATAGATGGGACAAAAACTCGTTGATTCTAGGGGAATGCCGAGAATTTGACCGATAGAGGGCGCAAGAACTCGTTGATTCAAAGAATGCCGAGAATTTGACGCAGGGTAGAGGAAAACCTCAGTTTTTTTCATATATCAATAAAGTGAATACAAACGACGGCTAAGAGAGTCTTAAATAAAGAAAACAAAATCCCTAACCCTATTAAAATTCCAAAATTAACACTAAAGTACCAAACAAAACCGACAAATTATAAAAAAGATCGAAAGATACATAAAACTTCAAATTTGACCCTCTAAACGAAGGAATTTGGCCTAAATCCGTCGAACCCCATAGCTTACCATGGGGCTTGCTCAGATCGCCGTTTACGCATGGAAAAATGTACTCTCGCACGCCCAAATCCGAGACTTCGCCCACATCATAATGAGATAGGAAGGCGAACAAAAAGAGCAATTGAAAGAAGTTTCAGACACATGGAGGATGTAAAACAAATGTCACGAGAGTCCACTGCAAGTTACTTCAAAAGGTTCGTGGAATACGGGGCCAACATGGAGGTAACAAGAGGGGAGGCTGTAAGAGCACTCCTTAGAAACATGCATCCAACCTCATTTGAGGCCTTCAGAGGTCACTATGAGGTGGTGATGACAAGCACGATGCGCGAACTTAAAGAAAAGTTGGACAAGGCATTCGAGAAAGAAAGGAGGCAACATGGTGAAGAATTCAAAAAGGATGAGGAAGCTCACATACAAGGAGGGGTGTAAATTTCAACTTTACACCCATTAAGGTGCAAGTCGAAGAGCTTTTTAAGACACACCTGAGCAAGGAGCTGCCAGAATGCAAGGAGGAAGGCAATGCCTTCCTTGGAAAAGACACAAGGGGATGGTGTGACTACCATGGTACGGGGGGCACAAGACAAATGATTGCATGGTATTGAAAATTGAGATTGAATAGATGATCTACAAGGGAGAACTGAAAGAATACATAGCACCGGAGACACCAACCACACACTAAAGGAACGTCACCATTGAAACAACCGTATCCTTGGTTTTATCTTTTGTTTAGTGCATGTCTATGTTCCTAGTTTTCATAACAACTCTCGAGGGTGGAAAGCTCATGAAGCCTCTCCAACTCTTTTTCTACCTACTGTTTTCCCTAAAGGATGTCTGGACTACTTACAACATCCACCATGTATATAATGCATGAATGTTTTCAATGAAGTAGATGTTCATCAAAATGTTTTCTAAGTATGAGATAGCGCTATCGCCACAAACTCCATACTTAGATACAACAACCAAGTGCACGTCACTTTCTGTGCCCCCGAGAGCCAATCTCGTGATAACTTTCTGTGCCCCCGAGAGCCAATCTCGTGATAACTTTCTGTGCCCCGAGAGCCAATCTCGTGATAACTTTCTGTGCCCCCGAGAGCCAATCTCGTGATAACTTTCTGCGCCCCCTAGAGCCAATCTCGCGATAACTTTCTGCGCCCCCGAGAGCCAATCTCGCGATAACTTTCTATGCCCTCCGAGAGCCTATCTCGCGAAAAAAATTTGTGCCTTCCGAGAGCCTGTCTCGTGAAAAAACTATGTGCCCTCCGAGAGCTTGTCTCGTGAAAAACTCTGTGCCCTCTGAGAGCCTGTCTCGTGAAAAACTCTGTGCCCTCCGAGAGCCTATCTCGTGAAAAAAATTTGCGCCCTCCGAGAGCCTGTCTCGCGAACATACTCCGCGCCCTCCGAGAGCCTATCTCGTGAACATATTCTGCGCCATCTGAGAGCCTATCTCGTGAAAATTTTTACAATGACTCCAAGAACGTATCTTGGTAAACCTTTCTTTTTAAAGTAAGGATGATGGATATGTGCCCAATTCGAGTTCGTATTTATATTTCGGGCCTCGTAAACACGTCAAAATTACATCTCGACTCGAAAAACGTCTCCCAAGGGGTCAAAACGGTCCGGAAGCGCGTTACGCGCGTCCGGACCGGACCTCCGGATTGCGCGGCAATCCGGACCTCGCCGAATTGCCCAAATTCGACGAGGTCCGGATTGCACTACGGGTATTGCGCGATTACCGATTACGCGATTACCGTTACGTGTAGAGAAGTCAAGTTCGCGCATTGCCAATATTGATGACGGTTACCGCTTGCTTTCGAACCGTCATCAAACCGCTTTAAAACCGGGTCCGGTCCCATGGAAGCCTATAAATAGGAGGCCTTGGCCACCCATTTTCACACATCCTCTCATTTGCCCAACTTTGGTATTTTGAGCTCTGACTTCTCTCTAGAAATACTTTCTCTCTCTAGAATTACCTTTTTAGCCCTATTGTGACTTAGGCATCGGAGAGGGCTCCACTAGCACCACTCCCCCCCCCCCCTCTCGTGCTAGTACTGGCCCTTCGTGCAGGAACCAGGGCTCCAGACGTTCAGACGTGTGCACAGACTGCCATCCGCTTTCCTGAGACACATCCGCTCTCCCGAGACTCAACCGCTTTTCGAGACACAGACGCCTCTTGAGACGCAACCACCTTTCGAGACATAGACCTTTCCGAGACTCCGCGATAAAACCGAACACTCGTCAGTGGAACAAGGCGAAAACCTCTTTCGGATGAAGGGTTACAGCCCGAAAACCCGCTCAACCATTCAGACAGACGCGTCCCCACGGCCCAGTTCGACAAGGACGCAACATTGGCGTCGTCTCCGTGATTCGAACAAAAAGCTACCATACCGCAAAGACATGACGAGTGATCGCAACCCTCCTGAAGAGGTTAACGCGAGAAATGCAAGGAAAAGGCCTGGACATCCTAAGACGTCTCCGGCAAGTAAAAAACTAGGAGGTCAGAAACCAACCGGAAGCCAGCCGGGGCCTTCCTACATACCGAGAGCAACTTCCGTAGTTTCATCCATGCCAACCGAGGATGTGCCCAATGCACAGCACAACCACCAAGAGCCAAGTGACGAGCATCGTCCACCCCCACCTGGTTTTCGGCCAGAGATACATGATGATGATAAATTTCAGTCAGAAATGCCCCAAGGCAAACAACAAGGAACGGGAGCAAACCCGATGCCTTCGGTTACTCCAGCAATGATGGTTGCGCTGGAAGACTTACTCGCATTCCGCGAGTCACTGAAAAATAAAGGATATGCGGCCCAACCACCTCCAACCGCCCATGAACACGCTGCGCCGACAAGAGAAATGTCGCAAGACACTACCCCCAAGGCCATCCATTCCAAGGCAAGGACCAACATGCAGAAAATGCCTTCCAGCATACAAGATATGAAGCCGCACATTCATACACTCCTTCCCAAGGAGCCCGTCATTTGAGGAATGCAAGAGACTTTGACGCTGAAAGCGAGAACTCATATGAGCAAGAAGTGTACATTGCAAAGACAATGCACAAGACCGATGACACTAACTTGGAGTACGCTGACATAAAGGATGCCGCCTTTGAAGATGTCATTGATTTTTCATCAAAGGACAATGAGCACGTTGCATACCACGACACCTTGCCCATAACCACGCAGAAGCCAATAAGAAGACAACTGGGATCTGTTGGATCACGGCGGAACTCCGGTTACGGTGACGGATTCCTTAGCTCCTCGCAATCCTGCAGAAGGGGATAGAGGGCAGTGGCCCAGAATCCCTCTCCGATGCTTAACGTAAGTATGGTGGCCAACAGCGCAAGTAAGCAATAAATGTGTGTGTAAAACGTAACCCTAATCTGGGATAACTTCCCTCCTTTTATAGAGGAAAGGTTACCCCAGTTACCTGGTTAGGCCGTTGGATCGTGATCCGTTATCCCACATATTTCGCCGTGTATCTGGCCATGTATCTCGTGCGGTTATTCGCATCCCCCAAATCTCGCCCATTATGCCACTACTGTAATCGTGGCGAGATTTCCGGGATTGTGCTTTTACTGGCGAGCCTCGATCGTTATCGGAGGCTCCCAAATTAAGTCGTTTAAGGATTCGGTTTCGGGGAGTGGCTTCAACTCCCATATCGGGACCGACTACGTCCAGGTCCGATATTTTCAGTGCCCTCCCCTATCGAGGACATACTTGCTCGGGGTCTTTCGATGTCGGAGCCTCCTTCTGTCGGAGCCCTTAGCCCTCCAGCTCCTAGCCCAACGGGCCTAAATGCCGTTTGTCAATCGTTAAGGGGCCTAACGGCCTCCGCCGGGGCCCATCATCTGCCCCCAAGACGTGAGGGACTTTTAGGGCGTCGCGTCTTCCAACATCGGGCTTTTCGTATTTTTATCGGAGGCCTTTGTGTGGAATGTCGGAGGCCATTGCCTTGATCTTTTCGAGATCTTCTGGGATCTTGTTTGTACTCAAAAGGATTTTTTGATCAGACCAGCATTTAATGCTGATGGGAGATGAGGGAACGTTTCGGGCTCTGCACGCTTATCTGCTGGAAAAGCACTTTTCAACCGTTCCAATACGTCATTATTTCTTGTCTTATTCGTCCCATGCGTCCTGACGGTTCAGATTAAAACCGTTTCGCCTTCTTTGAATTGGCGCGTTGTACTTTGGATGGTTCTGACTGAATCGTTTTGGATTCTGTGGCCCAGATTGTCCGTCCCTTCAGCTCCCTTCTCTTATAAAATCCTGAACCCAACTGCTGTTCCACTTTCTCACTTTCTCCTTCTTTGCGATCCTAAGAACCCTAATTCTCCAGCCCTTCAAGGTTTTTCCAGCGCTCCAAGCACCTCAAGACCTCTGTCACTATGTCTGGTAAGATTCTTCAACCTATTACTTTTTTTCTTTTTTATCTTTGACCTCCTTAGGTTTCAACTTTCCCCTTCCTCCTCCCCCGACGATTTTCAGCCGAGGGATCTGCTGTTGTTGGGCCACCCTTCGTCTTCAAATACCTCAAGAACTCCCTCGCGCCCATTAACTATGAGAGGGCTTGCAACGAGTGTGGTATCTTTGAGTCTTCCTTCGGGGCTCGTTATCCCTACGAAGAATCCCAGTTCAATTCTCGTGATACTCAGATTACCCTCCCAAAGGGGGACGAAGTGTTCATCTCTCCCGGGCAAATTCGTGCAGGGATTCGACTCCCTTTCTGCCCAAGCTGGGTAGAGTTGTGTAATCACTACAAAACCTACCCCACGACCTTCTCCCCCCATGCGATTCGTACTTGGATCGCCTTCCAAGTGTGGTGCGACATCAATGCCGAAGACTGGAGCTATAGCCTGGAACTCTGGCGGGTCCTCTATAAGATGACCTGCAACAAGGATGGGGTCTGTTCCTTTTCCCCTCGTCAACCTGAGGGGACCGACGATCAATACAAAGAGATGGGTTGGGACAGGAAGGTGTCCTGGAAGATCTGCAAGGAGCGGGCCCTCATCCACGATAAGGGACACGATAATGCCAACTGGAAGGAGCAGTACTTCTTCATCAAGCCTGGTCCCATTGAGTGGCCAAAGACTGTCGTAGAGGCTGATCCCCCTGTGTCCTTTCGTTCATGGTCGGAGCAGACAAAGAGGGCCTTGATGCTTATTCAGGCCCGTCGCTGGGAGGAGGGTTATCAGCCTTTCGAAGCCACCTCTGTCACTGATCAGCAGAGGGTCAAAATCGGGATTATGCTGATCGATCCCCTGGCCGGGGGAAAAGTGCACGATGGTGTTTCCAATGTAATTCTCTGGGTAATCTTCTGATTGTTTCCTTTTCATTGCTTACAGCCCCTCGAACATCGCTGACCGCCCGTCTATTTCAGGAGGACACTGATGCCTCCCACTCATTGAAGCGTAAGAAGAAATCTTCTCATCGAAAGGTTTCTGCCTCGTCGGGGCCATCCAAGAAGAGGGCGAGGACCTCGGAGGCTCCCAGGTCTGCCCCCACCTCCGAGGGGCGGACTAATGCAGACGTGGTCAGGACCGCCTTCGGCGTTCGCTCCGAAAAAGAAGGTAAGGCAGTTTTTCGTGCTATAAAGAGATATAGGGAGTTAGTACCTCAGGATCTTCAGGCCTCCGATATGGAAGGACGAGTTAGGGATGTCAAGAATATCCTTCGAGGGGAGACTCCGCATGTCCTCGAAGCGGGCTATTATGATTTTTTCGGCAAGGAGAGATATATGGAGCGTCGTCTAATCTGGCACACCGATATCAGACTAATCCCTCGATTTATTCGCCCCGCTGCAGGTCCTGCGGACGTCGCCCCTGCTATGCCTGCCTCAGACTCCGCGCCTGCAGTGGAGCCGGTGGTAGAAGATACCCCGACGGAAGCTCGGGGTGAGTTTGGTCGGGTGACCAGTCTGGAGGACTCCCCTTCTGATGACCGAGCTGAGGAGGAAGGTCTCACCCTCCGAGGGAAGTCGAGGCTGACTCCCGTGAAGTCATCTGGTGGGAAAGCTTCTCCACTTCCTACCACGCCAACGTCGTCCTCCGCCCCGCCCTCTTCGCCACCACCATCTTCGCCAACTAGGGGTGCAACCCCCGAAGCTCGAGTGAGTGAGGAGGCTGAAGAGCCTCGCCTGGTAGTACCCCCGTTCCCTTTGGACGGGGACTACTATCGGGCCTTCTCTTCGGACCAGGGCTCCGAGCCTTGGAGACCGGTGGAGTCCCTCCAGGGGGTCCCTCTACATCGGGGGTGCCAGGAGAAGAACCTGGCCTTGCACTTGGTGTCGGGTTCGGTTCCGCCCTCTTTGAGGCGTCCCCTTTCTCTGGAAGGGGACGACATCGATGCTGATATTCGGGCGATGGCTGTTCGTCGGGTAGAGGTAAATGAATTTTTCTTTTGTTCATTTGGGGGCGTTCCGATTTATGAGTACTAAGCTACTTTTTCTTTTCAGGAAATCGCGGACCAGGATCGTTGCTTCGGCTACATCCTGTCTTTGCGAGAGGCTTTGGAGCGAGAGCGGGTCCACTCCAACCTCGAGAGCCTGACCAAGCTCCAGGAGGACCTAGCTGCCTCCGAGGCGTCAAGGCTCAAGGCGGAAGAGGAGAAAAGGCGGGTCGAAGAGAGTTGGCAGCGGGCCAGAGAGGTTGGTCAGCAGGCCGAGGAGGGCAGGATTAAGCTTGCTGGAGAGGTTCAATCTCAGCAGAGACAGATTCTAAGTCTTGAGAGTTCGCTCAAGCGGGAGCAGGAGGCGGCCATGGCGGATCGGGGCCAGTTTGCTTTCGAGAAGGCAGCATTGCAGGAAACTGCGGAGCGGCTGAAGCTCGAGAAGCAGAGGGCCATCGCGGAACTAGAAGAGGCAAGGGCGGATCACTCCGCCCAATTAACAAACGCGAAGGTCCAAGGCCGCGAGGAGTACCGAAGCTCGGAGGACTTCAAGGAGGATGCGGCGAAGCATTGTCAAGAAGACCTACAGAACGCCATCCTCGATATTGTTGAAGAGCTCAATGAGACTTATGGGGACTCCATCGACTTGAGAAAGTCCAAGACTCTTGGCCCAGCCGCAGAAGCGTATTTCAACCTTCCTTCCGAAAGCTCCTCCGAAGACGCCGATGGGGGCAGATGATGGGCCCCGGCGGAGGCCGTTAGGCCCCTTAACGATTGACAAACGGCATTTAGGCCCGTTGGGCTAGGAGCTGGAGGGCTAAGGGCTCCGACAGAAGGAGGCTCCGACATCGAAAGACCCCGAGCAAGTATGTCCTCGATAGGGGAGGGCACTGAAAATATCGGACCTGGACGTAGTCGGTCCCGATATGGGAGTTGAAGCCACTCCCCGAAACCGAATCCTTAAACGACTTAATTTGGGAGCCTCCGATAACGATCGAGGCTCGCCAGTAAAAGCACAATCCCGGAAATCTCGCCACGATTACAGTAGTGGCATAATGGGCGAGATTTGGGGGATGCGAATAACCGCACGAGATACATGGCCAGATACACGGCGAAATATGTGGGATAACGGATCACGATCCAACGGCCTAACCAGGTAACTGGGGTAACCTTTCCTCTATAAAAGGAGGGAAGTTATCCCAGATTAGGGTTACGTTTTACACACACATTTATTGCTTACTTGCGCTGTTGGCCACCATACTTACGTTAAGCATCGGAGAGGGATTCTGGGCCACTGCCCTCTATCCCCTTCTGCAGGATTGCGAGGAGCTAAGGAATCCGTCACCGTAACCGGAGTTCCGCCGTGATCCAACAGGATCCTTCCAAATCCCTGTTGCCACATCCAATGCTTTCTTCACGCTAACAAGAAATGCATCCTTCGCACAATACGACCAAGGAGTCCTCCAATACGAAGGTGTTAACCCGTCACCACCTCTGCCTCCAGTCAACGGACAAGTTGAGGCGACAGGGACAAAGTCTCGAGTCACAAGTCATCAAGACGCACTGCACCCAAAAATAGAGGGACGATGCACGGAAGGTACCTTCCAGTACCAACAATCAAGGCACGGAGCTGCACGCTCATGCAATCCGTACGTGATAGCACAACACCAAAAAGAGGCATGGAAACAACCTCCAAAGTAGAATCAAACAAAACCGCCCTCAAGCGGTCAGAAAGGAAGAAATTGGCAGCCTCAGCCGAAAAGGCCTTTCCAAGAAGATTTCACAGACTGCATTCCATTGAATGCACCACTATCCGTGATAATGAACAAAATGAAGGATGCGAACATATGGAAAGAGCCGAACAATTTCAGAAAAGGTCCGCTGGGGAAAGACAAAGACAAGTGGTGTGAAAACCACGAGGTCTTCGGCCACGAAACCGACATCTGTGTCAGCCTACGTTCCCGCATTAACAGCTTTGTCCTCAAAGGCGAATTGGAGCAATTCGTCGATCAAGGCGACAACCCTCCAATAAGACTCAAGCAGAGTCATCAAAAATACACAAGGAAGGTCCTTCCACAAGGACAAGCCAAGACGATGCTGACATCTGTCACAAGGAGGGACGGGAAAAACCTGTTAGTGACGATGACATCCCAATCACGGGATTGACAACAAGAACCTTGAAGGCAATAATTGAAAAGGAGATACACGTCTCCTGGAAAAAGAGACAACCGCAACAAAAGAGGCCGTTCCAATCAAATGCCCAAAGGCTCAATGAGACCAATCTCTCCAAATGTGTTCCATTGAACACACCGTTATCTGTCATCTTGAAAGAAATGAAAGAAACCAAGCTGTGGAAAAAGCCCTCAAATTCCACAAGGGACCATTGGGAAAAGATGAAAGCAAATGGTGTGAAAATCATGAAGTATACGGCCACGAAACCGAAAGCTGTGTTGGACTAAGGTTTCACGTAAACAGCTTGATCTTAGAAGGAAAAATGAAGAAGTATATCGACCAAGGCAATAAGCATCCAGGGAAACCTCGTGTGAAGTCTTCAGAAAAAGGCAAGGAAAAAGAAAAGGCGGATGATAATCCACCTATCGCCAAACGCCAGAAAAACAACGTCACTTATGGAACCAATTGTGACAACTTATACAATTCTTGGAGCATGAAGGCAGAAGAAACAAATTTCAAACTCCCGGAAAACAAACTTCACCGCCCACTAGAGCCAACGACTGCCTTCCTTGGCAAAAATGTTGAAGAACAACACAAGCAACGTAAAACTGGGGGGGCATGACATCAACATTTGTTCATCCCAAACCCTCCTCCAAGAAGAATTGTGCTATGCCCCCCTATCCCTATAGAGCGAAAGAGCTGCCTGGTGATCCCTAGGTTGCAGCACGTCCGGTCGTTAACTCCTCGCGCCGCTGCCGCCGTTTCTAGGACCGACCGACGCCTCACCTGCACAGGTACCTACGTAGTGTAGTGTCGGTCGCACATTCAACATAGCGTTCGGACTCATGTGCCTTCCAGAACCAGGGGTCTTCGAGCCTGCTGCGTACGATTAGCCAGCCTTGCGGCGGCGATCTTGACATGTCGGTGCTTTTTAACCGTAGGCATCTTTTCTATATTTACACTATTCCGGAAACCCAAGGACTCAATCGTATGGATATGTAAAATACAGGATTTCTGGAGAGAGAGCTACACGGCTGGCTCGAGTTCTCCATTTTTCCAATTTTGAGGGAGGCTCAGGGCTTTGCAAGTGGGATTTGGTTATTCAGGAATGCGTTTGATAATGACATTGTGATTGAGGAATCGTCGAGCCAACACATTACTTTTAGGGTTCACCACGGCCGTCCATATGAATGGGTTTGCACGGTGATCTACGCCAGTCCGACTTACACTCACCGGGAATCGCTTTGGAATCATCTTCGAACAATTGCCAACCTGATCTCATCTCTCTTTCAAGGAGGCAGCGGGGATTCGAATTCCCCTGGGGGTAGGGTACTACGAACGAAAGGGTGGAGATTGAAGAGCTCAACACGCTAGATGCATTGAGAAACTATGTGGCACATGGCAGAGTCAACTGGCCAACAAATCACTTATGAGGACGTCAAACACCTCAGCAATCCCTTTATCTCCCTTATATCTTTTTTCGCATATCTATTTTAAAATCTTTTTAGATAAAGTACAACTTATGCTTATTAGCCTCAGTACTTTTCAAAAGAAGTGATCAGTAGACGCTTTCTTGTAATCCGTTGTGCGAACTCCAAGTATCTAATAAAGGTTAAATCTACTTTCGTAATTACATTATTATGACGCATATTACCTTGGAATAACGCCAAGTAGCAACTACGCACATATTAATCGCGTCAACAACACAAAGCCTCAAGCATTCTATACGCGCAAGACTAAAAATCGTGTCGCAATAATAAAAAAGGCGTGGGCATTACCCAAGGGCAGATCATGCACTATTAGAAGATGAAACAATAAAAACCATCAGGAAACAGCAATACAACTGCCAAGCGACTTGGGGGGCACCAAGCTGACAAGTGCTCGGCATTTTACCTAACATATATACATACCTATCATGATCCGCACCTATCGCGTCCGCACTCAGGGAAGTATCCTACACAAACAAGGAATCCTTGTATCAGATTCCTTTACTTTATTTATTATATGCATGACTAAAAAGAAAATTTCATGACTTCATACTTTTGCAAACTTATAAAAATTGCGATTATCTGACAAAAGCAACTCTGTTCGTAGGTACATGCTACACTACGATTACTACATGGGAATTACGCCAAGTAGTAACCTATGCACAAAAATCTACTTCAATAATACAAGCTAAGCATTGTGTTCAAGGAGGGATTTATGGTATATAACGCCAACATATCAATTATCTACACCAACAGGGAGTTTATTTCTCCATTCATAACATTGGCGTCTATCTCAAGAAGGTGCCGGCAACACAAAGCCATCGCGCTATGTGCACACTCAACTTATATATCGCAATGACAACTTGCGGATTATCTATCAAAATGACGACTATTCCAAAGGCGTCAACTACAAGCAATATCTTGGATTAACACCAAGATCTACTATCAAAAGTAGCATGTTGAGGTATCCTCTTTATAAAGACAAACCCCATGTTTACTTCTAGAAAATGACATGCTGTGACATCTCTTGTTAGAGGCAAATCCTCATGGTCATAGCCATTCCCTGGATTCAGAACAGGATGGGCAAATACAATACGGGACTGATCACCCCATAAGTGGCGGAAGTTCTCTTGTTAGACAACGACCCCACGCTACAACAAGTGTGAATTCCTGTTTAAAGGGTTCACTCTTTATGACGAATGTCCTCTTGTTAGATGACAATCCCATACTATGAATTCCTATTTAAAAGGGTTCACTCTATACGGCGAACGTCCTCTTGTTAGATGACAATCCCGTACTATGAATTCCTGCTTGAGGGTTCACTCTTTACGGTAAAAGTCCTCTTGTTAGATGACAATTCCGTACTACAAATTTTCAAACCGAGTTGCATGGTTCCTGGACGCAGAAAGCATGCATCACAATTCATATTTTCAAAAAGTGTTACGTGGTCCCTGGACGCAGGAATCATGTATCACAAATATTTTTTCAAATATTTTACCAAATATTTTATCAAATATTTTATGTATCAAATATTTTTTTAAATACTTTATCAACACGGTTTTTGCGTGTATCACGAGCTTTTTTAGAGTTCACAAACATCTTTTCAAAAACCAAAATGTTTTTTACGTATGCTTCCCCAACGCGGGTTGATACACGCTGGCAGGTGCGCACCCTGTTTAAAACTCATAAAATTTACAAGTCGAGTCTTGTACAACGTCGCCTTAGAGTGGAACTAAGAGACGGTATAAAATAGTATCTTGCTTAGCCAAGATAACACCTTTCAAATACACTACTTGTTAAGAAATATTGCTATACGCAAAATACTTGGCAGGTTGCAACATATATAGAGGCAAGCTATTCAGGAAAGAAGGGCAACATGCGTAATACATCATGCAAGCAATCAGGAGAGCATCTCAAATCATCAATCAAGAAGTGGCTAATGGTCACGGCTGCGGAGACTACATCTATGATTACTAGTCATCCACATCAAACAAAAACCTATCATGCGCAAGTCGCAACATCCTATGCTCTATCCATCTTGCCATGCCTTGGAATCTAACCAAGAGGGGCGATCATAACACTCAACAATGAACGACATACAGTCGCAACTACGGACATCATGTTCATCATCTAAGGATATCTATCCTATCTTCCAAGTCCAAAGCATATGGACGGCATAGATAACTCAAGGTATGGAATATTACTAACAAGTTATCACAAGATTATTATTGAAAACAGGTCCAGGTGACGAAATATCATGCAAGCAAAGGCATGAACAAAGAATTATCAACACAACATCAAAGGGTTCAACATGCTGGAAGCAGACAACCCGACATCAACCAAGAGTTAATATCATCTCTAAGGACCTATGGCAAATAATTCATAACATCAAATGCAATGTCGTCATCCACACAAAGGACGCGACAAGAATGATTGTTTCAACATTCAACACAACATAGCTCTTCAACATAAGGGCGACAATCAGCAATCTGGGCATCAAAATCAGCAATCAACAAATACTTACCTCAATAGGAGTAACGCTCCTCCTTGGGCCGGTCCCTCGAATGGGGGGCAGAAGACACCACTGCACAACCCTCAACTCTATTTCCTTTATCACAAGAAGGAATTAGCACGGTCATGCTCGGCATAAAGAACTAAGAATCGCTCGAGGAACGCGCCCCTACGTCGGATCTTTCGAGAATTATGCTAAAAACAGAAGCTGCAACCAACAATAACTTGGAAAATTAACAAGTTCAAAGAAGATACAATGAGACGTCTTACTCACAAGCCCTTTACCGCCACCGTGTCCGAAGACTCCAGAGTAGCGGGGGCACTTGTATGGACATTCCTCCCAACAAATGGATTTCTATACACATCAGCTATCTACAAAGACAAGCTTTTTCCCATCAAGATGGAGATAGTGGACTTACTCATGGTAACAGCCGTGGGAAAACTAATTCTGACAAGAAGACAGCAAGATCTGATATCCTGGAAAATGCAACCAACAATCCAGTCAGTGCGTAAACACGCACCAACACTTATGCGAGCATTTATGCAACAGACGCTCCATGTGAGACAACCATGTACGTACAAGACTCGTTAGTATTCGTGCAACAAGTAACAAGCATCACGCAAGGGGGGCAACCTCTTCAATACATTAACCTTGCATGACAACACCGAGCTCATACTCGCAGCATACAAGATTACAATGGTGGAATATTTTCTAAGTACTTTGCTCAGGATGACAGTCAGCATATTGCAAGCTATCAGCATACAACCACGTGTCAGCATATTATCAGGAGTTGGCATATAACCTGTGTTCGCATCAAGCATACGGATACAGCATACATAGTCAGGGATGGTGCAAAGATTCTAAGTGCGGGGGCAAATACGCACACACAGTGTACGTACATACATGTCGACAAGGAGAAAATATTTTCTAAGTGTTTCCATGTACGTACATACATGTCGACAAGGATGCATGTCGACAAGGAGAAAATATTTTCTAAGTGTTTCCATGTACGTACATACATGTCGACAAGGATGCATGTCGACAAGGAGAAAATATTTTCTAAGAGTTTCCATGTACGTACATACATGTCGACAAGGATGCATGTCGACAAGGAGAAAATATTTTCTAAGTGTTTCCATGTACGTACATACATGTCGACAAGGATGCATGTCGACAAGGAGAAAATATTTTCTAAGTGTTTCCATGTACGTACATACATGTCGACAAGGATGCATGTCGACAAGGAGAAATAATTTTCTAAGAGTTTCCATGTACGTACATACATGTCGACAAGGATGCATGTCGACAAGGATGCATGTTGACAAGGAGAAAATATTTTCTAAGCGTTTCCATGTACGTACATACATGTCGACAAGGATGCATGTCGACAAGGAGAAAATATTATCTAAGTGTTTCCATGTACGTACATACATGTCGACAAGGATACATGTCGACAAGGGGAAAATATTTTCTAAGTGTTTCCATGTACGTACATACATGTCGACAAGGATGCATGTCACCAAGGAAAAAATATTTTCTAAGTGTTTCCATGTACGTACATACATGTCGACAAAGATGGATTGCATACAACAAGTAGTTATGCCTCCTAAGCACACCTACGACGCTCATCGACAAAGCTCATACGACGACATCTATGGTAACAAGCATTAGATATCGTTTAAATATTTTCTAAGTGGTTTAATATGTTTGCAGGCAACGACCGACGGTCTATACATGATGCTCAACAATACAACGCCTAAGCTATCATTACCAACATACAACCATTAAAGTCAACGCGCATAGCAAAGTCAACGCGCATAGCAAAGTCAACGCGCATAACAAAGTCAACACGCATAGCAAAGTCAACGCGCATAGCAAAGTCAACGCGCATAGCAAAATGGATACGTGCAACAAAAGTGGCCAACGTCCCAAGAAGCTATCATGCAAGCGGTGCGACTAATGTGACGAACCGCGAAGAGCAAACACGACAACACTTAAGAAAATATTTCTCTAAGGCATCAAGGCAACAAACGACTACTTCCAAGAGATTCCTTGACGATAAAGATCAAGGGAGTAATGCACTTACACCCACACCTAAGTGCCTACGGTATACTCCGCCCTCTTCTAAGTATTTATCTCTATGCACATGATCATTTCGGTATTACGCGTATCAAATTCGTCATTTTACATGCATGTTTGCATATCGCATGATTCATGATTCAATAATCGCTAAGTCGTTTGAGAAGTATACGGATTATATTTCTAACATCGCGTAATTACGTTCTTGCCATGATCATTACTTATGCATGCACGTTGATAAAAGCATGTCCGCATGACGTACTGCTAATAGCTTATGTCCCTAATGGTAATCATGTTTGCACGTTATATATACGCATTCTCTATTGCACTAACCGTGATGACAGGAAATAAAGTCACTCGGTCGGAAAATCAAAGGACGGACGAAATCATGACTTCTACGTCCAACCAACAATCAAAACCGGAAGGTTAGCGTCAAACTCAAATTGGACGCGTATCCTAACTTAAAATAGAGTCAAGAAAGGTTTTAAACCGTTACTTGACTCGGGGGCAAGTGATGGATATGTGCCCAATTCGAGTTCGTATTTATATTTCGGGCCTCGTAAACACGTCAAAATTACATCTCGACTCAAAAAACGTCTCCCAAATGGTCAAAACGGTCCGGAAGCACGTTACGCTCGTCCGGACCGGACCTCCGGATTGCGCAAAGAAATCCGGAGGTCCGGATTGCACTACGGGTATTGCGCGATTACCGATTACGCGATTACCGTTACGTGTAGAGAAGTCAAGTTCGCGCATTGCCAATATTGATGACGGTTACCGCTTGCTTTCGAACCGTCATCAAACCGCTTTAAAACCGGGTCCGGTCCCAAGGAAGCCTATAAATAGGAGGCCTTGGCCACCCATTTTCACACATCCTCTCATTTGCCCAACTTTGGTATTTTGAGCTCTGACTTTTCTCTAGAAATACTTTATCTCTCTAGAATTACATTTTTAGCCCTATTGTGACTTAGGCATCGGAGAGGGCTCCACTAGCACCCCCCCTCTCCGTGCTAGTACTGGCCCTTCGTGCAGGAACCAGGGCTCCAGACGTTCAGACGTGTGCACAGACTGCCATCCGCTTTCCTGAGACACATCCGCTCTCCCGAGACTCAACCGCTTTTCGAGACACAGACGCCTCTTGAGACGCAACCACCTTTCGAGACACAGACCTTTCCGAGACTCCGCGATAAAACCGAACACTCGTCAGTGGCACAAGGCGAAAACCTCTTTCAGACGAAGGGTTACAGCCCGAAAACCCGCTCAACCATTCAGACAGACGCGTCCCCACGACCCAGTTCGACAAGGACGCAACAAATGATATATGATGTGAGAAACATGCAAGTTTTCATGATGACATTACAGGTATCATGATACATGAGAATGCTAAGAGACATCAAGTAAGTAAGTATGGGCGCAATGAAAGAATCTTTGACCAAGGAACCACATAAACAGCCACAAGCAGTTATCATAGCAAAGTAACAAGTTATCCTACCATCCACACCACAAGCTAAAGCAAACATCATAAAGAGAGCCAACACAATCAAGTCTAGTAGCAACTCCATAAAAGTGCCTAACTATGAGGCCTTCAAAATATACTCAACCCAACACGGGGAGAAACCACTCAACCCAACAAGGGGAGGAAAACCAAAGAAATATGTACAAGGATAGGGATGTCAGATAATCAACCGGACGCCACTGGGGTTCTCACGGTCTTGATGCTCAGAAGAAGAACCACTAATGGAACTCGAAGAAGATGAAGAGAAACCTGAATCAATGACATCAATAGGTGTAGTATCCTCCTGCACAGGGGCATCAGCTACGTTCTCAGCAACCGCAGTATGTCCCCTAAGGACAACAACATAACCACTGGCATAAGGACCGAAATCACCCAGGTCATCAAATGGAAACTGAGGATCAATCCAGAATATCTGGTCTGTAAGATACTCTCCAAACAGGTTCATCTCCTTGACGCATCGAGCCTGGAAATCAGCAGTATAGGCAGGGGAAGACTTATACTCAGTCACTGCAATAACTCTCTTCTCCGTGCGACATTTCTCCTCAATATTCTTCAACTCCGCAACATGGAGTGAAGAATCAACATCAGCCTTTCGGCGCAAATCAGCAATAGTAGCCTCAAGTGAGGCTACCGGATCTCGAAGCTCCTGCATCTTCAAGTCAGAAAGGCGAGTTTTCTATACAGCACTACTAAGCTCAGCCTTAAGGGTACTTAACTATCCTCAAGTACCTTGTTCTCCTCAGACAACTCAAGTGCAACGGAAGAAAGGTTAACAATATCAGACATACACTGAGATGATAAACAAACATCAGGTCAAATGACAAACAACTACATAGAACAGAAAAGTAAAGAACGAGACTACTTACCGGGCATAACGAGAAAAGACTCCTTGAACGAAACGCCTGGTTTCCTTAGGAGACTTGGGGTTGGAGATGCGATCTCCAGGAGAAACAGCACTCCTCAAGACATAAACCCCAACCTCGAGAGTATGCAATGAAGAATGGATGTCTATGTGATACTCTTTCAATCCAGCAAAAGGAGTCCACTCAGCTCCAACAATGTCTTCGTCAGTCAGGAGAACCAAGTCTTTGCGACTCAATGCAGGGAATCGGACTGTCTCAACAAGTTAGAAAAGGACCACAAAAAAAGAATAACAACACATTTACAAGTCAGGAAATAGTAAGAAACCTGAGACTCGGCCCCTCGGCTGGGAGGCAAGGGATAGAGGAGAGACATCAAGATCTACGGACATCCCACCACCATCTACAGGTCGCTTCCCTTTGTCAAGCAAGGAAGGCGCCTCTTCGAACACTATCTCTTTATCACGAGAGGGTGTCGGCAAGCAGGCACTTGAAGAGAGTCTCTCACGGTCTTCTTCTTCTTGGCAGACGAGGGCCTGACCTCAGAGTCGGGCTTCCGTGCATTGGACTTGGTTGGCTCGAACTCTTACTCACTGGGAGGACACGCTCGGTGACCAGTGGCGAATGTCCTGACAACATAAAGAAAACAACATGAGAACAGTTATAAGCATGCCATAAAGGAAAAAAGAAGAGAAAGAAGAACATACTGGAAGTCTCTTTAACTTTTCCTAACTTAGAAGATTTCTTGGCCTTGGGAGCAGAACTGGAGGGTCCCCCCTTCTTGCTCAACTCAACGGTGCGTTCGGAACGCTCCGCCTGCACATTATATGTTTTCCCGTGAAACCAACCTACAAAGAAAATGCAAAAGATGAATGAAAACAAGATGACTAAATGACATACCAAACCCGCGGGGGGAGGGGTCAGGCGAATCCCCGCCTCATACAGATCCATCTCGGTCACCATAGACACAGGACAATGAGATTTGGTCTGATTGCTTTGATGAATGATCTTCATGGTATCTATGTCTGAAGAAGAAAATTCCCCAAAGGTAGGCCAGCCATCCGAGCGATTCTCGTGAAGATCGACCAAGTAACGTAACGATCGGTGACGAAGAAATAATGCTTGGACCAATCACTCAACGAATTATCAAGGGGGGCCACAAAGTGGAGGTCACTGTCTTACTCGACCTCACCCAACCCCAAATCCTCAAATCGGGTATCCTTAAGAAGAGGATAGCGAGTAACCAGGCTCGCAAAACCGATTTTTTTTTTACATTGGAATCGATAAAAGCACCGAAACAGAACCAAGGACACTTATGCTTCATTTTAACTTATGTCAATTAGTGTGTACATAAACTGAAATAGAAGAATTTATGCAAAATTGATGTTCAATTTAACTTTATTGACATAAATTTACACTAATTAAAGAAAATCTATATCCAAATCTGTCAAATTTAACAGAAAAAACTGACAGAAAATCAAAGTTTAAGGAAAATAAAACATAATCACCTATTAGAAACGAAAACGAAATTTGTGACATCTATTAACAACAATTTAAACCTTGAACCGCTAAAAGAAACATAATGCTAATGCAAACTTGAGACTGTTGTTATGATAACTCTAATTTCTTAACCCTATAATTTATGATTAATGATATACGTTATGTTATTTCAGTTTATTTACATTTATTTGTATTTCTGTGTTTTGCACTGTTGTTTTTTTTTTTTTTTTTTTTTTGCTTATGTTATTCTGTTAGTACCCGCTATACTATTCGGGAATTGGATGTTAACCAATCTCTCAAACTCGGATTTTTTTCTATTTTGTAGTGGGTAATAGTTTTATTTCAATAAAGTTTGCCATTAATAAAAAAAAATATATATATATATATATATATATATATATATATATATATATATATATATATATATATATATACATTCTAATTCAAAAATTTCATATATTCCGTCTAATAACCTGACACATGTGACGTTAATTTTCATTACTTTCTCTCCTCACTTGTTTTAATCTTTCCTTGTATGTCTCTTACTTTTCTATGTAAACTCCCCCACCCAGAGTTTCCTACCAAAGGACCCTTGAATGGCTGCCGGAGCCACCAACGTTGTTGAAATATATATCTTTTAAAAACTGAAAGGTAATTGGTAACGTTATAGCCTACAGTGAGACTCATCGACGGTCAGAGTCGAGACAGGCTGATGATGATATCCTTGCCAGCCATGTTGTGAGTTAGGTCGGATCCAAAAACGATGATCGATGAACACATCAACCCATGCTTTCTAAAGCGAGTTCGAGCCAAAACAGGGTTGGGTGCTAAATCTTTGACCTTCTCGAGTTTGCCACTGATCTAGGTAGGAATCCTACTGTTGAGTTCCCATAGGAATTAATTGGAAACAAGTATGTAAAATGGAATCACTTTCATTCAATCATCATACTCTTACCAGAGGCATCCATGGGTGGTATGTCAAGAATGGACAACATTCTCATGTAATAAGCCCAAAATCAGTCTACTACACAAAGCAGAGCATGTTTCATGTATCGTCAAAACCAACCACATAACCACTCTCTTCTTCATCATATTTTACTATTAATAACAAACTAAACACCTACACTCTTTCCACTACCGGATGATGATCTCAACCCTAAATCTAACACTAAGAGCTATCACCAGAATCAATCTTCATCGGCTGTATATTTTTGTAGTCATCCAATTGATCTTTGTACCTCTTCTTATCTGCACGAGCCTTCGATTCATACGGCTCCTTATCCTCCACTGCAACAATAAGTTGCTGCCTTTTCAATCATCAATCAATCAATAAATATAGGGAGGAAGGAAGTAGCAGAGCAACAACAACATACCAGTCATTCCTCTCCACTTCTCTGCAATCTCTCTTGATGCATCCGTAAATGACACCCCTGGATTACTCTTCTTCATTTTCTGTAACCACCAACCAAGTCAGGAGCCAATATTTTGTTAAACTAAAGAGTAACCAACCTACCTCTCTTTCGTTTTGCAGGAAGAACATGTAACCAGACATTGCCTTTTTCGGTGCATTTGGATCTTTCTTCTTCTTTTGCTTCCTTTTCTTCGATCCTCCTTCATCCCCACCAGAAGCACCCGTTTTTGCTTTCTTCTTACTTGTTGTTGTTGTTGTTGATGATGAACTAGCTCCACCTCCTGTTCCCCCCTTGCCAACATCTCTCTTAGGGGGTTCCTTCCTTGGACGTTTCTGCACAAATTTCATCACCAACCACAATTCACAATCCCATTCACAACTTAAAACAACTTTCACATAAACAACACCACTTGCCTCTTTATCATCATCATCACTTCCACTCCCCTCAGATCCATCATCTTCACCAGAATCATCAGTTGGGGATCCTCCATCATCCTTATCAAGTACAAAATCTTCATCCTGCACCCAAACAACAAAACCCACCTTCTACTTAACAAATACTGCAATTAATGTGAGTTGTGACGTTTCTCACATCTTAGCATACATCTCCAAGCTCAAGTCACATACTTGAACCATAATATTAATAGCATATATATATAACAGAAAATGATCAAGACTGTTACAACCTCCTCATCACTCTCTTCTCCTCCTGCTTCATTTTTAATACGCTCGAGATGTGGATCAACTTCGTCATCCTCACCCTGCAGCACACGTGATACACCGTCGACAGTTTTCAACTCACCCAGGTTCATAATCTTTAACCCCTTCCCACTGAGAAAAATATACACCAACATCATTATTGGAAACACATTATACCTTTATTAAAATCTAAGGCTAAATGGCAGAAAGAAAGAAAAAAAAAAAAAAAAAAACCCTTTCATTCATTTAACGTACCTTACGAATTCAAACAGGTTATGATATTCATTCCTTTGAATGTTCCTAAACAGGTGTTCTTGCTCTGTCCTTAGTCTTATAAGAAGATCAAAGTAGTGCATATTTGAACCACCAGCAGTATGCCTCTGGAATTCCACATAGTCAATCTTGCAAAAAAGATATACAGCAGTAATTGTAAGTAAAATAAAAACAACGAACCATATTCAGATCCCAAATGCAATTAATTATAATTACAAGAAGAAATAAACGTACTTCCTCATGCAAAATCAAAGTAGGAGGTTTAGGCAAGAAGAAGAAGCTCTTCTCAAGTGGATACAAGACCCCGTCTTCAGCTTTGAGAGAAGACTTAACTGCATAACCATCCTGACAGCTGCGAAATTTCCCAGGTTTGGTGACTTTGGAGCCGGATAATCCACGCAGTACAGTGGTGAAGACCTCGTGGGTTAACCCCTGAAGTTTTAACAAACCCAAAATTCAAATACATGTCAAACTCAAAAAACTAATCACAACAAAGACTGCTTTATCTGCCAAAAGAGAAGAAAACGCTCGCCATTCTGACATGTATATAATTTCTTCACTGGATTCGCCAAAACACATTTCATCAGGAAAGTCTCTATTACCTTGTAAGAAGATTCCAACCTGTCCTTGTACTTGGAATTCAGAAGTTCTTCACTTATGGTCAACTCACTGTTAACCTTAGACTCCGTTTCAAACTGTTCAACAGCCAAATAAAACATCAATCAGGTTAAAAGCATCATAATATTCAACTTACACTCTCAAACCAAATCATCAAAGGTACCTGCATCACAATGTGGGGATATAAGGTCTGCCCCTTGCGAATTGGCGGGTCAAGAGTGATAATTACAAAAGTATGTGGTTGGTTCGACTGCAAAACCACAAGATTCGTGTAAATCGCCATCTCCTCGTCAGCAAGTTATTCCTCGACTAAGATAATAGTCCTCAAAACGGTTAACCATGGACACGATAAGAAAGCGCGTTCATGACACAATTTCTTAACAATAACAGAGTTACTGAATACATACTTTGAGGAATTTATATAAAAGAATACCTTTGGAAGTAAAAACAGGCGAACAACACTGCTGTACTGAATCTTAAAATCATTTGCTTGTCCTTGGAGTCGCAGGAATGACGTATGAAGTTCAACACTGTAGCGACCCCTGCAAAGAGTGAATTCTTACTCAGAAAAAATATGTAATATGTATATAGTACTGAATACATGACAAAATAGTTAATTTTGAATGAAATCTACCTTGGAGTGAGAATTGCTATGCCCTCAAAGGTAACAACAGCTTCTTCAACTCCAGATCCAACATCAGCCATTGAAGAGATCTTGTCTCTAAAAACCTATAACCATTATAAAGGAAGTATTGATCACCAACAAGCTCTAGAGGGTATAACATTTGCAAAGCCACATTCACCCAGTTATGGAAAGTGAGCTCACCTGAGCAGGAGGATGACTTTCATCACCGACAAATTGGGTGTTGGAATTAGGAACATGGAAGGTAATCTCCATTAGCGAATCTTTCTGAACCATTAAAAGAACAAAGTGAGGATTCAATGCTCAAGAAGGGGTAACCCGGAGAAGCTATTTGGCCCAACTTAGCTGAGTAACTTACCTCGTTAGCACCAGTTGTGTCATCAACATGGAACTCCAATATGACATCATTTTTCCCCTGTAGCTGAGTCTGTGAGACATCCGCTAAGGAAACTTCAAATGCTTGTTTGGAGCCCACCATGAATGTCAGCATATTACCTGCAGATGCCAAGTCAGAATCTTAAAAACTGCATTCTTCTATTATCATCTTTCTTTGGGTGAGATGTTCGCCACTCAGGAAAGCTGAATATTAGGCAAAACTAAACCCTTCCCCTTGCTCTTTTTGCCAACAAGGTAAACTATCCTTTATTTCATTATCCCCTTAAACGTCCTCATAACTTCAAATTTAACATAGAGAAATCTATCCGAAGATGTATGGAGCTAGGGCTAATAAGTACAAATACAATAGAGATGCGATACTGACATTCCAAACTTAATAACACATTGAGATACTCCACGTGACATTGTAATATGTATTCTTATCTGGGTCAAAGAGTTAACATAAAGAGCAGTGAGATTGTAGCACTTTTTCCTTCTTAGAGTTCAAAAATAATATATTAAGGTGGAAGCAAACTTGAAGGGTAAGGTTATACCAGACCCAAAATTGAGATAGCGATATTCCGGTACTCAGTGTTTACAGTAAACTAAAAATGCAGCATAAACTTAGTGAATGATGCTTACTGACCACTCAAATCAACTTCTCCCCAGTTCCGCCCAGTGACAGAGAGCTGCTTTTCTTGAGGAGTTATTCCACAGGTATTTTGGAAATAGTTGGTCAAATTAGTAACATCCTGAAAAATGTTTGGAGTGCAACAAAGCATCAGCATTACAGTAGTAAAAGAGCCCAAATATCAAATAAATTAGGGATATCTTGGTTCACCCAGAGGGTCTTCTAAATGCAAACTATCTACCAGATAGAACCAGTAAAACAAATACACCAGAACTGATATAGCAAGGAAGAAACCAAACCACCGATATCACACCTGATCACGGAATCCGATGAACTTATAATACAGCCCATCCTTTATTTGAACGCCAAGTTGATTTGTCTTCGGAACCTTCATCCATGTTACTCCAATGATGTCAGATTTATCAACTTCAATTGCTTTACCACCTCCTAGTTTTTTCCACAAAATTCCACCAGAGTTTATCTTGAGTTGGCCAGGATTCTGCAACAAACCAATAATCAGCTCAAACGATGGAAGGGTAGAACCAAGTATCAACCTTACATTAATTGAATCAAAGCAAAGAAGAAGCCAGGATATAAGTAATAATATCTGCAAATCAAGCCCCTGAAGTGTTTTAAAGTATCAATCCGATGCTAACAAGATCAAAGAAAAGGATCTTAGGCCATAATATATTGAAATTCATGGAAAAACATAACCAATGCAATGGGGATAAAGATAAACTCTTCGGTCTGCTACTTGAGCCATGGGTTAGGGTTTGCAAACAAAACATAACCTCACGCCGTCATAAAAGACCTAGCCGCACGAGAGGCTAACGCAAATTGGAATAATGAAGAAAAATTAGGGTTTCGAGATGGAAAATTACATCCAAGGAACCTATAAAACAATTGGGAAAATGTTACACCTAAAAATGCCGAGGAGGAAACAGACTGGAAGCTACCAAGATGTGCACCAGCTTCATCAAAGCCAGAAGTTTCTTTAAACTTAGGGTTCATACGAAATGCAGGAACGTATTCAAGAAAACGGAGGAATCGCCAAGTAGCAGTTAGAGCAAGATGAAAATAAACGAAAAGAAAAATAATCGATGTACAGAGAGGCCACTGACCGTGCCTCCTCGACCGCCGAGTGATATATTGTTGAATTGGTGGCCGTCCGTCATGGCTGCAGTAACAAAATTGAGAGAAGAGAAAAGAGGGAGAGCATTGAGTTGAAGAAGATACAGTGGAGAGGTATTTATACAGGAAATGATAGAAGGTGCACATTGAATTGATTGCACTCTGAGACGGTTCCCAGTGGCGCGCAAAGAGGAAGGAGGAAAGGGAAACAGAGAAGAATTGGGCCTGATTTAACTTTGAAGGCCCAATTGATGGGCCCCGTGATTATTTATATATTGTAGAAACGACCCCCTGTTATTGTGAAGCTCCTATGTCCTGGCCCATGTGTCTGTAAGCCCATCTCTTTATTCTGACCATGATGAATTGTTACGTAAATCCACAATCTTCTTATTATTTTATTTTATTTAAATATTTTTGTGGTAACAAATTAAATAAGATTATATGAGTTAATTAATTAATATCAAACAAAAACTTATATTTTACCTATTGTAGTTTTCAGACCATCTCTTTCGTATATCCTAGTGCCTCAACTTAGACTTCCATATACGATATTTAATATATTTTTTTATTATTACTAACAAACTGAAATGGACAATTCTTGAATTATGAAAGTGATTTTTTTTTTTTTTTTTTTTTTTTTTGCATTCTTCAACATTAAAAATTCTATCCCATTCCCTGTATTGTATTTTTTTTTTACGTTTTTTAATTTATTAAATTAAATAAATGAAACAATTTTTTTTATTAAATTTGTACATATTATTAAAAAAATTGAGATAATATATATTAATATTTAGAAAATAAATTATGGTTTTTGTGAACAAAAAAAATCACAAATATAGTGATAAAAAAACGGTCTTTATTGATCCTATTGGTCTTGTATCAAAACCGGGATCTAATAGATCGGGACTGATTCAAATGGTACATTTCTGGACCTGTCAAAGGACTGAAAAGAATAGGTCTATTTCTAGCGAAATTTAACGGTCATGAATCGGTCCTGGTATAGGACCGGTTTTGCTCACTTAGTCCTAGCTGCTGGTGGCCTTACGGTTATTCACTAAGTTTGATTGAAAAAAAATCATAGATCATGTATATATATATAAAAGCTCGAACTTACGTACATAGTAGGATGAATTTATAACTTTATAGCGTAGGTTCCAACCTATAAAAGCTCGAACATTACGTACAGTAGGATCAATTTATAACTTTTCTCCTGATACTGAAATTTTGATAAATACAAAAATATGTTAATAAAGTACAATATACTAATCACTGATATGTATGCCGCGTAAAGTTTTATTTAAAAAAAACTAATTTTATGTTAGGCAAAAAAATACTAATGTTATTATAATATAATTAATTCTCTTTATTGTTTTTAAATTAATATATATTAAAATAATATATGTAAATTAATTTTTATTAAATTAATTTTTTTGAAAAACATATTTATTTTATTGTTGATTAATTTTGTTACAATGGTGTATATATATTAAAAATATATAACATATGTTATTCATAAAAGTTTCATCACTAATTTCAATTGAAAAAAACTATTTTCGTAAATCAAAGAAAAAGTTATGACCATTTTGATTATGATATTTAAGAGTAAATAATATAATAATAATTAAATAAAAAAAAAACATATCTTTAAAGATTAAAATCATAAACGTCTATTTAATAACGTCGTGGAGGCTGAAGTGCTAGTTTTATTGATTTTGATACATTATAGGCTTAGAATCGCCCATTATGTCACATTGCATAGTTTCAGTAGTATATGCTAATTCATTTTAAAACTTAAACTCACTGGTCTAGTCACATGATATTTTCAATTTTTCTTTTTTTACATTTTTTAACCTTATCAAGTAAAAATAAAATTCTTTAAATTTAGATTATATTATTTAATTACGTGAATTATTCTAATGCATTTTAAAACTCAAATTTGATAATTATACCACGTTACATAATAATACACATTTTAGGTAAGAAACTATAAAATTAATTTTAAATTTTAAAATTACCAATTTATCCAAATGTCGTTGTTATCTAATTTAATCCATCATAATTATATTTCCTTACAATATATATATATATAGCAGATATGAATATGAAGAGCCAAGAAGATGACATTATAGATACTACTAGAGTCTGGAAAGGGCAGTCCAACATGCCCAAAAAAAAGGGGCGGTCCAGCCGCTTAAGAAACACTTATAATTAAAGGAGGGTTTACAGGTCTTTTGGTCCATGTTGTTTGACAACTTTTGGATTTTGGTCAATGATGTTTTTTTTACCTGGTTTTGGTACCATATATTTGCAGATTTTTTCTAGTATTGGTCTAACCGTTACATTCCGTCCATTTTTTGACATGTACAAGTCACGTGATCCACCCTAAACTTTCAATTTTGTTCAATTTAGTCCCTCTAATACTTTCCTAACCTTTTTTTAGTTCAATTTAGTCCTGAAGTTTCAAAAATTCAATTGGACCTATTGTCCAATTGGGGTCAATTTTGAAACTTCGGGACTAAATTGAACCAAAAAAAGGTCAAGAAAGTATTAGAGGGACTAAATTTAAAGTTTAGAGTGGATTACGTGACTTGAACATGTCAAAAAATGGACGGAATGTAACGGTTAGTCCAAAACTAGAAAAAATCTGCAAACATATGATACCAAATTAGGTAAAAAATACATCATTGACCAAAACCCAAAAGTTGTCAAACATCATGGACCAAAAGACCTGTTAACCCATAATTAAATTGTTAACCCATAATTAAATGACGAAATGTTAGTACTATTTTCCATTATTTGTGTATGAAGTTTAAAGGTCACTACTACATTATTATATTATAACTTAAAGCCCCCACTCATCACTAATCTCTAATGACTAAACAAGTATCTTTGTCTCTTCAACCACTATAAGGACAGAGCCATAATAACCCATCCTCCTGCTACATAAAAGACATGAGAAGATCTTATAGAGAATCTATGGGGGAAAAAAACAACTATTTATTTAACTAGTAATTTGGTGCTGTTTTGATCTAGTGACAACTTAAGATTAATTAAATTATGCGTGTCCTTTTCCTAATAATTGTTGTGAATAAGGTTAACAATCTAAAAGGAATTCTGAATATATGTTATCTTGTTATTTGGTATTCTAAATTTTTATATTGATATTTGGTACTTTAATTATAATTATAAGAATTGTTGATAAATAGTTTTCCGTTCATTTTTTTATTAAAATAGACGAAAAATAATATATATTATGTATGTGATATCAATTACATCTTAAATTTATTTCACAATAAACTATGTCATTAAATTTGAAAAAAAAAATATACATGGCGTTAATAATAGGGTTAGCTATGTTTTTTTTGTTCAAGTTTAAGAATCGTGAAACAAATATTAGGATACAATTAGGCACATCACATTTCTATTCATTTTAACATAAAATAAATGGAAAATCCGTTTATCAGTATTACTTATATAATTGGAAAGCCAAATATTATTATAAAAAAAAAAAAAAAAAGTCGACTATCAAATAGCTGTTAGAAAAAACGTTGGTCGATACAGGGGTAAAACAGTAATTCTGAAATATGTAGGATATAAGTCCAATTAATTATTATTCGATAATCAACATACAATTAACAAGTAATTTGTATGTGTATGAAAATCGAAATTGCGATCCGTAGATCAAATTGGAAAAAACGAAGTTTTAACTGAGGCACGTGCGTATCACTCTCTCCTTAAGGCAATTTCGCCCCACCTCACCCTCAGGTTATGCAACGAGGTTTATTACAGGGGCGATCACCTCCCAGGATACAACATCCCAGGATACAACAGTGTCGTTGATACGCACCGTGCATACAGTTCGTCCAACCGAACCGAACAATACATGATCGAATAAAACGCTATGAAATTTGAATAAAACCGTAAGATTGAAAACCCGTAATGATTCGTCTGCCTGCGAGCGTTGTGTTAAGATTTGATCGGTCCGAGTCGTTTAAGTCTACGACGATTAAAGATTGATTGCAGCAGCAAGACATCATCATTCTTTTCTCCATGGAATAGTGATAAGGCTTTCATCTTCTTAGTAATTAGCTTGGAAAATTCTTCAAGGGAGAGAGAGAGTGCCACGAGGGAAAGAAAAATCACACACATGAAGACATAAAAAAAATTATTCTTGATATGCTGATGGACTATGGAATTTCTAATGGATGTATATATATATATATATTGGTTCGGTGTTTGGGAGTAGTTCTTTTTTCCCAAGTCTCGACAGATCATATCTATATATATATCTACTATCTATTATATTATATTAATTCGGTATCGGAAGCTCTTAGGCTGACACGTGGACAGTTTGCCCAGTCAGCGTTTCCTAATTTAACTAGAATTTAATTAGAGGTGTAAAAATTTAGATATAAAATATTGATTGATTGTAAATTAAGAATTTTTTTTATCTCCTATTTTAGTCTTTACGCAAAATAAAGAAACAAATAATTAAAAGTTTCTACTTAAATTCATTATTCATACAGTTTGGTTTCGGAAGACCATAGACCGCCACGTAAGCAAATAATAAATAAATGAATAAAATTAATTTGATAATTAAGCATGGCCACCGTATATACTATATAGTACTTAATAAAGTATATGTACATATTAACCAAAACGACTAGCTAGGGTTATTATATATTAAATATGTAATAATAAATAAATCAATAAATATATAATATATTATATATATATTTTATTCAAAGTGCATGGAGTAGATTAAGCAATACATATATATAATGAAAAAAAACGTTATATACATAAACAATATATATAATATATGGTAATATATAAATATATATATATATATATATATACATATACATATATGTACATAAATATAAACACGTTCAAGTTTGGTAATAAAAAAACTGATAAGCGTAGCCAATATGATCTAGGGTTTTAGTTAGAACACTATATATATATATATATATATATATATATATATATATATATATATATATATATATATATATATATATATATATAACAGTATACTGTGTACGAATGAATTAACTAGGTAGATCAGTTCCACTAAGGTTATAGCTAGGCAGCTACAAATAACCCACGATAAGCTCCCAAACATGGATATTGATGTTTACAAAAAAATATACGAAGACGATGATGACAAGGTGAAGGTACATAAAGATTAGAGAACACCCATTAATCTGTCTCTTTAAAGCACCTAAATTATACATTAGTTTATCAGTTTAAGTTCTTTTATGATTAATGTTTTAGGGTCACGTAACCCCACATGGCCCCATGCAATCCCAATATCGTGTTTGTGGTCAATCCAACTTCTTTTCAGGTACTAATTGTTCTCTGTTCAAGTTTGGTTTCTTCTCTTTTTCTTAGAGTACGAACATTTATCGTTTATTCTTACACTATATTGATTTATTGCCAAACATTATAACATTTTAGTTTTACTTAATTAATTACGATACTGATTATTATTATTTTTTTGTAGTATTTTAGTTCTATGTTTAATTTGTCTCATGGTTAACTGTTCTTCAATTTATTCTCTTTCAGGTATGGATTTTGCATTGGTGCTAACTATATATTAAGATCACAATATTTGCTTAGTTAATTCATATAGGTTACTTTTGTTTATTTTTATCCAGGCCCATCATAATGGGTAAAGAATTAAAATTCTAGATGTAATAGGAGGAAAATGTTAAAAGTTCAGGTACAGTTTCTAGGAGGAAAATGTTGAAAGTTCAGGTACAGTTTCTTCTCATTTTATTGGTTTATGAATATCACTCACTATAACGTTATATTGATTGTATTTTTTTTACAAATATTATTAATTTTTTTTATTAATCCATTAGAATACTATTTAGTGAAATTTTAGTTGTACTATTTAGTGAAATTTACTATTCAATATTAATTAATTTAATTATATATATAGTAGAATATATGAGTATATATAGTCTATATGTACATACATAATATATAATATATTTTTCCTATTACACCATCACTAAAATAACATAATTTTTCAATGAATTAAAATAAATATATATACTATATTACTCATATATTTATCATATGCGCATACATAATTTAATGTATATTTTACTTTGATTTTTTTGCCAAATTCTTAGAAATTAAGTAGATATTTTTTTTTCTATATTTTCTATTTTAGTTGTTTATTTTCTATTTATTATTTTACTTATCTAATTATACCAACATTTTTATTCAACTTATACTACTTATTCTTATTTATTGATATCATGAATCAGATGCTATAGTGTTATATCCAAGACGGTACATATTATTGGATTCGCAACGTAATAACGACCAATTTTGAAAAACAATGTACGTATAAGAATAAACTAAGTATCTAACTTATATTTATTTATAATTACATCTATATATATTAACTTTATAAAAAAAATTATTGCTTTCTAAATTATGATAAACTAAGTACTTCAACATATATTTATTTAGACCTTTTTACCCGCGCGGTGCGCGGGGTTTGCATCTTGTATTATATTAATTCGGTATCGGAAGTCCTCTGACTGACACGTGGACAGTTTGTCCTGTCACTGTTTCCTAATTTAATCGGAATTTAATAGAGTTTATCTAAATTTAGATAAATAATATTGATCGGTTGAAAATTAAGAAGTATTTTTATCTCCTATTTTAGTCTCTACGCAATTTAAAGAAATAAATTAATTAAAAGTTTCCTTTTAAATAGTAAATTTATACAGTTTGGCACCGGAAGACCATAGCCCGCCACGTAAGCATAATATATATAGAATAAAAATAATATATCGCTTTATATAAAGAAATATATATATAGAATAATAATAGAATTAATAAACAATAAAAGAAACATTAATATTACTCTTATATGTTTGTATAACGATCACCATTATATATATATATATATATATATATATATATATATATATATATATACATATAAAAGAATAAGAAAAATCAATAGCTCCAATATGCACTAGCCCTAGCTAAAAGTGACGTCCAGCAAGAGAAAAGCTAAAGAGGTATGAAATTTATTAATTGTACTTTATTTTTTCTATGCTTAAATAATCTGAAATCGTCATATATTTGCAGTTAACTAAATAGAATAATACTAACTTATAAACTGATCACTGATGCACTCTGGCCACAAGAGGTTATCCGACAAACTTTTCAACCAGAACTTGAAGAAGGTATTTGTTAGTGTTCTCTTTTTTTATTTATATATTTCGAGAAAGTTAGTGATTAATGGAACTTGATATTATCATTGAGATCGAGAGTTTCTAATACGAAACATGTTAAAGAACTATTTTAAGATGGAATATTATTCTCGGTAAATTCTTTCACTTAACTTCCAATTAAAACTATTTGAAATTTTTTTTTATCATCCTATTCTATTTATTTGATTCTAATTATTTGAGAATATTGTGCATTAAATATGATGATTTTGTCACCCGACGCTATACATGTCTGGCTTGCACAACATTAATTAATTGACTTGCACAAGGCCTAGGCTTTGAGAGTATTACTTTCATAAAAATTATAACACATAATAACATTACCGGTTCACTGATTTCATCTATTAGATATATGTATATCGAATTTATGATCTCTTTTTAATGATTTTACATTGTGCAACACTAAGATTTTTTGATTTAATTACCACCAAAGATGGAAGTGTCAGTAGTTTTGGAGTTGAAACTTGGTGTCATCATGTTGTCTAATATTGCATTTTTTTTATCAATTAAATACATTTTTATGTTATCGTGTTGTTTAACAATATAGTCATTTATATTTAATAATTAAATAAGAATCCTATAAAATTATTTGTTGTCATTTAGTATTATTTTTCAGCTGTAATCATATAAATCAGCATGTTTTTTAAGAACATAATTTTGATCATTAATTCAAGGAGTTCATTTGGTGAAAAAATATATTCAAAGAGATCGGGAGCTAGAAGACGTTGGAGATGATTAATATCACGAACAATATTGTTTGAAGATATATATATATGTTTATGTATATATGTAGTTTTAAATTATTCTTTTGTTGTGGCAAAAAGAAATTATCATTTTGAAAATCGAGTTACATGTTCAAAGACCAATACTAGCTAGAAGAACAGTCATACAACTTTAAAAGACATAATATTTGAGTGCAAATATTTCTTAAACGTCCCCGACTTATAATTTAATTCAATGTAAAAAAATGAACATTTATATGTTTTTTTCTATTTACATCAGTTAAAATTAAATTGTATTTATTGCTTAAATTAAGATAGATTTAGAAAACAAATAACATATTTATTTATAGATTATCATAAGAAATCAAGTTTAAATATATATATATATATATATGATAGTTTATATACTTATTATGTAGTAAAAATTTTTTTTTGCCTATTATTATTATACATATAAATTTAGTAATATAATATATGATAGCTAGATTAGTTTATTATTATTTATCAACTATTTATTTATTTTGGCAAAATAAAAATTTATATGACCAAGGTAGCAAAAACATTGTAGTAGTTTCTATGGACGTTGAGGGCTTCTCGAACTGACATGTTGACTTTTTGCCCAATCAGTGTTTCCTAATTTAATTGGAACTCTATAAATGTATATATAAAATATATAGTAACTGCAAATTTAGAAAAGTTTTTTTTCTACCATATTTAATCTCTACGTAAAATAAGGAATGACGTAATTACAATTTTCTATTTAAATAATAAATTTATACCATATTAAATAATTTAAATAAAATAAATTTAAAATTATTCAATAAATACCAATAAATAAAAATGAGTAGACGTTAAAATTACAAGTTTTATATTATATCAGTTATATGTCTAATAAAAATGATGTATAATATTAATTATTTCAGTACTATATAATATTTTAAATAATAATTAGTATTAAATATTTTAATTAAATTAATGCATTATTATTAATTAATCTTCTATAGAAAATGGATTAAAATTTTCATATATATATATATAGTTGCATATTCAATAAATTAAGATAACTAAATATTTAAATTTAATTTTTATTTGGATTTTTACTCCCGCGCGGTGCGCGGGGTTAGTGGCTAGTATATATTATAACTAGGTGCTGAACCCGCGCGGTGCGCGGGTGACTATAATAAAAAAGAAAACTATAAAAAGCATTAAAAACTATAATAGAGTTTTTTTTTTTAATTTTATTATTTTTAAATTTAGGTTTAGAGAAAAATGCATAACTTACCATGAATTTTGTTTATCGACAAAATGCATTATATTAATATATAAAAATAATAACAATATATGTATAATATATAATAATAATATGCTATGAGCTACTATTTACAAAAACTAATAAATACATCATTTCGGCTGCAAAATACATAATATAACATGAGATTTTTTGTGTGTCGGGCCGTCTTAAAACTAAGTTGCATAATTTGATTTAAAGTAGGTCCATATTTAATGTCAGCCCATTTTTAAACACAGGCCATCTTTAATTTCTGCACACCATACAAATTTTTGGGTCTGAGTTTTTTAAATATAGTGGTCCAAATGGATTAGGTGATGTGGCACTTAATGAGCAATCCAAATTGCTGAGGTGGCATGCATATAGGTACACACTCTCTCACCTTCTCCTTTATATAATATATAGATTCTAATGAGTTAACCGTATGATTGACACATAATAAAATTCACCAATGACATGTCTAAATTATTAAAACTTATTGGTACAACTCATCTACTCTCTCACCTTGTAGATGTGGCGTTGTCCACATAAGCCCTTTCATAGCTTGGATGAGCTCCAAGCTCTCACAATGCACGATAACATCCGTTTCATTTTTACATAAATATTTTTCAGTTTTGAATCTTTAATATTGTTCAACAACCTTAAAATTGATAACATTCATCAACATAAAATGCATTTACCTCAATATAAAAAAAATGCATTTACCTCAATATAAAAACAAATACTAGGAAAGATAAATCAATCAACCATATAAGCATAAAAAATATATTTAAGCTTTGAACTCAAAAGGTAACCGTCTTGAATTTCATCAGCTTTGAAATCCATCTTCTTCCATGACCATCATCATCTTCTCCAGACATATAACGTTTTGTGGAAGAAAGAAACCAATATCGTTGTTTCTGAATATTAGATGGGCACCCTACCTCACAATAATATGCACAAGAACAATGGTAACCTTTTTACAACATTGTTATTAACATATTAAAGCATCAAATATTCGTAAGAGGTAATTAAGTTAAACAAAAAAAAAATCTACCACATCAATGAACTCACTCAAAGTAATCAAAAATTTAAATTGGAAATCAATGAATTTCTTTTATACAATATTAATATTTCAGTTTTTTTCTTTCATATTTTGATGTATTTTTTATTACGATATAATAAGAACTGATAAATATAAATAATTAGAAAATTCAATGATGTACTTCATTAAATAAGAAAAAAATATATTAAAAAAATGTTTGAAATAAACTAAAAACTTAAAGGATAAAAAATAAATAAGATCATCAGCATAAAATATTATTTGCTAGGCACACACAAAATGTACTTGCCTGAACAATACCAAACACTTAAATTATACATAATGAACAATACATGAAACGTACGGTAGCAACATATTAATTGTTACTACAACTGCAACAAATTTTGGCAAAAAAAAACGCAACAAATTAGCAAAAAAAAAATTAATATATCACCTACAACAGTTTCATTATCTGACGGGAACATGCGTGTTTATACAATAATAATAGATACTCTCACTTATATATATAAATATGATAAATTACAATAATTTAGATGTTGAATAAAAAAGTTAGAAATTATTAAGTAATATATAACTATTTTATTGCATGGATAACCATGGAGAATTTGAATAGTCTTGGAGAGAAAATTTAAAGTAAATAATTTAAAACAATGATTGACAAAAAAAAAATCCAACAAAACTGTCGTCGATAATTCAATAGAATTGGTGGATTTGAATGATCTCTGTAATATATATATATATATATATATATATATATATATATTCACAAAAATATAATCTTGGTATATCACCACAGACACTACAAATAATAATTCACAATGAAATTCATCTGTTGCATATGATGTTCGATTAAAATAGAAATTTATAATTTAAAGTATTATATATACTTAAAATGTATGTAGTAGTGACTCATTTACCATGAATAGAATATTAAATATAACAAAACTCAATATCAATACAATAAATTAGAAATATTTCATATGAGAACATATCAACAATTATATAAAAAAAATACTCAATCACGCAACACGTGTAACAAAGCTGAATAAAAAAAAATATTAAAATCTAAAATTAACAACACGCAACAATTTTATAAAGAATTTTTTTACCGCGCAACGCGCGGGTTGGCCAACTAGTATATATATAAAACAAAAATAAAACAACTATTATATGGTAGGATTTTTAGTCCATAAATGCATTAAATATATTATGTATATATTATATATACACTTGCACAAATCACATTATGCAATGTATCTGGACACTGCTAGAATAAGTAATTTTTGGATTGTCTAATTAGAAGATATTAACTTTCCAAATATAATTTTGGCAACAATTAATATCCTAATTAGCAAAGCCGGACCTACGCGAGGTAACTCAATTACTATTCACAATTAATGTGATGGCCCAAATGTCATTCACAATGACTATTGGGTCACACTGTCAAGCTCAATTGTCCAACAATAACAACATAGTATATATTCATTTTTTTTACACTAATATATACACTTATAAATTTATATATGGTACCCAGTAGGCCTGGGCATAAAAATCGATTCTGCTGAACCAAACCGGAACCGAACCGGTTCAGCTTGAACCGGTTTTTATATGGTTCAGTTCTTGGAGAGATAATCTGGTGCGGTTTTGTAGCGGCTCAAAATGGTTCGGAACCGGTTTTCTAAAAAAAGAAAATCAAACTCAAAAGATCCTAATTCTTTTAGCAGCCGCAAAAGTCACTTGACTTCTCTTCTCCATTACTCCATCGGTAAAAACCTAATTTCATGGCTACTCTCTGATTCATCTGCATCCGCTCCAACTTCCAAGGGTTTGCTCGATTCTTCGACGCCCTCTTTGTGCTTGTCAATGGGGGAGCTCCTCTGTAGATATGTCGGACGGTAGGTTCGAGCGGTGATTCAGGTCATTCGGAGCGACGGTGAGGAGTTGATCGGAATACGCTGACGACATGCAGCTAGTCTTGAAAGGCTCAACGCCATCTCAATTGACCAACTTTGTCGAGGTTATCAGTATTGCTGACAGTGGATGCTCTATCACCAATGATCGGTGGACCGATTTTGGGGACAATTCGGTATCAGCATCCGATTAATGGGTTTATATTCATGTGGTGATTTGAATCATGCTTTATTGTTCATATGTTTCTGCTAGACTTGAGCCAATACGCTTGAATTTGTTGATTTAATGCATTTTTTTTTCACATTAGAGGTAGTTGCAGAATTTTGAAGTTAAATTAGTAATAGAGAAGCTTAATCATCTGTTAACTGGGAACTAATGCATTTGCTAAGGCTTTATACTTCTTCTAGAAATATCATTACTGCTGGATCATGCTTGTTTATATTCTTCAAACTGCGAAGTGATTATTTATCGTGGAGGCTCAATCTTTTCTGCTGGTTGAATTTTGGATTAATGCATCATTGATTAATCTGTCTTGTCTTGATATTTGCTTTTATGGGGTCCTTTTATTTCATGCTGAAGATTTAAAATCCCAGAGAATGGCAATATTCTGATAAATCCCTGAAATCTCAGTAATATTTTCAATTTTACAGCTATAACTGAGATCGAAACTGCACTTGCTAGCTATAAGCCTTGTCAGACCCTAAAAAATATGACCTAAGGCGATACGTTTTGAAAACGTGGATTTTGAAAAGAGCCGCCACTAGTTAATTAAGGCTAACTAGAATCCTAAATTACCTAAGCGAATATCGGATTAAACACCTAGGTATAAAATCGGTCTACGATCAGAAATTCGAGTTCAGGGGTTTTATTACGAATTAAAAATATAATTTTTAACTACGCCCCGATACTCAATTCACTTAATTTGCCAACTTCCTCATTAATCAATTATAAATTAATTATACACATGAACGGCGATAAAACCTAATAATATTAACGATTATCATAAATATACAATAAACCATTTACCGTCTAATTAGTCTAAACTAATCAAAATATGATGAATGTACATGATTAACCCTTTATCATTTAATAAATCTAAACTAATCAAATTTAAAACTATTTATGTCAAATTAATTCATACTAATATAACATGTACTTGAAAATAATAAAATAAACAATATTGCAACATGTAATTAAAATTATTTATCTATAGTTAAATTTAAATTAACCTAGTTAGTCTAATATAATAATAATAAAACAGTAAACAAATAATAATAAAATAAACAAAAAAAATTATGAAAAAAAAAAACGGAAAAAAAACGTGGGGAACGTACCTTAAGGCAGACCTGGACGTTGGGTGGCTGCTGGCAGCAGCAAGGACCACGACGACGGAGACTGCTAGGACCAGGGCAGCGGACAGCACGGGCAGGCGAACTGGACGGTGCGAGGCGGAGCTCCGGACGCGGTCGGGACGGGCGGATCTGGTGGCTGGGCCGGCGAACTGGACCGAGGTCACGGTCTTCGTCGGATCTTCCAGGATGGCAGGGATGAGCGGCACACGAGCGACGTCCGGCGGGCGGGAGCTGGACCGGTGGTGCGAGGGCGGAGTCGAGGCGGAGCTCCAGGCGTGGTCGGTGCTGGTCCTGTCGATCGACTGGAGATGACTGACGAAAAAAAACGAGAGAGAGAGAGAGAGAGAGAGAGAGAGAGAGAGAGAGAGAGAGAGAGAGAGAGAGAGAGAGAGAGAGAGAGAGAGAGAGAGAGAGAGAGAGAGAGAGAGAGAGAGAGAGAGAGAGAGACATCGGTCATCGGCGGGGCCACCTGCGTGGTGGTTCGGCGACGAAAGGGAGCAAAAAATAAAAGATTATTTCACTAGAAGACGAAATAGCACGATTTTCGAGAACTGGTGTATTATTATTGATGGTGTGTACTTTTACATGTAAAATGAGTCTATTTATAGCTAAATTAGGACCCCAAACTAGGAAAATAAAATCTTAAAAATATATGAATTTAATATTTAAAAAATATACATATATGTTTATGTATTTCACCATAAATACACATAATATATTTTCTAAATATTATACAATAAATAATGCATATACACTATCGTATTTTAAGTCAGTCCTATCTTTAGAAAATTCGCGACCTTCCCTATTTAAATACTTCCTTTTTTAACGCGTCACATATGCATCCAGTGGCGAGTGACGAGGAAAAGCCTCCAATGGCGTGCAGTAACGAAAAACCTCCAGTGGCGTGCGGAAAAGTAAGGCCTCAGTCGGCGGTGCCTCCGTTGGCGCTGCGGTAAAGAAAAACCTCCAGTGGCATGCAGTAACGAAAAGCCTCTAGTGGCGTGCAGAAAAGAAGAGCCTCCAATGGCGTGCAGTAACGAAAAACCTTAATCAACGATGCCTCCAGTGGCGAGCGACAAGGAAAAGCCTCCAGTGGCGTGCAATAAAGTAAAACCTTAATCGGCGATGCCTCCAGTGGTGAGCGATAAAGAAAAGCCTCCAGTGGCGTGACTTGCGAAGGCTTAATACTAGGGCTTCGTTCTTCGGGGGTGACTCTCAGAAAGCTGGAAAACTTCAGATCCTGATTGTCTGTGTTTGACATGTAGGAACAGACTGTAACAGACCTACTCATCCTTGAATGGTGACTCGCGAGAACAGACTGTAACCGTCCCGTTTTCCGTGAAATTGATTCGTATGAACAGACTGTAACAGTCCTACTCATCCTTGAATGGTGACTCGCGAGAGCAGACTGTAACCGTCTCGCTTGCCGTGAATTTCACTCGTAGGAACAGACTATAACAGTCATATTCATCCTTGAATGGTGACTCACGAGAGCAGAGTGTAACTGTCCCGTTTGCCGTGAAATTGACTCGTAGGAACAGACTGTAACAGTCGTACTCATCCTTGAATGGTGACTCGCGAGAGAAGACTGTAACCGTCCCGCTTGTTGTGAAGTTGAATTTGGAAGACGTCGGGACGTAGACAATACACGTGCGATAAATTTTTGTCCCTAATTTTTGTATAAAGAGCGCATGGTGAGACAACTTACCAGAATCTGTTTTTTTTAATCTCTCATGTTCTCTCATTTTGCCACAGTCGATTTTGAGAGATTTTCGACTGTGCCCCCTCTGTTTTTTTATTCCCTCTCCTTTTGCCATGATTGCAATTTCTGAATTTGCAACCATGCCTCTCATTTCCTGATTTTTCCTAGGCCACCCTTTCGAGTTTTCAACCTAGCAGAAGCACTCTTTTTTGTGATAGCCGATTAAACGGTGGCTGTGACACGTACTTTATTTCCGCCTCAATGCGTGAGTATTCTTAGCCGTTTGGAGGGTGGCTGTGACCATTTTCTCACCGTCTTCAATGTTGCAGGAGCTCATTTGATTGTAGCCATTTGGAGGGTGGCTGTGGCCCTTCATTCCTCGTCTCTGATCTGGGAAACACTCTTTGTATGTAACCATTTTGAGGGTGGTTGTGGCCCTTTCACTTAATACCCGTCATCGATGTTCCGTGAGCGCTCTTTTGATTGTAGCCGTTTAGGGGGATGACTGTGACCCTTTCTTTTATTTTCACGCCCTCACCGGGTTTGCGGGATCACTCTTTTTGTGTAGCCGTTTTAAGGGTGGCTGTGGCCCTTTTTATTCTCCCGCCCTCACAGGGTTCACGGGGTCACTATTTTTTTTTTGTAGCCGTTTAGAGGGTGGTTGTGGCACTTTCACTTATTTCCCGCTTTTGATGTTGCGAGGACGCTCTTTATCTGTAGCCATTTTAAGGGTGGCTGTGGCCCTTTCTTTTTAGTCGTTTTAGGTACGACTGAGACCATTTTTATTTATAGTTGATTTAGGGACAACCGTAACCCTTTTATTTCTTCAATGCTCTCACAAGAATTGCATGAACACTCTCTTTATTTTTCCGTAGCCGATTAAAGGGCGGCTGTGACCCTAAAGAAAAATGCTATTTTTTTTTTGCTTTTTTTTTTTTGAAAAGAAATGTTAACGAAAATAATCAACAAAAATTATGTACATGCCACTAGTGGAAAATTAGAAAATTTTAATTCAAAACATCTTCTAGAGAATGATTCAGTTGATTGAGTCAAAATATGTCGGTCGTGTCGATCCCTGGATTGACCCTACGACCAATGGATGACATAGGCAATGATTTCTTCTCTCGGCTTCTCAAGTGCCCTGGTTATTGCTCAATCTCATCTGGGGATGCCCCACGGTTAACACTGACGAGTTTAGACTTCGCTGCATAAAGAATGTATGACTTGGTTGAGGATCACACATGGATGACGTGGAGTAGTCCACATTGGGGCGCATATATTGCCCGAGGTAACTGGGATAAATTCGGCAGTTGACACAAGAATGGTCGGCGAGCAAAGGGTCGTGCACGAGATGTGCTCTTCAATGGCTTTTATTTGGATGATCAACCGAGCTGCACAATGAGTAAGGAAAAACTCAAATTTCGGAGAGAAAATTGATCACAACTTCTCTTACCTGGGTGCTCGACATCTTTAATGGAAATTTGCTACATATGTGAATGGATCTGTTGCATGTTCCGAATTTTTCTTCATATGGTGGTTGTGCTCGATCTGAACGGGATATGCTATTTGGTTACTGATGGATATATGCCCAATTCGTGTTCGTATTTACATTCCGGACTTCGCAAACACGTTAAAATCACGTAAACCGTCAAAACACGTCCTGAGGTTTAAAACGGTCCGGAAGCGCGACACACGCGTCCGGACTGAACCTCCGGATTGCCCCAAGACGACCCGGAACACGCCAGGATCGTCCGAACCCGATGTGATCCGAGTCGTCGTCTGCAGCGCGTGTATCCCGCTTGTGTCCTCACACTGAGTTAGAGTTTTCTAATAGCCAACTTCAATCAAACCAGACGACGGTTCACATTTTCCTTTAAACCGGCGTCAAACCGCTTAAAAACCGGGATCGGTTCTAAGGTTGCCTATAAATAGGGAGCCTAGGCCATCCATTTTTGACACATTCACTTGAGATTGGCTTTAGAGCTCTGACTTCTCTCTAGCTTTCTCTCTCTAGAAATACTCATTTTAGCATCGGAGAGGGCTCAACCGGCACCCCCCCCCCCTCCGTGCTGGTTATTGCCTTTACGCGCAGGTCTGGACGACAAGCTCGAAGTCAGGAGCACAAGTCAGAAGGACGAACACAGTGAACGAAGAGAAGGTTTGTCAAGTCCGTCAGAACAAACAAGCAGTTACTCTCTAGCGTTAGCAAGATGGCAAACGTACATATGATCCATGGAGGCTTTGGCGCGGGAGGTGAGTCATCATACGCACGAGAAGTGTACGCCTCACAGATGGTGCAAAATCCTGAAGAGAACCCACAAGAAGATGCCGTCATGGCGGATGTCATTGGCTTTTCAGCAAAAGAAAAAGAGCACATTGTGTACCCTCATAACGATGCCTTAGTCATAACCATGACAATAGACGACATGGATGTCAAGCGCATACTGGTAGATGTCGGATGCTCACCAAACATCCTCACGAAGGCTATAATCTTGGCTCTGGGAAGGAAGAAGTATGTTAAAGAAATGAACTCACCACTAGTGGGATTTATGGGAGATGCAAGTTATCCACTAGGAACAATTACGCTACCAGTCATTTTGGGATCCAGAAGGCAGCAGCTCCAGATGGACGTACCGTTCGTGGTAGTAGACAAACTTGATGCATACAACGGCATTCTGGGATATACAACCATGAACACGTGGGGCATGATAGCATCGAGAGCACACCATAAGGTTAAGTTCCCAACAATAGCCGGGATTGGTGAAGTGAGGGGACGCCAGCAGCTGTCAAAAGATTGCTACAAACTAGCACTTCAACATAATGTCAAGATGGACAACAGTGGATTACCCACCATTGACGAGGACCCAAGGAAGGATCATGCTCGTCCAACACCAATTGAATAATTACGCAAAGTCAAGATTGAAGAACCAGATAGAATGGTCCGAGTGGGCGCATCACTGTCAGAAGACGAAATTATAGAGATCACAGCGCTCTTGGTGGAGTACGAAGAGATGTTCGCATGGTCTCCAAGCGACATGCCTGGAATAAGTGCAGACGTGATCTCCCACAAGCTCAACATAAAACTTGGAACCAGAGCCGTGGCACAGAAACTGCGACCATTGGGAGGTGACAAGAAGTTAGCAATCCGGGAAGAAGTAGGAAAGCTGCTTGATGCAGGCTTTATTGAAGAATCACGGTACCAGACTTGGGTGGCAAAACCAGTACTGGTGCCTAAGTCTAATGGCAAGATGAGAATGTGCATCGACTACAGGGACCTTAACAACGCATGCCCTAAAGATTCCTACCCTCTTCCAAGGATTGATCAGCTAGTTGATGCCACTGCGGGTCACGAGTTGATGACTGTGATGGACGCATACTCCGGATACAACCAGATCCCAATGTTCAAAGATGACGCACCGCACACTGCATTCTATGCAGACAGCGAGATATACAATTACACGGTGATGCTTGCTTAATCAACGCAGGTGCAACATACCAGCGTATGGTTAACATAATTTCGGCGACATGATCGGGAAGACGATGGAGGCATACGTCAACGACATGGTGGTAAAGTCGACAAAAAGACGTAATCACGTCGACGATTTGCGCGCAACATTCCAAAGGATGTGCGAGTTCCAAGTTCGCCTAAATCCAACAAAGTGCGCAGTTGGCGTACAATTCGAGAAAATACTGGGTTTCATGGTTAGTCAAAGAGGAATAGAAGCAAACCCCGAGAAAGTGAAGGCAATAGAAGAAAGGGAATCTCCTAAGAAACACAAAGAAGTACAGCAGCTGAACTGCCGTCTAGCTGCCTTGAACAGGTTACTTGCCAGAATAGGAGATAAGGCCCTCCTTTCTTTGAAATTCTTCGTGCAAACAAGAAGTTCGAGTGGACGCCCATATGCGAAGAAGCTTTCCAGCAATTGAAGCAACACTTGCGAATGCTTCCAGCACTTGCAAAACCAATAAAAGGCGAGCCACTCTACTTGTACATATCAGCGAGCAACACTGCCGTAAGCTCAGTACTTGTCAAGCAAAAAGGGACTACCCAGCTCCCAGTATACTATGTGAGCAAGATCCTGGCAAAGTACGAAGTGAACTACATGACAATAGAAAATTACTTATATGCTCTCATAGTAGCAGCAAGAAAGCTAAGGCCATACTTCCATGCCCACGAGATAACAATCCTAACGGACCAACCCTTGAAGCACATACTGTCAAAGCCAAATATGCCGGGAAAATTGACAATAGAGATTAAGTACATTTTCATACCACTTCTTTGCACAGAATCCACTTTTGGTACCACTTCTATTTTTTTGTATACTTTTGGTACCAATGTTTTCAACTTTGTATCCTTTTGGTACCACCGTTAACTTTCCGTCCAAATTGGCCTTTAAGTGGCATGTGCCATGCACGTGACCGCCCTAAACTTTTGAATTTGTTTCAATTTAGTCCATCTAATTCATTCCTAACTTTTAATTTGTTCAATTTAGCCCTAAAATTTCCAAATCGAACCCTTGACCCAAATTGACCTAGCCCCAATTGGGTTCAATTGGGGCTAGGTCCAATTGACCCAGCCGGACCTAGCCTAGGGCTAGGTCCGACCCTGGGTCGGATCTAGCCCTAGGCTAGGTCCGGCTAGGCCAATTGGGACCTAGCCCCAATTGGGTTCAATTGGGCTAGGTCCCAATTGACCCATCTGGACCTAGCCTAGGGCTAGGTCCGACCCTGGGTTGGGTTCGCCGGACCCAGGCGACCCTGGCCCAGGGTCGGACCTAGCCCTAGGCTAGGTCCGACTGGGTTAATTGGACCTAGCCCCAATTGAACCCAATTGGGGCTAGGACCCAATTGGCCTAGCCGGACCTAGCCCTAGGCTAGGTCTGGCTAGGTCAACTTGGGTCAAGGGTTCGATTTGGAAATTTTAGGGCTAAATTGAACAAATAAAAAGTTAGGGATGCATTAGATGGACTAAATTGAAACAAATTCAAAAGTTTAGGGCGGTCACGTGCATGGCACATGCCACTTAACGGCCAATTTGGACGGAAAGTTAACGGTGGTACCAAAAGGATACAGAGTTGAAAACATTGGTACCAAAAGTATACAAAAAAATAGAAGTGGTACCAAAAGTGGATTCTGTGCAAAGAAGTGGTATGAAAGGTACTTAATCCCTTGACAAAATGGTCAGTAGAGTTAAGTGAATTCCGCATTCACTTCGCCCCACGAACGGCGATCAAGGGTCAAGCGTTAGCCGACTTCATCGCAGAATTCACAAGAATAACTCCTGAGACTAACACACAAGAAGGAACACAACGAAGCGAAGAGCCTGTCGAGGTGTGGCAAATGTACACTGACGGATCCTCAAATGTGGGAGGGTCAGGTGCAGGATTCCTCCTAATACCACTTGACGGATCAGATCCTTTGAAGTATGCTCTAAACTTAACATTTAGAGCAACAAACAACGAAGCGGAATATGAGGCCTTGATAACAGGCCAAAGATTGAAAAAGGCGTTGGTGTCAAGCATCTAAGAGTCAAGTGTGATTCACAACTTGTCGTCAATCAGGTCAAGGGTGACTACTTGGCCAAATCAGAGAACATGCAAAAGTACTTAGGACAAGCAAATGACCTCATTACAAGCTTTAAGACCTTTGACATAAGGTCAGTCCCAAGAGAAGAAAATCAAGAAGCAGATGCCCTGAGCAAGTTCGCACAAGGCAATGAACAAGGAAAGGAAACACAATTTGTGGATAACAGAATCCTATCAGTGATTGACCAGCTCGAAGTTCTAAACATCGATTCGGAGCCATCATGGATAACACCAATTCTGACGTACCTGACGGATCAGACGCTTCCAGAAGATAAAGTACAGGCGCAAAAGATTCAAAGGATTGCGGTCAACTACGCATTAATAGAGGGCCAGCTGTACAAGAAGGGATTTTCAACTCCATACCTAATGTGCATCACCTTCTTAGAGGGCCAAAGGGTGTTAAAAGAATTACACGAAGACCAAGTAGCCTGCCACGAGGGGGCAATGTCTTTAGTGTGTAAGGCTCTGAATCTCGGTTACTACTGGCCGACGGTGAAAAACCAAGCAACGCACCTAGCTGCGCAATGACTCTTGCGAACAATACTAAAGGAGCATAACAACGCCAGCAGCAGAGCTAAGTCCGATCGCAAGTTCATGGCCTTTTGCGCAATGGGGCATTGACTTGGTTGGACAACTCCCAAGATCCAAAGGACAAACCAAGTACATCGTGGTAGCTATTGACTACTTTTCCAAGTGAATTAAAGCTAAGGCTTTGGCACGAACAACCGACGCACAAATAATGGATTTCATACGAAACCATATCATCTCACGTTATGGCATCCCAAGGGTGCTTATCAGTGACAATGGACCACAGTTCAAGAGTGCCATATTGAAGTCATTTTGTGAAAGGTTTAACATAGACCACCGCTTCACGTCAGTGCATCACGCGCAAACTAACGGACAAGTAGAATCCGCCAATAAGATAGTTTTGGATGGCCTTAAAAAGAGAGTTCATGCGCTAAAGGGTGGATGGGCAGAAGAACTCAGCAGTGTGCTGTGGGCCATACGAACAACACCAAAGGAGGCAACAGGCGAAACTCCATTCAGCTTGGTGTATGGAACAGAGGCAGTAGCTCCCATTTAGATTGCTGTCTCATTATACCGCACAACTACTTTGATCCTCAAGAAAACGAGGTGGAAATGCGTCTAGACCTGGATCTAGTAGACGAAAGAAGACGAAACTCGGAACAAGTTCAAGCGCGCATGCGTTTGATAACCTCAAGATACTACAACATGAAGGTTAAAGGAAGACAATTCCATGTGGGTAAGATGGTGTGGAGAAAGAACGAATTAACACACCTTGACCAAATCAACAAGCTATCTCCGAAATGGGAAGGACCATATAAGATCGTTTTCGTCCTATATCAACGCATACTGCCTCCAAGATGTAGACGGCAACATCTCTACAAACACATTCAGTGGTGGACACTTGAAGAAGTTCCATGGCTAAAGGGAAATTTCCTGTTTCACAAAAGAGCTACCGTGTCAAGCTCTTTTACTTGTCATATGCATTACGAAGGAGATTCATAATTCCATTTATATTTGCAACTTTGTAAATACAACAACTATCTAATGAAGTCAATCTACTTTCGTAGGTACATTTCTACGTTATACATTACTTTGTAATAACGCCAAGTAAGCAAACTACGCGCTTATTACTTGCACCAATAATACAAGCTATCGCGCTATATGAAAAAAAAATCGAATTATATTATACAACGTCGACATACTATTATCGATGTCTGCAGAGCTTCCTCCGTCAACGAGAATTCGTTTGATGTCGTATTCCACGATAGGCATGGTGATGATGAGTGCGTCGTCATGGGGGTATACGATATGTCTCATGTTTTCTTTAGAAAATATGATGACCAGATCTTCCTGCTCACCCCTTGGTCTCTTGCCGTACTTTGTATGTGTCTCTGCCTGGGAGGCATAAACATTCCTTGAGTGTGAACCCTGGCCGCCGGGAGCTGGTCCTCCATGTATGATGTTTATCACACCCCGTTTAGGAGGATGTGGATTTTCATACATCTTTTCTTTTCCTTTGCTTTTCTTTGAGGGTTCTCCTTGATGCTTTGTGGGGGTGCTGTCACCTTGATCGACATAGTGTTTTAAATCTCCATGTAAGATAACATTGTTGATACGCATTCTTAGGCTGAAACATTTATCGGTGTCGTACCCATTGACTTCGTGGTTTGCACACCACTTTTCCATTTCTTTTCCCAAAGGGTCTTCTTGCCAGTTGTTTAGCTCTTTCAAGATATTAGTTTCCTTCATCTCTTTCAAGATCATCGACAAGGGTGCATATAGCGGGATGAGGTTTGCGGCTGAAACTTACAGTGAGCAGGAAGATCTGGTCATCATGTTTTCTAAAGAAAACATGAGACATATCGTATACCCCCATGACGACACACTCATCATCACCATGCCTAGCAGAATACGACATCAAACGAATTCTCGTTGACGGAGGAAGCTCTGCAGACATCCTAACTATAAAGGTGATAGAACAGATTGGTCGCACAAAGGCTAACTTGAGCCCTGGAACGTTCCCATTAATCAGCTTTGCGGGTGCTACAACATAACCCCTGGGCACAATCACACTCCCGGTAACATTGGGAGAAGGCTGGACAAAGTTAGACATCAACGTCAACTTTATTGTGGTTGAAACTCTAAGGGCGTATAATGAGATATTGGGAAGAACAACCATAAATCCTTATGAAACAGTGTCATCCATAGCGCACCAGAAGCTGAAGTTCCCGACAAGGAATGGAGTTGGAGAAATCCTGGGAGACCAAACTGCAGCGCGTCAGTGCTATGTAAACGCCCTAATGCGTAAACAACAACTCTCCATAGCCATGATAAGGCAGGATATTCCGAAGCAAGAAGAAGACAAGCAGGTAGAAGAAGCACGTCTTGAACAACTCTTCAAGTCTACACGGCTGACAAGTGATGAACAAGTCCCAACACCACATAGTGTTTAGGACATCAAGCAGGAGGAGGATGAGGAAACCTTGGAATACTATAGGCGCTTTGCGCTAAATGCAGCACTGTTGGGGGCAACCAATGAGGCGGTGATCAACGCGTTCTTCATCAACTCGAACGCACGATCCTTCCTTCTACTTGGAAGAGAATACAGTTGGAGGACCACTCAGTCAATGAGTGACCTCAAGGAAAAACTCGAAAGAGCAGTCTCTTGTGAACATGAACTGGGGTAGAGCAAACCACTCGCAGGCAAGGGAGAGGTACTCTTTTAGCAAGGCACAAGCAGGAGCAAACTTGACGGCCCAGAATATTCATTTACGCCTCTGAACACAGAGGCCGAACAACTGTTTGTGAGCATCCTGCAAAAAAAAGTTACCCCCCCCCTCGGGAAACACCACATGCGTTTCTAGGAACCGACATCATGCATTGGTGCAAATTCCACAGCGCCTGGGGTCACAGCACAAACGACTGTCTCATCTTGCGAGTTGAAATTGAAGAAATGATAGCCCTTGGAGCTCTACAACACGCGTGGCGTGTACCCACCACACCACGTGAACAAACGAATCGGGAGGCGAAAATCACATCCCTCCCCCAACTTCATGCGTTACGCACATTATTCATCTATTTACTTTCAAGTTTTAATTTCCTAAGTAGTTTAAGCTCTTAGTAGATTATTTACATATGGGTGATCAGTTGACCCCATCTATCCTGCAATGTAAATGCAAGAAGACTAATGAAGTTAACTTATTTTCGTAGGTACATTACCTCCTTACACTCCCTACTCTGGAATAACACCAAGTAGTGGACTATACGCATTAAACATGCACCAACAACACAAGCTATCACGCTAAACACAACAAACGACATTTATATGCCACAAGCGTGTCAATATTCGACATCAACAAAGAATACTCAATACGCTCTCTCGCACAACATCTATCATATCTACTCCATACAAGTACATCCGAAATTTTTCTAAGGATTACTTACAAACAACATGGTGCGACATCCCCACTTGGGGGCAACCCCATGATTACAACAATCATGCCTTGGATTTTCCAACCAAGAGGCAACCATCCACTAGGTGGCGCGACATCCTCTATACGAGGGCAACCCCACACATTTACGTGGTGCGACATCCTCTATACGAGGGCAACCCCACACATTTACATGGCACTACATCCTCTTAACAAGGGCAACCCCATGACATCTGACTGAGGAAAACGACACCCAGTATAGATTATTAAACACTTGGGCGTGATTCACCCCATAAAACATGGCGCGGCATCCTCTTCAGGAGGGAAACCCCATGAGAACCTACTACTACCAACAAGTAGTGTTCATTATTACGTACCACCTGTCTATGCCAGTATATGGTGCGAAATCCCTTATGGAATCGCTGCCATGCACAACGCAGTGAAAAATTCAACAAATATACAAGTAGAGTCTTGTAAAAAGTTATCTTGCCCGTGAACAGATAACGGAAATAAAACACTTCAACCAAGCAAGTAGTGTCTTGCCACTAACGTTGCCTTAGAGTGGTCCAAGAGACGGAAAAACTGCAAGTCGTGCAACGCGGTCTTGTACAACCCCCTGGAATAACCAGGCAGAGGTGTAGTAGCATCGCAGGACAAGTAACTGGACTAACCACTAGAATGTCTTGCAACAACAATACGGCGGGGGTACCCAAAGTACGGAAAATAAAACACTTCAAAATGGCAAGTCGTGTATTACTACAACGTCGCTTTGGAATGGCCCAAAAGACGGCATAAACTACAAGGTGTATTACACGACCTATGTCACGTACCTTTGAATAACAAAGTAGATACGTATTAGCATCACAAGGCAAGTAATTGGGTTAGCCAAAAGAACGCCTTGTAACAACGTTACGCGAGATGTCCCCAACTAACGGATGGAAAAACGCACCAAACCAACAAGTAGCGTCTTGTGACAACGTCGCCTTAGAGTGGACTAAGAGAAGGTAAAAACTAAGGTCTCGCCTTGTCGAGGCATCACATTCACGCATATATAGGGGTCTTGCGCATTACTACCCATAAATGCCAAGTACCGGGATAACGGCCTTACGCATTACTACCCATTAATGCTAAATGTCACTCTAAAGTCTTGCACATTACTACCCATGAGATTCGGCAAGCCAACAACACATGTGTTTAACACATATCGAACACGCCATTCCTTGGTATAACCAAGAGGGGGCACAATGCAAGGACATCTGCCTCCTAACTCCAACTACGGATGTTACATCCAATAAGATGACGAGTCTTAACTCTACTCTATAGTCCACACAACATGGACAATCATGCAAACAAAGGTATGTAATATTACTACCAAATTATCATTCATTAATAAACCAATCATGACAAGATCCATGCGACAATGTCAAACACAAAAACATAAGCATAAAGGGTTCAAAGGGATACCACCCAATAAACAACCTCAACCCAACAAGGGGAGCCAAAACTATATACAAAGTTCGAATAAAACTAGCAATCAACCCGATGCCACGTCAGGGACACCCGCAACAACGGCATCTCCACATGCCCTCAGGACAACATCACCATGAGACGTACCCTCCACTATACGCGGCTCACCATCATCATCGAACACTAACTCGTATTCACAAGTATCAGCCTCAACACCAGCATGGGCACTCGCCTCAACAATCGGGGTGGCATCCACCACAGCAGCAGGAGGAACGATCCCGTCCCTAAGACGTAAAGTAGCCACATGCCCAACGGCAAAAGTGGAATACTGACCCAATTGATCAAATAGATTGGGGGCAAGGGCATATACCTGCTCAATAAGACCCTAAATGGAGTCATACAGAAACTCATCGGCTCCTGCCCGGATATCCTCAAGATGAGACTAAGAGGCCTTATACTCTGCAACTCTTTCAGCCTTGCTGTCCTCCTGAACCTCCTCCCTCACAGCCTGCAAGGCAAGGCTATGTGCCTCTCCATCCTCGACAACCTTCTTCTGAAGGGCAGCAAGTTCAGACTCGAGCGCAGCAACTCGAGCCTGACTAGAAGAACTCCCCGCCTTCAGATCAGCGACCTTCGAACCCAAGATGCGTGCTCTCTCCTTCGCGCTCTCCGCTTCATGACAAGCGATCTTGCACTTATCCTGGAGTGCCTTCTTCTCCTCCGCGAGTTCAATCACGAAGGAGGAAAGGTTCGCCATCTAACAGCGACCTACAAAAGTAACACAAAGCCCAAAAATAAACAAGTTATAACAAGTACAACATACATACAAGTCACAAAAGAGTAAAGAGAAATACTCACAGGCGCAAGACTTGCCAGCGCACCCTCAGCATATGATTGCGCGTCCCCAGGCTCGCTAGGACGAACCCTCCGATCCCCAGGAGGGATAATCCGCTGAAGAACGCATACCCCCACCTCAGGAGTAGTCAAACTGGCCTCATTGGGGAAACGGGGTCCCCCAACAGCAAAGGGTGCCCACTCCTCACCAGCAGTAGAGTCATTCTCAGGACAAATCAAATCAGCACGAGTGAGTGCACCAAGGGGTGGAACACCTACGAACATACCCAATGGATAAACAAAATAGGCAAATATAACAAATATAGCAGTGAAATAAAGTCGAGCAACTTACCTGAGCTGGGATTACCCTCCTCCGACGTTCTGTCCCTCGACCGGGGGGCAGACATACTGGGAGTATGAACCGGGCCTTCAACTCATTTCCCCTTGCTAAAGGGAGTCTTCGACGCCTCGCCTCCTCCAGATTTTGAGCGCTTAGGATCGCTCGAGGGCTGCACGTCAGAGTCAGGACGTTTCGCCTTAGTCCGAGGCGGAGTATCAGCTGCAGCAACACGCTCGGTCACGAGTGGGGACCGACCTGCAAAAGGAACAAAGCAAGATGAGAACAAAAACGTGATACATAGACAAGAAAAAAATCCTACAAAAACACAACTTACCCGCGCTTCCCTTCCCGTGTCCAGGCTTCATGCCCTGGAGCACAGTGGAAACGTCTGTACGGCCACTCCGCACGGGAGGAACAGCACCACACGTAGAACCCACCTGCAAGCGAGAAGTTTTTCCATGACACCAGCCTACACCACAACACAATGAAGTTATAAAGATTCACAACATACCGAAGGACCTCCCGAAGGAGGTGTGCAAATCCCAGCCGCGCGTAAGTCTCGCTTCGTCACGCGATGCAAAGCCCTATAGGTGCACGCCTTGTGCGCCCGTTATATCACCTTCAGTTGGCACGGGATCAGGCTTGGAAATGCGAACGATATACCAGGTTGTCTCCATGTCATTAGTAAAGAAATAATGCTTCTTCCAACGACCTTTGGAACGGTCGACAGCAGTAACGAAGCGAAGGGTAACATCCCACTTCACATCCCCCAGTCCCAAGGTAGAAAAATCGTCCCCCTTCTTTAAAGGCCAGCGGACAGAGATGGAACACAAACCAGACACATCCTGACGCTGGAGCCGGAAGAAGCAACGGAAGAGCAAGGTCGAGTAATGCCACGACTGCTGATGGCATAGCACTCGAAAGCAAACCCAATACCGGATGCCGGAGGGTGCAAGATCGAGAGGAGAAATCCTGTAATAGCGACACAGTCTACGCAAGTCCTGACAGTAAGAAAAGCCCAGGCCCTCTCGAATATGGGAAGTATATACGGCAGAAAACTCCGCCAGAGGCACAGTAGGTGTCCCCACACCAGCATCCCTATGACATCAAAGGGAAAGAACGCATCTACCAAGGGGTGAAGCCCAAAACGATCGACATAGATTTGATAATCGTCTCGATCCAGTACATTACCAGCAAATGTCTGGATAAGATCTCCTGATTCCGAGTTAGGCTCTGATTCAGGGGAAGAGTATATATCCTCTACAGTCTCCGGCCTAGACGACTCTGCATCCTTCGACTCAAGATCCAAATCTGAAACAGAACAATGTCTAACTAAGGGAGTTAGAATATGGGACTTACTCATATTGATAAAGCCTGCGAGTCAAGAAGGTAATCCTAAGGACAGACGCGCCAACTCCTCACCCTACAACTCCTACAAGGATACAACAACAATCTGTTCAACGCACGCGCATATATTCATCTTGACAATAACTACTACCATACAACGAACATCCCCCACTAGGGTTCGTACTCATAAGCCTATAAGTGTTCGACTACTACATAGCGAACATCCTCTATACGGGGGCAACTCTATGTTAGTAAGGGCCTCGTCCCAACACTTATACGGTTTACTTATGTGTATGCCCAATTGTGTATGCCTATATGCACCTATATGCCCGCGTATACCTATGCGCGTCTACGCGCGACTACAGACGTCCGCACACACCTACATATGTTCTCACATGATTATATGTATCTATACATGACCATGCGTGTCTATACTCGTTCATGCATGCCTATGCACGCCTACTTACACTTACATGCATCTACATCCACGTGCATGGCCTAAGGTGAATGTCTAAGGTAATTGATGCGAAACAAAATTCAATTATGGCTACAAGCATCACTATGCCATCAAGCATATACACACATAGCATGCCAACATATCAAGTAATCAAGGATGACAATCAATATGGGAAGTAACACTCCTATCCTATACATACTAGAGCTAAAACACTTTGCCATTTTCATGCTCTTTTTTCCTTATTGAATTGTGTTAGGCATTTCATCAAACAGCTAGTGGGCATGAATAGTCAAGTTTCAATCAAGACAAGGATTGATCAAATTCAAGCAAGTAAAGTTTCCTACATACCTAGAAATGGTTTTAATCAACCCCGAAAATTCGAATCACCACAAAAATCGAGGTTGGACGCCCGTTTTGGTCACCAAAATTTCGTCAGAGCTCCGCCCGCCGTGTGCCAGTCGTTGGCTGCTGTTTCCCGTGGTGCTGTCCTCTCCATCGTCGCCTCCAAGGTCACCGGTGAAGGGTGGCCAGCCGAGGTGGATGGGTGTGGTTGTTAGATCACGGGGAGTAATCACTACGGAAACTTAAACATGGTATGTGCTAGTAATATCAATTACGCAGCGGAAAGTTTACACATACCTCAAGAGTAACCGTAGTCCAAGATCCTTGCTCGAGCGAGTTCACGATCCTACGGACGGGACCCGTAGAGATTCTTGTTAGAGAAACCCTACGTGGTGCAGCTCCATAGCAAAGCCTCTGATCAATTCTCGGCACGGGGACAGGTCTCTGGAGAATTTGCTCGAAAGAAATGCCTAGCCTGACTTGTCGTTCAAGGCTTACAGAAGGAAAATCGTTTAACCGACTTTATCCTTATTCGTTTGCTAACTTATCTCAGAGATTTTTATCCCATCTCTGAACTGAGCGTTTTAGGTTTTCACCTTATGCGTCAGTTGATACTTTTACAAGGTCGTGGTAACTTCCGAAGCCTACTTCTTACCGATGTAAATGGTATCAATAACTTGTTTCCAAGGGAATGCAAACAAAATTTCAGCACATCATCATTCAGACACTTCATCATTAAATTCGTATTTTGAAATTATGTGTTCCGTCTATCGAGGTTCACTTGCGCGTAGCGCTTTTCACCGAAGTTTTAACCATTGGTTAAATCGTTTCATTTCTGTATTTAATTTAATTTAATCCAATCGGTTTCGCACATGATCATCATTACATATTATTTCATTCAATGGAGTACTAACTAATAAGAAATACTAAATCTTTCGATCTAGCTACACAATTGATGTGTATGTTCAGTTCAGTTTCCCGACTGAGATGACGAAGTACATGAATCGTTTCGTTTTATTCGACCACTTTTACTTGGCCGAATTTTCGTTTCGGATTGATCCCTCTTAACCGGGTCGATTAATTTTGACAAGTGAATCACATTTTGAATCGAACAGAAACTACTTTATTCAATAAATCTGAATCTCGAAATAACCAAAATTTTAGTAACTCAAACGAACGATAAATGAAAATGGTAGGGTTCTTGATCTGAAGATCGCGTATTCGATCCATGATTGTCGCATAGATAGTCGAGAACTTTAAGTCATGTTGAACATCACATTTGAGTAATTCACGAGTGAATTACATCAAATGATCTGTGTCTGTATAAAACGTTTTACAACTTCATACACATGACCTATGTGGCGTACTAGAGTCGCACTTTATCAACATGGTTTAACCCAACAGATTATCGTATAAGACCTTTATGGTCCAGTTCTCTCTATAATATGCGGATCATGGTTGATTTCTTTCGAACCCAGTATGGTGAGCAGAGAAGGTTTCCCTTTTTACTGCTATGGTTACTGTACTTGATTAGGCTCAAAGTCGTTGAGTCTTGACAATATCAGACAACCATATACATCTTTTCTATGTTGACTTTTCATTCTGAAGAGCCGATGTTGGTTTTACGCCAACATTCATGAAAAGAGAGAAGACCATCACGTTTAGCTTTTGCAAAGGGTTACTAAGCTGCAACAATGTCTGGTTGCAATTGAAGTATTCTTCAACCCCATTTTAACAAGGTTGAATGTATCACCATATACACGTTGAGATCCTTAAAGAACCTACTCCTATTCCTGGTGAAACAAATTATTACATTCGTTTCGCATTGTCAGAATCATACAGACTACCATATTCATATGTAGTTCTCCTCTCCACTTTTTGGAATCGTAGAGAGTCCAACACGTACTCGTTTTATTCATCATGATTCATACCATCAAGATTGCGTGGAATATCAGATCGCACTAATTCAACCAATTCATATTAACACATCGATGATTATGAAAAAATCAGGGAGACAATAACATTTTGAGAAAGAATTGCATACATCAAATACCTATTAAGATGGAATCCGAAAATAGTGATTCATCAGTCATCTAAACCAACCGACCACCAGTAAACCAATGGAAGATGGCTGTGAAAGAGTTCACATATCGCCGTCTTCTATCTAATAGATCAGTCTCTTAAAACGGTTTTAATCGCAAATTACCAGAACGGGAATTTTAAAATAAGCATACCCGATCTTGGCTATCCCAAGCCTTTTTGTTTTGGAAAATCATTCCGATGAATTCACTCATGCATACATAATTCTACTATCCATGTAAATTATCATATGCCAGTAACATTCATCATACCACACACACATGCTTACGCGTCATGCGTCTAATGTTCCGAGGAACTCATGCTTGCATTCATAATTCTGCTTAGAAGTAAATCGTCAAATGCAACTACATCCTCAACATTCTAGCATACATGTCAAACATGCAACATTCACATCAATCATACATATTTGGCGACTGGTTTTCGGTTTTAAAATAATTTTAAACAATAGGGGCTGATTTGCAATTCATGCTTATATTCATTTACGCAAGCTTCTAGACATGAATCCTAGGCATTTACAACCATCATAGCATGTCTATCCTAGTGCGCACTCAATATATTTAACCAGGGCTCCGCCCACAACATGCAATATTCAGCTAGCTTGACTTAGTCAAGACAACAGTTCTAATCATGCATAAATATATATTGAATAATAAAAAATTGCAATTCAGCCCTCTAATTAATCCAGTCCCAAAAACATGTATCTCCGAGATCCATCCCCATAATCGAAACACGGCATAAATGTTAGCAACCCTATGAGCATTGTGTAGTCCATTTTGAGGTTCAAAAATATTTGGATTTTAAAATTTGACCTCCCTATTTTAATTGACTTGAATTCGTATTGGAAAACATTGTTCGGTTTAGTCAATTACAGTCCGTTTTGGTCCGGTTCAGAAAATCTGGTTCGGTCCGGTCCGGAAAATCCGGTTCGGTCCGGCAAAATTCGGTTCGGTCCGGTTTTTTGTTTTAAAATCTGGTTCGGTCCGAACCGGTCCAAGAAAATAGGGTTCGGTTCAACACTCAAAACTGGTTCGGTTAGATCCACTTAATTACCCCGGTCCGACCCGACCCGAACAGGTCGAACCGATTGAGAAAATCCGGTTCGGTTTTGTTTCGTCCCGGTTTAACATTTTTGGGCCGGCCCAATAATTAAAATTTTAAAGGTTAGGCCGAAATGTTTACTTGTGGCCCAAGTAGGATTTTAAAGTACAAAAATATTTAACTTGACCACCAAGTAACATTAATTATATAAAATAATTCCCAATATTAATATATATATATATATATATATTTCGACACTAATTAAATATATACATATTTATTGCCAAGATTCTATCTATAAGACAAAATCAATCAACAATATATATAATTTCGGTTTACATATATATAATATATTTTATTTATTGTCAATATTTTTAATAGGGAAACAAATAACTGACAATATATTTTCTCAATCTTTTAGGTAACTAATTCTATCAATAATATATTTAACCCTATTTAAATATTTAGATATATTGATAGTGATATATATATTTCTATATATTATTGTGAATCTATCCTAATGTTCCCAACTATAGATATATTGTTACCTTACTTAAAAATTAAAACATGGTAAACAATATAATTTTAAACAATTTTATATGTATGTGCCGAAATATCTAACTTGGTGACCAAGAAATTAAAAAATTTACTTTGAAAAATAATTAAAATTTTCGGCACAAACACTAATTGGGAACAAGTGGTCAAATTTTAAGATCAAATTTTAATAAGATATACAATCAAATGTTTGATTTTGATTAGTATCACCTTTTTTCTTGAAGATCATGAACATCAATTTAACCAAGAACATGAAAATTTCGGACCACCCTTGAACTTAAAAATTTGAAAATTTAAATTCCCTTTAAAAATTCAGTCCAAAAATTTTAAAACTCCAAGAACACCAATTTATCAAACTAACACAGGCTCTTACAACACTGTTAGATTACGGGGAGTAATCACTACGGAAACTTAAACATGGTATGTGCTGGTAATATTAATTACGCAGCGGAAAGTTTACACATACCTCAAGAGTAACCGTAGTCCAAGATTCTTACTCGAGGGAGTTCGCGATCCTCCGGACGGGACCCGTAGAGATTCTTGTTAGAGAAGCCCTACGTGGTGCAGCTCCACAGCAAAGCCTCTGATAGATTCTCGGCACGGGGACAGATCTTTGGAGAGTTTGCTCGAAAGCAATTTGGCACACCCTTGGTGATATATGTGGTTCGGCCGAACCCTTAGTGTGGGAGGAGGGTTTTTCTCTCTAAAACTCTCTTGTGAGGGAATTATGATTTAACCCAAAAATTTCCTTAACACTTCTTATTTATAGGAGGAGTAAAGTGGACAAAAGTCCACTTTACCCTAACCATAAATTCGGCCGGCCTATGTATTTGGGGAGGCCCAATTTTTGGGCCTCCCATGTCAATTGGGATTCTGGTCTGGCCCAATTACCCTAATGTGACATTTACCCAAGTTCATTAGGTAAACTATACATATTATGGGCTACCAATTACGGCACCCATCACCATATGCTTACAGTGGGTGGGTGAGTGGCTTGGATACTAAGTCACTTATTCCTCAAGAAAAGGGGAGAAGACAATCTTGAAATGTGGAGGTAATATAAAGAGAAATTTCCATGCTCTCCCTTTTTATATATACATGTGGGTAATTCCCTATCCCCTCCATATTTTTTCTAACTCTTTTGAATGAGTTATTGACACATACATATGCTTATACACCCACGTGTGCACATACATTCTTACACGTATACCCGTTTGCACATCCATATCACGAGTCTATTGTCATGATCCCGACATGCATATACTTACACCCCCGTCATTATATACATATTGATGGGTATGTGTCCAATTCGGGTTCGTATTTATGTTTCGGGTCCCGTACGTCAAAAAAACATCACGGTTCGAAAAACGTCTCCCGAGGGTCAAAACGGTCCGGAAGCGCGTTACGCGCGTCCGGACCGGACCTCCGGATCGCTTGCAATCCGGAGGTCCGAGTTGCGCGGCAAGCCGGACCTCGCCGAATTACCCAAATTCGACGAGGTCCGGATTGCACTACGGGTATTACGCGATTACCGTTTACGCGATTATCTTTACGTGTAGAGAAGTCGAGTTCGCGCATTGCCAATATTGGTGACGGTTAATGCTTGCTTTTGAACCGTCATCAAACCGCTTTAAAACCGGGTCCGGTCCCAAGGAAGCTTATAAATAGGAGGCCTTGACCACCCATTTTCACACATCCTCTCATTTGCCCAACTTTGGCACTTTGAGCTCTGACTTCTCTCTAGAAATATTTTCTCTCTCTAAGATTACCTTTTTAACCCCAATCGTGACTTAAGCATCGGAGAGGGCTCCACTAGCACCACCCCCCCCCCCCCTCTCCGTGCTAGTACTGGCCCTTTGTGCAAGAAACGGGCCCCAAAGCTAAGGCGAGGAAGAGAAATAGGAGTAAGATGTGCCCAGACGCTCAGACTTGTGCACAGACCGCCATTTCCTGAGATACAACCGTTTCCCGAGACACAGACGCCTCCTGAGACACAACCGTTTCCCGAGACTCAGACGCCTCCTGAGACACAACCGTTTTCCGAGACTCAGCGATAAAGCCGAACACTCGTCATCGGCACAAGGCGAAAACCTCTTCCAGACAAAGGGTGACAGCCCAGAAACCCGCTCAACCACTCAGACAGACGCGTCCATACGACCCAGTTCATCCAGGACGCAACATTGGCGCCGTCTCCGTGATTCGAACAAAAAGCTACCATACCGCAAAGTCATGACGAGTGATCACAACGCTCTCAATAATGCCAATCCATCAGAAACAAGGAAGCGCCTTGGACGGCGTAAAAAGTCTATGACATCACCTATGCCAGCAAACAGCGTGCCATCCGCACAGCACAGCCCAAAATTTCCAGGCATCCACGTGATACATGGAGGCTTTGGCGCAGGAGGCGAAACGTCATATGAAAGAGAAATATACGCTTCCTTGATGATCCATGAGTCTGAAGGCAGTCAGCAAGGAGACGTTGGCATAGAAGATGCCATTGGCTTTTCTTCAAAAGACAAGACGCACATAACATTTCCGCATAATGACGCCTTAGTCATAACCATGACAATCGAAGGCATGGACATCAAGCGTATCTTGGTCGACGGAGGAAGTTCGCCCAACATCATCACAAAAGACGTCATCCTAGCTTTGGGGAGAAAGAAGAATGTAAACAGGATGAATTCACCCTTAGTGGGATTCATGGGAGATGCAAGTTACCCATTGGGATCCATAACACTGCCAGTTATAATGGGAGAAGGCAACTCGCGTCTCCAAATAGAAGTACCATTTGCGGTAGTGCAAAATCTTGACGCATACAATGGTATCTTAGGATACACGACCATGAATGCGTGGGGAATGGTGCCATCAACGGCACACCAGAAGATCAAATTCCCAACTGCAACCGGAATCGGTGAAGTCAAAGGAGACCAACTGTTATCAAAGGATTGTTACAATGTGGCAATCCAAAATAACGTCAAGCCAAACAAGGATGACATGCCCATCATCGATGATGATCCAAGAGAAGGCCGTGCCCGACCGGCCCCAGTAGAAGAGTTAAAGCAAATAAAGATCGAAGAGCCAGACAGAATGGTCCAAATTGGAGCATCCTTGTCAGAAGATGAAGTGACAGAAATCACAGCACTCCTCAAAGAGTACAAAGAGTTATTCGCATGGTCACCAAGCGACATGCCCGGAATAAGCGCAGACGTCATTTCCCATAAGCTCAACATCAAGCCAGGAACTCGAGCAGTAGCCCAGAAACTTCGACCCCTCGGGGGCAATAAGAAACTGGCAATCAGAGAAGAAGTGGGAAGACTGCTTGACGCAGGATTCATTGAAGAATCAAGATACCAAACATGGGTGGCAAACCCGGTATTGGTACCTAAATCAAGTGGCAAATTAAGAATGTGCATCGATTACAGAGATCTCAACAACGCATGCCCCAAGGATTCATATCCTCTCCCAAGAATCGACCAACTAGTCGATGCCACCGCCGGCCATGAATTAATGTCCATAATGGATGCATACTCAGGATACAACCAGATCCCGATGTTCAAAGATGATGCACCGCACACTGCATTCTATGCAGATAGCGAAATATACAACTACACGGTGATGCCATTCGGCTTGATCAATGCGAGAGCAACATACCAGCGAATGGTCAATACCATCTTCGGCGATTTAATCGTAACAAAAATGGAGGCATACGTGGATGACATGGTCGTGAAGTCAACCAAAAGGCGCAACCATGTTGACGACCTACGAGCAATCTTCAAAAGAATGCGTGAATATCAAGTCCGCCTGAATCCAACAAAGTGTGCTTTCGGCGTACAGTTAGGAAAAATCCTGGGATTCATGGTGAGCCAGAGAGGGATAGAGGCTAATCTAGAGAAGGTGCGGGCAATTGAAGAAATGGAATCCCCAAAGAAACATAAGGAAGTCCAACAACTAAATGGCCGCCTAGCAGCTTTAAACAGATTCCTTGCCAGGATAGGTGACAAGGCACTCCCCTTCTTTGAAGTCTTGCGTGCAAACAAGAAGTTTGAATGGACACCAGTGTGTGAAGAGGCCTTCCAACAATTAAAGCAACACTTGCGCACATTGCCAGCATTGGCAAAACCGATACAAGGCGAGCCCCTTTTCCTGTACATATCGGTGAGCAACACGGCAGTCAGCTCAGTCCTTGTTAAACAAAAAGGGACTACCCAGCTCCCAGTATACTACGTAAGCAAGATACTCGCAAAGTACGAGATAAACTACATGCCAATCGAGAAATACCTGTACGCGCTTATAATAGCAGCAAGGAAACTGAGGCCATACTTCCACGCACACGAAGTAACAGTCTTAACAGACCAACCCCTGAAGCACATCCTGTCAAAGCCAAACATGTCAGGAAAAGTAACAAAGTGGTCGGTGGAGTTAAGTGAATTTCGCATTCATTTCGCTCCTCGAACGGCAATCAAGGGGCAAGCATTGGCAGACTTCATTGCTGAGTTCACCGGGATAACACAAGAGACAGATGTCCAAGACGGACCTCAACGAATTGAAGAACATACCGAAGTATGGCAAATGTACACCGACGGATCTTCAAATGTAGGAGGATCAGGTGCCGGATTCCTCCTAATACCACCCGACGGATCCAATCCATTGAAGTATGCTCTAACCTTAACATTTAGAGCAACAAACAATGAGGCGGAGTACGAGGCATTGATAACTGGCTTAAGAATTGCAAAAGGTGTTGGATTTAAGCACCTAAGAGTGAAGTGCGATTCGCAGTTAGTCGTCAATCAAGTTAAAGGCGAATACGCGGCAAAGTCAGAAAATATGCAAAAATATCTGGGGCAAGCAAAAGACCTCATCACAAGCTTCGATACCTTCGACATCATCGCGGTGCCTAGAGAAGAAAATCAAGAAGCCGATGCCTTGGGCAAGTTCGCACAAGGCAATGAACAGGGCAAAGAAACGCATTTTGTGGAAAACGGAATCTTGTCAGTAATTGACAAATTCGAAGTCTTGTGCATCAATCCAGATCCGGATTGGAGGACCCCAATATTGGCATATCTCAAAGACCACAAGCTCCCCGAAGACAAAGTTCAAGCCCAAAAAATCCAGAGACAAGCTGTCAATTACGCGTTGATAGATGACGAGCTATACAAGAGAGGATTTTCAACCCCATACCTAAAGTGCATCACCTTCCGAGAAGGCCAGAAAATGTTAGAAGATTTGCATAAAGGCCAAGCAGCCTGCCATGAAGGTGCGAGATCTCTAATACGCAAGACGTTGAGCTTAGGATACTATTGGCCAACCATGAAGAACCAAGCTACGCACTTGGTCGCAGAATGCGAATCTTGCCAACTTTATTCGAGAAGTATCACGACACCAGCAGCGGAACTAAGCCCAATTGCAAGTTCCTGGCCATTCGCACAATGGGGGATCGATTTGGTGGGCCCACTTCCAAAATCAAAAGGCCAAACAAAGTACATTGTCGTCGCAATCAACTACTTTTCAAAGTGGATCGAGGCAAAGGCATTGGCACGAACAACCGATACACAAATAATGGATTTCATCCGAAATCACATCATCTCACGATACGGAGTTCCGAAGGTGCTAATCAGCGACAATGGACCACAATTCAAGAGTTCAAGGCTTCAAACATTTTGCGAAAGACTCAACATTAACCACCGTTTCGCATCAGTCCGCCATGATCAAACCAACGGACAAGTCGAAGCCGCCAACAAGACCGTCCTAGACAGTCTCAAGAAAAGAGTGCATGCATTAAAAGGAGGATGGGCAGAAGAACTTAGCAGTGTGCTGTGGGCACTACGAACAACTCCAAAGGAGTCAACCGGAGAAACACCATTCAGTCTGGTGTATGGAACGGATGCAGTCGCTCCCATCGAAATTGCTGTCTCATCCTACCGCACAACCCATTTCAACGCCCAAGCGAACGAAGTAGACATGCGTCTAGACCTAGACCTGGCTGAAGAAAAAAGGCGTAACTCTGAACATAATCAGGCACGCATGCGTTTGATAACTGCATGATATTACAACAGGAAGGTGAAAGAAAGACAATTCCATGTCGGAGAAATGGTGTGGAGAAAGAATGAGTTCTCACATCTCGATCAAATCAACAAAATGTCTCCAAAATGGGAAGGCCCTTACAAGGTCATATCCATCCCGTATATCAACGCATATCGCCTTGAAGATGCAAATGGCAATGCCTCTACGAACATATTTAGTGGAGGACACTTGAAGAAATTCCACGGACGAAAGGATAATCTTCTATTACAAAAGGAGCTGTCGTATCAAGCCCTTTTGCTCTTATTTTCATAACGCATCTACTTGTTGAAAAGTCCACACTCTCATATAAAGTGGCATCTTTGTAAAAATCGCATGAACCTAATGAAGTTGTTCTATCTTCGTAGGAACATCACTATTCTATATACGTTACTTGGAAGCAAAGCAAAGTAACTACAACAACTATTATCTACACCAACACGGAGTTTATTTCTCCATTCATAACATTGGCATCTATCTCAAAAAGGTGCCGACAACACAAAGCCATTGCGCTATTTACACAGTCAACTTATATGACGCAATGACAACTTGCAGATTATCTACAAAAAAAAAAGGGACTTATAAAAATTCTCTACTCAAAATGACGACTATTCCAAAGGCGTCAACGACAAGCAATATCTTGGAAAAACACCAAGGTCTACTATCAAAATGACGACTATTCCAAAGGCGTCAAATACAAGCAATATCTTGGATAAACACCAAGATTTACTATCAAAAGTAGCATGTTGAGGTATCCTCTTTGTAAAGACAAACCCCATGTTTACTTCTAAAAAATGGCATGCTGTGACATCTCTTGTTAGAGGCAAATCCTCATGTTCATAGCCATTCACTGGATTCAGAACAGGATGGGCAAATACAATACGAGACTGATCACCCCATAAGTGGCGGAAGTTCTCTTGTTAGACAACAATCCCATACTATGAATTTCCTGTTTAGGGTTTACTCTTTATGGCGAATGTCCTCTTGTTAGACGACAATCCCATACTATGAATTCCTGTTTAGGGTTCACTCTATACGGCGAACGTCCTCTTGTTAGACGACAATCCCATACTATGAATTCCTGTTTAGGGTTCACTCTTTATGGCGAATGTCCTCTTGTTAGACGACAATCCCATACTATGAATTCCTGTTTAGGGTTCACTCTTTATGGCGAATGTCCTCTTGTTAGACGACAATCCCATACTATGAATTCCTGTTTAGGGTTCACTTTATACGGCGAACGTCCTCTTGTTAGATGACAATCCCGTACTATGAATTCCTGTTCAAGGGTTCACACTTTACGGCAAAAGTCCTCTTGTTAGATGACAATTTCGTACTACAGATTTTCAAACCGTGTTGCATGATTCCTGGACGCAGAAATCATGCATCACAATACATATTTTCAAAAGTGTTACGTGGTCGCTGGACGCAGAAATCACGTATCACAAATATTTTTTCAAAAACCAAAATGTTTTTACGTATGCTTCCCCAACGCGGGTTGATACACGCTGGCAGGTGCGCACCCTGTTTAAAACTCATAAAATTTACAAGTCGAGTCTTGTACAACGTCACCTTAGAGTGGAACTAAGAGACGGTATAAACTAGTATCTTGCTTAGCCAAGATAACACCTTTCAAATATACTACTTGTTAAGAAAAGTCGCTATACGCGAAATACTTGACAGGTTACAACATATATAGCGGCAAGCTATTCAGGAAAGAAGGATAACATGAATAATGCATCATGCAAGCACTCTTGAGTACATCTCAAGTCATCAATCAAGAAGTGGCTACTACGTTACTAGTCATCCACATTCAACAAACACAGTAAGTGATAACGGTATGAAATATTACTAACAAGTTATCATGCAAACTGCTATGCATAAAGCAGGTTCAAACGACGTAGTTCAAAGCGAACAAGTCACAAGAAACAATCAAGGAACAACTCCAACAATGTTCCAAACACAAAAGCCAGAAGCAAAGTGGAAAAGAGCCCAACATGCTCAAGATAAACATCAACGTGCAGCTCAAATAGCGGCACCACCTGCAGATGACTCGGGGGCAACCTCTATAAACTCAGGAGAAGTAACAACGACATTTACACCTCCGCTGTCATCAACCAACATCTCATAGTTGGGAAGTCCACGCTCCAAAAGTCTTAACGCCGCAATATGAGAAAGGGCATAACTCGCATAAGGCCCTAACTCGCCAAAGGGAACTCAGGGTCAAGATCCTTCACCCGAGTGAAGTAATCTTCGGAACGCTCACTCATCAACTGGTTCACTTTCTCCTCAACAACAGCTTCGAATTCAGAAGTACCCATGTACTTGGTAAAACCCGCCTGTACACCTTTCTCCCGACTCTCCTTACCGAGAGCAAGTAATTCCGCTCCCTGCGCATGAAGATCGTCTGTGACCTTCTTCTCAAGTGCAATCATCTCAGATTCAAGCTTTGATAAGCGAATATGGCGCGCCTTATAACGGCCCTCAGAAGCAGTGACCTTCGAACTCATCAAACGAGCCTCCTCATTGGTTCGTGACAACTCTTGATAAAGAGCATCACACTTGTCCATAGCAGCCTGCTTCGCGCTTACCAGCTCCATAACAAAATACGACATGTTCACCATGTCGGCAACAACCTTCACACATCATTGCGATAACGCAAACATAAATCGCAAAAACAGCAAACTTGGCAAAAAGAAACAAGACACTTACGGGAGCAAACCGGGACAAGGCGCTCTGCGCATAAGCCTCGGCCTCCTCATTAGTCGATGGACAAGAATGCCTATCACCCGGGGGAACACATCTGTGCAATACGCGAACTCCAACCTCTGGAGTACGAAGAGAAGACTTCTTGGGAAAATAGACTCCACCATTACCAAAAGGTGCCCAAGTGTCCCCAATAATATCCAATCCAACTGGGCAGACCAGATGGTCACGCCTAAGAGGAGGAACCGCTACAACAAAGAAGGAAAGCGGTTAACAACAAATAACAAAACCACGGCATATACTCATCAAAAGTATACTAACAGAGTCCGCGGACTTCCACAAGTCGGTTTCCCGACTGGGGGGCAGATGGCGCTACATTGCGACTCGCAACTTCCTTGCCTTTATTACAATGAGTTGAAGTAGCCGCATTTGGCTTCAAGCGCTTGGGATCAGTAGGGCCACGCGCCACTATGTCAGTCCGCTTGGAAGAAACGCGAGAGTCAGACACTGGGGGAGTATCCCCGGTCACATGAGTAGAAGACCCTTTGCTAGGACCACGCCCCGAATTGGCAGGAGTGATGGGGGCAGGGGCCGCCAAAGCCTGATCGGCGCGGGAAGCAACATGCGAAGCCGCTGCATGGAGAGACGAACTCTTTCCTGCAAACCAACCTGCAATACGAGTTCCATGAAAGACATAGAGCCGATTAATAGGCTATCCATCATGAGTACCAAGATGCTCAAAAATTTGCAAAGTAAGTATGAAGGACTTACTCATAGCGGCAATTCGATCAAAAAGAAAGGAGTTCCACAAGAGGTTACTACGACTCCACAATCTGCAAGAGCCAAACAAGAAGTCTACACGTCAAAGTCATGCGATCATAAAAGCGCCAATGCACATAACGGCACGCGCATAGCAAAGTCAACGCGCATACCAAAATTCAATGCGCATAGCAAAAGTCAACGCGCATAACAAAGTCAAGGCACATAGCAAAATTGATACGTGCAACAAAAGTGGCCAACGTCCCAAGAAGCTATCATGCAAGCGGTGCGACTAACATAACGAACCGCGAAGAGCAAACCCGACAGCACTTAGGAAAAATATTTTTCTAAGGCATCAGGACAACAAACGACTACTCCCAAAGACGTTTGGCAACTTCCGACAACCAACAAACCCGTTAAGGGAAAAACTACACGTACCGACCAAAAGACCTTTACGCGAAGGCATGGGGGCAATATGTCCAATGGGGGAATTTTACCACAACTATCCACGGAGGTAAAAAATCGTCTAAGGCATGAACTAACGGCGATAGCAACGACAACCAACCAGCAATTATTCAACATACAAACACCAATGAGCAACTCTATGCAACAACAACGACAAATAGTTCAAAGGAACAACAATACGGCAACATCTAAAAATCAAGACGAAGCTGTCCTGTAAAATCGAGTTTTCAGACTACCTCAAAATGTGACAAAAAGTATCACAATGGACTCTACTCGTTGAGACGATTTCAGAAAGGTAAGGACCGCGGTGAACGGAGCACGGGAAGGCGGCGCGTGGGTTACACGCGCCGGCAGGGCAATACTCACGCGACGGCGCGTGAGGGCGCGTCCGGCGTCGTCTGGCAATTCCGAAGGCGGCGCTGGAATCCTCGCGATGATCTGAGTCGATTGGTGGTGTCAATTTCTGAAAACAAGTCAAGGATCAAACACGTAACTTTCGGGATGCACCTAAAGTTTACGACGGTGAAGAAACTTTGAACAAACAAATGGTTTCTAGAAATGGTGGAGCAATTACCTGAAAAGAAGAAGGAAGAATGAATTCCCAAAGAACTGGAAGAATGATTGGGGATTAGTGTAATCACAAATCCCAAAAGATTCCTTGGTGATAAGGATTAAAGGAGTAATTCATCTACACCCACGCCTAAGTGCTTACGGTATACTCCACCCTCTTCTAAGTATTTACTTCTACATACATGATTGTTTTGGTATTACGCGTATCAAATTCATCATTTTACATGCATGTTTTCATATCGCATGATTCATGATTTAATAATTGCTAAGTCGTTTTAGAGTATACGGATTATATTTCTAACATCACGTAATTACGTTCTTGCCATGGCCGTTACTTGTGCATGCACGTTGATAAAAGCATGTCCGCATGACATATTACTAATTGCTTATATCCCTAGCGGTAATCATGTTTACACGTTACATATGCGCATTCTCTATTGCACTAACCGTGATGACAGGAAATAAAGTCACTCGGTCGGAGAATCAAAGGACAGACGAAATCAAGACTTCTACGTCCAACCAACAATCAAAACCGAGAGGTTAGCATCAAGCTCAAATTGGACGCGTATCTTAACTTAAAATAGAGTCAAGAAAGGTTTTAAACCGTTACTTGACTCGGGGGCAAGTGATGGATATGTGTCCAATTCGGGTTCGTATTTATGTTTCGGGCCCGTTAAACACGTCAAAAACACATCACGGTTCGAAAAATGTCTCCCGAGGGTCAAAACGGTCCGGAAGCGCGTTACGCGCGTCCGGACCGGACCTCCGGATTGCATTGCAACCTGGACGTCCGAGTTGCAAACAACCCGGACGTCCGGATTGCAATGCAATCCGGAGGTCCGGGTTCCGGATCGCTTGCAATCCAGAGGTCCGGGTTCCGGATCGCTTGCAATCCGGAGGTCCGAGTTGCGCGGCAAGCCGGACCTCGAATTACCCAAATTCGACGAGGTCCGGATTGCACTACGGGTATTACGCGATTACCGTTTACGCGATTATCGTTACGTGTAGAGAAGTCGAGTTCGCGCATTGCCAATATTGGTGACGGTTACCGCTTGCTTTTGAACCGTCATCAAACCGCTTTAAAACCGGGTCCGGTCCCAAGGAAGCCTATAAATAGGAGGCCTTGGCCACCCATTTTCACACATCCTCTCATTTGCCCAACTTTGGCACTTTGAGCTCTGACTTCTCTCTAGAAATATTTTCTCTCTCTAAGATTACCTTTTTAGCCCCAATCGTGACTTATGCATCGGAGAGGTCTCCACTAGCACCACCCCCCCCCCCCCTTGCTAGTACTGGCCCTTTATGCAGGAAACGGGTCCCAAAGCTAAGGCGAGGAAGAGAAATAGGAGTAAGATGTGCCCATGCGCTCAGATTTGTACACAGACCGCCATTTCCTGAGACACAACCGTTTCCCGAGACAAAGACGCCTCCTGAGACACAACCGTTTCCCGAGACTCAGACACCTCCTGAGACACAACCGTTTTCCGAGACACCAACCTTTTCCGAGTCTCAGCGATAAAACCGAACACTCGTCATCGGCACAAGGCAAAAACCTCTTCCAGACAAAGGGTGACAGCCCAGAAACCCGCTCAACCACTCAGACAGACGCGTCCATACGACCCAGTTCATCCAGGACGCAACACATACAAATGATCATATCTACATGTTTATTATCATGACATTGTACGTCACGCGTCTATGCACGTGCATACGTATACTATGGCTATACACACGTTAGTGTTCACGTCCCTATTGCATACATAGTCCTATATCATTACATATATACATGCCATATATGTACACTTGCTGCGCTGACCATGTCAACATCTATAGTCACCCTTATTAAATGAAAGGCGGGACACACGACATTGAGGCCCACGCGCCCGCGGACAGTAATTCCATACCAAGGTAATACCCGAACTTAAATCGAACGTATACTCTATCGAAAATAGAGTCAAGCAAGGGTCACGCCATTACTTGACTCGGCGGCAAATGATGGGTATACGTCTGATTTGGGTTCGTTTTATAATTATTCGGACTTCGCCTACACGTCAAACCCACTAAACTGTCCCAAAATAATCACCCGCGAGTCTAAAGTGGCCCGGGGTACGCGCGTGCGTACCCCGAGCATAGGACTCGTCCGGATTGTTGAGACAATCCGGACTCCGGTCCGGATTGTCTACAATCCGGGGGTCGAGATTGTCAAACAATCCCGACCTCCGGATTACGTCTAGAATGCGCGTGACTCCTGTATATGCGCGTACGGCACGTGTCGGACTCTCCGACGTCAACTTCTTACTCGTCCACGTCTGGTTCACTTTCTCACGATTAAACCGACATTGGAAGGCTCAAAACCCGGTATGATTTCAAGGTTTCCTATAAATAGGGGCCTTGATCATTCATTTCACAACTAAGTTGACACTGAAGCTCTGACCTCTCTCTAAACTTTCTCTCTCTACAATTCTAATTTAAGCTTCGGAGAGGGCTCATCGCACTCCACCCCCCCCCCTCTGCCTGGTGTGCGATACTGCCCCTTGTGCTGGTGTCTGAAGACGCACGTATCCCGACACGTGCGAATACCCGCTACCTCGATGACCTGAAGCGCATTCACCAGGACCCGACTCTCCATCAAAGGAAGAACGTAGTGAAGCGAAAAATTTCAACTGGACACTTAATTTGATCTCAGTTATAATTTCAGTTGAATGTCCAATTAAGCGTCCAATTGAACGTATTTCGTCGCAGTCCTTTCAATTTCTTACTGAATCCATCCTTAGCACACATCAAATAGACCTTATGTGGCTAAGACTTGCTTCATTCCGTCCAATTTGAAGAAAATTATTACATATGTAGTAGTTTGATCAATAATTGAAGGTTCAGCTAACAATTTTTTTTAAAAAAAAGTTTGAATATCAATTTGTACATTAGTCAAAGTTCAAGTGTCGATTTGGTTGATTACCCTTTAAAAAATACATACAATTAATTTAGAAATGGTTTTATTTCTTTTTCCATTTTGTATTAGCTATTCAATCATGATTAATTTTTATTGGCCAAAAAAATTCCATGATTCATTTTTGTATCATTCTATGTTTTGCTTCAGATTTATTTCTTATGATTTTAAAATTTTATATTTTAATTTTCACATTTTTTTGTGAATTAAAATTTACAATCATATTTATCATTTTATATTTTTTTCGATGTACATTCTCATCATTTACCTTAAATAATATTTTTCATTTCCAATTTTTTCATATAATTTTTAAAAGTTTTATATTTATTACATTTAATCTACTTAATTTTCCATTTTCAAGGCTTTATATTATTTTAAATTCATTTGTAACATAATTTAGACTTTAGAATACAAAGTAGAACATAAAGATGATTTAAAAATTATTTTTAAGGTGAGGTGGATGTCATGCAGGGATAGAGAACCCCAAAAGAAACCTAATTTAAGAAATAATATCTAACTCAAAAGACTAACCTAATTAGTTAAAGTAATTCATTTTTATATATTACATAAAAATTAATCAACGTGTTAGGGTGAGGAAAATTTTCATGAACTAAGACGATCTAAGACCGTTAAGAACCATTTGTATCAGACCTTTTCATTTCGGTCTCCGGATCGTTCCAAGAACGATAAGACCGTTTTAAATGTACTCAGACTTTTTAGTCTTAATTTTGGTCTGGACTAGTAAGTTCTGAGCTGAAGTGGATCTTTGCAATCTGAAAACTTCTTTTAGGACCCTTTTTTTAGTTGTCTTTGTTTCTTTTGTCCCTTGTTGCGATTATTTTATTTTCGATTTGGTTCAGTTTGTTATTGTTGTGGACCAACTTCCTTCATTTTATAAGTTGAGGGTTAAAGCATGATTCACTCAGGGTTTCCCTAATATTTAAGGGGATGATTTGCCACATGAAGGAGTCAGATCATATAGACATGCCATTGCCATATCTCTCCTTCTAGGGTTTTCTTTTTCATTGTCAAATGGTATCAGAACATAGAGAAACCAATTATTATTTGAGTTGACCATCCAGTTAGCTTTTGCAATCTCTTATGTGTCCAGTTCCTTGCTTGAAGCTTCAACTGAAGCTTAATCTTCAGGCTTTGCCTGACGTTTCATCTCATTGCATTCGATTTTGGTGATTCACTAGTTCTTCGTCTTCGATCGTTATTTTTCTTGCCAACGGTTGAGAAATATTGGCCTTCTCCGAAGCGACGCTCTAGTTCCGGACGCAATCACTTCAGTTCATTTGTGACGCTTCATCTCCAAGCACAACGCTTAAACTTCAGGATTTGTATGTCATCAATCTCTATTGATCGGTGATTATTTGATCTTCTTCGGTTGGATTCTTGAAGCATAGCTGAGGAAAAGAAGACTACAGACGGCACAAAAACTTATTTGGTTCCTGATGCAATCGTAGATTACCAGATTCTCAATCTTTCATCTGAGGTGCATTCGTTCCATCCATTGTATTTGCATTCAACTGAGAACCATGGCCAATGCGTAGTCTTTGTTAAACTGTATGGTTCCGAAAATTACACATGGATTCGCACTCTTTAAATTTTTCTGTTAGGAAAGAACAAATTGGTATTTATAACTGGTTCTTGTAAGCGCGAGTCATTTGAGGTCAAACTGCAACACCTTTGGGATAGGTGCGACGCAGTTGTTTCTAGCTGGTTGATGAACTCTGTCTCCAGTGATATTTCTGATGGAATCATGTATTCAGAGAGTGTGTATTTGGCATGGATGGAACTTCAAGAGAGCTTTAATAAGATCAATGTCTCTAGGATCTATCAACTGCATAGGGAAATTATTTCTGCTAAATAATGTCATGATTTTGTTACTGTTTTTTTTTCTTTCACTAAACTAGAAAATTTATGGACTGAATATGATACAATTTGTGTTCTCTCACATATTGATGGCACACATTTTAGAAAACATTTAGAGCACAAAACATCAATATTCTTTTTCGGTTCCTCATGGACCTCAACGAGACCTACTCAAATGTGAGAAACAATATTCTCCTTTGGACTCCCATCATATCTTTAAACAAAGCTTACAATATGTTTTGCCAAGAGGAGAGTCAAAAGGATGTGCTTGCTTCAATTTATTCTGAAATCACTCATGTTAGTGCAAATGTCTCTGCTGCTCATATTTTTCTCATGATGACCATGACTGTTGGATTTTAGACACTGGGGCTAGTATTCATATGACGAATAATTTGAGTCGGCTGTAAAAAACTAAGCTTGTTTCTAGTTCAAAAGTTCATTTGCCAAATTTTTTTAGCTCTTATATCAATGCAATTGGAGACTTTATTATCTTTAATTAAAATATTTTACAGAATGTTCTTATATTGACGATCCAGTTAGCTTCTGCAATCTCTTCTGTGTCCACTTCCTTGCTTGAAGCTTCAACTGAAGCTTAATCTTCAGGCTTCGCCTGACGTTTCATCATTGCATTCGATTTTGGTGATTCACTCGTTCTTATTCTTCGATCGTTGTTTTTCTTGCCAACAATTGAGAAATATTGGCCTTGTCCGAAGCGACGCTCTAGTTCCAGACGCAATCGCTTCAGTTCATTTGTGACGCTTCATCTCCAAGCACAACGCTTCAACTTCAGGCTTTGTATGTCATCAATCTCTATTGATCGGTGATTATTTGATCTTCTTCGGTTGGATTCTTGAAGCATGGCTTATGAAAAGAAGACTACAGACGGCACATAAACTTATTTGGTTCCTGATGCAATCGTAGATTACCAGATTCTCAATCTTTCATCTGAGGTGCATTCGTTCCATCCATTGTATTTACATTCAACTGAGAACCATGGCCAATGCGTAGTCTTTGTTAAACTGTATGGTTCCGAAAATTACACCAAATGGATTCACACTCTTTAAATTTTTCTGTTAGGAAATAACAAATTGGTATTTATAACTGGTTCTTGCAAGCGCGAGTCATTTGAGGTCAAACTGCAACACCTTTGGGATAGGTGCGACGCAGTTGTTTCTAGCTGGTTGATGAACTCTGTCTCCAGTGATATTTCTGATGGAATCATGTATTCAGAGAGTGTGTATTTGGCATGGATGGAACTTCAAGAGAGCTTTAATAAGATCAATGTCTCTAGGATCTATCAACTGCATAGGGAAATTGTTTCTGCTAGATAATGTCATGATTTTGTTACTGTTTTTTTTTTCTTTCACTTAACTAGAAAATTTATGGACTGAATATTATACAATTTGTGTTCTCTCACATATTGATGGCACACCTTTTAGAAAAAATTTAGAGCACAAAACATCAATATGCTTTTTCAGTTCCTCATGGACCTCAACGAGACCTACTCAAATGTGAGAAACAATCTTCTCCTTTGGGCTCCCATCATATCTTTAAACAAAGCTTACAGTATGTTTTGCCAAGAGGAGAGTCAAAATGATGTGCTTGCTTCAATTTATTCTGAAATCACTCACGTTAGTGCAAATGTCTCTGCTGCTCATATTTTTCTCATGATGACCATGATTGTTGGATTTTAGACACTGGGGCTAGTATTCATATGACGAATAATTTGAGTCGGCTGTAAAAAACTAAGCTTGTTTCTGGTTTAAAATTTCATTTGCCAAATTTTTTTAGCTCTTATATCAATGCAATTGGAGACTTTATTATCTTTAATTCAAATATTTTACAAAATGTTCTTTATCTCCCAAACTTCAAAATATAATCTCATTTCAGTTTTCAAACTCACTAGAGATATGAACTATTCTACAACCTTCTTTCCCAATTTTGTATCCTACAGGACCTCTCAAATGGGAAGGTATTGAGGAGTGGTCTTGAGCAATCTGGACTCTACATTTTTCATCCAATAACACTAGAAACAAGTATGTTGCTCTGACGTCTACCAACAATGATAAAGTCATGGTGTGTCATAGGCGTTTAGGCCATCCTTCTATTCAAGTTTTACATCATGTTGATTCTATCTAGTGTCTAAAGAATAAGCATGTAAATTTGCCTGATTGTAATGTGTGCCCTAAAGCTAAACTTATTAGGCCTTCTTTTCCCACTTCTGATTCTAGGGTTGACTCCGTGTTTGATTTGATTCATGATGGTCCCTATTCTACGGCTACACATGATAATAAAAATACTTCTTAACTCTTGTTGATGATCATTCTAGAATTACCTTGGTTTTCTTGCTACAATTTAAATCTGATGTAGCTGTTTCAGTAAGGAATTTTTTTGCCATGATTAAAACTCACTTTTCTAAGACCACAAAAAATCAGAACATACAATGGTGGTGAATTTTTTAATGAGCAACTTAGTTCCTAATTTACCAAACATAGGATCATTCATCAGCATAGTTGTTTTTATACTCCTCAGAAAAATATCAAAGTTGAAAGGAAACATATGCACTTATTAGAAGTTGCTCAAGCCTTGAAATTACATGCATTTATTCCTAACATTTTTTTAGTTAATGTGTTCTTACTACCAGCTATCTTATTAACTTGACACATACTCGTGTTTTGAATGGGAAGTCCCCCATGGGGATTTTTACTGTAAAAGTTCTTAATATAGAACATTTGAGAACTTTTGGTTGCTTGTTATTGGATATACACTCAAGCTATTACAAATTAGACCCGATAATTGGCCACAATCGATTATAATTCGAAACTTGAAAAACGGACACCCGAGACCCATCACTTGGGACCGAAAACAACACGGGTGGCGAAGCCCACTCAAAAGGCCCCGAGGGAAAAATTCCCTTGGGGGGTGACCCGAGTGAGGTCCTCCCGCTCGGGTAATGCGAGCAGGACCTTGGGGATACCCGTCTGGGTATCCCCCCCACACCCCCCCCCCGGACGATATTTCACCCGGGGCTCGCCCTCGAAGGCCATTCCCACACACTTAAACATATTAAGCTCACCTACGGTTGAACCGAGGTCAAATGCACCATATTTACGCTCAATGTCAAATTATATTACGAAACTGCCACAACCGGACCAGGAAAGCACAAGAACCGGGGCGGTTCGATAGGAACTCAATAAATAAGAGCTCTCTTCCCATCAATCAAAGGTAATCTTGGTATCTCTCTCTAGCACTTACTTTCTCCCTCTAAAAGTATATACTCATTTAAGCATCGGAGAGCTCACCGAGTACCACCCCCCCTTGTGGTCTCGGTATTGCCCCTTTTGCAGATTTCTCGAGGAGAAGGAAGGGCAGAGGTCTGAAGCAAGAAGGAACTCAGGACACCGTGTGCAAACACTTGTGCTTTGCAAAACAATTTATGGTGACTGACAAGTTTGCCTCTAAAACTATTCCCTCTGTTTTTTTTTTGGATATTCTTCCACTCTAAAGGGTTATAGTCTTTACATCTTGGATACACAATGTTTCTTTGTCAGTAGAGATGTGAAGTTCTATAAGCATATTTTTCCTTTCAAAGGAGGCAAAACTGACTTGTTACCCTCTGTTTTGTGAACAACAACTGATACCTAATACTTATGATGGAAATCTTATCAATGAGAACTTTTATCCTGAAGTTCAAGATGGTCTTGCATCAAGTGATGTTGATTCTCATCATTCAACTGATGATACCGTTGAGCCAATGTTAATGATGAACTTTATTACGGCTCTGAAACTCCCTTAGAACAAGCTAGAGATGAGTTGCCTATAAACTATGAAGCTATTCCTCCCATCATATCTAGAGTTTCTGGACGGATAATTAGACCTCATTTATGGATAAATGATTATGTCTCTTCTTCTGGTGTTTTTGTATCTTATTTGTGATTATGTGGATTACTCTAAAGTCTCTATTGGTTACAATTGTTTTATCAGTTCTATTTCTAAGCTTGTAGAACCCTCAAATTATTCCTAAGATATTCAAGATAAAAGTTGGGTCTCTGCAATGCAGGATGAGATATCCGCATTAGAACTCAATGACACTTGGGACTTGGACCCATTGCCATAAGGTAAGTCTGACATTGGTTGTAAATGGGTCTATGGACTCAAATAAAAGGCAGATGGCTGTCTGGAAATGTATAAGGTCAGACTGGTTGCCAAAGGTCTAAAAAAAATATGGAATATATTTTTTTTAAAACTTTTTCTCCAATGGTCAAGATGACTACTGTCAGAACAGTTCTTGCTTTGGCAGCCATGAACTCTTGATCATTATATCAAATGGATATATACAACGTTTTTCTTCAGGATGATTTGAATGAAGAAGTTTACATGTATTTACCTCAGGGCTTTCATAGTCAATGAGAGAACTTAGTTTGTAGACTACGAAAGTCCCTATATGGTCTGAAGCAGGCCTCCAAACAATGGAACTTGAAGCTTACTGATTCCCTTCACTACAAGAATAAAGAATTATTGTGACGACCAAAATCGTTGCAATAACTCCAAAAATCGTCGCCATATGTATGTTACGACGACAAATAGTCGCTATAGCTTCGTCACTATAGACCCCTAGCAACAAGTCCTTATTGCGACAAAATAAGTTGTCATCGCAATAGAGTGGATTTTATTGCGATGAAAACATTCGACGCATATGTGCCATTAGTTGTCGCGAATGATCTATCTATTGCGAGGATTTGATAACCAATTGCGATGACACATTTTAAATTGTTGTCGCAATTAGTCTCGTTTTTGCAGAGATTTGATAGCTATATTGCGACGATAAACTTAAAAATATTATTCCAACAATTACTTATTTGTGATGATTTATTAATTCTATTGCGACGACAAATTTGAAATTATTGTCACATTTGGCCTCCTTATTTTGAGGATTTAATAACTCTATTGCGTCGACATATCTAAAATTATTATCACAATAGGTGTATATTATGTGGATATTTTAATAAATTTGTGACAATAAAAATAAAGTATCGCAGTAGTTTATATTTTTTTATTTTTCACTTTATTGCAACGAGTTACAGTTGTATTGCAACCCTAAATTTTGAACATGTCATCGCAATAGAGTTATTAATTTATTTATTACAAATAATTTAAAACAAATGAAAATATAATTACCTGATTAAAATGACGAATATCATTAAAAAAACCACAATAAAATATCAGTAAATGTATTATTTATTTATAAAATAAAAGTGTCAAAATACCCACACAAAAAAAAAAAAATTAATAATCCAATTAGTCATCAAAGATATATACGTATTTGGCATTTTAGACATACTCTTCTTCTTCGTCTTCAGAATCTCTTGGAGTTGTCACACCTATAGGTCTTGAGTAGGCATATACCAAGCTTCTTTTAACTTCGTGTAATAACATCAACTGATTAAATACCAAACAATGTTAATTAACAAAACACTTAATATGAATGTTAATCCTAATGAATTCTCAACCATGCATAGAAATTAATAGAATCATGTTTGTGGAATCAAAAGTATATAATTCAAACGAGTCTGAGCATAATCATGACAACACCATCAATATTGAAAATTGAAAGACCAGCTTCAAAAAGGCTATAAATCCACATGTACCCGTACAATGCAACCTTAATGTCTACAAAATGTGTCTAGAAATTTAATGAGAATAATATAATTAAGTATAATATCACTAAATTCAGGTCATTTGTATTCTTAAACTTAGTAGTTCAGAAATTAACAGAAAAAATTGGTTAGCTATCAACAAGTTTTGGTTATAAAGCATATATAAATGCAAGTTTAATACCGATTGAGACTACTGGAAACCTCAGATACTGATTGAGTTAATAACAATTCAGAATTAGACCCTATAAACATACCTTTTTTCAATCGACAGTGCAGCAGAGGGGAACGACATTGACAACAACCATGCGGCCACCAGGCTTGGACGACGTGACAAACAGAGGGACGAACAGAGGGACCTTGAACGACCAGCGGAGCGGAAGCTTAATAGAGGAACCAGGCGGGGACTGAGGGACGTTTACGAGAGATGTTGAACGAAATCCACCTTCACCACAGATGCGTAAACTATCGATCTTCGAGACATCTATACTTTGCAGAAACTTAATTAGGAAAGATTATGTTCTTCAATCACAAAATAACTTTCGACACAAGTATAGAATAAACTAATTAAAATATTAAACACCACCTTTTAGTTTTTTAGGTAATAATTATATACATTAATTATTAATTAAATATTACAAGAATAATCATAATACTCTTTGGCAATCTTTGGCAACGTCATCGTGAATTAAATATTGTTTCTCTGCCCAAGCGAATTGCCTTGATAACCAAATAAGAAATTCCTTTTTGCTGGAAAAAAAAAAAGAAGCTAAATAAGAAATGAATTAAATAACTATTTTTTTTTACAATTAATATAATAATAAATAACTCTATTGCAAATGTAACAATCTATTGCATTGATTGCTGAGAATTTTGCTTAAAAAATACGATGACGATATGATTAAAAAGTTCAAGTTTTTAATTTGTCCAAAAAAGTTTTGAGTTTTAATGTAATATAAAAAAATTTAATTATTTTGTAAATAAACAGTTATATTACCTTTTTCAAAATTTTACAATTTTTGCTAATCTAAAAAATAAAAATGTGGTAATATCAAACATATTAATTCACTTAAAATAAGTTCAATTTTTTTTGGGTTAACAGGTCTTTTGGTTCATGATGTTTGACCATTTTTGGGTTTTGGTCCATGATGTTTTTTCTTTCCTAATTTTGGTACCATATGTTTGCAGATTTTTTCTAGTTTTGGTCCGACCGTTAAATTCCGTCCATTTTTTGACATGTACAAGTCATGTGATCCACCCTAAACTTTCAATTTTGTTCAATTTAGTCCCTATAATACTTTCCTAACCTTTTTTTTGTTCAATTTAGTTCCGAAGTTTCAAAAATTCAATTGGACCTATTGTCCAATTGGGGTCAATTTTGAAACTTCGGGACTAAATTGAGAAAAAATAAGGTTAAGAAAGTATTGGAGAGACTAAATTTAAAGTTTAGAGTGGATCACGTGACTTGAACATGTCAAAAAATGGACGGAATGTAACGGTTAGACCAAAACTAGAAAAAATCTGCAAACATATGGTACCAAAACTAGGTAAAAAAAAACATCATTGACCAAAACCCAAAAGTTGTCAAACATCATGGACCAAAAGACCTGTTAACCTTTTTTTTTTTTCTTAGACTTTAGAGTGGAAAGTTTAGACTTTAAAGTTTATGGTTATATCCTTTAATTTAAGGTTTAGAGTTTAACATTTAAGGTTTCAAGTTTTAAAAGAGTTTAGGGTTAATAACTAAAAAACTGTCCAATGTTTACCCTATGTTAAAATTAGATGTCTGAAATTTGAAATGTTAAAATGGACTGTCCCAAGTTTCATTTTTGTTGAAATTTGGTGTCTCGGTGTGATTACTTTAGAGAAGTCAATTCCGACGAAACCGTCTGTCAAATTCAAGCTCTCATACACACTCCCTTCTCGTCATCTTGCCGGGACCGTCACCTAAAAAGTTGGTCACATCCGGGCAAGTAAATCTCGCTCTATTGTCCTTGGAAAATGACTCTACACCACTCTTCTAGAAACTTTTTTTTTAATGTTCAATTTTTAGGTGAAATTTGACGATTTTGCGAAAAGTAAAGAGTGATTGATTATCTGTGGGTTGGTGGGTTGATGAAAATGATTGAATGGAGATGAAAAGACGCACAAAGACACCAAATTTCAACAAAAATGAAACTTGGGACAGTCCATTTTAACATTTTAAACTTCAGACACCTAATTTTAACATAGGGTAAACCTTGGACAGTTTTTTAGTTATTAACCCAAGAGTTTAACGTTAAAGGTACTAATATTTAGATTTTAAAGATTTGAGGTTAAGAGTTTAAGATTTAGGGTTTCAATGTTTAGAGTTTAAAGTTTAACATATTAAAGCTTTAGGGTTTAGAATTTAAGATTTTGAGTATTAAGGATTAAAGTTTAAAGTTTTAAGATTTAGACTTTACGATTTAAGGTTTCAAAGTTTATGGTTCAGAATTTTATATTTTAAACTTTAAGGTTTTAAATTTTAGAATTTAAGGTTTTGACTTTAAGAATTGGAGTTTGAGATTTCAATGCTTAAAGTTTGATTTTGGTTATTAAGAGCATCCACAATGGTTTTACTTAAATTGTATTATTTAAACTTGTCACGCAGACATTTATGTACACTTAAAGTAATACGTAAATTTAAGACACGCATAAATAATACTTGCTCTATAGTGGTTTTACTTAACCATATTCTTTAAATATATTTTATTATTAAATTCCAACAACCACCAATAATATATTAGCATTAATTATAAAATGAATTAACTTATAATTAAATATTGGTTATGTATTACATAGTGCATTCTTTAAATTTAAGGAATAGGTTACGTAAAACTAGGTGGGTCCCACTTTTAAGAAAATCTATGTAAAACCATTTTAGAGTATTTTTTTACACTTTATATTAAAAATAATATGTTAAACCTACATTTAAGTAATACTATGTAATACCATTGTGGATGCTCTAAGGGTTTAGGGTTTAACATTTATAAGGGTATGATGCTAATATCTTCTAATGTTTATGGTTAGAGTATAAAGTTTAGGGTTAATTGAATATTTTTTATGCAAAAGTAACAAATTCGGTGAGAATATTGTTATTGTGAGAACCACTGTCGCAATAGAATAGTACATACTTGCAATAAACCCAACTTATTCCGAAGATATGCGGTCATCGTAATTGATTACATATTGTCGTAATTAGTTTCTCGGAATTGGCGCAAAATTTTTCGTGCGAGTTTTTTTTATTTTATTTTATTGTGTGAAGTAGACGTACCAAATGGATGGTACATGTCTTTGCAATAAACTCATTTTATCGTCGCAGTATGCGGCCTTACTAATAGATTTAGCATCGTCGCAATTAGATATTATATATCCTTGCAATAAATATATTCTATTGCGATGACTTTCGATCCTAGTTATAGATTTATAGTCGTTGCAATTGTTTTCATACAGAAAATAGGCGCCAAAACTTTTATGGAAAAATTGTTATTGTGAGAACTAGTCGTCGCAACTGGATATTCCACATCCTATTAATTGAACAACTATAGTGTGATGATATGCGGTCAACGCAATATATTACTTGTCGTCGCAATTAGTTTCCATGAAAAAGTTTGCGCCAAAATTTTGGTGAAAAATTATATTGCGAAATGTATACGTCGCAATTGGATATTACACATCCTCACAATAAAATCATTCTGTTGCGAGGATTACATGATCCACGCAATGAAATTTTCATCGTTGCAACACTTAATCTTATAGTGATGACATGTCATTGTAATTGGATATTGCAATGATGTTCTCGTCATTTCAACACGATATGCGACAAAAGGTATAATTTGATAGCATTCGTCGCAATAGACCAAAATTCATCATAATAGTAGCATTTGTCACAATTGGATATTACATATCATCGCAGTAAATCCATTTTATTACGACAACATAAGATCATAGCTATAGATTTGACGTCGTCGCAATTGTTTTTCTATAGATAATTGACGCCATATATTTTGTGGGAAAATTGTTATTGCGAGAACCGATCGCCGCAATTGGATATTCTACATCCTAGAAATAAACTCATTTTTATTGCGATGATATGCAGTCATCGTAATTGATTACGTGTCGTCGTAATTAGTTTGACAAAAAAATTGCGCCAAAATTCTGGTGGGAAATTTCTATTGCGATAAGTATTTTTCGCAATAGGATCTTACACATCCTCGCAATAAACTCATTATTTTGCGAGAAAACGCGGTTCACGCAACAGATTTGTCATCGTCGCAACACTTTTTTTATTGCGACGACCTGTTGTCGCGATTGAATATTGTGATGATGTTTTTGTCATTTCTACACGATGTGCGACGAAAGGTGTAAGTCACCGCAATAGGCAAAAGTTATAGCGAGGACACAATGTCATCACAATAGAAATCGTAGCTATAGATCAAATTTCTTGTAGTGCTTTTGCATGCAGGATACACTCAATTTAAGCATGATTACTCTCTTTTTACTAAGTATGATGGTTCTGATGTTGTCATTCTTTTGGTATATGTCGATTATCTCTTACTTACAAGGAATGGTAGGAAGCTGGTGAGTGATTTGAATTCTGTTTTTTAAACTAATTTCAAGATGAATGACTTGGGTGATCTCAAATTCTTTCTTGAGATTGAATTAATTCGATCTGACAAAGGTATAGTTTTGTCCCAGCGTAAGTATGCACTAGAGTTCATATATGATACTGGTCTGGCTGGATGAATATTTTTTAGAACTCCCATGCAGTTTGATTTAAAATTGACTAGCATCAAATATAACAAACACTGAAGGTTAATATTGATGATCCACCCCTAGGTGATGTAACTTCTTTTGAAAGTCTGATAGGGAAACTGCTTTACCTAACTGTCACAAGGCCTGATATATCATATTCAGTTCAGAACCTTAGTCAGTTTATGCAGTCTATTAAAAGATCTCATTACAATGTAGATTTAAGGGTGTTGAGGTATGTAAAAAGAGAACCTGGTAAAGGTCTTATCTTTCCTTCTGGTTGTAGTCCGAGACTTGAAGGATTTTGTGATTCAGATTGGGCTGCTTGTCTTGAAACTCGTAGGTCAGTTTATGGTTATTGTATTAAATTGGGCACTGCCTTGATATCTTGGAAAGTTAGAAGGGATAAGATAGTTTCATTGTCCTATGTTGATCGCAATATTAGAAAGGCTATTGTTGAGATTGTTTGGCTTAGGTTTTTTTTTTTTACTGAATTATGCATTAGTCAACATGAGCATTCTGTGTTACATTGTGATAATAAAGCAGCAATTCAATTTGTTAATAACCCCATATTTCATGAGAGGACCAAACACATTGAAATTAACTGTCATTTTTCTCGTGACAAAGTGTTGGATGGTTTGGTTCAGCTTGTTATTGTTGTGGACCAACTTTCTTCATTCTATAAGTTGAGGGTTAAATCTTGATTTGCTCAGTGTTTCACTAATATTTAAGGGGGATGATCTGCCATATGAAGGAATCAAATCACACGAACCCGCCATTGCCATGTCTCTTTACCTACTAGGGTTTTCTTTTCCATTGTAAAAAATAAGCACAATTTTTTTTTGGTCTAATATATTTTTTGGTAGGACTAATAAGGCCTAATATGTTTTGTGATTTTTCTTTTTTTCCAGAAAATCTGAATTTATTTTCTATAACATATTAATATATATTATTCCACTCGTAGTTACTAATGTAAAATATTGAATACTGGTTGAAGACTCTGATGCATGCAGTCCGCGATAACCTTCAAATCTGCAACGAAAAATAATTGCTTCGTCTTTGAAGAAACAAATGAATTTTGATATCCACAGAAGTTAAAAACATCACCTTATTAAAAGTAAGTTGAAATAGACGATGGAGTTGATGAAGACGGGCTCAATTCGAATTCAACAAACTAAAGATTAAGCGACAGAATCAAACGAAACTCCTACTCAAGCCTCTTCACGACTGCTTTAAGGTTGAGCACTGAGTAGCTGTGCCGGTCTTTTTTTTCGTGTTCCCTCATGGACTTCATATTCCATAATGGTTTTATACCGAAATCAATTCCGATAAATACTAATAATGATAGGTTTAATAAACTCGAGCCTGAAACGGACCGGTTCTTATTGATTTCTGGTTTAGACTAATGAATATTTTGATCACACTGCAAATAATGTGTGACCCTTCTCTTTATTGGATCTTTCATTGATTGATCATGTGAACAAATATACATTGGATGTGGATTTATTCTACTCAGACAGTTACATTGTTAATCATAGCTATACTATCTATTGAGACAAATGCGCAAGACATGATGACAAGATTTAGAAGTCCGACGTTGTCTTCTCCAAAATCACTAATAATTTCTGCTCGCCATGAATGCCCAGCTCTTCAAATTAATTCTTAGCTGACAGTCTCTTGAGAAACTCATAGGTGGTTATCATGGTAGTTGCAGACACCGCCATGGAAGCCCACCTCGGTCCCAATCCTCTGTAACAAGCTCCAACGCCTCCTTCCTTCACCAGACTCCTCACCGTCTGAACAACCGTAGTCGCCCTCCTCCTCCCTCTCTCTTCCGCATCCAAAACTTGCAGCCTTGTCTTGATCGTGTCCAGCGGCATCGTAATTGCAGCTGAAACACCACTCGCCACGGCGGCGCTCAAACCCTGAACCGCCACCGTCGCCTTAGAATTCTCGTTTCGACCGCTCCAAAGGAGGCGCGATACTAGAGAGTACGACGCCCACCAGACCGCGTTCGACGGCGCGTACGTCAGAATCGATATCCCGAACCCTCTGTAAAGCCCTCGGGGGCCGTCGGAGCAAAGAATCTTTCGAAACGCGTCGATTCCGTTTCGGTACTCGCACGAAACGTTTCTAACAACAGCGCCTTGAACCATGAGTCTCTGACTAACAACGTCGACCGGAGTCCAGACGAGCTGAGCCGCCACGGCGGAGCTAACCCCGGCGGCCGCACTGGATATCCCCACGGCGGTGGTGTCGGAAAATCCTAGCCGGAGGGTGGCGGCGCCGATGTTGCTCTTAGTGACCTCGAGCGCCGTCATGTAGAGAGCTCTGGCGGGGATGGTCCCCATGAGGGAGGTGCCGAAACCTCGATAGAAACCACGGATGCCCTCATGGCGGATGATGGAGAAGGACATGTTGAAGCAGGAGAGGTGTGTAGGGGAGACCTGCTGTCGGGTTTTGAGGACGACGATTGGGTACAGAGCTCCGGATACGCCGGAGAACAAGGCGGCGCCGAGGATGAAGAATCTGGACTTGTCTAGCATGTGCCATTCGACCTCTGCTATTCTTGTGGGCGAAGAATCTTTTGTTGCTTCTAAGCACATGTTTGCAGTTTTACTTAATAAAAATAAAATCAATTTTTTATTAAAAAAACCCAGAAAATGGATAATCTATCTAAATTTCGGGTGAGAAGAGAGTGATCGGAGTGAGAGAGGAGGTGTACAGAAAGCTAAGTGGATTTGGTAAGGAGAGTGAAAGAGGAAGTATCTTTTGGGGGGCTTTAATGGAGTTTGAGAGAGACAAAAGGAGATGGGTTTGGCTGCGGATAAAAGAAATGGACACGTGTTGGGCGATGGCAGGTAAAGTAGAGTGAGGTGATGCTGATTGATGGCAGGTGATTATTTAAAGGTCGGGCGGCTGAACTGAAGGCAGCAGCAACGGCGGTAGCACCACCTGATTCACTCCAGAACTGTGGGTATGGTCTGGTTTGGTTTAGAGCAATTGGACTTAGAGTTATTATACGGGTGATGTTAGAGCCTATGAAAAAAACTGTGAAAAATTAATAGAAAGCACTTCTAGTTCTAGGTCCACGTGGCAATGCATGACAACATTCTCTTTCCATTTTACGAACAATCATTACTTGACATGTGTTACTTGACAACTTTCTATGGTTTTTTCACAAAAAATTTCACACTTTAAAGATTTATCCTTATTATCTATTATATAATGGCTAAATGTCATTTTGTAACCGCCGAATTTCTATATGATTATCTATATTACTAAGACAGAACTTAGTTTTACACAAATACCCTTCTGAATATTAGAAGAATTAATTAATGTAATCAATTAACTTAGGGTTTTGTAGTAATTTATTATTTCTAAATATTTGAAGAAAAAACATTACAAATTGTCACTACAAGGAATTGAACCTATGATTTAATGCATAAAAGCCACACATCTTTACCATCTATGCTAATAAAGTATTTATTACTCTCTTAATACTTAATTGTATTAAACGGTTCGAATACTAAAATTAACTAAAATTGTGAAAAAAAAAAAAAAAATTATATCAAGTTTAAATATAATCTAAAAATTTAAAATAAATTCTAGATGGACCGAGAGAAAAAAAATCATCAGAATCGCATGATGATCATGTTTTGAAATTTAACTAACAATATTAATGTATTTCTAATGCATATCGTTGTAAGTTCATGATGATACGTTAAGAACCAATATTATTAATACATTTTCACAATAAATTTTATGATACAAATTATGATTTATTGTTGAAAAGTGGTTCTTTCATTTTCCTTTTCCACTTTTAGCGTATTTTTATTATTTCAAAAAAATTTAATTGATTTTGAATAGTGACATAAATATTAGCCCTACTATTATGTGCATATACATCTACAATTGCAAAATATAATCAAATTAACTTTTTCTTAATTGGCTTAAGTGGTTTTTCTTAATGTGTATATTAAATATACCGGTATATGCTAGAAGTGTGTGTATTGTCGTCTTGGGACATAATGAGTCTGGCTTTAAGGAATTACAAATGCATCATTAGCTCTGATAATATAAGAATAGAACTTTATTAAAAAAAAATCACGCACCAAGGGATTCTTTGTTGTTCAACGAAAAATGAGCAAAAACATATATCCACCTACGATTTAATGCATAAAAGCCATACGTCTTTACCATATATATATGCTAATAAACTTTGTTACTATCTTAATACTTAATTGTATTAACTGGTTCCGAATATTGAAATTAACTTAAATTGCGAAAAAAAAATATTATATCAAGTTTAAAAATAATCTAAAAATTTAAATTAAATTCTAGATGAACCGAGAGAAAAAATTATCGGAATCGCCTGATCATGTTTGGAAATTTAACTAATAATATTAATGTATTTCTAATGCATATCGTTGTAAGCTCATGATGATACGTTAATAGCCAATAATATTAATATATTTTCACGAATAAATGTTATGATACAAAGTATGATTTATTGTTGAAAATTGGTTCTTTCATTTGTTTTTCCACTTTTAGCGTATTTTTATTATTTCAAAAAAACTTAGTTAATTTTGAATAGTGTCATAACTAAATTAGCCCTACTATTATGTGCATATAAATCTACAATTGCAAAATATAATCAAATTAACTTTTTCTTAATTGGCTTAAGTAGTTTTTCCTAATATGTATATTAAATATACTGGTATATGCTAGAAGTGTGCGTATTGTCGTCTTGAGACATAATGAGTCCGGCTTTAAAGAACTACAAATTGCATTATTAGCTCTGATAATATAAGACCAAAACCTTATTAAAATGCTCGAGGGACCGGGAGCTCTATAGTGAATGTTCTTGCTCCCGGTCCCTTGAGCATTTTACTTGAGCATATAAATCTACAATTGCATATAAATCTACAATTGCAAAATATGTTAAATTTGTCAACTAAAAGAATGAACACATATATTTGAGACAACATAGAATTAGCAAATGCATACTAAAATCCAATAGAAGTTCGACTAAATTTTTTAAGCATTATATATAAATTAAATATTCATATTTTTTATATTTACGGACATGAACAAACCAATTAATGTGATTCAAGTGTTAGACTGAATTAATTAAAATAAATTTGGAAAAAATATGTAAATCATAAAAATGTAATTGATTGTTAAACTAAATTTACATTTTTATGAATTCGTCAAAGTTTCAATTTTGGATCAAACATATGGGTTCCAACTTTGACCGACGTGTGTTGTTAATTATCCCAAAATTCGAAAGTCGGCCTCGTTAGGGTTAGTTCAATTATTTACGTACTTTACATTTGACAGTAATTGCGGTTATTTTGGTATTTAAAAAAATTGTATAAAAACGAATATAATACATAAATTAGGGGTGAAACCGGACCGGTCGGAACGGTTTTTTGTTTGGTTCGGTCGGTTACCCATATTTTCGGTCCGGTTTTTTCCCTTAAAAAAATCCGACCAAAAAACCATGTGAGAAAAATAAACCGTCCATTGGTAGTACGGTTTTTTCGGTTCAATTTAAAACGAAAATCCAAAAGTAACAATTATCATTTAAAATTCTCGTTATTTTCATGGAATTTATCAAAGCGAAATGAAAAATAACGTCAATTATTATAATTAAATAAATTATAAAACAAAATTAGAAAAAATAATTTTCATAAATGCTTATTTCATAATTTTTATAAACCTAATGAATTAATTATATTAATTAATATCAACTAATATAATATATATTATATATATTTAGTTAGCATAACGGTCGGTTCAGTCCCCACGGTCCTCAAAGATTAAAATCCGAACCGGACCGAAAACCGAACTAGAGTAAAAAAATCCGACCAAAAACCAAACCGTGTATTTCGGATTTGGTTTTTTCGGTCCGGACCGGATCGGTTTTCACCGGTTTTTCGGACCAACCGGATTTTTATTTCACCCCTAATATAAATGAGCATGTTACGAAAGTAGATAGGTAATAGAATAAGAGAACTTGAGGATGATCTTATTGTCACACATAGGGGCCCTTATATAGGGATTACATAGACTTGGAGAGGAAGTAAAATCAATACAAGGAAAGTCTAAATTAGGAAGATGATATATACACATAATATTGAACATCCATATAATATATTCATAACACTCCCCCTTGGATGTTCATGAGGGAATTGTGCCTCGTTAAAACCTTACTAGAAAAAACCCAGTGGGATAAAAATCTAGTGAAGGAAAAATAGTACACAATTATGGATCCCTTTTGTAAGCTGCCTCGTTAAAAACCTTACCAGGAAAACCCAATGGGATAAAACCTTGGTTAAAGGAAAAAGAGTGCAGCGGCCAGCGGTGTAGATTCTCCCCCTGATGTTGACATCACGTAATTTCATTAAGTCGACGCAATCCAATCATGTTCGCCAATATTCCTGATTTCGCAATCGATAAAGCCTCCTTGAAAAGATCTGCTAGATAGTCATACGAATAAATTCGTTGGATGAAGAACAACTTGAGGCGGATGTGTTTTGTATGTCTCATTTGATATAACAATCTTCAACTCGAGCTATGTAACCTGCATTATCTTCATATATACAAAATAATGGTACAATATATTTATTATCCAACATTCTTGGAAAAAATTTCATGCTAGCATTTTCAATCCTTCTAGGATTTTCACTTTAATTTTGCTATCAAATTAGCCACCCAAAAAGGGTATAAATAATTCATATGTGGGACGCATTCAAAACTTTTTATGTACTGCCAACGTAATAATATATTTGAAAGTGATTGCTCCACTAGATGATCCATATAATAATTGCCAGGATTTTGCATATAACATTTGTACCACAGGTTGTGCGTATATATCTTACGACACAATTTATTTATGCGGGAAATAATTTGTATCCACTGGCTTCCACCTTATGCATTTTTCATGTTAATACTTGCGTCTTTTCAAACTTTGGCCAATCATAATATTTATTTATTTAACATATTGAGCTCAAGATCCTCGACTCCTCGTCTTGTTTTATGATTTCACTCATGAATAATATTCAAAACTGTTGTCGACAACTTTATATTTTACGGTTCCATCACTTCAATGACATAACTCATTGAGATCTCTTTATTGTAATTACTTTCAGGTACCTGAACCACTTATGGGGTTTCATATTTAGTTATGTCTCTGTTCATTTTTTGGGAAATCGTCTCCGTAATAAGACCATATTTATCTATTTTCTTTCCGTGCTCCATTCTTGTTAAAAATATTTAGAACCAATATCACACACTTCAGGCGTGAATTATTTTTCATTATAACTTGTCCAATCAGGACATTTCAAAATTGGAGCATTTGCTGCTGTTACTTGACTTATGACTTTCTGAGTCTCATAAAGTCACTTATTGGCAGTATTTGAAAATGCTTTTCTCTTTGAACTTCAGGTTCATATTCTCATTGTGCGAGGATCTAAATGAGATAATAACAACTTTTTATCAGTCAATCTCTTTTCTGCCAGCTGCTTCTTTTCTCCCCCTAATGTTGGGAAAATTTGTTCATAAATAATAGCAACTCTTGCTTTAATATATATCAGTCATTATTCCCAAATAATTGATTTAGACAACATATTTTTCCCAACATTCTAGACCCATCTTTGTGCGTTGCGGTGGAGCAGTTCAAATATATATCGCACATCATAAAATTCATATATGGGAAATTTTTCTATTGACCAAAAGTTGGTTGTAATGGGAGAACTGTGATTTAACATTTGTTTGGTGCGCAATTATATTGCCGCTTTCATAATAGCATGCATTTGTACACAATTTGCTCTCATTGATAGCATGTTAACTATATAACCGGAGGATCGTTGTAACTTTCATGCTAAACTGCAAATATTGACAATGGATTGTCTAATTCTTATAATAATTATCAACTTCCAATATCATCATCATTCTTTATTGTATAATCTGGAAATTTTGCTATTGCAAATTCGTGATAATTTAATGCACATGCGACCATATTATAGATGCATCTTTCAAAATAATATATCGGTCCACATGGCAGGTGAACGGGCCCATATTCACCTTTTATAATTTCCATAAATAGTGGAATTTTATCCCGAACATAGTTGATGATGATCACATAATGAATTTTCATTTGAGAGCAATTATCATAATGATTTATGGAGAATCTTCAGGTTCTTCCAAATAATGTATTGCGCATCTTAAGTGATCCGGAATGGTCTGTAACCGGTCACGCCAAATATTGTATTATATGGGTAAAACTTCTGGTTTACCTCATTGCATCAGTAAACTTCAGGTTTAACTGATGTGTATATTTTTCGTATTTCCGTAGGAGATATGTCATATATCTCTTGTAACATAATCCGCATATTGTTATTTTATTCATCGTCATCATAATGATGATTGCAGAGTAATCAATTCTTTACAATAATATATATTGTATATGTAATATATAAATAATAATAAAAAAAAATGTAAAGAAATAAATCAATAACTTCGTATAAATAGCTATGTTTTGCATATTCAGTTAATCATTCGCGATAAATAATTTTTTTTTTAAGAACCGAAATAAATTATTCAGTTTAATCCATATATCAATTTAGTAATAATAGGTATACTCATCTGTTTTATTTGAAGAGGTAATCGTATTCGTCTTCCGTTCTAGCCATGATCTGTGATGGTGAAGTGGATCTGTGTGGAGCAGTCCCGGACGTCTAGATCGGTGTGATGTTCATCCTCTCTCGGGGAAACCAATCGATTAATTATGTCAGCTTCTTCCACATAATTCAACCTTTTTTACACATAATAATAATAGTGATTAGAATATAAAATAATCAATCAATATAATTTTATAATAATAATAATAATAATAATAATAATAATAATAATAATAAATTTTCCTTTTTTTTCGTTGATGTTATATTGTATATTGCTCCATGGATGCAACCGTAATATGAGTATGGTTTCCGCCCAGCACTGCACTGTGGTCGTGGAATCTTGAAATATGTGTAGCTAAAAAAAATATATAATCGAGAGATATCGTGCTGATAACGTGTTACGAAAGTAGATAGGTAATAGAATAAGAGAACTTGAGGATGATCTTATTGTCACACATAGGGGCCCTTATATAGGGATTACATAGACTTGGAGAGGAAGTAAAATCAATACAAGGAAAGTCTAAATTAGGAAGATGATATATACACATAATATTGAACATCCATATAATATATTCATAACAGAGCACACAATTTTAAAAAAAAATTAATGATTGAATAATTTAAAAATTACATTACAAAAAAAATACAAAAACAATACATTAAAGTTGCCAACTAAAATAAAAATTAATATATATATATATATATATATATATATATATATATGAGACTACATAGAATTGTCGCGTGCATTACTAAATTGTCAGAGATGTTCGACCAAGTCGTCTTGTAATCATTTTATGTTTCACTTTATCGCGTAACTGGATATTATTTTCGATATACATTTGATATGACATTGGAGGTGTCGGACCTAAAATCTGACCTAAGGCGAAATACGTTTTGAAAACGTGCAATTTTTAAAAGAGTCGCCACTAGTTAATTATTAGGCTAACTAGAATCCTAAATTACCTAAGAGAATAATGAATTAAACACTCAGGTATAAAAATCAGTCTACGAATAGAAATTCGGATTCGGGGGTTCTATTACGAATTAAAACATATGAAATTAATCACGCCCTTTCGGTACTCTATTCACGAATTGCCATTATTCTAATATATATAATTCAAACTTATCATCTTAGTATAAAATTACAAACCGAATAATTTATATACATACAATCGTACATGATGTCTAGGTTAGTCAAGAAGTAAACAAAATTAAGCTACATGACATTTATAATAGCAAGATGTACGAATTAAATTTCCTCAGCAAAGTGAAAAGTCATATAAGCCATCTTGCGACCAAAAATAAAAATTTATACATATCAAGGTAAAAACAAGAGACAAAAGGGATATATACACAAAACTATAAACAACATTCAGTTATGTACACAAAAGTGAACTACGTACCTTACTTGTTCTTTGGTCGGCCAACTGGATATTTAGACTTACTCTTGCCTAATTTGTCCTTAGCAGACGTATCCTTATTCCTCAAAGTTTCAAGAGGTTAGGCTTTAGTGAAGACATGAAGCTAAGAAGCAGCAGGGACGATGGAAACACGCAGGCAGAGGGAGGAGGACGACCGGTGGTGTCTAGACGGCGGGAATAGCATCGGACGGTCGGCAGGAAATCAGCGCTGGAGCAGCAGTCAGAGTCCGGTGGAGCAGGTGTCGTCGGAGGACAAGCCGGATAGAGTTATATGACGGATCGATGTGGTCGGAATCGTAGTTGGTGTAATCGACAAGGAAAGAGCTGAGGGAAGGAGGTGGTCAAGCGCTCGTGGAGGTCGTCAATGGAGGATGTTGGGGAATTGGGCTTCGACACTGGTGATGGAAGTGGGTGAGAGGCTCGAGGTTGGGCTTGGTCGGAGGACACCGGCGGCTGGTTGGGACGGTGGGAGTTTGATCGTGATGATCGGAAGAAGTGGGCTCGGTTGGTCTGCTGGTGCTGGGGACCAGAACGTCGCGTCACTGATGGTGGGTGAGGATGGAAACTATAACATCTCCTCCGCCATTAATTATCCTGCAAAGAGATATGCCATAATTCCACACGTATCAATATACATATACAAACATATATTGCATCAATATAATTCACTTATATATGACCAAAGTGATTAGAATATGAATTGGTGATGCTCGTTGATAGTGAGGGATGAAGGATCGCGCAGCTGGTATGGAGATGGGGCGGTATGGATCCGGGTAGCGGACTGAAGCGAGGTGAAACGAAGAGCGTTGTCTGAACGGGAGCGGACTATGGACATGATGGGTACAGCCGACCTGGAGCTTCTTTCCTTCGTCTTTGAGGACTACGTACTAGCAGCACCAGAGCTTCTTCATTCGTTAATATAATTAAAATTATACAATATAATAATTTAATAATAATAATATATAACAAAGAACTAAACAAGAATTAGTCTGTAGACAAGCACAAGATCTTCTTTTCTTTTTATTCGTCCGCCCCCCTTTTACATGTAATATGACCATCTATTTATAACAATCTAGGCCTAGTCTAATCAAAGCAACAAATATTGCTGATTTATTTTCTAATAAATGCTAAATATTTAGAAAATATACTCTAAATATTCAACAAATATTTTCTGCAATAAATACAAATAACTATCCTAACTTAAGCCAGTCCTATCTTTGGAAACTTCGCGACCTTCCGTATTTAAATACTTCCTTTTTTTGACGCGTCACATATGACATTTTGAACGTGTTACGCGCGGACCGAAATTAGGTGTTTACAGGAGGTCTTGTGCTCATCATAATTGAATACTTCTTCATATTTAAATATAATATAATAAGTAGATTGTATATAAATATATAAACATTAAAGTAAGATAATATTTTTAGTAAAAAATTATTTCACGATTAATAATATGGAATTCTAAACTATTTTTCAAAATTTAGAATTGAGGTTGTGTTACATGATAAAGTATAAATAAATTGAATCTGAAAACTCTGAAATTGATTTGAAGTTAAAAAGTAGTAATTTTGGTTCGTGTCATTATTTAACTTATTTAATATTAAAAACGACCTATTACGACTCGTGTCATTATCCGACTTAGCGTAGCATAATTATATATATATAATCAAAAAGAGGAGCAAAACAATTGAATAAAATAATATTAACAAGTAGGAACCGACATGAATAGTAACATGGGAGTTCCTACTAGTAGGAACTGTCCTACTTCACTATTCACTTTATAATGGCAAAACGGTAATATTTGTTGGCCCAGTCACGCCTAGTGGCGCCTAGTCAACGTCCTGTGGCAAATCTAGGAACTCCCATTTTGGAACAAGGAACTCCCATTGGAAAGTCAAGTCCCTATTTAATCATTACTAGTAGGAACCAACAGTATGTGGAACTAGGAACTGGGAACTCTCTACAATGATAAATTTACAACATGGAATTAGAAACTACCATTGAAAGTGAGGGATCCTTATTATTGCGCACTCAAAGACCTGCAAAAAGTGATAAATTGAGAGGTGGTTTGGTAATCAATATACAATACTTAAATGAAAACAGTCGTAGAGAAATCAAATATGTGTAGACATATTCATATATCTTCTAATAATAAATGAGGGGAATGCATATTTATAGGTAATTGTATTAACAAGGTTTCAACCATGGTAGGTTTTTTTTTTAATCCAAGTTGACATTTTTTAATTTGGTGAATACCTTATTATCTTTTAGTTCCGTCCCTAGTACATTTGTCTGGTTTAAGATGACATTGCCGGGCGTATGTCATTCGTCTGTCATGCAGAGATGACATTGCCGGGCGTATGTCATTCGTCTGTCATGCTTTCTGCGGCATCGCCTACGGTGTTCAGAAGATAGATTACTGTCGATTCTTCAATGATCAATGGGTGAGACGAGCATGTTTGAGGTGTCGACACTACTAGCGAGTCGACCTATTGACATTTTGGTCAAACTTGATCGAGTGTGTTGCCTATCGAGTGTGTTGCATGTCCCTCCTATTGAGACGTCGCCACCATATTCTAGTCGTACGACCCTTATGATGTTAGGCGAGGCTTTAATAGCTGGTATGAACAGTCATTTGATGGTTATGGGTTCAGTCTTTTGGCTATTGGGTTTGCTCTTCTGCTTATTGGGCTTGGGCCCATGCATGTAATGAACCCATATCCAATACTGGCCCCGAGTCAAATGGAGGCCTCGCCTCTTCTTGGCTCGCCGTGTATTCCTTTTTCTGAGTTGCTTTTTCTTCGTCGTCGCCTCAATCAAGTCGCTTTCCTAGTGACGAATCAGGGCGTCGTACTGATCATTTAATATCACCACGTCGTTTGAAGGTGGTAGGAATCCCCCTTCCCAAGGTGATGATGGAAATGACGGTTATAGTGGCGATTGAGGTACCCGAGGTGAGGTGACAGTCGGCGTGCCCACCTTTAATTCAAACTGTTAGATGTAGATCTTGATTCAAAGGACCAGATCATCTGTCAGTTTCTCTTTTTTACCATTACGATCGTACGATCCGGATGAGCAGACCCTTGACCTTTGATGATCGAGATTGGGCTTCTGGTTTCACCTCCCTATAGATATGGTCTCCACTTCACTTTCACTTGTTACTACTCTTCGTTTTCTCTGCATTCTCTCTATAATATGCTTTTATCTTTCTAGAATTTGATGGTCTTCCGGCAACCTCAATCTTTGCCATGGCGGACAACACTGGATCAATGGACGGAGCTAGTAATTCTTTCGTGCCTTTATATCTTCAACCTAAGCATTTCTCGCTCAACTCTTTTGAGCGAGTGATATTCCTTGGTCATATAGAAGATGAGTACCACCCCTGCTACCCTCGCCTTTTTCCTGAACTTCGTTCCAGGGATTACGAGGCCTTCATCACCCCTCCTTATAAAGGCGAGACCTCTGTTTCTCTTTACTAGGTCCTCGTTGGTCTGCGTTTTCCGATCCATCCCGATTTTCTTTGGGTGTGCGAGTTCTTCAGTGTTGCACCCACCCAAGTTAATGCCAAACTCTATTCCAAGTTATGATGGATTTTATTTGTTAAGCAGTCGAAGAGGTTGGTGTTATTCTCTCAACCTTTTCCGCGCCTTCTATGGAAATTTTTTTGTATGGGAGTGGGATAAGAAGCGCTCGCTTGTGACCGACCTAGGCACCAGTAATTAAACTTGAAAAAAAAAAAAAATCTTCATCCGAGGCGGTAGCGTAAACTTGCCACTGAGCCTAGTCATCAAGGATCTGATGCAGAATAAATGTTGTTTAGGACCTATCTTTCTGTTTAGGGAAGTTTAGGGACTTATTAGCAAATAAGGAGAAGTTAGGTTGTTATAACTAACTTCCAGCCTATAAAAGGCGGGAAAACTTGTAATGGAGATCAGTCTGATTTCTTGAATGAATTTGTGCATTTCGATGCATTTCTTCTTTTGATCGCATCAATTGGTATCAGAGCGGCGAATCCTCTTCTCTGCCGGCGACGCTCGTGACTCCGATTGGAATTCTTGGGCCAGATTCAGCTGTTTAACAGTGAGATCATGGCGGAAGGTACTCGTACACAGGAGATTAAGAGGTTGGAAACTCTCATTCGAGATCAAGACAAGGCGATCCACAGAGTTGATCAAGCTACTCTGGAAACTCGAGATATAGTTAATGGATTGAATGTCAAGCACACGTCGATGGCGGAACAGCAGTCGGAAATTATCTCGCAATTGAAGGATATCTCTCTTCAATTGACACAACAGAAGGGAACTCCAGCTGCTGAGACTTCAAATCCAGCTCGTGTTGAGGTTGCTATACCTCCGATGCAGTATCAGTCACAGCAGTCCAGGCCAATTCGTTACGGTCGAGTAGATTTTCCTCGTTTTGATGGAGAAGATCTATCTGGTTGGCTGTACCGCTGCGAGCATTTCTTCGTGATGGATGAGGTTCCTGAGGAGCATAAGCTTCGATGTGCTGTAATCCATTTGGATGGCGACGCACTGCAATGGCACCAGGCTTACATGAAGACAAGAGGAGTAGGAGTGACTGAATTACCTTGGAACGAGTATGTGCGTGCAATTACTGCTCGATTCTCTGATTCGTTTTTCGAGGATGCCATGGAGGAGCTAACCACTCTGTTTCAGACTGGCTCGTTGAAGGATTATTGCAGATCCTTTGATGCTTTGCTGAATAAAGTGTCGATATGCGAGGAGTATGCAGTTGGCATCTTCTTGAGGGGATTGGTCACAGAGATAAGATGTCCAGTCAAGATGTTTCGACCTAAGACACTCCGAGATGCCTACTCATTGGCAAGAGCTCAGGAGATAACCAATGCTTCCTTAGCTAAATCCAAACAAACAGCTCCTTACTACAAGCCAGCTATTGCTCCAGCTCCAGTTAAGGCAGTTTTTCCTTCTAATGCCAGTAAGTTACCGTTGCTGCCTTCTCCTGTCAAGTCCTTACAAGCTGGTGGTGGTGGTAGGAGAATCCTAGGATCCAAGGAAATCGATGCAAAGAGAGCTCGTGGAGAGTGTTTTTGGTGTCCTGAGAAATATACACCAAGTCATAAGTGTCCAAAGAAACAGTTCTTTAGTATGGATTTGGAGCTGAGTGAAACTGATGGTGAAGTTGAAGTAGTTGACACTGACACAATGGAAGAGTCTCAGTTTATAGTGCAGGGTGCAGGGAATGAGCCACAGTTGTCTGTACATGCCTTGACCGGTGTGCATTCTTTCTCCACTATGAAGATAATAGGGAGTATGGGAACTCGCAAACTTCAAATTCTGGTAGACTCTGGATCCACTCATAATTTCATTAATGAAAACTCAATCAGTAAGCTAGGATGCTCCTTAGTGAATGTGCCTGCTATGAGTGTGAGTGTAGCAAATGGGAGTAAGTTACCTTGTGCCAGGATGTGCCCCAAGTTTCAATGGATGATGCAAGGGACTTGGTTTTCAGCTGATGTATTAGTTATTCCATTAGAAAACTATGACATGGTGTTAGGAGTTCAGTGGCTTATGACTCTTGATGACATTTTGTGGAATTTTAAGAAGCTGACCATGCAGTTTAAGGTTGATGATAAGCAAATAGAGCTGAAGGGCACTGAGCAGAATGAACTCACTCTGTGTTCAGCAGAGAAGATGTCTGCATTATTACAGAAACCTAGCCAAATTGCTGCAGCTCAATTATGTAGCATTCATTTGGTCAGTAATGGAACTGAGCAGGCCTATACCTCTTCTGTAGTGGGGTGTGTTCAAGACTCCAAGCTCTCGGATATACTATCTCAGTATGATGATATTTTTCAGATACCTTCATCTTTACCTCCTCCCAGAGAGCATGACCACCAAATTATATTGAAGGAGGGAGTCTCTGCTATCAATCAGAAGGCTTACAGATACCCAGCTATTCAGAAGGACATCATTGAGAAGATGACTAAAGAGTTACTTGACTCTGGAGTAATAAGAAGCAGTAAAAGCCCATTTGCCTCTCCAGTGGTATTAGTCAAGAAGAAGGATGGTACGTGGAGGATGTGTATTGACTATAGGAGGCTCAATGATGCGACTATAAAGAATAAGTTTCCAATTCCTTTAGTTGATGAGTTGCTGGATGAACTGCATGGAGCCACAGTGTTTCCTAAGATTGACCTCAGATCAGGGTACCATCAAATAAGGATGTGGTCTGGTGATATTTTCAAAACTGCATTCAGGACCCATCAAGGTCATTACGAATTTGTGGTGATGCCATTTGGGTTAACCAATGCTCCAGCAACCTTCCAAGCTTTGATGAACTCAATCTTTCAACCTCTTCTACGCAAATGTGTGTTAGTATTCTTTGACGATATACTGGTTTTCAGCAAGAATATGGAAGAACACTGCTTGCACTTACAGGAAGTACTCTCCTTATTGAGGAAGAATGGGCTATTTGCCAAGCTTTCGAAGTGTGCTTTTGGAGGGGAAGCTGTGGAATACTTAGGTCACGTCATTTCAGGAACTGGAGTGGCCACTGACCCTGCTAAGATTGAAGCAATCAAGGCATGGCCTACACCCAAAAATGTGAAAGAGCTGAGAGGGTTCCTAGGCCTTACAGGTTATTATAGAAGATTCATTCGTGGTTATGGAGGAATGGCTAAACCTCTAACTGAGCTATTGAAGAAGGATAATTTCAAATGGTCTGAACTTGCCCAAGTTACCTTTGAAGCTCTGAGAAATGCTTTGATTGCTGCACCTATCTTAGCTCTGCCAGATTTCTCCAAGACATTTGTTGTAGAGACTGATGCTTCCTCAAAAGGTATAGGAGCTGTGTTAATGCAAGATCATCATCCCATAGCCTATATCAGCAAGGCACTTTCTCCAAGACAACAGGCATTATCAGTTTATGAGAAAGAATTGCTAGCCATCATCTTTGCAGTGAAACAGTGGCATTACTACTTGATAGTGAACCATTTTATTATTAAGACTGACCAGAAGAGTCTCAAGCATTTGATGGAACAGAAGATAACAACTCCATTGCAGCACACATGGCTTTCAAAATTGATGGGCTATGATTATGAGATTATGTACAAGAAGGGAAGGGATAATGTGGCTGCTGATGCACTTTCTAGAGTGCAAGGTTCTGAAATATTGGCTCTCGTTGTTTCTTCAGTGGAACCAACTTTGATGGCTAAGATCAAGGCTAGTTGGGAAGCTGATACTGACTTGTTGCATTTGATTGCTCAGTTGACTGAAGGAACTGCATCCCAGAACTTCACTTGGGATGGCAATCTGCTCAAGAGGAAAGGGAAACTGGTTGTGGGAAATGATACAGTATTGAGACAAGAATTGATGGGAATTTGTCATGCTTCTGCAATGGGAGGTCATTCTGGAGTGCATAGCTCATTACAACGGCTTAAGGAGCTTTGCTATTGGAAGGGTCAAGCAAAGAATGTCAGGCAGTTTGTCAGGGAGTGTCATGTGTGCCAGAGGAATAAGTATGAGTCTGTTGCATACCCGGGGTTAATAAATCCACTGCCCATTCCTCAAGCCCTTTTTACAGACATTTCTATGGATTTCATTGGGGGGTTACCCAAATCCAAGGGCAAGGACACCATTCTTGTGATTGTGGACAGATTAACAAAATATGCTCACTTCATTTCACTTAGCCATCCCTTCACTGCGGCACAAGTGGCTCAAGTTTTTGTTGATTCAGTGTTCAAACTACATGGGTGCCCTTCTACTATAGTATCAGACAGAGATGCCATATTTCTGAGCTCCTTTTGGAAGGAATTCTTTCGCCTTCAGGGTGTTTCTCTGCATATGTCTTCTGCATACCACCCTCAGACTGATGGCCAAACTGAAGTGGTCAACAGGTGTTTGGAAGGGTACCTGAGGTGTATGTGTTTTGAGAGGCCCACTACCTGGTCTTCTTGGCTCTCTTTAGCTGAGTGGTGGTATAACACTAATTTCCATTCATCAATTGGCATGACACCCTTCCAAGCTTTATATGGAACTCCACCTCCTATGCATGTTCCTTACATTGGTGGGGACACCAAGGTGGAATCTGTGGATGAGCTGATGATCACAAGGGAGACAACTATCCAATTACTGAAGCACCATTTGCTAAGGGCTCAGAACAGGATGAAACAGCAAGCTGATCAGCATAGGACTGAGAGAAGCTTTAATGTGGGAGATTGGGTGTACCTTAAGCTGCAGCCTTACAGACAAGTAACTATGAGGGGAGCTCAAACACAAACTAAGTTGTCTCCTAAGTACTATGGGCCTTTTCTGATTTTGGAAAGGTTTGGTGAAGTTGCTTATCGGTTGGATCTACCCAGTGAGGCTCAGATTCACCCTACATTTCATGTATCATTGCTTAAGGAAGCTCGTGGTTTCAATCATACAACTATACCATTGCCTCAGATGTTTAGAGGTGATGCGAGATTCCATTATAGTCCAAGAGCCATTCTGGAAAGAAAATTGGCAAGGCGTGGTCGGAGAGCTGCCACCAAGGTGTTGATTCAATGGGACGGTTTGCCAGTTAGTGAAGCTTCGTGGGAATATTTGGATGAATTCCATGCTCGCTTCCCTGATTTTGCATCTTGAGGACAAGCTGCTTAAGGGGAGGGTATTTGATGCAGAATAAATGTTGTTTAGGACCTATCTTTCTGTTTAGGGAAGTTTAGGGACTTATTAGCAAATAAGGAGAAGTTAGGTTGTTATAACTAACTTCCAGCCTATAAAAGGCGGGAAAACTTGTAATGGAGATCAGTCTGATTTCTTGAATGAATTTGTGCATTTCGATGCATTTCTTCTTTTGATCGCATCAGGATCTGCCCTTAGTGCTGCTGAATTTTCTGAATAAGAGATGATTATGCTCACTCTGATCTATCATGACCACGTCGATCACCAGACCATCCCCATTTCTTTTAAAGACATTTCTGAGCAAGAACTGGTGAAGGCGAGAGTTGCATCCATATAAACCTTAATTTCTCTTTATGATGTAGGTCGGTTTGCTCACTTGTCCCATCTCGATCTGGCGAAGGCAGACGCTAAACTAAAAAAAATCCAAGCCTTCAAGGAAGCGTCAGCACAAGGAGGAGGAGCTGGTAAATCCGCTAACCGCCAGTCCTACCTGATTGAACGACCAGACAGCTAAGGCGGTTGAGAAGTTTAAAGGTGCGGCTCCCCGTTTTCTTTAACCTCATCCTTCTGATATTGAAGAGCGGGTAATAGAGCTTACAGTAGAGTTTAATTCCTCACCAGTTATAACCCCCGTTCACTATGATTTCCGTTTGCGTCGGTGGTACCTGACAAATTCAGGAAGGGAACGAAACCCTAATTTTGGCTAACCCAATTTAAGAGAGAAGGGAACGAAAATTCCTTCAAGTGGCTGTCCATCACCTAATTAACACTAGGTCAGGTCCCGTGAATTACTCACAGGTCCCGCCAATAATTAAAATGTTAAACTTGTCCTTACAACAATACCAAAAACAACAAATGAATCCTAAACAAAACAACTGGGCTCAGCCCATAATGAAAAACAACACCGGTCCAACTAACAAATAAACTGAAACACAAAGAAGCCCAAACTGTTGCTATGAGGTCCAAACTGTAAGCATATGGTGACGGACGCCGTAAATGAAAGCCCATTATATGTATATATTACCTAAGTTAATTGGGTATATGTCACTTTAGGACATTGGCCAGACCCAATTCTCAATTGACATGAGATGCTCAAAATTGGGCCTCCTTATACTAGTAGGCCAGCCGAAATTGGTGAGGATGTAAAGTGGACAACTTTACTCCTCCTATATATATGGGGAGTTAGGGGTTTTATTAGAGTTAATCACAATTCCCTTTTAAGTGGTGTTTTGAGAGAAAACCATTTCCCCCCGAGACACATATATCGGCCGAACCTAGCATCCACCAAGGGTGTGCCAATTTGCCTTCGAGCAAACACTCCAAAGATCTTTCCCCTGCCAAAGATCTTTCCCCTGCCAAGAATTGATCAGAGGCTTTACTCTGAAGAATATACCATGTAGGTCTTCCTTCACAAGAACCCCTACGGGTGCCGACCGGAGGATCGTGAACTCCCTCCTGCAAAGATCTTGGGACTACGGAAAACTGTAGAGGTATGTGCGAATCTCCCGCTGCGTAATTTCTGTTACTAGCATGTTCCATGATTTAGTTTCCGTAGTGATTACTCCCCGTAATCTAACAGTAGTATCAGAGCCTGTGTTAGGAGTTCATGATTCTGATAAATTGGTGTTCTTGAAAATTCAAACTTTGGACCGATATTTTTAAAAATGAAATTTTCAAATTTTCAAATTTTTTAAGTTAAAGGTGGTCCGAAATTTTCATGATGTTCTTAGGGAATTTGATGTTCATGTTCTTCAAGAAAAATGTAATATTTATCAAAATTGAGCATTGGATTGTAGCTCTTATTAAAATTTGATCTTGAAATTTGACCACTTGTTCCCAATTATGTGTTTTTTGCCGAAACCCTAGGTGAATTACAAGGTAAAATTTTTAATTTATTAGTCACCAAGAAAAAAATTTCGGCTGAAACTTTTTAATAACATTGTTTACCATATTCTAATTTTTATTCTAGGTAACAATATATCTATAGTTGGGAACATTAGGATAGATTCACATTAATATATAGAAATATATATAACTATCAATATATCTAAATATTTAAATATGTTAAAGATGTAAGCATATTGTGATGGGCGCCGTAATTGGTAGCCCATAATATGTATAGTTTACCTAAAGAAATTAGGTACATGTCACATTAGGGTAATTGGGCTAGACCCAAATCCCAATTGACATGAAATGCCCAAAATTGGGCCTCCCTATGCATAGTGGCCGGCCGAAATTTAGGAGTGGGCAAAGTGGACTTTTGTCCACTTTGCTCCTCAATAAATACATAGTGTTATGAGATTTTTAGGGTTAATTACTATTCTCTCATTAGAGTGTTTTAGAGATAAAAACCCTCCAGCCCACACCTAGGTATTTCGGCTGAACATATAGTCACCCAGGTGTGCCAATTTTCTTTCTAAGCAAAGACTCCAGAGATCTATCCCCGTGCCAAGAATCGATCAGAGGCTTTGTTGTGGAGCTTGTACCGCGTAGGGCTTCTCTAACAAGAACCTACGGGTCCTGACCGGAGGATCGTGAACTCCCTCCCTGCAGAAGGATCTAGGGACTACAGATCATCTCTGAGGTATGTGCGAATCTTCCGCTGCGTAATTTCGATTACCAGCATGTACCCTGATTTAGTATCCGTAGTGATTACTCCCCGTAGTCTAACAGTGGTATCAGAGCCTGTGTTAGGAGTTCACGATTTTGATAAATTGGTGTTCTTGAAGTTTAAAATTAAAAATCGAAATTCTTTTAAAAGAAAATTTTAAATTTTTGAGTTTTTGGGGTTGTTGGAGAATCCGAAATTTTCATGATGTTCTTGGTTAATTTGATGTTCATGATCTTCAAGAAAAGTGTAATATTTATCAAAATCAAACATTGGATTGTAGATCTTATTAAAATTTGATCTTGAAATTTGACCAATTGTTCCCAATTTGATGTTGTTAGTCGAAACCCTAGATAAATTACAAGGTAAAATTTTAAATTTTTTAAGCACCAATGGACATAATTTTCGGCACAAATTTTTAATTTTATTGTTTACCATATTTTAATTTTTAATTAAGGTAACAATATATATATAATTGAGAACATTAGGAATGATTCACATTAATATATAGAGATATATATATAGCTATCAATATATCTAAATATTTAATAGGGTTAAAGGTATTATTGATAGATTTAATTGTCTAAAAGATTGAGAAAATATATTGTCAGTGTTGGGATCAAAATGACGTGGCCTTGAACTTCTAATAGTGGACTTCGAGGTCTCGCCGGGAGCTAACTCTCGTAAGTATCTTTCCTGACCTCTTGGGCACTTATTCTCATTTGGGAGCTTTGTGTGAGGCGATGACCTGAAAAGGGGTGGGGATGGCCCCTGATTCCACTCCGAAGCTTAAGTTAGTATAACATTCTGGTAGTGAGAAATCTTAATCATGAATGAGAATACTGAAGAGTATTTATAGGGGAAGCTTTTACCGACTTTAGGTGGTGGCAGCTTCGTTTTGATTGGTTGACAAGGGCGATGGCTGCCTTTCTCTCATTGGTGGAGATGAGAGGCACTGTGTCAGCAGGTGACAAGCTTCGCCACCTCTTCTTCCTTAGGAGGAAGGATTTTCTTCTAAGTAGGTGACAAGCAGGTTGCCACCTGGTGTTGATGATAGTCGAAGGCGACTTTGATGGTCTCGCCTTGACACCTTGGTTGACTTGGTCGACTTGGTCGCCTTGGTCGACTTGGTTGACTAGATCGCCTTGGTTGACTTGATCGCTTTGGTCGCCTTGGTCGACTTGGTCGCCTTGGTCGCCTTGGTCGCCTTGGTCGACTTGGTCGCCTTGGTCGACTTGGTCGCCTTGGTCGACTTGGTCGACTTGGTCGCCTTGGTCGACTTGTCTATGGGGGGTGCCACTATTTCACCTCTTCTGATAGATTCCGTCTTTAGTGCTCCCGACTTTACTCTCTGAGGGTCCCGACTTCAATAGTCCCGACTTTAGTGTCTGAGAGTTTTGCCGCAAAAATGGAACGCTCTTAGTATGGCCGTATTTAATAAATCACAATCCAACAGTCAGTATATTTGTTACCCTATTTAAGATATGGACAATAAATAAATAAATAAATATATTATATATTGTTAATAGATTTAATCTTAAAGATAGAATTTTAGCAATAAATATATATATGTGTGTGTTTTAATATGGTCCGATATATAAATATATATATATATATATATATATATATATATTTAATATTGGAAATTATTTTATAATTAATGTTACTTGGTGGCTAAGTTAAATATTTTTGGACTTTAAAACCCTACTTGGGCCACAAGTAAACATTTCGGCCCAACATTTGAAATTTTAATTATAGGGCCGGTCCAATATGTCAAACCGGGACAGATTTAATTCGAACCGGGTTTTCTCAATCGGTTACCTAGTTGGGTCGGATCGAACCGGGGTAATTAAGTGGATCTAACCGAACCGGTTTTGTGTGTTGAACCGAACCCTATTTTATTGGACCGGTTCGGACCGAACCAGATTTTAAAATTTAAAACTTGACCGATTCGAACCAGATTTTCTGAACCGAACCGGACCAAAACGTACTAAAATTGACTAAATCGAACCATGTTTTCAAAACTGAATTCAAGTCAATTAAAATAGGGAGGTCAAATTTTAAAATCCAAATGTTTAGAACCTAAAATGGCTTGTACAGTGCTCAAAGGTTTGATGTTATTTACATAACGGTAAGAGTTATATGCCTTTTTTCGATTATGGGGATGGATCTTGGAGATACATGTTTTTGGGACTGGGTTTATAAGAGGGCTGAATTGCAATTGTTTATTATTCAATATATATATTATTAATGCATGATTAGAAATGTTGTCTTGACTTAGTTAAGCTAGCTGGATACTGCATGTTGTGGGCGGAGACCTGGTTAAATATATGGAATGCGCACTAGGATAGACATCCTGTAATGGTTGGAAATGCCTAGGATTCATGTCTAGAATGTTGTGTAATTGAATATAAGCATGAATGGCAAATCAGCCCCTAATGTTTAAAATTATTTTAAAATCAAAAACCAGTCGCCAAATATGTATGATGGATGTGAATGATTCATGTTTGACACGTATGCTAGAATGTTGAGGATGTAGCTGCATTTGATAATTAACTTGGAAGTAGTATTATGTATGCAAGCATGAGTTCCTCGGAACATTAGACGCATGACGTGTAAGCATGAGTGTGGTTTGTTTGATGAATGTTACTTGCGTATGATAATTTATATGGTTAGTAGAATTATATATGCATGAAAGAATTCATCGGAATATTTTCCAAAATACAAAGGGCCTTGGGAAAGCCAAGATCGGGTATGCTTGTTTTAAAATTCCCGTTCCGGTAATTTGCGATTAAAACCGTTTTAAAAGACTGCTCTATTGGATTGAAAACGACGATGATGTGAACTCTTTCACAGCCATCTTCCATTGGTTTACTGGTGGTCTGTTGGTTTAGATGACTGAGGAATCGTTATTTGTCGGATTCAATCTTAATAGATATCTGGTGTATGCAATTCTTTCTCAAAATGTAATTGTTTCCCTGATTTTTGCATAATCATCGATGTGTTAGTATGAATTGGTTGATTTAGTGCGATTTGATATTTCTCTCAATCTTGATGGTGTGAATCACGATGAATAAAAAGGAGTACGTGTCGAGCTCTCTACTACGATTCCGAAAAGTGGAGAGGACAACTACAGATAAATATAGTAGTCTGTATGATTTTGACAATGAGAGAAGAATGTAATAATTTGTTTCACCAAGCAAGGGAGTAGGTTATTTGATGATCTGAACGCATATATGGTGATACATTCAGCCTTGATAAAGAGGATTTAAAGAAGACTTCAATTGCAACCAGGCAATGTTGCAGCTTAGTATCCATTTGCATCCGCCTCGGTGGAAGCAAGGATGCAAAAGCTAAACGTTTCGGTTGAACGTGATGGTCTTCTCTCTTTCCATGAAAAATACGCTGGTGTAAAATCCGCTCGAGACCTTCGCAATGAAAGGTCAACATGGAAAGGATGTATATGGTTGTCTGATGTTGATAGGACTCAATAACCTTGAGCCTGATCAATCACAGTAACCACAGCAGCGAAAGGGAAACCTTATCTGCCCACCATAATGAGTTCGAAAGAACTCAACCATGATCCGCATAGTATGAGAGAACTGGACCGAATAGGTCCTATACGATAATCCGGAGGGATAAACCTCGTTGATAAAGAGCGTCCCTAGTACGCCTCGTATATCATGAGTATAAAGTTGTGGAATGTTTTATACGGACACAAATCATTTGATGTGATTCACTCGTGAATCAACTCAGATGTAGTGTCCAACTCAAAGTTCTTGACTATATGCACGACAAGCATGGATTAAATATGCGGCTTTCAGATCAAGAACCATACCATTGTCATATATCAATAATTGTTCGTTTCAATTACTAAAATTTTGGTTATTTCGAGATTCGAAGTTATTGAATAAAGTAATTATAGCTCGATTAGAAGCACAATTTTCTTATCAATTTAACAGCCCGATAAAAGGGAACGATTCGAAACGAAAGTTCAAACCCACGGGTTTGAAACCAAATTTAATCGGAGGTTGGCTCGGGTCGTGGTGGCTGTAGTGGCCAGCGCTGATAATGGGAGGGAGAGAGAGAGAGAGAGAGAGAGAGAGAGAGAGAGAGAGAGAGAGAGAGAGAGAGAGAGAGAGAGAGAGAGAGAGAGAGAGAGAGAGAGAGAGAGAGAGAGAGAGAGAGAGAGAGAGAGAGAGAGAGAGAGAGAGAGAGAGAGAGAGAGAGAGAGAGAGAGAGAGAGAGAGAGAGAGAGAGAGAGAGACTAGGGCGGTCCCCGGCAGGAGGTGGTCGTCGGCCGGTGGTGATCGGATGGCTGGAGCTGGGCAGGGTGAGCTGACGGTGACGGGCGGCGCGACGCTGGGTGGCGATCGGAGGTCACCGGTGGGAGCAACCACCCAGCAGCGAAAAAGAAAGCAAAAAAAAAAAAAAAACTTTACACTACAGGACAAATTTACACGAATTTCGAGATCTGATAGCAATATTATTGATGTTGTGTATTGTTTTACATTGACAAAGGACCCTATTTATAGCTAAACTAGGCCCTAAACTAGGAAAATAAAATCTGAAAAATATATGCATTTAATATTCCGAAAATATACATATATATATTTATGTATTTCACCATAAATACACATAATATATTTTCTGAATATTTCACAATAATTAATGCATATACACTATCCTATTTTAAGCAAATCCTATCTTTAGAAACTTCGCGACCTTCCAAATTCAGATACTTCCTTTTTTAAACGCGTTACACATAACATTTTTAATCGTGTTATATACGTGTCGCGCGTACCAAAATTAGGTGTTTACAGCTAGTCTTTTATAAGAACAATTGTTGACGCTACCGTTTTATGTTAATTTTCATGATAATAATAAATCCGATGATGCTAAAAGAAAAGTATCAAATTGTTGGTATTTAGTGTAAATGGGCCGCCGTAATAGCAGCCCACTAATATAAGCCCAACATGCTAAGTCCAATTTGGGGTATGACACATAGGAGATTTCGGGTCAAGCCGAAATTCTCATGGGCCATGCACGGTTCATGAGTGTTTGCATTTGGTGAATGGGCCGCCGTTAGAGGAGCCCTTTTAATATAAGTCCAACATCCTAAGAGTTAATTGGGTAATGTCACATTAGAGATTTCGGGCTAGGCCTAATTCCCAATTGACATGGGAGGCCCAAAATTGGGCCTCCCCTTTAGCATGGCCGGCCGAAATTATGGGTGGACACCCTAAGTGGGTTTTTCCCACCTCCTCCTTTCTTCTTGCAGTAATCATACCCCCTAACATCTGTCAACAGAGTGACCTCTTTTCTTGCAAAAAGTACATTACAGGTTGGGGTTCCTATTTGCAATCACAGAATTAGCAGTTGTAACAGAAACAGATCCAGCAATATCAGATGAAATTCTTGTCAGACCCTAAAAATATGACCTAAGGCGATTACGTTTTGAAAAACGTGCAATTTTGAAAAGAGTCGCCACTAGTTAATTATTAGGCTAACTAGAATCCTAAATTACCTAAGCGAATAACGAAATAAACACCTAGGTATAAAACCGGTCTACGATCAGAAATTCGAGTTCGGGGGTTCTATTACGAATTAAAAATATAATTTTTAATTACGCCCTTTCGGTACTCAATTCACCTAATTTGCCAATTTTATTCTTTAAACATTGTCAAATTAATCTAACTTATAAAAAAAATTAAACAATTTTTTACGCAAAAACTTTTATTAACAATAAATATAAACCTTAAAAAAAAACTATTAAGCATCTAATTCTCCTAATCGAAATAAAATCTAAACAAAACTAAACATGCCCCAAACATGATACAATTTAGTAATTACATATCATACACATATATTCACAAAAGCATGTTATCTAATTATATTTACATTTTAATTACCTAGCCAACATAATATAATAATAATAAAGAATAAACAGAAAATAAAAAAAAATTAAATTAAATAATAACAATAATAATAATAATTTTAAAAAAAAAAAACTTTACCTTGAAGACTGGACAGCTCCCAATCAACAGCAGGGAGGTCACGGTGGAGATGGGCTAGCGACCGGAGCTGCAGGACTGGGTCAGGCGGGCGCGACGTGGCCGGAGTTAGGCGGGCGAAGTGCAGCGACGGGACCTCGCCGGAGTGTGGTGGTGATGGCCTTGCCGGGGCAGGGCGAAGTGGAGCAGGCTGGAGGTGGTGTCTTGGTCGGACCGGTGACGACGGCAGGCGGGGCGGCGTGATTCCAGCGGTGATGGGCAGCGGCAGGCGGCGGCGACGTGGCCGGCCGGAGGCGAAATCTGGCTCCGGCAGCAAGCTCTGCTCACACAGCAAATAAAAAAAAACTTTTTCACTAGAAGACAAATCTGCACGGGTTCCAAAATCTGATGTAATATTATTGTTGTTGTGTGTCTTTTTTACATGTAAAAGGACCCTATTTATAGCTAAACTAGGACCCCTAAACTAGGAAAATAAAATCTGAAAAAATATGCATTTAATATTCCGAAAATATACATATATATTTATGTATTTCACCATAAATACACATAATATATTTTCTAAATATTTTACAATAAATAATGCATATAGACTATCCTATTTTAAGTCAGTCCTATCTTTAGAAACTTCGCGACCTTCCATATTTAAATACTTCCTTTTTTTGACGCGTCACATATGACATTTTGACAGTGCTACGCGCGGACCAAAATTAGGTGTTTACAGCTTGCCCCTCTTTGAGCGAATTCCCGTAGAACAAGTTCGGGGGGATTTGTCCAAAGACGAGTAAACACTAATTTTGGTTGGGAAGTATATCTTCTTTCGAGTCTTCGAATCTTCAAGAAAACTCCTGGCTTATTTCGGAAAGTGCAAAAAAAAAAAGTAGAGCCTCTGTCGGCGGTGCCCCTGTTGGCGGTGCCTCTGTTGGCGTGCGGAAAATAGAACCTCCGTTGGCGGTGCCCCTGTTGGCGGTGCCTCCATTGGTAGTGCAGAAAATAGAACCTCCGTCGGCGGTGCCCCTGTTGGCGGTGCCTCCATTGGTCGTGCAGAAAATAGAACCTCCGTCAGCGGTGCCCCTGTTGGCGGTGCCTCCATTGGTAGTGCAGAAAGTAAAGCCTCCAGTGGCGTGCGGAAAAGTAAAGCCTCGGTCGGCGGTGCCCCTGTTGGCAGTGCCTCCGTTGGCAGTGCCTCCGTTGGCGTTGCAGAAAGTAAAGCCTCCAGTGGCGTGCGGGAAAGTAAAGCCTCCAGTGGTGTGCAGTAAAGTAAAACCTCAATCGACGTTGCCTCCAGTGGCGAGCGACAAGGAAAATCCTCCAGTGGCGTGCAATAAAGTAAAACCTTTGGTGATGATTGGTAACAGAAGACCTCTACGTCAGACAGTACCAACAACCTCTGGTGACACCTCTACGTCAGACCGTACCGGAAAACCTCTGGTGATATCTCTGGTGGCGAAAGACCTCTACGTCAGATCGTACCGGAGAACCTTTGGTGATGCCTCTAGTGGCGAGTGTCGGAGATGAGCCTCTAGTGGCGTCCGTTGGAGAAGTGCCTCTAGTGGCATGACTTGCGAAGGCTGAATACTAAGGCTTCGTTCGTCGGGGTGACTCTCAGAAAGCTGGAATACTTCAGATCCTGATTGTCGGTTGTGACTTGTAGGAACAGACTGTAACAGTCCTACTCATCCTTCGAGTGGTGACTTGCGAGAGCAGACCGTAACCGTCCCGCTTGCCGTGAAGTTGACTTTGGAAGGCCCTGTGTTGCGCATGAATGTTTGTCCCTAATTTTTGCCTAAATTGCGCACGGTGCGACAATCTAGCGGGATCTTTTCTTTTTCATTTTTCTTTTGTCTTCTTCTTTTTTCTCTTTTTTTTTTTGTTGAGAATTTCTTTTTTCTCTCCTTTTGCCACGGCCAATTGAGAGATTTCCGACCGTGCCCCTCGGTTTTTATTTTCTCTCATTTTGCCATGATTGCAATTTCTGAATTTGCAACCATGCCCCTCATTTCCTGATTTTGCCTAGGCCGCCCTTTCGGGTTTTCAACCTAGCGGATGCACTCTTTATTTGGTAGCCGATTAAACGGTGGCTGTGACCCGTACTTTATTTTCCGCCTCGATGCGGGAGTATTTGTAGCCATTTAGAGGGTGGCTGTCGCCCTTCATTCCTCGTCTCTGATCCGGGAAACACTTTTTGTACGTACCCATTTCGAGGGTGGTTGTGACCCTTTCACTTAATACCCGCCGTTGATGCTTCCTGAGCGCTCTTTTGATTGTAGCCGTTTAGAGGGACGACTGTGACCCTTTCTTTTATTTTCCCGCCCTCACCGGGTTCGCGGGATCGCTCTTTTTGTGTAGCCAGTATTTTAAAGGTGGCTGTGGCCTTTTTTATTCTCATGCCTTCATAGGGTTCGTGGGGTCACTCTTTTATTTGTAGCCGTTTGGAGGGTGGCTGTGGCCCTTTCTATGTAGTTGTTTTAGGGACGACTGAGACCCTTTTTATTTGTAGTTGATTTAGGGACAACTGTGACCCTTTTATTTCTTCACTGCTCTCACAAAATTTGCATGGACACTCTCTTTATTTTTTCTGTAGCCAATTAAAGGGCGGCTGTGACCCTAAAGAAAATGATTTTTTTTTTTTTTTTTGCTTTTTTGTTTTTTTTTTGTGTTTTTTTTTTTTTGCTTGCTTTTTTTTTTTTAACAAAAAATTTAACGGAAATAATCAACAACAATTATGTACATGCCCCTAGTGGCAAATCTGAAATTTCTAATTCAAAACATCTTCTAGAGAAGGACTCACTTGATTGAGTCAAAATATGTCGATCGTGTCGACGCCCTGGATGGACCTTACAACCAATGGATGACGTAGACTGTGATTTCTTATCTCGGCTTCTCAAGTGCCCCGGTTATTGCTCAATCTCGTCTGGGGATGCCCCATGGCTAGCACCTACCGGGTTAGGCTCGTCGCATGCAGGATAAATGGCCTGGCCAATGAACACACATGGATGACGTGGAGTAGTCCGCATTGGGGCACAGATATTGCGCGAGATAAATTCGGCAACTGACACAAGAATGGTTGGCGAGCAAAGGGCCGTGCACGAGATGTGCTCTTCAGAGACTTTTATTTGAATGATTATCCGAGCTGTACAATGAGTAAGGAAAAAAAAAAATCAAATTTCGGGGAGAAAATTGATCACGACTTCTCTTACCTGGGTGTCTGTCATCTTTAATGGAAATTTGCTCCATATGTGAATGGATCTGTTGCATGTCCTGATTTTCCTGCTCCATCTAGAAATCGCAACTTGTATATGAACACCTGCCGGAAAGTAAAAGCCCCTGGACCTCTGATGGAAGGCACCAACAATAATGTCTTCTTTGCTTGACATCCAAAATGTTCATTGATCAGCACATTGAATCTTCACGAGACTCTTGATGATCTCTTGATATTTTCCCATCTTCGGACATGACCCTTAGTTACCACCGACCGGTTTAGACCTAACCGTAAAACAGATGTACGGCTTGGTTCGGGGACGTGAATGAATTCCACACATGGTAGGTGAAATTTTGGCAGGCAAGTTCTTTGGAGCAGTCACTTTTCACGTGGATGCGACCTTGTCAAAGTGGTCATCTAATCTGCAAAAAGAGTAGGGACACTCAAATCTCAAGAAAAAAATCAACTACAATTTATCATACCTGAGCGTCGGATATTCCGAGTGCGCAATTTGTTCTTCGTGTAACTGGATGACTGCACGTTCCTTTAATGTTTGCCCCATTTGGCCGACACCGCTCGTATGTACCAGATACCTATCCAAGGGTACCTGAAAATACCAAACATGAAAGTTAGTATAAAGAATAAAAGAAGTCATCCATGATTTTTCGGAAAACTTCTAATGTCATTCATTTCATAATTTTGATTACATTTCAGAAAGAATCAAAATTTATGATCTAAGGTGTTTTACACTAGCTTGGAGTTTACTGAATTCGCTGAGTGCACTATCTGGCTCGAACGCAGGACAGATGCTCAAAACAAGGTTTCTCAAAAAGGTTTTCTTGTCCTTTGTTTAAACTCGAATAGTCACACTCAACTAAACATTTAAACTGTTTTTTCAAAAAATCAAAATCAGAATCAAATCTCTTTTTCAAAACGCTAGCTCATGCCAAGGTTGAGACGATCTCGCCGAAAAAGTGCAATACACATTTGATAAAAACGAATGACACTTTGAGTTTTTTTTTTTTTAAATGCTCATGCATGCTCGAAAAGTTAAAGTTTTACTGATAAGAAACTTACAACTTACAACTGGTTTACCTGAATGACACATATGGAATGTATGTACAAAATGAAAAATCCAGGTGACATTTTTTTAAAAACAAATGCAAATGCAATGCATGTTTGGAATTAGAAGCTCAACAACTAAGAGAAGATTTACAATCTAAAAAAAAAAGAATCGTTTTTCCTAAAACAATGCCTATGAAAGTTGTACAGTTGAGAAAACTTACAAGTTACCTGAATTTTTTTGTTTTATGAGGAAAAAAAATCAATGCATCCTAGTTGCTCAAAATTAAAAAAAAAATAATCAATTGAAAAGTGTTTTTTTTTTAAAAAAATGCATATGAGATGCACAAAAAAAAAAAAAAATACAAGATGCAAACTTAAAAATGAAAGTTCTACAACTAAGAGAAATTACAATTTACCTGAAATGTTTTTTCGAAAATAATACATATGAGATGCACATCTTTTAAAAAAATCAGGTAAAAGGTTTTTTAAACAAAGAGCCCTAAAACTAAGAGAGCTTTCGATTTATCTAAAAAGTTTTTTTAAAACTAATGCATACTGGATGCATTATTTAAAATAAAACAATGCAGGTAAATTTTTTGAAATGATGCATATGGAATGCACGTTCGAAATTAGAAGCTCTAATAGCTAAAGGGGAATTAAATTTTTTCTAAAATGTTTTTTTCAAAAAGTAATGCATACGTGACACACTAACCAAAATTACAACTCACCTAAAGAGTTTTTTTTAAAAAAAACAATGCGTATGAAACGCAGGTTTAAAATAAAAAATTCAGGTATGAGGTTTTTTAAAGAAAAACAATGCATGCGAAATGCAAGTTTGAAAAGAAAATGTATACAACTAAATGACTAACAATTAGCTGGAAAAAAAAAAAGTTTTTTTGTTTTTTTGTTTTGTTCTTTAAAAAAAATGCAATGAGACGAATGCATGAGAAATAAAAGTAATACAAACAGTAATGATAACATTTACAACAAAAAACAGATCATGTTAGGGGGGTAAAAATGTGTGGCTTTGCTCTACAAGGTAGGTTCCACTGACAGGTTCCCGACAAGGTGGTTTCCTCACCCCATTATAGGGATCATAAGACCTTCACAAGCGAGTAGAGTTTTTCCGAGCCGTACCGGCGGCCCAGCCGCTCCGGTCGTACCGTACTAAACCTCCGGGGTTCCTAGTCGCCCTGGGTTTTAGGCGTTTTGGAGATTACGCTAAAGTGGGCGTGTGCAAATTTAAATAATACATACACAACAAAGAAAAATAGTTAGTCATAATAAAAACTTAACTCCACACCTGAGATCACAAAAAAACAAGTTAGATATGTGAAATAAAAATTACAAAACTACAAAATTCTAACATGGCAAAAAGTGAACATACTGAGCCCGAACCCTCTAAAGCGTCCCCAGCAGAGTCGTCAAATTGTCAGACCCTAAAAATCTGACCTAAGGCGATTACGTTTTGAAAAACGTGCAATTTTGAAAAGAGTCGCCACTAGTTAATTATTAGGCTAACTAGAATCCTAAATTACCTAAGCGAATAACGAATTAAACCCCTAGGTATAAAACCGGTCTACGATCAGAAATTCGAGTTCGGGGGTTCTATTACGAATTAAAAATATAATTTTTAATTACGCCATTTCGGTACTCAATTCACCTAATTTGCCAATTTTATTCTTTAAACATTCGTTACGTCAAATTAATCTAACGTTATAAAAAAAATTAAACATTTTTTTACGCAAAAACTTTTATTAACAATAAATATAAACCTTAAAAAAAACTATTAAGCATCTAATTCTCCTAATCTAAATAAAATCTAAACAAAACTAAACATGTCCCAAACATGATACAATTTAGTAATTACATATCATACACATATATTCACAAAAGCATGTTATCTAATTATATTTACATTTTAATTACCTAGCCAACATAATATAATAAAAATAAAGAATAAACGGAAAATTAAAAAAAAAAAACAAATTAAATAATAACAATAATAATAATAATTATAAAAAAAAAAAAAAACTTTACCTTGAAGACTGGACAGCTCCCAATCAACAGCAGGGAGGTCACGGTGGAGATGGGCTAGCGACCGGAGCTGCAGGACGAGGTCAGGCGGGCGCGACGTGGCCGGAGTCAGGCGGGCGCGATGTGGCCGGAGTTAGGCGGGCGAAGTGCAGCGACGGGACCTCGCCGGAGTGTGGTGGTGATGGCCTTGCCGGGGCAGGGCGAAGTGGAGCAGGCTGCAGGTGGTGTCTTGGTCGGACCGGTGACGATGGCAGGCGGGGCGGCGTGATTCCAGCGGTGATGGGCAGCGGCAGGCGGCGGCGACGTGGCCGGCCGGAGGCGAAATCTGGCTCCGGCAGCAAGCTCTGCTCACGCAGCAAATAAAAAAAAAAACTTTTTCACTAGAAGACAAATCTGCACGGGTTCCAAAATCTGATGTAATAATATTATTGTTGTGTGTCTTTTTTACATGTAAAAGGACCATATTTATAGCTAAACTAGGACCCCTAAACTAGGAAAATAAAATCTGAAAAAATATGCATTTAATATTCCGAAAATATACATATATATTTATGTATTTCACCATAAATACACATAATATATTTTCTAAATATTTTATAATAAATAATGCATATACACTATCATATTTTAAGTCAGTCCTATCTTTAGAAACTTCGCGACCTTCCATATTTAAATACTTTCTTTTTTTGACGCGTCACATATGACATTTTGACCGTGCTACGCGCGGACCAAAATTAGGTGTTTACAATTCCCTTCTGACTATCTTCTTGAAGCAAGAGGTTATATGCTTCATTCAGAGAGGAAAGGGTTTTCCAGAGCAGTAAATTATTCTCACACCACCAAAAGTCTCATTAAGACCCATCAGAAACTGAAAAAGGCGCTGGTTATCCTTGTGATCAACATGTTTCTGAAAGGTCTCTCCATCAATGTGAGGTAAAACAGCAACAACATCATATTCAGACCAAATTAGTCGAAGCTTGGTAAAATATGTCGAAACTGAGTCAAGGCCCTGTTAAGTCAAGACAATCTCACGATGAAGTTGATAAGTCATTGATCCATTAAGCTTATCAAACCTCTCCCTGAGATCATTCCAGGAAAGAAAAGCATTTTTCATGTACACGATGCTACTAGCCAAATCTTTAGAGACATAATTAAGAATCCACCCAAACACGAAAGCACTGGACCGATCCCACAACTCATAATAAGTAGCCTCAAAAATTTTCACGCATGCAGGAACCAATGACAAACCCTAACTTGTTTCTCCCTAACAGATAAAGGCGCATGGCACGGCTCCACATGGAATAGTTATCAATACCAGACAAGATAGTAGAGATCACAGAGTTACCATGATTATCACTGGCATGCAGATAGAGTGGATGAAAGGAATCGACGTTGCTCATCGCGGCTTGGATTTCTTTCACATAAGGCTTATTCGGATCCGTCATAGCAGAGAGATGGCCGAAAGTAACCGAGTTGTTCAAAGAAGAATGTTGCGAGATGGAAACCTCGCACAAAACAGGAAGCGAATACGAATCGCTGACGGAGAAGAATCAGTGAATCGACGAGATGCGCAACGGAACCACCAGAATCGCGGCCAGAGAATCGCGGTCAGAATCGCAATCTCGAGCCTAAAGCTCTGATACCATGACAAATTCAGGAAGGGAACGAAACTCTAATTTTGGCTAACCCTAATTTTAGAGAGAAGATGAAGCAAGCAATTGCGGATCAGTTTGGCAAATTCCTTCAAGTGGCTGCCCATCACCTAAATAACACTAGGTCAGGTCCCGTGAATTACTCACAGGTCCCGCAAATAATTAAAATGTTAAACTGGTCCTTGCAACAATACCAAAAACAACAAATGAGTCCTAAACAAAACAACTGGGCTCAGCTCACAACGAAAAACAACACCGGTCCAACTAACAAATAAACCGAAAATACAAAGAAGCCCAAACTGCTGCTATGAGGTCCAAACTTCAGCTTGACCCAAGTGAAAAAAGTACCGAGATTCTTGGTAATGGAATAAGACTATCCACTATGTTAAATATACATGTCCAGATTATGTGTGGCCTTTACCGAAGCTAGTGGCGCCTTCTGGTTCATTGACTCAAGAAGCGCCTGTCCATTTTCTCATTGCTAAGGTGACGACTTCCGAGCCTAGCCAATTTGTGCCTCTAGAAGCGAATTCTATCACCACAGTTTTGGTGAGTGGCTCAAAAGTTCAGGGCGCCGGAGAGAGCTTGCCCCTACTCCTATTATTCTTTCTGAGTATCAAGGCACCAGATGAAGGTTAAAGAACTGGAGAGGTGTCATCCTTACCACCGTCTAAGGGAAAAATGGTTGACCAAGGCGAAAATCATGCAGAACTCTGAGTTGGCTCTACACTTGGGCGCGGGGGAGATTCCCCCTTACAGATTGTCGCCCTTTCGACTGCAAGCCTTCTGCAGTGAAGGCGACCTGTCGAACGTGCATGGATCGTCGGATGGTGGTAGTTTCTTTCTTCGTTGTTCTTTTTAGTTTTGTATGCGTTTTCGGTTCAACTATTTTTTCTTTTCAGCTCCTTCCTGAGAAGTAACATGTGGCCGCGCTCGCCTTGGAGTTACCCAAGGAGAATGAAAGACTCAAGGCGGGGTCTTCTACTAAGGGGTGGGGCTAAAAAAGGTGGTCATCCAAGAGTGTAAGACGAAAGACACCTTAAAGAAGAGACTTTCGAAATGCGAACGCTTGCTGGCTTAGGCGAAGGTCAAGAACGTCTCTGTCTTCAAGGCGCGTGAGCGGATTGAGAAGCATGCCTTCGAGGCTGAGGAAAAGGTTGCGGCCCTCTATCAGGTGTAGAAGCTTACTGCTGAGGCTGGGGAAAAGGCTACAACCCTTCATCAGGTTGAGAAGAGCGCTGCTGAGGCCAAAGACAAAGTTGTTAACCTGTCTACGCTGGGAAAATGGAAAATAATATATTTAGTGTCTCAGGTTTACCTCATGTGTCAATTTGGTGTCTATGGCATGTTTGATTGCATGTATTAGCTAATACAAGTATTAACTAAGCATCGACTAAGATATCCTAATACATGCTAAGCTAATACAATGTTTGGATCAACTTTGTTTTAGGATATCTTAATAGAATGACTAAAATACATAAATGTCCCTAAATAGATATGTACATTTTTTAATCATTATAATAATAATTGAAGTCCGGATGGTGGTCTCCGGAGTCCGGACGGGGGTCGCCGGAGTCTGGCCGAGTGTCGCCGGAGGTCGCCGGTGGCCGATGCTATGAGCCGAATTTGGTGTAGTTGTTATGTATCAACTAATGTTAAGGGTATTTTGATCATTAGGTACTATGTATTAGCTAATACATGATTTTTTGAGTGTCTTAGCTAATACATGATTTTTTAAGTGTCTTAGCTAATACATGATTTACTATAGAAATGGGTATTAGCTAATACTTATTTATTAGTTAATACTAATACCAAAGCAAAACAAACAAAGTATTAGCTAAGACATGTATTAATATATCTTAATAGGGTTAAGAACACAATAGGGGTCTGAATGTTTGCCCATGTTACCAAAAGGGGTCTGAATTGAAAAAACGTATTATTAAGGGCCTGAATTTTGAGTTTTGTGTTTTTTCAAGTCTCCATCCAAATTTTCTGTTAAATCTAACAGAACCACGTGAAAAGACAAAAATACCCTTTTGAAATTATTATACAATTTATCAATTTAATTAATAAAATGTGAAATGTCTAAAATACCCCTACACACTAATTATGCCCTTAAGGCCACCACGCTCCGGCCACCGCCCGGCGACCACCACCCGGCTCCGGCGACCGCCACCGGCCTCCGATCGGAGCCAAAAAATCTCCGATTTGAGCCAAAAAAAACTCTGATCGGAGCTTTGTGGCTCCGACCGGAGCTCCAAAGCTCCGATCGGAGCTTTTCGGTCGTCGCCGGAGGTCGGTGGTGGTCGATGGAGGCCGGTGGTGGTCGCCGGAGGCCGGTGGTGGTCGCCGGAGTCGGGGTGGTGGTGGTCGCCGGAGCTGTGGTGGCTTAAAGGGTATTTTCGTCATTTTAGGTCAAACATATGAGAGACACACTTTGGTCAAAGGGCATTTTCGGGTTTTCAAATTATTTTTGGTCACATGCCAAGCATGTGACCACTTTCCGTCACTTTTAACAGAAAAAATAGACGGAGACCTCACTTATACACAAAACTCAAATTCAGGCCCTAAATAATACGTTTTATCAATTCAGACCCCTTTTGGCAACATGGGCAAACATTCAGGCCCCTATTGTGTTCTTAACCCATCCTAATACATGCAATCAAACATTCCCTTAGGGTTTACCCCATGTGTCAATTCAGTGTCTCAGGATTAAATTATTATTTTCGACTGTCTTAGGTTTCAACTTTGTTGCTATTTGGTGTCTCCGTCTAATTTTGGGTTAAATTTAATAGAAACTGGTCATGTGCTGGTCACGTTACCAATTAAATTTGAAAATCCTTAACCCTAAAATGCTCAGAAACGCCGAAGTCGGGTCAGTCCGGAATCGGAGGCGGGTGGCCGGAATCGGAGGTGGGTGATCAGAATCAGACGGGTGCTTTGAAAAAAAAAAGTATGAGAAGCAAAATTGTCTTTTCATCTCAATCTGACAAAGCTAACCTTAAAATTGAACAGAAAATCTAAGTTGTAAGAAAATTAAAACCTGGGACATTAATCTGAGACCCGGTAACCTGGAAAAAAATAGGTTCTTTTCTCCTAGGAAAATAGAGCAGCGGGCAGCTCAATGAGACAAAATATATATATTACTTACAAAGTGTTTAGTCGTTGTAAGATTTGTTAACTCGCACGCAAATAGATGAGTTTGTATCATTAGAAACTACAACATTAACGTAACAACAGTCCCAAAATTGAACAAATTTTATGCAAAACACGTGACCAGTTTTTTAACATGTACAACAAATAAGGGATTCAATGTTTTAGCCAAAAAATAAATAAATAAGGGATTCAATAGCTTGGAAAGCAAGCAAGAACCTTCATAATTCATCATCCTCCCAAGCAACCCTAGTTTCCTTCTTTTCCTGTCCTCTCTATACTTACTCATCAAAAACCTAACCATCCGAACAACGCTCCCACTAAACACAACCCCAATCATAGAGTCACATCACTACCGATATCCTCGTCACTCGTTCAATACTTGAGCGCTATCCTTGGGCGTCATATAAATCCAAGTAATGAAATACGTACACGACAACGCGCTCATCACGATCCACATGATCACCATATGGGTCCACATCCACCCTCTCCTTCTCATCGGCAATCCACTTACCAGCACAAGAATTATTAAGAGACGATAAAAACGCCAAAGTATTGAAAATCACAAACTGCCCATACGCTACCGGAAGCCTAGTTACAGTGTGTTTGTGCTTTGTGGGTGATGGTTGTTTGGAAGAGCTCTTCTGGGAAAGAAGGGGGACCACACTTCGGGGACAACCTCAATTATGTTTCCTTCTTCTCTCGTAAGTGAGGACGTTTCACAAAGTTTGGTGAATTTGATTCAATGTCTGTGTTGGCGAGCAAGTATGTTATAATCTGTAAAATATTCACAAATTCTTAACAAATGATTAAACAAAGAAAAACAAAGAAAATATTGTTGAGAGTGGGATTTGAACCCATGCCCTTTCGGACCAGAACCTTAATCTGGCGCCTTAGACCAACTCGGCCATCTCAACTTGATATTAAATATTAGTAAACATAACAAAGGACGCAGAAAGTTCATAATGCAATAGAGTAATGAACATATACACAAAAATAATCGTCAAATTTTTGGATATTTAATTTGAAGGATTCAGCTTCAGAAATGCAAAAAGCAACTCCAAAGAATTTATTTCTGAAGATATAAATTTCCTACAAGAATCATCATTTTCCCTATGAATCAATTCATATTGAAAACAGATCTTCATTGTATGCTAAACTATTACCCAGATTATATCCTCTATGCAATCTCAACTAGGTTGGCATTGTCTTAGATTATGGACAGTGAGTTATGTGAGCATTAAATCTACAGTTCACACGAAGCAGCACTAAATCTAAATCTCTTCCATTATGAACCTAAATAACTATATGAATGCATGCCACGTATTTTGTACAATCAGATGAGAAATTTCTTCAGGCCTCATTTTATTAACAGGATTACTCTAAATGGCATTGCTGCAACGAAACCATATTATTATTTATGTGAACCCATTATACATTCATGAGGGGAAAATGCTTCATTTTGCAAGTGCATCCATTTATTTGTATAATCAACTATTATTTCAGCAGCTAACAACACCTATAACTCAGAAATTTCCAATTAGGAGATGCAAATCATACCTCCAATTGCTTCTGGGACATAGCAACATGTAACACGGAGTTGCCATCAGAATCTCGTGAATTCAATAACACATCATTTCCCAATACATTCCTTCCACCAAGACCTTCAAGGCCTCAAAACCATGTTATGCCTCACACAGGTGAAGAACACTCTCTCCTGCCTTATTCAGCACCCGAGCTGACTCAGGCGCAACCAGAACCAACTCATTGATACAACAGAGGCCAGATGCAACGGAGGCCTCCCATTGTGGTCCCAAGCAAAACTACCATCAGGCTCCATAACCACTAGCTTGTTCACAATCTCCAAGTATCCTGATAGAATTAGGTCAAAATAAATAATATTTTACCAAAATCGACCCGATTAAACTCCATTTCTAGGAATCGACATGGAAATTGATGAGGAGAAAGAGTTACCCTTTGCAGAGGCGACATGGAGGGGAAGAGAGCCGTTGGAATTGGTGTCGGCAGCGAGCTTAGGGTTTCGGGACAACAACCCCTGGAAAAAGATGAGTGGCCCAGAAGGACAGCGGCGCTTTTGCTGGATTGAAGGAGTCTCGTATTGGAGAAATTGGAATAGAGTTGAGACATCGCCGGTCATCATGGAGGCGCCTGACGGGGAGGCTGTCTGATTCTTCTTGCTTCTCGAAGTGGCTAGAGTAAGCTCAGAGCCTCATGAGGTCGGTCGGTTAGAACTCTGTTAAGTTTCTAACCGACTGATATGGAGAAATTAGTCCACGGCTTTCTTCAAGAACAAACAACTAAAAAAAAGTTCACGAAATGATTATTATGACAAATTGATATAAGATTAGACACACCGCTACAAAATCGTTAATTTTGTATGAAAAAGCTCTTATGCATTGCATATGATCACTTTTGGCAAAAATTTAAGAAATTGAATGATCTAAAATGACGAAATACAATTTATGTTGTAACTAAATATAACAATTCTCCTTTCTTTTTCCTCATTCCAACTAGAATTTTGAAGTTTGGATTTTGCTAAGCTCTCTTCTCCAATCTCTGCGATTTTCGTTGTCCCGCCTCAAATTGATGTATTCATTGACTTTTAATAGTTCGATGGTTACACCCAGTCAACGAAAATGCGATTGTGGACTAAATTCTCCGGCGAAAATCTAGGGCACTTAGGAAAATTTTCAACAGAGATCCTCAGTTAAGAATGTTTCTGCCAATGTGAAGAAGATGATGAGTGTTGTAGTCAAAAAGCTGGAGAAATATCAGCAGAGGGGGAATGTTTTTTAACTGTTGCAATGTGATTTATGAGGTTTGTTTAGTTGTTTTAATGTGGTATATGACTTTGTTTAATGGTTTCAATGAGGTATATGTTCTTTGTTCTACTATTACAGTATGGTATTTATTTAACTGTTAAGTTTTGAAATGGTTGGAACCTTATAGATGTGGGTTTGCAGGTTATAAAAATTTAGTCCATTTTCATTGCTGACATGCTCCAACAATCTTTACATGCAGATTATTTGACAAACATTTTTGCTAAAGTAAAATATATGAGAGATATACCCCTACATATGTAGAAGGAGACTTTCTCCTTCTAACATAAATTCAAATACCTCATTGTAATCGTAGAATAAAAAACATATATACAACCAAGAATACTTAGTAAATGAAATAGGAAAGGGGAGTTTATGAATCTTTCATGACTTACAAGCAACACATTAATGAGCAAGATCTGAATTGGAACTAATAGCAAAATCATGTAAAATCTTATTTAGAACAAGTTTAGAAGGATGATCAAGTAGTTGACGCTAGATATAGGTAGTTAAACATACATAATTAGAAGCAGTCAATGACTTAGAAAACTCAGTAAAATTGAAAACATACAAGTTCATAGGTGACTCAAACATCACAAAAGACTTAGTAAGTATAGTACTACGATTTTGTCACAAAAGACTTATTCTTATATATACTACTAAATTAAGTTTGTAATGAAGAAGAAAATGGCAAATGCAGCTGATAAAAGCTTTATTTCTCAGTTTACTCCAGAAGAATATGATGGCTCACCTGATCCTTGACCTTGACCACACAACCAGCAGAGTCAAAGGTAAAATACAAATTAAATCCTTAATAAATTGAGAAAGTGACATTCAATTATTTGTAATATTAGGAGAATAAAGTATATTTCTTAAGAAAAGATTTCTAGACTCAAATTTTAAGGCATTATACTATATGTGACTAATAGAAATAGAAGTATCATTACCAACTAGAACTTTATATAACCATTATAAGGATTGGAGATTCTCATTGTTTTGAAGGAGTTGTTAAATGACGGTTAGCCTCCAAGTCAAGAAACCAGGCACAATGATTTGCAGATGTAGTAGTTCCATATTTGGACGCAATAAAGACTACATTGTTAGCAGCGGCTCCTCCTAAAGTCTGGTTGACCTGAGAATCATGACCTCCAAATGAGCTAGAAGAGTAGGTCGTAGTGGAACAGGCAGGTAGCTAACTGAGCTAGGTGTGAGGCATTATAGATCCTAGTTTAATTGGAGAGGAGCTGATATAGGTGATACGCATTATAGTTCCTAGTTGAAGCGGAAAATGATGAATAGATTCCAGATGAAGTGGATGGGAGCTAAGCTAGGTGAGATCCATATAGAGTCCAGTAAAAGTGAAAGGAAGATGTGCTTGTTCTATGATGCTGTAATATGATAATTGGAATGCTAGAATAGAAGCACTTGAAGGTGTGGTAGATGTGGTGCTGCAATGAAAGTTGGAGTTAGAAACGCTGCAAGATATTTTTATGTTGATTGCTACTTGATCAAACATTGTGACAAATACCATATTGTAATAGTAGAAAAAAGAACATATACCCCATTGAAACAATTAAACAAATTTCATATACCACATTGAAACAACTAAACAAACGTCATATACCGCGTTGGAACAGTTAAAAATATTCCCACTTTGCTGATATTTCTCCAGCTTTTTGACAGCAGCACTCGTATTCTTCACACTGGCAGAAACCTTCTTAGCATGAGGACCTATGCTGAAAATATTTCCAAGTGCCTGAAGTTTTCACCTCAGCAGTCAGTCCACAATCGCATTTTCATTGAATGGGTGTGGTCATCGAACTACTAGAACCCATTGAAGACATCAATTTGAGGTGGGACAACGAAAATCACAAAGATTAGAGGAGAGAGCTCAGCAAAATCGAAACTTCAAAACCCTAATTGGAATGAGGAAGAAAAAAGGGAAATTGTTCTATCAATCCCAATAGGGTTTTAGAAAGAAAAAAAAACCTCAAAATTAATTTCACTTAGGACACGTGTCAAAATCTTAACGGTGGGGCACGATGTGGGACAGAAAGAGTGGGGCAGGAGATTTGTATCCCTTTTAATGAACTCAGGTCTCCCTTTTAATGAACTCAGGTCTCCCGCATCGCTCTTCGTGCCCTAGATCGTGCATCACCGTTAATATCTTAAGGGATACAGATTTCTTGCCCCACTCTTTCTGTCCCAGATCATGCCTCACCGTTAAGATCTTGACACGTGTCCTTAGATTTAATATTGGGTTAATAACAAAAAAACTGTCCAAGGTTTACCCTATGTTAAAAGTAGGTGTTTGGGTGGTGTGGAGCGATTTCCCACGACAGCGGAGCGGGATTTACTTGCGCGGATGTAGGCAGCCTCTTAGGTGACGGTCCCTGGAAGATGACGAGAGGGGAGTGTGTTTGGGAGCTCGAATTCGACAGTTGGTTTCATCGGAATTGACTTCTCTAAAGTAATCACACCGAAACACCACATTTTAACAAAATTGAAACATTGGACACTACGGTTTAACATTTGAAACTTCAGACACCTACTTTTAACATAGGATAAACCTTGGACAGTTTTTAATTATTAACCATTTAATATTTTCCTTCTAGGTTCACCCTAAATTAATGATGAGTCACTATCTAGGACAGAAAGAGTTGTATCTTCTTTTAATAAGCAGCAAATAAAGGAAACAGAAGATACAACTCAATGATATAGCAAAATATCCACACGATATTCTTACCCTTCGCTATTTTTGCTGAAGATCATCATATTCACATAAGATATACAAACTGTCGTAGATGCACCAATTGTTTAACCTACAGTAATCTCACGCGACTATATAAACATAAGTCTCTCGTTCGTAATTCAGTTCAATTTATTACGTCCCCTACTGTATATCAGATCCACAAACTCCACCATGTCCCAGTTGAGCATCAGAGTCAAATCAACACAGAATCAAGAAGAAAATGATTGATCACACAGAAATAAATTGAAAGAGGTAGTTAAGTTAACAATTACACAAACTTAATTTAAATTACACAAACATTATCGTAGTCTGCCACAAGAGAAGGCGAGATAGTTAGTTCTCCCCCACCAACCTGGGCAGTCAACAATTTAAGTTATGCTCTAAAAGAAAGAAGCTGCTGCTGCTGCTGCTGCCATTTTACAATACAATACAGACTCACTCACAGACCCTCCATTTCCTCCACACTCAAGGGAGGAGGGTCTCTTTTCGCATACATGCACATTATCTATAATATATATATAAATAAATATAGTGGAATTGGAGATCTGAATATATTATTTCATCAACACAGTCTCCAACTTTTTTATTTGCCCCCCCATCCTTCTTTTGTTTCATAGTTGGATGGTTTCCTCTGTATCCATGCTCATCTTCCCAGCATATTCGGGTCCTAGATCACCTTCATACACAATAAAGTAGAGTTAAGTTAATTATCAAAATAGAAAGCAACAGACTTAAGGTTTTATTCCATTACTTGGTACAGTTGGAACCGGTTGATTCATCTGGTGTTGAGCCATATTCCTCGGGTTATCTGTAGAGGCTGAAGGAAACACATATCAACATCAATGATTTTTACCATTTTAGATTGCTACATACTTAAGAAACATCCTCCTTTTAGTGTATATAAATATATATAAGCAACCAGAGAGTAAGTAGCATACTGAAAGCACGGTGCCACCCTTTGACAACATCAAAGTTTTTGTATGTGTATCCAACAAAACTTAAATCATTTGGTGTCAGCAACATCTGCATCATGTTTTTGATACAAGCTACAGTTTAGAACATTAAACAAATTACCCAAACTATTACCATGTTTCGTAAAGGAGAAGAACAAACCTTCCGGGAGTTTCCAGACCCACGTCTTGCACTTGTGGGAGGATCCAGCTAATTTTTTTATAAAAAAAATGATTAGTGGAAAAATGCATTAAAATTAAGTTCTGAACTCCACATAATCATTTCCACTGAATCTACAAATATTGATCATAACTGTAAATGCTGATAGAAGAACAAAAGAGAAATGTGTTACTTCATCAAACTTCATGAAGTTTTGAGTATCAAGCTCCCCATTGACCTCTGGTTTGAAGGCTGCATCCATTTCGTAGAGTTTATCCCAGTCAACACCCGTGAACCAAGGATGAGCCTAGGACAACAACTTGCTCAGAGATACAAACAAATAAAGGAGAGCCAAACTTTTTATAATAAGAAACAAGTTAGAAGATTACTTTGATTTGTTCAGCCCCTCCAGATCCTAATCTATGGTCAGCATCACAAAGCAGCCTGCATATGAGGTCTTTTGCCAAAGGTGTCAGCCTTGCATCATCTGGAAACTTGAGATGATTCTTCCAATGAACAATCTGCATGACCATCATAAAATGAAAGTCAACAAACTTCAACTGTTTACTATTGTATATATAATTAAAATTCTGAAGTTAGAAGTAGCACAATCCTGAGAACCTAATTAGGATTATCTATATTGTGATATGAAATTGATTAGGCTCGGTAATTGCTGAGGCTGGGCATAAGACAGATGGCAACCTACTATGTCAACGTCAAGTTACAGGCAGTTAATGATACCAAATCTTCTAAATACCAGACTATACGTGGTTTTCCCACTGACAAAATTTATTCCATCTAGCCTAGATGACGTCGGATTAGAATAAAGATGGGCCCATATCCAATTTACATCTGCAAGGAAATCCTCCAAGAATTGAAATAGAAGGAAAGTTTCAACCAATTAGATACCAAATCAAGTGGAAATGGAAATATACAGAACCTTACTATAATTGATTTAATCACTAAAAGCAACCGTACATTAAATAGCACTTGAAGTATCACCTTTCTGCAAGTGGTAATTGGTTCGTCCGAGTAAAAAGGTGGATATCCTACAAGCATTTCATACATAATTGCTCCAAGCGACCACCTAAAACAAGAGAGGAAAATACTTCATAATGTCACAAACAACTACTGGGCACTTACCACAACTATTTGCATACTAATCTAAGCATAGTGAAGTTTGTTTCTACCATAGGCCTGAAATGCTTAATGAGAAGGAGATTATGAAGTTCTAACCAGTCACACTCCATGCCATATCCCTTCTTCAGCAAAACCTCAGGAGCAATATAATCCGGTGTCCCAACAGTTGAAAAGGCCTTACAAATAGATAACTTTAAGTCAATAGCATGCAACTCCAAAGGAGTTTCTCTATATGGAATGCTATTTAGACAAATCACGACAATGAGTCTGACTAGTAAATCAACACAAGAAAATAAGCTGTGGCAAAGATTGGACTACAATAGTCATTGTTAATTCATACCAATGTCCTCCTATTCATTTGCCAATGCCGAAGCTGTTCATGTGGGCTTCTCCAGCTACTTGCATTGTCAGTATCTGGTAATCCTCCATCTACATCCATAGCTTCTGCTGAAGCTCCATCATCCGTGGGTCTATTTTCACGGATTACTGACAGCGTTGTACAGTCAAGAGGCTTGCAAAGGCCAAAATCGGAAAGCCTCATATGACCATCTTTATCAAGAAGAAGGTTGTCGGGTTTTATATCCCTGTTATTAAAATGATAAGAAAACAATTACCAGGCAATATTATGCCATAAGCTAATTTAAAGTAACCGTGGTGGGGATTATTGCAACCTGTGGATATAGTTGTGTTTGTGAATAGACTCTATTGCCAGGACACTTTGTGCTATGTAAAATCTCGCAACGTTTTCTGTCAATGTGTCCTCCCGCATCAATAGAGTCATCACGTCTCCACCAGGCAGATATTCCATAATTAGATACAGAAACTCCGCATCCTGGAATGAGTAGTACAATTTGACAATGTACGTACTAGTAACTTCCGCGAGCAAGTTCCTCTCCGCTCTGACATGCTCCACCTATTAAAACAGTAGCTGGATTACCAAAAGATAGATCAAAGATGATAAAGAGTAAAGATAAGAAATGAAGCGCAAATCTTACTTGTCCTCTCCTGAGCATCTCGGATTTCTTTAATTTCTTCATCGCATAGATGCTTCCAGATTTCTTCTCCCGGCACAGTCGGACCTAAGAATTTGTCCGAGAAAACATATTGGAACTTGCAAATTTGTAATACAGGATATCATGCGCAAATCAACCGAATCATCTAGTCTCTCTTTACCTCACCAAAAGCTCCTCTTCCAATTATAGCTAAAAGTTCAAAATCATCAACGCACATCTTGTTTCTCTTCAATCGAATGAATTCTGTCTCCTTTCGTTCCAAATCTTTGATGAGATTGACTTGGACATCCTTGGGAACATCGGATGAAGCTAGTCTCCTTTCTAACACCCATCTCCTGAAATAAATGTATGTGGCTTAGAATCAATCTACAGTCAGTTTACTTAGGAGATAAATGGTAAAACAAAACAATAATAAAGAATCAATCAATCAAATAGTTCCAGATTTGTGTTAATTAAATTAACATACAAATTTGACGCCTCAGTTGCAGGTCTGTGTTAATTAAATTAAAATAATCAATTAATTAGCTCTTAGTTGATTTTAATTTTTGTCCAGTTAAATGTAGACTTCTTAACAGGACACTGAATGGATGAGAATCAGATAATATTTTGTACTCTAAGAATTAGGAACGGCGATGGACCAAGTCTAATTGATTCAAAACGTATCATTTGAAAACAATTTGGTGCAGACCAGACAATTCCAAACCGTCTCCAAACCAATATGTTATTCAATGCTTTAATGGTGCAGTCAGGATTGACGAAAAAAGAACCACAAAAGGGTTTATGTCTGGTTTCAACCAAGTATGGCTCCCAAACCTAACTACCCCACTTCCGGGGCAGATCAAACTCAAATTTCTAACAACCCCACCAACCAAACATAAAATGAAAAGAGAAGAAAGGAGGAAAGAAAGAGAGAAAACAAATATTTGCTGCATGTTTTAATCAAAGAGATTAAAGCATATATACCTTTCTCTGCGTTCTTGAATGTTCTTTCTCTGTGTCCGGTAGTGGTTCTCAATGAATTGTTTGGCAGCAGCCACCTTCTCCATGGTCAAGCTGGAGCCCAAGACCTCCTCCTGCTCTCCACCCTCTGCTTCCTCCATGATATCCTCCATCCTATAACTCTTCACTACCATGCGACACTGCAAGTCTCTGTGTTTTCTCTAGATTCCTTCCTCCTTTCCTATCAGGGCCCTAACTAACTGGTTATCTTGTTTTTTCAACTTGGCGGGCTTCCATCCACCATTCCCACTATCCTGTGGGGACAATTATTACAACTGGAAGACTATGATGAGCCATATGAGCTACTCTTTTCGATTAACGGGATAAAAAAAAAGATAAAAATAACAGAATCAGATCCAGATTTAGAAAACCGGGTCCTTCTTACCGTAAAATGATGGATCTCAGCGCTGATCTTGGTGCGAATTTATCATAAATGTAGCAACGGACTTCAGAAACAATGGCACTGACGATCTACTCGGATTCCACCAACAATGGAATGATGGATAGATGCCAGCACTAACGACATCCACTAATCGACAATCTAACACTGTAGACAGAGTTCGTCAGATCACAAGGCATCAGCTGAATACGAGTACTGCCTATGGACTAGAGTTAGATCGGTAGCAGGTTCTCCTTAATCCTGCTCTCAAGGCTGTTAGGTCTACTTACAAGGTCTCAGTAGCCCAGCTTCACCGTCGCCAACTAGTCACAGCCTGCATCATTCAAAATTGCCTCTGAGATGGATGCAAGCGGAGACGAGGTAGTGAGGTGGGATCAGCAGCAAGCAACTGAGCTGAACTGAAATGCAGGAAATGGAAACCCTAGTTTTATGTCTCCTTCGCAAATCTGATTGATCATTTTTGGGATTAGGGGAAATTAAGCATCCAATTGCACCCTCGAGTTTTGGGTGGCCTCAAATTGTGCCGTATAAAGAGCGTGGATTCTTTTTTCTCCCACAAGAAGCAGATGTTTTTATTATTAATATCTATATATATATATATATATTATATTATAAATTCTGAAGTAAAGATAATTACGTACTGAATGTGGAGATGAGAATTTTGTTTTTTACGTTAATCGATAAATTTATGATAATTGAGTTAAGAGTTTTGTAATTATTAACTCAATAGTATTGATTGCACTAGGGAGCTGAGGGTTTTTAAGTTGCAATTAATCGCAATTAAAATTTCACTGATTTCGAACCGTTCAAGATCAATGTATACAATTAATCGCAATTAAAATTTTGAACCATTCAAGATTCAATGTGCAATTATTCGCAATTAGAATTTCCATGATTTCGAATCGTTCAAGATTCAATGTATGCAATTAATCGCTATTAACATTTCAGACCGTTCAAGATTCAATGTATGTAATTAATCGAAATTAAAATTTCGTTGATTTTTAACAGACGCTTGACGCGGAGCCGGCGAACGAAGATACCAGGCGGTACAGGCGGCTGACAGTCTCAGTGGCAGAGTCATCTCTATCTCCGGCGAGATATCGTCGATGGTCATCGAAGTCATAACTGTTGCAGAACAGACACTTGACACGGATCCGACAACCAAAGGTAGCATGCGGTATGGGCATCTAAAATTTATTTGTGAATTTGCGCAATTGTATTTTTATGGTTCAAAATTTTCAGTCTTTCGTTTACTTTTTCAAATTTTAGACAGATATTTTATTAAAAATAGTGTTTCAACATATTACAAATAGTCAGTATAAATTTCATCGAATATTAGTTTGTTAATTATACATATTTGGTAAATCACCCCGCGCGATGCGCGGGAAATGCACCTAGTATATTATAAATTCTGAAAGAAAGATAATAACAGAGTATGGAGCTAGAGATTTTGTTTTTTACGTTAATCGATACATTTATGACAATTGAGTTAAATGTTTTGTAGTCATTAACTTCATAGCATTGTTTGCACTAGGGAGTTGGGGGTTTTTAAGTTGCAATAAATCGTAATTAAAATTTTGCTGATTTCGAACCGTTCAAGATTCAATTTATACAATTAATTGAAATTAAAAATTTCAGACCTTCAAGATTCAATGTATGCAATTAATCGCAATTAAAATTTCCTTGATTTCGAACCGTTCAAGATTCAATGTATGCAAGTAATCGCAATTAAAATTTCGGACCGTTCAAGATCCAATGTATGTAACTAATCGAAATTAAAATTTCGCTGATTTTTAACAGACGCTTGACGCGGAGCCGGCGAACGAAGATACCAGGCGGTACGAGCAGTTGACAGTCTCAGTGGCATAGCCATCTCTATCTCCGGCGAGATACCGCTGGTGGTCATCGAAGCCATATCTGTTGAAGAACAGACGCTTGACACGGATCTGACGACCAAAGGTAGCATGCGGTACGGGCATCTAAAATTTATTTGTGAATTTGCGCAATTATATTTTATGGTTCAAAATTTTCAGTCTTTCGTTTACTTTTTCTAATTTAGACTGATATTTTATTTAAAAATAATGTTTCAACATATTACAAATAGTCCGTATAAACTTCATCGAATATTAATTTGTTAATTATACATATTTGGTAAGTCACCCGCGCGATGCACGGGAAATGTACCTAGTTAATATAAATACATAAATATAAATGTTGTTATAGATGTAAATATAAATATTGCTATGGATGTTCAATATTATATGTGTATATTTCATCTTCCTTATTTAGACTTTCCTTGTATTGATTTTACTTCTTCTTCAAGTCTATGCAATTCTTATATAAGGGCTCTATAAGATCCATCATCAAGTCCTCTCTTCTATTATCTCTATACTTTTCTAACACGTTATCTGCATGAATTCGCTCACAATATTTTATTTTATTTTCTTCATCTATTCTAATTTGCATAGGTGAATCAAACGAAGACGATTATTAGATGGAAACTAACAACTCGCGCAGTACGCAACGAAGCCGTCCACATGAAATCCTTCACTTCGCATGAGCATATCTTTCACATGAGCAATATCCACTTCCTCATATATAATAACCCTAGTGATTATATACCTATATTAATGCTTTTGTCTTCTTCAGAATATTAACAAGATCTAACATCAACAAAAAAAAAAAATTATTATTATTATAATTATAAAATTATATTGATCGATTATTTTATATTGTAATTATTATTATCATGTGTAAAAAAATGTCGAATTATGTGGAGAAAGCTGACTTAATTAATCGATTGGTTTCCCCGAAATATGATGAAACATCACACCGATCTAGATGTCCGAGACTGCTCCACACAAGTCCACTTCACAATCACAGATCATGGCTAGAACGGTAGACGAATACGATTACCTCTTCACGTAAAACAGATTAGTATACCTATTATGATATTATTAAATTGATATGTGTTAAACTGAATAATTTATTTCGGTTCTTTAAAAAAACAAACAAAACTATTTGTCTCGAATGATTAACCGAACATACAACATAGCTATTATAATCAATTTATGAATTATTAGTTGCAATTGATATAAAACAAATCGTTATATGCATCAATATATTATGCTCCCAGAAATTAGTATAATAGCACATGAATTATCATGGAAAAAGATGGTGTGACCTAGCACATAGGTGCTTGATGCTTTGATGTCCACTAGATGTGCTTCGCTCCCTGAAGTGAGTGTTGCAACGTATGATTATTGAGGATGATATACTTCACTCCCTGAAGTGAGTGTTGAAGTTTGTGATTAAATTATGATATCATCTCTACTCCCTGAAGTAAGCATTACATTGTTTGATTAATGATTTCAATTAGAATATATTCCACTCCCTGAAGCGAGTGATACAATTTATGGTTATAATGACTCTAGAAGAGTACAAATATGATATAATTATTCTATTCACGAACATTTTTATTTTTAAAGAGATGAATTATTTATCATCATCATGATATCGACAAAGAACGATGATGCATTTTACAAATAAAGAATGCAAGAAGAGAATGCAAAGTCCAAGAAGTTACTTATATTCAACCACCAATTATTTTTGTTAGAAAAAAATATATATAATCATTCCTTACTTCTATTTTTACTTAAAATTAGTATCAAACGAAATTGATCTTGAGATTTAATGTACATGGTGTCCAACTATATTGTTGAACGGAGTCATGCGGCTCACACCTCATGATAACTTGCTGACAGAGTCAATGTATTATATTTTATATAATTAAGCTAAAACATGATTATATATAGAAGTAGTAACATGATTTTGTTTAATAAATAATCGAATATGGTGGTTATTCTAGGGAAACTTGATGAGATTTATAATTCAATTAGAAAATTGAAACACATGATTAAGTTTTATAAAAATTACGCGTTTAGTTTACGAAGTATACAAGTAGCAAAAAAAAAAATATGAAGAAATAAATAATATTTTTATTTCAAGTATATGTTTTAGTTTCAGGCGGTGTAATTAAGCATCGTAATTAATCATTTTTATATTTTCAATTAGTAAAATAATTTAACGGTTATATGCATTTTTTACATATCTTTAACCTTTATCATATTGAGTCAATGGAAAAACAAAAAATGTATACGGTAAAGATTGGATGACTAGATTATTGTATATTAATTAATAAAAAATATTGCAGACTAATATTCGGACAAATGCAATACATAATAATTAAATGAATTCTTAAATGTAATATAGTAAAGCACATTCTTGAATTTGTTAGATATTTTTTCTACTAATCAAATTAACAAAAAGTGTTTTTTTTTGCCAAAAAATTAACAAAAAGTTCAATATACAAATATTTACTTATATTCATCTAAAATATCATAATTTTTAATTGAATATATTTATATTTTAATTTATCTACATTTATTTACTTATATTTAAATTTATTATCATAGCTTAAAACAACATAATTAATAATAATAAATTTTGTCTATATTTATAATAAACTTGATGGATATACGCCCAATTTGAACTCGTTGACTTCCGAATCGTTTTATTTTGATCACCCCGTTAATGATTGTAAATCGAAACTTCGACCCAAACACCCCGCGGAAACACCAACGGTCCGGACGAGGCCGAAATACTCGTCCGGGCCGAGGTAAACTCACCTAGGTGAGGTCGGGTGGGCCAACCCTATCTCCCCTAGGGAGGGGTTGGGTGGCCACACCCAACCCCTACCCTTGGGGGTCGGATTTTCCTCCCCCCAAGGGCCCCAACACCATTTTTCGACTCCCATACTCGGTTTATTTCCGTCAACCTTCTCCGTGCCTTAAGGTCATAATTACGTGATTAAGGGCTAATTAATTGTGTTTAAAGGTTAACGATGTCATTAAGTCACCTTAATGACATCGTTGCCTATAAATACAACTCTCCCACCATTCATTTGAACATCTTGGCAAAGTGCATAATTTAGCTCTGACATCTCTCTAGCTTTATCTCTCTACAAAATACCGTATTGACTTAGGCATCGGAGAGGGTACATCAAGCACCACCCCCCCCCCCCCCTCCGTGCTTGGTATTGCCCCTCTTGCAGGGCGAGAAGAGAAGCGAAGGCAAATGACAGAAAGATACGGGCTAGGACGACAAGACTCAAGGGCACCGAATCCGCAACATCTCCAGTGAGGAATAAGGCTTAGGTCGACCGTCCGTTGACCTGAAACTTAGAACCTAACACTTGGCGCCGTCTGTGGGCTTCGAACAGAAAGCCTGGCAATAACAAGAGCGATGACGAACAGCTTAGTATCTAGGCATCACCGCCCATCTGGGGGCAATAGGCGAGGGAGACAGCCTATACCCCCAGCAAGGCAGCCTAACCCAGAGAAACAGCCTGTACACCCAGAGCCTCAAGTAACCCCACAGGCACCCCAGCCTAACAACCAGGAAGGAGGACCCTCACGCCCAGCTGGGGCTGAGTCTTCCACAGCCTCAACTCCATTGGCAAGGAGGCCACAAAGAGAGGGGGAGCAACAGGGAGTGCCATCCCAATACACGGCACCTCCTCAGGGATACTACTATGAGGCGCAACCTCAAGGATATCCATATGGGATGACGGCTCAAAGGAACGACAATCGCGCCCACACAACCAACACAAGGCCAGCATACACACAGGGAGCACATACAGTGACTCCAGGGCTGATGAGCGCGTTGGATGAGCTACTAGCCTATGGAGAGACTCTGAGGAACAGGCATGAAAGGCAACACCATCATGAAGAAGAAGAAGTCCATGAGCAAGAACAAGTCCCAGAAGAAGAACACTACTCGCACCCTCGAGCAGGGCAGCGAGAAGAACAAAGGAGAAATTACCAAAGGCCACCCCCAGAGGGAGGGCAGCAGTTTGTGCCTCCAAGGCAGCAACAGACACAACAGGATGCCAGGGCTTACACCCCGCTGGGGGCAGACAGACAGGCAAGACCTCCAAGGAGGCAAGAATTCCACCAAGTACCCCAGCAGGGATATCAGGGATACGCCTACAGTCCATACCAACACGGACAAGGGATCCCAGCAAGCCCAGTTTATAACTATGGAGGATACCAGAGAGACTATACTCCGACGCCGGTGATGATTACCCCGGAGGAGATAGAGGCCATGATAGCGAGAAAAATGAATGAGTCAAAGAGAAACGGCTTACATTGTCTGAGTGACAAAACGAACCACCCCTTCACGAGGGAGTTGGAAATGAACAAAGTGCCAGACTCCCTGCATACTATACAGATAGCAAAGTACAATGGCAAGGGAGACCCTTTGGAGCATATTCAACAGCATGAAGCCTCTCTATTCGGGAGAACTACTGATGAAAGATACAAGGCACTCCTATTTCCAAACACCCTATCAGGGGTGGCCTCACACTGGTTCTTTAGCCTACCTACTGAGAGCATCCACTCATGGACGCAGCTAAAGGTGAAATTTCTTCAGAGATACCTAGGAGAAAGGAAGCTACTCGAAGGAACAGGCTCCATCGATGATGTGAAGCAAGAAAATGATGAACCTCTGGCTGATTACTACACTAGGTTCAACCAGAACATAGCAGACATACAGGGCGACATCACTGAGGGTGAGATAATAAGAGCCTTCATAAGAAACCTAGGCCGCTTCGGGTCCACACTGGCAGAAAAGATGGCCAAGAAACCAGCAAGCACCTTAGAGGAGCTAGCAGGGAGAGTAAAAACTCATATAGACCTGGAGAGGCACAGGGCAAGTAAGAAAGCCAAGATCCAAGCAGCTAAGGAAGACAATGCAAAGCCGAACAGAGGAAAGCCACCTCAGGCACCTCAACACACAAGGCAGCAGGAGTGGCGTCCGCCTCAGCAAAGAAATCAGATGGGCGAACCACTGAAGGCTAGGGAAATAAATGTCATCAAGTTCATACCATTGAACACCACCCCAGCAGTTGTCTTAAGAGAGATGCGAAATCAGAAACTTTGGTCACCCCCTGCAAGATGGAGAGCCCCAATGGTGGGGACTCACAAGGACAGATGGTGTGATAACCATGAAGCATACGGGCATGACACGAACGAATGCTTCAGCCTGAAGCTAAGCATCAACAATATCATCCAAAGGGGGGAAGCTAAAACAGTTCGTGGATCATGGGGGAAACAGCATACAGTTAGGGCCATCATACAAGGACAAAGGGAAAAACAAAGTAGACTATAATCCCCCACCCAACAAGAGGGGGACTATAAACATGATACACGGAGGAGTGGCATCAGGTGGCCCAACTGCTAATGCAAGGGAGGTTTACGCATCCAAACTGAGCTCAGTACCAAGGTGGAGAAAGAGACCACGAGAAGGAGAGGAGATGAAGATTGAATTCTCGGAGAAGGACAAGAGCCACATTGTCTTCCCACATGACGATGCTTTAGTCATCACAATAGACATTGATAACTTTGATGTAAAGAGAATACTGGTAGATGGGGGCAGCTCGGCAGACCTCCTAAGCCTAAGGGTCCTAGAAGAAATAGGAAAAACGAAGGCAGACATCAAACCAGTCAACTTCCCTCTGGTTGGCTTCTCAGGGGCAACAAGTTACCCCCTAGGAATGATAACCCTGCCAGTGACCATGGGCCAAGGATGGACACAGCTGAAGGTGAACGTTAACTTCTTGGTGGTTGAAAGCCTGGGAGCCTACAATGGGATCCTAGTAAGAACAACCATAAATCCATATGAAATCGTACCATCTACCGTACACCAGAAATTGAAGTACATCACTGAGAATGGAATTGGAGAAGTTCTGGGTGATCAACGCACTGCAAGGCAGTGCTACGTCAACTCCATGAGACGCGGATCACACAGGTCAGACACAGTGGCAATGGTCATGATAGGGGCCAACCAAGACAACAAGAAGGTGATGAGGAGACAAAGGCAAAGAAAGATGAAGAACGGAGTTGCACTCCGCCTGAGCAGGAAGCTTTTTCAAGGAATGGCTAAGAAGAGACACATGAGCAAGGCTGTAAAGGTAACAAGCATACCTTGGCAGCCAGAAAGTGTAGAAGGAAAGAGAACAAGGGACTCCATCATAAGAGGTTTCCGATACATCGACGACATAAGCAAATGCCGAGGGAGCCCATGTCAAGCTACTTCGAGAGATTTTTCAGTTATGGTGCCAACATGGACATCACAAGAAGAGAGGCCGTCAGAGCCTTCATTAGAAACATGCATCCAAACTCATTTGAAGCATATGGAGGGCTTTATGAGATGGTCATGACAAGCACGATGAGAGAACTCAAGGAAAAGCTAGACAAGGCGTTCGCAAAGGAGATGGAGCAACCGGAAGAAGTCCTGGAGAAAGAAAGAGATACTGATGCACTAGAAGGAGGTATAAATTTCAAATTCACACCCCTCACAGTGAACATAGAAGAAATCTTTCAGAGGCATCTCAAGGAAGAGCTACCCACATGCAAAGAGGAGGGCAAGGCCTTCCTAGGAAGAGATGAACAGGGTTGGTGTGAGTACCATGGGACCTGGGGGCATCAAACTAACGACTGCATGGTGCTGAAGATAGAAGTGGAGGAGATGATTTATAATAGAGGCCTAAGGGAGTACTTAGCAGCAGACAAACTCACCACCCCATATCCTTAGTTTCATATTTAGCACTTTGCATGTTCAAACATTCTAAGTTTTCCAAAAACAACTTTTGAGAAGGAGAACTCAAGAAGTTACTCCAACTCTACAACTATCTTTGATTTCCTCAAAAGGGTGTCTTGATCCACCCAAGGCATCCCATGTGTACAAAAAATATGAATGCTCCTAAGGGAGTAGGAGTTACTCAAAAAAGTATTTTCCAATGAATGCGGTGATATAATCATTGAGTTATCCTTACACAGATATGACATCAAGTCGACAACGCCTTCAACGCCACCAAGAGCGTATCTTGAGAGTAGTTCTAAAACTACGAACCCTGTGCCCTCCGGGAGCCTATCCCGCGAACAGATTCGACGCTCCCAAGAGCGTATCTTGAGAGTAGTTTTTACACTACGACCTTCGACGCCCCAAGAGCGTATCTTGAGAGTAGTTTTTACATTACGACCTTCGACGCCCCCAAGAGCGTATCTTGAGAGTAGTGTTCATACTACGACCTTCGACGCCCCCAGGAGCGTATCTTGAGAGTAGTTTCTATACTACGACCTTCGACGTACCCAAGAGCGTATCTTGAGAGTGGTTTCCAAAAACTACGAATTTCGACACCCCCAAGAGCGTATCTTGAGAGTAGCTTCTAAAACTACGACCTTCGACGCTCCCAGGAGCGTATCTTGAGGTAGATTTCAAACTACCAGATTCGACGCCCCCAAGAGCGTATCTTGAGGTAGATTTCAAACTACCAGATACGACGCCCCCAAGAGCGTATCTTGAGGTAGATTTCAAACTACCAGTTTCGACGCCCACCAAGAGCGTATCTTTGGTCTGACTACTGGTGTCCTCCGGGAGCGTATCTCGTGAACAGTTTCGACGCCCTCCGGGAGCGTATCTCGCGAACAGTTTCGACGCCCACCAAGAGCGTATCTTTGGTCTAACTACTGGTGCCCTCCGGGAGCGTATCTCGTGAACAGTTTCGACGCCCTCCGGGAGCGTATCTCGCGAACAGTTTCGACGCCCACCAAGAGCGTATCTTTGGTCTAACTACTGGTGCCCTCCGAGAGCGTATCTCGTGAACAGATTACGACGCCCACCAAGAGCGTATCTTTGGTCTAGCAGTGCCGTATATATCATTTAAAGGGTATCAGAAGAGATCATTGCACCATACTAAGAAGGATCCCATGAGAAAATAATGGCAAAGTAAAGTTATACAAAGAACACATAATGTTTTTTCTTGATGAGATAGCAGGTATGGCATGAAGGAAAACACAAAAGAAGGATAAGTAAAGGAAACACACCAAGAGAAGAGTCCACGATCAAAGGAATACATACAAAAGCATACGAAGTACCCATCAAAAGGCAAGTGATCCACACTGCCAACAACACGATACGAAAAAGGAAAGCAACACAAAATCCTACAGCAATCCCAAAAGATACTCAACCCATCAAAGGGGAGGAAGAGTATGGTCGTATATACAAAGATAGAAAGATGTCAATACATCAACCAGAGCCCTCTGGGGAGTCACCCTGACCCCCTGAGGCCGAACCACCAGCAGAGATAGAGGAAGAGGAGGAAGAGTCCGAAGTGTCAATATCCACAGGCGTAGCATCCACCTGTGCAGGGGCAGGCTCGTCTGCAACAGCAGCCTGACCCCTAAGGACAGCCATGTAACCAGTAGCGTACGGTCCAAAATCACCCAGATCGCCAACCGGAAACAGAGGATCAATACGAAAAATATGGTCAACAAGATACTCGCCAAACTGGTTCATCTCCTGAGTAAGCCGCACACTGTAGTCAGCAGTAAAGGCAGAGGAAGCCTTGTACTCAGACACTGCGACAGTCCTCTCCTCTGCCCGGCACCTTGCCTCAAGTTTCCGCAACTCCTCAGAATGGAGTGAAGATGCGACCTCAGCCTCCCGGCGTAAGCTACCTACGGTAGTCTCAAGTAAAGACACTTGGTCCCTGAGCTCCTCCATCTTCAGATCGGACAGGCGTGCCTTCTCAGTGGCAGTGGCAAGCTCCGCCTTCAGGGATACCTGGCTATCCTCAAGAGCCTTCTTCTCGTCGGATAGCTCGAGCACAAGGGATGACATGTTCACCATGTCAGACATACCCTGAAAATTTAAACAAGAGATGAGTAACTGGAAAAGCAACCACATGAAAGTAAAAGGGGAAAGCGAGACACCACTCACAGGCACATAACGGGATAGTACACCCTGAACGAAACGCCGGGTCTCCCTAGGAGACTTAGGCTGAGCAGCGCGATCACCAGGAGGGATGGCACCGCGAAGCACACAGATACCAACCTCCGGAGTGCGCAAGGAAGACCCGCTATCAAGGTGGAACTCCTTCAACCCAGCAAAAGGAGTCCACTCAGACCCAACGATATCCTCGTCAGTAAGGCGCGTGAAATCCTTCCGACTCAAATCCGGAGGCCCACCTATACAAACAAAGCAAGATAAAGAAAAATACAAACATAGAAGCATCAGCGACATGGAGGAGATCGAACCTGACGACAGTGCCCTCGGCTGGGGGGCAGGGGATGGAGAACCAGTGACCACTCCACCATCACCAACAGGTCGCTTCCCTTTATCAGCTCGGGAAGGCGCCTCTTCGACCACCATCTCTTTGTCGCGAGACAGGGTCGGGGGACGAACAACAGGCGGAGGAGGATCTGCAGCTTTCTTCCTCTTGACAGCCGAGGCCCCGGCCTCAGAGTCGGACCTCCGCGACTTGGACTTAGAAGGTCCAGAGCCCTTGCCTACGGAGACAACCCTCTCGGTCACCAGGGGAGAGTGCCCTAGCAATGCAAAAAAAACAAGGTAAGAAAAACACAAGTATACCATAAAGAGGCAAAGAGAAGGAAGTATACCAGAGGCCCCAGCAGTTTTCCCAAGCATAGGGGACTTCTTCAGAGTAGAGCTAGATGGAGCCCTCCTCTTGCTCAGATCGACCGGTGCTGCCTGCACGTTATATGTTTTCCCGTGAAACCAACCTACAAGGGAAAAGCAGAAAGTAAATGTAGATGAGAAGACTAAGTAACATACCGAACCCCCGGAGTCAGGAGTCAAACTGATCCCTGCCTCATAAAGATCTGTCTCGGTCACTAAGGACACGGGGCAGTATGACTGGGTCCTGTTGGTCTCATAGATGGCCTTCATAGTCTCTAAATCCGCAGAAGAGAACTCCCCAAAGGCAGGCCAGCCGTCTGACCGATCCTCATTCAAGACCGACCAAGTAACATATCGATCCGTAATGAAGAAATAATGTTTGGCCCAGTGGCTCTCCGAGTTATCACTCCGGGCCATGAAGCGAAGAGAAGTATCCCACTCGACCCCGCTCAACCCGAAGTCAGCAAATCGGGAATCTTTGAGGGACGGATGGTGAGTTACAAAAATCGTGAAGCCTACCTTCCTCTGATACTGGAATCGATAGAAGCATCGGAACAAGACCAGTGAGTACTTCCAGGAGTACCAGTGGCATAACACCCGGAAGCCCACCCAGACACGGATAGCACTAGGAACAAGGTTCACAGGGGAGATCCTAAAGAACCTACTCAATTCTACAAGATCATCGCAATAAGGCAGCCGCAATCCAAATCGAATTCTGGAAGGGTAAACAATGACCTTCCCCCTGGGGGGCTCTGTCACTGTCTGGCGGGCATTCCCCAAGGAAGGGAGGAAGGGATATAAAGGCTCATCTAAGGGGCAGATATCACCTAAAGTAACGTGCTCGTTATAGTCAGACCTAGTCAGATAGTTCTCCGAAAAAGCAGCGAGACCTAAATCAAAGGCAGCGAGAAATTCCAAAGCTCGAATCAGGCTCCGACTAACACCCCGGCTCAGATTTCGACACTAAGCTAATGGCAGGAAAGGAAGTAATGCGACGAATAGAAAAGAAAGAGAAACTTACTCATCCTTCGAAGGATGTAACGCCTTTGCAGAGTTTGCGTACGGGGACACCACCACGAATACAGTACCTGCCACGGCACGACAGATGTCAAAACAAGAAAACTTCCGGAAAGACCGAGCATACCCCGGCATCCGACAAACAACAACCAAAGATTCGAAGGCATCCAACAAAGATAACAAACACGCGCCAAGGACACCACGACGACCAAATCGGACAATTTTGTTCGAACCGAAAATCAATTCCCGGACAAAATTACAATTACGCCCCTCAACGGAAATCAACACACAAATGGCGCCTCGACATCAAAGTTAAAACGGGAATAGTTCAATCGGACAAAAAACTATCTCCGGACGACCGGTCAAAAAATTTTCCCCAAATCGGCGGTTATCTACGGCAATCACATATTCAATCAAGCATCGGCAATCAAATATCGGCAATTCAAAAATCAACATTTTACACGGTAACGAAAAGGAGAAGATTGGACCTTCGGAAAACCCGACCCGATTTGATAAACGGGTCCGGAAATCAAGCTTCGATGTTGACCGGAACCAGCCCCTCGCCGGAGCTTCGATTTCGTCGTCGCCGGAGCCGAGCTACGCCTGGTCCCGCCTGCCCCGCCGCCGTAGCCGTCCGCCGAAGTCACAGGAGCCCTCGCCGTCGCAAATGGCCGTCCCCGTCGCCTCAGCCGCCCTCCGCGCCGCCGCTAGCTGTTTGTCCCGATCAGCTGCCGCCGTGCCGCCGGGAGCTGCTGCCGTCGCCTTAGGACCGTGCCGCCGTGTCCGTGCTGGCCGGAATTCCTGGTCCCCCACCAGAATTTTGGCCGGCCCCTCTCCCTTGGTGTGCAAGAATTCCTCCCTTAGTCTCCAAGTGTGAGGAAAAAAGGAAAAGATGACAATGGTGGCTAAGTGAGGTAATTTCTTTACTCCTCTATATATTTGAAAAGGTGTAGGGTTTTTTAAAGTGACATAATCACAACCCTTCATTTAAAATTAGATGAGATCTAAGGGTTAAAGGAAAACTATCATCTTTACCTCCCTTAGACTATGGTTAGGCATATTTCCACTCAAGTTAACACCCCATGGGTTTATTTTTAAGCATCCCATACTTAGAAAAATTTTAGACCAAAATTAAATTTTTTCTCCATTTAGACTTACCCCGACATGAAATTGAAGCATGGACCCGTTTAGCTGTATTCGTATTACATCCCCACGCGAGCATATATTTTTCAAGTATACGCCCATGGCGGGGATAGATTTATTATTTCCATCTCAGACGGACACGTGCTTGGACACGTGTCCGTGCTATTCTGACGTTTGCAATTCCTCTATCTTATAAGGCAGGGGGCAGAGTCAGAGACACACATCCATGGAGAAGTAAGTATTCCGACAAAAGGTAAAATCCCGGCTTCAAATTGCGCGTGTCATACCATCCTAAAATAGAGTCAATCAAGGGTCAGGCCATTGGTTGACTCGGGGGCATGTGATGGATATACGCCCAATTTGAACCCGTTGACTTCCGAATCGTTTTATTTTGATCACCCCGTTAATGATTGTAAATCGAAACTTCGACCCAAACACCCCGCGGAAACACCAACGGTCCGGACGAGGCCGAAATACTCGTCCGGGCCGAGGTAAACTCACCTAGGTGAGGTCGGGTGGCCACACCCGACCTCCCCTAGGGGAGATCGGTTTGGCCAACCCTATCTCCCCTAGGGAGGGGTTGGGTGGCCACACCCAACCCCTACCCTTGGGGGTCAGATTTTCCTCCCCCCAAAGGGCCCCAACACCATTTTTTGACTCCCATACTCGGTTTATTTCCGCCAACCTTCTCCGTGCCTTAAGGTCTTAATTACGTGATTAAGGGCTAATTAATTGTGTTTAAAGGTTAACGATGTCATTAAGTCACCTTAATGACATCGTTGCCTATAAATACAACTCTCCCACCATTCATTTGAACATCTTGGCAAAGTGCATAATTTAGCTCTGACATCTCTCTAGCTTTATCTCTCTACAAAATACCGTATTGACTTAGACATCGGAGAGGGTACATCAAGCACCACCCCCCCCCCTCCGTGCTTGGTATTGCCCCTCTTGCAGGGCGAGAAGAGAAACGAAGGCGAAGGACAGAAAGATACGGGCTAGGACGACAAGACTCAAGGGCACCGAATCCGCAACATCTCCAGTGAGGAATAAGGCTTAGGTCGACCGCCCGTTGACCTGAAACTTAGAACCTAACAAAACTCATTTATTATTTTAATTTAATTATTATACTATCAAAGTTAAATTTATAAATCAAAACTAATGTTTGGAATAAAAAAAATCAATCAACCTTAACAAATATTGGTGTGAAGTAATATATATTAATTTTAAATTAGTCAATGAAATTGTGATACGTTAATAATTTTTTGCTGATATTATACATTATATCATTAAATTCTTCAATTTTAATTTATAACTGATAAATATTTTTCATTATCATTTAGTACCTTTATTAATAATATAAAATTATTCAACTATTTTGCAGTTCCTATGTAACATTGAAAATAAATTTTGAAATCTCTTGGTCAACTGATTACTAAATATATGGTATAGTTAATAGTTGTTTGACCACTTATATTATTATTATTATTATTATTATTTACTTACTTACTTATTTATTTATTTATTTATTTATATGTTGACCTTAACTAAATATCTCAGGTTAAAATTCCACTCGAAATTTTGAAGTGGAAAAATATTTAGAACTAGCAATTTACCCTTGCGTGTAAGACGTTACGAGTAGAGATTATTCTAAGATCTAGCACCTAAAACACACCGTGGGAAACTTTCAATTAAATAAGCAATTAAATACTTGGAAAAAAAAAAAAGCAATTATATTAAATACTAACAGTAATATTTATTACGTTGGTATTTACTTCTTTTAACACTTTGATGGTTTGTAATGAAATACTTAAATAATCAAAATATTATAATTCTAAATCCACTAACTAGCAAACATAACCTCAATTTGCACGTGGTCGATGTTCGATTATGACATAATTAGATGGGTTAAAGTAGTATATTATACCTAACATTTGTGTTGTTGAGTTTTATTTTTCTATTTATTTCAAATAAAAATACTAATAAAATCAATCCATATAAAATTTGAATTATTGCAATATTCAAAAAATTAAATAAATTACATATCGCGCAACGCGCGGGTTAGCCACCTAGTAAGTCCCTAATTTATCAAACATCAGTTAGTAATGAAACAATGTTCATTTGTAATAATATCCGAAGTTTTATTGCTATTGTATTATTAGTTTGAATTTCTTGTATTTTATGTTTGAATTACTTTCAAATTGGATAGTTGTATTTTTTAATGGATTCAATTATTATTTATTGATACATTTATGGGGATCCTGATCTCATGCCCTCTCCATGCCCTATGTAGGGTTTCACTATGGCCGTTAGGCCCTTTAACGGTGAGTAAACGGTGAATAGGCCCACTGGGTCCTAAAAGGGGTCAAGAAGACCAGTGCGAAGGGTCCCGACAAAATGAGTCCCGATGGTGAAAGTTCCTGACAGAGTCGGTCCCGATAGGCGAGCCGGACGCTCCCGATGAGATGCCTTTAAGTAAGCCCCGATGATGAATCCCTGAGAATATTGGCCCTGTCACGATGACGAGCGGCCCCGAGCGGTGACACAATGAGATAACTCTGGAGTCCCGATATTGGTCGGGACTTGCTATCAGAGGTTGAGGCCGAGATACGCGGAGCGTAGCCGAGATAGGCGAGATCATGGCCGAGATAGGCGGGATCGTGGCCGAGATACGCGGAGCGTGGCCGAGATAGGCGAGATCATGGCCGAGATAGGCGGGATCGAGGCCGAGATAAGCGGGATCGTGGGCTAACCGCCCCAGCGGTTCACCAGGTAACTGAGGTAGCTCTTCGCCTATAAAAGGGCAGAAGTTACCTCAGATCATATACGTTTTGAATACTGAGACTCTTGCTTGCCAGTTTATTGAGATTATTGAGATACTCATTTAAGCATCGGAGAGGGATTCTGGGTCACCGCCCGGTCTATTCCTCTCTTGCAGGATTACGTGGAGCAAAGGATTTCGGATCGCCGTCAAGACCGTACCGGAGTTCCTACCGTGATCCAACATTGGCGCCGTCCGTGGGTAACGCAACGAAAAGCAACAATGACCTCTACTCGTTCAATGGCGGCTGGTAAGCAGAGAAAGGAAGGACAATCTGGTGATTCCCGTCATCCTGTTGGAATACTGAATTCGCCACCGGAGCGTGCTGAGGACCAAAATCTCCCTGCTGAGGTTTCCCGAACAGGGGGCACAACGAAGTTCCGGAGGATACGGCAAGACACCAAGGGAATAGGGAGGAGGATGCTCCCGATGCTCCTCCAAACGCGGACCTGGCAAAGGCCGTGGCGGATGCCATGCCGATGTTCCTAGAGGCTATGGAGGCTCTCCTAGAGTGAAGAGAGGCGGCCAGGAGGCAGGAGGAGGTGCCTCCGCCAAGGGAGGTTCAGAATGTACAGGAGGCCCAACCAGAAACCAGGACAGTGGCAAGGAGCCTGCTCAGTCGGAGCGATTTGTGATTGATGGGCCAGGACCAGTGCAGCATAGAACCATTCCCCTTAATGGTCCCATTACCCCCGACCAGGTGGTGAAGATCGTGAACATCTGCATGGGGGACCAGAAGCCGATGATGTCGGAACTGAGGGATCGATCCACTCATCCCTTTGTTCCCCGACTGATAGACACCCTCGCCCCGCCAGGGCTGGGTATCCCCACGATTAAGGAGTACGATGGCGAAGGAGATCCAGTTCGCCATGTCCAGAAGCATCTCATGGCCAGTTTGGGCAGGGCCCCGAATGACGATATCGTATGTGTGCTGTTCCCAGGTACGCTCGGGGAGAGGGCCCTGACGTGGTTCTTCAGCCTGCCCCCAGGATGCATCTCCAGCTGGGCCGATATGCACGACCGTTTCTTTCAGCAGTACCAGGGTCGCCGGCGCCTCTTGAAGAGCGTGAGGTCCCTCGCCCAGGTGGTGCAGAGGCCCGACGAATCGCTAGCGCACTATTACCAGCGGTACACTGTCAGTGTGGCCGAGATCGATGAGGAGATATCAGAGGGAGAGACCATTCGCACCTTCCTTCGGAACCTTACAGCCCCCTACGGTTCCGACCTGATGCACAGCGTGGCTGAGAAGGCCGTGTGGAACATGGAGGCACTGCAGAAGAGGGTGAAGCAGCAAATCGACGTGCAAGAGTCGAAAATAGCTGCCCGAGAGCTTGATCCTCCGAAGTCGAATAGGGGGAAGCAGTCGCTCAAGCCATTGGATGACCATAAGCGGAAGGATAAATCTGAGGGCAGTCGGAGTCGAGGTCGTTCTGATCGAAGGGAGGACAGACGTCCCCCGAGGAAGGACAAGCGGGAGGACTACCAAATCCTTATAAATAGCTCCATGGCGGGGGTGTTAATGGTGATGGATCGACAGGGTATCTCTAGGTATCCCCCGAAGAAGGAAGAAGAATTTTTAGGATCCCGCACCGATCGTTATTGTCGGTTCCACCGTGCCAGCGGTCACGACACTAATCATTGCCGGGAGTTGAAGAAGGAAATCGAAAAGCTGATCCAGAAGGGGAAGCTTAAGGAGTTTGTGGCTGAAAGGCCGTGTCGTTCCCGCTCCCGATCTCGATCGCGGTCCCGTTCCCGATCTCGCGATCGGTCCCCAAAGAAGAAGAAGTCTGAGCTGGAGTCTTCTGGTGCCCGTAAGGAGAAGCGGGGCACCATCAATGTGATTCACGGAGGATTTGCCGCAGGAGGTGACACCACAGCCTCTCGAGAGGTCTATGCCTTTAGAATTTCCGCTGCTGTGGTGCTGGGCAAGAGGTCCCGATCCTGGACCGCGAAGGAAGAGATGGTGATTTCCTTTTCAGCGGAGGACCTGATAGGTGTGGAGAGTACACACGATGACGCTTTAGTCGTGACCCTGGACGTAGATGGGTACGAGATGAAGCGAATTTTGATTGACGGAGGGAGCTCCTCCGATATTCTGTTTATGGATGCGCTGGAGGCCATGGGAAAAACGAAGAAGGATCTGAAGGAGGTGAACTTTCCGATGGTTGGGTTCTCTGGTTTTACCTCCTACCCGCTGGGAATGATCACCTTACCAGTGGAGTTTGGTAGCGGGTGGAAAGCGGAAAGGAGGAATGTGGACTTCGTGGTGGTTGAGTCCGCGGGGACCTACAACGCGATTATCGGGAGAACCACCATCAACCCCCTGATGGCTGTTGCCTCAACAGTTCACCAGAAGATGAAGTTCCCGACTGACCATGGAGTCGGGGAGGTCAAGGGCGACCAGGTGGCTTCCAGGAAGTGCTATGTTAATGACACCCGAAGGAAAAGACCTGAGGCTATGACTATCCTCCAGACCGATGCTGATCCCAGAGAGGAGTTTGGGCGTCCCGCCCCTATGGAGGATTTGAAGGAGGTCGAGATTGACGGACCTCAGAGGAAGGTGAAAATCGGGTCCGCCCTGTCTAACGAGAGGGCCCGAGAATTGATTGAGCTGCTGAAGGAGTTTAAGGAGCTGTTTGCCTGGTCCCCGAGTGACATGCCATGAATCAGCCCCGACGTGATTGAGCACGAGTTGAAGATTGATCCCGCGATCAAGCCTATCGCGCATAAAAGGCGTCCGATGGGCGCGGACAAGAGAATCGCGATCCAGCAGGAAGTGGGCAGGTTGCTCGACGCTGGGTTTATCAAGGAGCTCCGATTCCAGACTTGGGTCGCCAACCCGGTTCTGGTGAAGAAGAGTAATGGGAAATGGCGGATGTGTGTGGATTTCCGCGACTTGAATAAGGCTTGCCCGAAGGATTGTTACCCGCTTCCGAGAATCGACCAGTTGGTGGATGCCACGTCGGGACATAAATTGCTGAGCTTCATGGATGCTTACTCGGGCTACAATCAGATCAAGATGGCTAAGGAGGATGCCCCCCACACAGCTTTTTATGCTGATAGTGACATCTATCACTACGATGTCATGCCTTTCTGATTGATTAATGCCGGGGCAACCTATCAAAGGATGGTGAACAAGCTGTTCGAGGATATGCTGGGGAAAACCATGGAGGCTTAAGTGGACGATATGCTGGTAAAGTCCTGACAGGCTGAGGATCATGTTCACAACCTAGCCACGGCGTTTGAGCGGATGAGGCTTCATCAGGTTCGCTTGAATCCGACCAAGTGTGCCTTCGGAGTGCATTCAGGGAAGTTTTTGGGCTTTATGGTAAGCCAGAGAGGAATTGAGGTGAACCCTGAGAAGCTGAGGGCAATCGAGGAGATGCAGTCTCCGATAAATCATCGGGAGGTGCAAGTGCTGAATGGCCGACTGGCTGCAATGAATCGCTTCCTTTCCAAGGCAAGTGAACGATCTATGCCGTTTTTTGAAGTATTGAGGGCCAACAAGAAGTTTGAGTGGACTGCCAAGTGTGAAGAGGCATTCCAGGCACTCAAGCAGCACCTTCGCACCCTCCCGCCATTGGCGAAACCGATCTCAGGCGAGCCGCTCTATCTATATTTGGCTGTTTCTGAGTTTGCTATTAGCTCTGTGTTAGTGAAGATTGTCGAGGGTAATCAAGTCCCTGTGTATTATGTAAGCAAGGCGTTTGCCAAATCTGAAATGAATTATCCCGCCGTTGAGAAGTATCTTTTTGCGTTGATCATTACTGCTCGGAAGCTGAGGCCTTACTTCCATGCGCATGAGATTACTGTGTTGACAAATCAACCTCTGAAGCATTTTTTGAACCGACCTGATGCGTCGGGGAGATTGGTGAAATGGGCAGTCGAGCTTAGTGAGTTCCGCATTCACTTTGCTCCGAGAACGGCTATTAAGGGCCAGGCGTTGGCGGGTTTCATAGCAGAGTCTACAGCCCCTGATCTGGAAGAAGCGGGCCCTGTAGAGGGGGCAACTATGGAGGTCCCGATAGCAGAGCAACCAGAAATGGCAGAGCAATCAGAACAGCCAAATGAGGAAAATACTTGGGAAATGTACACGGATGGCTCTTCGAGTGCAAATGGATCAGGAGCAGGGTTCGTATTGATACCACCAGGCGGGGGTGAGCCCCTTCGATATGCTTTGGCCTTAACGTTTAGGGCCACGAACAATGAAGCTGAGTATGAGGCTCTTATCACAGGCCTCAAAATTGCCAAAGGTACGGGAGTTGGTCGCTTACGGGTGAAATGTGACGCGGGCCTGATTGTGAATCAAGTCCAAGGACGATATGAGGCGAAGAGCCCGATGATGAGAAAGTACCTTCGCGAGGTGCAAGTCTTGAAGGAGAGCTTCAAAAGTTTCGAAATCGAGGCAATCCCGAGGGAGGAAAACGCGGAAGCGGATGCCTTGAGTAAATTCGCCTTGGGGGCACCCCTAGAGGAAAATCGGAAGGTGCACTTTTTGGAGAAGGTGATCTTGTCGACCACCGATCCATCGGAGGTGTGTACTATTGAAGCAGGATCGGAGGAGGAGCCCACTTGGATGACCCCGATAGTCGCGTATCTGACCACGGGGGCAGTCCCCGATGATGGAGTACTAGCTGACAAGATACGTCGGATCGCAGTTAATTACGTGGTGGTGGACAATCGGCTATACAAAAAGGGGTGGTTCTCGACTCCTTACTTGAAATGTTTGGCCGAAACCGACACAAATCGGATCCTGAGGGAGGTGCATGAAGGGGTCGCGGCTTGTCATGAAGGGGCTCAATCCATTACGAGGAAAGTGCTGAATTGGGGCTATTATTAGCCTTCGATGAGCAAGGGCGACGATGTTAGTCCGATCCTGTGACGCGTGCCAGAGGTATGCCCCGAATATCGTGGCTCCGACTGCTAATCTGACATCCATCAAGAGTGCTTGGCCCTTCGCGCAGTGGGGTATCGACTTGGTGGGACCCCTCCCACAGGCACAAGGTCAGTGTAAATATTTGCTCGTGGCCATTGATTATTTTTTGAAATGGATAGAAGCTAAGGCATTGGCCAAGACGACGGGGAACCAAATCGTCAAGTTTCTCAAGACCTATATTATATCCAGATACGGGATCCCTAAGGTGTTGATTAGTGATAATGGTCCTCCGTTTAATGGGGCTCAAGTGAAGGAGTATCTGGAGGAGTTGAATATAGAGCATCGGACAGCCACTGTCCATCATGCTCAAACTAATGGACAAGTGGAGTCAGCCAACAAAATCGTGATGGATGGCCTGAAGAAAAGGGTCTATGCCTTGAAGGGCAAATGGTTGAACGAGCTGGAAAATGTGCTTTGGGCTGTTAGAACGACACCCAAACGATCAACTGGGGAGACTCCGTTCGGCCTTGTTTATGGCACGGAGGCCGTTGCTCCCGTGGAAATAGCTGTGGCGTCCCATCGGATGAGATATTATGAGCCCTTGACGAATGATGAAATGAGACGTCTGGAATTGGACTTGCTAGAGGAAAAGAGGCGGGAAGCCGATGAAGTCCAGGCTCGAATGCGTTTGGCGACGGCCAGATATTACAATCGGCGAGTTAAGTCCCGACAATTCTTCGTCGAGGAGCTGGTCTGGCGTAGGAACGAGTTCACCCTTTTGGATCGGATCAACAAGATGTCGCCAAAATGGGAAGGACCTTATAAGGTCGTGGGGATGCCAGCTCCAAATGCGTACAAGTTGGAAGACCTCGATGGCAGAGTATTGAAGCATTCTTTCAGTGGCGAACACTTGAAGAAATGTCATGCTTGATGAAAAGTCGCCTTTAGTGGTGCCCGATGAAAAGTCGCCTTTAGTGGTGCCCGATGAAAAGTCGCCTTAAGTGGTGCCCGATGTAAAATCGCCTTAAGTGGTGTAAGTTATTTATCGTTTGATTCGATGTAAGCAGATTTTGTGCCATCAATGAATAAAGAGGTTACTTCCGATCAGATTATTCTTAGATTTATCCTAAGTGTTGTTGAGTCGCCTTAAGTGCGCACGAGGAAAAGTCGCCTTAAGTGGTGCACGAGGAAAAGTCGCCTTAGGTGGTGCACGAGAAAAAGTCGCCTTAAGTGGTGCACGAGATTAAGTCGTCTTAAGTGATGCATGGTTCTTGGATTTATTCTAAGTATTGCGAAGTCGCCTTAAGTGGTGCAAGTGGTTAAGTCGTCTTAAGTGATGTGTTGAAATGTCTTAAGTGGCGAGGTTTCGCCTTAAGTGGCATGAAAAAGTGTTAAGTCGCTTTGAGAAGTGTAATGGAAAATCGGAACTAAGATAGTTTGATATTGATGAGGGCTCAAAGTCCCGAGGATGCATTAGAGGGAGAGGAAAAATACAAGACTATAAAGATAGAGTATTTAAGCTTGGTCCTTGTTGGCGTCAGCGGGAGCAGGGTCCACAAGATCTGTGGCAGAAGGCTCCACAGGTTCAGCTGCCGGAGGGTCGATTATCAGGGCATCGGCACTTGGAGGCTCCGCCATGTCTTCAACACCCGCGGGAGTGTTCCCCTCATCACTCTCCTCCGAGAGGGCGAAGTACCTCTTCGCAAAGGGAGCGAGAGTCGCAGACTTGTCGAAGTTGATGGTGTCGCCATACTCCAGATGGAGCTCCTCGACCGCGTTGAAGAGGGTGTTCTCCACCTCCGCTGTGCAGAATTTCACCGCGTCAGCTTGGAAGTCCTCGGACCCCCGATAATCTTCCCGGCCCTTGGTCTCAGCCGCGACCAGCTTCGCAGGAACCTCAGCGATTTGCTCCTCCAGAGCCTTCTTCTCGAGGACAAGTTTGTCCCGAGCTTCTGCATCCTTTTGCCGCTCCCACTTCAGCAGCCCCTCAAAGTCACGAACCTTCTTTTGGAGGTCCCGAGTCTTTCGGTCGAGGATGGCCTGCTCCTTGGCCAGTTTTCCCCTCGAAGACTCGGAGGCCGCGAGATCCTCCTCATGCTTGGCTATGACCGCGGGAGCCCCCTTTGCCCGCTCCTGTTCCAGGGCCTCCTCGAAGGCGAAGATGTACCCGAAGCAGCGGTTGATGTCCGCCATCTCCTGCGAAGGAAAGAAGAGAAGTGTTAGCATATGAACAACCTGCCTTATTGATGAAGGGGAGAAAAATAAGAGTCTTACCTCTATCCGACGGATAGACATTTCTTGAACATCCCTGCGGATGCCCTCCCGATCCAAGGAAATCGGAAACCTCAGAGAGGGCAGGATTGAGCCTGCCAGCAGATGCGGAGCCAGCTCTGGATATGCATCACCCTGTCGAAGCTGGACCCCTTGCAGCGTTTGGATCGGGGTCCAAGGAGCCTCCTTCTGCTCGGGGTCATAGACCTTGTAAAAACTCCCGTCCAAGGGGAGAGGGGAAGGACCGACTCGAGTCGTGGAGGTGTGCATCTCCGACTCGCCCTGGGTCGGAGAGGGAGTGAAGTTGTGAATGGGCGACGGCTGTCGCTGTTGTGAAGAAGGTGAAGGGGGCAGCCCCTTGGAGGTTGGTTTCAGTGGGGACTGCCCCGTCCTCCGACGATGAATCAAGGAGCCGCCCTCATCTGTCTCCTCGGAGGAGTCCAGATTTTCCACCCGACGAAATTGATCGCCGATCGGGGTGTCTGCAGCCCCGAAAAGTGGTGCCCCTGCTGAAGGAGGCACCCCTGCTGAAGGTGGTGCCCCTGCTGAAGCTCCAGCACCCGACGGAGTTCCCGAGTGACCTGCACCTGGAGGACGAGATGCTTCAGAAACATAGTCAGGAAGTTGGTCAGGGTCCTTACACCAAACGACGCGCCGAGAAACATATTGATCTTTCCCGTGGAAGTTGTAGTAGCCCGCCTTGAGGATGCGGGGAGTTTCCCCTCGGAGGACACGTTTAACCTCTTCTATGCGGGCCTCCATGGTCGAAGGGATCAGATCCTTAGGAACTTGCTTCCTGTACGATTTAATAGCTAGGCGGAGTTGTTTACCTTCTTCAGCATTTTGGACATCGAAGAGTCTGTCCACCTCCACGCGACTCCGCTTAGTCCTCTCCGCGGAGGGAGATCCCGACGGAGCAGCAGCCTTCTTCGCTGGCTTCCTCTTCCGCGCGGGGCGTTGGACAGCGTCGGTCTCCCCCTGCTTAAGGATGAGATTGGTCAGCACGGATACCTTCTTAGCTGCAAACAATGGAAAACAGAGATTAGAAACATTACCCAAGGAACCATATTGGAGGGGCCGTCGAAGAGTTGACCCCCAGAGATTATGTCGAGGAGTCGGATCCCGGCCTGCACCAGGTCCTGCTCCGTTAGAGAGTTAGCATCGAGGGGAGTGTAGGACTCCCCCCAGCGGTAAAGCTGGATAAGATGGAGAGTCTGGAAGTCTTCGTCAGAGTAGGTGTGATAAGCGGGAGGAGAGTCCGCTTCCACCTCCCATCGGGGCCAGCGTATGGAACTGTTTTTGATGAAGAAGTAGCTCCTCTTCCACCCGCTATTATCGGACCCCGTGTCGACTAGGAGTCCTCGACCCTTGACAACCTTCCAGGTGTCGCTGGTCCAGCTGCACAGCGCAAGTTGCGCCTTGTTCCACTTGGGCATCCGAGGATAGAAGGCGCAAACCCCAGCCTCGTTGCACTTCATCCCGTAGAATTTTTCTGAAGAGTTGGAGGCTGTAGACTCATTTCTGGCGAAAGCAGAGGACCTGGAAAGCATTCCACACGCGGATGGCGTGTGGGAGAATGTAGTTGGATGCGTCTTGTAGTGGGTGCACATCTCAACCAAGTTCCCGCAGAAGGGGAATCGGATTCCTGCCGATATCTGTCCCGTAGAGACAAATATCTCCCCCTCCTCGGGACGAGTGACCACAGGGTCACCCGAGGCATGGTGGCGAGAATAAGGGAGACGAGGCTCCCAGGTTTGGGTAATACAGCCTTCTCGGAGAGCTGCATCGTAGGCAGTCACCGAGATCTCGTTGAGAGCATAATCAAAATGGAAGGGTTTCCTCCCCTCGGAAGGGGATCCGCTGTCTGAAAATCAGCCATGGCAAGGAAAGGCATATTGGGTTTTTCGGAAAATTGCAAGCAAACTAATCGAAGATGAAGGAAAGGCTACAATAACATCAGGGAAGGAGGTCTTACCAGACATGATGACTCGAAGTGGGAAGGATGGTCTTGATGATTGCCGGAAAGTTGATCGAAGAATAGGAAGCCGGAGAAGAACCTGAGCTTTTGAAATCGCAGAGCTTTTGAAATTGCAGAAACGGTAAAAGAGAAACAGTGCCCAGGGTTAGAGTTTTATAGGAGAAGGGACAAGCGAAAGGACGTTCTAATCTGGTTCGTCGAAGTTGAAACGTTTTAATCTGAGCCGTTGAGATGAAACGAACAGAATGGAAAAGGGCGTAATGATGAAACGGCCTGAAAAGCACTTTTCAGAAAAAGCAGGCGCGGAAAATCAGGCACGGGTGCCAAAGACGTCACTTCGTCATCTGCTGCATTTAATGGCTGAGGAACCGAGGAGTCTTCTCGGATTTGGTGACTATCCTTGAGGTATCGAGGAAACGTGGACGAGAAGATCCGTATCAAGTGACTTTATCAAGGGAAAGGTCCCGACTCCGATGTCGGGAGGTCGGGAGTTGAAAGACACGACGAACTGTAAGTCCCTCATGTCTTGGGGGCAAATGATGGGTTTCGCTATGGCCGTTAGGCCCTTTAACGGTGAGTAAACGGTGAATAGGCCCACTGGGCCCTAAAAGGGGTCAAGAAGACCAGTGCGAAGGGTCCCGACAAAAGGAGTCCCGATGGTGAAAGGTCCCGACAGAGTCGATCCCGATAGGCGAGCCGGGCGCTCCCGATGAGATACCTTTAAGTAGGCCCCGATGATGAATCCCTGAGAATATTGGCCCTGTCACGATGATGAGGGGCCCCGAGCGGTGACACAATGAGATAACTCTGGAGTCCCCGATATTGGTCGGGACTTGCTATCAGAGGTTGAGGCCGAGATACGCGGAGCGTAGCCGATATAGGCGAGATCATGGCCGAGATACGCGGAGCGTGGCCGAGATAGGCGAGATCATGGCCGAGATAGGCGGGATCGAGGCCGAGATAAGCGGGATCGTGGGCTAACCGCCCCAGCGGTTCACCAGGTAACTGAGGTAGCTCTTCGCCTATAAAAGGGCAGAAGTTACCTCAGATCAGATACGTTTTGAATACTGAGACTCTTGCTTGCCAGTTTATTGAGATTATTGAGATACTCATTTAAGTATCGGAGAGGGATTCTGGGTCACCGCCCGGTCTATTCCCATATTGCAGGATTACGTGGAGCAAAGGATTTCGGATCGCCGTCAAGACCGTACCGGAGTCCCTACCGTGATCCAACACCCTATATTGCGTCTCACCATTAAGATCTTGACACGTATCTTGAGTATAATTATTTTGTCGTTATTTTCTAAAACCCTATTGAGATTGGTGAAACCTAAAAGAAAAATATTAAATTTAAAGATACGTATCAAAATCGTAATGGTGATACACGATTTAGAGCACGAATAGTGGGGTACGTGATTTGAATCCATTCATGGGTATAGTTAAAAATGATTATGAGTAAATGGATAAAATTGCAGTGAAAATCCGCGGTTATGAATATATATGGTAAAAATATGACACACGAGTAAAAAATAATATATAAATATAAATATGGCATATTGCTTATCCCGCAATAATTACCGCCCTTAATTTACCTATTCAGCTATATATTATAACTAAATTCTTAACAGAATTGGTAAGCAGATTTACCAGCCCTATTACCAGAAAGTAAGTGTAAGACCATCCAATTCCAGCGCCTCCTCTCTTCCCCCAACAGGCGGCAAGAGTAGAGAAGTCGTCGAGTGCACTAAACTCCAAGAGCAGTTGTGGGTTTTCTTCCTCCTTCAGATCCTCCTTTCAACACAAGTGTTACAGATTGGCTATGGCGTCCGACGATGCTGGAAATATTTCAAATCAGCCAGCTGCCACCCCCAAATTGCAGATATATTCTACATCCAGCACCGGCGTCTCCCCGTTCTGGAGAGGTCTCTCTCACTCTCTCTCTCTCTCTCTCTCTGTATGATTTCAGCTTCAGCTTTTGCTTACAATTACATTCATTCTGGCAGACAAGTACGAGAGAGAAGCTAAAAGGTACTGGGATATCTTCTATAAGAGGCACCAGGATAAGGTCAGTACTTTCAGCAATCTAATTTTATCGGCAGCCATCATGATGAATTACTGAGCGAGATTTTGTTCAGTTTTGTTTCTAGCTTTTCATTGATAATAATATTGAATCATTTTTACAGTTCTTTAAGGACCGGCATTACTTGGATAAGGAATGGGGCCGATATTTTTCAGTAAGTTGTGAAATAATTCAGTCTCTGTATGTAGTGTAGTTTGATTTATCGAGTTGATCATGTATTGTAGGTCTAAGAATATGTTATAATTGATTCCTCAATTCCGTTTCTTTTTTTCAGGAAACAGAGAAGAAAGTTCTCTTGGAGGCAAGTAAAAATATTCTACTGTGTTTCTCCGCTATTTAACTTTCTGTTTATAGTTATTTTGCAGTGTTGGTTAACTGTAGTCTGGAAGACAACATCATTATCATTTTTTTGGGCTATTAGAGAGTATTATCAGTAGTGCATCATGAGGTTTGAATAAATTTGCGAAATGGGGATTAAGGAACTGATAAATATAGACAATAGAAATTCATGGTTTTGTCAGAGTATATCATTTGGTTTAACTTTACAATTATATTTTTATGTTAACTTAGTAATAACTAGAACACAGTGCTGTAAGGAGAAGTGCAGCTTGTATTTTTATGAACCCTAAATTATCAGTATCAGTACAAGGATTTTTCTGGCCACTCTATTTTTAATCCATTTTGGCCCTTCGAAATGCTTTAACCTGTCAGTATAGTTTCATATCCCATGCCTTTATCACATTTGTTGCTCTTCTGAAAGATTTTTCTCTCTTAAACTACTTGCAATCGAACATTATTTCACTGCAGGTTGGCTGTGGTGCTGGGAATACTATATATCCATTGCTTGCTACATACCCAGATGTGTTCATTCATGCATGTGATTTCTCACAACGTGCTGTGGACCTGGTTAAGGTATGACTGCTTACTTATTATCCAGAAAAGAAATAAATGACTATACGCTCTTCAGTTCAGATGCATTTATTGTTTCACTTTCAAGTTTCACATCCTGATAGACCTTGCAATTTGGTGGTTCATCAACTGAATTACCCATTTCACACACTGTAGGCCTTCGTTGGTGGAATTCAATCTCCGTCTTTCTAAGAAATACTATTTTCTTTTCTTTTGGGTGGGTTAGTGTCCTAAATATGTTTTCAAAGATAAGATATAGATATTTCAGAGGCTTCAAAGATCATAGCTACTAAATGGACATTTCAAGTCTGTTTAACTACAAGTGCTTGGACAGTCTTGTAGATTGCGGTGTCCATGTTCATTCTAACTGGTTAAGTTCAATTAGTTTCCAGAACAATAATTTCAACCGCTAGTCCTGTTGCCTGCTAGGTATATACATACCATAGATTATTTATTCCATGCCATGCATTCTCGATAGATAATCCAGCTACTTAGAAACTTCAATTGCATTAAGGTTATATACATAGGCCAAATTGATAATCTTGAGTAGAAAAAAAAAAAATCTTTTGCCAATTCCTTAATGACATACCACCTGCATCTAAGCATCCATACATATCCATAATGACTTCATTTCGGTAGAAAAATGCAATTCATTCCAATGTTTGACCTATTTTATTTCTACTCCAGTTGCATAAGGACTTCAGTGAGACCCGCATCAAGGCATTTGTCTGTGATTTAGCTACTGATGACCTTGCCGAACATATCCCACCAGCCTCAGTTGATATTGTGACAATGGTACTGAAACTGAAATAAAGCAGATGCTTGCTTGCTTTCTTAGTTTATCACGCTTTGTCTTGTGTTATGCAACATATGTTTAACTAGCTGACGCTTTAAGCAGATATTTATGTTATCTGCAGTGTCACCAGAGAAGATGTCTCTAGTCTTGCAAAATCTCAGGAAAGTTTTGAAGGTTAGTTGGGCACATACTATTTTTGTTAGTAATAACTAATAATAGTTGATGAAAATTGTAATCATATATTCCAATTTTTTACATTACAGCCAAATGGTCATATTCTGTTCCGCGACTATGCCACTGGTGATTTAGCACAGGTCCGTGTTCCTTTATACCCTCACTAATCATTGATAAGTCCTAATAGGTATAGAATCACGCTTTTCATGAGATTTTTATTTTTGAGCTAATATCTTAAAAGAGTATGCATCTTATTCTTGATTAAGAATATCATATCATTAGAAAGTTCTTAACCTCTTATTTCATATGAAATAACGTTCGTAAATTAGAGTACTGTAGAATAAAATTATGACTTTGTGATTATGATATTCAAAATTTTATACAAATATATCTATATGCGTTGATATTATTTTATGATGTGGACTTTTCTTGTGTGTTTTAAGCCCAAAATCATCAATTATGCCATGTGGAAAAATAATAGCCAAGTATTTTAGGGCCAAAACCTCTAGAATTGATTTTAAACATCAAAAATAATATTAGAATTAAGAATTATCGGTTTCGTCACGTGTCATCACCTATTTATTCAAGCACAATTATATTTCTTTAGATTTGAAGTTGGCTTCTGAACTTAAAACCTATGATTGGTAAAAGAATAAGATCAAGAGATTTAGACTTATGGACCTGTATCTATATCTATACTCTAGTGACTGTAATTTATTATTCTAGATTGCATTATCTTTGTTCTTTCCTTATTGCATACTCACCTACTTGTTCACTCCCTCGCGCCGCCAGAAAAGCTGCTTTCTAATTGGTGCATGAATTTTTAACTCCCATAAGAATCATATTCTGGCTTTTATCCACTAAATAGTCAACAATAATTTCGTTGAATTAATAATGGATCCAGAGCTTGAAACAACAATGCTTTTGAATAAGCACGAGCAATCAAATGAAATACATCAGCTCTATAAGAACTCATACCTAGCTATCATCACATAACCCTGTTATGATTATTCAGATAGTCTACAAGAAGATAAAAAATGATTTTATATAGAAAATCATATACAAAACAGGAAAAGAAAACATGTTATAAGCATTTATTTAGGTTGGTAGTTACTATTTGTCAGCCAGTTAATTCTTATTTACAAATAAAAAGATCAAGTAATTGTTCAATCAGCTGGGTTATTTGTTATTTTCTGTTGTGGCAGGAAAGGTTTTCTTCTAAGGATCAAATGATCAGCGAAAACTTTTACGTTCGTGGTGATGGCACTGTAAGTTAGACGAACACAGTTAATCTATTTCATTTGTTAGATACGCCATGCAATCAACTAATCATTGAACAATATCTTGGGGACAGCGTGCTTTCTACTTTTCCAATGAGTTTTTGGAGAACTTGTTCAAAGAAAATGGATTTGAGGTTGAAGAAATTGGTTTATGCTGCAAGCAAGTTGAGAATCGGTCAAGGGATTTGATCATGAACAGGTAAGTGTTTCATACAGAATTATCTTCCACTTTCTTTACCCAGAATGAGTGAGGCGGGTATTTTTTTTTGAGTGAGGAGGGTATTTACTAGTCACTTTTTTGCTGAAAATTCATGTCATCTATTCTTCCTTAGGCGGTGGATTCAAGCTACATTCCGTTGTCTTGATTCTTCTGCTTCAAAAGAGATTGTGGACGAGACTGTAGTTGACATGTCTGAGGGTATTGGATTCGACATGTTTGGAGTTTCACCTTCTTCTGAAAATGAGGTAATATTATTTTCGCTTTCGTTATTTCGAGGGTCTTTCAAAGTTGTATGTCTTTTAGAAATCAAAACATTTTACTGCTTTGTAATGCCAAGTAATAGCAGGGAAATATTTTATTTCAGGCTTAATCACACTATTTCATGCCTAAATTTTATCAGAAATGATTTACATTCCGCTTCTCCCGTTCCGATAAAGACCGAATGTGAGTGCTATATTTATGCCCTGGGAATTGATGAAAATTACAACCACTGCCATTTAGAAAGAGTCGGAACAGAATCGGAATTCCAAATTCGGAATGGCTATCATAACTCAAATTTTATTTGTAATTCCCAACTATTTTATTTGTCAAAACTAGCCCTTAACTCTTTCACTCAAGGAGCTTGTAACCCCTGTCGTTGCCAAGGCCAAGGGTCACCATTGAAGTAGTAATAGACAACTCCAAGACACTTTTACTTTTTATGGCATATATTGATTAAGTGACACTGATGTGGTAGAAAGTCAGATAGCAGTCGGGGTTATGCATTGTGGATGATCTTAGTCCCCATTATCTTATATGAGTCCGGCACTAAGTCGGGGCATGTTAAAGCGAATTATAGTATAAAGAGTTCAGAAGTATAGTATACAATTATAAATCAAGTAAAGATTGGTATGCAATAGTGTAATTTTCCCTCCTACTATTTGCTAATTAAGCAATTTGTGGATTTGGCAAAAAAAAAAAGCATTTTGTGGATCCAGAAATCTTTTAATGGGTTCACAATTATAAAAAGTTATATACATGGAAACTAATGTATGACAAAAATAATTTTTATCTTTACATTGGGTGTAAATCTCATAGTTATATCTTAATTTAATGTATTTATATTTTATGTATAATATACATAAAAAATATATGTATGTTACAAAAAATGGGGGCCATTTATTCCTTATTCTCTTATATGCCTCCGCCACTAAGTCGGGGTATTTTAAACCGAACTTTAGTATAAGAGTTCAGAAGTATAGTATAACAATGTTAAAAATTCAAGAAAAGTTTGGTATGTGTAATTTCCCCTCCTACTATATATGCTAATTAAGCATTTTGTGGATTCTTCTTACCATAAGGTTTTGCTTATTTTGATTTTTTTTGGGTCTTGCTAGACCCTTGAAGTAGTTGTTAAAGACAACAACTTCAAGATACAAGTACTGTCCAAGGAGTACCAACACACATGCAAATCCACTGGTCTGATGCTCTGGGAATCCGCTCGTCTGATGGCATCTATCCTTGCACAAAACCCATCTATCGTGTCAGGTAAAAGGGTCTTAGAGTTAGGCAGTGGCTGTGGTGGCATTTGCTCAATGATAGCCGCCCGATCCGCTGACCTTGTTGTCGCATCCGACGGTGATCCTAAAGCCCTTGATCTCTTGACCCAAAACATCACCTCCAACTTAAGAAAACCTTTTCTCGACAAAATGATCAGCAAGAGACTCGATTGGGGAAACGAAGACCATATATTATCGGTTAAGGAGATGAACAGAGATGGTTTCGATGTCATAATTGGGACTGATGTCACGTATGTAGCCGAAGCTATTTCACCTCTTTTTGGCACTGCAAGAGAGTTGATATCAACAAATAGATGCAATAAAGGAGACAACGAAGCAGCTCTGATTTTATGCCACGTATTGCGCCGAGTTGATGAGCCATCCATATTGAAGGCGGCTCTGAAACACGGGTTCCGACTAGTTGATAATTGGCCTTCAGGGGTTTCTGCAGATTCAGGTGAAAGAATTATCAGTTCTTGGTTTCTTCCGGGAGAGGGTGGTGAAGAGGTATGCAACCCTAGTACTGCTTTGAATATCATGTATTTTCGAGTACAGTAGTAGTCGATGTTACTTTTGCAATTTTGTCCAGGAGCGTTAATGTTAAAGCTTTCCTCAAAGTGGGGTCTTTGGTGTGTTTCAGACTCGATTCGGCGATGTAGATTGTAACTAGCTTTATCAATTGGTTCAACAAACATTAGGTAGTTATCGACATTGTTGATCGGTTTGAGTTGGAATCTCTACTTTTATTGGTGGTCTCTGTTGGATAGACAAGGAAGGTGTGTTTTGTAATACAACTAGGTGCTAACCCCGCGCTACGCGCGGGGCAACCTATCAAACCGTAATTGTTAACATGTAAGTTGAAAATTGAAATTATGTTCTGACTTGCTAAATTTTAAACCTATGAACATAATCAAACAATTCACCGATTACCCACTATTAAAGTTTATCTATTAAGAAGAAATGGGGAAAATGAGGTAAACTTATGATACAGATGAGGAAAATAGATCACATCAACAAACTCGCAAGGAATTATATCCTATTGGAACTACTCTCCATTTCATCCATAAATAATGCATTTTGGAACTCCTAAAGCATATCATAGGATGAAGGTAAAATGTCATGGGAGGGGCCGGAGAGAAGGTTTCTGATTTCCAGAAAAGGCTTTCAAACTCTTAAACTGAAAAGAAAGAGATGAAATTATATTCATTAAAAAGCAATATAAATAGACAAAAATGGAACACTTAGTATTATAAAAAGCTTGGCACAAGATTAAAGATATCGAACTATATAGCTTGAAAAATAGAGATACTACCAGTGCTAGAGATATTGCCGTGCATGTGTTATGTGTGTATATGTAGAATGGAGAAAACAAAACATGAATGAGTTGTGCAGCCATATAGGGTTCAGTTAACAAATTTACGTCAGGTAACAAAAAATTACTCAAAAGGTAACAACACATGTATATATAAAGTGAAAGTAATGAGATCATGCTGCAAACATGGGTACAAATATGGAATTTGTACACCTACTGCACTAATTAGTCAAACACAGTTTCATTTTGATGATGCTCAATTCCTAGATATTCCTAGGTTGCCAATAATGGAATTGGAAAGTATCGTTATTGCAACAAATTAGTAAGATACTCAGTATGTGCTTTTCCATGGGGGAATTGTAGTAACGACAATTATCGGTGGTCATGAATGATGTATTTAGAGCGAATACATTGACACACAAAGCTAACTTATTATCTTTAAAATAATGGAAGTGATCACCACTCACCGAGTCAATGTCCTCTAGTATAGAAAGTCGAGATTGGACAACATGTTTTCGCTGATTAGAAACATTGCTTATCTGGAACACGCAAATTCAGCATTAGATGGCAGGTTATAATGATTTCAAACAGTAATAATAAACAAATTATCAAATTACGGCATTTCATCACGTTATAACTACCAGGAAAGAGAAACATTACATGAGAAATAACATCATTTAGTATCATGTAACAGATAATACATGAACACAAATACAATTCCATCCAAAGGGTCTGAAATCTGAATTATACTTTTTTTAAGGCAACTTTGGACAAATCCTTGATCAACAAACCTGAAATCCATAAACATAGTGGAGAAAATAGAACATGTTATCCTCCTTAGTAGCAGGAACATGGAAATCTGTAGGCAACTTTGACTGTCCTCTAAAGTATCTCAAAACTGAAACAGCAGCGCAAACCAGCTAATATATATCCACTTTAAGACGAATAAAAAAAATACATGACTTTGATTGTCCAACGGTGTTATATTGTAAGAAATTAAATCAACAGTCATTGATGCATCAACTTTCATCATCCCCTTCAAATGCAAAAAGAATACAAATTTAAGATTCTCAGATTTTCAGCAGTTTTGCGGAAATTAATTTTAGGGTTGAATTAGCAACTTCATCAAATAAAACATTATGTTGAGTCAATAAGACTGTATTCTTAGCCACTGTCTTGTCTTAAAGATGAATAAGATTTCATATCTTCTAGTCAAATTGAACAAACTTCAATCTTCCTTAAAATCAGTTCGTAAGATTTCATATCTTCTAGTCAAATTGAACAAACTCCAATCTTCCTTAAAATCAGTTCGTCTTGAGTAGACGTGAATAAATCTCAGTCGATTTATTCTTCATCCCAACCCAGATGCTCCTTTTCTAGGATATTCTCCTCAATTACATCACCATACCTTCAAATGCAATGAAACCTCTTCTTCTTTTTGATTCACATGTAATTAATAAATATTGATAAGAAGCTAGGTAGCTACATCTAGATCCAGAAGCAAAGAAAATTAGAAAATGAAAAAAAAAAAAAAAAAACATAAACAAAAAGAAGCACCGAAGGACTAAAAAATAATCAAAAGAAGGTAAAATATGATCCAAATTATTCCACACGCTATATGGAATATCAATTATCTCGATTGGCTCCTCTTTTTTTTTTTTTTTTTTTTTTTTTTTTTTTTTTATCTCAAGTCTTTTTCCAAACATATCATTCACTCGTTATACGTATGTACATCGGTTAACCATTTATGAAGAGCAAAATGTCTAGTGGACCGAGTCTTACTTTAGCAGAGGAGAAGCTCCCAGATGAAGGCCAGGTGCGAGTCAAGTCGCTGACATAACCATGAAATTCGCATCAACATCAATCAAACCGAAGGTCCCCATCTTTGATCTCTAACATTCATAACCTTGTCAGCATGGTAGCAAAAGAAAAGAGATTGTTTGATAGGCATCCAAATTCGTATATGCCAAAGTTGCAGTGTACCCGTTATGGAACAATTCAGAAGATTATTGGATCAATTCAGGAAGCACCTGCAGAAATCAAAGAGAGTTGCAGGAGATAGAATTACTACCATTGCAGAGAGTCATTCGCCTCCTCGGCCATTAAAAATCAAGAAATGCCCGAATCCATTCGAGTGGCAACAGTTGAGATCTTGGAGGCGATAGAGATATTGGAGGCGGAATGTTGGGATGCGGAGGGGGAGACAAATAGATTAGGAGAGGAGGAGGTGAGGGTTAATGGCTTGCTGAAGGAAAAGAGAAAGTGCAGTAAATATGGAGAGAATGAAAAGAGAAACAGACGAAGAATGAGATAAACGGGCGATGAAGAAATAAATTTAGGGGCGCGTGATACGCAGTCGCGAATGGATTAGAATGCCGATGTGGCAAATGCAGATTACTCCCCTATAGTGACGTGGCCTCACCAGATTAATCATTGTCTCTTTCCTCTTGCCTTATATATATAGATAGATTCTCTTTTAGGAAAGTTTTAATACAAGAAATAGAAAGTATGAGGTTGAGAATTTACTTGTACCATTTCAGTAAGATAAACTGTTGTATTTGGGCCTTGGGGTTTTGCCTTATGATAATCCACTTATTGAATTGTGTGTGACATTTATCTAGCTATCTGTACTTACTATTTATATTAGGGTTAATAACCTATGAAATGTCTGAATTTTGACCCATGATAACCGGAGAGGTCTGGATTTTTAAAAGTTAATTTGGAATGTTTGAATTTTCAAAAGTTAATTTGAAAGGTCTGAATTTTCAACTTTGTTGAATTTTGGTTTTCCGTCCATTTTTAGGGTTAAATTTAACAGAATTGTGTGAAATGACACTTTTACCCCTTCTAATATTTTTTTATTGGGTTAATAACTAAAAAACTGTCAAATGTTTACCCTATGTTAAAATTAGGTGTCTGAAGTTTGAAATGTTAAAATGGACTGTCCCAAGTTTCATTTTTGTTAAAATTTGGTGTCTCCGCACGTCTTATCATCTCCATTCAATCATTTTCATCAACCCACCCACTCATAATCCATCACTCTTTACTTTTCACAAAATCGTTAAAATTCACCCAAAAATTGAACATTAAAAAAAAGTTTCTAGAAGAGTGGTGTGGAACCATTTTTCAAGGACAACAGAGCAGGATTCACTTACGCGGATGTGGCCAATTTTTAAGGTGATGGTCCCGGCAATATGACGAGAAGGGAGTGTGTATGAGAGCTCGAATTTGACAGACGGTTTCGTCGGAATTGACTTAATCACACCGAGACACCACATTTTAACAGAATTGAAACCTTGGACACTACAGTTTAACATTTGAAACTCCAGACACCTAATTTTAACATAGGGTAAATTTTGGACAGTTTTTTAGTTATTAACCGTTTTTTATTTAATATCTTATTTGAGAAAATGTGAAATGACAAAATTACCCCTGAAGTCAAATTAAGAAAATGTTTTTTTTGCTTTAAGGGGCATTTTCGTCTTTTCAGGTCAAGCATGTGAGTGGCACACTATGGTGGGAGGGCATTTTCGGAATTTAAGTTTATTTCCGGTCACATGCCAAGCATGTGACCAAATTCCGTCAGTTTTAACGGTAAAAATTGACGGAGACCTCTTATATCAACCAAGTTGAAAATTCAGACATTCCAAATTAAATTTTGAAAATTCAGACCTTTCTGATTAACATGGGTCAAAATTCAGACCTTTCATAGGTTATTAGCCCTTTATATTAAGCTTGCAAGTAGGTAGTGTCTAGTGATGTCCACTTATTTTTTGGACTTAAAGAACCCCCTAACCTCCATTTTTTTGCCAACTTAATACTTTTATTCGATCAACTGAAAATGTTCAACAAATCCCAGACGGGTTACATGAAAGATCATTGTTAATTAAATAACAAAGAGAGGGCGGGGATCAAAAACCCAGTTGTCTAAACACGACCTCTTTCTAACTTGGATGGAAATCCAGTTAGTAGCTTCATTTGCCTTTCTCGGAATCGAACTCCATTGTACTGATGATAATTGCTTAGCCATTTGGCGAATCCTATTCACAAAGAAAGCAATATGCCAGTCACAAGCTCGTTCTTCCTGTGAAATAGTTTCGATGTCTTCCTTCGAGTCGGACTCAATAATAACATGGTTCCATCCCTCTTGTAGTGCAAGTCGGAGTGCGTCATGAATTGCGAGGGTTTCTAACACGAGAATCCCTTGGCGGTTGGAGAAACAATTTAATCCTCCTTTGATTTGGCCACGGTCATTCCTTGCTATTACACTTATACCTCCGGTTCTTGTTCGCTCATCCCATGATGCATCGCAATTTAGTTTGATTATACCTTCCTCGGGAGGCCTCCATTTATTCCGATCTGCTTGCGATGTAGGACCTTGATCTACTAAGCTCGAAACTCGCGCATTATCCCAGAACTCCCCATAAATTTGCTTTGCATGGCACACTATATTCATCGGGTCGGGCTTTCCGTTATTATGCATAGCACGACAACGTTCTTTCCAGATCGACCAAGAAGCAACTCCTACTAGTGACCATCTTGCCTCTTTTTCCTTCTTCGAGAGCCCCCTAGTGTCGTCAAATTGGTCAAACCAGTCCTTAATGGTCATTGTACTAGTTTTGGGGCAACGAATATTAAGCAACGCAAACCATACTGGGGTTGTCCAAGAACACCGAAATAGCATATGCTCCATCGTTTCAACTTGGTCACAGAAAGGGTAGATTGGATTAGTTCGCTCTTCACCGCTAAAGCACCCGAATTGAGACGCCACATAAATGTACGTACCTTAGGTAGCATTTTCATTTGCCATACCGCCTTCCAACGCAGGTTCTAAAGAGGGTCAGCATGTCGGTCTTGGTCACCCACCTCCCTTAGACGTCGGTACACTGACTTAACTGTGGCATCACCTGTCATGCTATATGGCCACAAAATTTTATCCTCACCTTGCTCCAAACTGATGATAACATTCTGTATGGATGATCGCTCCTCTTGTGTGAAATGATGACCAACAACGTTGACATTTATATAGCTTTGACCAGAGGCTGCAGCAATGTTGCTACTTTTTGACCAGAAAATGAGACTAGTCGTCTGAAGCATCCAATTTGTGTCCAGGTAAGTCCGGAAGCCAATGATCTCCTAGAATATATACCCTCTCCCCGTTTCCGATGGACCACATACCACTATCCATAAGACAAAGCGCCCTGCTAGCAAACTTGTCCATGCCCATGATGCACGACCACCTTTAATATCATTACGGAAATTACGATGAGGGAAGTAAATGCCCTTTAGTGTTTGTGCTCAATGCGTGTTCGGGTTAGTATCAAGTCGCCGAGCCATTTTTGTGAGGAGTGCCATGTTGAAAGTTTGCAATTCTTTAAAACCAAGCCCTCCTATTGCTTTTGGCTTTGTAAGATGGTCCCAACTCCGCAATGAATCTTCAATTCTCCTTCCTTTTGACCCCACAAGAAACGTGCGATCATCGCATTTATCTCCGCACACCATGTTTTTGGGAGAAGAAACAAGCTCATTGCGTACGTCGGAATAGCGGTTATCACCGATTTGATGAGAACCTCCCTTCCCGCATTGTTCAACAGAAGCGCTTTCCATCCATTGATTTTATTCTGAATGCGTTCCTTGAGGTAGCCAAGGGCCTCCTTTGAGCGACCCCAAATGGTAGGCAAGCCGAGATACTCACCCGGATTTCAGACTTCTTTGATGCCGACCGCATTCTTAATTTCTCTTTTTGTTCTCGAGCTGACGTTCTTCCCGAAATAGAGATTGGACTTGTCGTAGTTTACCTACTGCCCCGATGCCTCACAATACTTCGTAAGAATGCCATTTAGAGTGGTCACATTAGTGTTCGTCGCCCGCATGAAAAATAGCGCATCGTCGGCAAAGAAAAGATGGTGTGTGATCGGGCATTGGCGTTTAATTTGGATCCCTTGAAGTCTTCCTTCCTCCACATCGCTTGATATATTTCTCGAAAAGACATCCGCCACTAGTATGAATAGGAATGGTGATAGGGGGTCGCCTTGGCGGATACCTCTAGTGGGAACAACTGTTGCCTATCTTTTCCCGTTTATGAGGATTGGATAATAGACCGTGGATACACACGTGATTATCCAATGTACCCAGACTTCATGGAAACCCAACTTTAGCAATACCGCTCTCAAGAAATCCCATTCTACACGATCATACGCCTTCTGCATATCAAGTTTAAGAGCACATTCATCCAACTACACATTGGATCGGTTCCGAAGGTATTGAAACATCTCATGTGCCACAATAATATTATCCTGTATAAGGCGGTCTGCAACAAATGAACTTTGGAATGGAGAAATAAGATCTGACAATTAAGGTTTTAATCTGTTTGTCAGCACTTTCGAAATAATCTTGTAACAAAAGTTGCATAGACTAAAAAGCCTAAAGTGAGCTAGAGAAACAGGGCTAGGCATTTTTGGTATAAGAGCAATATCGGTATGGCCTAGTTGAGATGAGAGAGTACCTGAAGTGAGGAAGGTTTTGACCCTTGTGAAAACATCTTTATCCATCACATCCCAGTACCTTTGGAAAAAAAAATCCCTGGATATCCGTCGGGACCCGGTGTCTTGGAGCCGCCTAGTTGGAAAGTGGCAGCCTTGACCTCCTCGATCGTCACCGGATGTATCAATCTTGCATTCATTTCAGCCGAGACCATGGACGGAACAACTTCTAACACATTCCCCCACCCTCCTGTACCATCCGATGAGAATAAGCCGCTATAGAATTTTGTGAATTCGCTGGCGATCGAGTGCTCGTCTACCAACATTCTTCCATCGTCCGTAACAATCTTCAGGATTTTGTTCTTTCTCCGCTATCTACCGTTGTCATATGGAATTTTTTTGTATTTTTATCCCCGTAATTCAGCCATTTTACTCGTGACCTTTGGTGCCAATATATTTCCTCCCTCTTCCATAGATCGTTCAAACGTTGCTTGAGCTCGGTTTCCTCGACAACCTGATTTGCATTGGGGGGCATCATTTGAAGTTTGTTTAGGCGTGAGTAGGCTCTTGTTATCTCTCTTCTTGTGTTACCAAATTTGTCACGGCTCCATGTAATTAATTTTGTTCTGCATCTTGTCAACTTATAGACAACAAAGCCTCCCGCTGCCACTTCAAGCATCACGTTCGGTTCTCTCTCCTCGGTCCAAGCTTCTTTGATCAGTGAATTGCATTCCATCTGCTCCATCCAAGCCTCTTCAAACCTTTATAATCTAGGCCCTTTTGTATCTTGATGTTTTAATATCAAGACAATCGGTCTATGATCCGACCCCAAGAATGGTTCATGGAAAATCTGGGTTTGAGGATTCCGATTCAACCAAGCGGCGTTGGCTAATCCTCGATCAAGTCGCTCGCAAACATATGCGTCTCCTGGTTGATTATTGGCCCAGGTGAAGGGATACCCATGGAAGTTCAAATATCAACCCGACATCACTTATCATACTATTGAAGTCATCCATTCTTGCTTGGTCTTTCAAATTTCCACCGAGTTTTTCATGTTGTGACCGAATGTCATTGAAATCACCAATACAAAACCCAGGGCGCTACTCTCCTCCTAGCTATTCGTCGCATGGTGTCCCACTTTTGCTTCCTTTCCCGAGGACGAGGGTGACCATAAACACACGTGAGGAAGTGAACCTCACCAGATGCAAGATGTTGGATTGTGCAATCAATAATATTTTTCGAGCGATGCAATAGTCCCACCAAAGAGCTAGGCCCCCCGATCTATCTGCGGGGTCTACATACATAGCGTTCGGGTAATGAATTCTCCTCCGTACCTTTTCGCAAAACTCCGACATATTCTTTGTTTCCATTAGGAAGATGATCGCCGACTTATACCTCCTACTGAGATCCTGAAGATGTGGAACCGTCAGGTGGGACCCAAGTCCCTGACAATTCCATGATAGTGTGTACTCATTGATCCCTTGTGGTTGTTTCTGGACAACCACCAGAACCCGTTGATGTGTTAGATTCCGCAACATTCAAGATCGGACGAGGTTCAATAAAGAGACCTCCACTTCGTCTTCCGCGTCCCCTTCCTGAGCCTGATGGGGCACGTCCTCTACCCTTGCCTCTAACTGGGGCAGCTTTGATCACTTTCTTTCCTTCTCCAGGGTAATACCGTTTGATACGCTTTGAGTGAGCGCCATCTTCATCAATATCCTCAAACTCCTTCCTCTTTACTAGTTGATTGATGGTTTCCGAATGGATTGAAGTTTATTTATTTTTAGTTATAACTTTTCTAGAAACGGAAATTTTAATTTTAAGATTGAGTCATTAACTCTATTTTTATTTGATTTTTTTTGGTAAGTAATAAATTGATATCTAAGTTTTGAAAAAACTACTAATGTCTGTAACATTTTTTAAAAATTAGCTAGATGAACTTCCAATTTCTAAATAATACATTCATTACAATTTCAGTTAAATTGGATAAAAAGAGCATGTTCCGGCCTCGTACGGGTCTTTTGATGTATACTCAAGATGAATTCGACAATAAATTGAAAGGATTGCAACAAAATACATTCAATTGAACATCCATCCAATACAGCAATACATTTCAATTGAATGACTAACTTAATGTATTTTGCTTCAATCATTTCAATTTTTTTAATGATTTAATCTTGAGTACACATCAAAGACCTCACGTAGCCGATACTTAGTTCATTTTATCCAATTTGATTAAATAGTAACGGAGGTAGCAATTTGCTCAAAAACAAAAATTTTAAGCAGTCAATTAAAAAAAATTAAAGATAGGTTTGGAATTTGTAATTCTTTTAAAATTCAGGTAGCATTTTGATTATTAAAATTTTGAAATAAATATATACTTTTTATTTAATTTTTGTGAAAACATTTTATTATCTTTATTTATTTATTTTGGCACTATTTATTTATTATAGAGAATACATATAATACCACATTGATTTTTGACACTTTACTAAAAGTGCAATTTGCTAGCCGGATTTTCGGCGGCGGTTCGAAGAAGATGGCTTCCGGTGGGACCCATCAGGCGGCGGCCGATTCTGGGCTAGGGGTGTAAACGAGTCAAGCTACTTGGAGCTACTCGAGATCGGCTCGGTTGATACTCGAATTCGACTCGCTAAATTTCGAGTCGAATCGAGTTCGAGTCGAGCTTTTTCTAATACCGAGTCGAGTTCACTGGTACTCGACTCGAGAGGCTCGCGAGCCTAATCGAGCTTTTTTGTTTTGCCTATTCGAGTCGAGTTCGAGTTCGATTTCGAGTTTTTAGAGCTTTACATAATAATATTATTTATGTATATATTGAGCTTAAGTCGAGTTCGAGTCAAAAGCCTAATCGAGTCGAGTTCGAGCTCAAGCTAAGGTGCACCATTTATAATTTAATTGAACTTTTTTAACCTTATCGAGCCGAGCTCGCCGAGTATTGAATCGAGTCAAGCTCGAGCTTGAAAAATTAAGGCTCGGTCGAGTTCGAGCTCGAGTAAACTGAGTCAAGTCGAGTTGAGCTTGCCAAATACTCAGCTCGACTCGGCTCGTTTACAACAGTATTCTGGGCTACTCTTGTTAGAAATAATTTGTGGATTGCCATTTTTATAGGCTTTATTTAAAGAGAAAAGTTAAAAATAGGTTATTGGTACATTAATGGACTAAACCAATCAATAGTTAAGGCCCAAATTACTTCTCACCCAAATTAAGTAGAAGACAATTATATTATTACAGTAAATACTTAGGGTGTTTTTAGCAATTTTTAAAAGTATTTTTCATCCAAGATTAACAGAAAGATGGACGGGCTAACTTTATGCACAATATAGAAAGTTCAGCAAATAAGATGCTACCAAAAAATTCTCACTAGCAATTTGCACGTTCATATAAAGTTAGCACCATGCTAACCCTAAACCCTAAACTTGAGATTTTTCTACTGTACTCTAAGAGCACCATGCTTTTGGTTTTTTTTATTAATATGGTGGACTTAATTGTAACATATGCAAAACTTTAAAATTATGAAAAAAATATGAAATTTTTTAACCACAAATAATATTTGCATCATGATGGATATGTGCCCAATTCGAGTTCGTATTTATATTTCGGGCCTCGTAAACACGTCAAAATTACATCTCGACTTGAAAAACGTCTCCCAAAGGGTCAAAACGGTCCGGAAGCGCGTCACGCGCGTCCGGACCGGACCTCCGGATTGTGCAAAGCAATCCGGAGGTCCGGGTTGCTTGCAATCCGGACCTCGCCGAATTGCCCAAATTCGACGAGGTCCGGATTGCATTACGGGTATTGTGCGATTATCGTTTTCGCGATTACCGTTACGTGTAGAGAAGTCGAGTTCGCGCATTGCCAATATTGATGACGGTTACCGCTTGCTTTTGAACCGTCATCAAACCGCTTTAAAACCGGGTCCGGTCCCAAGGGAGCCTATAAATAGGAGGCCTTGGCCACCCATTTTCACACATACTCTCATTTGCCCAACTTTGGTATTTTGAGCTCTGACTTCTCTCTAGAAATATTTTCTCTCTCTAGAATTACCCTTTTAGCCCTATAGTGACTTAAGCATCGGAGAGGGCTCCGCTAGCACCACCCCCCCCCCCTCTCCGTGCTAGCATCGGCCCTTTGTGCAGGAATCGGCGCCCCGAACGTCCGGAATTGTGCACAGACCACCGCCTTTTGAGACTCAGACGCCTCCTGAGACACAACCGCCTTTTGGGACACAGAATTTTCCGAGACTCAACCGAACACTCGTCAGTGGCACAAACCTCTTTCAGACGAAGGGTTACAGCCCGAAAACCCGCTCAACCATTCAGAAAGACGCGTCCCCACGACCCAGTTCATCCAGGACGCAACATTGGCGCCGTCTCCGTGATTCGAACAAAAGCTACCATACCGCAAAGACAATGCACGAGACCGATGACACCAACTTGGAGTATGTTGACATAAAGGATGCCGCATTTGAAGATGTCATTGATTTCTCATCAAAAGACAAGGAGCACGTTGCATACCACAACGCCTTGCCCATAACCTCGCAGAAGTCGATAAGAAGACAACTTGGATCCTTCCACATCCCTGTTGCCACATCCAATGCTTTCTTCACTCCAACAAGAAATGCATCCTCCGCACAATGCGATCAAGGAGCCTTCCAATACAAAGGTGTCAACCCGTCACCTCCTCTGCCTCCAATCAACGAACAAGTTGAGACGATAGGGACAAAGTCTCGAGTCACAAGTCATCAAGACACACTACACCAAAGAATAGAGGGGCAATGCACGGAAGGTACCTTCCAGTACCAACAGCCAAGGCACGAAGCTGCACGCTCATGCAACCTGTACGTGATAGCACAACACCAAAAAGAGGCATGGAAACAGCCCCCAAAGCAGAATCAAGCAAAACCGCCCTCAAGTCAGCAAGGAAGAAATGGGCAGCCTCAGCCAAAAAGACCTCTTCAAGGAGATTTCCAGAAGCCAAAAGGAGTAAACCTCACTGACTGCATTCCTTTGAAAGCTCCGCCGTCCGAAATATTGAGAGAGATGAAGGATGCAAAAATGTGGAAAGCGCCGAGCAATTTCAGAAAAGGCCCGTTGGGGAAAGACAAAGACAAGTGGTGTGAAAACCACGAGGTCTTCGGCCACAAGACGGACAGCTGTGTCAACCTACGTTTCCGCATTAAAGCTTCGTCCTCAAAGGCAAATTAAAGCAATTCACCAATCAAGGCGACAGCCCTCCAAAGAAGACTCAAGCAGAGTCATCCAAAATACACAAAGAAGGTCCTTTCACAAGGACAATCCAAGACGATACTAACATCTGTCACAAGGAGGGAAGGAAAAAACCTGTTAGTGACGACGACGTCCCAATCACGGGATTGACAACAAGAACCTTGAAAGCAATAATTGGAAAGGAGATACACGTCTCCTGGAAAAAGAGACAACCACAACAAAAGAGGCCATTCCAGTCAAATGCCCAAAGGATCAAAGAGTCCAACCTCGCCAAATGTGTTCCATTGAACACACCGTTATCTGTCATCTTGAAAGAAATGAAAGAAACCAAGCTGTGGAAAAAACCCTCAAAATTCCACAAGGGACCATTGGGAAAAGATGAAAGAAAATGGTGTGAAAATCATAAAGTATACGGCCACGAAACCGAAAGCTGTGTTGGACTAAGGTTTCACATAAACAACTTGATCTTAGAAGGAAAAATGAAGAAGTATATCGACCATGGCAATAAGCATCAAAGGAAGCCTCGTGTGAAGTCTTCAGAAAAAGGCAAGGGAAAAGAAAAGGCGGATGATAATCCACCTATCGCCAAACGCCAGAAAAACAACGTCACTTATGGAACCAATTGTGACGACTTGTACAATCTTTGGAGTATGAAGGCAGAAGAAGCAAATCTCAAACTCCCGGAAAACAAACTTCACCGCCCACTTGAGCCAACGACTGCCTTCCTTGGCAAAGATGTTGAAGAACAACACAAGCAAATTAAAACTTGGGGGCATGACATCAACTTTTGTTCATCCCCAAAGGTGGAGATTGAAGAGCTCAACACGCTAGATGCATTGAGAAACTATGTGGCACGTGGCAGAGTCAACTAGCCAACAAATCACCTATGAGGACGTCAAACACATCAGCAATCCCTTTATCTTCAATATCTCCTTTTTCGCATATCTATTTTAAATCTTTTTAAGATTAAGTACAACCCATGCTTATTAGCCTCAGTACTTGTCAAAAGAAGTGATCAGTAAACACTTTCTTGTAATCCGTTGTGCGAACTCTAAATATCTAATAAAGGTTAAATCTACTTTCGTAGGTACATTATTATGACGCATATTACCTTGGAATAACGCCAAGTAACAACTACTCACATATTACTCGCGTCAACAACACAAAGTCTCAAGCATTTTATACGCGCAAGACTAAAAATCGTGTCGCAATAATAAACAAGGCGGGGGCATTACACAAGAACAGATCATGCACTATTAGAAGATGAAACAATATAAACAATCAGGAAACAGCGATACAACTGCCAAGTGACTTGGGGGGCACCAAGCTAACAAGTGCTCGGCATTCTACCTAACATATATACATACCTATCATGATCTGCACCTATCGCGTCCGCACTCAGGGAAGTTTCCTACACAAACAAGGGATCCTTGTATCAGATTCCTTTACTTTATTTATTATATGCATGACTAAAAAGAAAAATTCATTACTTCATACTTTTGCAAACTTATAAAAATTGCGATTATCTGACAAAAGTAACTCTGCTCGTAGGTACATGCTACACTACGACTACTACACAGGAATTACGCCAAGTAGTAACCTATGCACAAAAATCTACTTCAACAATACAAACTAAGCATTGTGTTCAAGGAGGGATTTATGGTATACAACACCAACATATCTATTATCTACACCAATAGGGAGTTTATTTCTCCATTCATAACATAGGCGTCTATCTCAAGAAGATGCCGGCAACACAAAGCTATCACGCTATGTGCACAATCAACTTATATGCCGCAATGACAACCTGCGGATTATCTATCAAAATGACGACTATTCAGAGGCGCCATCTACAAGCAATACCTTGGAATAACATCAAGGCCTACTATCAAAATAACGACTATTCCAAAGGCGTCAACTACAAATAATATCTTGGATTAACACCATGATTTGCTATCAAACGTAGCATGTTGAGGTATCCTCTTTTTAAAGACAAACCCCATGTTTACTTCTAAAAAATGACATGCTGTGACATCTCTTGTTAGAGGCAAATCCCCATGTTCATAGCCATTCCCTGGATTCAGAACAGGATGGGCAAATACAATACGGGACTGATCACCCCGTAAATGGCGGAAGTTCTCTTGTTAGAAAACAACCCCACGCTACAAAAAGTGTGAATTCCTGTTTAAAGGGTTCACTCTTTATGGCGAATGTCCTCTTGTTAGACGACAATCCCATATTATAAATTCCTGTTTAAAGGGTTCACTCTTTACGGCAAAAGTTCTCTTGTTAGATGACAATTCCGTACTACAGATTTTCAAACCGTGTTGCATGGTTCCTGGACGCAGAAAGCATGCATCACAATTCATATTTTCAAAAGTGTTACATGGTCCTTGGACGCAGGAATCATGTATCACAAATATTTTTTCAAATATTTTACCAAATATTTTGTCAAATATTTTATCACATATTTTATGTATCAAACACCTTTCCAAATATTTTATCAACACGGTTTTTTGTGTGTATCACATTCAATACCAAAATATTTTTTCAAATATTTTATCAACAAGCCTTTTAGGGTTCACAAAATACTTCTTCAAAAACCAAAATGTTTTTACGTATGCTTCCCCAACGCGAGTTGATACACGCTGGCAGGTGCACACCCTGTTTAAAACTCATAAAATTTACAAGTCGAGTCTTGTACAACGTCGCCTTAGAGTGGAACTAAGAGACGGTATAAACTAGTATCTTGCTTAGCCAAGATAACACCTTTCAAATACACTACTTGTTAAGAAATACTGCTATACGCAAAATACTTGACAGGTTACAACATATATAGCGGCAAGCTATTCAGGAAAGAAGGGCAATATGCATAATGCATCATGCAAGCAATCAGGAGAGCATCTCAACTCATCAATCAAGAAGTGGCTATCGGTCACGACTGCGGGGACTATGTCTACGTTACTAGTCATCCACATTCAATAAACACAGTAAGTGATAACGGTATGAAATATTACTAACAAGTTATCATGCAAACTACTATGTATAAAGCAGGTTCAAACGACGTAGTTCAAAGCAAACAAGTCGTAAGCAACAACTAAGGAACAACTACAACAAATTTCCAAACATAGAAGCCGGGGGGCAAACAGACTCAGAAACGAGTTCAACATATCCAAAAGATGGCACAGATTAAAGAATGCCATCATCTCTGACAGGACTCGGCGGAACAGACAGAAGTTGCACATTAGTGTCGCCACCGTCTTCTCCAAACAAAACCTACAGTGCGCAAGTCGCAACATCCTATGCTCTACCCATCTCGCCATGCCTTGGAGTCTAACCAAGAGGGGCGATCATAACACTTAACAATGTGCGACATACAGTCGCAACTACGGACATCATGTTCATCATCTAAGGATATATATCCTATCTTTCAAGTCCAAAGCATATGGACATCATAGATAACTCAAGGTATGAAATATTACTAACAAGTTATCACATAATTATTATTGAAAACAGGTCCAGGTGACAAAATATCATGCAAGTAAAGGCATGAACAAAGAGTTATCAACACAACATCAACCCATTCACAAAGGGTTCAACATGCTGGAAGCAAACAGCCATACACTAACCAAGAGTGAACATCATCTCTAAAGTCCTATGGCAAAAAGTTCATAATGTCAACATCAAATGCAATGTCGTCATCCACACAAAGGTCACGACAAGGATGATTGTTTCAACTTTCAACACAACATAGCTCTTCAACATAAGGGCGACAATCAGCAATCAACAAATACTTACCTCAATAGGAGTAACGCTCCTCCTTGGGCCGGTCCCTCGACCGGGGGGCAGAAGACACCACTGCGCAAACCTCAACTCTATTTCTTTTATCACAAGAAGGAATCAGCACGGTCATGCTCGGCATAAAAAACTAAGAATCGCTCGAGGAACGCGCCCCTGCGTCGGATCTTTCGAGAATTATGCTAAAAACAGAAACTGCAACCAGCGATAACTTGGAAAATTAACAAGTTCAAAGAAAATACAATGAGACGTCTTACTCACAAGCCCTTTACCGCCACCGTGTCCAAAGACTCCAGAATAGCGGGGGCACTTGTATAGACATTCCTCTCAACAAATGGATTTCTGTACACATCAGCTATCCGCAAAGACAAGCTTTTTCCCATCAAGATGGAGATAATGGATTTACTCACGGTAACAGCCGTGGGAAGACTAATTCTGACAGGAAGACAACAAGATCGGATATCCTGGAAAATGCAACCAGCAATCCAGTTAGTGCGTGAACACACACCAACACTTATGCAAGCATCTATGCAACAGACGCTCCATGTGAGACAACCATATACGTACAAGACTCGTCAGTCTTCGTACAACAAGTAACAAGCATCACACAAGGGGGAAACCTCTTCAACACATTAACCTTGCATGACAACATCTAGCTCATACTCGCAGCATACAAGATTACAATGGCGTAATATTTTCTAAGTACTTTGCCCAGGATGACAGTCAGCATATTGCAAGCTGTCAGCGTACAACCACGTGTCAGCATATTATCAGGAGTTGGCATATAACTTGTGTTCGCATCAAGCATACGGATACAGCATACATAGCTAGAGATGGTGAAAAGATTCTAAGTGCGGGGGCAAATACGCACATACAGTGTACGTACATACATGTCGACAAAGATGCATGTCGACAAGGAGAAAATATTTTCTAAGTGTTTCCATGTACGTACATACATGTCGACAAAGATGGATTGCATACAACAAGTAGCTATGCCCCCTAAGCACACCTACGACGCTCATCGACAAAGCTCATACGACGACATCTATGGTAACAAGCATTAGATATCGTTTAAATATTTTCTAAGTGTTTTAGCATACTTGCAGGCAATGACCGATAGTCTATACCTGATGCTCGACCATTAAAGTCAACGCGCATAGCAAAGTCAACGCGCATAGCAAAGTCAACGCACATAGCAAAGTCAACGCGCATAGCAAAATTGATATGTGCAACAAAAGTGGCCAACGTCTCAAGAAGCTATCATGCAAGCGGTGCGACTAATGTGACGAACCGCGAAGAGCAAATACGACAACACTTAAGGAAATATTTCTCTAAGGCATCAAAGCAACAAACGACTACTTCCAAGAGACTCCTTGATGATAAGGATCAAAAGAGTAATGCACCTACAAGTACTTAAGGTATACTCCGCCCTCTTCTAAGTATTTATCACTACATTCATGATTGTTTTGGTATTACACGTATCGAATCCGTCATTTTACATGCATGTTTGCATATCGCATGATTCATGATTTAATAATCGCTAAGTCGTTTGAGAAGTATACGGATTATATTTCTAACATCGCGTAGTTACGTTCTTGCCATGATCGTTACTTATGCACGCACGTTGATAAAAACATGTCTGCATGACGTGTCCCTAACGGTAATCATGTTTGCACGTTATATATGCGCATTCTCTATTGCACTAACCGTAATGACAGGAAATAAAGTCACTCGGTCGGAAAATCAAAGGACGGACGAAATCAAGACTCATACGTCCAACCAACAATCAAAACCGGAAGGTTAGCGTCAAACTCAAATTGGACACGTATCCTAACTTAAAATAGATTCAAGAAAGGTTTTAAACCGTTACTTGACTCGGGGGCAAGTGATGGATATGTGCCCAATTCGAGTTCGTATTTATATTTCGGGCCTCGTAAACACGTCAAAATTACATCTCGACTTGAAAAACGTCTCACAAAGGGTCAAAACGGTCCCAAAGCGCGTCACGCGCGTCTGGGTTGCTTGCCATCCGGACCTCGCCGAATTGCCCAAATTCGATGAGGTCCGGATTGCATTACGGGTATTGTGCGATTACCGTTTTCGCGATTACCGTTACGTGTAGAGAAGTCGAGTTCGCGCATTGCCAATATTGATGAAGGTTACCGCTTGCTTTTGAACCGTCATCAAACCGCTTTAAAACCAGGTCCGGTCCCAAGGGAGCCTATAAATAGGAGGCCTTGGCCACCCATTTTCACACATCCTCTCATTTGCCCAACTTTGGTATTTTGAGCTCTGACTTCTCTCTAGAAATATTTCCTCTCTCTAGAATTACCCTTTTAGCCCTATAGTGACTTAAGCATCGGAGAGGGCTCCGCTAGCACCACCCCCCCCCTCTCCGTGCTAGCATCGGCCCTTTGTGCAGGAATCGGCGCCCCGAACGTCCGGACTTGTGCACAGACCACCGCCTTTTGAGACTCAGACGCCTCCTGAGACACAACCGCCTTTTGGGACACAGAACTTTCCGAGACTCAACCGAACACTCGTCAGTGGCACAAACCTCTTTCAGACGAAGGGTTACAGCCCGAAAACCCGCTCAACCATTCAGACAGACGCGTCCCCACGACCCAGTTCATCCAGGACGCAACACATCATACTATTAATAGTATCAATTTCTTCACTTTTAGAATAATAATAAAATACAAAAAAAAAGTATAAAAACTTGGTGTTCTTATAACATGATAGAAACATCCATCAACTTGCATTATTAACCCTTAAAAAAAGGGTTAAGAACCTATGAAAGGTCTGAACTATCACCCATGTTAACGGGAGAGGTCTGAAATTTAAAAAGTTAATAACAGAGGTCTGAAATTTCAATTTTGTTGATTAGAGGTTTTCCGTCCATTTTTAGGGTTAAATTTAACAGAATTGTGTGAAATGACATTTTTGCCCCTTTAATATTTTGTTTTATTTAATATCTTATTTAATGAAATGTGAAATGACAATTTTACCCCTAAAGTCAAATTAAAACCACCCAACTCCGGCCACCGCCACCCGACTCCGGCCACAGCCACCCGACTCCGGCCACCGCCACCCGACTCCGGCGACCACCACCTCGACTCCGACGACCACCACCTCGGCTCCGGCGACCCGACTCCGGCCACCATCGGGGCCAAAAAGCTCCGATCGGAGCCAAAAAAGCTCCGATCGGAGCCAAAAAGCTCCGATCGGAGCTCTGTGGCTCCGACCAGAGCCACAGAGGCTCCAGATCGGAGCTCTGTGGCTCCGGCCGGGGCCACAGAGCTCCAGGGAGCCACAGAGCTCCGATCTGGAGCTCTGTGGCCCCGGTCGGAGCCACAGAGCTCCGATCTGGAGCTCTGTGGCTCTGGTCGGAGCCACAGAGCTCTGATCTGGAGCCTCTGTGGCTCTGGTCGGAGCCACAGAGCTCCGACCGGAGCTCTGTGGCTCCGACCAGAGCCACAAAGCTCCGATCGGAGCTTTTTTGGCTCCGATCGGAGTCCAATCGGGGCCGGTGGCTCCGATCGGAGCCAAATCGGGGCCGGTGGCTCCGATTTTGGCCCAATCGGAGCCTTGGTGGTGGTCGCCGGAGTACGGTGGTGGTCGCCGGAGTACGGTGGTGGTCGCCGGAGTACGGTGGTGGTCGCCGGAGTACGATTGGTGGTCGCCGGAGTACCGTGGTGGCTTCAAGGGCATTTTGGTCTTTTCACTCCAAGCATGTGAGGGGCACACTTGATAGAAGGGCATTTTTGGAAATTTATTTTATTTCCGGTCACATGCTTGGCATGTGACCAATTTCCGTTAGTTTTAACGGAAAAAACTAACGGAGACCGCTGTTATCAACAAAACAGAAATTTCAGACCTCTGTTATTAACTTTTTAAATTTCAGACCTCTCCCGTTAACATAGGTGATAGTTCAGACCTTTCATAGGTTCTTAACCCTTAAAAAAAAGTAAACTGAGTTTGGATATTTAAAAAAATAATTTGAGTTTGGTTCGGTTCATAATTAAGCCCGAATTCAATTTCAGATGAAGGTTAAGTTTTTCCTTTATTTGTTTTACTTTTACCATCCTAACTAACATATGAAAAGAAAACGCCGCCGAAGAAGATGAAGATGGAGACCATCCATTGGAGTTGGAGTTACGTTCCAGAAGAGGTGGTTTACGAAATCTTGTTGAGACTCCCAGTGAAATCTCTCTGCAGGTTTAATTGTGTATCAAAATCATGGTCCTCCGTCATCTCAGATCCTAAATTCATGTCCGCCCACTTCGATCACTCATTAGCTAATCCCAAGGAGCTGCTCGTTTCTGTACCTAAATTTAAAGATGATCTGTTTAGTGAAATTTTCTGTTCCGTAGATTATACGGGGAAATGGGGGAATGGACCACAGACGGTGATTGCAGATTATCATGGTCAAATTATCCATGAAAACTTTTATTCTCGATTTTCACAGTCAGTTGGTGGGTTGAGTTTGGTTATAACAAGGAATAGTTTGCTTATCTGTAATCCTAGCACTACAGAGAGTATCAGCCTTCCTCCCTGTCCCGGTGTTAGCCACTTTGGTCGATATACCATGTGTGGTCACAATAGTTATTTAGGGTTTGATCCTATTGAGAACAAGTACAAAGTTTTGAGCTTATGGAGCTCATCGATAGACTTGGGGTCGGAAGATTGTCGAAGCTACGTTCTTACTTTGGGGGAAGAGGCATGGAGATCAGTAGACTTCAAATATTCTCCTGGCACTGGTAGTTTAAAGTGGAGACCTAAGGACTACGAATTTGACAGTGCTGGTATTTGTGTGAATGGGGTCTTATACTATATCTATAGAGATGAAAACACACTCGATTTGGTTGCATTTGATGTGCGCTTGGAAACGTTTCGAACCATGTCTGTTCCTGATGGTAATGCGCTTCAACTTGACATACCAACTTTTCTAATGGAATATGAAGGGTGTGTGGCTGTTGTGTATATGGAATTTCGGCATGACCCTATTTGTGATAATGGGTATCAAGTGATTGTTGTGAACATATTGAGTGACATCTCCAGTAATAAGGAGGAATGGGAATGGACAATTGAAGAGCATTTTGTTGGTGAAGAGCTGAAACGTATTGTTTGTTTAGAAAATCTAGCGGGATCCTCTCCAAATGGTGAATTAGTGTTTGTTTCACACTGCAGATCCGATCTAATAAAACTGTATTGCTGTGATTTAGAGACTGACTGTTTGAAAGAGATGAGAGTTTGTGCGCCGAAAGATAAGAAGAGTACCTGGTCTGGGCTTGCTACACAATATTCTCCTGCAAGAGTTTTTCGTCATGCAGAGAGGTTAGAGTCACTGCAAGGTCTCTCAGGTACCAACTATCAGTATCAGCGTCATTGAAGAGCGAGCGCCTATTTTCAACTTGAATGAAAAATTAAATGAAAGGAAAGAGGGGTAAGCCATGTTCACCTACCTTTTGAGTATTTGTTTATTTTTTTGACAAATTCTGATATAGCATCTGTTTGGAAATAAATGGGAAGTTTGTTTGAGTGATTTGCTGCAATCTTTGCATCAATCATTGTGAATTTAGTGTTTGCTTTTTTAGATTTTTGGCTTCATTTTGAACTCCAGCCCTTAAACATTTAGTTAGCAGTTTAATTAATACTTTTTATTAAACTCACCTGGCCTTGCTGATTAATACAAGTGGTGGTTTGGATCTGTAGATTCAACATATCTATCTATCTGCCAAATAATAAACCAAACTTGACTACCACCGGCTCCAGGAGACACTCGGTGCCTGCCACGGAATGCAATTTGGTAAGGTAAGTTCATACCCATTTTTTTATAAGCTGGATCAATTTGGGGTTACAGATAAACACACACAATATATCCCTTTTCTGTGTCACCCCATAGTGAAACCCATTTGGTTTGGTTTTGCTGTGTAGGTGTAGCTAGCGTTTGAATATCTAAGCTTTTGAGGAGTTTAGTGGTGTCAAAATGCTCATGCCAACTCTTTTTAGAGAGAGTAGTGTTAATGGGAGTTGAGTTGCGATGCTTAGTAGGGGCCACCTTGCATACGAGTTTTAACATTAATGTTTCAGATTTGAAATTGCTCAAGCAATATTATTATTTAAGTTGAAGCACTGCGGCCTTTGCATCTCCTCCTGTCGGATTGTTTAGGCAAGAATTAAGCACGACCACAGAATGCATAACCTGCGACCAAACCTCATAATCCTCTGTGTCTTTCCACCATTGATTCTGAATAATGAAACGTAGAGGCAAGGTGACTCGACGATGTTTTTGTTCAGTTTCAAAATCGAATAGTGCGGATGCATGCAGATCCACCATTTCCACCTCCATCTCTACCTCTACTATTATGATTATTATTATTATTTGAGTGACGCTGCTATTTTAATGAATTAGCTTTTATATCGGCTAATGTCCAAAATACTTTACCCTAAGGTAATAAATAATGATTCCGGTGAGTTCGGGTCCGACTCCTTCGATTCTGGGCCTAACTCCTAAGAAATCTCGGGTCCGATTTCTTTTAAGACTTCGGCGACCCCGGGTCAGGTCAGAGTTATGCGACCCCGAGTCGGAGTCATGCGACCCAGGCCGGACTCATGCAACCCCGTGTGGGACTTTGGCGACCCCGGGACCAACTACGAACCTCGTGCTGGACTCTGACGACCCTGGGCCGACTCTAGTGACTTCGGTCTGGTCTTCATCAACCTCGGGCCAGACTCTGGTGCCTTCGGGCTCGAATCCGGTGACCTCGGTTCCAACACTGGTGACCTCGGGTTGGACTCCTGTGACTTCGGTTCGGACTCCGGTGGCCTCGGGTCAAACTCCGTCGGCTCCGGGACTGACTCTGGTGACCTCATGCCGGACTCCGTCGACATCGGTCCGGACTTCGTTGGCCCCGGGCTCGTGGTACTTTTAAATAATTGAAATTAGTTTTTCTATTTGTTAAAAATATTATTTTTATGTAAAAATATAATCTCATTAAAAAATGCATATATGGTTATTTGAAATTTTAGGCATTGTATTGGGATATCCTAATACATGATTCGTCTAAATATAGTATTAGCTAGCTAAGCATTGACAATGCTATATTAGTCGACGCTTAACTAATACATGCAATCAAACAAACCCTTAGAGCATCCACAGTGGTATTAATTAAATTACGTAAACGTGAGTACTACATGTTTATTTATGTAAAGTGAAAAAAACTCTCTATAGTGGTTTTACATATAACAGTCCTTAAAATGGGACCCACACGTAAATTTATTTTTTTTACATAAAGCATTCCTTAAATATAAGGAATGCTTTATGTTTACGTAAAATTAATTGTCCTTATTTTTTTTCCCAAACACAGCCGTTCCATTCCATATATATATATATATATATATATAAAAACCAATAATACAAATCTTGTTACAAAATTAGACAAAAACTTAATTGTAACGACACAATTTTTTTAGTCGATTGTAACTACACAATTGAAACTTTAATTATAACTACTTTTTAAATTAGTTGTTAAAATTTAATAATAAAATATGTTTACGTAAGATGGTTAAGTAAAACCATTGTAGACCTACTATTATTTAAGCATTACACAAATTTATGTATTTCTTAAACCACACATAAAAGCCTACGTGGCGTCTTTAAGGAAAACAAAATATGTAATACCATTGTGGATGCTCTTAGAGAATGTTTAATTGCATATATTATATACTAATACATGACTTGGCTAATAGTTTGTTCGTTTTGATTTGGTATGAGTATTAGCTAATATTCATTTCTATAGTAAATCATATATTAGCTAAGTCTATAAAATAATGCATTAAATAATACACACAGGTTAATGATCAAAATACCCTTACCTAATAGATAATGACTCTGCTGACTTTTGGGCCGACTCCGCCAAGTTCAGGCTAGACTCTAACGACTTCGGACCAGATTCTGGCGACTTCAGATTGAACTCCGAAAACTGGGGCCGGACTTCGGTGATCTCAGGCCCGACTCCAATGTAATAAAACTGGATTGCTATGATATGAAAAGTTAATGCACGAAAGAGATCATAGTTCGTGCACCAAAAGATTAGAAGAGTATATGGTCTGGTCTAACATTGACCCTTCTCCTGCTAAAGTTTTTCATCATGCAGAGCTATTAGAGTCAGTGTATGGTCTCTCACATGCCATCTATCACTATCAGTGTCGTTGAAGAGCTGCTAACAACGCAAATCAGAAATTGAAAAGAAGAGAGCTAAGCACAATCTTGTCAAAGGCACTCGTTTCAGCATTGAGGCAAGATGAAGTGAGTTGAAGGCTCTTCGCCTCTCACAGACTAAGATAGATGGCCTTCAGCTAGGCGAGCTAAGTCGCGCGCCTCATTGAACCTATGTCTGAGGTAAGGAGCGCGTCTCAGCCGCCTTAAAGATATTAAAAAAAATGTTTGAGCCCATCCTGTTAGGTTAAGCAATTATTAAAATAAATAAATAAATGTTATAATAACAATAACTAAAGTAGCGTCTCGACTCTCGTCTTCTTCTTCTGCGTCTTTTTTTTAGCTACATCTTCTCTTTTTATGCAAGGAAGTTGCAGAGGAAGACGACTTCATCTCTTTCAGGATTATACTTAGACGATTTTTCTTTTTAAGGTTAGTTGGTTCACTAAAACCGGATAGGTTACTAAGTATTTTTGGTGTTGCTAGCTCTATGCATACAATATAAACTCTACTATATTAGGATTACTGAATTCCTCCTTTTTCATTTGAGTTATACATGGTACTTAAAATTTACATATACATGTAGTTATCTATAATATTATTGTTAACATTAGGATTTAAATAAGGGATAAGAACCTAAAAACTGTCTCAAGTTTGCCTCATGTTTCAGTTTGGTGTCTGAGTACGAAATTGACTATTCCAAATTTCATATATGTTGCTATTTGGTGTCTCCGTCAAATTTTGAAGTTAAGTTGGACGAAATCAGGTCACGTGACCGAATAAAAATTAAAATGTACATATTACCCCATTTGGCCGAAATCACTGCCATCTCCGATCGTTTCCGGCCAGTTTCGGCCACCACAGGGGATCTCTCTCTCTCCAACCAAATGCGCGTGTCCAATTTTCCGCCGCCATGTATGGGGTTCCAACCCCACACGAGAGAAGCCACGGTCGTGGAGGCGGCAAAAAGGATGTGGCCGACTCTGATTCACTGGAGGTGGGTGACTCCGATGAAGTGGCCGGTGAATTTTCTAGCAATATATTTGATCTTGGTTCAGCTGCTGTAAGACCTCAATGCTTTAAAATGATATTCCTTAATTATAAGGGTTAATAGGTCTTTTGGTCCAACATGTTTGACAACTTTTGGGTTTTGGTCATATATCTTTTTTTTTTTGCCTAGTTTTGGTACCATATGTTTGAAAACTTTTGGTTTTTGGTCAATCCGTTAGTTGACCGTTGACCGTTAAATAGTCATGTGACTTGCACATGCCTAGTCCCAACATTTTATTTTATTCAGTTTAGTCGTCAAAATTATTGTCCTAACTTTTTATTTTTGCAATTTAGCCCATAAACATTATCAACCGCACCCTAGAACTAAATTGACCTAGCCATGGTCCGGCCCATGGCTAGGTCGGACCATGGGTATGGTCGCCCAGGTCCGGCGACCCTAGTCATGGTCCGACGTAACCATGGGTCGGACCATGGCTAGGTCGTACCATGGTTAGGGTCACCCAAGTCCGGCAACCCTAGCCATGGTCCGACCTAGCCATGGGTCGAGCCATGGCTAGGTCAATTTACTCTTAGGGTGTGGTTGATAATGTTTAGGGGCTAAATTGTAAAAATAAAAAGTTAGGACAATAATTTTGAGGACTAAACTGAACAAAAATAAAATTTTGGGACTAGGCATGTGCAGGTCACATGACTATTTAACGGTCAAACTGACGGTCAACTAACGGATTGACCAAAAATCAAAAGTTTTCAAACATATGGTACCAAAACTAGGAAAAAAAAAGAAATATGACCAAAACCCAAAAGTTGTCAAACATGTTGGACCAAAAGACCTATTAACCCTAATTATAATCTAGCCTTTGATAAATACACTTCTGGCTATTGAGCTCTTTAGTTCTCCATGCATTCAGCACAAAGCCACTTCTCTAGTCATTGGATCAATTTCTATGCGAACTATGGACTCCTAGTTGACATGCTCTTTCTGTCGGCAGAGAACTTCATGTCTTTTTATTAACAAAATACTAACAATAGATCTCTTTAAAATTGAAAAGAAATGGGTGGCCGGAATCGGAGGTGGGTGGCTAGAATTGAAAGTGGGTCGCTTGGAATCGGAAGTAGGTGGCCGGAAACGGAGGTGTGTGGCAGAATCGGATGTGGGCGGCCAGAATCAGAGGTGGGTGGCCCAGAATTGGAGATGGGTGGCCAGAATTGGAGGCTTTGAAAAAAAGGGCAATATAGTATTTTCAACTTAGTTTGTCAAAAATAACCCAAAAATCTAACGGAAAATCAAATTGCAACAATAGTGAAACTTGGGACAGCAAATATCAACAGTTTAATACTGAGACACCAAATTGAAATATTAGTCAAACCTGAAACCGTTTTTAGGTTCTTATCCCTTTAAATAAATCATACTGTTGTAATTAGTAGATTTGATTGTAAGTAGCATTTATTCATAGTTCTCTATTTTAGCTATCTTCTTTATTAGCCTATTAGCTCAATCTATAAATTGAGACTTCCAATGTACATATCAATACAATATATACAAAATAAATATCCATATTACAATTATCATGGTATCAGAGCCATTTTAGGCTAATTTACCGACGATTTCACAACAGTCGTCGTCAATGGAAACCCGCAAAGCTTCACCACTAAGGATTCTCTAGCAACGCTTAATAAACTTTGTTTGCACACGAGTCTTCTTCTTGGGCTTCTTCTTTCGATCTCCCGTTCTTCTTGGGCTTCTTCTTTCGATTTCCCTTTCTTCGTGGGTCTTCTCTTCTCGTTCTCCCGCTTCTTCTCCGTTTGGGTACCTGCAAATGGGCACGGAGGGGGGGGGTCCCGGTAATCCAACTCTGATGATTAAATGAGTATAAGCTTTAGAGAGATAAAACGGGCTTAGAGAGAGAGAGAGTGATTGATTACCTTCAAATGAGGAGATGGGGTCTCTATTTATAGAGTTCCTATTGAACCGCCTCTGTTCCAGTGCTTTCCTGGTCCGGTTGTGACAGTTTCGTAATATAAGTTGGTATTGACCGTAAATATGGTGCATTTGACCTCGGTTCGACCGTAGATGGGCTTAATATGGTTAAGTCTTGTGAAATGGCCTACGAGGGCGAGGCGATATGTCGTCCGGGGAAAGGGGTCCGGACGAGAGGAATTCGTCCGGACGGAGGGGGGGATACCCGGAGGGGTATCCCCGAGGTCTCGCTCGGGTGAACCGAGCGGGAGGACCCTGCTCGGGTAACACGAGCGAGGTTTCCTTGTTCGGATATTCTGAGCAAGGGTTCCTTGCTCGGGTTACCCCCGAGGGGCTTTTTCCCTTGGGGCCTTCCGAGTGGGTTTCGCCACTCGGGTTGTTCTCAGGCCTAAGTGTTGGGCCTCGGGTGTCCGTTTTCCAAGTTTCGAATTATAATCGATTGTGGCCCAATTACCGAGTCCAATTTTGTAATAGCTTGGGCGTATATCCTACATTTTCCCCCAGGTCAAGAAATGGTTCAACCTTTACTTGACTCTATTTTTCGGAGTATCGCCCAAGCGAATTGTAAGGCGTTTCTTTGTGACGATCCCTACCTTTATCAAGTGCTCGAGATAAGTCGTGATTTTCTTTTTCTCCTGTTTAGAGAAGCTCAATACATATACGAAAAATTTCTTTTATTAGTTTAAGCAGATTTACGTCGTATAAAGATATTATATGAGGGTAATAATTACGAGCCTTGGTCTCGTTTTACTTAGCCTTCGGACCGTGTCCTTTTATTCGTGTCTCATTTTTATTGGAGCTTTTAGGAAAGAAAAAAACCCCTAGCATATCCCTTTATAAGCTATGCTATATGCTCCCCTTCATTATTTGCTTCCTCCTTCATCTTTTCTAGAGCACTTCCTCTTATTTTAGAATTAGGTTTTCTCCTCATCCTCCACTTTCAGTTTTACTACCCAATCAACCCAATCAAGTCGCCACATCTCACATGGAGCTCACTTAGGTTTGATTTGGGGTTGAATTTGGCTTGCTTGGGTGGCTTGGATCGGCAAGGAAGCTCACATCGGTTTGGAGCGGCGGGAGGCGGCGCCGGGCGGAGGACCGGCGAGGACGCGAGAGCTGCGGGGGCGACGCCGGGTGGAGGAGGAACCACCGGGTGGCCGTAGCTGCAGTTGTCATCGTCGTCGAGGCTGGACCGTAGCTGCCTAAGGTGACCTTGGGCTGTCCGGCGGTGGTCCGGTGTCGGGCTGGTTCAATTCTGGCCCGGTCGGATCTTCTCGGCCCGGTTCTTGCCTAATCTGATCTAATTTCTGTTGGGTTACATGCAGATTACTACGGAAACATAAACATGGTACATGCTTGTAATCAGAATTACGCAGCGGAAGATACGCATATACCTTAAACCCTTTCCGTAGTCCTTAAGGATCCTGCTGAGGGAGTTCACGACCTACTGGACGGAACCCGTAGAATTTCTTGTTAAGGAAGTCCTACGCGGTATTAGCTCCACAGCAAAGCCTCTGATCGATTCTTGGCAGGGACGGATCTCCGGAGTCTTTTGCTCTAAGCAAATTGGCACACTCTTGGTGGTGCAATATGGTTCGGCCGAAACTATGTTCTAGGAGGGAGGGTTTTCTCTCAAATCACCACTTAGGAGGAATTTTGAATTACCCCAAATAAAACCCTAACACCCTTTATTTATAGGAGGAGCAAAGTGGACAAAAATCCACTTTTCCCCTACATGTAAAGTTCGGCCGGCCATGTATAAGGGAGGCCCAATATTTTGGGCCTCTCATGTCAATTGGATTTGTATCAAGCTCAATTTCCCTAATGTGACATTTACCCAATTTCTTAGGTAACGTATACGTATTAATGGTCTACCAATTACGACGCCCAGTCACCATATGCTAACAGCTCCCACTCGCCCGAATGGGAGGGTAATGTATTGTTCTCCAAATCTCATCAACATTTCACTCTTCTGATCCTGCCCCTGCTTCCGAATAGTTCATACGAGGTTTGTCGTGCGACCAGCGGATACGACGGGCATCGTGCTACTCATCTGTTAGGAGTGTTGTAGCGCCCGCGGAACGTTGATTACCTATCTCAAATCAACTTGTTTAAAAACACCAATTTGTATCGTGTTGTATCCTAGGTACACTGATAATTCTCCAACTGCCCAGTTTCCACATAGGAATACTTCTTCAGGGCATCCGCACAAGTATTCACAACCTTTAACTAATATCTGGTTGGTGGCCACCTAGTGAATACAATTGTCAGTGAATTACAAGTGAACTTGACCATCCCCATTGCTCATACCCTTAGTCAAACCCAACTGGTTTCCAAAGACGTGGTAACTTGACCTTTTTCTTCAGCACTGCGCTCATACGCCGGAAAGCGAACATTGAGCTTGAACTTAGGTATGAGTTCTGAGTCCATGAGGATACTTCAGGTTCTTCTTCATAAGGCTCCCGGGATCAATCACACGCTCGAGGTGAAGAAGTTTGCGCCCGTCCGAATCGCGAGGATTCTATCTAGCACAAACGAGCATGACCCCGTGGTCGAACGTGGCACGTGTAGTATGAAGCACGCGTCGATAGCATACCCGAACATCGTCAGGTGTGGGATATGTCAATGATGCTATCGCAGACTTTCATCTGGCCCAGAATGTGGTTAATGACGAACAGAGTTCATCACCGCCGGAGTGCAAAACGAAGATCATATTGTGTTACTCCGAAACCAAATGGTCGTTTTGCATAACCAAGTTTCCCAACTGATTCTTAGCCAGTCTTGCTTCGAAAGAGGTCCCCCTCTCCTACAAGACGACCGTGCCCGTATGACAAGGTAAGGCCCGCATTCGAAATAATTTATGCAGAGGATTGCGTCATCATACGACTTAGTTTATAGACCGTAAAATACGATGTTGTTGGGATCAAAATGACGTGGCTTGAACTTCTGGTAATGGACTTCGAGATCTCGCCTGGGGTTAATTCCTTTAGGTGTCTGTGTCGACCTCGGGGTGACTTAGTTTCCTTTAGGTGCTTTGTGAAAGGCGAGGACCTGAAAAGGGGTTGGGATGGCCCTAATTCCACTCCGAAGCTTTAGTCAGTAATGGAATATCAAAGAGTACTTTAAGAAGTCTCTGAATGTAAGTAAGTATTTAAATAATGAAAGTTTTCTCCTATTTATAGGGGAAATGTACCGACTTTAAATGGCGGCTACCCTCTTGGGAGGGTTTTTGTCCAAAGTCGATGTCAGCAGGTGACAAGCAGGTCGCCACCTCACCTTTCCTTAGCTAGGAATGTTTCCTTCTGGCAGTTGAAGCAGGTCGCCACCTGTCCCTTCCTTAAGAGGAAGGGTTTCTTCTAAGGCGGCATGTCAGGTTGCCAGTTGTCCTTTCCTTAAGAGGAAAGTTTCTTCAATAATACTTGGATGTCAACTCGACTCTTTCCTTAAGAGGGTGAGTTTGGATATTGACTAGTCGCCGGTCTTTGAAGACCTTGAGTGTCGACCTTCCCAATATTTGGTGTCGACCATCTTTCTTGGTTTTGACATTCTAAGCGTGATTAGTCGTCGACCTTTTTTGGGGTCTCGACTTATATGCTCTTGACTTGTACATACTGGTCCATTCTGAAGATCATAACCCAACACTTGCCCCGAGACTTAAGTCGTCGGCTTCTCATGTAGAAGATGTCTTAAGTCGAGTATTGATCCAGTAGTTCCCTTTGTCGGGCGATATATCTGGTTGATTTGCCGTCTTTAGACTTTATCGGTGTCTTGAGTCGAGGTTTAGATCCTCAGGCGAGATTAGGATCTCTTCAATCGAGTTGGTGATCTGCATTCTTGATTTTTTGACCGTTGGGGAGTTTTTGAGAAGTTCAGCAGTCCTCTCGGGATTAACAATAATAATGAATGCCTTTACTGCACCAATGAGAGGTCTCCATAGGTAACTTCCTTGATAAGATAATCCTGGGTTTTCTCTTAGTATAAATACTGAGGTTTTACCGCAGCCATTCTTATCCTTTCCGGTAGCCTCTATTCTCTGTGTATCTTTGCTTTTTTAAGTCTTCGCTTCATTTTTCGTTGGTTAGAGAAGCATGGCGACTAGTCCTCATTCAGGTATTCCGAGCTTATTTCTCACATCCTAGCTTTTGGTGACACTTGTAACGAATTGTCTTCTTTTTTCTAACTTTTATCCAGATGCTTCTTCAGAATCATCGCCGAGCTATAATGGAGTCTTCTCCTTCTCATGTCAAGAAGGATGGTGATGCCTCTCTCATGCAAATGAAGATGGAGATGGGGTGTCTATTGAGACCCCTATTGACGTTGAAGCCATTCTTCCTGTTGAAGAATCGCATGTGGAGTCTTCACGGGGCAAAGGCAAGGTCGAGCTTCCAACTAATCGTTATCCTACCCGGAGTGGGAACCTCGCTTTTTCTAGCTCTTGGTTGAAGAGAAAAAGATGTGAAGATTCCTCCTCGTTTTCATCGATTCCAGTGAAGATTTCTTCAAATGTTCCTTTGGATTACAAAGGACCACCCTTTAATTGGGATATGTTACGGAATGCCCCTGTCGAATGCTCAAAAGGTTGGGATCCTTTGAGTCGTATGGGGGGATATCCTCTCAAAGAGGGACATTCCATTGCTGATCCTGACTTGGCACTTCATTTATTGAATGCCTCAACCCCACCTTGTGACCGTCCTCGCCTGGAGACGGGAGCGGGTGATGTAGATAGAGTTGTGTGTCAGCTTCTTTTGAATCAAGTGGAAGTATGTGCCTTTTCCCCTGTCAACCTTCATACTTTTCCCTCCCCTTTTAAGTCATTTTCCTCTTTTTCTTTTGTAGGCTTCTCGGGATTCTCTTCAATTTTCCCAATTAATGCTCGATCTTCTAAATGAGTTGAGGTCGACTCGAGAAGAACTTCAAGCTTTGTCTTTCAAGGGTGATGTGAGAGAGATTCAACGTCTCCAAGAGGAAAATGCTAAGTTGAAGGGAGATGTCGCACGAATGGTTGAGGTTTCTGCCAGTCTGAAACGAGATTCTTTGAAGCGTTGTGAGGCTCTTAAGGCTTCTGCTTCTTTAGTTGAAGAATTTCGCACCTTGTTGGAGAAGATGAGTAAAGAGAATAAAACCCTCTTAGTCGAAAGAACTATTTTTCAGAGGAAAGTCGAGACTTTGGTGATGGAAGTAGAAGGCTTAAAGGCTGCTGCTATTAAAGTCATTGGTGACTATAAGGCGAGTCCTGCTTTTGAGGCCGATACTACTGTGGCTGCTTCTGATTTGCTCTTTATCTCTTTAAAAGAGATTGTGAGGAATCTGAAAGCTTATCAGCCCGACTTTCCCTTCTCTCGAGTTCCTCTTCTTTAACAATACCTTGATATTTCTTTAGAGAAGAACGAAGATCCTGCCAAGCTTTCTTAGATAATAATAATACACTTGTATTTTTCTCTTTTTAGTCTTGTAATTCTCCTTCCTCCTTTATAAAAGGTATTTTGCGCTTTTGTTCTTAAGTTTTACCGCTATCTCGCTCATTTCTTTTTATCAACTTATCTGCAACCTAAGCTTTATTGCCATCTTGGGCACATAATGTCGACAATCGATTTGTAGGCTTGATTCTTCTATCGAGTTGTCGACGCACCTAGTCTTTATTGCCATCTTGGGCACATAATGTCGACAATCGATTTGTAGGCTTGATTTTTATCGAGTTGTCGACGCACCTAGGCTTTATTGCCATCTTGGGCACATAATGTCGACAATCGATTTGTAGACGCCATTCTTCTTTCGAGTTGTCCACGCACCTATGCTTTATTGTCATTTTGGGCACATAATGTCGACAATCGATTTGTATACGCCATTCTTCTATCGAGTTGTCGACGCACCTATGCTTTATTGCCATTTTGGGCACATAATGTCGACAATCGATTTGTAGACGCCATTCTTCTATTGAGTTGTCGACGCTCCTAGGCTTTATTGCCATCTTGGACACATAATGTCGACAATTGATTTGCAGACGCCATTATACTATCGAGTTGTCGACGCACCTAGGCTTTATTTCCATATTGGGCACATAATGTCGACAATCGATTTGTAGACGCCATTCTTCTATCGAGTTATCGACGCACCTAGGCTTTATTGCCATCTTGGGCACATAATGTCGACAATCGATTTGTAGGCTTGATTCTTCTACCGAGTTGTCGACGCACCTAGGCTTTATTGCCATCTTGGGCACATAATGTCGACAATCGATTTGTAGGCTTGATTCTTCTATCGAGTTGTCGACGCACCTAGGCTTTATTTCCATCTTGGGCACATAATGTCGACAATCGATTTGTAGGCTTGATTCTTCTATCGAGTTGTCGACGCACCTAGGCTTTATTGCCATCTTGGGCACATAATGTCGACAATCGGAATAATGCCTCTTATCGGAGCATTTCTTCCTATTGGGATCAGTTCTCCCACTCGAGATAATGCCACTTATCGGAGCATCACTTCTATTGGGTACAAGAGGAGTGCTTGAACCATAACCAACAACTTTCCTTGGACGAATTCTCGGTCACGGAGTTTTACTTCCAATCCTTGATCACTAGGATCTGGAACCAAGTTTGTCGGATTACTCCCACTGGGAACAATGGGTAGTTTAGGTAGTTGTGGTATTCCTGGTTCAGTATTACGATAATCAGGTTCAACTTGATTTGTCTCAACAGCAACAGTGATTTCGTGTGGAAGGAGTTTATTCCTCCCACTGGATTTATTATGAAAATGTTCCCATTATCATTTACCATATCATTCACTTGAGTTGCTGGTTCAAATCTCTCCCACTCGAACTAAGTGGGACCTGATGTCAGTAACATCCTCTTCTATCTGATCAAGATTCGTTGTCTGAAACTGTCAATGCATCAAATTCGTCCTCAAATATGTAATGTCTCATGTTCGACCATGACACCATGTCCATTAACTGTAAACAGGTATTTCCAAAGAGTAGTGAACATACTCTTGTCCTAAATACGTGTTTAATGCGCAAATTAATGCTGCATGGTGATATGATGTAACTCATTATCACACTTCAGCTATCATGGCAACGTGATTTACCGATTACAATGGAACATAGTTTTACATTAATGTGAAACACTTCCTATCATCCCTTAGGGAACGTCTGGCGAAGTGACTCTAACATTATGTTTATAAACTATGCCTTTAGAAGTGCGTCATTTGATTTGAATGCTTAGCCCGACTTATCGTTCAAGGCTTACGGAAGGAAAATCGTTTAACCGACTTCATCCTTCTTCGTTTGAAAACTTATCTCAGAGATTTTATCTCATCTCCGAACTAAGCATTTCAGGTTTTCACCTTATGTGTCAGTTGATACTTTTTACAAGGTCGTGGTAGCTTACGAAGCCTACTTCTTACCGATGTAAATGGTATCAATAAGTTTATTCCAAGGGAATGCAAACGAAAATTCAGCACATCATCATTCAGACACTTCATCTTTAAATTCATATTTTGAAACGATGTGTTCCATCTATCGAGGTCAACTTGCGCGTAGCGCTTTTCACCGAAGTTTTAACCCTTGGTTAAATCGTTTCATTTCAGAATTTAATTTAATTTAATCCAATCGGTTTCGCACATGATCATCATTACAGATTATTTCATTCACTGGAGTACTAACAAATAATAAATACTAAATCTTTCGATCTAGCTACACAATTGATGTGTATGTTCAGTTTCCCGACTGAGATGACGGAGTACGTGAATCGTTTCGTTTTATTCGACCACTTTTACCTGGCCAAAATTTCGTTTCGGATCGATCCCTCTTAACCGGGTCGATTAATTTTGACAAGTAGATCACATTTCGAATCGAACGGAAACTACTTTATTCAGTAAATCTGAATCTCGAAATAACCAAAATTTTAGTAACTCAAACGAACGATAAATGACAATGGTAGGGTTCTTGATATGAAGATCGCGTATTCGATCCATGATTGTCGCATAGATAGTCGAGAACTTTAAGTCATGTTGAACATCACATCTGAGTAATTCACGAGTGAATTACATCAAATGATTTGTGTCTGTATAAAACGTTTTACAGCTTCATACACATGACCTACGTGGCGTACTAGAGACGCACTTTATCAACATGGTTTAACCCAACGGATTATTGTATACGACATTTATGGTCCAGTTCTCTCTATAATATGCGGATCATGGTTGATTTCTTTCGTACCCAGTATATTGGTGAGTAGAAAGGTTTCCCTTTTACTGCTTTGGTTACTGTACTTGATTAGGCTCAAGGTCATTGAGTCCTGTCAATATCAGACAACCATATACATCTTTTCCATGTTGACATTTCATTCTGAAGATCCGATGCGGGTTTTACGCCAACATCCATGAAAAGAGATAAGACCATCACGTTTAACCGAAAAGTTTAGCTTTTGCATCATTGCTTCCACCGAGGCGGATGCAAAGGGATACTAAGCTGCAACGTTGCCTGGTTGTAATTGAAGTCTTCTTCAACCCCCTTTACCAGGGTTGAATGTATCACCACACACGCGTTGAGATTATCAAAGAACCTACTCCTATTCTTGGTGAAACAAATTGTTACATTCGTTTCGCATTGTCAAAATCATACAAACTACCATACTCATCTGTATTGTCCTCTCCACTTTTCGGAATCGTAGAGAGTTCAATACGTACTCCTTTTATTCATCATGATTCATACCATCAAGATTGCGTGGAATATCGAATCGCACTAATTCAACCAATCCATCGATGATTATGCAAAATTGGGTAGACAATAACATTTTGAGAAAGAATTGCATACATCAGATATCTATTAAGATTGAATCCGATAAATAATGATTCCTCACATTACCGTCGTTTTCAATCCAATAGACCAGTCTTTTAAAACGGTTATAATCGCAAATGACCGAAACGGAAATTTTAAAATAAGCATACCCGATCTTGGCTTTCCCAAGGCCCTTTGTATTTTAGAAAATATTCCGATGAATTTACTCATGCATATATAATTCTACTAACAATGTAAATTATCATACGCAAGTAACATTCATCAAACAAATCACACTCATGCTTACGCGTCATGCGTCTAATGTTCCGCGGAACTCATGCTTGCATATATAATTATACTTCCATGTAAATTATCAAATGCAACTACATCCACAACATTCTAGCATACGTGTCAAACATGAAAACTCCACAACAATCATACATATTTGGCGACTGGTTTTCGGTTTAAAAATAATTTTAAACATTAGGGGCTGATTTGCAATTCATGCTTATAATCAGTTACACAACATTTTAGACATGAATCCTAGGCATTTACAACCATCACAGCATGTCTATCCTAGTGCGCATTCCATATATTTAACTAGGGCTCCGCCCACAACATGCAATGTCTAGATAGCTTGACTATGTCAAGACAACATTTCTAATCATGCATTAATATATATTGAATAATAAACAATTGCAATTCATCCCTCTAATTAATTCAGTCCAAAAAACATGTATCTCCGAGATCCATCCCCATAATCGAAACAAGGCATAAAGTTTAGCAACCCTATGAGCACTATGTAGTTCATTTAGAGGTTAAAAAACATTTGGATTTTAAAACTTGACCACCCTATTTTATTTAATTGACGTGAATTCGGTTTTGAAAATCATTTTAGTTCAGTCAATTTCGGTTCGGTTTGGTCCGGTTCGGTCCGGTTCAGAAAAACTGGTTCGGGCTGGTCCGGCAAATCTGGTTCGGTCCGTTAAATCCGGTTCGGTCCGGTTTTAATTTTAAAATCTGGTTCGGTCAGAACCGGTCCAATAAAATAGGTTTGGTTCGGTTCAACACATAAAACTGGTTCGGTTAGATCCACTTAATTACCCGGTTCGACCCGACCCGATTATGTCGAACCGATTGAGAAAACCTGGTTCGATTTAAATTCGTCTCGGTTTAATATATTGGACCGACCCAATAATTAAAATTTTAAAGGTTGAGCCGAAATGTTTACTTGTGGCCCAAGTAGGGTTTTAAAGTTAAAAAATAATTAACTTAACCACCAAGTAACATTAATTATATAAAATAATTTCCAATATTAAATATATATATATATATAATTCGGCCAAATACAAACATATAAATATTTATTGCTTAAATTCTATCTTTAAGATTAAATCAATCAACAATATATATATATATATATATGTAAAATTTGGTTCATATATATATATATATATATAATATATTTATTTATAGTCAATATTTTAAATAGGGTAACAAATATATTGACAATATATTTTCTCAATCTTTTAGGCAATAAAATCTATCAATAATATATTTAACCCTATTAAATAATTAGATATACTGATAGTGATATATATTTCTATATATTTTTGTGAATCTATCCTAATGTTCCCAATTATAGATATATTGTTACCTTAATTAAAAATTAAAATATGGTAAACAATATAATTTTAAAACAGTGGCTGAAAATTATGTCCCTTGGTGCTTAAAAATTTAAAATTTTACCTTGTAATTTACCTAGGGTTTTCGGCCAAAACACTAAAATTGGGAACAAGTTGTCAAATTTTAAGATCAAATTTTAATAAGATATGCAATCCAATGTTTTATTTTTGATAAATATTACATTTTCTTGAAGATCATGAACATCAATTTTACCAAGAACATCATGAATTCGGTTTCACCAACAACCCTAAAAATCGAAAATTTAAAATTTTTGTGATATATATTTCTATATATTTTTGTGAATCTATCCTAATGTTCCCAATTATAGATATATTGTTACCTTAATTAAAAATTAAAATATGGTAAACAATATAATTTTAAAACACTGGATGAAAATTATGTCCCTTGGTGCTTAAAAATTTAAAATTTTACCTTGTAATTTACCTAGGGTTTTCGGCCAAAACACTATAATTGGGAACAAGTAGTCAAATTTTAAGATCAAATTTTAATAAGATCTACAATCCAATGTTTTATTTTTGATAGATATTACACTTTTCTTGAAGATCATGAACATCATGAATTCGGTTTCACCAACAACCCTAAAAATCGAAAATTTAAAATTTCCTTTTTAAAATTTTCGGTTTTTTTTTTATATCAAATTTCAATAACAACAATTTATCAAAATCATGAACTCCTAACACAGGCTCTGATACCACTGTTAGATTACGGGGAGTAATCACTACAGATACTAAAACAAGGTACATTCTAGTAATCAGAATTTCGCAGCAAACGATTCACACATACCTTTAGGATGATCCGTAGACCCAAGATCTTCTCTGGAGGGAGTTCACGATCCTCCTGTCGGACCCGTAGAGGTTCTTGTTAGATAAGCCCTACGTGGTGCAAGCTCCACAGCAAAGCCTCTGATCGATTCTTGGCACGGGGACAGATCTCTGGAGAGTTCGCTCGAAGGCAATTTGGCACACCCTTGGTGAGGGATATGGTTCGGCCGAACTAGCAGGGTGTGGGGGTTGAGGGTTTTTTTCTCTAAAACACTCTAATGAGGGAATTGTGATTAACCCTAGAAATCCTCTAACACCTCTTATTTATAGGATGAGTAAAGTTGAGAAAAGTCCACTTTACCCCACCATAAACTTTCGGCCGGCTTATGTATTTGGGGAGGCCCAATTTTGGGCCTCCCATGTCAATTGGGATTTGGGTCTAGAACAATTACCCTAATGTGACATTTACCCAAGTTCATTAGGTAAACTGTACATATTATGGGCTACCAATTACGGCGCCCATTATCATATGCTTACAGTTACCAGGAGTAATGAAACCCTCCGGTTGCTCCATGTAGATCTCTTCCTCCATGTTTCCGAGGAGGAATGCGGTCTTAATACTCATTTGGTGAGGTTCGTAACCGAATCCTGCGACCAGGACCATGAATGACCCTGCACCGTGGTTTTACGCACAGGTGGTGAGTATGTTTTGTCAAAGTTCACTCTGTGAAGTTAGGCATAGCATTTTCGCAACGAGTCGAGCTATGTATCGCTCAAACTTTTCCATCAGTGGCGAGCCTTCTTTCAAGACTCACCTTATCCTTGTGCCCCTATGGTTAGCAGGTAAATCAACTATTGACTTTAATGGCTTTCATTTAAGGCGATCTCTCTCATTTATTAATTTGCTCAATTTCTCCACTTGAGATCTTTCCAATGCATGTCGACAGTCGATAGAGTGAGGTTATCACTCTTCCAGATGAGATACTTCATTGGAGAAGTTCGACGCCTTTGACTTTCGTCTAGGCTTGATGATCCCGTCTTTGAGTCTTAACGTCTCTCCCACTCGGAATAATGCCTCTTATCAGAGCATTTCTTCTAATTGAGATCAATTCATCCACTCGAGGTGATGCTTCTCATCAAAGCATCACTTCTATTGGGTACAAGAGGATTGCTTCAACCATAACCGACAACTTTCCTTATACGACTTCTCGGTCTTAGAACTTTACTTCCAAGATGAATTCCTTGATCACTAGGATCTGGAACCAAGTTTGTCGGATTACTCCCACTGGGAACAATGGGTAGTATAGGTAGTTGTGGCATCCCCGGTTTAGCATTACGATAATTAGGTTCAACTTGATTCGTCCAATCAGCAACAGTGATTACATGTGGTAGGTGTTTATTCCTCCCACTGGATTTATAATGAAAATGTTCCCATTATCATTTACCATGTCATTCACTTGAGTTGCTGGTTCAAATCTCTCCAACTCGAATTAAGTGGGACCTGGTGTCAGTAATATCCTCTGTCTGATAAAGATTCATTGTACTGAAACCGTCAATGCATCGGAAAATTTGTCCTCAAGTATGTAATGTCTCATGTTCAACCACAGCACCATTTTTCTAGCTGTAAACATGTACTTTCAAAGAGTAGTTCGCATACTCTTGTCCTAGATACGTGTTTAATGCGCAAATTAATGCTGCATGGTGATATAAGTTATCTCATTATCATTCTTCAGCTTTTGTGGCGGCGTGTTTTACCAATTACAATTGAACATACTTTTACATTAATGTGAATAATTTTCCCATCATCCCATAGGGAACGTGTGGCGAAATGAATACAACATTTATGTTCACAAACTATGCCTATATAAGTGTGTCATTTGATTTGAATGCTTACCTTACTTATCGTTCAAGACGTACGGAAGGAAAATCGTATAACCGACTTCATCCTTCTTCGTTTGCTAACTTATTTCAGAGATTTTATCCCATCTGAGCATTTTAGGTTTTCACCTTATGCGTCAGACGATATTTTTACAAGGTCATAGTAGCTTTCGAAGCCTACTTTCTACTGATGTAAATGTTATCAATAAGTTATTCCTAAGGAATGCAAACGAAAATTCAGCACATCATCATTTTAAACACTTCATTATTAAACTCATACTTTGAAATGATGTGTTCCTCTTTCGAGGTCCACTTGCGCGAGGCGCAATTTACCCCAGTTTAACCATTGGTTAAATCGTTTCATTTCTGAATTTAATACAATCTAATCCAATCGGTTTCGCACATGATTATCATTACAGTTTATTTCATCCAATGGATTAATAATAAAGAAAGAGTTTTAATCGGTTAATTCTTAGAGCGACGCAATCAATGGATTTAATGGCATGATCTAGTCCATAGATTTAGATGTAGGAGAAAATGTATGCATTTGCTTGATTCTGTCATTTATGATGTCATTTTCATTTTGGTTATTTACTTATTTCGGATCGATCCCATTTTTAACCGAGTCGATTAATCTTGATAAGCAGAACTCTTTTCGAATCAAAAGGTAACTACTTTGTTCAATGAAACCGAAACAATGTATTCCAAAATCATAAATTAAAAAAATAGAAAAACCAACACCGAACAGTACTGGGGTCTCAGATCTCAAACTCGAAGTAGACATGAAGAAGTTTGATGGGCTAGTTGTCTTAACCGAAATGTACCTAAAAGTTACTGATATCATGGTGAGTAAAGCACTGAATCATCGTTTAGACTTCTTTTTGTTGTGGGTTTCCAAGCATTTCAGAATACCGATGAATCTTTCATCGAATGCCTCGTGCTCCTTTGGAAAATTGCCTTCTTTCGCATCTGTTTCGAATAGGTTTATCGTCGTCTTGATCGATTTGATCAAATGCGTTAGGCCTTTCTTGTTAACAAACCATGAAAGAGGAAACATTCTCATTACCTTCTGAGCCCGAGTCCATACGTCCAACTCATCAGCGGGATCATGATAGGCTATTATGTCGTCATCACTGCATAGAATACTAAAGTATTCCGCCATTAAGGCTCTAGCTTCAGCGGCCTTACCCTTACCAAAGCAAAGGTATATGGCACACCAAAGATGCAATGCGCTGAGTTGTGTAAACTCTTCTTCTACTTCTGTTGTCAGCAGCGAGAGAATCAACTCTCGTGCATTTCGATCATTCCTCAACCTTTTCTTGTCGCTGCTTTCATGTGGATTTTTGTATTCGTCCAAGCTCAACATATCCGCCGTCGGATTGACATGATCGTCAAGATCCGCATCGATCAGTAGATCCATAACATTATCTCTCCATGCATCGTAATCCATGCCGTCCAGATTGTGTGGTTCGCAGAACTATACCGGGTCTGCCATGAAAACTAACACATTGATGGTTATGCAAAAATTAGGTAGACAACAACATTTTGAGAAAGAATTGCATACATCAGATATCTATTAAGATTGAATCCGACAAATAATGATTCCTCAATCATCTAAACCAGCCGACCACCAGTAAACCAATGGAAGATGGCTGTGAAAGAGTTCACATTACCGCCGTTTTCAATCCAATATATCAGTCTTTTAAAACAGTTTTAATCGCAAATTACTGGAACGGGAATTTTAAAACAAGCATACCCGATCTTGGCTTTCCCAAGACCCTTTGTATTTTGGAAAATATTCCGATGAATTCACTTATGCATATATAATTGTATTAACCATGTAAATTATCATACGCAGGTAACATTCATCAAACAAACCACACTCATGCTTACGCGTCATGCGTCTAATGTTCTGAGGAACTCATGCTTGCATATATAATTCTACTTCCAAGTAAATTATCAAATGCGACACATCCTCAACATTCTAGCATACGTGTCAAACATGAATCATTCATATCCATCATACATATTTGGTGACTGGTTTTCGATTTTAAAATAATTTAAACATTAGGAGCTGATTTGCAATTCATGCTTATATTCAATTACGCAACATTCTAGACATGAATCCTAGGCATTTCCAACCATCATAGCATGTCTATCCTAGTGCGCATTCCATATATTTAACCAGGGCTCCGCCCACAACATGCAATATCCAGCTAGCTTGACTAAGTCAAGAAAACATTTCTAATCATGCATATATATATATATTGAATAATAAACAATTGCAATTCAGCCCTCTAATTAATCCAGTCCAAAAAACATGTATCTCCGAGATTCATCCCCATAATCGAAACAAGGCATAAATGTTAGAAACCCTATGAGCACTGTGTAGTCCATTTAGAGGATAAAAAGCATTTGGATTTTAAAACTTGACCACCCTATTTTATTTAATTGACTTGAATTCGGTTTTGAAAATCATTTCGGTTCAGTCAATTTCGGTCCGGTCTGAAAAATCCGGTTCGGGTGCGGTTTGGATAAATTTGGTTTGGTCCGATTTAAAATCTGGTTCGGTTCAATCGGGTTTTAATTTTAAAATATGGTTCGGTCCGAACTGGTCCAATAAAATAGGGTTTGGTTCAGTTCAACACACAAAAACCGGTTCGGTTAGATCCACTTAATTACCCCGGTTCGACCCGACCCGACAAGGTCGAACAGATTGAGAAAATCCGGTTCGATTTAAATCCGTCCCGGTTTGACATATTTGACCGGCCCAATAATTAAAATTTCAAAGGTTGGGTCGAAGTGTTTACTTGTGGCCCATGTATGTTTTTAAAGTCCAAAAATGTTTAACTTAGCCACAAAGTAACATTAATTATATAAAATAATTTCCAATATTAAATATTATATATTAAAACATATATATATTTATTGCCAAGATTCTATCTACAAGATTTTTTTTTTTAATTGTAAGGACCGATAATTTATTCAAACTACTAAGTAACAGGCTATTACAACAGCAACCAAGGAGGGAAAGTAGGAGCTAGCCAGCAGCCAGTTTCCCCTCGTCTAGCGGCGGTTTTAACAACTCTATCTACAACAGACACATGACTACGAAATAAACACTTTACAGACACTGAAACATTAGAGACCATCAAGTGTTTGACGTCATGGATCACTCCAAATAAAACTGGGTTGCAAGCATAAGCAGGGTTATTGATTTGAGACAGCAGAACGGTTGAGTCCGTGTAGATAAACCTGGGTTCAAACACAGACGACTAGCCAACAATAGCCCTGCACGGCAAGCAATCCCTTCCGCCAACAACGGGTGGTCGCCAACTTCCGAGACAATAGAAACAGCTACTACACTACCTTGATGATCGACTAGTACGGCAGCCCCAAATACTTTGTTTAAGTCGCGCAAAACAGCTCCATCACAATAGACAGCTGCTATATTTGGGGCCGGGTTCCCTTGCCTTATCTCGAGGACTCCCTCTCTTCCGAAGGTTGTTTGTTGAGAGTGCACTTCATCAGGTTCTGGTAATGTCATAGCAGTAACATTGTCAGCATAAACAGAATTAATAATAAGTATTACAGACTCGAATGACGGTACTGATTTGCGAAAAACAGCAGAATTTCGCACAATCCATAAGGACCACATAATCAAGCATTTATCGATAAATACATCTAGACTATTGACCGGAACTAGCGACCTAAACAACCAGTCCTGTAAGCTTTGATTGTCTACGCTATCAAGCCTAAACCCTAGGTGCGAGGCAAACCAAATACGTTTAGAGAATTCACATTGCCACATTAGATGTTCCCAAGTCTCATTAGCACCCTTGCAGAGAGGGCAAATGGGATTAAAGGAGGCTATTCTGCGGTGTAGTTTCTGCCCTAAAGGCAGTGCCCCGTTGCAACCACGCCAAATGAACATTCTTACTTTTGGCATAAGTTTGGATTTCCAAAGTTTACACCATTCGTTCGAATTAGCAGATGACGAAGAAGCGGAAGAAGAACCCTGCCTCTCAGCTAGGAGAAGCGAGTTGATGAAATTGTATCCCGATTTCACGGAATAGGAGCCATCCGTTGTGTGGTGCCATAGGAATTTGTCCGCAATTGGGAATATAGGGAGGAGAATCTCGAAAATATAGTTGACTAGGACGGGGGGAAGTATTTGTTGTAGAGCGGGAACGTTCCAAGATCCATCTGCGATGTAATTACCCACTTTTTCTCGATTTTGCTGGTTTTCAGTGGGAACCCAGTCTGAGAGAAGGCCCATATTGGGCACCCATGGGTCCTTCCAAAAGTCTATCGTGTGGCCATTTCCGACATGCCAATCAAAAATATATATATATATGCAAAATCGGCACAATATATAATATATATATTTATTTACTGTCAATATCTTAAATAGGGTAACAAATATACTGACAATATATATATTCTCAATCTTTTAGGCAATTAAATCTATCAATAATATCTTTAACCCTATTAAATATTTAGAAATATTGATAGTTATATATATTCTTATATATTAATGTGAATCTATCATAATGTTCCCAATTATAAATATATTGTTACCCTAATTAAAAATTAAAATATGGTAAACAATATAATTAAAAAATTAGGCCGAAATATGTCCTTTGGTGATTAAGAAATTTAAAATTTTTACCTTGTAATTCACCTAGGGTTTCGGCATAAACACTAAAATTGGGAACAAGTGGTCAAATTTTAAGATCAAATTTTAATAAGATCTACAATCCAATGTTCGATTTTGATAAATATTACACTTTTTTTTTTAAGATCATGAATATCAAATTAACCAAGAACATCATGAAAATTTCGGATTCACCAACAACCCAAAAAATCGAAAATTTAATTTATTTTTTTTTAAATTTCGGTTTTTAATTTTAAACTTCAAGAACACCAATTTATCAAAATCATAAACTACTAACACATGATCTGATACCACTGTTAGATTACAGGGAGTAATCACTACGAATACTTAAACAAATTACATGCTAGTAATCGAAATTACGCAGCGGAAGATTCGCACATACCTTTAAGATAATTCGTAAACCCAAGATCTTCTCAGGAGGGAGTTCACGATCCTCCGGTCGGGACCCGTAGAGGTTCTTTTAGAGAAGCCCTACGCAGTGCAAGCTCCACAGCAAAGCCTCTTATCGATTCTTGGCACGGGCACAGATCTCTGGAGTGTTTGCTTGGAAAGCAAATTGGCACACCCTTGGTGACTATAGGTTCGGCCGAAACACTGTGTGGGGTAGAGGATTTTTCTCTCTAAAACACTCTAATGAGGGAATAGTGATTAACCCTAAAAATCCCCTAACACCATGTATTTATAGGAGGAGCAAAGTGGGAAAAAGTCCACTTTGCCCACACTAGGTATTTCGGCCGGCCATGCATAGGGGAGGCCCATAATTTGGGTCTCTCATGTCAATTGGGATTTGGGTCTAGCCCAATTACCCTAATGTGACATTTACCTAATTTTCTTAGGTAAACTATACATATTATGGGCTACCAATTACAACGCCCATCACCATATGCTTACACATTTTTCATGTTCAAAGATCCAAACAAACGGTAATCTATTTTACAAATCAAATCTTGCAAAACTGTAAATGAAACATACATAAAAATACCAATAGAAACTTTATGTATAAAGTTGTGTCAAAAATTAAAAAGGGAATTACCAAGTCAAACCAAGAATGGGACATGATAGAGTCACATAAATAATCCGACATAATGGTTCTTGGGAAACATCCGACATGGCCTTTTCTTGCGTCTTGTGCTAGATTTCATTGGCGGATGACGTTGTGAGAGATGGGTTGCCGGAAAATAAATAATTTGATGCGATTATGACGAATTTGACGCGATTAACGTAATAATTTGGGTGGGTTGGGTGGGGAGAGAGTTGAGGGATCTCTTCCCTGAGAGAGCTACGAATGTATGCGATCTTGGAGGAGATCATCGTATAGTTGTGATGAGGTCTCCTCTAGTGGAGTGTAGAAGGGTGAGAACTAAGCCTAATAAAAAAAGAATGATGGTCATCTGTAACCGCATATTTTGAACGGAAGCATCAATTTTATTGGCGAAACGGCAATCAGTAAATGCAATCTTCAATCAAACAGCACTCTGTAACGGCGGGTAGTCGGTTCGGCCGATGGGAAGAGGAGGCAAACTGAAGCTGAAACATCCTTAGACTGTGAAGCGTCTGGATGAAGAAGATATGTCATTAGTTGGCGCGTGAGATACACCATCCAATCAGATTTTAAATAGCCTAGGTGGCATAAAATTAGGAGCCTAATTTATAGCTTAAGTGTATACAAATTATATATTATATATAGATAGATAGATAAAGAAGGTAAATATGAGGAGATGATATTACTCTTATATATACGAACCGTTTATATAAGATTTACAAAATTGTAAAAAAAAAAATGTCTACCATCAATATTTTGTATTTATATCATTTTTTTGCACTATTTATTTCTTATATTACCATATTGAGTTCGGATCGGTTCATAATTAGGCCCGAATTCAATTTCAGATAAAGAAGGTATTGGTTTTTATTATTATATTTTTACCACTACTTTTTTTTTTTTTTTTGTTAAAAGTTAAAACCACTACTAGTTAAATAACGTACATAACAAACGCCCCTTTTCCCGTATAAACCCTAGCTACGGACAATAAGAAAATGCCGCCGAAGAAGATGAAGACCATCCTTTGGAATTCCGTTCCAGAAGAGATCTTTTACGAAATCTTGTTGAGACTTCCAGTGAAATCTCTCTGCAGGTTCAAGTGTGTGTCAAAATCATGGTTCTCCGTCATCTCAGATCCCAAATTCATGTCCGCCCACTTCGATCGCTCATTAGCTAATTCCAAGGTGCTGCTCGTTTCTGTACCTAAATTTAATGGTTATTCGTTTAGTGAACTTTTCTGCTCCGTAGATTATGCTGAATGGGGCATCAGGAAGTGGGGGAACCGACCACAGTCGCTGATTGCAGATTATCATGGCCAAATTTTCCATAAAAGCACCTATTCTCGATTTTCAAAGTCAGTTGGTGGGTTGAGTTTGATTATATCAGGGAATAGTCTGCTTATCTGCAATCCTAGCACTAGAGAGAGTATCAACCTTCCTCCCTGTCCCGGTGTTAGCCACTTTCGTCAATATATCATGTGTGGTCACAATAGTTATTTAGGGTTTGATCCAATTGAGAAGAAGTACAAAGTTTTGAGCTCATGGAGCGTATCGATAGACCCGGGGTTGGAAGATTGTCGGTGCTATGTGCTTACTTTAGGGGAAGAGGCATGGAGATCAGTAGACTTCAAATATTCTCCTGGCACTGGTAGTTTAAAGTGGAGACCTAAGGACTACGAATTTGACAGTGCTGGTATTTGTGTGAATGGGGTCTTATACTATATCTATAGAGATGAAAACACACTCGATTTGGTTGCATTTGATGTGCGCTTGGAAACGTTTCGAACGATGACCGTTCCCGAAGGTAATGCGCTTGAACTTGAAAGACCAACTTTTCTAATGGAATATGAAGGGTGTGTGGCTGTTGTGTATATGGAAATGCGTCGTGATCATATTTGTGATTATTGGTATCGAGTGATTGTTACGAACATATTGAGTGACATTTCCAATGAGGAATGGGAATGGACAAATGAAGAGCATTTTGTGCGTGAAGAGCTGAAACATATTGTTCATGTAGATAATCTAGTGGGATCCTCAACGAATGGTGAATTAGTGTTTGTTTCACAGTGCAGCTCCAATCTAATAAAACTGAATTGCTATGATATTGAGACTGACTGTATGAAAGAGGTGAGAGTTCGTGCGCCGAAAGATAAGAAGAGTACATGGTCTTGTCTTGCTACTAAACTTTCTCCTGCTAGAGTGTTTTGTCATGCAGAGAGGTTAGAGTCACTGCAAGGTTTCTCATGTACCACCTATCAGTATCAGCGTCATTGACGAGCGCCTATTTTCAGAGGAACAACTCGAAAGGAAAGGAAAGGAAAGTGGGGGTAAGCCATGTTTATCTGTTCTTCTTTTGAGTATCTTAATTTTTTCTGTTATTTTGACAAATTCTGATATAAAATCTGCTTGGAAATGTGAAGTTTGAGTGACTTGCAATATTTTCTTGCATCATTGAGAATTTAGTGTTTGCTAAAGATTGTTGGCTTCATTTTGAACCCCAGCCCTTTACATTTAGTTAACAGTTTACTAAGTCATTTTTTTATAAGCTGGATCAATTTGGGGTTACAAACAAATAAACACACACAATATATCCCTTTTCTGTGACAGCTCTAGCCCGACCGAGACAGACCAATTTGGTTTCGCTGTGTAGGTATGTTTGAATATATATATATATATAAGCTTTGGAGGAGTTTATGTGAGACGAGGTTAATCTCACATCTTCGGTGTGTGGTTCCATACAATTGATGTTTATATGTTCAGGGTAATCTAGTATATATTAAAAAAAGGCAGGGCTGCATCAATTACATGTCCGACTCTTATAGAAAGATAGCTTAGAGGTAAAAGCGAGTTGAGTTGCAATTCTTAGGGGTAAACCGAGTTTGAATCTCCATCTTGCAGAAGAAATTTAACATTAACGTTCATGACATAAACAATCTTATTAAGAGCAATGATAATTAGGCATGACCGAATAAAGATACACGTTATATTGTGTTTGCAATTTTAGTCTTAGCTCAACCATGACAATATAAGTTCACACTATTACCATTATACTATCAATATATATATATATATATATATATATTAACATAAGAAATTTACAATTATCATTCAATCAGAAATCGTGAATGCAACCCCACATATAATATATTTTCAATATATTTTTATCATTTATTTTAAACAAATTTTTTTAAATAAAGTAATTAGTTGTTCAATATATTCAATGAAATGGTAATTGTTTTTATATCTTAGTTTGTACTAAGTTATAATCGCAAAAAATTAATTCCATTTAAACATAACTTTCGTTAATTACAGAAAACAAACATTATTTATATAAAACAGAAGAGTGTTTATCTTGGGATGTTGTTCACCGTTTTAAACTCAAACTCGACTATATCTTGACGGTACAGTCCTCTACCCTCACCCTCCTACCCCTTCCAGTCGAATTCATAGTTCGTCAGAACCAACATTCTGTCCACCAAACGAACAACTGCATGACATATATCCTTCGGGGTATCCCCGATACGACTTCGGTCACATTCTATTCCCGTCTTCCTTCGAGGAGACAGAGCACTTCTTTGGCACCCTCCCTTTGCACTAGTACTTCGCGGATGCTCCTATGGCGGGACCGCCTTATAGAAATTTCTACACCCGTCATTTGGTCATCTTCGCTTTTGGATGGAACTGTTTGCGTTTCAGGCATACTATGAGTCCGGTTTGGTATCGCTTGTTGTGCAGGTCATATGTTAGCTATGTCAGACTCAATGAATGTTCTCGTACCTTCTAAATGATTGAGTTCGCCGCTGTATCAGCTGGATTCCTCTTCTCCAAGCTTCTATCCTTTGCCTGGGGTCATCTCCATCAATAAGTCGATTTGCTGCTTTAGCTTTTGCATTACTAGTTGTAGTTATGGTTCGAACGTTATTATTCTTACCTCTGTTTTTTTAGCCGCATTTGCTCTACTTGTTCGGGTATTGGACGTTAACCAATACCTCCGTATCGATTACGGTCTTTTGGTAGATTGTAATAGTTTTATTTTTTAATAAAATCGGCACGCTTAACATAAAAAAAATTACAAAGCAAAGCCCCATATAGTAATGAATCATTTAGGTATTATATATGTTTGTAACACATATTTTTCTAAAAATAAAATTTAAAAATATATTGTAGCTCAAGAACCCCACTCAGTAGATAGTTCTCCTAAGTTTTTCTCAAACGACAATTCTGATTTCATACCCCTAGACGGCTCATTTCATACTCTCAAGTGTTAGTAGTCTTTTTCTTATCTAAAATATAATAAATTTCAGACTCTCAACTATCCAATTCAATCTATTCTTTCTTAATTTTTGATTCTATACCTAATCAAAATCAGCATGCGTTCAATATTTTACGTTTATGAAGGCAATCGAGCTACAAAATGAAAAGAGTAAGAAGAATACAAATATACCTTTTTTGATTGAAAACTAATTATTTGAAGTTTATGAGTTGAATCTCTTGGTTCAATCTATCTTGCTTCGATTTCGATTTGATCTTCAATGAGAAGTTTCAACCGATGTTTTAACTTTGAACTTCAAATTGATGAAGCATGATCAGTTGATTTGTGTCTGGATGAACTGATAAACTGAGCTGATGGGTTCCGATATAATCGTTAGCCCGTTAACAGCCAATGGACGGCGAGTAGGTCCAGTGAACCTCGTGAAAGGCCGGGAAGGCCCAAAGGCCCAGTACGAAGGGTTCCGACCTTAGCGGTCCCGATATACGAGCTGAATGCTCCCGACACGAAGCCTCTGAGTAGGCCTCGATATGCCTTTGTAAAGGCCCCGATAATAAAGCCCCGCGGAGGCTGGACCTGTCTCGTGAGACAAAGGGTCCTGGGTGGTGACCTAGAATGAGATAACTCTGGAGTCCCCGACAAGAGTTGGGACTTGTGATCAGAGGATAATGCCGAGAAACCCGCCTACTAGATAAGAGTAGTGGGAGATGGCTGAGATATAGATAACCTCCCCCGAGATACGCAGGGCGTGCCCGAGATACGCGGAGTATGGGCGAGATACGCGGAGCGTGGGGCGAGATACATGGAATCCCGAACGAGATATACGGAATCATGGGTAAAACGGCCAGCCACGGTCACAGGTAACTGAGTAACTTCCCCTCCTATATAAATGAGGAAGTTACCTCAGAAAACCCACTCTCTAATACGAACTTAGATTACTGCTGCCACCCCATTGATCATATACTCATTTAAGCATCGGAGAGGGATTCTGGGTCACCACCCAGGTCATCCCCTTTTGCAGGATTACGCGGAGCCCAGGAGTCTAAGCTTTCCGTCAAGGACGTAACGGAGCTTCGCCCGTGATCCAACATTGGCGCCGTCTGTGGGAACTAACAAAAAGCCAAAATAGTTTCTACCAGATCAATGGCCGGTGGTGGCAAGAATAAGCAAGTTCAGGCCGGCAGCTCTCGCCCCGCTGGAACCGTGAATTCCCCGTTGTTGGAATATGCTGCTGAACAAGGTGAACACCCCGCTGTTTCTCAGACAGGGGGGCATGGTGATGATGAGGTCTCAGTCTGAGACACGGCGGTGAACAGGCCGGAGATCCCGCGAAGGGAGGTGAATGCTCCCCCAAACCCAGTGGGGCACAGAGAAGAAATCCCGCGGAGGGAGGTATGTTCTTCTTCAAACTCGGAGTTGGCCAAGGCAGTGGCAGATGCTATGCCATGTTCTTGGCGGCCATGGAGGCTCTGTTGGACAAGAGAGAGGCTGCCAGGAGGGCAGAGGAATTGCCTCTGCGAGAAGAGTTGCCTCCACCACCTCCAAGGGTGGTCCCGGAAGAACAGGAGGTCCAGGAGATTCAGCCCAGGAATAAGGGTAAGGAGCCCGCACACTCGGAGAAGTTCGTGGTTGATAGTCCCGGTACAGCACCGGACCATTCCCCTGAATGGCACCATCACCCCCGATCAGGTGGTGAAGATCGTCAACATCTGCATGGGCGACCAGAAGCAAATGACATCGGAACTGAGGGATCGATCCAGTCATCTTTTTGTTCCGCGGCTGATAGATACCGTCGCCCCGCCTGGGCTAGGTATTCCGACCATCAAGGAGTATGATGGTGAGGGGGACCCGGTTCGCCATGTTCAGAGACATGTCCAGGCATGTATGGGTAGGACTTCGAATGATTATCTTATATGTTCATTGTTCCCAATCACCTTGGGAGAAAGGGCCATGACGTGGTTTTTCAGCCTACCGCCGGGGAGTATCACGTGTTGGGCTGATATGCACGATCGCTTCATCAAGCAATATCAAGGTCGTAGGCGTCTCCTGAAGAGCGTGAGGTCCCTGACCCAGGTGGTGCAGAGATCCGATGAATCGTTGGCATACTACTACCAACGGTTCACTGCTAGTGCGGCGGAGATCGATGAGGAAATATCGGAGGGAGAGACTATCCGCACATTCCTTCGGAACTTGACTGCTCCTTATGGCTCCGACTTGATGCATAGTGTGGCCGCGAAGGCTGTGTGGAGCATGGAGGCCCTGCATGCGAGGGTGAAACAGCAAATCGACGTGCAGGAGTCGAAAATTGCTGCTGGAGAGCTAGATCCTCCGAAGTCAGGAAGAGGAAAGCAATCGTCCAAGTTGTCGGATGATCGCAAAGGGAGCGACAAATCGGAGGGAAGTAGGAGCCGTGGTCGCCCTGAGAGAAGGGAAGACAAGCGTCCTCCGAAGAAGGATAATCGCGAAGGTCGTGGTGTTCCCATCAACAGTTCGATGACCTCCGTCCTAGCTATGATGGATCGGCAGGGTCTCGCCCGATACCCCCCGAGGAAGGAAGGAGAGTTCTTGGGAGGCCGCTCCGATCGTTACTGTCGCTACCATCGAGCCAATGGTCATGACACCGATAACTGTCGGGAGCTCAAGAAGGAGATAGAGAAGCTGATTCAGAAGGGGAAGCTGAAGGAGTTCGTCGGAAGGGGACGGTGTCGATCCCGTTCCAAAAGTCGATCACGGTCTCGTTCCAAGTCTCGCGATCGATCTCCGAAGAAGAAGAAGGTTGAGCCGGAAGCCTCCGGTTCTGATGCCCGTAAGGAGAGGCGGGGGACCATTAACGTCATTCACGGAGGAATGGCAGCGGGAGGTGACACCTCCGCTTCTCGGGAGAATTATGCTTCCCGCATCTCTGCTGCTGTGGTGTTAGGGAAGAGGTCCCGGTCGTGGACTATCAAGGAAGAAATGGTGATTTCTTTCTCAGCGGAGGATTTGATAGGCGTGGAGAGCCCCCACGATGACGCCTTGGTCGTGACCCTGGATGTGGACGGATTCGAGATGAAGCGGATCCTGATAGACGGAGGGAGCTCCTCCGACATTCTTTTCATGGATGCCCTGGAGGCCATGGGAAAGACGAAGAAGGACCTGACGCAGGTGAACTTCTCGATGGTGGGATTCTCCGGATCAACCTCCTATCCGTTGGGGATGATTACCTTACCGGTGGAGTTCGGTAGTGGCTGGAAGATGGAACGGCGGAACGTGGATTTCGTCGTGGTAGAATCCGCGGAAACGTACAATGCTATCATCGGGAGGACCACAATCAACCCTCTCATGGCAGTCGCTTCAACTGTCCACCAAAAGATGAAGTTCCCGACTGACAATGGAGTCGGAGAGGTCAAGGGTGACCAGGTGGCGTCACGAAAGTGCTATGTTAATGCCACTCGAAGGAGAAGAAGGGAAGCCATGGCTGTCCTGCAGACCGATGCCGATCCTCGAGAGGAGTTTGGGCGTCCCGCCCCCATGGAGGATCTGAAGGAGGCTAAGATTGACGGACCTCGAAGGAAGGTGAAGATCGGGTCTGCTTTGTCGGAAGAAAGAGCCCGAGAGTTGATCGAGCTCCTGAAGGAGTTCAAGGAGCTGTTTGCCTGGTCCCCGAGTGATATGCCAGGAATCAGCCCCGACGTGATAGTGCACAAGCTGAAGATTGACCCCGCGATCAAGCCTATCGCGCAGAGGAGGCGTCCGATGGGTGCGGATAAGAGGATCGCGATCCAGCAGGAGGTGGGCAGACTGCTCGACGCTGGATTCATCAAGGAGCTTCGATTCCAGACTTGGGTCGCTAACCCAGTCCTGGTGAGAAAGAGTAATGGGAAGTGGCGGATGTGTGTCGATTTCCGCGACTTGAACAAGGCATGCCCGAAGGATTGCTACCCGCTCCCGAGGATTGATCAGCTGGTGGATGCCACATCGGGACACGAGCTGTTGAGCTTCATGGATGCCTATTCCGGGTATAACCAGATCAAGATGGCGAAGGAGGATGCCCCCCATACAGCCTTCTATGCCGATAGTGACGTTTATCACTACGACGTGATGCCCTTCGGACTGATCAATGCTGGAGCAACTTACCAGAGGATGGTGAACAAGTTGTTCGGAGACATGCAGGGAAAGACCATGGAGGCGTATGTGGATGACATGCTGGTGAAGTCCCGACAGGCAGGGGACCATGTCCAAAACTTGGCGGTAGTGTTCGAGCGGATGAAGTTTCATCAGGTTCGGTTGAACCCAGACAAGTGCGCTTTCGTGGTGAACTCGGGGAAGTTCCTAGGGTTCATGGTGAGCCAGAGAGGAATCGAGGTGAATCCTGAGAAGCTGCGAGCAATCGAGGAGATGCAGTCCCCGAAGACTCATCGGGAGGTTCAAGTGTTGAATGGCCGGTTGGCCGGGATGAATCGATTCCTATCCAAGGCGAGTGACAGAGCCATGCCATTTTTTGATGTGCTAAGGGCCCACAAGAAGTTTGAATGGTCCGACAAGTGCGAGGAGGCATTCCAAGCACTCAAGCAGCACCTCTGTACCCTCCCGCCGTTGGCGAAACCGGTTCCAGGCGAGCCGCTTTATCTCTATTTGGCTGTTTCTGAAGTTGCTGTTAGTTCTGTTTTGATTAAGATTGTCAAGGGCAACCAAGTGCCTGTCTATTATGTAAGCAAGGCATTTGCCAAATCAGAAATGAATTATCCCGCTATTGAGAAGTATCTCTTTGCGTTGATTGTTGCCACTCGAAAGCTCCGACCTTACTTCCATGCCCACGAGGTTACGGTGTTAACCAATCAGCCCTTGAAGCACTTTTTGAACCGACCGGAGGCGTCGGGGAGACTGGTGAAATGGGCCATCGAGCTTACGGAGTTTCGTATACATTTTGCTCCGAGAACCGCCATTAAAGGCCAGGCATTGGCAGATTTTATAGCTGAGTCTACAGCACCCGATCTAGAAGAAGCGGGCCCTGTAGAGGGGGCAACCATGGAGGTCCCGATAACAGAACAGCCAGAACAGCCAAAAGAGGAGAACACTTGGGAGATGTACACTGATGGTTCATCGAGTGTAGAAGGATCGGGGGCAGGATTCGTATTAATACCGCCCGGCGGAGGCGAGCCCTTGCGATATGCCTTGGCCTTGACATTTAGGGCCACCAACAATGAAGCAGAGTATGAAGCTCTCATCACGGGCCTTAAGATTGCCAAGGGTACGGGAGTCGATCATTTAAAAGTGAAGTGCGATGCCAGCTTGATCGTGAACCAAGTCCAGGGGAACTATGAAGCCAAGAGCCCGACAATGAGGAAGTATTTGCACGAGGTGCAGACTTTGAAGGGAAGCTTCAAAAGCTTCGATATCGAGGCGATCCCGAGAGAAGAAAATGCGGAGGTAGACGCTCTAAGCAAGTTTGCTCTGGGAGTGGCCCCCGAGGAGAATCAGAAGGTGCACTTTCTTGAGAAAGTGATTATCTCAACCATCGATCCGACGGAGGTTTGCGCTATTGAAGCAGGATCGGAGGAAGAAGAGAAACCCACCTGGATGACCCCGATGGTTACATACCTGACTACGGGGGCACTCCCCGATGATGAAGTGGCAGCTGTCAGGTTGCGTCGAGTTGCGAACGACTACGTAATGGTCGAAAACCAATTATACAAGAGGGGGCATGTAAAGCCTTTTCTGAAATGTATGGCGGAGCCTAATACGAATCGGATCCTAAGAGAGCTACACGAGGGAGTCGAGGCCTGTCATGAAGGGGCCCGATCCATTGTGAGGAAGGCGTTGAACCTAGGCTACTATTGGCCATCGATGAACAAGGAAGCAACAGCAATGGTCCGATCCTGCGATGCATGCCAAAGGTACGCTCCGAATATCGTGGCTCCCGCCGCGGACTTGATGTCCATCAGGAATGCCTGGCCCTTCGCGCAATGGGGTATTGACTTGGTGGGACCTCTTCCCCAAGCGAAAGGTCAGTGCAAGTATCTACTCGTGGCCATCGATTACTTCTCAAAGTGGATAGAGGCTAAGGCGTTGGCCAAGACAACGGGGCAGCAGATCCTCAAGTTCCTTCAAACTCAGATTATATCCCGGTATGGGGTTCCTAGAGTGTTGATCAGCGATAATGGCCCTCCGTTCAATGGGGCTCAGTTGAAGGAGTACCTGGAGGAATTGAACATTGAGCATCGGACAGCTTCCGTCCACCATGCTCAGACTAATGGCCAAATAGAATCAGCCAACAAGATCGTGATGGATGGCTTGAAGAAAAGTGTCTATGCTTTGCAAGGTCATTGGCTGGATGAGCTTGAAAATGTGCTGTGGGCTGTTAGAACAACACCCAAGCAGTCGACAGGGGAGACTCCGTTTGGCCTTGTCTATGGCACGGAGGCAGTTGCCCCCGTAGAGATAGCGGTGGCGTCCCATCGCAGGAGGTATTATGAACCTCTAACGAACGAGGAACTGAGACGTCTAGACTTAGACTTGCTCGAGGAGAAAAGGTGGAAGGCTGACGAAGTTCAGGCTTGGATGCGTTTGGCAACAGCCAGGTACTATAATCGGCGGGTCAAGTCCCGACAATTCTTCGTTGGAGAACTTGTTTGGCGGAGGAATGAGTTCGTCTATCAAGATCAGATCAACAAGCTGTCACCGAAATGGGAGGGACCTTACAAGATCGTAGGGATGCCAGCCCCGAATGCGTACAAGTTAGAAGACCTGGATGGCAAGACGTTGAAACATTCTTTCAGTGGCGCACACTTGAAGAAGTACCATGTTTGATCCTAAGTCGCCTTAAGTGGTGCGTGATATTATGTCGCCTTTATGGCGCGATAAAAAGCCTTTCGAGGTACGAACAAAAGCCTTACGAGGTACGAGTAAGTCACCTTTATGGCGCGATAAAAAGCCTTTCGAGGTACGAACAAAAGCCTTACGAGGTACAATTAAGTCGCCTTTATGGCGCGATAAAAAGCCTTTCGAGGTACGAACAAAAGCCTTACGAGGTATGAGTAAGTCGTCTTTATGATGCAACCAAAAGCCTTTCGAGGTACGGACAAAAGCCCTACGGGGTATGAGTAAGTCGTCTTTATGATGCAACCAAAAGCCTAGGTACGAAAAAGCCCTAAAGGGTCCGCGTAAGTCGTCTATATGATGCGGCAAAAAGCCCTAAAGGGTATGAAAAAGCCCTAACGGGTCCGCATAAGCCATTTATATGATGCAGCAAAAAGCCGGTACGATTAAGTCGTCTGGAATGACGCGGTAAAAGCCCTAAGGGGTACGATTAAGTCGTCTAGAAATGGCGCGATAAAAGCCTTAATGGATGCGAAAAATCATCTTAAGTGATGTACAAAATTGCCTTGAAAGGCACGGATGAGAAACCTTAAGTGGTAAAGTCCCGAGGAAAATGTCGCGAGAGACGTATGAAATCGCCTTGAAGGGCATGGGCGAGAAGCCTTAAGTGGTGAAGTCCCGAGAAAAACGTCACGAGAGACGTATGAAATCGCCTTGAACGACATGGACGAGAAACCTTAAGTGGTGGAGTAACCGAGGAGTCTCCTCGGATTAGGCAACTGCCCATAAGAGTCCAGTGGGCCCAAGGCAGCCATGAGTGAGAAACTTTGTTATTCAATAATTACGTGCATGGTAAAAGCCTCCGACGGCAGTATCGGGAGGTATGAAGACAAAAGCCTCCGATGGCGGTATCGGGAGGTATGAAGACAAAAGCCTCCGACGATGAGGTTAAGGGGTTGGAACTGGAAGACACGACGGACCTCAAGTCCCCCATGTCTTGGGGGCAAATGATGGGTTCCGATGTTATCGTTAGCCCCGTTAACAGCCAATGGACGGCGAGTAGGTCCAGTGAGTCTCGTGAAAGGCTGGGAAGGCCCAAAGGCCCAGTACGAAGGGTTCCGACCTTAGCGGTCCCGATATACGAGCTGAATGCTCCCGACACGAAGCCTCTGAGTAGGCCCCGATATGCCTTTGTAAAGGCCCCGATAATAAAGCCCGCGGAGGCTGGACCTGTCTCGTGAGACAAAGGGTCCTGGGTGGTGACCTAGAATGAGATAACTCTGGAGTCCCCGACAAGAGTTGGGACTTGTGATCAGAGGATAAGGCCGAGAAACCCGCCTACTAGATAAGAAAAGTGGGAGACGGCTGAGATATAGATAACCTCCCCCGAGATACGCAGGGCGTGCCCGAGATACGCGGAGTATGGGCGAGATACGCGGAGCGTGGGGCGAGATACACGGAATACCGAACGAGATATACGGAATCATGGGTAAAACGGCCAGCCACGGTCACAGGTAACTGAGTAACTTCCCCTCCTATATAAAGGAGGAAGTTACCTAAGAAAACCCACTCTCTAATACGAACTTAGATTACTGCTGCCACCCCATTGATCATATACTCATTTAAGCATCGGAGAGGGATTCTGGGTCACCACCCAGGTCATCCCCTTTTGCAGGATTACGCGGAGCCCAGGAGTCCAAGCTTTCCGTCAAGGACGTAACGAAGCTTCGCCCGTGATCCAACATGAGCTAAAGAGGTTGAAGAAGAAGATGTTGATTTTCCTATTAATGAGGATGCTATAGATGTTGGGCTTTATGTGTGGTTTACACAAACATGTATGGTTCCTTCCCTGACTTGATAATCGATCGATATTCAAAGTTTTTACTCATGCTAGATATGTTTTTTTTGGGAGAGCAATTAATGGTTCGAGATGGATTCAATGGATTCGATAGCTCTCAAGATTCACTTGCAATTGTTCGGGATTATTACATGTTTAATGGTTCCGGCTATTTTGAGGTCAAGGTATTTAAAATGAGAGGGTATTGATATATGTCGTCGTTAAATGTGAGGACTTTCTTAGTCATTGAAAGTATAGTCGTATTGTGAAGTTGTGTAATATCTGTGATAAATAGGCTGAGTCACTATATATTGGGAATCGGCGCGGGCAGGCTCGGTCGGGTTTTTTAAGAATAAAACCCGATCAAAATTTTTCAGATTTTTTTTTGTTTTTGTTTTCAGGCGGGCTCGGTTTTAAACCAATTAACACATATGATGGATATACGCATGATTCGGGCTCGGTTTTAAATTATTCGGACCTCGTACACGCACGAAACCCACGAAAAACCCGATTTCGAGCTAACCCGGGGAAACCGGGCAAGTCACAAACTTGCCTGGCACCCCCGGGGGGCTTACCCGGAATTCCGGGTAAGCTTAGCACCTCGGGGGTGTCGCGCACACCCCCCATTTTATCTCGAATGTATAGGAGACCCGATTTTTAACTAACTCCTATGTGTCCGAGACCTATGTTTCAAAGGCGCGCGCGTCCCGCTCGTGACAGCCGCCTGAGACGCACATCAGAGTCCTCTTCCCAAAGCTCTCCCTTGTATCCCGGTTCACATTTCCACATTGAACCGGGTCAAAACCGGTTTACGGTCCAAGGTTGCCTATAAATAGCCACCTTGGGGGTAAACATTTTCAAGTCACTTTGGGTGAGAATTAGGAAAAGCTCTGACCTCTCTCTAAACTTTCTCTCTCTAGAAACTGTCTAATGTTGATCGTCGGAGTGAGCGCACCAAGCACCCCCCCCTCTCCACGGGAGTTGCTCGGTAATGCTCCTCTTGCAGGGACGGACAGACAGTGAGAGAGCCCGAAGGACTTAGTGCGATCAGAAGACGAAGGCAAAGGCCCGTGCATGACCCTAGGAGACGAACTTGGCCCAGACAAGCTCGCACCCAACCCGAAGACATCGACAAGTTACTCAGCGGACAGCCCGCGTTAACTTGGTCGAAACACTTGGCGCCGTCTGCGGGCTTCGAACAGAAAGCCTGCGTTACTCAAACGAACAAGCAAGATGGAAAACACATACACCATACACGGAGGCTTCAGTGCAGGGGGCGAAACCTCTTACGCAAGGGAGAGGTACGCCGCCGGGAAAAGTGAAAAGCCACAGGAACCAGACGGAGAAGACATAATCATGGAAGACGTCATAGGCTTCTCAGCCAAAGACAGAGAGCACATAACGTTCCCCCACAACGACGCCTTAGTTATTCAAATGACTATTGATGACATGGAAGTGAAGCGAATTCTGGTAGACGGAGGCTCCGCCCCAAACGTGCTAACAAAAGACATTGTTCTAGCACTCGGAAGAATGAAGGCCATGCAAACAATGAACTCACCTCTAGTGGGATTCATGGGAGATGCCAGCTACCCGCTGGGCACCATTACCCTTCCGGTAACTTTGGGCGAAGGAGAAAGACGTCTGAATATCGATGTACTATTCATAGTAGTCGAGAAGCTAAACGCCTACAATGGCATTCTCGGATACACGACCATGAACGAATGGAGAATGGTGCCTTCAACGGCCCACCTAAAGATCAAGTTCCCAACCATTGCAGGTGTGGGAGAAGTTAGAGGAAACCAACAAGTAGCAAGAGAATGCCACAATGTTGCGCTACAACAAAACTTGAGGGGAAACATGCCAGTAGTACCCACCATCGACAAAGACCCAAGAAATGACTACGGGAGGCCTACAGCGATGGACGAACTCCGTGAAGTCAAAATCGATGAGCCAGAAAGAATGGTGCGCGTAGGAGCATCATTATCAGAAGACGAAGTGATTGAAGTCACAGCGCTCCTAACAGAATACAAAGACTTATTCGCATGGTCCCCAAAGGACATGCCAGGAATAAGCCCAAATGTCATTTGCCATAAACTCAACATCAACAAAGATGCTCGAGTAGTGAAACAAAAGCTAAGGTCAATAGGAGGAGACAAGAAGTTGGCCATTCGCGAGGAGGTAGGCAGACTGCTTGATGCAGGCTTCATTGAAGAATCCAAGTATCAAACTTGGGTAGCCAACCCTGTAGTTGTTCCTAAACCAAATGGCAAGTCAAGAATGTGCATCGACTACAGAGACCTCAACAATGCATGCCCAAAAGATTCATATCCGCTCCCACGGATTGATCAATTGGTAGATGCGACTGCGGGCCATGAACTGATGACAGTTATGGATGCATACACGGGATACAACCAAATCCCAATGTTTTGGCAAGACGCCCCACATACGGCATTCTACGCTGACAGCGAAATTTATAACTACAAAGTTATGCCTTTTGGGTTAATCAATGCGGGGGCAACCTACCAAAGAATGGTCAATCTCATTTTCGGAGATCTGATTGGTGATAAAATGGAGGCGTACGTGGATGATATGGTCGTGAAATCCAAGAAAAGAAAGAACCACGCAGATGACCTACGCATAATCTTCGAGAGAATGCGTCAGTACCAAATAAGACTAAACCCCGCAAAGTGCGCTTTCGGGGTACAATCAGGAAAAATACTTGGATTTATGGTGAGCGAAAGGGGCATTGAAGCAAACCCTGAGAAGGTGAAGGCAATTGAAGAAATGGCCTCTCCAACAAAGCACAAAGAAGTACAACAGCTCAACGGGCGCCTCGCAGCCCTGAACAGATTCTTGGCCAAAATCGGAGACAGAGCCCTCCCTTTCTTCGAAGTGCTACGCGCGAACAAGAAATTTGAATGGACAAATGTCTGTGAAGAAGCCTTCCAACAACTCAAACAACACTTGAAGACGCTCCCAAGACTAGCCAAGCCACTTCAAGGGGAGCCTCTTTTTCTCTACATATCAACTAGCAACACGGCAGTTAGCTCTGTACTAATAAAGGAAAAATGAGGGGCGCAACTCCCGGTCTATTACGTGAGCAAAACACTGGCCAAGTATGGAGTCAATTACGTACCAATTGAGAAGCACTTGTACGCGCTTGTGATAGCCGCACGCAAGCTAAGGCCTTACTTCCACGCACATGAAATAACGGTCCTCACAGACCAGCCTTTGAAGCACATCCTTGCAAAACAAAACATGTCAGGGAGATTGACAAAGTGGTCTGTAGAGTTAAGTGAATTCCGCATTCATTTCGCTCCACGGACAGCCATCAAAGGGCAGGCCTTGGCAGACTTCATAGCAGAGTTCACAGGAATCGAGCCCGAGCCACAACTTGAAGTCCAAACAAATGTCCCACCCGCAGAGGTTTGGGAAATGTACACGGACGGATCATCCAACACCGGAGGCGCGGGGGCAGGATTACTACTAATCCCACCCGACGGCTCAGACCCCTTGAAGTACGCTTTGAACTTAACATTCAGAGCGACGAACAATGAGGCAGAATATGAGGCACTGATAACAGGCCTCAGGATAGCCAAAGGAGTTGGGGTGGAACACTTACGAGTAAAGTGTGATTCACAACTGGTCGTCAACCAGGTCAAAGGAGAGTACACTGCAAAGTCCGAAAACATGCAGAGATACTTGACACAAGCAAAGGAGTTGGTAGAAAGTTTCAAAACTTTCGACATAACTTCCGTCCCACGAGAAGAAAACCAGGAGGCCGATGCTCTAAGCAAGTATGCCCAAAACAATGAACAAGGCAAAGAGACACACTTTGTGGAAAACAGGATAATATCCGTCATAGACCAATTCGAAGTAATGGCCATTGACGAAGAGGAAACTTGGATGACACCAATCCAAGCATACCTCGCAGGAGGGACCCTACCACGAGACAAAACTCAAACAAGCAAGATCGAAAGGGTAGCCGTAAACTACGCCTTGATCGAGGGACAGCTCTACAGAAAGGGTTATTCTACACCCTACCTAAGGTGTATCACAAGCACAGAAGGAACAACGGTACTAGAAGAACTCCATGGAGGAATGGCTGCCTCGCACGAAGGAGCTCGTGCGTTAATCCGCAAAGCCTTGAACTTGGGCTACTATTGGCCAACAATGAGAGCTCAAGCAACAAACATGGTAACAGAATGCGAAGCATGTCAGCTATATTCAAGGAACATCACAGCTCCAGCAGCAGAATTAAGCCCAATTTCAAGCGCATGGCCATTCGCACAATCGGGCATTGACTTGATCGGTCCACTCCCAAAATCGAAGGGCCAAGCAAAGTTCATAGTCGTCCCAATCGACTACTTCTCAAAATGGATTGAGGCTAAGCCACTGGCGCGCATCACAGACACACAAATCATGGACTTCATCTGAAACTACATAGTGGCTCGCTACGGTGTCCCGAAGATACTCATTAGCGACAACGGTGCCCAATTCAGGAGTGGAAATATGCAAAAATTCTGCGAACGTCTCAAGATAGACCACCGTTTTGCATCAGTGCATCACGCACAGACAAACGGCCAGGTCGAATCAGCAAACAAGATAGTCCTGGACGGACTAAAGAAAAGAGTCCATGCTCTGAAAGGAGGTTGGGTGGACCAGCTAAGCAGTGTTTTATGGGCTGTGCGCACAACACCAAAAGAATCAACAGGTGAAACACCCTTTAGCCTAGTCTATGGAACCGAGGCAGTGGCACCTATCGAAATCGCCGTCTCTTCATACAGAACGACGCATTTTGACCCCCAAACCAATGAGGAAGAAAGACGCCTCGACCTTCAGCTAACAGACGAACAAAGGTGGAAATCAGAGCAAGTTCAAGCAAAGATGCGCCTAGCCGCATCCAGATACTACATCAGAAAGGTCAAGGCGCGACAATTCCATGTGGGAGAAATGGTGTGGAGAAGAAACGAATTCTCACACCTGGACCAAATCAACAAGATGTCCCCCAAGTGGGAAGGCCCCTACAAGATAGTAGCGGTCCCATACATTAATGCATACCGCATCCAAGATGTTGACGGGAACGAATTGCCTAACACTTTCAGCAGGGGACACTTGAAGAAATTCCATACATAAACAAGAAAGGAAACCATAGAACTAAAAGCCGTCGTATCAAGCTTTTTAGTCTTCATTACTTTAAAAGAAGGAGATGTGTAACTCCATACTTGCGCATCAAATGAAGTTATGTTGTAAATAATAACAAAATTCATGTCTCTTGTAGGCACACTATTAACTCACATGCAACGCCTAAGCTCAAAATCAAGGCATCAAAACACAACAACAAGTGACAACAGGCCAACCTATACAAGGCTCATCACTACAACCAAAGCAAAGAACGCACGACTCATCCAAGGAGTTGGAATATTTTCATCAAGGATGTGGACGTACTAATCTATTCACATCCTTGCCAAGCCGGGGGACAAATGGTTCCTTAGGGTTCCTCCCTCGCAACCAAACGCAAGTGTCGGACGTACTAATCTATCCACACTTAGCCACCATCAAAGGATGTGGACGTACTAATCTATCCACATCCCATGAAACAAGAGAGGTGCGTGGCTCCTCAGGAAACCACCATCTTGTCAAAACATCATAATGAAGACCCATGATTCCGTAAGGAACTATCTTCTTATGAAAATCAAAAGAAGGACAAGCGGTTCCTTAGAGTTCCCCCCTTCTCATAAAAATTGCAAGTGTCGGACGTACTAATCTATCCAAACTTCGCAATCCAACAATCTCACCAAGGATGTGAACGTACTAATCTATTCACATCCTTGCAAAAGAAGGACAAGCGGTTCCTTAGGGTTCCCCCCTTCTCATAAAAATTGCAAGTGTCGGACGTACTAATCTATCCACACTTCACAATCCAACAATCTCACCAAGGATGTGAACGTACTAATCTATTCACATCCTTGCAAAAGAGAGAAAGCGGTTCCATACGGATCCCCCTCACAAAAAGTGTCGGACGTACTAATCTATCCGCACTTCACTATCCTATGTTATGACTAAAATAACAAGGAGATATTCAGTTATCACATCTATCTAATGCATTCATGACAAGCATATATATATAAGATCAAACAGGTCTACGATAGCAAATCCAAACATCAAACAACAGACAAGTCCTAAACAAGTCCTTCGCCAAAATACTACGCATGCAAAGGAACAAACAAACACACAAAGGGTCCATATCGACCTAGTCAAGGAGATGGCGCACATCAACCTCGCAGTCCTCCGTCGCAAAGGGATCACATGCAGGGGTATCACCAAAGATATCAGCATCCCGCTCAAAGCTAAACATCGGCTCACCATCTGCACTAATGGTGTCCTCCACCTGAAGAGAGGAAGACCCCCCCAAATCACTCAAACCAATCACACCAGCAGCATCCAATTTCTCAAAAGGAAACTGGGGGGCAAGAAGATGCATCAGAGGAACGAAGTCATCAAGAAACTCCTTCTTCAAAGACTCATAACTCGCCTGAACGGCGGAAAGAAAAGGCTCGCTCTGAGGATACCGCTTAAAGGCGCCGACCTTGCCTTTCAAAAGCCGTCCTCCTTCGCCTTTTGCAACTCGGCAGCCCGCACCCCCTCCCGGAGTGCCATCCGATCCTTCACAGCAGACAGCTGATCTCGGATCTCGGCAACACGAGCTTGACTCGAGGCAAGTGCATCAGATAATATGAGAAGCTCCCCAGCATGGCCTTTCGCATCCTCAGTCAAAGAGACCTGCTCCTTCATTAGCTCCTCATGGCTCTCCAGAAGCTGATCTTTCTCATCAGAAAGCTCGATGACAAAAGAGGATAAGTTGGCAATATCAGCATTAACCTGCATCAAAAAGAGTATAACTATCAAAACAAGTGCAACAATGAACGAATCACTTCTAAGAAGGATAAACACTCACTGGAGCGAAGACCCCGACGTTCTCCTCCACAAAGGCGCGCGCACTAGCAGAATTCGGGGGGCACTCCTTCCGGTCTGCAGGGGGAACAGACCTCTGCTCCACCCGAACGCCAACTTCAGGAGTGCTCAAGGACGCATCCTTGGGAAAACGAAGGCGCGTACCCGAGTAGGGCACCCACACACCACCGGTGACGTCGCGGTCAAAGCGACGGACAAGATCACTTCTGCGAAGCGAAGGAAGTGGAGGGATGTCTGCAAAGCACAAGCATAAGCAAACATACAAGCAAAAAATGCTAAGTACATAAAAAGAGATACCACACACCTGAAACTGGGGGGACCTCCTCTGCTGTCACATGCATCAGTTCGGGGGCAGGAGGGACGCACTCAGCAACATGCTTCCTCTTGTCGCGTGAAGGCATACGTGAACCTGGGGGGACCTCGTCCACCGTCCCATGCCTCGGCCCGGGGGCAGGAGGGACGCGCTCGCCAACTTGCTTCCTCTTGTCACGAGAAGGCAAGACAGACGTTCCCTCAACTCTCGAGCGCTTAGGATCACCCGAGGCACGCGCCGCAACATCGGTCCTCTTAACGGAGGGGCGCCGAGAGGAGTCAGCAACGGGTTCCGCCCGCTCCCTCTCAGCAGGCGCGCGACCTGCAAACAGGAAGAAGAAAACATTAGAACCACAAACAGAAATACAGCCGAAAACGATAAAAAGGGAGAAGTACTTTACCCATAGGTCCTTTTCCTCGCCCATGACGAGGCCCTTCAGCAGGGGCCGGAGCAGCAACGGGGAGCCCTCGCGCAGCATCAGTCTGCAATGCCGGTTGCTTGTTAAGAAACCAACCTACAGGATAACATAAGACAAGGTTATAAAAATTCGAAAGCATACCAAGACACCCTGGGAAGAAGATACGATGATGCCTGCGGCAAGCAACTCCTCTTCAGAACCCTGAGTCAAAGGGACTATAGCCCCCGCCTGATTGTCACGAAGATCTCGCGAAAGGCCTTCTCATCCTGAGGGGTATACTCGGAAAAGGAGGGGACGGGGTCACGCTCCAGGACATGACACGTCTCCCACTTAGTCCCGACGTCGCTCACAAAGAAATAATGATTCTGCCATTCCTGGGAGCGAGGGTAAGGGGTGGCAAACCGCCCGCTCGGCTTCCACTTGGCACCCCCAAGGCCAAGTGAGGAAAGGCAAGGCCACCGGCTGCAAAAGGTGGACAACCCCGATTTGTCTCGTCGCTCCAGGCGGTAGAAGGTCCGGAAGAGAATCAAGGAGTAAGCCCATGAGTGCTTGTGGCACTGAATACGAAAACAGGTCCACGAATGAAAAGCAGCAGGGGAGAGATTGAGGGGCGAGATGTGGAAATGACGACATAAGCGGACAAGATCCTTGCAGTAAGGAAAACGCAAGCCCTCCTCTATCTGTCCCGTGTAAACTACATCTAGGTCCACGGGAGGGACGGTAGCTGAGCCAACTTCGACATCTTTGCATATGTCAAACGGGAAGAATGCTTCAGAAAGAGGACAGACCCCCGACTTATCTACGCTCTCCACAAACTCCTCAGTCGTAATATGATTGGGAGGATAGGTCTGAGTCATCGCAATGGCTTCATGGCTAGCACCTGTCCCGGGAAAGTCAAGTTGGAGTAAAAGGGGGGTGTCCTCGCTTATCTCCAAACCATCATAAGAAAATTAATATGTGCAAAGAAGGGGATCGGGAGACTCACTCATATCAGCAGTTCGGGGGTGACAGTTTCTGGGAAAATTCCTAAGTATCAAAGACACGCGCTTGCAAGCCCGTCAACCAAACCCTGCAAAAACCATACACAACTCAATCAAAAACCAAGGCAACACATCAATCACATTCATCAAGCCCTTTGCGAGGGTATCCAACCCAACGGACCAACTGTCCGCGAGCAAACAGCTAGGGACCCTCCCGCTCGAGAGTCAAAAGTCCCTACGCTCACCAAAGGCCTAGGCCACCCACTAACAAAATTTCCATATATTTGTGCAATGTGACACAGGTATTCAAGCATTCCACAAAGCGATAAGTTCAAGAGCCAAAGAAATCCAAGACATGCAAAGTTGGTCATAATTACCAAAATGCCATCCGACCACATTTCGATCAAATTTTATCCCCAAAACGGCTCAAGGCTCCGGGGGCACATACAAGCAGCTCAAATACACTTAAGCAAGCCCATTACATGTCACGGGGAAACCTACCCCTACCCGAACAATTCAAAGAGCACTCGGGTCAACTAAGCCACCGATAAGCACGAGCTACCGAGCGATCACCCAAACTCCGGGGGCATGACTATCTACTCACAAATAATCGAGGAGTCATTATCACACTCGGGGGCATCATATCAAGTCTCCCACATCAAGATACAAAGGGTTGAACCTTTTGCTCGAATAAGTCCGATTTCGAACCTCCACGATTTCACCTCGGTTGACCGAAACCTAAGGGCCTCTTCACAAAGGGAGTTCACTAACCATAACTCTATCTATCTACATTCAAAGATTGGCCAAAAACGAATTTTGAAAAATCGAGCCAAAATTTCACTTAGGCATTTCATCGAACACCTATCATGCACCTTATTAAAATTCGAAATTTGCAGCCCTAAAGGTCCAATTAGCATCAAGAAAAGGGAGGAGAGGACATTACCGATCAATACCCGGCGAGAAGGACTCGAAAACGGGCCAAATCGGGTCCAAATTGGACCCGTGAACAGTGCAGCCGCCGCCCGCAGTGCTGCCGCCGCCGCCTCGCCGCTGCCGGGCCGCCGTGACCTCGCCGGTGGTAGTCCTGGTGGTGGCCAGCCGAAATGGGGTCACACTAGTACCCTAAAGTGAATTCCTAAATCACTACCTTACCCTATTCAAAATACCCTCTCAAAACCTATGCAAATATTGATAGTTTTATAAACTATCACAAAGGAGGTGGACTACACAACCTAGCAAGCACCATACATCCAAGAGGTACACTCACATCCACCCTCCATTTTTTAAAAGTGGTTGATAACTTGGATTTTCACCATCAAGTGACTTAGCTAAATTTGGCTAAGTTATTTCAAATGGTCTCAACTACTTGAAAACATTATTTTTATGATTTTTCGTATCAAGTCCATCACATGTGATTTTCCAAACCCGGCATTATTTCATTTACTAAAACCGTCGTCTCGCCGTCAAGACGGCCGTCTCGGACGACGGGCTCCCAAAAACCATCATATTGCATGAAAAACGTTTTATCAAAACTTTCATGATTTATTATCATTTTGATACAATTAGTCGTGGCATGAACGTTCCGTATTTATTTGATCATCTTACAATCCCGAAAAATTTCATGTGCGCTCACGCCTTACTTCTTCCAAATTCACATTTATCATATTACTCGTAGTCCGTTGTGCTACTAACCCTTTGCGCAGTTATCAAGCATGACCATCTCAAAAAACTAAGGCAAGGAGCTCGTCTGAGCCGCGCGTATCCACCATTGGTAAGTCAAGACCCAAGGTGAGCAGACGACCCGAATCACGCGTACACCCTATCTTAAAATAGAGTTAAACAAAGGTCAAGCCATTATTTAACTCGGGGGCAAGTGATGGATATACGCATGATTCGGGCTCGGTTTTAAATTATTCGGACCTCGTACACGCACGAAACCCACGAAAAACCCGATTTCGAGCTAACCCGGGGAAACCGGGCAAGTCGCAAACTTGCCCGGCACCTCCGGGGGGCTTACCCGGAAAATTCCGAGTAAGCCTAGCTTACCCGGAAAATTCCGGGTAAACCCAGCTTACCCGGAAATACTTACCCGGAATTTCCGGGTAAGCCTAGACTTACCCGGAATTCCGGGTAAGCTTAGCACCCCGGGGGTGTCGCGCACACCCCCCATTTTATCTCGAATGTATAGGAGACCCGATTTTTAACTAACTCCTATGTGTCCGAGACCTATGTTTCAAAGGCGCGTGCACGACCCTAGGAGACGGACTTGGCCCAGACAAGCTCGCACCCAACCCGAAGACATCGACAAGTTACTCAGCGGACAGCCCGCGTTAACTTGGTCGAAACAACATATATGAAAATGCATCTTATAAATAAATCTATTTATATCCTAAAAATATTAATTTATTTTAATTTTTAAACCAATTAATACATATGTATTTTTGGCTAAATCAAACAAAATGTTTACACCATTAAAAAAATACACAAAAAATTATTTATATCATAATTTTATATTGATTACACACATAGAATCATCTTACAAAATGTTCATATCATTAATTATATATTTGTTTTCAATATTAATTTTTTTAAGGAAAATGCTAAAAAGAACGTCCATTTTGAACGGCCATATTGATCGATTCATTATTTAATCAACACGTGACAAACATAGAGAAGATAAATTTTCAATTTTTTATTGTCACGTCCACTTTTTGTATTTTCCGTTGTTGCCCTTATAACCTTTGGTTGCTTGTCGGGAGGATACGTCGGAAATCCTTGTCAGTAAAAGGCCGGGAGCAATTTTTCCCTCGAATCAAACGTAATACGGTCGAAAAATGGCGGTACATTCCGTCCGACGGGGCAGTCAGTATATTTGTGGTAGGAAAAACTATTTTTTCTTGTACTGTAAATTTGAGGACTAAACTGAACAAAATAAAAATTTGAGCTAGTTATGAGACTATTTAACGGTCAACATTAACAGTTGGTGTACAAAAAATGTACAAGTTTCAAACATATTACTCCAATAGTATGAATAAAAAATTATTATACCAAAATGCAATATTAATAAAACATATTGTACTAGTGGCCAAAGAAAAAATCAAACATATATTATACTAAAAGACTGATTAACCTAATAATTTTGATCAAAATTTCAATATTATCAAATACATAATTATTATTTTATATAAGTATAAGATTTCGTCAATTGTGTGAACGTTTTTAGTAAATGGCAAACTCGTAAATTACTATACTATGAAAGAGAATATAATGAAGGAAAAATGGGTACTAAAATCGAGTTTTTGACCAAAATAGGGTCATATTAACAACCAAACACAAATATAGGCTAAGTGAAGAATTATTTACACATATATGGCTAGTCGGGTTGGGAGAACCCGGCGTAGTGAATTTTTTTTTTTTTTTTTATACTAGGCCGGGTTCCCCCAACCCGGCCTAGTGATAAATTTTTTTTTTTTTAAATATAGGGTCACGGTCAGCCCCGTGACCCGTGCAGCAGCTTTGTCAAAGCTGCTGCACCTGTCGGTGCTGTCACACCAATAGCTGACAGCACCGACAGCCACAGTAAGTTTTTTTTTTTTTTTTTTTTTTTTTTTTTCAAATTTTAACTTCTCTTTATATATTTAATCCTCATCTATTTTACATCATAAAAACATATGTTAAAATCTTAATATGAATTAAACTAATCTTGTTTAAAAAATAGTGTGTATTTTTTTTTAACAATTATAGTTTTTAAAACTATATATAAAGCTGAGAAATAAATATTTTGGAATTATACATAAATATCAATTTTTATTATTATATCGGAATCTCCATGATTTATCTAAATGATATAAACAAATTATGATGACATAATTGAGAAATATTTTATTTTTATATCAAAATTACAAATTGTATATAAAAAATAAAATATTTATCAATTATGTCATCATAATTTGTTTATATCATTTAGATAAACCATGGAGATTCTCTTATCCTGATAAATTAAATCGATATAATAATAAAAATTGACGTTCAAATATAATTTCAAAATATTTGTTTCACAGCTTCATGTATAGTTTTAAAAACTATCATCGTTAAAAAAAAATACATACTATTTTTTTAACAAAATTAGTTCAATTCATATTAAGATTTTAACATATGTTTGTATGATGTAAAATAGAGGGGTTAAATATATAAAGAGAAGTTAAAATTTGAAAAATAAATAAATAAATAAATCTTACCGTGTGGCTGTCGGTGCTGTCAGCTTCTGGTGTGACAGCACCGACAGGTGCAGCAGCTTTGTCAGACAAAGCTGCTGCACGGGTCCCCGTGACCCAACTTTATATTAAAAAATATATATATCAATAGGCCGGGTTGGGGGAACCCGGCCTAGTATTAAAAAAAAAAATTCAGTACGCCGGGTTCCCCCAACCCGGCTAGCCATATATGTGTAAATAATTCTTCACTTAGCCTATATTTGTGTTTGTTGTTAATATGATCTTATTTTGGTCAAAAACTCATTAAAATCACCATCTACGTGTCAGCCTATTCTATGTCGAACAAAAGAACCGACCAAAATACCCGGTTGTTTTAGCGGCGCTCGTGATTTTAATACCCATTTTTCCTTTATTATATTCTCTTTCATAGTATAGTAATTTACGAGTTTACCCTTTACTAAAAACGTTCACACAATTGGTGAAATCTTATACTTATATAAAATAATAATTACGTATTTGATAATATTGAAATTTTGATCAAAATTATTAGGTTAATCAGTCTTTTAGTATAATATATATATATATATATATATATATATATATATATATATATATATATATTGCCACTAGTACAATATGTTTTATTAATATTGCATTTTGGTATAATAATTTTTTATTCATACTATTGGAGTAATATGTTTGAAACTTGTACATTTTTTGTACATCCAACTGTTAATGTTGACAGTTAAAGAGTCACATAACTAACATCAAATTTTTATTTTGTTCAGTTTAGTCCTCAAATTTACACTACAAGAAAAAACAGTTTTTCCTACCACAAATATGCTGACTGGCCCGTCGGACGGGAATGTACCGCCATTTTCTGACTGTAATACGTTTGATTCGATGGAAAAATTACTCCCGACCTTTTATTGACAAGAATTTCTGACGTATCCTCCCGGCAAGCAACCGTTCTGTACGAAATGAAAAATACATTCCAAAACCCGACGTACCGTGCACGGCCGGAGATTCCCTTACATATTACCGATTGATGTATGTCCTAGCCGTGTCGAAACGATTTCCCTACGGTCAAGTAAACAGGCCGACGAATTTCTTCATATTAAACAGTGTGTTTGCTGTAGACCCTGTAAGCATGTCGACACATCCAACGTATAAGCTGGCACATCTACTCCCGTGGTTCAAAAACAAAACAATTAATATATGGCATGTTGCTACCGAAGTCATTCCCAGGTTGGATTCTTTTTTTGCTTAAACCGGCTGTATGAAGTAAGTTAGTAAGTTTTCAGTATGTTGGCCTACTATTATATCCGGGCGGTTAATTAAGCGCACAGATTAAACAAAAAGGGTTCGGTCTTCTATCAGAAGCAACATTGTTCAAACTCCATGTCAACCGACATTTGATCCTTTATGTGAGTCTACGGGTAATAACAACACATTGAGCAGGACTGTCTTAACAAAATAAATCAAGATCGAGCATACAGAAAAGAGTTGACAAAAAATTGGTGAAAAAGAGAATGCAATTGATCATGAGAATCATCATCCTGGAAACCAAATGTTCGATCGGAACAAGCCTAGGTACTTTATTACACACACAAAAGTTAATTATATAAATTAGAAGACTGAATTGAATAAAATAAAAATTTGGTGACTAGTCATATGCAAGTCACGTGACTGTTTAACGGTCAACATTAACAGTTAACCTACTCTTTTCTAAATCAGATTGAAATCTTAACGGAGCCAATACAACGTGTCATAAAACACTTCAAAAGTTGACTGAGATAGAAGACTCATCTTGACCTGAGTTCGTGTTATACATGGTCTCCCAAACTAAGTGATTATGTCTAGTATGAGCACGAGTCAATATGAACATTTTAATTAGATGAATCGAGTCATATGTTATTGAATCACCATACTTTTAATAGTTGATACACTTTACAGTAAAAATAACAATAATCAATTAACTAAAATGATAATATTTCATAAATAAATCTGCATAAGTTTAGTTTTGAAACAAAACACTTCTACGTTTGCTAAAAAAGAAAACCAAAGGCTATAAGGGCATCAACGGAAAATACAAAAAGTGGACGTGACAATAAAAAATTGAAAATTTATCTTCTTTATGTTTGCCACGTGTTGATTAAATAATGAATCGATCAAAATGGCCGTTCAAAATGGACGGTATTTTTAGCATTTTTCTAAAATCACCCTCTACGTGTCAGCCTATTCTATGTCGAACAAAAGAACCGACCAAAATACCCGGTTGTTTTAGCAGCGCTCTTTGTTGTAAACATGCATGTCGATTGTTTTTAAAAAGGTCTCCTCTCTGAACCTGTCTCCTTCTATTTCTTATTCTTCTATTTTTCTCAATGTTGATACGTAGCTGTTAAGATCAACATTGACTTATTATCATGGGCTGAGAAGAACTCACTATCATGGACTAAGAATAAGTTATCATCATAGGCCAAGACTTGAAGATTTTGGCTAAGATAATTGGCACAAGTTGAAGAAATATCTAAGTCTAATACTTAGTGTATGTGTCTAGATAATTCTAGGAATTAAATAATTGTAGGAAGTTCTAGAGGGTTTCTAAGTAGTTCTAAGTCTAGATATTTTTTTAGTCTCCTATAAATAGGAGTTGAGTCATTTGTAGAGAGCAAGCAAGAAAACCACCACCACAACTAAATCTACCACAATAAGTTGTAAGAGTCTCCTATCATATTTAGAGTAAGAGAGTTATATATATAAAAGTTTCTTGACATGTTACCGTCATTCTTAATTCTATTAGAATAAGTTTTCATTAATTCGGAGATTTTTTTTTTTTTTTTCAGACCAAATCAGGAGGATAACACCCATAACATACTCCACACTTTCATCACTCACATCGAAATAATTAGTTACTCTTATTTGAATCGCTTTTCACTAATTTGGAGAAATTTCGTTCATTACTCATATTATATCAGTCGATCGATCAACATATAGCAGTGTTTCAAATCTTAACTCTATTGTGAGAATCCATTTCTGCAGTTAAAAGCTGTAATTACTTCATAACATGACTCGCTGGTTGATTGTATCTTATAAGAATTGATGATTTGAATGTTATTAGATCAACTGAAGATTTAATGTTATATTGTCCAAATTTCAAGCTTTTGCTAGATTTGATTTATTAGGTAGGTTTCTGCTTCCTCTATCTAACAAGAGGTAAGCCCAATATGCGCAGTAATTACAGAATTTAGGGCACGTTTGATTGCCGGTATTGCGATATCCTAATACCGGTATTAGCTAATACCGTGTTTGTGTCAACTTGGTATTGGTATTAGCTAATACTCAATTATAAAAGGAATTTTGTATTAATTAATACTATCTAAAAGTAAAGCATTAGCTAATACTAATCTCCTAATTACCAATTTACCCTTGTAATATATGGCAAACTCTCACTGTTTACATCGTAGCTTCGGGCCGGACCTCGTTTACATCGAAACTTCGGACACGGGTCGGGCCGAGTCATGTTCGGGCCGGGCTGGGCGGTTCGGGCCGAGCTGGGTGGTTCGGGCTGGGTGATTAGGGCTGGTCAGTTCGGGTCGGGCTGGGTGGTTCGGGCCAGGCTGGGTGGTTCGGGCCAGGCAGGTCAATTCGGGTTGGGCTGTGCGGTTCGGGCCGGGCTGAGCAATTCGGGCTGTTCGGGTCGGGTTGCTTTATGTTGCTTTGGTTTAGTTCGGGCTAGGCCCTGCTAGAACGGGCCGGGTCTAATCACTTTTTTCAATTGTTTTGTACTATTTTCTTTATATATATATATACATATTTATACATTAGCAAAAATAGTTTTTACTATTTATACATAAATTTGATTTTTTTTTATGAAAAATATTATTTTAAATAATTAAAGTTGCTTTTTTTTGTTAAATTTTAGGGTTAATAGTTGTTTTGGTCCATGATGTTTGACAACTTTTGGGTTTTGGTCAATAATGTTTTTTTCTACCTAGTTTTGGTACCATATATTTGCAGATTTTTTCTAGTTTTGGTCTAACCGTTACATTCCGTCCATTTTTTGACATGCACAAGTCACGTGATCCACCCTAAACTTTCAATTTTGTTCAATTTAGTCCCTCTAATACTTTTCTAACCTTTTTATTGTTCAATTTAGTCCCGAAGTTTCAAAAATTCAATTGGACCTATTGTCCAATTTGGGGTCAATTTTGAAACTTCGGGACTAAATTGAACAATAAAAAGGTTAAGAAAGTATTAGAGGGGCTAAATTTAAAGTTTAGAGTGGATATCGTGACTTGAACATGTCAGAAAATGGACGGATGTAACGGTTAGACCAAAACTAGAAAAAATCTGCAAACATATGGTACCAAAACTAGGTAAAAAAAAACATCATTGACCAAAACCCAAATGTTGTCAAACATCACGGACCAAAACACCTGTTAACCCTAAATTTTATCATTGTTAAATTAATCATATGTAAAATATATCTTCATTGAAAATGCAAGTAAGGGTATTTAAGTCTTTTAGTCATTGTATTAGGATATCCTAATACAAAGTTCATTCAAACATTGTATAGGATATCCTAATACTTGGCTCAATCAAACATTGGATTAGCTAAGCATGTATTAGCTAATACCGGTATTAGGATATCGCAATATCGGCAATCAAACGTGCCCTTAGGGTGTATCTAATCTATACTACATTTTAACGATAAACTAATCTTGTATCTAGGGTTGTACAACAAAGCAACTCGGTTGGATCGAAATTAATTAATATATATATATATAATAATAAAAGTGCCGTTACATATATAATGCCTACCTGTAATACTGGTAAAAAAAAAATTAATTATTTTTGTAGAATTAATTCTCTCTCTCACCTCTAATCCAGATAGTTTTAGTTTTGCCAAGAGGTTAAATTTGAGATTGACACCTAGGGGTGGCAACGGGTCACGGGTACTCGTTGACCCGCGGGTACCCGCCTCGATTTCGCACAGCCAACCCGTGACCCGCGACCCGTGGGGCGGGTCCGAGTTTAGGGTCGCGGGGCCCCGTCGACCCGCCCCGCCCCGCCCCGTACATATGTTATATATATATATATTATATAAAACTATATATTCAATTTAATATATAGTCAAAATAACAAGAGTTTTAACGAGTTTGGTGATTTGAATTTGGATGTTAAGTTAATTTTGTAATTTGTGATTCAAATTATGATACGGTAAATATAAATTTTAGGATTTAAGCTTTCTAAAAATAAATAATTTTTGACATTAAACGACCCACGAGTCTACCTGCCCCGCCCCGCGAGATGTACGGGGCGGGTACGGGTCGACCATGTCGACCCGCGGGGCGGGTCGGGGTTTGGCGATACCCGCCCCGCCCCGTTGCCACCCCTATTGACACCTCAACGCATCCACTCATTAAGAAACTTACAATCTAATCTAAATCTAACTGCATGTTTGGTTCAAGAATTTGAAATAGGAATTGGGAATGAGTAATCCTATGATGTTATTTGGTTCTTAAATTATGTGGAATAAGTATTCCTAATTCCCAATTTTAAGGGAATATATAATCCTAGCCTAACCCCTAGGATTATGTATTCCAAGTTTGCTATAATTAAAATAAATAAGTAAAAATACTATTTTAGCCCTAATTTATTTATATACAGCATATCATACTTCTAGTTATTTACGTACATAATTTATTTTTCTAAATATTTTTCAATATGTATTTTACAATTTGTTTCGTCGTTTACGTACATTATCTGTTTTTTACATAATCTGTTTTTTTTTTTTTTTACATAATCTAATACACAACATGTTTCTTGTGTATTATATATATTATATAATGTACTATATTATGTAGTTAAATCTAATCAAAAGTGATCATATTTCAATTTAATTAAGAATAATAATTTAACATGTTATTTTTTCATTACAATATATTCTATCAGTTGTAGTGAATATTCAGTATCTCAAAAAATTATTTTAAAAAAAATCATTTAAAAAAATGATTGTTTTTTGTAAAAATATAATCATTTATAAAAAAAAAAAATTCGTTTAATAATATGTGATTTGACTTTTTTCATGTTTACTATACAGTTAATTTAATTAATACAAATATTAAAAGGGTATATATGTTAATTATGACCTATTTCATTCCTTTACGCAGGGGCGTAGCTATTACTTATAAAGAGGGACCTTATGTCCCTCATTATTGTATTTTTTTTTTACTATTGTAATATAAAAATAATAATTACATTAGTGCAATTATAAATTATAAATTTTGAGTTTGCTCGATTTAATTTTATAATCGATTGATTACAAACTTATTAGAATTACTTTTGTAAATAACTGAATTATGATAGTTAATCGTTTGATGATTTTATTTGCCAAATAATAGTTTGATGATCAAATAATATAATTTTCACACTAACGTATTAAGAACATTAATATTGTGTTTATTGTCAAATATTTTGTCTTTATACTAAATGTATAGTGTGTATCATATCCATATAGTTGTGTCACTTTTATAGAGTCATAAATAACCTCAAAGGTTTTTACTGTTGCTATAATGGATCATATACAAAATATGAAAATCCGTCAAGTATAATTGTAAATTTAATAATATGCTGTTTTTTTGTGAAACGGTAATACATTTATGTAAATACTACTTAATTATATATATATATATATATATATATATATATATATATATATATATATATATATATATATATATATAATATGACTTGGTAAATTTTGAATTCAATTTTTTTTAATTAATTAGTAAAGATTGGTGAACCCACATTTTAAAATTCCTGACTCCGCCACTGCCTTTACGTATAACATTTTATCAACCAAATATTGGATTTGTAATCAGCATTCCCTATTAATCATGTCAACCAAACAACTACATATTAATATTACCTATTCATTATTCCCTATTTTGTATTCCTTATTCCCTATTCCAATTCTTTGAACCAAACATGCCGTAAATCTAAATCTAAATCTAAATCTAATCTAATCTAATCTAACCTAAATCTTAATATTATACTAATCATGGTTAACGACTCTTCTGGTGTTGACACGTCATTTTATTTTACAATCAGAAATTTACACATCATCAATTCAATTTATTCTTCTTCCTCTCGCCTCTCACTCAAGCTATTTCTCTCACCTCTCACTCTAATTAATTCTCTCTCTCACTTCAAAAAAAATGGTTTTACAAAGAGGTTAAATCTTAGGTTGACAACTCAACTCACCCCAGTGTTATCAGAACCGGACCGGACCTCGAACCGGCTAGGCGTCCGGTTTCCGGTTCGTCTGGTCGGACCCGGTTCGAACCCGGTCGGACCGGTTACCCAGCTATTTTATCACAAAGTTATAATTGTAGCCCGGCCCAATAAATATATAGCATAACCCAACTCTTTTAAGTAAAAAGGCCAATCCTAAATCGGTCCACTCACTGTTTTTGCAACTCACTTTCCCTCTCTTCCCCTCCACTCCCTCTCCTCCCCTTCCCATTCAAGATCATATCGCAAAACCATTAGCAGCCAATATCCCCCCATTTTAATCCAAGCATCGATACATTTGATTCTCCTCTATAATTTCCTGCCTTGAAAAGATCCAGATCTTTCAATCGCAGAGTTTGATTTTTGGGTTTCTTCAAAGATTCTGTTTTTTTTCATCGGCAAGGATGGCGAGTGCATGCGCACTGATCGGGAAGAACGGATCTTCGTGGGTTCGATTGGGTGGCAAGAAAATCTCCCAGAAAAGGCCGGGAAAAGCGTGTTTCTTATTGTTCGTCTTCTTCAGTGATGGATCCTTACAAGACTCTCAGATCCATCGTGGCGCTTCTGCAGTGATGTTCTTCGTCTTCTTCATGCGCGCTGATTTTATTTTGTATTTACTCTGAACCGGAGAACCGCCCGGTCCGCTAAAAACCGGCCGGTTCTACAGAAAACCGGATAACGAATCGGGTTCGCTTACATCCTCCGGATTTACCCAAACCGGACCGTCGAGGGTACCGGTTCCGTTTCGAACCCGGTCGGACCGCCGGTCCGGTCCGGTTCTGATAACACTGACTCACCCACCCAATAAGATACTTACAAACTAAGTAAAAAAACAAATCTAAATCTTAATATTCTAATCTTGGTGGTTTAGGCCAGAGAATCACTCAGAGGTCGTAACATAAGCATTGTAGTTCAATCAGATGTTGACAAATAATAAATTGATTTTTTTAAGTTTTTTTTCATGTGTATGTCGGTTTTAAATCTTCTCTATCTACTAGTAAGTTTTCTCTATCTACTAATATAGATGGTGAGGATTAGACGGCCACATTAGCACAGTAACAAAGAAACAATAAATTGGTTTATTTTTCCAATGTCTATATTCTGTTTTAGCGAGAAAAAAGTCTTCTTTTGTAATAGTGAAATATTTTCATTAGAGTTTAGTAGTTTTTTTTTCTTTCACAAATTAGAGTTTAGGGCTGTCAGTTTCTAATTCTTAGGATTCTTCATTCTTCTTTTTAAAAAAGTTTATAAACATTTTTTTTAAAAGAGTGCATTACTCATATATTTATATGCATTTATAAATAAGTAGGAAGTCACCCGCGCTTTGCGCGGTTACAGTACTTAGTTGTAAATGAAGCTGACAAGCTGTTGAAAATAAATGCCAAACTTGACAAAAACAAATTTGACACACATGAGTAAAAACAGAATGACGTCGACTACTACCCGTAAAGAAGCGAACAAGATAGCAACTTGAACAAGCTCCATTTTAAAAAAGCTACAGTAAACATGATAAAACCATATATGATTTTACAGACAATAATACTAACACAGAAGCCAAGCATAAAGCAACAATATCCATAATCAGCACTTGAAACATCGCAGAGTGTGACGTCATCTTTCTTAACACCGTGGTCATCAACTTTAGCGAAAACAACTATAGCAGCAGCAGCAGTCCATACAATCATAGCCATAGCCACAGCAGCAGCAACTACACCCACCCATCAACAAAAATAAATCATCAAATACGTATACGTCTGTACGTGCTGAATATATATATATTAGTAACATATCTAACAAATCTAATCTAATGTACATATATATATAGAAATAATAAGTGGAGAAGTTTAAATGAATTACCATTCATTGAGTAGTGATTGATAATTTGGAAGGGTTAGGTATTTATTGCATTAGGGGGAATGAAGAAACGAAAGGGTGATTTCATTTAATTGCTCCAGGAAACAAGATGGATATAGATTAGTTAATGTTGTTTCTTTTTTAATCGGTCCTTTTATATTAAATAAGCGGGCATGCATGCCTGAGAAAACTAATTTATGGAGACCCTATAAAATAAGAGTAATGCTATAAGAGACGAATTTCAGACAGAAATTAAAAACGAAAGTGGGTAATTATTGCAGGTATTGAAATATGTGAACGCATACCCTTAATGAGAAAGGGTAGAGTATTGTTTTTGTTCTATTCCTTTCCTTACACATTTGTGATGGTTAATATATATATTTTTAGCAGATTATATTTTTTTTCTAAAAAACACATACGCATAGGTATTTAGTATTATTAAAACAACAAATATGTTTGTTTCATAAAAATGTATTATGTCTTATATATTTATTCTAATTTATTTTATTTCACTTCATATATAATAAATTACAATAAATAGATATTATTGGTGATGTGTACATGTATATATTGTATTCAAATTACTAAAAAAAATGTATTTTACTCACTGTGTAATCTTATAAATTCATAATTTTTTCATAGTTTTAAAAAAAAATACTTAATGCATAACAAAAATGTGTTGGAAAATAATATAAAGAGTTAAATCTTTACTAAATATTTTTTAAAAGGTATAAATGATATTTTTTATTAAATATATTTCGTAGTTTGTTTTAAAAATTTTAATAGGCGTGTCTATGATTTTTAATTTTTTAAGAAACTAATATTTTATATAAACATAGGTAGAGAAAAATAATATATATATATATGTATTTGGCTGATAAAAAAAAACTTATATTCAATATATATATATATATTGTTATTTTGTATTTATGAAGTGAAATAAAATAAATTAGAATAAATCATTTTCATGAAACAAAAATATTTGATTTTTTAAAATGATGCCATATACACATTTGCGGATGTAAAAGAACTAGAAAAAAAATATGCAAAAAATATTACAAATGAGTAAATAATAGAACAAAAACAACACTATCTCGTTTTCAAGTTTTCAATGAGGATAAAATAGGAAGAACAAGCAAACCTTACATGGTGGGTCCACTCGTTTCTATCGCTGCAATAATTATCCACTTTCGTGGTTTGTTTCGGTCTGAAAATGGTCTCGTGTAGCATTACTCATAAAATAAACACCCACTGTGCCAGACATCTTTATCCTAATTAATGTGATCTTAATTGAAATTTGACTTTACAATTAATGTGAGAGTTAAGTTATATAATGTTAGATTGCAGTGTTTGGTTGTGTTGTAATATAAATTGTGTTTGATATGTTTTGTAAAGTAAACTTTTATTATATAATAGCAATCTATAATTTTTTTTTTTTATGAAAATGAATATATTATTCAAGGATCACGCTACAAAAGGAAAACAGGTATAAGTCCCACAACGACGACGGATATGATGGATATACACCCGAATGACCTCATTAAGGCTCGACATGGTCGCGCCATCGACTCTGAACACGGTAAGACCTTTATTTTCCGCACATCTAGTCCGGAACCTCGTTACCGGACTAGTCCGGTATCATGTTACCGAACCAGTCCGTACCATTGGTACCGGACCTGTCTGTACCACTGGTACCGGACCAGTCCGGTACCAATGGTACAGATCGATCCGGCGTCACAAGGCCGATGCGTCCCGCCCCGGGCCCTTGGGTGACTGACACCCGGGTTTCCACCTATTTACGAAACTACCAGTTTTACACGGGTTCCACCTGTCCAATTCTCAAATTCTATAAATAGGAGAATGCATTCTTCATTTTGAGGACTTTGAATCCTTCGACCTCTTCCTTATCTCTACTTTATCTCTTTAGAATTCGACTCTGACTTTAACATCAGAGAGGGTTCGCCAGAGACACCCCCCTTCTCTGGCTCAATCCTTCGTGCAGGTATTCAAGACAAGGATTCGACCAACGGTAACTCTACGGGGCCAAATAACACGAAGACGGCAGGGAACACGACTCGATGCAAGGTCGCCTAGTTCAGAACCCCCGACGAGCTTGTTCCATCATTGGCGCCGTCTGCACGATTCGAACAAAAAGCTATTACAAGAAAACCATGAACACAAGCAATAGTACTCCGCCACCCCATAAAGATCGGTGGTCGAGTACCCAACACTAAAGAGAGGGAAATCAGTGTGACGAACAAAGGAAAACGTCACTACCAGAAAGTGTGGAATCTGCCAAGCAAGGGCACCACCAAGCGCCGGCATCACCAAGAGGCCATCACGTCCGCACGACACGAAACGTAAATCATGTCTGTTGCGTCCGGGGTGAGCGAGGTCGTGAGGACGCGTCGGTTAGTGTAATTGTGCGGGCCGTAATATAGAACACATCAAGCTTGTGCCTTAGTTAGTTTGCACAATGCTTGTGGTTAGTCGTGTCTAATACTTGTGCCACAGTTGTGTTCTCCTCCTTTCCTATGTACGTAGCTAACTTAGTATAAATAGTTAGTTAGATCATATTGTACAAACTGATTTGGAGTTTATGTGAATAACAAGATCATTGCATTCTCTAAATCCTCTCAAAGTTTATATGGTATCAGAGCCAACTGAGTTTCCTTGGTGATCAAGAAAGCTCGGATTCCTGGAGATTGTTGAAGATCAAGCAGATTGAAGATGATTCCTGGTGATTGAGGATGCGTCTGGACTGTATTCATTGCTGAGAAGTAGATCTCTTGGTGATCAAGTCACAGATTTCTTTTGCTTCGTCGTCACGCTTCTTCGATTTGCTTCTTCGATCTGCTTCGTTTCCTCAAATTGAGATTGGATTCATGTCGCAATCTTGATTACGACTCTGTGTAAGTCTTTCTGAATCAAGATTTGTTGATTTCCAACTCATTTGGATCATCGATTGGATTGGAAGCTGTTTCTGTACGCTGATTGCTATCGCCTGGATCTTGACTGAAATTGAGCTTGATCCTGATGATATGCTTGCTTGTGCTTATTGATTTCGTCAAATTGAATCAATTGCGATGCTTTCTGTGGTAATGTGATGAAGAAATTCGTCGCGGATTTTTGCGGATTTACCTTTTCTTTACGCCTGTACGGAGATCACTTGTTGAAATAAACAAGCTGTTTGTTATTTGCCTTCGCTGTTGCCTTAGCTGATTGCCTTCGCTATTGCTGTCACTGGTGCCTTCGCTGGTGCTTGAACTTGTGCTTTTCCTTGACAAGCTATTTTGCATTGGATTCTTTGCCTCCTAAGTCACTTGTTACTTACGAAATGGCTGAGAACACGATTGAGGATCCCTTGTATCTTCATCCTTCGGACACCACTGGTTTGTTGTTGATTCCTTTTCAACTTCAAGGATCAACTAACTATCATGCTTGGAGCACAGCCATTATGGAAGGACTTTTGGTGAAGAACAAGCTGGGATTCATAGATGGTACTTTCACCAGGTCTAGTGTTCAAGTGTCTCAAAGAGTAAAATGGGACAGGGCTAATGCAATTGTGAAAGCTTGGTTGAGGAACACGGTAGCCAACGAATTGGTTAGTGGATTGGTCTACAATTCCACAGCTTTGTCAATATGGATTGATCTCAAGGAGATGTTTGACAAGGTGCATGGCACACCTGACAAGAGAATTATGCATGCTGGCATTGAGAAGAGAGTACAACATGTGGCTGTCCAAGATGATTTTGAGCCACTCTCTTATCAAGAGGATGATCCTATGTATGTGAACATGGCAGGTATGAACTTAACTCCTTCAATGGATTGGATTGTGGACTCAGGGGCCACCAATCACATCACTCATCAAATGGGATGGCTCCACAACTTGAGAAGAACTGATTCCAATAATCAATTTGTCCATTTGCCTAATGGTCACAAGTGTAGAGTGACTCACATTGGAAGTTTCTCATTCTCTGGATTCACTTTGAATGGCATCCTCTTAGTGCCCGATTTCAAGTTCAACTTGATTTCAGTTTCTAGACTTCCAAACCAACTCAATTGCAAGGTGATATTCACTTTTGATCATGTCTTGATTCAGGGCCAAACTGGGAGGCCTATGGTGATTGGTGAGAGGGCTAAGGGACTCTACATACTCAAGGATGTGGTGCCTTCAAGATCAAGCAAGGTGGTGGCTGCTCCTTCCATTAGCTCAAATAAGGTGGATGCTTGGACATGGCACAAGAGATTGGGACACATTTCAGCTACTCACATGGTCATTTGAAGAATATCTTGAACTTAGATGATTCCATTGGATGTGTCAAGGATTGTACTCTTTGTCCATTAGCCAAGCAAACCAGATTGTCTTTTCCTATTAGTACCTCTCATGCTCTTAAACCCTTTACACTGATACATATGGATTTATGGGGCCCTTATAAGGTTCCTACCATTAGGAATTATCAATATTTCCTTACAATTGTGGATGATTTTTCAAGAGCTACTTGGTTGTTTCTTATGAAGAACAAGAGTGATACTTTTCTTCACATCAAGGGCTTCTTGACAATGGTTAAAAATCAGTTTGGGGTTGAGGTCAAATCAGTTAGGAGTGACAATGGGAGTGAATTCATCAACTCCATTTGCAAGGAGCATTTCCTTTATTTAGGAATCATCCACCAAACAAGCAGTATACACACTCCTCAACAAAATGGAAGGGTAGAGCGCAGGCATAGGCAAATCTTGAATGTTGCAAGGGCTATTAGATTTCAAGCATCAATGCCTATCAAATATTGGGGTTATGCTGTTCTCACTGCCTGCTACTTGATCAATAGGATGCCATCTTCTTCCTTGAAGTTCAAGTCTCCCATGGAGGTGTTGTATGGGAAGACACCTTCAATTGAGCATCTAAGGATCATTGGATGCTTGTGTTTTGCAACCAAGTTGAACAACTCGGACAAGTTTAGTGCAAGAGCTGAGCCTTGCATTCTAATGGGATATTCCACTTCTCAAAAAGGATATCTTGTTATGAATATATCCAACTCAGCTTTTCAAGTATCTAGGGATGTTGTTTTTCATGAACACATCTTCCCTTTCAGCATGTCAAAGGCTGATTTGAAGGCTTTGTTGCCTACTTGTTTGGGTTCCAAGTCTCAACTTGATGAGTCTTTCCTTAGAGATCGCTCTATTTTTGAAGACTTGCCAACCACTACTCCATTGCTTGATGAGGATAATATACCTCAGTCACTTCCAACTGATCAAGCACCTCCTCAAGTACCTCCTCATTCACCTCCTCAAGCTCCTCCAAGCAATGAAGAGACTCATGTTCCCATTCTAAGAAGGAGTGCTAGGATTGCTCAACTAAGGGCATGTTCATTTTCCAATGCTGCCTTTGGAATTGAGAAGTATATTTCTTATGCTCATTTACATCCAAAGTTCAATTGTTTTATGGCCTCTATTGACAAGATCAAGGAGCCTACTACTTACAAACAAGCAGTCAAAGATTCCAATTGGGTGATAGCTATGAAGGAGGAAATCAATGCTCTTCAAGATAATCACACTTGGAAGATTGTTGAATTACCTCAAGGAAAGTCTACTATTGGATGTAAATGGGTGTACAAGGTGAAGTACAACTCAGATGGTTCAATTGAGAGGTACAAGGCAAGGTTGGTTGCCAAAGGTTTTACTCAAGTAGAGGGGACTGATTTCAATGAGACTTTCTCCCCAGTTGTGAAGATGACCACTGTGAGAATTGTCCTTGCAATGGTTGCAGCCAAATCATGGGGCTTGTATCACATGGATGTGAACAATGCCTTTCTACAAGGTGATTTACATGAAGAGGTCTTTATGGACATTCCTCAAGGTTTTGACTCTTCTAAGCCAGTCTTTGGGTCACCCAAACGTGTGTGCAAGCTTTTGAAGTCTTTGTATGGACTAAAACAAGCTTCTAGGCAATGGAACATCAAGCTCACTCAGACCTTGTTGAAAAATGGCTACATTCAGAGTGTTTCTGATCATTCCTTGTTCACGAAGACTAATGGTAAGGAAAATGTTATCCTACTCATCTATGTGGATGACTTGCTTATCACTGGTTCAAGTGAAAGCATGATTAGCCAATTGAAGTCCACTCTTCAGTCTCATTTTAAACTCAAAGATTTGGGCAATTTGAGATATTTTTTGGGATTGGAGATTGCTAGGTCACATGAGGGGTTAGTCATCAATCAGAGGAAGTATGCTCTTGAACTTGTTGAGGAGGCTGGTTTGGGGGCAGCAAGACCAACTGAAACTCCTATGGAGTTCAATATCAAGCTGACCACTTGTGAGTATGATAAGGCAACCAAGTCCAATCCTGATGATCACCCACTTAAGGATGCTACTTCTTATAGGAGGTTGATTGGTAAGCTTCTCTACTTAACCATGACAAGGCCAGATATTAGCTTCTCCGTGCAAAGATTGAGTCAATTTGTTGACAAACCCAAGAAGTCACATCTTGATGCTGCCATGAGAGTGATTAGGTACATCAAGGGTTGTCCTGGTCAAGGCTTGATCTATCCATCTACAAGCAATTTCAAACTTAGTTTGTATTGTGATTCAGATTGGGCTGCTTGTCCTTTAAGTAGAAAATCAGTGAGTGCCTATTGTGTTAGGCTAGGTGAGGCAATGGTAGGTTGGAAAGTGAAGAAGCAGGAGACCATTTCTCTTTCAAGTGCTGAAGCTGAGTATAGATGTCTTAGAGTGGCAATTCAGGAGGCTCTTTGGGTTAGCAGACTCCTAAGGGAGTTGGGTTTGCCTTTGTGTTTGCCCATTCCAATATATACGGATAGTGAGGCTGCTTTGAGAATAGCTAGAAATCCTGTGTTTCATGAGCGCACAAAACACATAGAGCTGGATTGTCATTTCACGAGACATCACATTGGTTCTGGGATAATTGATGCCATTCATGTTGCTTCTAAGGATCAACTTGCTGATTTGCTTACGAAGGCCTTGGTCAAGAAACAACACATTGCCTTATTGAGGCTTTATGGCATAAAAGATGTGTTTCACGAAAAGAAGAAAGAAGAAGAAAAAGGTGGGGGAATATAGAACACATCAAGCTTGTGCCTTAGTTAGTTTGCACAATGCTTGTGGTTAGTCGTGTCTAATACTTGTGCCACAGTTGTGTTCTCCTCCTTTCCTATGTACGTAGCTAACTTAGTATAAATAGTTAGTTAGATCATATTGTACAAACTGATTTGGAGTTTATGTGAATAACAAGATCATTGCATTCTCTAAATCCTCTCAAAGTTTATACGTAACCCTTCTGTCAGGCAGAGGTGGGGCCACTGACGAGTGTTCGGACTTACTCCCGCGTGAGGTCTGAGTCTCGGAAAGGTTGTGACCCGGCAAGGTTGTGACCCGGCAAGGTTGTGACCCGGCAAGGTTGTGACCCTCAAGCGTCGGATCCTGCACAAAGGACCAATGCTAGCACGGAGAGGGGGGGGGGTGGTGCTAGCGGAGCCCTCTCCGATGCCTAAGTCACTATAGTGGCAAAAAGGTAATTTCTAGAGAGAGAGAATTCTAGAGAGAAGTCAGAGCTCAAAATACCAAAGTTGGGCAAATGAGAGAATGTGTGAAAATGGGTGGCCAAGACCTCCTATTTATAGGCTTTCTTGGGACCGGACCCGGTTTTAAAGTGGTTTGATGACGGTTCAAGAACGTGCGGTAACCGTCATCCTTGTTGGTAGTACGTGAACTTGACTTCTCTACGCGTAACGGTAATCGCGGGTACGGTAATAGCGCGATACCCGTAAGGCAATCCGGACCTCGTCGAATTTGGGCAATTCGGCGAGGTCCGAATTGTCACGCAACCCGGACCTCCGGATTGTGAGCAATCCGGAGGTCCGGATTGCCACAACCCGGACGTCCGGGTTGCTGCAACCCGGACGCGCGTAAACGCGCCTCCGAACCGTTTTGATACCGTGGGAGATGGTTTTAAACCGAGATGTAATTTTTGACGTGTCGACGAGGCCCGAAACGTAAACACGAACCCGAATTGGACACTTATCCATCACTTGCCCCCGAGTCAAGTAACGGTTTAGAACCTTTCTTGACTCTATTTTAAGTTAGGATATTTGTCCAATTTGAGTTTGACGCTAACCTTTCGGTTTTGATCGTTGGTTGGACGCAAGCATCTTGATTTTGTCCGTCGCTTGATTTTCCGGCCGAAAGGCTTTGTTTCCTATCATCATGGTTAGTGCAATAGGAAGTGTATATGCGCAAATATGATTATCGTCGGAGACATGAGCAAACGGTAATGCGCTATGCGAACATGTATCTATCAACATGTATGCATGAGTAATGGACGTGGCAAGATCGTAATTACACAATGCAAGAAATAGAAACCGTAAGCTTCTAAAATGACTAAGTGATTACCGAATCATGGATCATGCAATTGCAACATACGCACATAATGATGGGTTTGATACGTGCGACGTCAAGATATGCATAGGAGTAGATAGTTTTAAAAAGAGAGGATAGAGTATACCGTAGGGGTTTAGTCTTGAGTGTAGGTAAACTAATCCTTTGATCTTTATCCACAAAGCATCTCTTTGGGATTAGTAAATACACACATCCCCATTTATCCTTCCAGCCCCCTAGGAGTTCATCATTCCACCCCCTTTGCGGGTAATTCATTCATTCTTTCCCGAAATTGCTCTTGTGTTCATAATTTCTTTGCCGTCGTGAAGCTTAAACACATTCCGACAGTTTCGAGTCTGATTTTTTGCTTGTTTTTGGAAATTGACACCACCAATCGACTCGGTTCGTCCCAACGATTCCAGCGCCACCTTCGGATCCTCCAGGAGACGCCGCACGCGCCGTCACGCGCCACCGCGAGTAGAGCCTCTTCGCCGGAGCGTGTGGCCCACGCGCCGCCTTCCCGGCCTCGCCTCGCTGCGGTCCTTACCTTCCCGGAATCGTCTCGACGAGAGGAATCCATTGTGATATCTTTCGTCTTGTTTTGAGGTAATTTGAAAACCTCAATTTAAAAAGTAGCTTCGGCCTGAGTTTGGGGTGTCGCCGGATTGTTGTTCGTCTAAGTTATTTTTCGTTGCTGTCGTATAGAACTGCTTGTTGATGCTTATATGTCGAATAATTGCTGATTGATTGCCGTTATTATCGTCGTTAGTTCATAACTTAGACAATTTTCACTCCCGTGGGTAGTTGAGGTAGGATTCCCCATGCGGACATAGTGCCCCCGTGTCTTTGCGTAGGGGTTTTTGGTCGGTGTGCACAATTTTTCCTCTTGGCGGGTTTTTGGGTTGACGGGGATTGCTTAATAACTTTTTGGCATAGTCACTTGTCGTCTCGACGCCTTAGAGAAAATTTCCTTTAAGCGTTGCCACGTGTGATCCCATTTTACTATGCGCGTGGAACTTGGCTACGTACGTTGATGTTGATACGCGCATCGATGTTGATACGCGCGTTGATGTTGATACGCGCGTCGATGTTGAGCGTTAGGAATAGACTGTTGGTTATTGCCTGCAAGTATGCTAAAACACTTAGAAAATATTTAAACGATATCTAATGCTTGTTACCATAGATGTCGTTGTATGAGTTTTGTCGACAAGCGTTGTAGGTGCGCTTAGGGGACATAGCTATTCGTTGTATGCAATCTATCTTTGTCGTCATGTATGTGCGTACATGGAAATACTTAGAGAATATTTCCTCCTTGTCGACATGTATGTACGTACATGGAAGCATGATACGTGCGTTAACTTTGATACACGCATTGATATTGATCGCTTCTTGCAGGCTGTGGGATTGTAGCAACTTCTCGCGGAGCTTCCTTTCCCTCGATCCCGTTGATACAATGAGTAAGTCCGCCACTCCTCTATTGCAGACTCCCTTTAATTCTGATATAGAGGATGACTTGGGCGTAAGCCCAGTTTTGCCGGCAGATAGTGCTCTAGGCCCCGACAAGGGTGTAGCTGTTGGGGTATCTCTTGCTGGAGAGACTGAGGCGTTGGTTAAGTATTATACCAACCGCCTGGACAGATCCTTGTTCACCTTATATGCGAGTGCTTCCGGACTCGATGCTTGTACCGAGGCTTTTTACCCCTTCGAGGTGCTCACTGATAGCAGTTTAGGAGATGCTACTCCTCCGCCCGTAGATTTATCTGTCGTGTACACATCGCAGGTTAGAGAGGGTTTGCGGTTTCCCTACTGTTCTGACTTGGTTGATCTTTGTAGCAGTTATGGGATTTCCCCCTTAGACCTCACACCCAACGGGATTCGGGTGTGGACTTGTTTCAGAGTGTTGTTTCACCAGCAGTCTTGGTGTTATTCTCGCACTCTCTTTCGCTGCTTTTATCAGCTTAGTAGTTCAGACTCGGCGGGCTTGTGTGGTGTGAGAGTTCGTTGGCCGAACTTGCAGGGAGATGGTTTCGAGGAGCTTGGTCTTGGGGAAGCCAAGTGGGATCCTAGTTACCGATTAGTCGCTGCCGCGGATCGGTCTGCTGACCATTGGAGGCATCACTATTTTTTCGTTCATGATGCGGGGACGACTTGGGACGTCGAGTATATTCAGAAGTTTGATCCCGCGCCTGCTTTTCGGGAGCTCTCCACGTCGGATAAAGAAGTGATAAAACAGATATATCGTTGTCAGCAATCACGCGGCTTTACTTGCTCATTGCGTGCATCTGATCAGGAATTGATCGATGCTGGGATTCATGTGCTCCCTTCTGCAGCTTCGGTATGTTGATTATTTTTATAACTTTTTACTGTGTTGCACTGTAGGTTGGTTTGACGGAAAACGCTCGTCTTTGCAGACGGCGGCTGCTCGTAAGATTGCTTCTAGCGGGAGGATCGTTCCCCCACTTGCTTCCGGAGCATCAGCAGCTTCTGGATGCGGCAAAGGTAGATAGCTTCCTGGAGGAGCCATCTTTTATTTTCTTGATTGGGTTGTAACTTTTACATGTTACTTGCAGGTCGCACGGCGCTTGTTACTGACCGTGTTGTTGCTGCCCCTGACTCTTCCAAACGGTCCACCACTGGGGCGCGTTCTTCGAGCGGTTCGAAGCGTCCGAAGACTACTGTGACCGTTCCTACTTCTTCCTGTCATAAAGGGAAGGAAGTTGGCGGTAGCGAGGATGCGTTGTCTGCCCCCCGCTCGAAGGAGCAGTCCGAGGTGGAGCGTTCCCTTCTTTCTGGTATAAGTTGGACATTTGATTTTATATCTTTATATGCTTTATATTTGGCTTTTGCATAACGCTGCTTGATTTACATGTAGCGGTCCCGCCGCTTGGACGTGCGGATTTGCTTCGTCCTTTGGATGGAGATATTTCAGATGATAAGTGGATGCCGTACGTGGCAGGAGATGTTACTTTTCCCAAGAACTCTCAGCTGAGCATGCCTGAAGTTGGCGTGCGTGTTCTTCATCGATCTATTCCTCCTGGAGATCGAGTTGTCCGACCCTCGAGTGACGAGGGGGCACGAACGTTTGTTGAGAGATCGTTGTCTGGATTCTCTCCAGTGAGTGTCTCTTTTCTTTACTTTGCTATGTTTGTTGTTCCCGAACATGTATGCTCAATGTTTCCTTGTTTTCAGGTTGTTTCCGACATTGTGCACATGGCCTCATTCATGCTAGAGCTTGTTCAGGAGAACCGTGCCATTGCTGACAAAGCTGCCACTTTGTCCAAGGAACTTGAGGAGGCTAAGGATGAGGTGCGCCGTCTTTCCTTGAAGAAGACAGACTTTGATGCTCGTTATGAGTCTGATCATGCCAGACTTATTAAGCTTGAATCCGAGAATGCCGCCATTGAGAAGGCAATTTCTGATAACACAGGCAAGCACAAGGTTGCCTGCCGGAGAGTTCGTGAGGTAGAGATGAAGGCTGGCATTGAAGAGGGACTTAGCAAGTTTCCTTCTTCTCCTGGATTTGATAGCGCAGTTACTGCTGCTGCTACGACGAAGGCCACTCCTATGCTCAGCGAGTTTGCTGAGGATTTTATTCGTAGAGTGAGTATTCTTGCTCCTGGCTTCCCTTTTGACAAGTTAGGGCCATACGCGGAGTCTGCTGTTAGGCAAGTTGCCGAGTTTCGTTGCTTGGATAATGCAACATCTGAGTTTGCATTTTTGTTTGGAGAAGATGGTGGCGGCACTAGCGTGCAACATTTGCCTGTTCCACCCAGCCCTGTCCGGGATGATGGACTTTTCTGATTTGTGTCATCTTTTCGATGGGTTGAACTCGTATATGAGTTCGTTTGCCCCCCGGCTTCTATATTTTAGAAACTTGTTGGAGTTGTTGTTTGTGACTTGTTCGCTTTGAACTACGTCGTTCGAACCTGCTTTATACACAGTAGTTTGCATGATAACTTGTTAGTAATATTTCATACCGTTACCACTTACTGTGTTTATTGAATGTGGATGACTAGTAACGTAGACATAGTCCCCGCAGGCGTGACCAATAGCCACCTCCTGAATGATAAGTTGAAAAGTACTCCTGATTGCCTGCCTGATGCATTATGCATATTGCCCTTCTTTCCTGAATAGCTTGCCGCTATATGTGTCGCACACTGCCGAGTATTTTTGCGTATAACAATATATCTCAACAAGTAGTGTATTTGAGAAGTGTTATCTTGGCTAAGCAAGATACTAGTTTATACCGTCTCTTAGTTCCACTCTAAGGCGACGTTGTACAAGACTCGACTTGTAAATTTTACGAGTTTTAAACAGGGAGCGCACCTGCCAGCGTGTATCAACCCGCGTTGGGGAAGCATACGTAAGAGTATTATTTGAGAGGAGTTATCTTGGCTCAGCAAGATAATAGTTTATACCGTCTCTTAGTTCCACTCTAAGGCGACGTTGTACAAGACTCGACTTGTAAATTTTATGAGTTTTAAACAGGGAGCGCACCTGCCAGCGTGTATCAACCCGCGTTGGGGAAGCATACGTAAAAACATTTTTGTTTTTGAAGAAGCATTTTGTGAACTCTAAAAGGCTTGTTGATAAAATATTTGAGAAAATATTTTGGCATTGAATGTGATACATTCCAAAAACCGTGTTGATAATTTTTTTTTTTTTGGAAAAGTGTTTGGTAAAATGTTTGAAAGAATATTTGTGATACATGATTCCTGCGTCCAGGGACCATGTAACACTTTTGAGAATATGAATTGTGATGCATGCTTTCTGCGTCCAGGAACCATGCAACACGGTTTGAAAATCTGTAGTACGGAATTGTCGTCTAGTAAGAAGATTTCCGCTATAAAGAGTGAACCCTAAACAGGATATACACACTTAGAGTGAACCCTGAACAGGATATACACACTTAGAGTGAGGAAGTTGTCTAAACAGAGAACTTCCGTCATGAAGAGTGAACCCTAAACAGGATATACACACTTAGAGTGAACCCTTAACAGGATATACACACTTAGAGTGAGGTAGTTGTCTAAACAGAGAACTTCCGTCATGAAGAGTGAACCCTAAACAGGATATACACACTTAGAGTGAACCCTCAACAGGATATACACACTTAGAGTGAGGTAGTTGTCTAAACAGAGAACTTCCGTCATGAAGAGTGAACCCTAAACAAGATATACACACTTAGAGTGAGGTAGTTGTCTAAACAGAGAACTTCCGTCATGAAGAGTGAACCCTAAACAGGATATACACACTTAGAGTGAACCCTAAACAGGATATACACACTTAGAGTGAGGTAGTTGTCTAAACAGAGAACTTCCGTCACTTGAGGGGTGATCAGCCCCGTATGCCCATCCTATTCTGAATCCAGGGAATGGCTATGAACATGAGGATTTGCCTCTAACCAGAGATGTCACAGCATGTCCTTTTTAAGAAGTGAACATGGGGCTTGTCTTTAAGAAAGAGGATACCACAGCATGCTATTTTGATAGTAGGCCTTGGCGTTATTCCAAGGTATTTTAGTAGTAGGTCTTGGTGTTAATCCGAGACATTGCTTGTAGCTGACGCCCTGAATAGTCGCCGTTTTGATAATAAATCCGCAAGTTGTCATTACGGTATATAAGTTGATTGTGCACATAGCTTGATGGCTTTGTGTTGCTGGCATCTTCTAGAGATAGACGCCTATGTTGTGAATGGAGAAATAAACTCCTTGTTGGTGTGGATAATAGATATGTTGGTGTTGTATACCATAAATCCCTCCTTTCACACAATGCTTAGCTTGTATTGTTGAAGTAGATTTTTGTGCATAGGTTACTACTTGGCGTAATTCCTGAGTAGTAATCGTAGTGTAGCCTGTACTTCCAAGTTTTTGAATCCGTGATGACGCCTTGATGTAGTCGTCAATATGAGTAGGTTGTTGTTGATAAGCGTTGCCATAACGCGTAATAGATTTTGCATGCACATGGCATAATTTCTTGGATTATTGAAGTAGATAATAGGCGCGTAGTTTTGTTTCTTCGCGTTTAATCCAAAAAATAGCGTGCAAGAGATAAGTATGTACCTACAAACGTAGATTGACTTTATTAGATACTTGCGCGTATTTACATTGGTTATACTAGAAATAGTGGGAATGCGCAAAGTAATCTAAAAGAGAGTTGTTTCTCTTGTTTCGTCATGGCTGGTTTGATGACGATGTTGCGTAGTTGGTTGCAGCAAATCGCCTCAGTGCACCTAGCGTGATGCATTCTTCGATTTCCTGCCTTAGTGGTAGACACATGTTTGTATTGTGCCCCCAAGTTTTATGGTACTTGCACCATTCTTTGATGTTGCTGCCTAAGAAAGCTGTCTCTGGGGTAAGTGGACTTGGGAGCTTGTTTTCCAGCAGGTTGACATAAATGTCTTCGGCCACCGTGTTGAGTGGTGTGAAGATGTTGTCCATAACAATGCTTGTGTCTTCCTGCTTGTTCATTTCTGCTCGAACACCTTTGTCCCAACTGAGGGGTGTACCCCACCTCAGTTCTTGCTCGCAAAAGACTGCTGTCTCAAGCTTTTCTTTTAGATCCGCCATGGTTTTTGTTGTTTGCCATCCATGAGTTCGTCCAAAGAGAAGGAAAGATTTGGCGTTCATATTTGCATAGAACACGCTTATCACTTCTTCTCTTGTTGCTTTCGCGGTTGAGGCCTTGGAGGCGAATTTGATGAAGTATTCCAAGATTGGCTCATCTTCTCCCTGCTGAACGAGCCAAATCTGGTGCCATGGTGATAACTGGATGCTTTCTTGCGGGTTCCAGATTGTAATGGCTTGTTCCATTGGATTCTTCTTTCTTTCATCGACCACTTTCTGCCTTTTGAAGGAATTTACCATGGCCACATGGTATTGGTGCTTTGCTCTCAAGGCATTGACGTAACAACGCCTTGCGGTTATCTGATCACCCAGCACCTCTCCGATCCCATGTTCTGTCGGGAACTTCATCTTTTGGTGGACGGTGGAGGGCACGATCACATAGGGATTGATCGTTGTTCGTCCCAAGATTCCGTTGTAGGCTCCGAGGGATTCTACAACTACAAAAGTGACGTTGATATGCAATGCTTTCCACCCCTGGCCAAGGATGACCGGAAGTGTGATTGTGCCCAAGGGTTGTGTAGCTGCTCCTGCGAAGCTAACTAATGAGAAGGTTCCTGGGGACAAATCCTTGACAGATTTTCCTAGTTGCTCCAGGACTCTGATATGTAGAATGTCAGCAGAACTTCCACCATCCACAAGAATTATTTTCACGTCGTACCCGTCGATGTCCATGGTAATGACTAAAGCATCATCGTGGGGATAAACGATATGCTTCAAGTCTTCCCTGGAAAATTGGATGACTGCGTCTTCTTGCTCGGGTTGCTTGCGCTTTCCGTACTTCGGCAGTGTTGCTGCTTGGGATGCATAAATGTCCCGAGCATTAGATATGTGTCCTCCGGCGGCAGGCCCTCCATGTATTACATTGATCACACCTCGCTTGGCTGGCGGAGGGTTGTCATTGACCTTCTCTTTTCCCTTGTTTGTTCTTTTTGACGACTCTGGCTGAGTCTTTCTCGAGGGGTTGTTGCCTTGATCAACAAATTGTTTCAATTCGCCCTTGAGGACGAAGTTGTTGATTCGGAAGCGAAGACTGACGCAGCTATCGGTCTCATGGCCGAAGACTTCGTGGTTTTCACACCACTTGTCCTTGTCTCTTCCCAGTGGGCCTTTCCTGAAGTTGTTTGGCTCTTTCCACATATTTGCGTCTTTCATTTCTTTCAAAATCACCGACAGCGGGGCGTTCAGAGGGATGCAGTCGGCGAGATTTACTTCTTTTGGCTTTTGAAAGTCCCCTTGGAAAGGTCTTTTTGGCTGAGGTTGCCAATGTCTTCTTTGTTGGCTGCCTGGGTGTGGCTTTGGTTGGTACTGTTTTGGATTATCTTTTGCCTTAGCTGCAGCAATTTTTGCCTTGTTCTGGCTTCTGAATCTCTCAAGGTCTATGTACTCCTTTACTCTTGCGGCCAATTCCTCCATGGATTCCGCTGGGCGCTTTGCCATTTTTTCAGCTAAGGCATTGCCTCTTCGACCGAGATTTCGGATGAATGCTCGAACAATTTCTCCTTCGGTCAGGTTTCCCTGAATGTCAGAAATGTTCTGATTAAAGCGGACGTAGTAGTCGGCAAGGGACTCTTCGTTCTGCTGTTGGACATCGTCCAGAGCGTTTGCCCCTTTCAACAGTGTGCGCTCGCCCATGTATCGTTGGATGAACTTGGCTTTTAGGTCTGCCCATGAAGTTATATTTCCGCATGGCAATGAGAAGAACCAGTGCGCTGCAGACCCGGCAAGAGTTTGTGAAAACGTCATCGCGAAATGATGTGGGTTCCTCGTCCTGCCTAGCAGAGATGCCTCGTGCCTTTGCACGTGTTCAATTGGGTCTCCTTTTCCCCGGTAGGGGTCTCCTCCAATTCGGTACAGTGCGTCTGGGACGTGACTGTTCACCAAGTGGTCAGCGAACGGATGTGACGCCCTTTCTTCAAGAGCGTGCATACCCTTCATTTTGGCCTCCTTCATCTTCTTCTCCACCAGTTCTTCTAACATCTCGGCGGTGAATCCTTTTACCGGTTCAGCATAACCTGTTGAAGGATTTTGCTGATCATTGTTGCGGAAGATGTCAGATTGATCCCTGCTTGTGGCCTGAAAAGGATCGTCTCTTGGTGGTTGCTGTGGGTGGTAGAATGGGGGCTGCCTTTCATTCCTCCACTGTTGGGCTCCTTGGAAAGGAGTGTATGAACGTGCCGGTTCATATCTTGCATGTTGATGACCGCCCTGGAAAGGATTGCCATAGCGAGTAGTGTCTTGCGACATTTCTCTTGCTGGCGCAGCATACTGTTGGTTGGTCGGAGGAGGCTGAGCTGCATATCCTTGGTTTTTCAGAGACTCGCGGAATGCGAGTAACTCTTCCAGCGCAGCCATCATTGCTGGAGTAATGGTGGGCATCGGGTTTGCCCCCGGTCTTTGTTCGCCTTGTGGCATCTCTGAGTGGGATTCACCCTCGTGCACTTCTGGCTCGAAACCAGGTGGGTGCGCGTGGTGTTTGTCCTTTGGCTCTCTGTGCTGTGCGTTGGGCACATTGTCAGTCGGTATGGATGAAGCTACGGAGGTAGCTCTTGGGATGTGAGAGGGTCCCGACTGGCTCCCAGCTGGAGCTTGGCCTCCTGCTCTTTTATTTGCCGGGGACTTCTTGGGACGCCCTGGCCATTTCCTTAGGTTTTTCACCTCTTCGGGAGGGTTGTGATCACTCGTCATTACTTCTGCGATAGCTTTTTGTTCGAATCACGAAGACGGCGCCAATGTTGCGTCCGGGGTGAGCGAGGTCGTGAGGACGCGTCGGTTAGTGTAATTGTGCGGGCCGTAACCCTTCTGTCAGGCGGAGGTGGGGCCACTGACGAGTGTTCGGACTTACTCCCGCGTGAGGTCTGAGTCTCGGAAAGGTTGTGACCCGGCAAGGTTGTGACCCGGCAAGGTTGTGACCCGGCAAGGTTGTGACCCTCAAGCGTCGGATCCTGCACAAAGGACCAATGCTAGCACGGAGAGGGGGGGGGGTGGTGCTAGCGGAGCCCTCTCCGATGCCTAAGTCACTATAGTGGCAAAAAGGTAATTTCTAGAGAGAGAGAATTCTAGAGAGAAGTCAGAGCTCAAAATACCAAAGTTGGGCAAATGAGAGAATGTGTGAAAATGGGTGGCCAAGACCTCCTATTTATAGGCTTTCTTGGGACCGGACCCGGTTTTAAAGCGGTTTGATGACGGTTCAAGAACGTGCGGTAACCGTCATCCTTGTTGGTAGTACGTGAACTAGACTTCTCTACGCGTAACGGTAATCGCGGGTACGGTAATAGCACGATACCCGTAAGGCAATCCGGACCTCGTCGAATTTGGGCAATTCGGCGAGGTCCGAATTGTCACGCAACCCGGAGGTCCGGTCCGGACGCGCGTAAACGCGCCTCCGGACCGTTTTGATACCGTGGGAGATGTTTTTAAACCGAGATGTAATTTTTGACGTGTCGACGAGGCCCGAAACGTAAACACGAACCCGAATTGGACACTTATCCATCAATGTCCGTGTATCACCAAGCGTCCATCACGTCCGCACGACACGAAACGTAAATCATGTCCGTGTATCACCAAGCTACCATTACATCCCCACGGCACGAAACGACAATCATGTCCGTGTGTCACCAAACGGCCATCACGTCCGCACGGCACGAGACGAAAATCATGTCCGTGTATCACCAAGCGGCTATCACGTCCGCTCGTCACGAGATGAAAATCATGTCCGCGTATCACCAAGCGGCTATCATTTCCGCATACTGCTAAGTGGCTATTACGTCCACGCCCCTCAGAGCGGCTACCATGTCCGCATATCAAATAACGACTATCATATAAAAGAGTGCCACTCCTTGACACTGCGGTATGGACAAGTAAAGATAAGTAATGCAGTGCCACGCTATGCTACTCCGTTGCCACTATAAATGGCATGGCCTGTCGGCTGTCGCGCCTATCTCGAGACGTATCCTCAACATCTTCTTCTACTACGCTCTCAAGCTCCGTTTAAAAGGTTTCAACAAGGAATACCATCCAATGGATTCCAATATAATATGAATTATGAAGCACCATATACAATACCACAAGCCGCAATACAATCGCCAAAGCACCAATGCAAGGCAAACACCAGTACCACCTCCGGCCCAACAATACCATTATGTGCCGACAAAGAGGAGAACACGAGAGAGAAGGATCAGAGAGTATGTGAATGCCCCGTCCATGGAGACAGCAGCCTCCGTCACCTTATGAATTTCAATACCAATAGAGTCCGTACCACCAGACCTACCAGGCTCAGTACCGACCATTGAATCAAAACAAATGCTGACCCTCCAAGGGTACCCATCATAATGGAAGAGATAGAAGAATTGGAAAAAAAGATAGATGAAAGAATCAAAAGGCAAGCTTTGCATAGCCTAAGTGACAAATTGTCGCATCCATTCGTCCAGGAGCTCATAGACATGCGTTTCCCAAAAGGGGTATCTCCAGGTAAGATCTACAAATACAATGGCAAAGAAGACCCAATCGAGCCCGTGCAGCAGCACAAGGCATCATTACTGGGAAGCACAAGTGACAAAAAGCTGATGGCCTTATCATTCCCCACAACAGTGACGGGGCGGCTTCATTCAAAGATATCTAGGAGAAAGACAACTCCAAAAGGGTTCGAACTCCATTGATGATGTTCACCAAGAACATAATAAGACATTGGCGAGTTACTACATTCGTTTCAATCAGAACCTAGTAAAGATCGACACATGTCAGAAAGGGGGCACCATTCAAATGGCAACGCGCCTTCCTCACAAAACAAATAGGTCATCCAATAATCAAGAAAAGATACGGAACACATAGTGTTTCCACACCACGATACCTTGGTCATAACAACAGGAATCGATAGCTTTGACATGAATATAATTTTAGTGGATGGAGGAAGTTCACCAGACACATCCCTTGTCCAAGGTATTAAAAGAACTAGAAAACAGTTTGACAAATCTAACACCAACAGACTTCTCATTGGTAAGCTCTGCTGGAACGTCAACATACCCATTGGGGACGATAACGCTACCAATGAGGCTGGGACAAGGATGAACAGCGTATCCTTTTAAGTATCCTTGCATTTATGAACTTCCTATGGGGAAAAACTATTTAATACATGATCGCGTTTTATTTTCGAAGTATAACCCTACAAAGGAGATCTTTAGACTTCGCATTGTAAATATAATGAATGACAAGTTTATCAAGATAGGAAAGTGAGGAGTCGAGATCGCACCCTCACGCTAGACGCACACCTCCACCGAGTTTCTAGCACTTGGGTAGTGATGAACGCTGCCTCAGCCATCTCACCGGAAAAAAGGATACAAATCATGACAAAGGAGGCGCCGGTAGAAACTCATACTATTGAAGTCATGCGCCAAACAATGAACGAAAGAAAGCTATTATAAAGGAAGAATGAGGAGAACCCCAACATCATGGCTGCTAGGGGGGGGGGGGGGGGGGCGCTCGACAAGCACCACCGGCCAAAGGGGAAAAAGAGGGAAAACAAATTACAAGCCTCCCTCAAGTGCGAACACCGCTACATGGCTCAACAAGGCAAATGTTCGAAACATCGAACACACGTATATGGGAAGGACGACTACAACGTGCCAACTCTCAACTCGCAGTGTTTGGTTGTACTGTAATATAAAGTGTAATGTTATATTACAGTGTTGATATGTTTTGTAATGTAAATTTTTATTATAATAGTAATCTATATAAGAGTATAATATATATTAATATGAAAATTCAAACGAATATTTATTTTTTTAGAACACTTAACTTACTTTTTAAACTTTATCTTTGTTTTTAATGCTTATAGACTATTTATAACTATAAAATAATAATATTCAAATATTAAACTAAATCCGCAAAAATATTAAAATTATATTAATTGAAACATTTTGCATAATATAAGACAATTTTCATTGAAAAAAAATGTCACACAAAAAAATATACTTAATTGGTACAGACACCTTGTATATTATATTATGCATTATTATTATTATAATAACGAATCATGAAGTAGATAAAAAAATAAAAATATAATAAACTTTAATGACCGAAAAATTATTTTATCAATTTAATAAATAATAATAATTAAAAAATAAACATTTCATAATCTTATATGTGATCTCACATTACATCTATGGTGCCACCAGCAGTGGTGCTCTAGTGGTTAAGAGCGCTTACTCCTATTTGGTTTTGGCTCCGAGGTCCTAGATTCTAAACCTCTCACCCGAACTGCGCTGGTCCTCATTCCTATACTTGGCCAAAAAAAAAAATTATATAGCTAATCAAAATCAGTATAGTATGCGTTCAATATTTTACGTTTACGAAGGCAATACATATATGAGGTGTGTAATTGCAAACAATTTGCACACCATATATCAAGTGATAATTTTAACCTTTTCATTTCATTGATTACACACTAAATTCCACACTGAAATAATTCGGTGTGTAAGTTGAATGTACATTATTTCATATATTTCAGTGTGTAATAAGTTGAACTTTAATCCCGTGTGTAATTAGATGTATGTTTATAATAATGACTCATGTTGACATATCTACTACATGTGTTGATATAAAAAAGTAATTTTTAAAGTAAACATTTTACGTATATAAAAATAAAACAAGAGTGATCTCTTCAACATATATGCGTCAATGCTGACAAATCTACTAAATGTGTTCATAATTAAATCTTTGCATTTTCATTGCTCTAATACTGGAATATTAAACATATAAAATGTAAATTGTACCGGTGGAGTAGACTTCTTTTAAAAATAAATATTACAAGTGTTCATTTTATTTGATAAAATATAACAACCTTGTAATTGTAATGAATTAATATATGGAAGCTAACATTACACAAAGTTAATGCATTTTGAAGAAATTCAAGTTTCAAAAAATTCCATAATTACTAGTACCTAAAATTAATAACAATTAATACATAAATATATTATAGTACCTAATTACAATTACAATCCAAAAAATGTACCTTATTTCTTATTTTAGTAATTTGTAAAATTATAGAATAAATTTATATGAATAAAAATAAAAATAATATTATTATCATAAGAATGTATATGTTATTATAGTTTTGTAGTCTGTCTTTTCCTTCAAACTTTGTTATTGAACATATTCATTCAACATATTTTTTATTAATTAAAGTAATAATAAAGCTAATGTTTATGTGAAAAATTATATTATTATAAAAATAGAAACTTTTTTTGTAAGCCACTAATTACGTTTTATTTACATGTTATCATTTTATTAGTTTTTATTCTAAAAATAAAAAATTAACAAACATATTAAAACAAATAGAAAAATACGTGAAGTAGAAGCTTCAAGAGATGGGGATCTAAAAATAGAAATAAAAAATGGGCGGCAATCTTTAGAAAATATGAACATTGAACATAGCACCATATATTTTCATTAAAACTTATTTTCTCCCCTATAACTTTTCAAGGAAGTCTTGTCTTCTCCACTGCTTGTTTCCCATCTTCTCCATGCCTTATCTTCTTAGTTATTTATTTTATTTTCTTTTGAGAGAAGAAAGTAGAAAGAGAGAACCTCCAGATCTCTAGTCTTTCCTCCAGCTCAACGATCATAGCCGCGACATACCTCTTGTCTTGCAAGTAGACACGTTTCCAATCTATACAAACATCGACTTCATCTCCGACTGTGATCTCGTCTCCACTCTCTACTGTGTCAGTCCCTAACATCGTGTCTGACTAGAAGCTATGCGAATTATATGTGGTGATATACAAGTTGATGTCTTCAAATGTGTTAATTGGAGCTGATTTTGGATGGTTCTTGGTTTGGAGCTGATTATAAAGCCTTGAATTGACTTAAAATATTAGGTAAAGTATTTGGCTATTTACGAGATTGCTTAGCTCAATTTATTAGTCCTAGATACTTGTTAGTGAACCTAATGAAGAACACATGCATAATTACAAAACTTCTAATGTTAACCTCTCTCTAAAGCGAATAATTCAAGTAAATAAACATGGTAACAATCATATTCTAAAATCTTGTTCTGTTCTTTTTGTCAGCACATACTTTGATGTGTTAACAAAATTGTCAACACATACATCTCTATGTTAACATAGTAGTTCAATTTGTAGTAACTCATCTACTTTATCTTCCTAGCTTCCATTACTTGTTCTGCGAACATTAGGCTAGTCATTAGTATCAATTCCATCATCTTAAAGTGTTTATTCATATTGGTAGAACTTCTCAAGCTGAGTCAATAATTGCTAATTTTTTAATACTGGTCATTATAAGTTTATAAGTTTTATGGTTCACATTTTGCAAATGATGTATTATTCATTATATAAATTTTAATCATAGATACTTTACTTCAATGATTGATGTGTAAATTATTTTTAATGTCGTATAAAATTCTAGGTTGTCAGCTAATAGATGTTTACTTTTGTTTATTTTCATGTTACTCCTATTGTGTTATACAATGCAGTATAAGAAACCTAAAAAATCTGAAGTCAACATATCCAATTATAATTTTAATAGTCTCATTTTTAATGTGAATATATCCACTTGTAATGTATATACACATAATGAACTGAACAACAAACTCTTGTGGCATATATATAAAGTTATTGTTGTTTACACTCAACTCTTTATATATAAACACATACTAGGCTTTAACAAGGAATGCTCTGTGTGTCCACCATGTAAAAAACCAGTATCTTATGCAGTCATATGCTAATAGGATGTAAACACAATGTAAATGTGATTCTGACATGAATGTGTAATTGTGTTTTAGGTAAGAATTGTTGGATATTATGCAGCAAATCACAACGATGATGGGTATTGAATGAAGGTGACTGCACTCCGGTGGAATTCTAGTTTATTAATTCTTTAAGAAATATTATAGTTGTTTAAGTCTCATACTTACATCATTTACGAGTTGAATTGCTTTTGAAGGTGATCCACATTCTAGACTAATTCTCTCTGGTAAGATCATGAATATTTTCAATTTCCATGATTGACGACGGGGTTTGAACTACTAACATCTAGTTAAGTGATGAAGCGTTGAACAGTTACACCATATTACACAGTTTCAATAGCAAATCTCGTTTTATCACTCATTCCATTGTTTCTTGACATGTTACCGTCTTCCTTAATTCTATTAGAATAAGCTTTCGTTAATTTGGAGAAATTTAATTTAATTTTATTTCTTGAGGGGTGGTTATTTAGATCCGACACTCGTAGCATGTCTGTTCCATACCAAGACTAATCCCCTCACACCGGAAAAATTTAGTTCCTTACTCTTATTTGAATCGGTTTTCACTAATTTGGAGAAATTTCGTTCCTTACTCTCGATCAACATATATAGCAGTGTTTCAAATCTTAACTCTATTGTGAGAATCCATTTCTGCAGCTGGAAGTTGTAATTGCTTCATAACATGACTCTCTGGTTGACTGGATAAGCTTTTGCTAGATTTGATTTATTAGGTAGGTTTCTGCTTCCTCTATCTAACAAGGGGTAAGCCCAATATGCGCAGTAATTACATAATTTAGGGTATTACTGTTAGTCTGTTATCTATACTGAATTGTAACAATAAACGAATATTGGATCTAGGATTTTACAACAACAAAGCAACTCAAAATACTATCCGTCGGAAATATAGAGGTTGGATCGAAATTAATTAATATATATAATAATAAAAGTGCCGTTACATATATACTGCCTACCTGTAATAGGTGTTGAAGAGGAAACTGTAAATGAAGCTGACAAGATGTTGATAATAAATGCCAAACTTGACAAAAACAAACATGACACACATGAGTAAAAACACAATGACGTCGACTACTACCCGTAAAGAAGTGAACAAGATAGGTATCAGTTTGAACAAGCTCCATTTAAAAACAGCTACAGTAAACATGATAAAGCCATATATGATTTTATAGACAATACTAGCACAGAAGCCAAACATAATAATCTAAACACATCAAATTCATTACAAATACAAATTCAAATCCAAACACCAAATTAACAAATCCTAATAATCTAAATATAAATCTATTTGTAATTTGGTCCATGTTATTTATATAGGTACTATATTAACTATATTTTTTTATTAAATGTTAGATCATATTAACATAAAAAAAAAAAAAAAATTATATATATATATGGATTTCGGGGCGGGTCTACGGGGCCCCGGGTCTCTAGACCCGGACCCGCACCGACCCGAGCCCGACCCGACCCGGACCCGACCCGTGACCCGCGGGTCGGCGGGTCGGCGGGTCAAAACCGGGTCGGGGCCCCGCGGGTCAGCGGGGCCCCGAGACCCGTTGCCATCCCTATCCTTTATATATTAATTATTAACTAAGCGTGCATGCATGGCCAGAAAAGTAGTTTATGGAGACCTATAAAATATAAGGAAACCGCTAAATTCAAATCGAGTTAATAATAACTCGAATCTTGGACCGTCAGATAAAGAACTTTGAGATAGTGTAAACTTCTATTTATTCATATATTTTGGACTTTGGCCCAATTTGAGGCTGCTGCCTGACATCCATCTCTCCAACTTTTTCATCATTATCTAATGCAATTTCACTTTCCTCTTTTATATTTTACTTTTCTTCATTATTATATTATATATCATTATTCCCTATTATTATATATAGATGTTTACTTCTCTGAGAAGTTAGATGGACAAACTTTAACAAAAAGACTGACAGACATCGGTTTGGTGCGGATTGATTGACATTCTGAAGGCTAAGAGCACTTTCAAAGGTGAATTCTCAGTTCCTCCACGCCATTCGCCACGTCACTGCCAACTCATTAAAATGGGAACTGCTATAGTAAAATAGGAACTCTCTCCAGTAGTGGAAACCTAGTTCCACTTCCAAATTGGGACCCACATAATTCTATACTCACAATATAACTTTTTGTACTAAAAGTAAAAACTCTATAGATAAATTAAATATTTATAAATATAAAATTATTTTGGTATTTAAATAATTATATAAAAAGTTACGAACATAATATATAAATAAACACGTAATTTTATTAAATATGATTGTCATAATTTAAAAATCATATTACAGAAAAATACAAATAATATGTTAAATTTGTCAACTAAAAATGAGCATATTATGTATATATATATATACATATTTAAGACAACATAGAATTAGCAAATGCATATTAAAATCCAATAGATGTTTGACCAAATTTTTTAAGCATTATATATAAATTAAATATTCATATTTTTAAAAATACGGACATGAACAAACCAATGAATGAGATTTAAGTGTTAGACTGAATTAATTAAAATAAACTTGGAAAAAATATGTACAAAATCATAAAAATGTAATTGATTGTTTAACGAAATTTCACATTTTTTATGATTTCGTCAAATTTTCAATTTTATATCAAATATTTGGGTTTCAACTTTGACCGACGTGTGTTGTTAATTATTCTGAAATTTGAAAGTCGTCGTCGTTAGGTTAGTTCAATTATTTACGTACTATACATTTAAAAGTAATCACGATTCTTTTGGTATTTAAAAATTGTATAAAAACAAATATAATATATAAATGAGCACATAAGTTTTAAAAATAATGATTGCAATAATTTAAAAATTACACTACAAAAAAATATAAAAATTAATATATTAAAGTTGCCAATAAAAATAAAAATTAACATATATATATATATATATATATATATATATATATATATATATATATATATATATATATATGAGACTACGTAGAATTATCATAAACATTACTTTTTTTTTGCCAGAGTCATACACATTACTAAATTGCCAAAGATGTTCGACCAAATCATCTTGAATCTTTTTTTGTCAGTTTGATTTGATAATTCACTATGGAAGAATCAAATTTAAATTTGGAAGCAGTGTTATCAGAACCAGACCGAACCGGCGGTCCGACCGGGTTTGAACCGGAACCGGTACCTCCAACGGTCCGGTTCACTTAAATCCGGAGGATGTAAGTGAATCCGGTTCGATAACCGGTTTTATAGAGAACCGGCCGGTTATGAGCAGACCGGGCGGTCCGCCGGTCTGCCAGTTCAGTGATTGAAAGCATGGAAAAGAAACGAAAAAAAATTCTAAGTAGCAAGTAGCAATCCATCTCACCGTAAATTCTCTTCGGAAGAACCGAAAAACACAGATTCCGAGAAACACCTCCCTCTTTTGATTAAATTTCCTCCTAAATCCCTAAATCTAAATCCCTAAATAGCTGCTTGTACCTTCATTCATCCTTCTTCTTCATCACCTACCTTCACCGATCTCCAAATACTAGAGCGCAGCAGCAAGGGGGCAATAACCATATCCATTCTCAACATCAAGAGCTTCAAGGCACCACCCACCACCAAAACCGCCTCCCACCTCCCAATCACCGCCCTCCCCAATGTCTGCGAACCAGCCACTCTCCCTCTCAGCCGCCGCCGTCGCTGGAGTCCGCCATGGCTGTCAGTTAACTGTGGAGACGCTAAAGACAAAAGGAGGAGTTTGTAGGAGGTAAGCCGCATGAGCTATAGGGGTTGTGTTGGAAGGAGGCAAGCCACATGAGCTATCACGTTTTAACTTTTAGGGTTTGTGTATGGCCTTTAATTAATTGGGCTGACATTTGTGGGCTTTACTCTTAGGAATTGAAGTATGCTAATTTTATTTTCGTTTTATTATCAGACCGGTCTAACCGGGTTCGAACCGGGTCCGGTCGGACGAATCGAAAACCGGTGGCCTCTCCGGTTCGACCTCCGGTCCGGTTCTGATAACAGTGTTTGGAAGTGTTGAATCTTTTCAATAATTATACGTTACTTTACTATAGTAATATTACTATCAGGTGCAGTCTTTACTCAGCAGGCATGATGATTGACAAATATAATTATTGATATAATAATAGTGATTAATTAAATTGATTTAATCAATATTATTTCATCATATAGGTGTATATCTGTTATTCATTGATTGACAAGTCTTGATTCATCGTCGTTAGCAAAATCAGATTTATGCACATTAATTAGATACATATTAGTAAATCGGTTAAAGGTGAAGTCCTCGTGTGTTTTTACTAATGATTTTAATATACATAAAACAAAAATATATTGTATATTCGAAAAATATTATTTTTATATAATGTATCATAATAAAAAATTCATTTTATAGAACAATAATATAATAAGTATATTATATATAAATATATATACATTAAAATAATATAATATTTTTTAATAAAAAAATTATTTCACGTTTAATAATATGGAATTCTATACTTTTTTTCAAAATTTAGAATTGACGGTTGTGTTATATGGTAAAATATAAACAAACTGAGTCTGGAAATTCTGTACGAAGTTAAAAAGTAGTAATTTTGGTTCGTGTCATCATTTAACTAATTTATTATTAAAAATGACCCACTACGGCTCGTGTCATTATCCGACTTAGCGTAGCATAATTATATATATATATAATAAAAAAGTAAAACAATTGAATACAATAATATTAAAGAGTAGGAACCGACATGACAGTAACATGGGAGTTCCTACTAGTGGGAACTGTCCCACTTCACTGTTCACGTGATAATGGCAAAACGGTAATATTAGTAATCCTAGTCACGCCTAGTGGCGCCTAGTCAGCGTCCAGTGGCAAATCTAGGAACTAGGAACTCCCATTTTGGAAGTAGGAACTCCAATTGGAATGCAAAGTTCCTATTTAATCATTACAAGTAGGAACCAACAGTAAGTGGAACTAGGAACTAGGAACTCTCTACAATGACAAATTTACAACATGGAACTAGGAACTAGGAACCAGGAACTACCATTGGAAGTGCTCTAAATAATCCTACAACTAGGACGGTTTGGATTCTATAATTCAACGCGCGAAGAATTAATTTTTCATCAACCATCTTCATGTACGACAATCTTCCTCATACAACTCTATTATCTATGTAGTTTTGAGTTTATTTACAGCGAGATAATTTCATGTATTGGTTAATTTGATTAATAAAAATATTGAGTTAGATGATGTATTTTTATTTAATTTGTACTCTAAATAATCTTGTGATTTGAAAATTTTCCGGATTGAAAATATTTCATGATCATGTTAATGTTTGTTTGATTATTTTTATTTTTTTGTTATTATTGAAATTCAGACTTTGATATGAAATCTACTTATTTATAATCAGGTTAGTATGGACCCACATTGGATCAACGGAGAAAAGATGTGCGAAGACATATTAATAGTTGGTGGCAGTGACAATGATAATGGACGAGATGATGATATATGGGGCATTGAAGCTAATGAATCGAGCACTGAAATACAGTGTCCATATGTTGGTATGGAATTTGAAACTTATGAAGATGCATTTAGCCATTATAATGGCTATGCAAGGATGAAAGGTTTCGGCACAAGAAGGACTGGTACGAGAAGCTCTCAAAAAAAGGAACTGAATCGGGAAATAATCGGTCGTCGAATTTCTTGTGTGATGGAAGGCTCGCATAAGAGTAAACAAAATGAAGATGGAAATGGAAAAAGAAATTGTGCTACTGTACGAATGGGTTGCAAGGCTTCAATGTCGATAAAGAAAACCAAAGAAGGAAAATGGTTAGTGTCGCATTTTGTTGATGAACATAATCATGATCTCACTACTCCTTTCAAGGTACGTAATTATAGATCGCATAGACATATTTCTGTCGCTGAAGCCGAGGTTATAAAAAATATGCAATCTTCTGGGATTCGACAGAACTTAATAATGTCATTCATGGCCACTGAAGTAGGAGGATCTCAAAATCTTAGCTATAGAAGGAAGGATATAAATAATTTATTAAGTTCAAAACGACAGAAAGAACTTAAAAATGGAGATGCTGCCGCTGTGCTTCAACATTTAGAAGCACAACAAGTTAATAATCCCTCATTCTTCTATGCAATACAACTTGATTCAGAAGGTCACTTGACAAATTTCTTCTGGGCGGATGCTAGGTCAAGAATTGACTACCATCATTTTGGAGATGTTGTTTGTTTTGATCCTACTTATCTAACTAATAGGTATGGGATGCCTTTTGTCCCGATCATACGAATCAATCATCATTTTCAAACTACAATTTTTGGAGGTGCGTTGCTTTTCGATGAAACTGAAGAGTCGTTTTCCTGGGTTATGACTACATGGATGAAAGCTATGGATAACAAACAACCAGGAGTAATTTTTACAGATCAAGAGTCGGCAATTGGGGGAGCGATATCACATGTCATGCCAGTGTCCATTCATCGCTATTGTGCGTGGCACATTATGCGAAATGCTCTAAAGAACATCTCCCATGTGTTCAGCAAATACAAAGGATTCAAGAATGATTTTAACAATTGTTTGTATGGTGGTGCCACAGTTCAAGAATTTGAGTCCAACTGGGAAATATTGCTTGGGAATTACAGTCAAACAGAAAATAGTTGGCTCAAGAAACTATACGAAAAGAGGGAACATTGGGCAGCTGCTTATTCACGTGATCGATTTTGTGCTTCTATGAATACCACTCAACGAAGTGAGAGCATCAACTCATTCTTTGATAAGTATTTAAAGAAGGATATGCATTTAATCGAGTTTGTGAAACAATTTGAGCTAGCTATAAAATCTCGTAGGGATGAAGAAAGCGATGCTGACTTCAATAGTAATTTTAAAAAGCCAATTTTAAATATTTGTATGGGCTTGGAAGAAGATGCTGCTAAAGTATATACACGGGAAATATTTTCTTTTTTCCAAGAAGAGCTGATCAGCGGCTTCTCTTATAGTCATGAATGGGTTCCACACGATGAGCAAACCTCAAAATTTCTGGTGTGGAAGAATAATAGTGATGCATCTCGTGTTGTTGTATATGACTCTGCCAATCAATATGCAAGTTGTTCTTGTAAGCTATTTGAATATGTTGGTTATCCATGTCGTCATATATTAAAGATATTCGTTGTGGTTAATGTTCAAAGATTACCACATCATTTTATATTGAAACGGTGGACTAAAGAGGCAAAATCTGGGAATGTGGTATCTATGGGAGGTGAAATCATTCAAGCGGATTGTCATGAGCCTATTACGTTACGGAAATTTCTGTTGTGAAGGTATTAATATCTCAGCCAAGGCCGCGGTACATCCTAAAGTTTATGAGATAACATTGAAGGGTTTTCACATGATACTTCATGATATCGAAATGGCACTAAAAAGTGTATCTAACGCACTCGAGCTTTCGAAGGATAATGAGGAAGCAAGCCCAGTACTTGACCCTATCATGAAAAGACGCAAAGGACGTCCGCAAAAAATGAAGTCATATCTGGATAAGGGAGGGAAAGCTCGTGGTAGGAAGTCTAATTCAGCGAAAAAGACAGTTGGAAGTACTGAAGCACCGGGTAACTCCAACTTCTCAAATAACAACCGACAAATAACTGATGCATTTGAAGTTGTTCGAGCAGAAGATACAACAAGGTACTACAAATTAATTAGGTTTATCATTCTTTGCAATTTTTTCTAATACTTTATATATAATTTTTTTTAAGATTATGAAATTATGTAGATGAACTAATATATGATTTTTTTGTATATAACAGCCAGCACCCGAATGATTTACATGATATAATGCAGACAAGTTCTTGTTATCTCAATCATAAGGTACAAAAAAATATATTCATATTTGTAATATCTCAAAATAAGTATTTAGTATCTTGTTTTTTTTATGTAAAGATGACTAAAATATTGTTTGCTAAGTATAGAGCGCTTCAAATCATAATCCATATGGTCTTTCTTTGACAACTTCAAACAATTTGGATCCGGCGTTCTGCAATTTTCTTTCTTTGGTAAGTCAGTGATATTACAAGTTGGTATTTAGTATATATTCTTTAAGTATATTTTAAGTTCTAATACATTATTGTTTATATTATTATGATAGGAAATTCCATCAGGCACTTCAAATTCAAGTCACCATATTGATTTTGAGGTGAACAAAATCAGAGATCATATAAACTAATAGTTTGATGGTTATTTCATGTCAATATACAGTCATTTAATTAATTTTTGTTTTTGTTTTTATGACTAATTTTTACCTTTATTTTCATGTAGAGTGTATAAACAATCGGTTGGAAAGAAATCATATTTCCTTGCCCAATGGAATTTTTATGGAGCTTGAAGTTAAATTCGAGAATTAAGTTGTGGTACTAAGAAAATTATTAAGGGGTTATTGGTTGTGAGATTTTTTTTTGTTAAAATCAGTCCCGGTATCCTATAAATTTAAGTATTTTCAATATTTTTATATATTCTTGAATTTTCGTATCTGAACCTAGTAGGTAATGTAATTAGAAATTATCCATGAGTTATTAGTATTAATATGATTTTTTTGCAATTATATATGATTACCTAATTGTTTTGGTTTCTTTCTCATTTCACATTGAAAATATTTTTTGCAAAAAAAATATAGAACAAAAGTAACATACATACAATACAACAGAAGAAAAGCTATAGGTAATACGAATGAAAGAAAATGGATACTTTTTTTTGGTTGCCATTCATTCATTCATAATAAAACGAGTTCAAACAAACAACTACAGACAAACGACAAACAACAACCAACACCCAACATCAAAATAAGAGACAAGCTAGCCACTAAGGAAGAGGAACCCGAAGATAGGGCGGAATCATTGGGAAATCCCACGATCCAGCCATGTGATGAGTAACACCCTTCTTACAAAAGGAGTGAGCTAAGCTAACAACATTACGAGTTACATGATGAACAGAAAAAGAGATGTTCTGACTAAGCAAGTATCTAACATCTTCCAAAACCCCTACTAAAGACACTAGCTGACAAGAAGGGGACCTCAGAGCATTAACCAACATGAGTGAATCCGTCAAGATTCTGAGGTTCTGGACATCCGACGGGTACGCGGAGGCCAAAAGAAGTCCCGTTCTGCAAGCTAGTGTTTCTGCCAAAAGGGGGTCCGACCCATTAACAAAAGAGATAGCACCTGCCAGGGGGACAGAAGAGGGCGACGACCAAAGTAAAGCTCCACCAAAGACATTCCCCGAACGTTTACAAGTAGCACCATCTATCAGCAAAAAAGGTCCACCCTCAGGCACCGCCATACTTAAAGAAGTTAATCTGGAAGGCCCTGCCCGGATGGGCCTGCCTGCTCCTGGAATCAAAGCAATAGATACAATGTTATCCAAATAAGAACGATTAAGTGTTTCTAAAACTGACTGGGGAGTAGGTAGTCTGGATTGGAAGACCAAGGCGTTCCTTTCCAGCCAGATACTCCATAAAACTAGACACTTTGAAATCAGCATCTCCTCATCCGACCAAGAGACTTGGGGGCATGACTTCCTATCGGCGCAAAGCCATTCTAGTACTGTGGTATAGGGGAGTGCATCCGTTCTAATTCCAAATCCCAATATGAACCAAATTCTTGAAGCGAAATGACAATTCCACATAAGATGATCCCATGATTCCGGGTAGGTTAGGCAGAAAATGAATACTTGCGAATTTAATAATTAATATACAGGGATCTCTAATATATAATAATTGATTATTAATTATTTAATTAATAAAAGTAAAAGATCAGAAAAGTTGTACAAGGAAAGAGAGTGTAGTCCATTAATTAATGATAAGAAAGGGAGGAGAGAGAGCTGAACGGGTTGAAATCGGGCCGTGACAGTCTACTTTTGCACGGATCTCATAGTTCTTCATCTGACGCTCCAAGATTCGAGTTATTATTAACTCGACTTGAATTTAGCAGTTCCCAAAATATAAACACCCACTTTAGAGCCAGCCATTTGTATCCAGTATCCTTAATGGGTGTTTGCACGAACTTAACGTGAGATTAATTGAAATTTGACATTACAATAATTAATGTGAGATTTAAGTTATGTAATGTTAAATCGCAGTGTTTGGTTGTGTTGTAATATGAAGTGTAATGAGTGTTTAATATATTTTGTAATGTAAATTTTTATTATAATATTAATCTATATTAGAGTATACTTTATATTAATATGAATAAATTCAAACAAATATTTATTTTTTAGTACATCTATTTGCTTCTTAAACTTTATCTTTCTTTTTAATGGTTATAGACTATTTGTAAACTATAAAATACTAATATTGAAATATTAAACTAAATTCGCAAAACTATTAAAAATCTATTAATGAAAACATTTTGTATAATTTTATTAGACAATTTTCATAAAAAAGTTGTCACGCAAAAAATACACACCTTGTATATTAATATTATGTTTTATTATTATAATAAAGAGTTGTGAAGTAGATAAAAAAATAAAATATAATAAACTATAAAGACCGGAAAAATTATTTTATCAATTTAATAAATAATAATTAAAAAAAAGCATTTCATAATCTTATATATAATCTCACATTATATTCATGTGAATTTGGACGTAATCTCATATTAAAATGAAATTCACAGTACAATGTTTTGTTTGTCAAACGACGTAATTGTTGGATTCTAGGGGTACGGAACATACAACAGGTACATGCTTGGTAAACGAATTATGCAGCAGAAGAGTGCACATACCTATTTTGTCGTTTATGCAATCCGCAGCTAAGGAACGTCACAAGGAGTTCACGATCTACCGGACGATGTCCTGCGGGAACTCTGATTAATGAGCAATCCTCAGGCAATGGTCTCCACAGCAAAGCCACTTCAATCCGGTTGCTGGATGGATCTCTGGGGCTGAATTGCTTGTCACAATTCGGCACCTACTTGTGGTGATGTGTCGACCGAACCTATGTAGTATAGGGAGAGGGGATTTCTTTTCTGACAACTAAATGGAGAGAATCACCAACCCCAAGAAATCTCTAACACCTTCTATTTATAAGAGGATGTGAGCAACCCATCAAGGGTTGCTCACCTATTTCGGCCGAACCTAGCAAGTAATTGGGCTGACCCTTTTTTGGGTCATGTATGGCTCATAGGGATTTTGGCATGACCCAAAATCTCTAGTGTGTCATACCTCAATTTGTTTTAGTATGTTAGGCTTAGATTAATTGGCACCTATTACGGCGGCCCATTTACACTAAATGCCAACAGCTCCCACTTGCCGGAATGAGAGGGTGCCTTATTAATATGTTGTCGACCAACACATCAATACTTACTCTTTGATCCAATGCGGTTTCCGTCTTGTTCATACCAGGTTTGCCGTGCGACCGGCGGACACAACAGACATCGTGTTACTCATCAGTTAATAGTGTTGTAGTGTCCGCGGAACATTGAGGTAAATAATTTTACATGATACTCGAAAGATGAAAATTTTACTTTAAATTAATTTATGTTGATTAAATTGCAGATTGGCTACGCTAACTTGACTGTGCTCGATAGTATGGCAACGAGAATGAGGTATATTTTTGTTTAGATAGGTTTTTTTAAAAATTTTCCTGGATATTTTTGTGCATTATGTTTTTCACTTGATAAAAAAAACCCGTAAATAATCTTAAAAAAATCGGTGAAAAAACAACAAAAATTAGCTTATAAATGTTTATAATTTATAATATATATAATTAATATATAACATAAACGCAAACAACAATTAAAAAAAATATCAACCCGCACAACGCGCGGGCAAATACCTATTATATAATTCCTTCATCACAGTTATAACTAACTTGATGGATGATCAATAATATCTCACAAGCATGATTCTCAATTCTCCCAACTCTCTCAAGCTATTTTTGTATAGGGATTTAAACCAAATTGGTACCTAGGTAAACAGACCAAAACAAATTGGTACCTCTACTAAATTTTGTGACAAATTGGCACCCGAGTTAATCTGGGTGTTGCACCGTTAGAATTTTTGGTTAAAACTAACGGAATCTCATTTTTGGCGCATGAAAAGACCAAAATACCCTTATTGCACAATAGCTACATAATAACAACTAAAAACTTTGAAACCCAATATCTCACTCATTTCTTCATATTTTTGGACGAATTTTTTTTTGAAACCGCATAACTTTTCGAGATTTATGCAACCCAAATAGCCGTAAAGTGATTTTCCAAGTTTTTTTTTTCCAATAAACATCGTTTTTCATGTTAATTAATTCTTTTTTGTATCAAACTCCGCCGCATCCTAACACTTATCACCCTTGGTCACCCAATTTTTTTACTAATTGGATTTAAATACTAGAATCAACTGTTGTTCTTAGATTCCAACACTTGTATTTAAGAACCAAATTGATGTTATACCTTTCATCCAAAAGAAAACCAAAAATGAAAGTCTGTCGAATTAATTGTTATGCAATCTATAACTTACATAAAAAAATTTTGATGTCTCCAATAAACTATACTGATGTGTCTCTACACCAATAAATGTCACTGCAAGAGAACATATGGATCTAAGATAGATAAAGATGTTTCATACTTAAAATAGAACAATAGGATTAAGAGTATTGGAAGAACTTTTAGAATGGACACTAAGAATAAATAGTTTATTTTCCCATTTAATCTACATGTGGAAATTGACATTCTCAGTATCCTGAGGGATGACCATAATATGAGAAAATAAGATGAATTGTCATTAACAGAACCACACAGAATTTTACCATTATGTGACTAGAGACAACCAGTAATTTTTCTTTCGAGTTATTGCCAGAAACTGCTTCCATTTGCAATTTTGTGCTTGACCATGTCAAGCTTTTAAAATCGAAGACCCGCAGAACTGATCAATTTTTCAGCATGTCCACAAAATATATAAACAAAAAAATTGGTAGCTTATCATGCTAAGATCCATATGTTCTATTGCAGTGACGTTTATTGATTTAGAGACACACCCTTATAGTTTATTGGAGACATCAAGAAAAATTCCAGTAAGTTATAGATTGCATAATAATTAATTCGACAGACTTTCGTTTTTTGTTTTCTTTTGGATGAAATGTATAACATCAATTTGGTTCTTAAACACAAGTTTTGGAATCCAAGAGCAACACCTTGATTGTAATATTGGAATCCAATTAGTAAAAAAAGTGGGTGACCAATGGTGATAAGTGTTAGAATGCGGTGGAGTTTGATACAAAAAAGAATGAATTAATATGGAAAACGGTGTTTATTGAAGAAAAAACCGGGCAAATCACTTTACGACTATTTGGGTTGTATAGATCTCGAAAAGTTATGTGGTTTCAAAAAAAAAATCGTAAAAAAAGATGAAGAAATGAGTGAGATATTGAGTTCCAAAGTTTTGAGTTGCTATTATGTAGCTATTCTGGAATAAGGGTATTTTGGTCTTTTCGTGCGCCAAAAATGGGATTCCGTTAGTTTTAACTATAAATTCTAACGGTGCAACACCCAGGTTAACTCGGGTACCAATTTGTCACAAAATTTAGTGGAGGTACCAATTCGTTTTAGGCTGTTAACCCAGGTACCAATTTGGTTTAAATCCCTTTTGTATATGATGAAGATTAACAAGTAGCAAGAGACTACTAAATTATCTATGACAGACTAGGCTTTAAAAAAGTTTGTGGTGTTGTTTGTGTTCAAGTTAAGTTGAAGCAATTAGGCAAAAAAAAAAAAAAAAAAAAAGGTGAAGTCGAAGCAACCAACGTATATAACAGATAGGCTTAGTAAATAAAAAAATGGTATGGTAAGAATCGCAGAGATGGATCGGAGAAGAAGAAGAACACAGAGAAGAAAGATCAATTCAACTTCATTTTCATCAATAAACTGTTAAAGAGGACCTAGTTAGTATTTATTAGCTCTCCACTATGCTCTAATAACCCTATACTTTTACAAATGACCACTATAAACCCTTAACTAATTTTATAATAGAAAAGACCCTAACATGGTCCGTCCATATATTCAAGGCTTCTAGCTATAGCTAATCATCAAGATGAGCTCTCCAGGCATTCCAATCAGCCTTGAGGGACCTAAACCATGCCTCGGAAGTAGCTCTTTCGGCATCCTTAGTTCGTGTCTCATCTCGGGTTGCCCTTAAATCTCTGACTTGTCCCTCCATCTCAGATGCTACATGTTGGCGCTTAGAGGCAGTATAATGCAGTTTCTGATTAATTTTAGCAGCTTTCTTCTGTAACTCAGCAAGTTCAGCTCTTAATGCAGTAATCTCAAATTGTATCAACTCCTCGGATGCCTTTACACGGTCGGTTTCGTCCATCACAACTTTGAAACGGGTTGTGGTCTCCTTTGCAGACTCTTTGAGCTCAGCAAACCTTTGATGAGCATCCTTGGCTGCTTGGATCTTTTCAAGGTTGAGGTTATAAGATGAGGAAGCAGCATCTTTGATTTTTGAAGAGAAGTGGTCCCAGATGCTGCTGTTGCTTGGATTTTCCAGTGATAGAGCTTTAGCAGCATCAAGTATTGCTGTGAGATCGAATGTCGACTCATCTTCTAGAGTTTCGATACCACCTGATAGGAATTGCTTCAAGACCATCTTAGGAGATGTAATTACCAGAGGAATAACCTGCTCCTCATCATCATTATCATTATCAAGAAGTAAGGAGAGGAGTTGCTGATGGATCGCCAAGTCATGATCATCATCCGTGTTCAATGAAGGATCATCAGTATTAGAGATGGTTGAGTTATTAGAGATGGTTGAGGAGGATGAGGGCATATCCTACATTAAAAAATAATTATATAATGAATAGAGAGAAATATATAGTGATAAAAAAAAGAAAAAAAGTTAAATAAAGTTACCATGGAGAAGCCTCTGATTGTCATTTGTTCTGCTATTATTCTCTCATCTGATGATGTGTGAACAAACTGTTTATCTAAATCACGATAACTTTCAGACTCATGTTGGGCTACTTCATCATTTGTAGTTATTGGTAGTGGAATTGGATGATGATTCACCGGCAAGGTGAAAGGAGAAGGCCAAGGGGATGCATTCTTGAGGAGCAAGCAACAACATACAGTAAGAGTAATATTCAGTAACAGTTAATCAATAAAATACAAGATAGTACTTAAGATAGCAGCAATCTTACATCCACTAGTGCAGGTTTCTTCATCTTTTGATCTCGTGTAACCTTATCCGTTGTATCTATGTAGCCCACCTCCAGTTCACTGCATGATTTGTTCTCCGTGAATATTGGACAACCTTGGATCTTGAGATACTCAAGCGACGACCGATTGTTGAAGCAGCTGCAACTGTCTGATCTCAGCTTTTGACATTCCGTAATCTCTACAGATGTTAGTTGCTTCAGCTTTGAGATGTCATCAAATCTCTCCAAGGAACTGCACCTTGTGATTTCTAAAGAGTTCAAGCATTCCAGTTCTCCCATACCAGTAATCTCAGTAAGGTCTCCACAATCTAATAGCTTCAGACCATTCAAAAAGTTCAACCCTGTTACAGATAACGACGTTATTCCCTTGTTCACCGACACGTTCAATCCAATCAATCTACATGGAAATGACAGGACACATTTTTTCATCTCTGAACACATTAAAGTGAGGTCCTCAAGCTTGATGAGGTTGACCAACTTGTCGGGTTCGGTGATGGTGAAACCTGGAAGGCCTAAATTTAACTCTTTCAATTTAGACAACGTCCCAATCGAGCTTATGCTGAAATATCTGAGTCCAGTCGTTGTCAATGCAGTCGATGACAAATCAATATTTTCCCTTGCTTTTAGTACCAATTTCAGCTGAGTTAAATTAGTCAACCATAAAAGGTCTGGAATGCTCAGCAAGGATACACCTGTGACAGATAGTTTAACCAAACTTGTAGGAAGGTCAGGAAGTTGATCCAAGCCAATGCAGTAATCCAAATTTACTTCTTCTAGAAATCCAAGTTGCATAAGAGAAGGCAATTCAGAAATCCTCGAGCGTTCTAGTATAAGGATTCTCAAAGAAAGCAACTCCCCAATTTCTGTTGGAACTGTTTCAAAATCAATCTTATAAGCCTTTATACTTTGAAGCATCTTCTGCTGGGTTATAAAGCGCGGTAACTTGTTTAGTCCACTAAGGGATATATCCATCTCTTTTAGGAAAAACATATGTCCAACTGAATCCGGAAGCTCGTGTAACTTGTTGCAATGGGATAAATCCAAGATGCGGAGATTTGGTAGGCTTGTAAGTGAGTCGGGGAGTTTAATTAGACCAGTGCAGTGGGCCAACAACAGATGCTCAAGTTTAAGCAATTCTCCAATTGAATCTGGGAGGCTTTGTAACTTCCTATTCAACCTTAAATCCAATGCTTGCAGATTAAAAAGATTTCCAATAGAATCTGGCAATGTAATCATTTGTAAGTTAAACAAAGTTAACTTCACTACAGATGTCAAAGTACCAACTGATTCTGGAATACTGGGTATGGTATCTGCTGCATGATTGAAATGCACTATCATCTCTTCCAAGTGTACAAGGGTAAACACCTCCTCAGGCAATCTCTTAAGAGACAAACAGTCATTACAGTGCAAATACTTGAGAGCTTTTAGATGGATGATTGAGGGGTCTATTTCTTGTAAACTCACACAACTGTCAAGAATCAATCTCTTCAAACACGTGTACTGCGAGAGGTCGGGTGTTTTTCTCAAACGTAGACAATTGGTAAGATCAAGAACTTCCAAACTATGCAGACTCTGTCAAACAACACAGTTATATACATTCGTAGAATTGATCATAAGCCCCATCCACCGTAATTTAAATCATAATATTATTAAAGAATAGCATGATCATACCTGGAGTTCTTTCCATCCACCCCAGTTTTCAGTGAAGTCAGAATGAGAGAGATCAAGAATGACAAGTTTCTTCAAGTTCAACTTTGTCACATCGAATTGCTCCGGCGGCATGTGATGCCATGATAGCCATCTTAGATTTGGAAAAAGATTATCAAATGTTCCCTCGAGTTTTAACTTGTCGGATTTATCGTTGTAAAATTGCAAGCGGAACGATCTATTCTCCAACTGAAGGAATCTTAGGTTGACAAGATTGGTAAAATTTTCACGACTCAAACTCCATATCTCATCACCAATATCAGAATACTCGAGATTTGGGAGGTAAATCCCCTTGATATTGTTATTATCCTGCCAATCAATTAATAAGACCATAAGCAAAAACAACTTGATAATAATACTCATTGATTAATATATGATACCTTTTTTCTTCTGCTTAGTATGTTTATTGTATCCTCTTTTAACCAAAACCTGCTGCATTGTTCTCGGTCCTTGATTCCCTCCTGACGGATAATTTCTCTTCCAAGATCTTTAATATGATCATGCATCCAATACCTGTCTTCTTTTATCTTTATCAAACACATGGACACAAGTTCGTCAATTCCCAATTGTGGAAAAAAACCGCAAGCTTCCCACATATACATTTCGTGTGTTCTTTCTTCATTGACAAAGAAACATGCGATATCGAGAAATATTTCTTTTGCTTCCTCACTCAAATCTTCATAGCTGATCTTCAACCTCTCTTGAACTTCCTTATTAGGGAGCCTCTTCAACCGTTCTATTATGTATTCCCATTTCTCTTTTCCCTCTCGGAAAAAAAGTGATCCGGTAACCTCAAGAGAAAGGGGAAGCCCCGCGGTCAGATCCAAAACTTCATCCGAAAGCACAGAGTAGCCATACATAGGAAATGATGCTCCAAAGGCATGCCGACTAAAAAGTTGTAGTGAATGTTGCTTGTTCATTTCTTCCATCTCATGAATCTTAATTGTGAGTCCTTTGATTTGCAGTACGCGACGATCCCTAGTTGTGATAACAATGCGACTTTCTCCATTAAACAAAGAGAAGCTATTACCAATCAATTTCAGGATTTGATTCGGATCACTCACATCATCAAACACCATAAGCACCGTCTTCCCTCTAAGTTTACGCTGAATTATACGTATTGCATCATCGACGTCTCTCACGTCGTTGTCTTCTTGACAACAAATGTCCTTCATAAGCTTTTTCTGCAGCTCTAAACAACCTCTGCTTCCTTTATCCTTAAGCGTCTCTCGTACATCACTGAGGAAGGTAGAACAGTCAAAGGAATCACACAACTTATTGTAAACAACCTTTGCCAACGTTGTTTTTCCGATTCCTCCCATTCCAAGTATTCCTATTGCCTGCATGTCAGGAGATCCATTATCCAACAGTTTGGTCAATTTTTCTGTTGGATCTTCCATTCCAATTAAACCTTCTGGCACTTGCTTATGTTTTACTTTCAACATAACTGTAACCCGCTTGGTGATTTCTCGGCAAAATTCTGCATCCCTACACCAAAATATCACTTAATTATATTTTATTACATCAAATTCGATTTTAAACCTTAACGAGGACCTATGAGAAATTATTGGTTGGAACGGATCCAACAGGTGGATCAAATGTGATGCCCCTTCATCCAAGCAGAATGTGACAAGTTGCACAAGTTGACTGACGTGGCAATGTGTCAGTCAACTTGTGCAACTTGTCACATTCTGCTTGGATGAAGCGGCACCACATTTGATCCACCTGTTGGATCCGTTCCGACCAATAATTTCTCCTATATGTATATGTCAAAAATATAAACAAACTATTCACATAGTTTCACAAAAAAAAAAAAAAAACTATTCACATAGGACTCTTAAGAGCCTCGGTTTTTTTTAATCATTTGGAGCATCAACTATACGAAGTGTAATTTATCAGTTAGTCACTATTCGATTTACCTAGTTAGCGGCTTGCTATGGTCTGAGCTCATGCCAAACATATTCACCTGGTCGGACCGAGTCATGACCGATTTAGAGTTTTGATCTGTTAGGGTGAGTCATGGGCTCGCCCATGCCTAAGCCCGTCCTAGACACAGACTTTTAGAACAAGTGAATGTATTTGGAACATACTCGGGCCAAGATGGGTACCTTATTAGGTGTTGGACTATGAGGTTATTTTAAAGTCATTTTACTTAAGCTCGTCAACTTTTTAAATGGCAATTGGAAATAACTTGTTCTTCATTGGTTATTTCACTGTTCTCACCATCATCTACATCCTATTAAAAGAGATCTTCTCCTTAATGGTAAAGTATTCAATTTTCTCAGGAAATCCACTACTAGTGGGATCCAATACACCTGAGGTACTCTCCATATTAGTATTTTTCTCATCATGTGGGTTTTTCTCGTCTACTGCAGCATCCGCATTCTGCTTGACTTTCGTGTTCACTTATCGTGTGGTCTTCTAGCTGGGCTTTGTTTGCGACCGAGTTTTCCACAAAGAAAATATTCCATTTTATATCTCTTGATTATTTTAATTAATTTCATTACGGTGTCGTTGCCTTTCTTGTTCTTGGTTGAGTTCAAGTATTGGTTCGGTTTGATTGAACGAATTACGTGCATAATTTGTGTCAACGACACTGTTGTATCATGGAAGTTAATCATTCCTTGTAAACCTCATTGCATAACCTGAGGACGAGGTAGTGCTAATTGCCGTAAGGAGACCGCGATCCGCACGAGCCTCAGTTCAAAACAGTTTCCGTTTCTGACTTTATATAGTTATCTCGGTTTTCGTATTCATAAAAGTTATTTGTATTAATTTTTTGTTGATTACTAAATAAGAATTATTTGAACAGTCATTCTACATATTTCAGAATATCTATATCAACCAAACATCTTATGGTAATTTCTATGTTGGTTTTACTTGGGGGTAATTGATGAATTTATATTCTTAACCTTGATTTTCAGCGGAAAATAACTTTTCTTTCGGAGTTCATAAAAATGGCTTCGAATGATAACATTGAGAACGTAAACTGGAAGTCTTGCAATAAGAGCACTGTGAATTCGGTTACCGAAATTGCGATAATTGTGGAGGTAGTAATGATTGCCTAGACAATTACTGTCGTTAAGTCCGCTGAGGCGGCTAGGGCCATTGAGGCTGTTATGGCCGCTGATTTTGTTAGGGCTGTTGAGCCTCTTAAGGCCACTAAAGTCGATTTGGCTGCTAAATCAACTGTGGTCACTAAATGTTCTGAGGTCATTGGACCATTCAAACTTGCTAATGCACTTGTTAATGCTGGTGCAGGTGTTGCCGTTGCAATTCCAACCTATCAGTTTGGAATTTTCACTGTCGCGCCCGCGGTTGATTTTGGTAACACAATTGAGATACTTGAAGTTGCTAAGAGTTTTAAAGAGATTGAGAATACTAAAGCTAAAGTAGCTAATGCAGCTGAGGTCTTTGATACCCTTGAAGGCCATCCAACTACTTTTGTTATACAACCATTATTTCATCCACTAGACTGCATTTATGCATTAGCTCAACAAATTCAATGTTTTGAATTTTAAAAGTGGTAGAAAACTCTTACGATGTAGAGGATAATAGTGCATTGGTGTTGTCTCTAAGGAGAAGCTTGTTGACTCTAACACAACTAATTGATGGGCCGACATAGGAGCCATCAAACACATATGAGAATGTTCATCACATTTACAGAATGTGAGCATGACCTCCAACAACGACAACAATGTTATTCCTGTCACCGGTGATGTAAATTTGATTACTAATTTTTGGGAATTCAAGGAGGAAGCTAGAATATGTTGGGAATTCAAGGAGAAAGCTAACATATGAAGTAATGGTGGCCGGTGCAAGACATGATGTTTAGATCATGCAAAGCATGGTGTGAAGCATAGAAGCATGGTTGGAGTAAAGCATGATGCAGCATGGTGTAATGGTTGGTGCGAAGCATGGTGTGAAGTCAGTGCAAGGCATGATGCAAAGCATGGTGTAAGGAACGGTGCAAGGCATGGTGTATTGGTGCTTGGTGTAATGTTTGTAATGTTTACGTGTGTTTTGGGTTTTTGGATAAGCTACCGCTTTGACTTATCTTGTTTAGTTATGTTGGCAGTCAGCCCATGAATGTAGGGGCGGTTACCCGTGTTGTAGGGTGTTTGAATTTTTGAGTTTAGTTAGTTGACTTGTAGTTTAAGAAACTTACTTTTACTTGAAGTTATTATCGAATGAATGAGTTTTTCAGTTCCTCCATTGATTGATTTCAACTTCCTCTCTATTGAGTGACTCTTGTTTGATTAATTGAATCTTGGATTAGCAAATCAGATTCAACTCTCTACACTAATTTCAATGTGGGGGCGGAGGTGCTACTATTCAAACAGGTGTGCTATTGCAGATGCTAGAGCATCGATTATCGGGGTTGGACACTCTTTCAGGTCACTGTCCATGATGCCGAGAAAATTTGACAACATTAACTTCAGAAGTTTGAGTAGGCAGATGAAATTCTTTGTGACAAGAAACGTCCCTAACGAGGAACCCGTTGGACAACCCCTCGAGCTTCCTATGCAGAAAAATATATCAAGAGAGTTCTATGTTTAATAAAGAAGTGTGAAAACTTCAAAGGATATGGTTTTAGAATTATCCATAAACAATGTATTGTTTCAAGAGATACTTATGCCTTGTATTCAATTCAAAGAATTGTACCGACTTACAACAAGATGAAAGTGGGCATGAAGATGAAGTGGGTGAATAATTATATTAAGTGTAATGGCCGTTGTGCTCGAAAGGAACATAATTAAAATTGTTCTTTGCACTTATTCGATTGAGTTTCCTAATTTGATATGGACTAACTGTGATACCTTGTGAAGGTTAATAACACCAATCATATCCCTCCCTACACTCTAATTGATAATAAATACAAATTGTGAAATTTGTTTTGTATACGAGTTCACTCGTATTCGCCTTAGTTAATTTAAAGGAATCTCAAACTGCTTGATTTGATACCTATCAATAATTGAAACATGAAATTTGTGCAAACGCAACGCGGTCATAAGCATTTTATCACTTTTTTTGTAGGATGATAAGATATGATGCAATGTTCATTTGATGGAAAGAAAATATGGTGAATTGTAAAATTCATGCCTTATAAACAATTCGATAAGAAAATTCAATCCCATGGAGTTTCAGATGTGGCGATATTGATTCCATTTTTGGTAACACGGTTTAATCTATGAAGTCATTAGACAACATCCACTATGTAGAGTTTGGGTTGTAAGAAAAAAAAGCTGAACATTGAAGGAAATGATGAACTCAATATTGATTACTTTTGGGTAACCCCACAATATGAGGGGAGAAGCTATTTTGATTAGCATAACCTTGTAAACAAGGTACCTCGTAAAATGGAAATAAAAACTTTTAGCTTCGAATGTGGGGTTGTTTTGGCCGAGGTTGTAATACCTTCGCGACTAAGGTTGAAAATACGAATTAAAACTGTATATTGCATTTTCATAAGATATATGAAAAACAATAATGCTTATCAATTTGTTGTGCATAATTCAATTATTTTGGATAAACACAAAACTACAATATGCAAAGTTGTTAAGAATATCTTTATGGCTAAGTCTAAAAGAGAAATAAGTTCTTAAAGACAAACTTATAAGACTATTTACAGAGAATAGTCAAGACAAAAAACATGGTGAATTGTTCAAGTTAAGAAAAGAGTCGAGACCAAATGCTAGGATTGGTTAGTCTGGTGATCCATTTTTTTGGCATATATGCTAGACGTTGAACCTTAGACCTTTCTAGGTAGTCGTTAACTCTACATAAGGTCCTCTATGGAAAGAGGCGGTCAAAAGTAAAATTGAATTCGTCCTGCAATATACTACTTGGTAGCTAGTGGTTCTTTCTCATGGAAGCAAGCCGCTAGGCTATATGTCGATCTTCAAACAGAATGTGAAAGAAAATGTTTCATTGTATAAAGCCCGACTTGTAATTAAGGGTTACTAATAGAATGAATGTCTTGATTATTTTGACATGTATTCTCTCGTAACGAGAATCACATCCATCTGAATGGTACATGCAATTGCGACCCTGCGTAATCCTCAAGTACATCAAATGGATGTGAAAACAACTTTTCTGAATGGAGTATTGGAAGAATAAATTTATATGGAACAACATGAGGGTTTCTCTTCTCCAAGACAAGAAAAGAAAGTCTGTAAACTCGTCAAATCAGTGTATGGTCTTAGACAAACACTGAAACAATTACATAATTTTTTACGCTGTCATGATGGAGAATGTCTTTAGAATAAATGAATGTGAAAAGTGCATCTATGTGAAAGACACTGACAATGGATATGTAATTTTGTATTTTTACGTCGATGACATGTTTATCGCCGGAAGTAATGATGAAATGGTTCGATCCACGAAGCGTATGTTGAATTCGAGATTTGATATGAAATATATGGGTCTTGTTGATGTGATCATAGATATAAAGATCACAATAATATCATACAAAATTGTTCTAAGTCAAACTCATTATATCTATAAGATATTAAAAAAAAAAAAAATCAACAAGGACGATAAGAGAGATGTCAGCACTCCGATGGATCCGATCAAGTATTTATCGGAGAATAAATTTAGTATGCTAGGATTATATGAAGCAAAATGTACTTATTGACAGTCCTCATATAGCAAACACTATGGTCGTGTTGAGTATTTATACGAGTAACCCAAGTACAGATCACTGGGAAGGGATCACCAAGTTGCTAAAGTACCTAAAATCCACTCATAGTTATGGACTGCATTATACAAAATATCCAAAACTAATTGAATGCTATAGCTATGTGATTTGGATATCAGATTCGAGAGACTCAAACTCCACGAGTAGGTATATGTTTATCCTAGGAGGTGCAGTCGTGTCATGAAAATCCTCTAAACAAAATTATAACCAAGATCGACATTGGATTCAGGGATTATAATGTTGGATTTCGAGGGGATTAAATACTACAGAAACATAACGTGTGCATGCCAGGTAATCTAATTACGCAGTGGAAAGGGGCACACACCAGTTATCGCTGTTTCTGCAGTCCCAAGACTCCAAGATCTTCAAAGGGGAGTTTCGATCGCCGGTCGGCTCCTGTAAGAATTCTTGTGAAGGAATCGCCTACAATGAATAGTCTCCACAGCAAAACCTCTTGTCGATTCTTGGCAGGGACGGATCTTGGGGTAAATTACTCAAAGCAATTTGGCACCTACACCTAGGAGGTTCGGCCAAATATTGCTAGAGAGGGAGGAGGGATTTCTTTGATCTCAACACTTAGGAGAATGAGTGAATTAATTAGCCTTGTATAAATCCCTCACAGTCCCTATTTATAGAAGAGGTGGGATAAATCCCACCTCCTTATTCTACATAATTCGGTCGGCCACTTGTGGGCTAGGTAGGCCCAATTTTAGGCCTCTCATGTCAATTGGGATTTTAGGCCTAGCCCAAAATCCCTAATGTGACATTAACCCATTAACTTTAACTGTTGGGCTTATATTAAAAGGGCTCCTATTACGGCGACCCATTCACCAAATGACAATAGCTCCCACTCGCCGGAATGGGAGGGTGCTTGTTAATATGTTGTCGACCAACACATCAACATTTAGTCATCGATCCAGTCATTGCTTCAGAATAGTTCATAAGAGGTTTGTCGTGCGACCGACATACACAACGAACATCGTGTTACTCATCAGTTAAGAGTGTTGTCACGGAACGTTGATTCCCCATCTTATAATCAACCTGCATACATATCTGTGTCGCACTGTATCATTAGTCAACTGTGATTCTCCAATTGCCCAGTTTTCCATAGGAACACTTCTCCAAGGCAACCGCACAAGTATTCACAACCTTCAACTAATATCCGGTTGGTGGCCACCTAGTGAATAAAAGAGTCGGAGAATCATAGGTTAACTTGACAATCCTTATAGCTCATACTAGGCTTGGGCAAAAAAAACGGTCCGGCCGGACTGGTTCGGAACTGGTCTGGAACCGGACCGTTTTGAACCGGTTCGGAGTGGACCGGTCCAATTTGGACTGGTTTTTTACCCCTAAATTGGAACCAGTCCAAGGGGTATACCAAACCAGTCCAACAAACCAGTCCGGACCGGACCGGTTTTGAACCGCTTTTTAGTAAAAAAAAAAAAAAAAAAAACTTTTTGACCGAATTTTTTTTTTTTTTTAAAAACCCAGTTTTTGACCGGTTTCTGACCGGTTTTGACCGGTTTCTGACCGGTTTTGACCGGTTTCTGACTGGTTTTGACTGGTTTTGGACCGATTTTTATTGATAAAACCGGTCCGACATACAAAACCGGTCCAGAACTTGTTTTTTTTAAAAAACAGTCCAAAACCGGTTCTGGACCGGTTCTGGACCGGTTCAAACCAGTCCGGTTTTTTTTAGACCAACCTAAGCCAAAAAAAAACCCTAGTTATTATTGGACCGGACCGTTTAAAACAGTTTCGGTCCGGTCCGGAACCGGTTCGGCCTGAACCGGTTCAGTGCCCATCCCTAGCTCATACCCTTAGTCAAACTCAAACGGTTTCCAAAACGTGGTCACTGGGTTGTTTTGTTTTGCACTGCGTTCGTACGCCTGGAAGCGGCAGTTGAGTTTGACCTTAGATAGGAATTATGAGTCCGTGAGGATACTTTGAGTGCTCATTCATTAAGCACCCGGGATCGGTCTCACGCTCAAGGTGAAGAAGTTTGTGCCCGTCTGAATCGCGAGGATTCCATCTAGCACAACCGAGCCATACCCCGTGGTCGAACATGGCACGCGCGGTATGAAGTGTGCGTCGATAGCATAACCTGAATAATTAGGAGTGAGAATGTCATATGCTATCGTAGATTCTCATCTAGCCCGGAATGTGGTTTCCGATTAACAGAGTTCATTACGACGATTTGCAAAACAAGATCATGTCGTGTTACCCCGAAACCAAATGATCATTTTGCTTAATTAGGTTTTTCGAAAACACCGTGGTTCTTAGCCGGTCTTGACATGGTGGAGGTGCCTCCTCCGTCAAGACGACCGAGCCTATGTGACGAGGTTGGCCCACATTCGACATATTTTATTGGGAGGTTTTACGCTCCAACGACTAGTTTACAGACCGTAAAATCCGATGTAATTCAATTATTATGACGTCGTAAGATCATAAACTCAGTTTGCAATTCACCCGTTCAAGTTGGAAAAATTTAAAAACTCAAAATGTTGTTTGACACAATACTATACTCCTAAATCCTATGCAGTCCAAGCATGTTGACATGCTTTTCTAAAACATCCATGCGTAGCGGTTTAGTCAATGCATCCGCAACCATATTTTCAGAGGATAAGTATTCTAATGTGGTCAATTTGTCCTCTACCACACTGTTCAAATAATTATATTTCACATCAATGTGTTTCATCCTGTTATGGTACTTCAGATTCTTAACTGCCGCTATCGCTGCTTGACTGTCAGAGTAAATCCTCACAGGTTTACACCCGTCCTCGACGTCAAGCAAAGAGAGTCTTTTAAGCCAGAGAGTCTCCTGTGCATTCTTAGAGAGGGCCACAAATTTGGATTCCATCGTGGACAGCGCGACACATGATTGCTTCTTACTCATCTATGAAATGGCGGCATTAGCAAGGAGAAATACTCCTCCTGAGGTGGACTTACGATCATCCGGATCTCCACCATGGTTGGCGTCACTGAACCCAGACAATTCGAACCTCTTACCCTCATAGCACAGTCCGTAGTTGATAGTACCTTTCAGGTATCAAATAATTCGTTTCACGGCTCGTAAATGTTGATATCCAGGGTCTGATTGGAAACGCGCTACTAAGCCCACATCGTAATATATATCCGGGTGAGTGCATTGCATGGCGTACATCAGACTACCAACCATACTGAGGTACTCTGCAGTCTTCATCTGTTCACGCTTCGACAGCGTGCACCCAAACACTATCGGCGTGTCCACAGGTTTGCCATTTTGGAGATTAAACCTTCTCAACAGTTTGTTGATATAGGCTTGTTGTGAAAGACACAGTTTTCGAGCATCCCGATCCCTCGCAATCTTAATGCCTAGGATGTACGTGACTTCTCCATGTCTTTCATCTCAAAAGCAGATGCCAGCCAGGACTTTGATTTATTCATGTAACTCACATCATTCGCTGCAATAACTATGTCATCGACGTATAACGTCAAGTTGACGTACTTTGACCCAGAGGTATTGGTGTACACGCAGGGATCCTCGTGAAGATTCACGAACCCGTTGCCATCGATTTCTTCGTGGAACCTGCGGTACCATTGCCGAGATGATTGATTAAGGCCATATATCGATCTTTTGAGTTTACAAACTGTACGTTTGTTTTCGGGGGTCGCGAAGCCCTCCGGTTGCTCCATATATATTTCTTCCTCCAGGTTTCCGTGGAGGAATGCGGTCTTAACATCAATTTGGTGCAGCTCCAAATCGAGGCTTGCAACCAAGGCCAAAATGGCCCGGACTGTGGTGTAACGCACAGTCGGTGAGTACGTCTCATCAAATTCCACTCCGTGAAGTTGGGTATAACCTTTCGCGACTAATCGAGCTTTGTAATGCTCAACGTTTCCATCAGCAGTGAGTTTCAATTTCAGAACCCACTTAGCCCATATTGCTCTGCGGTTAGCTGGCAAATAAACTAACGACCACACCGAATTGGCTTTCATAGAGGCGATCTCTTCCTCCATTCCTTCGCTTGAGGTCCATCCATAACTTGTTTAACCGTTACCGGTTCATCAACTGAAGTCAAGGTGAACAATTCACCTCTCTCGATGGGATACTTCTTAGGAGAAGTTCGGTGCCTTTGACTACGTCTAGGCTCAATATTCCCATCTTGTTCTTGAACTACACTCCCACTGGGAACAATGCTCCCACTCGGAACAACACTCCCACTGGGAACAAGGGCACTGCTGGAACCTTCTCCTACAACTTTTCTTGGACGACCCCTTGGTCTTGGGATTCCACCCCCAAGATTAATTCCACGGTTACTAGGACCAGGAAGCAAGGTTGTACCACTCCCACTGTTTCCAGCAGGCAGTTGAGAAATTATAGGATTCACATCTAACGGTTCAACAGTATGATGATCAGGCTTCGCTTGATTCGCACTTACAACAACAGTGATCTGCGTGGTCGAATTGACTCCTCCCACTGGATCTACTATGAAAATGCCTTCATTTTCATTTACCATATTTTCACTGGTGTTTCCGCCTCAAATCTCCCACTCGAAGTAAGTGGGACCTGAATATCATCATTGTCCTTATCTAGTTCAATTAAGACTTCATTTTTTTGATGTTACCAAGCGTCAGAAATTTGTCCTCAAGGAACGTAACGTCTTTGGACTCATGTTCGACCACGCCACCATTTTCCTGAGCCGCCACAAACTCGTATCCCTTAGAGATCTCAGAGTATCTTATAAAGAAACTTTTCAGTCATCTAGGTCCCAACTTGCCGTATCGGCTATCGGTTTGATGCGTGTATGCGGTGCACCCCCAAGGCCGCAGCCTGGTAAGATCCATCTATTTACCAGTCCACAGCTCATATGGTGTCGTGCCCACCGATTTTAAATAACAAGGTTTACTACATGGACCGGCCCCGGACCACACACATATATACATATATGTATATATATATTTATTGTCAAGATTCTATATATACATATATTGTCAAGATTCTATATTTAGAGATATAAATCTATCAACAATATATATTTTCTCAATCTTTAGGCAACTAATATCTATCAATATTGACAATATTATCTACATCCCTAATATTGTGCTAAATAGTTTATATCCACAACTATCATGTGAATCTAGCCCTAATTGTGATCTAATTTGCCTAAGCAAAAATTCGGAAAAATTACATTAAAAAAAATTAAAGAAAATTTGGTCACTTTAGGGTTATTTGTGGACTAAGAAATTAAAATTTTCACATTGCTCACCTAAAGTGGTTCGGCCTAAACACAAGAATTAGGGCTAGTGGTCAAATTTCAAGATAAATTTTTGCTAAGATCACTTATCCAATGTTAGATTTTGATAACTATCACGTTTATTTTGAAAATCATGAACGCCAGTTTTACCGAAAAACACTCAATTTCATGATTATAGTTTAATCAAAATACTTCAAGAACACTAGTTTATCAAAAATCATGAGCTCCCTAACACAGTCTCTTATATCACTGTTAGATTTCGAGGGGATTAAATACTACCAAAACATAACCATAAACACATGTACATGCCGGGTAATCTAATTACGTAGCAGAAAGGGGCACATACCAGTTATCGCGGTTTCTGTAGTCCCAAGACTCCAAGATCTTCAAAGGGGAGTTTTGATCGCCGTTCGGCTCCTGTAAGGATTCTTTTGAAGGAATCACATACACTGAATAGTCTCCACAGCAAAATCTATTGTCAATTCTTGGCAGGGACGGATCTTGGGGTAAATTGCTCAAAGCAATTTGGCACCTACACCTAGGAGGTTCGGCCGAATATTGCTAGAGAGGGAGGAGAGATTTCTTTGATCTCAACACTTAGAAGAATGAGTGAATTAATTAGCCTTGAATAAATCCATCACACTCCCAAAAATTCCTAATGTGACACTAACCCATTAACCTTAGCTGTTGGGCTTATAGGGCTCCTATTACGGCGGCCCATTCACCAAATGCCAACATATAAGCACTGGACAAGTGTACTGTACAAGCGGAACGATTATGCCGTCTAATAGAGAATTTTACAAAGTTGGTCAAAAGCTATATGATAAACTAATGCGTAGATTGATGAGATTGTTTTGGTTCAATTCAAATATATATAATCCAAACTATTATAAAAGCTTTAATATTCTGTCTAGGGGACATGGTTTGAAACACAATAAGTGGTGCACCACCCATAACCTTTTCTAAAGGTTGTTGAGTGGGAAACTTTGCAAACTCGTTATCCACCGAAGAATCAGCTTGAATATAATTGTTGGTGATGGATATACGCCCAATTTGAACCCGTTGACTCCCGAATCGTTTTATTTTGATCACCCCGTTAATGATTGCGAATTGAAACTTCAACCCGAACACCCCGCGGAAACACCAACGGTCCGGACGAGGCCGAAATACTCGTCCGAACCAAGTTAGAATCACCTAGGTGAGGTCGGGTGGCCACACCCGACCTCCCCTAGGGGAGATCGGGTCAGCCAACCCGATCTCCCCTAGGAGGGGTTGGGTGGCCACACCCAACCCCTACCCTTGGGGGTCGGATTTTCCTTCCCCCCAAGGGCCCCGACACCATCTTTCGACTCCCATACTCGGTTCATTTCCGCCAACCTTCTCCGTACCCTAAGGTCTTAATTACGTGTTTAAAGGATAATTAATTGTGTTTAAAGGTTAACGATGTCATTAAGTCACCTTAATGACACCGTTGCCTATAAATACAACTCTCCCACCACTCATTTGATCATCTTGGCAAGTTGCATAATTTAGCTCTGACATCTCTCTAGCTTTATCTCTCTACAAATACCGTACTGACTTAGGCATCGGAGAGGGTTCATCAGGCACCCCCCCCCTCTGTGCATGGTATTGCCCCTCTTGCAGGGCGAGAAGAGAAGCGAAGCGAAGGACAGAAAGATACAAGCTAGGACGACAAGACCCGAGAGTACCGAATCCGCAACATCTCCAGTGAGGAACGAGACTTAGGTCGACCGCCCGTTGACCCGAGACTTGGAACCTAACACTTGGCGCCGTCCGTGGGTTTCGAATAGAAAGCCTAATTATCACCAGCCATATGGCAAACGTATATGTCATTCATGGAGGTTATGGAGCTGGAGGAGAGTCAGCGAATGCCAGAGAAGCGTATATGGCACAGTTAGATGATCGTAAACCAAAAGAAGAGCAAGTAGAAAGAAAGAAAGAAGATGTAATACAATTTTCAAGAAGAGACATGGAGCATGTGTTACCAGACAACAAGGACGCCCTAGTCATAACAATGAAGATCACAGATATGGACATTGGAAGAATCCTGATAGACAGTGGAAGCTCACCTAACATCATTAGCAAGAAGGTCCTCAACATACTGGGAGTAAGGCCAAGTAGCACAAAACAGGTTCACTCCCCCTTGGTGGGATTCTCAGGAGAGCCAACATACCCACTTGGGGCAGTCACATTACCCGTGACATTGGGGGTAGGCCAGAGGCAGTTAAAAATCGATGTCCCTTTCTTCATCACAGAAGAGATGGAGGAATACAATGGAGTCCTAGGTACCACCACAATCAACAAGTGGGGTATGGTACCATCGACACTATATCAGAAAATGAAATTCCCCACAAGCCAAGGAATAGGAGAAGTACAGGGTAACCAGAAGGTAGCAAGGAAATGTGCAAGGATCGCACTAAGCAAGAAGAAGAAAACAAGAGAGGTCCTACTAATAGATGAGGACCCAAGAGAAGATCACGGGAGACCAGCCCCCATGGAGGAATTAAAAGAAATACTCATAGAAGAGCCCGATAGGAAGGCAAAAATCGGAACGGCCTTATCTCAGGAAGAAGAAAAGCACTTAGTAGATTTACTAAGGGAATACAAAGATCTGTTCGCCTGGTCACCAAGCGATATGCCAGGAATATCAGAAGAAGTAATTTCACACAAACTCAACATAGACGCGGCAACGCGACCAATAACACAAAAGGTAAGGCCAATGGGAGGAAGCAAAAAGATAGCTATCCAGGAAGAAGTGGAAAAGCTATTGAAAACAAATTTCATCAAGGAGATTAGATTCCAAACATGGGTGGCAAACCCAGTACTGGTAAAGAAGGCGGGAGGAAGTTGGAGAATGTGCATCGATTATCGCGACCTAAACAAAGCATGCCCTAAGGATTCATATCCACTACCAAGAATAGATCAGTTAGTGGATGCAACATCAGGTCACCAACTAAGGAGCTTCATGGATGCATACTCAGGATATAACCAGATAAAAATGGCCCCTGAAGACGCCCCTCACACAGCATTCTACGCTGATAGCGAGATATACCATTACACGATGATGCCCTTCGGACTCATAAATGCTGGAGCGACATACCAAAGAATGGTCAACAAAATATTCGGGGACATGATAGGAAAGACAATGGAGGCATACGTGGACGACATGATCGTCAAATCCAAAGAGAAGAAAGACCATGTGGAAAACCTTCGCTCAACGTTTGAGAGAATGAGGCAATACCAAGTCCGCCTAAACCCGAAAAAATGTGCATTTGGGGTACAATCAGGGAAGTTCTTAGGCTTCATGGTAAGTCAGCGAGGCATAGAGGTAAACCCCGAGAAACTACAAGCAATTGAAGAAATGCAGTCACCTACGAAGCACAAAGTGGTTCAACGACTAAATGGGAGGTTGGCAGCTCTTAACAGATTCCTGTCCAAAATAGGAGACAAAGCATTACCCTTCTTTGAGGTACTAAGGGCAAACAAGAAGTTTGAATGGACACCAAGATGTGAAGAAGCCTTCCAACAACTCAAACAACATCTAAAGACACTACCACCCCTAGCAAAGCCTACGCCAGGGGAGCCCCTCTACCTCTACATCTACGTGAGCAACGTGGCAGTAAGCTCGGTACTAATAAAAGAAGAAAACGCTGCACAATTGCCGGTATACTTCGTAAGTAAAACATTGGCAAAGTACGAGATCAACTACTTGCCAATAGAAAAGTACCTATATGCACTGATTATATCTGCAAGGAAGTTGAGACCGTATTTTCATGGGCACGAGGTAAAAGTCCTCACAGACCAACCATTGAAACACCTCCTCCAAAGACCAGACACATCGGGAAGACTGACCAAATGGGCAATTGAGCTAAGTGAGTTTCGTATTCACTTTGCCCCTAGAACAGCTATAAAGGGGCAGGCTCTAGCAGATTTCATTGCCGAATTCACCGGAATTAATCCAGACGAAGACTTGGGAGAAATCAAAACTACAAGCGAGGCGAGTAGTAGTCAGGAGAAACAACCAGAAGAGTTATGGGAGATGCATACCGATGGGTCATCCAACGGGGGAGGTTCAGGTGCAGGCCTCCTACTATACCCACCAAATAGCGATACACCTCTGCGCTATGCCATGGCACTTACCTTTAAGGCAACGAACAATGAGGCTGAATACGAAGCACTGATAACAGGCCTGAGAATAGCCAAAGGAGTAGGGGCAAAGCACCTAAGAGTTAAATGCGATTCTCAACTAGTTGTCAATCAAGTGAAAGGAATCTACACTGCAAAGTCTGAAAACATGCAGAAGTACTTGCAGCAAGCCAGGGACCTAATAAAGAGCTTCCAAAGCTTCGACATTGAGTCAGTCCCAAGAGAACAAAACCAAGAGGCAGACGCCTTAAGTAAACTAGCCTTAGGGGTAGAAGCAGGCAAAGAGGTTCACTTTGTAGAACAAAGAATGCAATCAGTGATAGGACAAACGGAGGTTCTAGTAATAGATGAAGCAGAAGCCTGGATGACCCCAATGCGTCAATACATCATGGAAGGAAAACTCCCAAAGGATAAGGTAGAGGCAGTCAAGATCGAAAGGATGGCTAGAAATTATGCAGTGATGGATAATGAACTCTACAAGAAAGGGTACTCCACACCCTTCCTCAAATGCATAACATACCCAGAAACAGAGAGAGTACTTGCAGAACTCCATGAAGGAGATGCGGGGTGCCATGAAGGAGCACGATCAATAATCCGGAAGGTCTACAACCTAGGATACTATTGGCCATCAATGAGCAAAGAAGCAGCAGACTTGGTGCAAAAATGTGATCACTGCCAAAGGTACTCCGGAAATATAACAGCCCCAGCAGCAAAGTTAAGTTCCATCTCGGGAGCTTGGCCATTCGCACAGTGGGGGATCGATCTGATAGGCCCCCTACCAAGAACAAAAGGGCAGAAAACTTGCATAATAGTAGCAATAGACTACTTCTCCAAGTGGATAGAAGCAAAGGCAATGGGAAAGACAACAGACGAGCAAGTCGTTAACTTCATTCAATCTCACATTGTCTCGAGGTACGGAGTCCCAAAGGCAATAATAAGTGATAATGGCCCACAATTCAAGAGCAAGAAACTGCAATGGTATTGCGAAAGGCTGAATATAGAGCACCGCTTCGCATCAGTAAAGCACCCTCAGACAAACGGGCAAGTAGAGTCGGCAAATAAAATAGTGCTAGACGGCCTAAAGAAACGACTCCATGCTACCAAGGGAAGTTGGGTAGATGAGCTGGAAAATGTTCTATGGGCAGTGCGGACAACACCAAAGATAGCCACAGGAGAAACACCGTTTGGCCTAGTATACGGGACCGAAGCAGTGGCACCAGCAGAAATGGCGGTATCATCACTAAGAACCACGTTCTTTGAAGAGCATGAGAACAACAAAGCAAGGCTCTTAGATTTAGACCTGGTGGAGGATAAAAGATGGAATTCAGAAGAAGCACAGACTCGAATGCGCCTAGTATCCGCAAGATATTACAACCGCCAAGTCAAGGAAAGGCAATTCCACATAGGAGAACTAGTGCTCAAGAAGAACGAATTCTCACACTTAGACCAAGTCAGAAAATTATCTCCAAAGTGGGAAGGGCCATATAAGATAGCATCAGTTCCATACGCAAATGCTTACCGCCTCGAGGATGGGGATGGGTATATCTCCACAAACACCTTCAGTGGGGAACACCTAAAGAAGTACTACGTCTAAGAAGAAAACACAAGCAAAAGACCATATCCTTGAAGTTATTTCAAGTCATTACATATAATTGTTTAAGTTTCCCAAAAACAACTTTTGAGAAGGAGAACTCACGAAGTTACTCCAACTCTACAACTATCTTTGATTTCCTCCAAAGGGTGCCTTGATCCACCCAAGGCATCCCATGTGTACATAAAGGCTTGAATGCTCCTAATGAAGTAGAAGTTACTCAAAAGTATTTTTTAAAAGAAGAAGGTGATATAATCATTGAGTTATCCTTACACAGATATGACATCAAGTCAACAACACCTTCAACGCCACCAAGAGCGTATCTTGAGAGTAGTTCTAAAAACTACGAACCCTGTGCCCTCCGGGAGCCTATCCCGCGAACAGATTCAACGCCCCCAAGAGCGTATCTTGAGAGTAGTTTTTATACTACGATCTTCGACGCCCCCAAGAGCGTATCTTGAGAGTAGTTTTTACACTACGACCTTCGACGCCACCAAGAGCGTATCTTGAGAGTAGTGTTCATACTACGACCTTCGACGCCCCCAGGAGCGTATCTTGAGAGTAGTTACTATACTACGACCTTCGACGCACCAAGAGCGTATCTTGAGAGTGGTTTCCAAAAAATACGAATTTCGACGCCCCCAAGAGCGTATCTTGAGAGTAGTTTCTAAAACTACGACCTTCGACGCCCCTAGGAGCGTATCTTGAGGTAGATTTCAAACTACCAGATTCGACGCCCCCAAGAGCGTATCTTGAGGTAGATTTCAAACTACCAGATTCGACGCCCCCAAGAGCGTATCTTGAGGTAGATTTCAAACTACCAGCTTCAACGCCCACCAGGAGCGTATCTTTGGTCTAACCTGTGCCCTCCGGGAGCCTATCCTGTGAAACGTTAAGTGCCCTCCGAGAGCCAGTCTCGTGAACAGTTTTCGACGCCCACCAGGAGCGTATCTTTGGTCTAACATGTGCCCTCCGGGAGCCTATCCTGTGAAACGTTAAGTGCCCTCCGAGAGCCAGTCTCGTGAACAGTTTTCGACGCCCACCAGGAGCGTATCTTTGGTCTAACCTGTGCCCTCCGGGAGCCTATCCTGTGAAACGTTAAGTGCCCTCCGAGAGCCAGTCTCGTGAACAGTTTTCGACGCCCACCAGGAGTGTATCTTTGGTCTAACCTGTGCCCTCCGGGAGCCTATCCTGTGAAACGTTAAGTGCCCTCCGAGAGCCAGTCTCGTGAACAGTTTTCGACGCCCACCAGGAACGTATCTTTGGTCTAACTTATGCCCTCTGGGAGCCTATCCTGTGAAACGTTAAGTGCCCTCCGAGAGCCTGTCTCGTGAACAGATTCGACGCCCACCAAGAGCGTATCTTTGGTATAAGAGCACCATACATACCATTCAAAAGGTATCGGAAGATATCATTGCACCATACTAAGAAGGATCCCATGAGAAAGTAGTTTCAAAGAAAGGTTATATAAAGAACACATAATGTTTGTTCATGATGAGATGGCAGGTATGATGCGAAGGAAAACACACAAGAAGGATAAGAAAAGGAAGCACCAGAAAGGGAAGGGTCCATAACCAAAGAACTACACATAAAGGCACAAGAAGTTATCATGAGAAGAGAGATAATCACCCTGACATATATACCATGAGTAAAGACAAGTGTATCAAACAAAGATGGCAAAACTAGGAAACGTGGAGTTTCAAACTCCAAAGACAACCGCAACCCACCAACAGAAACAGTAGTAAGAAGACACCACAAGAAGAACCTCAAGCCACAAACTCGCGAAACCACCACAAGAAATGGGTGTACTACTTCCTCATCTTGGCAATATGCCTAACAGCGAAGTCAGACAAATCACCAAGCTGAGAAAAAGGAAAGTCAGGAGCAATCATATACATACGCTCAAGAATCGCCTTCAAAGAAATACGCTTAGCCACAGAACAGCGAACATCGATAGCAGCCTGATAAGAGGAGGAAGCCTTATACTCAGCAATAGCACACCCTTTCTCCTCCACACGAAACATCTCCTCAAGGGACACCAACTCAGCAGTCCGAAGTACTTCATCGCGATAAGACTTTTGTCTCAGAGTTTCAATCTCTTCTTTAAGAAGGGCAATACGACTCTCCAAATCTCGGCACTGCAAACCTGTGATACGACTATGCTCCATACAACTAACAAGCTTGGAGTTAAGGGAGACACAAGTGTCCTCGTGCACCTTTTTCTCCTCAGCAAGATCAATAACAAGGGTGGACAAATTAACAAGGTCGGCAATACCTTGCAACAAAAACAAAGTATGAGACAGATAAAGAAAAAATGAAATGTCCTAAAGGGTAAACACGGTTAAGTAAAGTTACAAAAGCATAGCGAGCCAACACATCATGAGCCAATTCATAAGCTGCCTCCAACCCTTTAGATGGGGGCACACGATCAGCAGGAGGAACAGCAGACTGCAGAACACGAACCCCAACCTCAGGAGTTTGTAAAGAAGATTGATTGTCGAAACGAGCCCCACGCCCATAGTAAGGCGCCCACTCAGACCAAACAATTCCATCAACAGGAGGACGAGACAGTTCCTTTCGACTCAGACGCGGAAGACGAAGTCTACCTACAACAAGATACGGAGTAAACACCAATATACACTAAGGAAACTCAGACATTCGAGGACTTACCAAACAATGAAGAAGGAAAAGATGGCTCCCGGACCCTCGATTGGGGGGCATCAATAAAGAAAGAAGATGGTACCCTAACATCACCACTGCCCTTACCTCCAATTAGAGGACACCTCCCCGCACCATAAAAAACCGATCTTTTTGCAATCGAAGGTCCGGTCCCGGAGTTAACTACTCCCACCCGTACTGGCCTCTTACTCCTCATCAATCACCGGGGAGATCTGCTGATCGAAAAAACGCAAGCTTAGCCCAAGGAAAACAGAAAGCGGACAATGGACACAAGATAAAACTCATTCGCCTAAAACGACGAATACAAAGTCAAAAGGTAAAGAATAGAAAGATGACATGGGAAGACCCCACAGGCCAACAAGCAGAGGCAGGGGGCAAGGGGGATAGTCATAACCCCCCAGCATAGAGAGACCCCACTTGCCAACAAGCAGAGGCAGGGGGCAAGGGGGATAGTCATAACCCCCAGCATAGAGAGACCCCACTTGCCAACAAGCAGAGGCATGGGGCAAGGGGAGATAGTCATAATCCCAGTATAAAAGACCCCACGCGCCAGCAAGCAGGAACACGGGGGCAAAAAGATGAAAAAAGGATGAACCAAACAGGACTATATCACCATGAAGACCCACAAATCAAAGATGAGACAAGTAAAGAAACAATCGAGGGAGAGGCGGGATTACGTCTCCCAAAAGCAACGCTTACACAAAGCAAAAGACACGTACCTCAATACGACACGCGTCCCAAGAAACGAATCCAGCCAAGGATCTTAACCGCCTAAAAGAAAAGGAAAAGAAAAAAGGACAACGAGAGTGAGGTAATCACTTACCCCCTTTTATAGTACAAGAGAATAGGGTTTTTTCTAAAATCGCCAAATCGACACCGTCGATTTTTAGGAAGGAAAAATTCAAGGGTCAGATTTAAAAAACTGATACCCCTAGTTCCCATTAACCGTGGTTAAACTCACACCTACCACAGTTAATATTCTATGGGTATATTTTTAAGCATCCATACTTAGAAAAATTTTAGACCAAAATTAAATTTTTCTCCACTTAGACAAATCCCGGCATGAAATTGAAGCATGAACCCGTTTAGTTGTATTCATATTACATCCCCACACGAGCGTGTATTTTTCAAGTATACGCCCATGGCAAGGATAGATTTATTATTTCCACCTCAGACGGACGCGTGCTTGGACACGTGTCCGTGCTATTCTGACATTTGCAATTCCTCTATCTTATAAGGCAGGGGGCAGAATCAGAGACACACATCCATGGGTAAGTAAGTATTCCGACAAAAGGTAAAATCCCGGCTTCAAATTGCGCGTGTCATACCATCCTAAAATAGAGTCAATCAAGGGTCAGGCCATTGGTTGACTCGGGGGCATGTGATGGATATACGCCCAATTTGAACCCGTTGACTCCCGAATCGTTTTATTTTGATCACCCCGTTAATGATTGCGAATCGAAACTTCAACCCGAACACCCCGCGGAAACACCAACGGTCCGGACGAGGCCGAAATACTCGTCCGGACCAAGTTAGACTCACCTAGGTGAGGTCGGGTGGCCACACCCGATCTCCCCTAGGAGAGATCGGGTGGACCAACCCGATCTCCCCTAGGAGGGGTTGGGTGGCCACACCCAACCCCTACCCTTGGGGGTCGGATTTTCCTTCCCCCCAAGGGCCCCGACACCATCTTTCGACTCCATACTCGGTTCATTTCCGCCAACCTTCTCCGTACCCTAAGGTCTTAATTACGTGTTTAAAGGATAATTAATTGTGTTTAAAGGTTAACGATGTCATTAAGTCACCTTAATGACACCGTTGCCTATAAATACAACTCTCCCACCACTCATTTGATCATCTTGGCAAGTTGCATAATTTAGCTCTGACATCTCTCTAGCTTTATCTCTCTACAAATACCGTACTGACTTAGGCATCGGAGAGGGTTCATCAGGCACCACCCCCCCCTATGTGCCTGGTATTGCCCCTCTTGCAGGGCGAGAAGAGAAGCGAAGCGAAGGACAGAAAGATACAGGCTAGGACGACAAGACCCGAGAGTACCGAATCCGCAACATCTCCAGTGAGGAACGAGACTTAGGTCGACCGCCCGTTGACCCGAGACTTGGAACCTAACAGTTGGATTGACAAAAATTATTCTAGAAGGATATGATAATTTAAGGACAATAACGGTCTAAGAGAACTTTTAATGGGCAAATTTTTCAAGACATTTGCTTATGTGGATGTGAGAGGTAATGAAAATATATTCCACACCACTAATTGTCCCTCAATAATTTTTTTTCTCTTTCCTCTAAGTTGTCCTAAGGACATTTCTATTTCCAAAATATTTAACTAATTTGTTTATTTTTAAAAAAACAAAAAAAAAACTTACAAAATAATAATAAAAGGAACGGTGCAAGGTTTTTACTATTACTTCCCGAGATAAGTGATGAGTCTTTGCCTGATGATAGGTATATCGAAAATAATATCCAACTTCGTGATAGACAGACACATCGACAACTACAAGAAGAATTGATCAAACATATTTGGAAATTTCATAATACTCGTGCAAATTCCGTTGAAGTCTACTATGAGTGATTAATGATGTAGCTTTATTATTTAATATAAAATTTAATACAATGAAATTTTCTATGTAGTAATATTTTAATGATATAATTTTATATATATATATATATATATATATAGATAATTACTTGAATAAAAATTGATTTGTATGTATAATAATATAATTAGTTAATTAAAAAATAAATTATAAGTAAATATATGTTATTTATTTATATCATATAAAAATCATATAGATCCAAAATGGTTTGTCCAATGTGTCCAAAATGGCTTTTGTCCATTGTGAGTGTTTTGGCCAAATTACATTATTCTCTCTATTCTATGACACATAGGCGATGTGGCGATGATGTGGATCAAAATGTCCATAAAAATGTCTTTTACCATTGGAAGTGCTCTAAGGACATTAACGCAACAATGTAATCAATATGCATTTGGTGTGATACTCTATGACATATTTAATGGAAAGTTTAGAATTATGCATCATAAGACCCGATAACTCCATTAGATAATTGAGAATCCACTAACCAAATGGTTAAACAAAGAGCTTTTTTGTCCAAACATCAAGAGGAATGAGATTAAAGCATGTGATGTAACACTCATGAGAAGGAAAACCCAACCTAGTTGACTGGAGATCCCAAGATCTAGGTTAAATGGGAGAATATAGTCATAAGGGTAAGTGGGATCACTGTGGGGGTCAAACCCACGAAACCATTCTAATGATGCAAAATAGTGATAGTGTGAGATAAGGTTAAGTGAAAACGTTTAATGATTCCTGAGAAATCTCCAAGACACGACGTACAAAACCCTAGAGTTAATTCAGATTCGTGATGAATCTGTTGAGATAAAGAATCACATATACAAGTAAGAACATGAGTCGCTTCGAAATGAATTGTTGATGATGCAATTCCTAGAAACGCTTGCAGAATCAAGCAATGTCAAGGGCAAATCGGACATTAAGGCGCGAACTGAACTATATTAAAAAGATATGTGTGTGAGTTATGCTATCTTTTACACCAAATTAAGGCAATTCAAGGACATCACGTCTATTTGTCTAGCCAGTAAAGTCGACGTAATTTAACAAGGGAAGGTTCAACAAAATACATCTACCTATATCTATGCAGGTACTGACCGTTGAACTTAAACATGAAGTCTAAAACTACTGATAGGTTTCCAAGTTCCGTTCATGTAGGGAATTGGTGGACTATGTATTTCTTTATAAGTCCTTTTACTTAAGTCCATTAGTTTTTTGAATGACAATTGAAAATAACTTTTCCCACATTGTTTATTTAACTTTTCCACCATTATCTACACCATATTTAAGAGGACCTCCTCCTTCATATTAGTGTATCCAAATTTCTCAAGAAATCAACTACTAGTCGAATCTAATATACCTAAGGTGCTCTCCATATTATTCTTTTCATCTCGCCGGCGTGAGTTTTTCTCGTCTGTTGTCGCGCCCGCATTCTTAACGGTTGCCACATTCACTTCTTGTGTCTTCTTCTAGTTATACTTCGCCTACGACTAGGTTTCTTATAGTGAAAATCATCATATTTATATCTTGATTATTGTAATTAATTTCACTAATTAATTTACGGTCGTTGTCTTTGACATCATGTTCTTTGTTGAGTTCAAGTATTTGTTCGGTTTGGTTGAACGAATAGTGCATAATTCGTGTCAAAGAGACTGATGTATCCTGGGATGTGATTATCTCGTATAAATCTCGTTGCATAGCCTGAGAGTGAGGTTGGGAAAAATTGCCTTAAGTAGACCGTAATCTACATTGTGCCTCAGTTATAAAAACGTTTTCGTTTTTTTTTCTTTGTGTTTTTATTTCGGTTTTCGTATTCATACAAGTTATTTGTGATAATTATATGTTGATTACTGAATAAAAATTATTTGGACAATTGTCCTACATATTTTAGAATATTACAATTTACCTCTATATCAACTTATATTAATTAGGTGAATCGAGTCATGATTAATTGATAAATCACATTTCAAATAGTTAATGCTCCGAATGTTTGGGAAAAAAAACCGAGACTCCTAAAAATCACAAGTATATAATTGAGGGCGTCCTAGAAAATGACTTTCCCTAGAAAATTATGTAGATCAAATCTTAACATAGAATAATTTCTACCAAAATAAGAAAAGTTACTCCTTTAATCATATGCAATTAGTTAATAAAGCTACGATTATATATAATAGGGTCAGGCCAGGTCAGGTTACTTACCCTTTGAATGTATGATCAGTAGGCACTTGCCATCCCCTGCGCTCAGGAATGGACTTAAGCGCATTCGTCCACTTTTCAACTGTTTCAATACCTTCCCTTTTTCTGTGACTGCTCAGTTGCTTCATGAATAACCCCGATTTGAGCTTGACGTCATCAGAGGTGACTCCATAGAAGACAGGCAATATCTCTTTGCCCTTATTCTCCACCATCCGTGAAAGTTCCCCAAGGCACCATTTGCTGGAGGCATAACTCTTGGATAAAACCGGGATGTATATTCCCGAGTTGTCGATTGCTTGTGGTAGTTCCTGACCGATTCGCTTCCCGTAAGTGAGTTCTTCATTGTCGAGGAAAACGTGGATCCCTGCATCTTTGAGACCTTGGTAAAGGTGGCTAACGAAACCACTGCGAGTATCCGACCCGCGGAAGCTCACGAACACATCGTAGTTGCTCACATGAGGCAGCTGCTCTGCAACTATTGGTTCAGGTACAACCACGGGCGCCATGACTGCCGTGCACTGCATTTCTCAAGAGAAGGAAAAGTTGAGTCTTCAAACTGCAAAAACTCAAGCTGACATTCAATACAAGGTAGAAGAATAGTTTATTTATAGGTTCATTGACTTGCAGACCAAAACCGGCCTCTTATTATAAAGAATGTGCAATGATTTCCATATTTTTTTCTTTGCTACCTGCATTATTTAAGTGAGGCTACCAAATGGAGGCCAATCAAGAATCACCACGTTCGGAAATTTTATCTAACAAGAAGAGTTGAAATGCACTAAAATAATTGCACGAGTAACTGCCATGAACCATGTGGTTGAGAAGTTCAAAATTAGAATAACCTTTTATTGTTATATTATATTATATTATATTATCTATTATACCAATATATAATTTGTGTTGGGTCTTCACCCCTAAAGGACACAACCCTCCAAAATGTAGTATCTATAGTTTGAAAATCTGACTAAAACGGCCGGTCATACATAAATAAAATCCAAACCGGATTAAACTGGACATCCACCCTTCCGCGGCTCTGAAAATTGCATGAAAAGTGTATAATTAAATTTCTTTTAATGTTAAATCAGATTTTGTTAGTGTTATTATATAAATTGCATGAAAAGTGTATAATTAAATTTGTATTGGTCAAACTGGTTCACTGATGACGACTGGTTGTGACCCCACGTAATAGTGCACCCGGTCAACTTAGTCCTGACTTCGTCTAGATTCGATGAATTTGACATATTAATGCTCTATAACGGCTTCATTAATAAGGACGTTTCAGTTTTATTTATTATTATGTCATTAATACTTAGGTTTCAACTTCCTATAAATAGAATGACCCCCTCTGAATATGGAGTTTTCCTATTCCTCTCCCGGTTTTATTTTTCAAGCAATGTTCTGTTCGACTGGTGGGGGCTTTGTGCTAGCTCATCACTGGAATGCCCTTTTATATTGGGAAACAATCGCCCATGTTTATCTTCTAGCACAACCGGCGAAATTGTCTTAAGGAGATTGTGATCTGCACGGAACTCGTTAAAAAATCTTCGTTAATTTGATCCAGAAAATTCTTCTTTAGAATCCCCTTTTATGTGCAATATATTTTCCAACAGGCATATCTATTGGAAAGCACTACTAATGAAGATGGAGAGAGCTTGAAACACCATCTTCTTCATCATGTCATCCACTTTGAAGCGTACTATGTCGATTGTTGCCTCGGCCACAACCTCCGGCAGAGAAGCATGGGATAAATTGACATGCTTTTGCAAACTGATTTCATTCTCGTATTATGCCTCTCAAATAAAAATTAACCAACGTCGAAAAAAGAGACAAATCTGTCTCGGAATATCTTCAACTGCTCAAAACAACTCCAAATGATTTAGTGAAAATTCACGCCCTTTTGATGATGACGATCTTGTAATTTATGCATTACAAGGTGTGGTCTATGAATTCAAGGAGATTGCAGCACTGATCTGCGCTGGGGAGTCTTTTCAGGTGTAAAGAACTGCACGAAAAAATGATCAAAGATTTCTTAAGCAATTCCTCTCCAGTGGTAGCAAATTACAGCAAAAAGTCATATTCTTCAAGCCTACTGTAACACCCACAACAAAATCGAGGACTAAACTCTCAAGCTTAGAAACTATGGGGCTAATAATATTTAATGATGAAGTTCAAGGTTTAAATTTGTATTTCCTCCTTTGGAAATCATAGATTTCACTTAAGGATATCTACAAATCACCAAAGATCAGGGTTTGGAGGATTTTTTGTCGTTTGCTTCAGCTAAGAGGTCTATTACCTCGTAGTTTCGCAATCCAAGCAAACCATAGGACTTAGATAACAAGAAGAAGGTTGGAGATGGAAACAAAAAAAATTCAAAGATCGGCAAAGCCGCCGTGGGGAACGGTCGAAACTGAATCTCCACAAGTCTCTAACGAGATTTGCTAGGATCCTTTGAAAGTATCCATGCTTTAAACTTATTTTTGCAAATATTTTATTTATAATTTTACCCAAAAATTCGTAAAATTAAACTGAATAATCACAATGGTTATAAAGTGAATTTTAAGATTTTTTTTTTAATTTAAATGTTAAGGTTTACATTGTAGAAAATAAAAATAACAGTTTTTAAAAAAAAACACAAAAAAAAAATATTCGGAGGCAAAAATAAAAATGAAATAATTACTAATAAGAGACATAGTATAATGCTCTTAAAATTGAAGAATTAAACTATAAATAAAATAATTTCCAAATAAAAATAATGCATGAAAGCACCAATACTTTAAAATGATGTTAGACAAACCAGTCTCGAACACGAGAAATCTAGTTATTTGTGAGAGATTTGTTTGTGAGGGACATATAATCTTATTTGTAATTGTGAAAATCCCTTAAAATTACAACATTCAATTTTCTTGTAAGGGAATGACTCCTACAAATAGCTTGGCTAGAAAATTCCTTGAAAATTCTTCAAAAAATAATAAATCCCTTGAAAATTTCTTATAATTTGTGAGGAAATCGGTTCCTTAAAAAATGCTGTCACAAATTGCCAATTTTCTTGTAGTGAATGTACAAGGTTTTTGTTAATATCATTCATTAACCCCATTTATTCAGTGGAACTATTAATTTTCAGATAGGGTAAGCAACTCAATTTTATGTTCATAAGAAGTTTTACCGTTAGAGTCCTCCCATCATAATCAGATTTGTGGGGATATGGCTCCATCGTTGTCCTCCAGTAAGAGCTGTTTTTCTATCATCAATCACAAGGCTTTCCAATATGAATAAACTTGAGAAATTAGACAGAAAATTCGCAGCTTTACTTATAACTAGAGCGTGGCAAAAAAAATCCACTTAAATTGATGCAGCGTGATGGTGGGATAGGAGCGCAGAAATTCGTTGATTCTATGAATACCGAAAATCAAACGCAGGGTTGATGAAAAAACCTCGATTTTCTGACTTATCAATAACTGAATGTAAAATTCGGCCAACAATGTCTTAAATAGAAAACGCTAATCTATGAAATAATCGAAAATTTTAAATTGTTCAATAAAATAGGATGTCAAATTTTAAATTCAAATTGTTTTCGAACTTTAAAATTAGCCTAAACAGTGCTCTTAGGGTTTGTGTTTTAATACACGGTTACAATCAAAACCCTAATGTCTGGTTTCGATTATGGGGATGGATCTCGGACTTGCATGTTTTTTGGACTGGATTAAATTAGTGGGCTGATTTGCAATTGTTTACTTTCTGCATCATATATTTTGATATAATTAGAACTTTCGTCTTGACTTAGTCAAGCTAGCTGGATATTAATATTGCGAGCATTGAGCTCTGGGATTTAAATATATGGTTTGCGCAATAGGATAGACATGCTATGTTGATTGAAAGTGCCTAGAATCCATGTCTAGAAATTTGCATGATTGATTGTAAGCATGAATTTCAAAACAACCCCTAATATTTTCAAAGCGTTTTATAAAACTGAAAATTCCAGTCGCCAATTATGCATGATGTGTGCGGATATTGCATGTTTTGACGCGTATGCTAGGATGTTCACAATAGAACGCATGTGATAATTTACTTTACGTATAATTATGTATGCTAGGAACATTAGACGCATGACGCGTAAGCATGTTGTGTTCGATATTTATGGCATGGTATAATTATAAATATGCATGCGTAAATTATCGGATAATTTTACAAAATCATAAGGGCCTTGGGAAAGCCAAGATCGGGTATGCTTATTTGAAAATTCACGTTCCAGTAATTTGCAATAGAATAACCGTTTTCAAAAGACTGATCTATTAGATTGAAAACGACAATAGTGTGAATTCTTTCACGACACCCCCTTCCTCGGTTTACTGAAGGTTGGTTTGGTTTAGTGACTGAAGAATCACTATTCTTCGTATTCCATCATAATAGATAATCTGATGTTTGCAATTCTGTCAAAATGTTGTTCTCTTCCTAAACTTTGCATGATTGTCAATGTGTTAATATTGATGGCTGCAACTAGCAATGTCATTTCCCAGTTGAATAAGGGAATAAGATTGAATAGCGGTAATTATAAAATATGGAATAAACGAGTTAAGATGATAATCTTTGAAATAAGAGGTCTGGAGCATTTGACCACAAAACGAACTAGGCCTGAGGGAGACCTCACAAATGAGCAAAATACGTTCTATGATGAATGGGATGTCAGGGATCATGATGTTCGTTCCAACTTGCTCTCTATGCTGGAAGACCAGATTCTCTATAGGTTTGACCATTTGGAGACTGCCAAGGACCTATGGGATGGTCTTAAGGCAACATTTGGTGTCTACACCATTGCCTAAAAGAGAGCGTTAAACATCGCTCTTGACACCTATAAGAAGAATCCCAAGCATACGATAAAAGATCATATTATGCATATGTGTAACTTGATCGCTGAGCTCAAGGAAGCAGGTGAAAACCTGTCTGAGGAACAACAAATCAACTACATGATCCGCTCTTTACCCGACTCTTGGAATATCATGAAAATGAGCCTTACCCATGCTACCCATCTCGATACTGTCGAGAAGGTACAAGTTCATCTTGAGCTGGAGGAAGATAGACTCAAGGCTGAAAAGTCTAGATCTGAAATGCATATTGCATCCTCCGCTTCAACCGAACAAAAGGGGAAGCGCAAGAGAAAGGGAAAAAGCTCTCAGAACAAAACTAAGAAGTTTGTGGCGAACAAATCCCAGGAGAAGTTTAGACGCAAACAATCTGGTGGTAAGAAAAAACAAGCAAAGCAGACACGTAAAGAGGAAACTCGAACGTGTTTCAGGTGTGGCGTGAAAGGACACCTGGCTAATGCTTGCACTAATCCTCCTAAGGTACGTAAAGAGAAAAGATGATGAAAATTATTCATTCTCTTTTGCTTCTAATCACTCGAGAGTAATTCATTTTCTTTTGAATTACAGAACCGAGAAACAGAAGCAACGACCTGATCGAGGATGCCCCAGAAGAATAAAGATGGAATGAAAGATTATTTATCTTTAGATTTGCTAAAACTTCTACTTTTATTTCTGTTTGAAAATACTCTTAAATAAGTTTCTTGTTCGAATACATTATTTTCCGAGTATTTACTAATACTTGAATTGAGTATTGAATTTATCATCGTTCATTTTTATCCTATTCACGCTATTCAACACATTGCTCAAGCATCCTTATTTGTTAAAGTACTCCATTATAGTTTGTATCCCAAATAATGTGCATGTTTAAAACCGATCTTGCTTTTAAATTTGGAGACTAAAACGATTCTCAAAACCACGGTTTTTAACCGAGTATGCGCGAGGCGCATGTCACCTCGAAACACGGGACACATCGTTTTTGAATACGAATTTAATAATCAAGTATTTTTATGAATGCGGAATTTTCTTTTGTAATTCTTCAGATATAACTCATTGATAACTACTTAGATTTTATGTAAGCCTTCCAGCTACTACAATCTAATTAGAATATCAACCATGGCATTAAAAGTGACAGCTTAAATGCATGGTCCATAAGATAGATAAATCTATGGATGAATTAATTAAACGAAAAGAAGTAGTCGGTAAAACGACTCTCCCACCATTAGCCTTGAACGAAGAGTTTGGCTAAAAGCATTCATTAAACGCTTCAAGAAACATAGTTCAGAATTACATAATGTTAGAGTTGCACATTAATTGTTCCTGCGGGATGTGATTAATTTAACTCACATTAATGTAAAGGGTTAAGAACCTATGAAAGGTCTGAACTATCACCCATGTTAACGGGAGAGGTCTGAAATTTAAAAAGTTAATAACAGAGGTCTGAAATTACAATTTTGTTGATAACAGCGGTCTCCGTTAGTTTTTTCCGTTAAAACTAACGGAAGTTGGTCACATGCTTGGCATGTGACCGGAAATTAAATAAAATTCCAAAAATGCCCTTCTATCAAGTGTGCCCCTCACATGCATGGAGTGAAAAGACCAAAATGCCCTTGAAGCCACCACGGTACTCCGGCGACCACCAATCGTACTCCGGCGACCACCACCGTACTCCGGCGACCACCTAGTACTCCGGCGACCACCACCAAGGCTCCGATTGGGCCAAAATCGGAGCCACCGGCCCCGATTGGGCTCCGATCGGAGCCACCGGCCTCGATTGGACTCCGATCGGGGCCAAAAAAGCTCCGATCGGAGCTTTGTGGCTCTGGTCGGAGCCACAGAGCTCCGGTCGGAGCTCTGTGGCTCCGACCAGAGCCACAGAGCTCCGATCTGGAGCTCTGTGGCTCTGGTCGGAGCCACAGAACTCCGACCGGAGCTCTGTGGCTCCGACCAGAGCCACAGAGCTCCAGATCGGAGCTCTGTGGCTCCGGCCGGGGCCACAGAGCTCCGATCTGGAGCTCTGTGGCCCCGACCGGAGCCACAGAGCTCCGATCTGGAGCTCTGTGGCTCTGGTCGGAGCCACAGAACTCCGACCGGAGCTCTGTGGCTCCGACCAGAGCCACAAAGCTCCGATCGGAGCTTTTTTGGCTCCGATCGGAGCTTTTTTGGCTCCGATCGGAGCTTTTTTGGCCCCGATCGGAGCTTTTTGGCCCCGATCGGAGCTTTTTTGACCCCGTGGTGGCCGAAGTCGGGTCGCCGGAGCCGAGGTGGTGGTGGTCGGAGTCGAGGTGGTGGTCGCCGGAGTCGGGTGGTGGTGGCCGGAGTCGGGTGGTGGTGGCCGGAGTTGGGTGGTTTTAATTTGACTTTAGGGGTAAAATTGTCATTTCACATTTCCTTAAATAAGATATTAAATAAAACAAAATATTAAAGGGGCAAAAATGTCATTTCACACAATTCTGTTAAATTTAACCCTAAAAATGGACGGAAAACCTCAAATCAACAAAATTGTAATTTCAGACCTCTGTTATTAACTTTTTAAATTTCAGACCTCTCCCGTTAACATGGGTGATAGTTCAGACCTTTCATAGGTTCTTAACCCTAATGTAAAACACTATGTTCTGAAAAAATCGGTTAACACGTTACCATAAAAGCTAATGAATGATTCGGGTAAAACCTTATCACAAAGACGCATTAATTTGCGCATTAAAATGAGTATTTATTAAGAGTACGCACTAATCTCGGAGAATACGAGTTTTAAAATTAGCTTGAAGCAATGGTTTCGTTGTCAAACATGGCACATTATAAAGGTTTGAGGATGGATATCCAATGCTTTGCAGAACGAACAAGCTAGTACTGATTAAGTTAACAGATTGTTGATGGAGGTTCTCAGGTCCCACTTACATCGAGTGGGAGAATTGATGACTGTTTTGGTAAATGATGATGGAAACGTCTTCATAATAAATCCAGTGAGAGGGCTCACTCCCCCTCACACATAATCATCACTAAATTTCAAAATGCGAATCAAGTCGGACCTAATAATCATGATAATGAACTATTTCAACTACCCATTTTTCCTAGTGGGAGTGGAACAACCAACTTGGTTCCAGATCCTAGTGATCGAGGAATACATCTCGGAGGTAGAATCCCGAGACCGAGAGGATATTCCAAGTAAGTTCAACCACCACCATTGTTCTCAGTGGGAGTAATGCCCCAATAAGAAGCATTATTCCGAGTGGGAGTAACGATCAGACTAAAACATGGGATTAACGTACCTAGACATAGTCAAAGGCAACGAACTTCTTTCGAGAAGTATCCCATCAAACGAGATGTGTTAAACATCTTGATATTCGTTCTTGAACCAGTGACGGTTCAGCAAGCAAAGGAAGGACCTCAAAACGAGGGAATTGAGGAAAACAATGGAGGATAAAATAGCCTAAATAATAACTAATTCAGTTTTAGTCTTTAGTTGATTTATCTGTTAACCACAGAACTAGAAAATGAAATCTTAGAATTCACTTCTGGTGGAAATTTTGAGTGGTGCAAAACTCGAATAATTGCGAAAGGATATACCCAAATTCACGGAGTGAACTTTGATAAAGACGGACTCACCGACTATGCATTACACCATAGTCAGGGCCGTCCTTACCCATGACTGCAAGTCTCGAACTCGAGCATGCATCAAATGGACATTAAGACCAAACATCTCCAAGTAAAACTGGAGAAAGAGATCTATATGGAGCAGCTGGAGAGTTTCATTACTCCTGGCAAAGAACGCAAAGTTTGCAAACTCCAAAGATCTATATACGGTCTTAAACAATCATCTCGGCAATAGTATCGCAGATTCCACAAGGAAATCGTTGGAAACAGATTCGTGAATCTTCACAAGGATCCCTGCGTATACACTAAGACCTCCGGGTTTAAGTATGTCATCATAACACTATACGTGGATGATATACTCACTGCTGCGAACGATATGAGTTTTATGAATAAATAAAAGTCCTGGTTAGCATCAGCATTCGAGATGAAAGACATGGGAGAGGCCACGTACATCTTAGGCATCAAAATTGCCCGAGATCGTGCCGCCCGGAGATTATGTCTATCTCAGGGATCATATATCAACAAACTGTTGAAAAGATTTAGAATGCTGGATGCTAAACCCGTGGATACGCCGGTTGTATTCGGGTGCGCGCTATCGAAGCATGATGGCCCGAAAAACCAGCAGGAGCGTGAACAGATGAAGAATGCAGAGTATCTGAGCATGGTAGGGAGTCTAATGTACGCCATGCTTTGTACTCATCCAGACATCTGTTACGTTGTGGGCCTAGTAGCAAGATTCCAATCAGATCCTAGTTATCAACATCTAAAGGCCGTAAAACAAATTATCAGATATCTGAAAGGTACTGCCGACTACGTTCTGTGATATGAGGGCAATCGGCTCGAATTGACCGATTATAGTGACGCCGACCACGGTGGCGATCCGGATGATCGTAAGTCCACCACAGGAGGAGTTTTCCTCCTTGCTAATGTTGTCATATCATGGGTAAGCAAGAAGCAATCTTGTGTCGCGCTTTCCACTATGGAATCAGAATTCATTGCCCTCTCCAAAAACGCACAAGAAGCGGTCTGGCTGAAAAGGCTTCTTACTGCATTAATTAGCACCGACAAGAAGAGTAAACCTGTGAAGGTGTACTCCGACAGTCAGGCGGCCATTGCGGCAGTTAAGAATCCAAAGTACCATAGTCGGACTAAACACATTGATGTGAAATACAATTATGCTAGGTCGTTTCTGAAAGACAACATATTCGCTTTAGAATACTTGCCTACAGACAATATGGTCGCAGACCCTTTAACTAAGTCGTTACGTAGGGAAATTTTTGAAAAGCATGTAAACTGCTTGGATTACGTAGGGCTTAAACCGTGTGGCTTGTAAAAGTGATAAAATTTTGACATTTGAAATTATGTTTCAATTGAATAAAAGAATTGCAATTTGAGTTTATGATTATCAACGTCATAATGATTAACAACATCGGATTTTACGGTCTATAAACTAAGTCGTAGGAAGAAGTAAAATTCTTCCACCAAAATTATGTCGAATGTGAACCTTGCCTCGTCACACAGGCACGGTCATCTTGTAAGGAGAGAGGGACCTCTACCATAACAAGATTGACTAAGAATCAAGGGGGTAAACCTGATTTAGCAAAACGATAACATTGTCACACAGGCACGGTCATCTTGGGAAGCACGTCTATCATAGTCAAATTCGTACTTCCCAACAAGTCAGATTTTACGGGTCTGACACAACACCTGGGCTAGCCCAGGTATCAATTTGTCACATAACATTTATCGGGTACCAATTCGTCTTAGATGCCAATTTGGTTATAATTTTATATATATATATATAAATCTAGGGATAGTTTAAAGTGTCGCTAAGTAAATTTTACTCTTTTAATAATTACCTATTTTAGTTAACAATGTTACTTAAAAATAGTGCCGCGAAGTTTATTTTTTAAATTATAGTGGTTCTTTCTATAAAGTGCCGCTGAATAGATGTTATTTTTGAATAAAGTTAAAGTGCCATACCATTGGCCGTAAAAATTGCGGCACTATTATAATAGTGTCGTTATTTAGAAATTTTTAAAAAATACGGCACTGTTTTTAAGGTACCGTTCATTGATTACCATATTTTCTTGTGGTACACTCCTCAATATAATTAATAATGCATACCCCTTGTTTATATTTCACCCTGTGGCCCTTGAAATCTCCATTCCTTGTTCCACCGACACTGCACTGCAGCCATCAATGCTTGCTTCGTAATCCTTTATGCTGCTATCTGGGTTAGAGATTAGCTGTTTCCTTCAAAGCCATTGTTCCAATAAAATCCGGGAAGGATGTAACCAGTCAGGGCACAAGTCCCTTGTAGGCTCGAAGCTAAACCCTTGAGCATATTCGTAATTACTTATTTATAAAGAACATCATGTCATGTCATGTCATGTGATATATAAAAGAGAGCCTCATTCATCTATTTCATACCCTTGATTACCAACACCCTCGTACTGTTCTTATGGTGATCTAAAGAAAAAAGAGTTAACACTAAATTCAGGCTTATTAATTCAGGACTTGGCAAACAGAGATCATCCATCCATGGAATTCTATCTCTGTCGACTTAGGACACAGCTACTTGTCTCTCTTTATTGTCCAAGTCTTTTTCTAACTTGTTCCAAGGGCTTATGACAAGTAGCTGCTGTTTCAATCAATCTTGACTCCAAATTAAATCTCGATTGTTTAATTAATTTAATTATTTTGAACAAAATAATAACTCAATCCATATGCATATGCATGGGAAAGAAAGAGCTTGCATATCTTGCTACATACCACCTCCTATATATCAAACCAGTTGCTAGCTCTATCTTCATCATCATGTCTCCTACTAATAATTTCCTCATATTTCGTGCACTATTAATGTTGATCATCCTAATTAGCAGCATCACCTCTATGCTTTGTTTGAACAAAAACCCGAGGAATTCGAATTCCTCACTGGTAGTGTCATGCAACAATGAAGAAAGAGAAGCTCTGTTGAAGATTAAGTTGAGCCTCTCTGATCCCTTGAAGTTACTGCAATCCTGGGAATCTAACGGGGATTGCTGCAAGCGGAAGGGAGTCGGCTGCGATGCTGCCCGAGTTCATTGGAGGATGAAACAACTAAGGTACATTAACCTTTCGCATGTGTATCTTGATGGAAAGATTCCTAACACTACAAGAAACTAGGAAATCTTACTAACTTGGAGGTTCTTGACTTGCGTGGTTATACTTATGCATCAACTGGACTATATAGTAATGATGTAAATGTTAGGACTGAAACCACTCGTTGGGGTTGGCCAACAGGTTAATATCCACAGGTTATGACTTAGACCAAAATAATCTCACGGTAAAATTGCATATAACAATATTGATACCAAATAAACGTAAGAGAGATGACACCGAATTTAACGTGGAAAACCCTCCAATGAGGAGAGTAAAAAACCACGGGAGCCGGCCGGCAAGGATTCCACTATGTAAACCAGATTTACATCAGTTCGGTCTCAGCGGGAGACCGACAGTAATTGGACCACAACAACAACCTCTCTCGGGACTACTATCTCTCACCAAAAGGAGATACATCGTGTTATTGATCGGAATGATCAATACACCACTCACCCGGAAAGATACTCTCCAATTACAATTACCTCGCACTCAATATTTCCCCCACACACACTCACACAAAATCTATCTCAACTCAACTTCTACTTATCTCAAAGTGAAGTTCTACCAACTTGATTGTGTTGATATACTTGGTGTATTTGGTGTGTTTTGTGATGAATGTAAACAACCTATTTATAGGCAAAAGTTACTAATCACCTCAACTATCAAATTGCGCCAATATTCAAATTACGACTTGGACAGTAATGTGAACGACGGCTTGGACGGTAGTGCGAACTTCGGACTTCAAACTTCCTTCAATTGTTGCATGTGTTTGTTGTGTGTGGGATGGGGATGGAACCACCGTCCATCAATCTCCCCCTCCAGACTCTCCCCGTCACTCCACTATATGGAGTCAAGCCCGGCTTGCCTTGCGCCGAGCTCCAACTTTACCCTGGGAACGATCTTCGTCAACATGTCTGCAGTATTCTTGTCTGTATGTATCTTCATCAACTTCAGCTGCTTCTCTTTTATCACTGGTCTCAACCAGTGATACCTCACATCAATATGCTTTGTTCTCGAGTGATACATCGTATTCTTGCTTAAGTCAATTGCACTTTGACTATCAGAAATACCATGTATTCGTCTTGCATCACCCCCAGTTTCTGAAGGAAACTCTTCATCCAAAGCATCTCCTTTACCGCTTCATTAGGCGCAACATATTCAGCTTCAGTTGTCGACATTGCAACACACTTCTGCAGCTTGGACTGCCACGATACAGCTCCCCCTGCAAAAGTGAATACATAGCCAGAAGTAGATTTTCTACTATCTTGATCACCTGCCATATCTGCATAAACGAACCCTTTTAGAACCGGTTCGCTGCTCCCGAAGCATAAGCACAACCTGGATGTGCCTCGCAGATATTTGAAGATCCATTTCACTGCCTCCCAGTGCACCTTTCCCGGATTGGAAAGAAACCTACTCACAACACCAACATCATGAGCAATATCTGGTCGTGTACATACCATAGCGTACATCAGCGAACCAACTGCAGAAGAGTATGGGATAGCCTCCATTGCTTCCTTCTCCGACTATGTTGTTGGACAGTCCTTCGTCAAATTGAAGTGGTTGGCAAGAGGTGTAGCAACCGGCTTTGCATTATTCATTGCTATGCCGAGAATTTGTTTAGCAGGTCCTAAATTCTTCATGTCAAAGGATTTAGATAATTTCTCTTTCAACCTGCATATCATGCCAACATCTTGTCCAACAATCAACATGTCATCTACATATAGCAACAAGATAATGAAGTTACCACCAGGAAACTGTCTTATATAGACACATGGATCTGCTTCAGTTTGTTTATAACTTTAGGAGGTCATAAACGAATCAAACTTCTTATACCATTGCCTTGGAGCCTGCTTCAGACCGTACAGACTCTTCTTCAACTTACAGACCAAATTTTCCTTCCCTTGTACTTCAAACTCTTCAGGTTGCTTCATGTATATCTCTTCTGCCAAGTCCCCGTGAAGAAACGCCGTCTTCACGTCAAGTTGTTCAAGCTCCAGATTCAAACTTGCTACCATAGTAAGTACAACTCGAATTGAACTCATCTTCACCACGGGAGAGAAAATCTCATCAAAGTCAATTCCATGCTTCTGTGCGAAGCCTTTGACCACCAATCGAGCCTTGTACTTCACCATCTGGTCTCCATCTTTCTTCAACTTGAACACCCATTTTTTTTGCAATGCTTTCTTGCCTTTCAGCAACTCCACCAACTTATAGGTGTTGTTCTTGTTGAGAGAGTTCATCTCATCTCGCACTTCCTTCAATTGTTGCATGTGTTTGTTGTGTGTGGGATGGGGATGGAACCACCGTCCATCAGTAAAGTGGGTCTCCTCCCTGGTGGCTTTGAGATACCTCGATATCATAGGTGTAAATCTCGAAAATACACCCCATGTGTTCGAAACATGACGGTTCTCAAGTATGTTGATCTTTCAGAGAATGGATTAGGAGGTGAGATTCCTAGTTCGCTTCGGAATATGACGACGCTCACGTACCTTGATCTTTCACGGAACAATATCAATTCTTCAGTTTCGATGTGGTTTGATAGTTTTGAAAGACTTGTTCATCTGGATCTTAGTGGTAATGACTTCCTGAAGATTGAGGGAGGGCTCTCGCATTTATTTCATAAGACGTAAATGCAACCTCAGGTACCTATATCTGGAGTTCATTAATCTTAAGGGTCAAGTAGATATTGGCGGCGAGAATCATTCCTCCTCCGCAACAACTACTAGCTTCTTCTGTGGAGGTGCATCATCCAAGCTAGCAATCTTGGTGGCAAGGAGTACTCAATTTAAAGGGAACCTATTTGATTCGTTGGGACATCTTCTTAAGGTATCTACTTCTTCAAAACAACCAATTAGAAGGAACACCTGATGCTGCTCTGGGGAAATTGACTAACTTGATCTTTCGGGAAACAAATTGGAAGGGGAAATCCCCCAACCAACTCCAAGGGGCAATCTCTCAACTTCATTTTGCTAATTTGTCCATTTTGTGGTACTTAGACATTAGAAACAACAACAAGTTCTTCATTAAACTTGCAGCAGCCTGGTTGGGTTCCTCCATTCCAATTGCTTGAGATACGAATGGGGTCTTGCAGCCCAAAGTGGATACACACAAACCAAGGCTAAGATATTGCATCTTTCAAATGCCAATATATCAGAGGATATACCAGAGATGTTTGCGACTAGCACCCAATGGCAAGAGTTGAATCTCTCTCACAACAGCATTCGTGGAAGGATCCTTACACTTCCTTCATCCATTAAATCTTTAGATTTGTCTTACAATCTCATATGTGGCATCATGATTGAAAATATTTCTAATTCAAAGTTGAACTGGATTGTTATCTCGCATAATCAACTTTCTGGAGTCATCCCGCAAAATCTACCAGATATGGAGGCCTTGTTTCTCAATGATAACCACTTGAATGGTTCGATACCAGCTTCATTGTGCTACTTGGAGTCGTTGGACTTGTCAAACAATCACTTATCGGGGACAATTCCATCAAGCATTTCTACTTTGGCATCATTGAGCCACTTCAACTAATCAAACAACGACCTTCAAAGAGCGCCCAACTGGATACTCTTGATGACTCGAAACATTCAATTTATGCTGGCAATCCTTTACTTTGTGGTGAGCAGTTGTCAAATAAATGTCCAGGTGATCGCGAGGATCCAGTAACTTCACCAAGAGAAGAACAAGAAGAATATCATGATGATGATGTTTTACATAGGTGTAATGTTGGGATTCGTAATCGAGTTTGGGGGAGTATTTGTTACTTTAGTGCTCAACAGGAAATGGAGAACTGCATATTTGTTGAGGATGCAATGGGGAGTGTTTATGTTGCTGTGAAAGTGAAGGTGAACAAGATAAAAAGAAGAAGAACCGGAGGCGTATAAGAGAAGGTACTTAAGTTACGATTACATGGTAATTGCTTTTGTATGTTTTATTATTTACTTGTTGTGTAACAATAAGACATTCGTAAATTCATTCATTCATTCACCATAATCATAGTTTGTTACAAAGTAAGTAATTAACAAGCCTTGACTGCTGCTCCTGTTGTTACACATCTTCTTTACTTTCAAGCCTTGCTCTGGCAGTAGAAGAAGATGATGATGATAGCATGTGCTGCAAGGTTGATGCTTGAATTACTGTGCTCGGGCTCGAGTCCCGACCTGCTGCCTGGCTTAAAGCAGAAGAAGAAGGAGACTTCCTTACTACTATGCTGCTGCTCCTCCCTAGTTGCCGCAGACGCCTTGGAAGGTGCCCAATCACCCGTGTCGAGCTCACCAGAAAAACAACACCAACCATGATCAAAACCCTGCAATTCAATCAAAACATTCAATGACTTTGTAAATAACAATCAACAACCTTTTACGTTTAATTAGGAGGATTTGGGGTTAATCAGTGTAAAATCGTCATTTATAAATTAAGCTAATTTAATAAGTTACTTGAAACGCGCGTGTGTGTGTGTGTGTGAATTTCCATCCACTTATGAAGGGTAAATTGGAAAAAGGGTGACAACAACGAGATTTGAAACATAAATCGCGGTAAAAAAAAAAACAAAAAAATAACCTTAAAAGGGTAATCGTGTGATTTTGGCTCAAACATAATGATCCAGCACTTAAACTATTCCCTTTTTATTAACAAAAAAGGAAGAAAACTTAGCTCATTTTGTAAACATACTCCTCCATAACCTTATTTCCATGGATTTTGTCCCAAAAAAAATCCTATTTGAACTCACCATCCTAGAAGAAGGGTAAATCGGGAGGTTGCAGCAGCTGGCAACCTTTCACCCAATGCAAGCATACCAGCAAGTACTCCTGACACAATCGATGCCACTGCTGCGCATGTTGACACCACAATTGCCCTCCCATGTTTTAAACCTCGTGTCTTGATCACCAAAACAAAACACATTAAAACCTCCAAAGAGTAGTAGCTGTAAATGAAGTAAAACGAGTGCAAAAGCCTGTTCTTTACTTTGTGGTAAAGAGGAAATATCGATGCTGTAAAAGAAACTACCTGGTAGAAGAAGCCAGTTCCGCTGCAGCAAATACTAATCGCAATGCATATAGGAACCAGTAACGGAGAGAAGCCCTGCTCCAAGAACAAGAATCCCATTTTCGATATCACAGAAGCCATCCTAGATATTCAAGACATGCAACATCCGATAAAATAAACAAAGGAAATGAAATATAACTTTCTTTATATCACACAATTTTTTAGTAGTAGTGTACCCAAATAAGATGCCAGATTCGAGTCCATATATAATTTCTTCCACAACTTCATATTCCACCTGCAAGAGTAATAAACACAATGTCAAATGATTGATCGAATATCAGCATAGCTTCCAACGTCACAAATGAGTATTTACCATCTCCTGTTCTCTGCGTTGACGTTTGTAAATGCGTAGCCATCCATTTAGAAGTATCTGCATCAGTTTCATCGGATATTCAAGGCAAAATCCCAATTTTATGAACCTCAAGAGTAAGCAGTAAAAGAAAGGGAAAATATTAGTGGTCCAAGTGACATCTTGTTTTCAAGATGAGATGGAAAGAAATGGATGTTGATGGATTCAATTTGGTTCCGTATTCTCTATTGTGAAAAGGAACTAAAATGGAAACTGAAGTATTCAGATTTCAGTAAATCAGTAAAATGAAGAAGTCAAACGAACAAACTTTAAGCATTTTGATACCCAATAAGACGTAAAATTCTAGAGATGTTAGTGCAAAATGGTAATGCTAGAATCAATAGGACCCGACAAAACTTAGGTTCACATAAAACTAAGAAGTAGAAACTGTTTTTCTAATAGGCTGCTTAGTGAGTTTTTGTACAAGGCTGGCTAACTCTATCTATATGATTAGAATTTTCATTTGAGCATTATAGATGGTATTTGCAGTAAATGTTATAATTATCTTGAACAGTATAACATGTTATCAAGAAGGTATGTCTTATTGAATGAGGCGAGCGTCTCTTTTGCGCCTCAATTTTTTAGGCGATAATTTGCTGTTGCACCTCAGTGTGCCTTGCGCCTTTGAGAACATTGTGTCAAATTCAGGTTTACGTTAAGACTAGAAATAACAACACTCTGATACTAGATTACTAGAAACAGCTTGGATAAGATACCTACAAACACGATGGCAACAATGAACACGAGCCATGGTAAATGCAGAATAGATATTGCAGGAGACTGTTGTTCCTCACCTCCAGCACCAACTCCTGAAAAACATTATCGATATGTTCACCGATTGGAGCAGTAAAGATTAGTGTTTGTGAAAATGAAACAATTACCAAATTTGATTACCTATGGTGCCAATACCCGCGAGGGTTATTCCCATCCAGTCAATCACATTCATTACTTCTTTCAGATAAAAGTGGGAAAAAACTGAAAGAATAGCAAGACCGCATCCAGAAACTGGTTGTATTACTGATACCTGAAAGTATAAATCAAGACCTAAACCATATTAAATAGCAGAAAGCACATTTGCCCAGTGGGATAAACTACAAGAGGCTAATTAACTCTTCAATTCATAGTTCATAGATAATAAAAAGTAAAAAGCTAGAGAATATTTGTTACAATGACTGGCATGAATCTAAAGCACTTACAGGAGCTAAGGACAAGGCCCTCAACATCAACATGGCTCCGAATATATCCATAACAAAGCCTATGAACCATATTTTGTTAAGAGCATATGCCCTTATAACCTGCATAAGGTAAATAAAAAAAGCATATACCAGTCAGAACTAGAACCACCAAGACAACCAAGATGAACTGTTACAAAACCTCTTTTTTTAAGGAAAACAAAATATTCTTTGAAATGGAAGGCACAACCCAATCATCCCTACTATAAAATGTTCAAATTGAACAAGAACATATTAACTAAACTGAAGATCGCATGCATAGAACCTAGCAGTATATTTAACTGAATCCAGTAAAAGAACACAACAATGAGTTCATACATCATGCTTACAAAGTGTATACATTCAAAGTGCTTAAAACTCTACTAGACTATTGCCGATGTAGCCACATTCACAAATGCACAGCAAAACCAAGTGCCTAGTGTTTTTCTTGAAGTGATTAACGTTTGAAGCCTAACATTTCTAATTTATATATCAGTGCAGGGTGTGCGTATATTAGTACGACCTTAAAATCCAAGATCGTCTTAGTATTGCGCTTGCGTCAATAAGAAATTATGTCATTCAATTTCTTAAACCAAATTGAATTAATTAAAGCAAGACTAGATATAAACGACAACTGAAGCTAATTCCTTCCTGCGGGCGAAGAAACCTATTCAATCCGCTAAGGTAATTTGATTGAGATAGCAACGTATAGCCAAATTCCCATTTGGGTTATTTGAAATTGTCTAGATCATCACGAATCCTGAACCACCAACCAAATCACAATAGAAGCAAGAACCTTGAGCTTGAACGAAAGAGGAGGAAGAATAACGGTGCCCTTCTTCTGAAGAACCTTCCCGATGTTATTGCCTGCCGTTGCCGCCAAAGTCAGAATAATTGCCTCCCACATATTGCTCTTTCCAATCTGGGTCTCGCAGAACGGAAATGCAAGAACAAGAATAAAGAGACGGTGTGAGCTTTTCCTCGTCGATATTAGCTACAGGAGGAGGCAAGGAATGTTGCCACAAAGGTGGAACTTTTCCTCGTCGATAAAGAAGCTCGCTTGACCCCTCCCTCCCTGAAGCCGTTGATTTTCCTTTGGAGTCGTCGTGATTAGATTTGGGTTCGTACCAAGGCCAGAACCTAAGCCGCCGTAGATCTAGTTGAAGAAGTCAAACCCAGGTCACAAAATAGAAGATTAACACACAAAAAATACTCTTAGATTAAAGTCAGAGACCATTTAAATTTGAATTAATATATATATATATATATTGGTCATATTTGGTTAGTTACATTTCTCATTTGTATATGTGTTGTTTGGTTCGAGTATGAGCTTTCAAATGTCTAAATACTCTTTTTAAATTCATTCTTTATCGTATTTTTCATGTCTTCATTAAATTCAACAAGATTTTCATTAAAAAAAAAAAATTTTAATTTGTTTCATTTTATCCAGAAATCAAATCCAATATTAGAAAATTTTAAATTAATAAAAAAAAAAGATCTTTTGAATAAAAAATTGCAAAATAAATCGTGATGAATGCTGCAGAAAGAATCAAACTAAAGTTGCAGCCACTAAAGAGCCACCATGCCAAGAAATGGAAAGCTCGTTGTACAGACAAATAATTATCTACAAAAAAAGAAACATAATTAATATTATTTATTATATCATTCAAATTAGCTAAATTAAGTTGAAGATTAGCTGAAGTGCATTGAGAGTAGGGACAAAAGACCTCCTATTCGCATGGTTGATTATGTTGCTTCGTCTTCATCTGATGTTTATCCCATTTTTTATGATAATATTTCTATTTTCAAGTTTGTAGAACATGTATCATATGCAGAGGCTGCACATGATCCTTATAAAGTGAAAGCTTTGGTAAATGAGATTTCTGTCTTGGAGGAAATCACAATTGTGATATAGTTTCACTCCAGCTGGTAAGAAACTTATAGGATCTAAATGAGTTTTTGAAGTACAACTCTGATGGTACTTCAGAGAGATATAAAGCTAGGTTGGTTGCTAAGGGCTATAAATAGCAGTTTTGCATTGATTATTATGAAAATTTATCTCATGTTGTGAAAATGGACACTGTTATATTAGTCTTGCTTTAGCTAATTCTAAAAAATAGTCACTATTCCAAATAGATATTTTCAATGTTTTTTTGCGGAGATCTATCTGTTAAGTATATATGTCTTTGGCACAAGGTTTTTATAATTAGGAGAAGTATTATGGTAGTCAAAACTTGGATTGTAGATTACAAAATATTTGTATGATTTAAAGTAAACTTCTAGACATTGAAATTTGAAATTGACTGAATCCCTTTTTACATGTTTGGTTATTATCAGTCTTTATATGATTAGTCCTAATTTTTTATTAAAAAAATGGTTATCTGATTGTTGTTTTGTTACTTTATGTGCGTAATTTACTTATTACTGGAAACAATAGTAAATTGATTGCTGAGTTAAAAAATATGTTGGAAATGAGTTTCAAAATGAAAGACTTTGGGGAATTACAGTATTTTCTAGGTATTGAGGTTGCTAGGTCTGAAAATGAGATTTTTTGTTCCAACAAACATATGATTTAGAATTAATTTCCGAGGTTGGTTTGGCAGGTTGCCCTATGGAAGTTAATGTAAAATTTACAAGCAAATAATATATGATGGTGCTTCGAGTATAAATTTGAATGATCATGTTCTAAGTGATGTGTGTTGGAAATTATAGTACTTGTGTCGCCCTTTATAGGAGCCCGTTAACAATGCATAACTGAGTGTGAGTTAATTAGAAGCAACAAACCCATTAATTAGGCATATGTTTCGAATTAATTAGGAGTTAGGGCCCTATTGGGCTAGCTCATTAACTAGAATGATTAAGGTCCATTGATTGGACCATTATAAGGTAATTCGACCGGCTCATAATTAGGTATACTTGGTGGTCAAGTTTTGACCATCTAAGATTAAGAAATGTGAATATTATCTTTAAAGATATATTTAGTAAATTCAATATATTATTTAATATAGGGAAAAAAAAATATACATCATTAATGATAGTATATATTTAAAAGGAAATAATATATTGTTTAATATATTATATTATATTTAGAGTGAATAAGTAGTAGTAGAAGATTATATATAGCTATAAAGGGAATTAAATATATATATATATATATATATATATATATATATATATATATATATATATATATCTATCTTAGAAGATTAAGATCTTGGAAACAAATCACATCCCCCTATAAATACCTAGTTCGGCCGAAATCATCATTGATATTTCTTGGTGTGCAAATTAATATTCACACAACAAATAGTGAAAGATAGTTGTCTGAAACTAGTAAAACCCTAGTTCATCCCTTCCTTCTGTGAGGTTTAGTCGGTGGAGACTTATCCTCCTTTTGTGTTAAGAGCAAGATTGGAGGACCCCGTCTGACAAGCCGCGATACAACCTACGTTCAGGATCTTGGAGAAGGATGAAAACACCAAAGGATCCGTGAGGATAATCTCACCAACACCTATAAGTTTTCTTGATGAATTACTTGTAGTTACCGATTATCCAATGGTCTTTTCCTACAATGTGTCCTCTTTCAGAAAACTGATAGGAAAACTTATTTATTTAACTCTTATCAGACATGACATAGCTTATTTTGTGCATCAGTTAAGTCAATATTATACAAGAGCTAAAGTTGTCCCATTAAGATGCAGCTTTGAAAATTGTTAGGTATATTAAGTTGGAGCTTGGTAAAGATATGCTTCTATTTGCTGATAATAATGTTGAATTATTTGCCTTCTGTTATTCAGATTGGGCTCATGTTCTGAGACAGAGAGTCATTGCAAGTTATGCGAAATATGCAGTGATCGAAGACTTGCATGGAAGAAAATATATGAATTATGATCCATTACCAACCATAAAAACTTATTTCCATTCTATTAATATGGACAATCACTTTTCAAAATGACATGTACATTTGGAGCTTCTTCTAATGGAAACACCTCCCTCTTTAATCTTTAACACATCTTTCCTCTATTTAAAAAACATCTCATCAGTTGGTTTCAACTTTTCACCTTACCAAAAATACCCCTAAAAACAAATCCAATCCCTAAAATACCCCAAATAGTTCTCGTCCCAATTTCTCTTCACCCATCGCAAACCCCCAAAATACCTCACACGTCAGTCAAATTCTTCCAACCTTGCTGTAACGCTCTTTCACGGCTACTGCTTCACTTCTAATACCCCTAGGTGAAATCGGTGCTTCACTTAGACCTACTATAGCTTTTCCCTTCTCATACGTTACATCTATTGTTCTTCCTTTTTCTACGTTTGTTTATGAGAAATTTACCAAAATAAGCATATTTTAAATTAAAAATACAAATTAGGCCCCGGAAATTAAAAATTTCACAAATAGGCAAACCCTAGAATCTCATTCAAGGATTTGACCAGGTCAATTTTTTTTTTTAACTAAAGCATTTTTGGTCTTCTCTCTCATTCACTCATCTCACTTCTCACGTTTTTTCTCTCCACGACCGCCCTTGCTGTGCCTGACCACCCGCTCCGCCGCGCCACACGCCGCAGGACAGCTGCTCTGTCACGCCACCGCACCCGCCAGCCAGCCCGCGATTCGTCGAGCCCCTCCACCCCTAAACCCGCCGGAAGCTCCACCACTCCGCCTCGTCGTTGCTTCGCCGTCGTCCCGCTAGCAACGGCTCGCCGGAGGTAGCCAATTTTGGACAAGTAAGGTCGCTCACCGGAGTAGTTCCAAATCCAAAACCCTAACTTTAGAATTTAGAGCAATTACCCAATTTGAGGTAAATTGATGCTATTTTTTTTTAATTATTAACAATTTTAGTGTTTAATTGTTGATTGGTTTGCATAATTGCGATTAAATATGCATTATTTAGATCATTATTAGTCAATTTGAGGTAAATTGATGATATTTTCTTTAATTATGAAAAATTTTAGTGTGTAATTGTTGAATGGTTTGCATAATTTTGATTAATATGCATTATTTGAAGTGGCTGTCAAAATAATGTTTTTTTTTTATTTGAAGGAACAAGATTCTAAGGTTTGTATTTTAAATATTAGGATTAATTTAAATGTTGGATGTTCTTTTTAAATATTTTTTATTAAAATGCTATGAAAATTTTTTTAAAAAAATTTAAGTCAAACGCTTTTGGTCAAACCCTAGAATGGGATTCGAGGGTTTGACTGGAGTCTTCGGTCAAACCCTCGAATGCCATTCGAGGGTTTGACCGAGGGTTTGCTCAGATTTGACATTTCCAACTTAGTGTGCCTATTTTTGTATTTACCAATTAAAATATGCTTAGTTAGCAAATCAACTCTTGTTTTATCTATACTTCTAAAAATGCTTTAAATGGACTCTATCAAGCCGTGCTGTTGTACCTCTACTATTGAAGAATACTCCATTTTTTAACATCCAAAAATGCTGCAACATGAGAAATCGTGATTTACTGGCAAAAAAAAAAAAAATATGAAGTGAGTTCCTTTTGTTATGACAATAGTTTCTCATGAGGTATTTATATATAGCATTGTGGCTCTTCACATATAGTAAAATATATGTCCTCTTTGAATATCTGCTTGCTCTAGACATGTTAGTTGAATTAGTGGTTAGTGGTTACTGCTTAATGATCCTAAGGATTGGTAAATCATCTTTTTTTTTTTGTTATTATTATGTCATGTGATGCTGATAAAATAGAATCATTAACTTTTTTTGGTAAGAGAAACATTAACTTGTATCTATGCAAAGTAGATATTGCTGTATTTGACAGGAATTTGATGCACAGAAATATTAAATATTAGACATCACCTAGGGCTATCCTAAAATGCATAGAAGAGTACAATCCCAACGTGTGGAATAGCTAGAGAAGGTGAAGACCGACAAAATAATGTATCATTTACTTTGTTGGTAATCTTAAATGTTGTACTTCTTGACAATTTTAAACGATTAAATACTTAAATATGTGAATATATTGACTACCTATTTACTACCAATATGTGAATATACTTAAATTCATTTTACAATTCCTTTTACAGACATGAGTTTATGTGAAAATATATAATACAAAAATGATTCACGTGTCGTACGTGCACGCACGTAAATATTATCTAGTTGGTAAAAAGACAATCTCATTTTCTAAAACTATAATAGCATAATAATATAATGAAAAGTAACAAAATATTGAACGTACAAATCTAAATAGACATAATGTATTTGTCATGGGAAATAATATCAAAGATTTTGCTTGTAAATAGTGTTTTAACTTTTACTTCTCCGGATCGTGCAAGAACTACCCTATATTCATGCAATAGACTTAAAAAAATGATCAGGGTCAATAAATGAAGAGTGTAGTTCCATATTTTAATATCAAAATGTCAAGAGCATAACATTAAGAAACTTGAATGAATGTTATAAAAAATGAAAAATATTTTAAGATTCAATGATAATTTTTGAAGCAATTCTAATACAAAGAAATGTACATATGTACATCATTGATAAGGGATATAAATATGATATGTACCAATAATTCATCTTTATTTCAACACGTCATTGATATTTCTTTTTATCAAGATTAGAAAAGAAACTTATTAGATTATTATTATTATTATATATAGATATTTGTAAACATAAAATAATATTATTTATTAATTTCTTTGTTTTATTTTAAAACATTAGAATGGTGATGCTTGGTTGGACAAACAAGAAGGAATATAGAAATGAGAAGTGGAGAAGCATCTTTCATCGTTCTAGTAGCTACATTTGTTCTCTTTGCAGACTAATTATTTAATTTGTCTTGCTTCGGCAGCTATCATCATGCGCATGTTGGATCAACCCTAGCCGTTCTTTTTCTTCCCAATTTAACTTTGGAATATACTTCTTCTTTTTTTTGTTTTGGGTGAAGAATATACTAGTTGAAAGCAGCGATTAGGGCAGTGAAGTGATACGCAAGTCGCGGTTTTTCTCAAGTAGGTGTAAAATTGAATTAATGGTAAATAATTAAAAACAAAATCAGGAGGGCAGATAATTTTAAAGGATTAATTGAAAATAATTATATTTTATGATTAATTGAAAATACTCCTTTTTTTCCATTTGACTTTAAGGTAAAGGGTTTATGCAATTTTATATAAACAAAAAAATAAAATTTATTTAATTCTATGGTTTTTTTTTTCTACTAGAACTTTGGTTTTTATTTGATTTTCGACACATTTTCATATTTGGAATTTCTTAGGTTGTTATATGGATTAAAAAATAAAAAAGCTAATCACTCTGCACCTTTGGCTTCGGTTTCGGGCTCCGCCACTGAAAGACTCCCTGCTAAGGATGTAAACGAGCCAAGTATCTGGCAATCTCGACTCGACTCACTTTACTCGAGCTTGAGCTCGAACTCGACCGGGCTTCAATTTTTCAAACCCGAACTCGAATCAGTTTCATACTCGACGAGTTCAAGCTCGGCTCGATAAGTTTAAAATTCAATTAAATCATAAATGGAGCACCTTAGCTCGAGCTTGAACTCGACTCGATTAGTTTTTTGTCTCGAGCTCGAACTCGACTCGACTTGAATATACATATATGTAATATTATGTAAAACTCGAATAAACTCGAGCTCGAACTCGACTCGAATAGAAAAAAAAAAGCCCGAATAGGCTCGGGAGCCTCTCGAGTCGAGTACAACTGAACTTGTACTCGACTAGACTTCAGAAAAAGTTTGACTCGAGCTCGACTCGAAATTTACCGTGTCGAATTCGAATATCAACCAAGCCGATTTCGAGTAGCTCGCGAGTAGCTTGACTTGTTTATACTCCTACTACCGGCTTACCAGTAATAATTAATAATTATTAACAAAAGAAAAGTTGGAGAACTTTTGAATTGATCAACCAAAGCTAGCTTTAGTTTATACTCCTTCCACACCTTTCGCTAAAATTCCTTCAAGATATTATAATAAATGCAATAATGCATGAAGAATCCCCAAAAGAAGACTTCAATTATATGCTCCGCAACCGCAAATCAATCTGGAACCCAACGGCCTTTTTTTTGGTCAGTGTATATAATCTGTTACAACTATGGTTATGAGAAGCAATATGATGTAGCGGTTCAGTGCTTATCTATTAACTATAGATTAGATGTTCAAACACCGCTAGTGATTATGAGAATGGAAGAACATTCACGGTTAGTACCATACCTGTTACGGACTGACCCAGGTACATGTGAGATTAATTTAGATGTGGAGCAAGTATATTACGGTGCTGCCCTTCTGATGATGGCCCCTCCTACGACCACCCTGTAAAAATAACGAAGTGCCGATTTTTGCACTTGCCCAAGACCGTATCTAGTAGCTAATGAAGAACTCTTATATATATAACTCTCTTACTCTAAATATGATAGGAGACTCTTACTACTTGTGGTGGTGGATCTTGTTGTGGTGGTGTCTTGCTTCAAATGACTCACTCCTTTTTATAGAGACTAAAGAAATCTCTAAACTTAGAAGTATCTAGACTAAGATCTTCCTAAAAACTCTCTAGAACTTCCTATAATTATTTAATTCCTAGAATTATCTAGACACATACACTAAGTATTAGCCTCTAGATATTTCTTCAACTTGGCCTAATCTCTCTTAGCCCAATCTCTCTTAGCCCAAATCATTAAGTCTTGACCCATGATGTTAAATTAATCTTGGCCCATGTAAGTTATATTTGGTCCATGATGGCAAGTCAATGTTGAATCTTAACACTCCCCCTCAACATTGACTTTCCTTCATGTTTCTACTCGTCAATGTTGCACTCCTGTCTGTGTCGCTCTTGATTCTTCAGTCGTACTTTTCCGCCTCGATAAATTCTTCCATTCTTGTCGATCATATTGAAACTCTTATTTCTCGGCTCAAATTTCCCGCCTTGATAGATCTTCATACTTTCACATATTTCTCTTATCGAGGTCTTCATTCTTCTTACATTGTTTGCTCCACCTTTGATCGAAAAAGAATGGCTTCTTCTGTTGATATCTTCTGACTTTGAAGCACTTCCTCCTTGATTGAGGACTGAACTCTTAGTAGGCGACAAAGTAACTTGTCGACAGTTGTTTTCCATCGTCGGCAGCACGTCTTCAACTCCCTTAGACATCTCCAAGCTCGACTCTTCCTTATCTTCATCTTGAGACAATGACCGGTTCTCAATTGCCGAACTTGCAAGGAAGCGAGAATAAGCGCAAATGCTATTTTTATCTCGACCACGAACTGGCTTAGTGATTGATGTAAAGAAACAAAGTGCCGATTTGCACTTGCCCAAGACCGTATGTAGACAACAAGAGAAGAACTCAAGTGTATGAAGAGAAACACTCTAAATATGCTTAGGAACTTACTTGTATTACTTGACTCACTCACTTACTTGGTGGATGGATACAACAATGGTATGAGCTCCTATTTATAGGGCGTCATGGAAGTCTCTAGCTAGCCTTAGGACAAATCTAGATGAAGAAATCTCTAGAGAATCTCTAGAACCCACTAAGTACCTAGAACTATCTTATTCTAGAGATGTCTTTTACTTAGGCCCAATAATTTAACTAAGCCCAAAATTCATAACCCAAAATTACTTTAAACCCAACACTCCCCCTTAAAGTAATTTTTACTAACTAGTCCTAACTTAGACCGTAAGAATTCAAACTGACCCTTCGAGAGTGTCTTCGTGAAGATATCCGCAACATTCTCATTGCTCCGAACTTCTATCGCGTTGATCGTTCCATCTAGCACCTTCTCCCGAATGAAATGATGTTTAAGTTCAATGTGCTTTGTCCTTGCGTAAAACACTGGATTATTTGCAAGCTTGATGGCGCTTTGATTATCTCCATGAAGTGTAACTGGTTCATTGATAGGCACATACAAATCCTCAAATACCCTTCGAAGCCAAACACATTTTTGTGCTGCAAGAGCAGATGCTTTGTACTCCGCTTCGGTGGTTGATAAAGAAACTGCGTCTTGCTTCTTGCTACACCATGAGATACTCGTGTCTCCAGATAAGAAAACATACCCAGATGTCGATCTTCTATCGTCTGGATCTCCCCCAAAGTCAGCATCCGTAAATCCGCTGATCAAAAAATCAGCTCCAGCCTTGAATAGTAGCCCCATATCCAAAGTGGAGTTAACATACTTCATAATATTCTTTGCTGCTTCTAGATGGGGCTTCCTTAGAGTTTGCATAAACCGGCTAACAAGTCCAACAGAGAAGGATATATCTGGTCTTGTAATAGTTAAGTATAGAAGACTCCCGACAAGGGCACGATAAGGTCGAGGATCGGGTAAAAGAGACCCTTCATCACGTTTAAGATTCACGTGAATATCAAGTGGAGTGGAACGTACCTTTCCGTGCTTAACTCCAAACTTCTCAACCATCCTCCTCGCATAACTTTCTTGAGATAGAAAGATTCCTTCACGCGAATTCTTAACCTCCAGACCTAAAAAGTTGCTTAACTCTCCAAGCTTCTTCATGTCAAACCGAATCGAGAGTTCTTCTTGAAGCCGGACGATTTCCACATTATTGTTGCCAGTGATTATCATATCATCCACGTATAAGAGAACAATCACGTGCACTGCTTCACCTTTCTTGATGAATAATCCAGGATCTGAGTCTGAAGCCGCATATCCGCAAAACTGCAAGTACTGAGCAATCTTCCCGTACCAAGCTCTAGGAGCTTGCTTCAGCCCGTATAACGCCTTCTTGAGCTTACAAACATAATCTGGATGCTCTCGAGAAACAAATCCGGGTGGTTGCTCCATGTATATATTCTTATCCAACTCTCCATACAAGAACGCATTCTTGACGTCGAGCTGCCAAAGCTTCCAACCAAAACGAGCTGCTAGGGCCAAAAGAGCACGTACCGTAGTCATTTTCGCCACCGGACTGAATGTCTCTTCATAGTCTTCCCCGTACTTCTGGGAGAATCCTCGAGCAACCAACCTTGCTTTGAATCTGTCAATACTCCCATCCGCTTTCCGTTTAATTCGGTAGACCCATTTGCACGTGACTGGTTTAACACTATCTGATTTCGGGACTAAATCCCAAGTCTCGTTCTTTATGAGGGCACCCATCTCTTCATCCATAGCAGTCTCCCACTCTTTTATACCCTTAGCCTCGTCGTATGATAATGGTTCTTCTTCATCTACTGGCCCTGCAAAGAAGCGCGAATATGTAGTGACAAAATTTTCATCCTGATACCGAGCCGGCTTAGTGATTGATCTCCTCGGTCGTTGGTTTGTCACCGGTTCATCCTCTGCTTCTCCATGCAAAACTTCTTGAGGACTCTGGCTCCTTTGAGGAGTTGGGCTCCCTCTTTCTCCATGACTTGGGCTCCCCCTTTCTCCACGCTCCTCTCTTGAAACAGTTTCCTCTCTTGATGAATATGGAAGACACATCGACTCCTCGTAAGAAGAATTATCACTTCCATGCTCGACTCGTCTGCTTTCCCCGTAATATGACGATACTTCATCGAATACGACGTCTCGTGACACGACATATTTGACAGTCTGGGGATCCATGCACCTCCATCCCTTCATCCGCTCATCGTATCCCACGAAAATGCACTTCTTCGCCTTCTGGTCCAGCTGACTCCTTTGGGACTCCGGAACATGAACATAGCAGACTGACCCGAAGATTCTGAAATGCTTAACAATGGGCTTTTCTCCATGAAGAAGCTCGTAAGGAGTTTTCATATTATTCGGGCTAAGTGGCATCTGATTTATCACGTAAGCTGCACATTTCATACCTTCCGCCCATAGTGCTCTAGGTAAACTTTTGTCGTGCAACCAACTCTTACAAGTCTCCGAAAGATGCCGAATCTTCCGCTCCGCAATGCCATTCTGCTGAGGTGTCTCCGGACATGAAAACTCTCTCTTAATGCCATGTTGTCGACAAAAAGAGAAAAACTCATTCGACATGAATTCGCCTCCATTGTCTGTCCGCAAAGTTCTAATCTTTGCATCAAGTTCACCCTCCACGGTCACTTTGAACTCCTGAAACTTGGAGAATGCTTCTGACTTGTGTTTGATGAAATAAACCCAAGTATACCGTGAGAAATCATCAATGAAGAGCAGCATATAATGAGATCCTGAATAAGATGGAGTTCGTGTTGGACCCATCACATCACTGTGGATCCGTTCCAGGGGAGCCTTGCACCGAGATGTAGATAAGTCAAATGGGAGCCTATGAGATTTCCCATATTGACATCCTTCACAAACCCTTCCATCGTCAATAGTCAAATTTGGAAGGCCTTTAACTAGCTCCTTTTGCACCATCACCTTTAGCTTAGTCATATTTACATGACCAAGTCTCCTGTGCCAAAGATATGCACTGTCGTTGCTGCTCATCTTCTCCACATAAGATCTTGAAGCTGATAGGACGTATACATCATTTACTCGTGCAACCGTGTGAACGACGTCCGCCTTTAACGTTTTAATATTTCGAAGAAACTTCACATCTTTTGGACCAAATAAAACATAGTTACCTTGGTCGACTGCATTCGCCACGGATAAGAGACTCTTCTTCACCCCGGGAACATGATACACATTATTTAGCTTGATTGGCCCGCCATCGTTACTATCGATAACAACAGTGCCTTCCTTCTCGACGTGGTGAACCGTATTGTCTGCAGTGATGATAGCCTCCTTTCCTTGGTGGCGTCGGAGATCCGAAAATTGCTTTTCGTCCCCTGTGAGATGATGACCACAACCAGAATCAACAATCCACTCTGTTTCAAGACTCCTGGCTGCGAGCGCGGTTGTGGAGGTGGCCTCTGCGAGAAAGCATTTTGCCCATTCTTCGTCTTCGGTTGAGACCTTAGACTCTACGACATTGCCCTCCTTCAGTTTTACCCTGCAGTTCTTTTTTAGATGTCCAGGTTTCCCACATCGATAACAGTTGAAGTTTCTCTTGCTTGACTCCACCATTCCTTCATCTCTCTTTCTATCATCCTTCTCCTTAGCATGTCTCTTGAAGTTCGGACGTCTTTGAGCTACGAACGCGCTTTGATTATCCTCTAGCTTGACCCCAGCCATTTTCTTAGCCAATGACTCTTGCGAGGCTAGAAGATTCTCGAACTCCTCCAAGGATGGTTGTTAAACCCACCCTTGGATTGATGTGATAAACGGTATATATTCTGGGCGTAATCCTCGAATAATACACCGTTTTATTTGGGCCTCCGAGATTTTCTCATCCGGGTTGAGAAGATTGATTTCCGAACACAAGTTCTTAACCTTTAGAAAGAACTGTGCAATTGAGGACTCACCTTGTTTTGCATTTGCTAAATCGGTCTCCAACATCTGTAGCCGAGCTTCATTCTTCTTGTTGTACAGCTGGTCTAGCGTCTTCCAGATCGAACTCGCAGAGGTGCAACGAGATATATTTTTAAACACCACTGACGATATCGACCTCTTCAAGCCAAACTCCGCCTTGGCATTCCTCCGCTTCCAGCTCTTGATCACTTCACCGTTTGCAGCTGTCTCCTCCGGCGCGATGGTTTCGCTCCCTCCAACGACGTCCCATAAGTCTTCACTCACAAGATACGACTCCATGCAAGACTTCCAGATTCGGTAATTGGACGTGTTGAGTAACTCCATACCAGTTCCAGCTACACGGCCGACAACATCCATATTTAGAGTATCCAAGTTCTTCAATCCCGATCTTGACTCGTACCGCGCTATTACGAGAGTGGCTCTGATACCATGTAAAGAAACAAAGTGCCGATTTGCACTTGCCCAAGACCGTATGTAGACAACAAGAGAAGAACTCAAGTGTATGAAGAGAAACACTCTAAATATGCTTAGGAACTTACTTGTATTACTTGACTCACTCACTTACTTGGTGGATGGATACAACAATGGTATGAGCTCCTATTTATAGGGCGTCATGGAAGTCTCTAGCTAGCCTTAGGACAAATCTAGATGAAGAAATCTCTAGAGAATCTCTAGAACCCACTAAGTACCTAGAACTATCTTATTCTAGAGATGTCTTTTACTTAGGCCTAATAATTTAACTAAGCCCAAAATTCATAACCCAAAATTACTTTAACCCCAACAATTGATCTTCCTGATCCTTTCTTCACCACTTGTTTATCATCGGCTTCTCCATGGACGTCTCCGTGAGGATTTGTACTCCCCCTTTTTCCATGACCCTTCTTTGAAGAAGTCTCCTTATTTGAAGCTGGTATCACGAACATGTCGTCTACTCGCTCTCCGATGTGACTACGTCCGCCTTGATCATCTCTAAATTCTTAAGAAATTTCACATCATTTGGACCAAATAAAACGTACATACCAGAATCAACTGTGTTTGCCATTGAAAGGAGATTTATCTTCATCCCGGGAACATGATAAACACTATTGAGCTTGATCGATGTCCCACCGCCACTGTTGATCACAACAGTACCTTCCTTCTCAACATGGTGAAAATTATCATCCGCCGTGACTACAACTTCTTCTCCTTCATGACGGCGAAGATTCGAAAGTTGCTTCACATCTCCAGTAAGATGATGACCACAACCGGAATCGACAATCCACTCATTTCCCAAGTTTCGAGCGGTGAATGCACATGTGGGAGTGTTCTTGGCAAGAAAACATTTTGCCCATTCTTCATATTCGGTTGAAGTCTTAGATTCCACCATGTTACCCTCCTTCAGTCTGGTCCGACAATTTCTCTTCAGATGTCCAGGCTTCCCACACCGGTAACACTTGAAGTCTTTCCTGCGAGACGACTCCACATTCCCACCACCCTTTTTCCTGGCATTATTCTCCTTACCTGAGCCACGAACGCGCACTGATCTTCTTCTAGCGTTATTCCGGCTATTTGCTTAGCCAACGACTCATGTGAAGCTAGAAGGTTCTCAAACTCTTCCATAGATGGTTGTTGAACCCACCCTTGGATCGACGTAACAAACGGTATATACTCAGAACGTAATCCCTGAATAATTGACCGTTTTATCCGCGCCTCCGAAATTGGCTCCTCCGGGTTGAGAAAATTAATTTTCGAACACAAATTCTTCACTTTTAGAAAGAACTGAGAAATCGAATACTCACCCTGTTTCGCATTCGCCAGATCCGTCTCCAACATCTGTAACCGCGCCTCGTTCTTCTTATTGTATAGCTGGTCTAGCGTCTTCCAGATCGAATTTGCATAGGTGCATCGTGAGATATTCTCAAACACCGCTGACGATATCGACATCTTCAAGGCAAACACTGCATTGGCATTCCTCCGCTTCCAGCGCTTGAGTTCTTCACCGTTTCTGGCGGTCTCCTCCGGGGCGGTTGTATCACTGCCTCCAACGATATCCCACAAATCTTCGCTAATGAGATATGACTCCATGCAGGACTTCCAAATCCGGTAATTGGACGAGTTCAATAGCTCCTTTACTTGTCCAATCACGCGACCGGCATCATCCATATTTAGAGTTCACAAGTTCTTCAATCCCGATCTTGAATCTCTCCACGTTACCGTTAATGTGGCTCTGATACCATGTAAAAATAACGAAGTGCCAATTTTTGCACTTGCCCAAAACCGTATCTAGTAGCTAATGAAGAACTTTTATATATATAACTATCTTACTCTAAATATGATATGAGACTCTTACTACTTGTGGTGGTGGATCTTGTTGTGGTGGTGTCTTGCTTCAAATGACTCACTCCTTTTGATAGGAGACTAAAGAAATCTCTAGACTTAGAAATATCTAGACTAAGATCTTCCTAGAAACTCTCTAGAACTTCTTATAATTATTTAATTCCTAGAATTATCTAGACACATACACTAAGTATTAGCCTCTAGATATTTCTTCAACTTGCCATAATCTCTCTTAGCCCAAATCATTAAGTCTTGACCCATGATGGTAAATTAATCTTGGCCCATGTAAATTATTCTTGGCCCATAATGGCAAGTCAATGTTGAATTTTAACACACCCGCAGGAAACTAAAAAATACTATAGTTGCTGAGACTAATTAACTGTTAAAGCGAACTGAATTCTGTTAAAAATACCACCTTGAGTCCTTGACGAAGGGGATTATCTTAACCTTAACTTTCTTAGCATAAAATTGCAGAATTATCCATCAATAATATGTCTAAAAAGGATGTCGGGTACCTAGTTTTCATGTTTTGATTAATTGGCTTTTGAAAAATTCATTTTTTACTTCAACTTTTTTTTGTTGTTGCAACATGCTATAGATATTTGTATTAAACATCTCATTTTGTTGATTACTGCAATCTAATAACTCTGCTCGACTAAGGAATAAAAAGTGCAAAAAAAAAAAAAAAACGTAATTACTATATCACAACAAGAAATCTACATATTCGTGAGAAATCTTCTTATAAGATAAAATAAAGATTTGTAAGGGAAATACTAAAAATATTTTGTAAATATAACCTTCCTACAATTTTTCAATAGAGAGATTTATAAGGGATTATTTTTCTTGAAAATTATATTCACAACTTGCTGATTTTTTTTACTGGATAGCCGCAGTAAATAAAAATGGAATGTCTAATACAAACATTTAATGAGTGATGTAATACAATAAGTAAATATTAGCCGCCTAACAGGAAAAAAACTGAAGTACAAATTTATCGAAACTCAGTTCATATACTTTTTTTGGGGCCATGCAAACCTAGTTCTTATATACTTTTAAAAAAAAATATCCTATAAAAAAGGCTCTATGAAAACTTGACACATTCATAACAAGATTAAAAGAAGGGTTAAGAACACAATAGGGGCCTGAATGTTTGCCCATGTTGCCAAAAGGGGTCTGAATTGAAAAAACGTATTATTAAAGGCCTGAATTTTGAGTTTTGTGTATAAGTGAGGTCTCCGTCCAAATTTTCTGTTAAAAGTAACGGAAAGTGGTCACATGCCAAGCATGTGACCAAAAATAATTTGAAAACCCGAAAATGCCATTTGACCAAAGTGGGTCTCTTATAGGTTTGACCTAAAATGACGAAAATACCCTTTAAGCCACCACAGCTCCGGCGACCACCACCACCCGACTCCGGCGACCACCACCGACCTCCGGCGACCACCACCGGCCTCCGGCGACCACCTCCGACCTCCGGCGACCACCGAAAAGCTCCGATCGGAGCCAAAAAAGCTCCGATCGGAGCTTTGGAGCTCCGGTCGGAGCCACAAAGCTCCGATCGGAGCTCTGTGGCTCCGATCGGGGCCACAGAGCTCCAGATCGGAGCTCTGTGGCTCCCGATCGGAGCCACAGGGCTCCAGATCGGAGCTCTGTGGCTCCGATCGGGGCCACAGAGCTCCAGATCGGAGCTCTGTGGCTCCCGATCGGAGCCACAGGGCTCCAGATCGGAGCTCTGTGGCTCCGATCGGGAGCCACAGAGCTCCGATCTGGAGCCCTGTGGCTCCCGATCGGAGCCACAGAGCTCCGATCTGGAGCCCTGTGGCTCCCGATCGGAGCCACAGAGCTCCGATCTGGAGCCCTGTGGCTCCGATCGGGAGCCACAGAGCTCCGATCGGAGCTTTGTGGCTCCGACCGGAGCTCCAAAGCTCCGACCGGAGCTCCAAAGCTCCGATCGGAGCTTTTTTGGCTCCGATCGGAGCTTCGGAGCTCCAATCGGAGCTTTTTTGGCTCCGATCGGAGGCCGGTGGTGGTCGCCGGAGGCCGATGGCGGTCGCCGGAGCCGGGTGGTGGTCGCCGGGCGGTGGCCGGAGCGTGGTGGCCTTAATTGCATAATTAGTGTGTAGGGGTATTTTAGACATTTCACATTTTATTAATTAAATTGATAAATTGTATAATAATTACAAAAGGGTATTTTTGTCTTTTCACGTGAATCTGTTAGATTTAACAGAAAATTTGGACGGAGACTTGAAAAAACACAAAACTCAAAATTCAGGCCCTTAATAATACGTTTTTTCAATTCAGACCCCTTTTGGCAACATGGGCAAACATTCAGGCCCCTATTGTGTTCTTAACCCTTAAAAGAATGTTAGAGAACGAGGTGACAACCCTCTTCAAGGAACCTTCATTGATGGGATCCAACATTTGTCAATGGTTCTCTAATTGGCCAATTAGAATTGTTAATTGGGTTTAGTAATTCTTATTATTATTAAAGAAAAGAATATATACTCTAAGCATCATCACTCTTAATGATACTCAACTTTGGTTAGTTTCCTCTCAATTAATTCCCTCTGTTTCATAGGAGGGAGCTTGCCAGCTGCCATTAGGGGGTTTGCTTTGGGAGATTTTGCATATAACTATTCAATTGTTTATAAGGCAGAAATTTTCATTTAGAATAAAAGTTTATGGTGCTCCAATTTACAAAATATTTTTTATATTATGCAAGTTAATGACTACTTTTCTAAATAAATATAATTTTGTTGGATCAAGTTAAATAATAACACGTGAAGAAATCAATAATTAAAAGTTTAAAATTAATTTTAGAGTTTCTTATCCCAAATACGTTGTATTATACCATGTGGCACAGCCGGTTAGTATAAACTTTATATCACACTAGAAAAATCCACGACATAAAATACTATTATTTAATTTTAACGTCTACAAATATATTAGTTACTTTTAATTTATTGTAATATTATTTGATCTTAAATATGTAATCGAAGAGTCATAAATTTTTCTAAGGTACGATGATTTACTAACAGTTTTTTCATGTGAAAGTAGATGTGAAGACCTTGCGAATAACAATATGAATTATATATTTGTAATTTACGCACACCGCTGCAATACTTTAACACGATTTTTTATATACGAATAGTCAAACGCAAAACGCGGGTTATTGAATAGTTTTTAAGAAAAAATAAAAATTAGGGCATAAAGTTGGGTTACTTTATATAAAACAAAGGAGAAGGCTTTATACTCAATAATGTTCCTTTTCCCAATATTATCCAATATGATATTGTATATATCAAGAAGATGCGCACAATCAATAATAGATAATAATGTAGTAAGAACCAAACGAACAAAACAAATAATATTATAGTGAATGAAATGGGAAACCAACTTTTCTCAAACTATATATAAAGGGGAATAGAGCCTTCTTCTCTTCTCAGATACAGCCACAATTCAAATCAACAGCCAGTGTTGGATGTTTCAGATTAGGAGGCTCGCTGAGGAGGCATTCCGAAAAGGGTAACGAATTGGAGGTGACAGAAGAGAGTGAGCACACATGGTTGTTTCGTGCATGGCGCTTCATGCTCGAAGCTATGCGTGCTCACCCTCTTTCTGTCACCCCTATTTCTTTTATAAGATTGCTTACCCAATTTCAATTTTGAGTCGGGATCGTTAATGTCAGTTTATTTTACAAGATAGTATTCTCACCGAGATCCGAATTCAGTTCGCTCCTAAAAATTGTAACTCAACTCCCTGTACCTCTAATCCTCTTTCTCTTAAAATAGTCAGGCATGTATTGATGCAACTCTGCCTTTTTTTTTAATATACTAGGATATTCTAAACATAATAAACTTTTATTTCACAGCAATACTCTTTTTCCAACTCTTTTTCTATCGCCAAAGAACATAATAAATCGATTGAGCCCATAATTAAAAAACGGGTATAGCCTTAGCACAGGTCTTCCAATTTGCATTCTGAAGCAGAGGTGGCACCTATATCTCCGGCCCGGTTTGGTTTATTTGGAGTTGAGTTAATATTATACCAAAGTTAAGACATAATTTGTTTTTTTTTTTTTTTTTTTCTTTTTCAAAGACATAATTTGTTGAATCAATAACACTATATATATTGTTGTATATTAGATCCAAATTAAACCACCACCACTTGTATGTTGGAAAAAAAAAAACACCACTTGTATTAATGTTTTATCAATCAGGTGTGTTCAATAAAGAGTGTGAGTCGTATGCACACTCTCTGTAAAGGCATGTTTGATTGGATGTATTAAGAAATACTAACACATATCTTTGTTAATACTTTGTTCGTTTTGCTTTGGTATTAGTATTAACTAATATATGGGTATTAACTAATAATCATTTCTATAGTAAATTATATATTAACTAAGCCTCCCAAAAATGATGTATTGTTTAATACATAGTGCCTAACGATCAAAATACCCATATCCATACTTAATATATATAATAACTCCGCCGACTTCGGGCCGTCTCCGACAGTTTCGGTCCGGGCCCCGGCGGGTTCGGATTGAGTCCCGACATGTTCGGATCGGGCCTATGCGGATTTGGGACGTACCCTGGCGGTTTCGGGACGTACCCTGGCGGATTCGAACCCCGACGGGTTCGGTACGTACCCGACGGTTTCGGGCCGGATCCCGGTGGGTTCGGTACGCACTCCATTGGGTTCGGGTCGGTCCCAATAGTTTAGGTTTGGGCTAGCACGAGTTCGGGTCGGACTCAGACGTGTTCGACTCGTAACGAGTTCTATTCGGGCCGGGCCCCGACGAGTTCTGGACAGACTTTGTCTACCTTGGACCTGTGGTACTTTTACATAATTGAAGTTACTTTTTCTATAATTTTTTTAAAATATTCTTATGCAAAAATATAATCTCATTAAAAAATGCATATATGGCTATTTTTGCCTTTTAGTAATTGTATTAGGATATCCTAATGAGGGGTGAGACAGTCCGGTCGGACCGGTTTTTTAACTATTTCGGTCGGGGTCCAGTTTTTTCAGTCCGGATTTTTTAGCAAAAAAATCCGTATAGAAAAAATTAAACTATCCATGTATATTACGGCTTTTTGGTCCGGTTTTCGGTTTAAACCGAAAATCCGAACATAATAATCAATATTTAAAATATCTCCAATTTTCACACATAGACAACGATAAAGTACCCGTTAATTAAATTATATAGAATAAAAAACAAAATTTCATACAATTCACATTTAGAAAATATATTCAAAGTTTCAAAATAAATAAAAAATGAGGAATATGAAACTCTTGTGAATTTTTGTTTTTGGCCGAAAAAAGTTATATTTATTCAAAACAAACTCGAAACATTACATCAATGCGGTAAATTTTCCAAGTCTAACAATAAAAGAAAAGTAAAAGAGGATGGGGGTTTAGTAACCCAATTACTAATGCACATCCCCTTTCTAGATTGTTTTGCAATACAGTCTGCGCACATATTCGCATCTCGAGAAATCACTCTACATGACACCGATGGGATAGTACTCGCCATATGCATTGCATTGTCGACCGTTGTCTTAATCCGCCTGTCAATCACCTCCGTAGGAGACTCGATTCGTCTAACAACAGTGGAAGAATCTGTTTCGAGCACCACAGTAGTCCAAGCTTCTTGAGTAGCCAACCGAATGCCTTCTTGTATCGCTCTAGCTTCGAGAAGTAAATCACCATTTTCCTTCGTTCTTCTATTCAATCCCGCCACTACTTCACCCTTGTAATTCCTCGCAATAACCGCTATGCCACCCATTTGGCTTGTCTCATCCCATGAGGCATCGCAATTGATCTTGACTTGGTTCGGTCGTGGGGGTTCCTAATGTCGTGGTTTCTCTTGACGGCATACTCTTTGTCTTGCATTCTTTTTACTTTTGCTCTCCCAATATTCTTTATGATCCCTAAAGCAATTTGAGACGATGCATTGAGGATTAGGCATTTCATGTGCGAACAAAGCTCGCCAAATCCCCCAGCAAGTGACTCCACATAGTGACCAAACCCGACTTTGTTCATCTTTTGACAACCCCGTGCTTGAACGAAACCTCGTCATCCATTCTTCGATCGTAACATCTTCGGAATTTACACTTCTAGCATGCATTAAGGCAAACCAGACCGGTCTCATCCATGAGCATTGAAACAACATATGCTCCGTGGTTTCCGGTTGGTTACGAAAAGGGCACGTCGGATTAATGTCCATACCTCTCCTAGCCAAATTCACTTTTACTGCAAGTGCATTTGAAAGCAAACGCCATAAAAACGATTTTACCTTCGGATGGATCTCCATAGTCCAAATACTCTTCCACGTTCCTTTATTCGGTCGATGAACACTTGGTCCCTCTTGGTTTCTTTGACGTGTTATCACATCTAGTGGTTTTATAGCCCTATATGCCGACCTCACTGTCATAGCTCTACTCCTTTCATAAGGCCAAACTAGTGTGTCTATTGTTTCCACCATAGGGAGTTGAACCGAAGTAATTGCCATGGCTTCTCTCCCTTGAATTAAGTCCGCCACGGATGATAGGTCACAGGTACGTGATTCCAAGTTTAACAATTCACCCACCTTCATGTTCCTCCTATCCAAGTCAACATATGCAGGATTAATGCATGATGATTCCAAGTTCCAAATCCACTTGTCTCCAAAGACCTTGACTCTTTACCCATTTTCGATCTTCCATAGCCCATGATCTAAAAGAGTGTTTCGACCATCCAAGAGGCGCCACGCCCACGATGCCCTTCCCCCCTTTTTCGCATTAGAAAAATCTTCATTATGAAAGTAGATCCCTTTGAGTAGCCTGACCCAATAAGCATCTGGGTTCTGCTCTAATCTCCAAGCCATCTTCGTTAGGAGCGCACGATTGAAAGACGTTAGCTCCCTTGAAGCCCAACCCTCCTTCATCTTTTGAGTTGGTAAGGTGACTCCAACTCCGCCAATGTATCTTCCTCCCTTCATCATTTTGTCCCCACCAAAAGTTGGCTATTAGCGATTTTACCTTAGAACACCAACATTTGGGAAGAAGAAAAATGCTCCTGGTATATATACCATTCCCGGGGTTTCGTACTCCTTTCACCTCCAAGGTGTTTTCCACTCTTTGCTTGATCGTAAGGGTACAATTAGAGCTGAAAAATAAAGTTGATTTGCTCACATTGACACCTTGTCCCGAAGCTTGGCAATACTCAATAATGCTCTTGAAGTGTTGCAGGTTTCTTTGCTCGACATTCATGAAAAAGAGTGAGTCGTCCGCAAAAAATAAATGATGTAATTCCGGACATGTGCGACGTATCTTTACTCCACATATCTCTCTCTCTTCAACCGCCTTCGTTACCCTTCTCGAGAGAACATCCGCCACCAAAATAAACAAGTAAGGGGACAAGGGATCTCCTTGACGAATCCCCCTTGTCGGCTGAATTATACTTGTTCGCTTGCCATTCACCATGACCCGATACAAGACAGACGAAACACATGTATAGATCAGTTGAATCCACATTTCGTCAAAGCCCATCCTTTGCATCACTGCACATAAGAAGTCCTATTCTACACGATCATAAGCCTTTTGCATATCAAGCTTGAGTGCACATTCTTCTTTCCGACTTTGTGATCGGTTGCGCAAACAGTGGAAAGCTTCATGCGCAATAATGATGTTATCCTGGATTAAACGACTTGCGACAAAAGAACTTTGGAATGGCGACATCATATCCGAAAGGAAAGGTTTTAACCTATTCGCAAGCACCTTAGACACAATCTTGTAGCTAAAGTTACATAAGCTTATGGGCCAAAATTGACTAGGTAAGGAAGGGTTGGGAACCTTAGGGATTAACACTATATCAGTTAAAGATAAAGAGGGTGGAAGACAACCTGTGTTGAAGAAGGCACGGACCAAGGCGATAAGATCTCGATCCACGACACTCCAGTATTTTTGGTAGAATAGACCTGGGAATCCATCTGGACCTGGTGCTTTTGTACCCCCTAACTGAAAAGCCGCAAACCGAATCTCCTCATCATCAATCGGTTTCATCAACTCCCCGTTCATTGCCTCAGTAACCAACCTTGGAATGCAATTAAGTAACTCCCCCCAATCCCTAGAGGCTGATGTTGTGAACAAGAGTGTATAGAAACCCTCAAATTCATTCATGATATCTCTTTCCTCCGTGATCCATCTACCATCGGTACTCTCTATTGCTAGAACTTTGTTATGTCGTCGTCTATCAATGGTAGTCATATGAAAGAATTTTGAGTTCCTATCACCGTAATTTAGCCACTTCACCCTTGATCGTTGTTGCCAATACATTTCCTCACGTCTCCATAATTGGCCAAGCTTCTCTTGTAAAGAACGTTCTTCGTTAACATCGTGGTTGCCCCTAGCTTGCAAAGATATCAGCTTTTCCTTCACCTCCTTGATAAGGACACGATTGTTGCCAAAACGTCTCCTACTCCATGCAAGTAATTGTTTACGGCATTTAGCTAGTCTCCAACCCACCTTGTTGTCTGGTTGAAAAGTATCCCAATCCACCTCCCTATCAACTCTTAACCTCTCTGTATCCAAGTCCCATTTCCATGCATCATTGACTACTTCATCACATTCCGGATGTTCCGTCCACATTTGTTCGAAACGAAATGGTTTTCTTCCTCTTAGATCCTTTTGGTTACGGCATATTATGATGGGGTTATGATCAGATCCCATTGGACGGAAACTCGGAAAACGATTGACCCATTGGACGCTAGCCATGGCACGATCAAGTCTCTCACGAACTCGACTTTTTCCCGTTTGTTGGTTTGACCACGTAAACATAGGTCCCTTAAAACTGAGATCAAGTAGCCCCACATCGCTTATCATGGAGTTGAACTCATCGATCCAACTCTGATCCTTAAAGCACCCACCTTCCTTCTCATGATGGCTCCTAATCTCATTAAAGTCACCGAAACATACCCACGCCTCTGATATGCCTTGTGATATTTGCCTTAAAGTCATCCAATTATCTAATCTATCACTGAACCTAGGATGTCCATATACACAAATAATGAATGTCCTCTCCCCCATAGGTCCCGATGGATATGATGCATCAATTGTGTTCTTACTCCGATAATAAACGGTTAAATCGATCTCCTCCTTCCACCATAAAGCCAGGCCACCAGATAGGCCCACCGGGTCAACATATACAGCACGTTCAAACCCCAAATTTCTCCTTGCTTGCTCACAAACATCCGACTTATTTTTTGTCTCCATCAGGAAGATAATAGTCGTCTTATATCTTCCCGATAGATCCTTGATATTCGGAACTGTCAGGTCGGATCCCAGTCCCTGACAATTCCAACTCATGATATTCATTGATGTCGTGTGGCTGTTCCCGTAGGAACCCTAATAAGAGCCACCGAAGCGAGGGATGTGCTAGACCCTGCTTCCACGATTACTTTTGTCACTCCTCATATGCATGGCCGGCTGACTTGCATCCAAACTGAGTGCCAAACTCCTCTTTGTTCTTTTATTACTCGGTTCTTCTTCGAGCAAATCTCCCGTTTTCTTTTTATGGCTAGTCTGTCAACCACCGGAGTTAAACCCGATGCCGCTCCAAGAGTCTCTCGTGTTGGTGAAGGGAGATCAAGATTAAGGTCAATAAGGCTACTAACTGGGACTACGGGTTGGTTAGTTGAGTCTGAGTTGCTGTTCTTATCCCGGAAATTCATCCAAGATGTATGGATCCTAATAGGAGAGATTGGTTCAGGTTCAAGATTAATGGGAGCTGGTAAGGATGGGGTAGTTCAGTGCTAGGAATGGAGCTATGGGCAAAATGGTACTAGGGTCTTTGTCAACAATATGGATGGGTGGCAACTCAGAGATAAGGGATGTATCAAATACTAGCTCCATAGGAAGAGGGGTATTGTCTGGTAACCCTAGATTTCGATCAAATACGACGGATGAACCTTGGAATTCTCTAGGCACATGTGTTAGGGTTATTGGTTGTGGAGATGTATGTGTGACAGGGGTTAGGTTGGTAGGTCGGGGTGGGTTGTTCTTCAGGTATGGTTTCTGAGGTAGGAGGGTTTCCACGAGAGACTCTTATCTGTTCTCCCGGGGCCATCGTGCTTGGAGCTTGCTTCTTTGTTCCCGCATGCATCCTTGCCCAAACCGTTAATCTGCACCCATACCTCCATGGATCTTTTAATTATGCTCCAAAAGCACCATGCTTTTGGTACTTATTTTCGTATTTTTCTATTGCCCTAAAAGTGAACCCTAGAAGAAAATTGATATTATTAATAGTATGGTGCAAATATTAGGTGTGGTTAAAAAATTTCATATTTTTTCATACTTTAAAAGTTTTACATGTGTTACAATTAGGTCCACCCTAGTAATAAAAAAACCAAAAGCATGGTGCTCTTGAAGCATGATAGAAAAATCCTACCTCCATCTTGGTGAAATCGACAGAATCTATACTAGTTTCACCCTCCCACTTCTTGAGGTTAAGACAATTACCTTGTATCGACCAAGGATTATGTTATGATCACTATTATTATAGTATTAGGGGTTATATTGATAGATATAGTAGTATATGGCCAAGTAGTATAAAGTAATAGTTAAGGGTCAAAGTAGTGTTTTGATATGTAGTTTTTATATGTATGAGAATTGTAGAAGGAAGAGGAAATCAGGAAATGAATGATGATGAATTGAAAAGGTTGTCTTCTCCATTTTGGCTCTGGTCATCTCCCTCAATTCTTCTGATTGAATATGTTCTCTCTTGAATCCAATCTGGATTTTCTTATCTTCTTCGATCAATCGTTACGAATCGATTCGTGTTCGTAACATTGGTGCTCTCGTTGAGAGTTGAACCCCTACCCTCTCCCATCAGATTCCGACCACCGCCGCCAGCCCCATTCGTCCGTCACTCGTAACGCCGCCCTTCGTAGGTCACCTCCGCTCACAGTCAGTCTAGCCACTGATGTCTCTGCTGCTAGTTTGTCTTAATCTGTTGCAGTGTTCTTTCCTGCTGCTGTCAATAAACACAAATTGATCTGGTAATTTCAAATCGTCTTACTGGTGTCTAATCCTACTGCTGTTGATAATACTTGTTGCTGGGTTGAATTAGCATCCGAAAATTGCTGTTGGGTTGTGGTTTTCTATTCTGCCCACAAGGTGTTTGTGAAAATGGCAAAGTGAAGATTTCTGGTGTATTATGGTGATTTCTGTTGCATGATTGACTCATTGTGGGGCTGCTGCATTATTGATACATTTCGGGACTGCTTCATCGTTTATTTCGAAGATATTTGAACATTGAATTTGCCCACACAAGGTGTTCGTGAAAATGCCGATAGAAAAATTCTGGTTTCTTGGTAATTGTTGCTGATTTCTGAGAAGTCTGGGTATACTGCATGCAATGGATATGGATATTATGTGTATGAGGGTTTCTCTTGCTAAGATTCAATGTCAATTTGAATCAATAACTGGGAAATTCGTATTAACATCCACGGAAGAAGAACACATTTGTCTCATTCCAGGAGTTGATGAGGTGGATCTCACTCGATTGGATGAACCAAGTCGAGGCCTTCTATTAACAATCCATGATTGTTGGTACTCGATTTCCGAAGAGATCCTACTTGAGGTTTTCTCCTAAATTTCTCATCGGGATTGTGTGGAAAAGATTACACAGTATGCAGAAACTCATTTTCTAGTTCAGTTTGCCTCCACCCTTAATGCTCGAGTTGCCCAGATGGTTTTAAATGACCAGCACATTTATGAAAACTGCTGTCGGGTTCATATCCAATTTTTTCATCGGAAAGTCAATGAAGAAATAGAAAAACCCTTGTGTAGTGATATAGATAAAGTTCTTCGTGATGAAGTGGAACAGATAGGCACTCTGGAAGAGTTTAACAGCCTTGATGAAGCCATGAATATTGGTTTGAGCGGTGATACTTATATTGGCAATGGTGAAGGGAAACTTAATGCTATTGGATTTGAAAGCACCGAAGATACCCAAGAGCATATTCTACATTTTGAGGAGTTCGATCCTTTTTGGATAGGTACACTTGATTCCGGAGTCAAAGTACAACAAGATCTTATACTCAAGAAATTGGTTTCAACTTGCAACAATGAGGTGTTCCTTAATTTGGTGGCTCAACGACATTTGATGGAATTTATACTTATGGAAGCATATGTCTTTTTGAGGAGAACAATACTTCGAGATTATGATGACTTCAATGGTCCCAGAAATTCACAAGTATCATTCACCTTTACTTGGACACTTGTTAGAGATTATGATGTGTTTAGTGGTCCCGATCACCTTGAGGACAAAGTGTTTTTAAGGGGTGAGGAATGTTATGATCATTATTATTATAGTATTAGGGGTTATATTGATAGATATAGTAGTATATAGCTAAGTAGTATAAAGTAATAGTTAAGGGTCAAAGTAGTATTTTGATATGTAGTTTTTATATGTATGAGAATTGTAGAAGGAAGAGGAAATGAACGATGATGAATTGAAAATGTTGTCTTCTCCATTTTGGCTCTGGTTATCTCCATCAATTCTTCTGATTGAATCTGTTCTCTCTTGAATCCAATCTGGATTTTCTTATCTTCTTCGATCAATCGTTACGAATCGATCCGTGTTCGTAACAGATTTCTATCAATTATCGCCTCTCTGTCTCGATCATTAGAGAGTTCTAATTTGATTGTGTTATCATTAAGCTCCTTGATTGTGATTCCTTCATATTTCGCCCAAGCCACATGTAGCACGTTCTTAATCGCTGTCAAACGTAAAGGTTTCTTTGAGAAAACCCTACCCACATATGTCCACGCCGGTATCAATTCAGGGTTCGACGTTAGGTCTAGTTGCAAATTCCCAGGTCTATTGTTCCCATCGAGTCCTGGCAAGGACGTTGGATCAGGCTCATCTGCCATGGTCGGCCACCTACAAAACACAGTAAAAGAAGAAATTAGGGTTTTGCTAGGCGGGGGGCTATCGCTCCACTAGGGTTCCGATATTTACGGAGAGGATTATATTATCTTGGCCAGCTTAAAATTAAATTTTCTTGTGAATTGAAACGTAAAAAATAAATAATATGAAGGAATAGAGAATATAATAAGATGAAGTTAGTAGTTATAATAATAATAACAAAAGAAACTACAAAAATTCTTAATATGTTAGTATAATATATAATATGTGTACTGCTAAACTATACATAAGCCGAAAAGCTTAGCCGAAGATGTTGGCCATTAGTTTTTCTTTCACCATTTTCAACACAACAAGATAATCTTGACCTAAAATTGTAGAGTTGTTAACAATTTTGACAATGTAGGTTTGTTATTTTAATTATTTTCCATATAGTATATATCATATTATATAATATTGAATAATATCGGTCTGATTCAGTCTTCACGGTCTTTAGACTATGAGTACCGAATCGAAAAACCGAATCACACATAAAAAAATCCGACCACATGACGAACAGTTTATTTACTGTTCGGCTTTTTCGGATCGGACCGGTTCAGATTTTGGCGGTTTCTCGGTCCTACCGGATTTTACTTTCAGCCCTAATCCTAATACAAACTTCATCCAACATTTATTAGGATATCATAATACATGGTTCGTTCAAATATAGTATTAACTAAGCACCGATTAAAATATCGTAATTGTCGCTTAGCTAATACACGTATTAGTTAATACATGTAATCAAATATGCCCTAAAGTGTCAATTAGGGCTGGGTTCAAAATGAAGCCAAGCACACAATAAATTCTCTATGATACAAGAAAAGATTGCAAGTACCACTGAAACATCATATCTCCAAGAAGATGCTATATTAGAGTTCGTAAAACTAGTAGGAAAAAAAAAATCACAACATACTCAAAAGAAAACGGATAAACATGGTTTATCAAATATTGCAAAAAAAAAAATATATATATATATATATATGGGTTAAGAACACAATAGGGGCCTGAATGTTTGACCATGTTGCCAAAAGGGGTCTGAATTGAAAAAACGTATTATTAAGGGCCTGAATTTTGAGTTTTGTTGATAATCAAGTTTCTGTCCAAATTTGCTGTTAAATGTAACGGAAATACGTGAAATGACAAAATTACCCTTTTGCAATTATTATACAATTTATCAGTTTAATTAATGAAATGTGAAATGTCTAAAATACCCCTGCACACTAATTATGCCCTAAGGCCACCACAGCCACCGCCGCCGACCACCACCCCAGCTCCGGCGACCAAAACCCACTCCGGCGACCCAAAAAAGCTCTGATCGGAGCTCTGTGGCTCCGCTCTGGAGCTCTGTGGCTCCGCTCTGGAGCTCTGTGGCTCCGCTCTGGAGCTCTGTGGCTCCGATCGGAGATTTGTGGCTCCGATCGGAGCTTTTTTGGGTCGCCGGAGGGAGATTAGGGTCGCCGGAGATGGGTGGTGATCGCCGGAGATGGGTGGTGGTCGCCGGAGATGGGTGGTGGTCGTCGGAGCCGGGTGGTGGTGGTCGCCGGAGCTGTGGTGGCTTAAAGGGTATTTTCGTCTTTTTAGGTCAAATATGTGAGGACACACTCTGGTCAAAGGGCATTTTCGGGTTTTCAAATTATTTTCGGTCACATGCTTGGCATGTGACCACTTTCCATCACTTTTAACAGAAAAAATAGACGGAGACCTCACTTATACACAAAACTCAAAATTCAGGCCATTAATAATACGTTTTTTTTCAATTCAGACCCCTTTTGGCAACATGGGCAAACATTCAGGACCCTATTGTGTTCTTAACCCTATATATATTTGTCAAAGATCTAAGGTGAACTGGTGTGACAAGGCTGAATATCATCTCAAATTTGAGGCGCAAACGAAATGAGTATTGGAAGAGACGCACCTACTTAGTTATAATATTATAGATAACTACATGAATATGTAAATTGTAAGTACCATGTATAACTCAAAGGGTTAAGCACCTATAAACTGTCTGAGGTTTGCCCTATGAGAGATTTTGGTGTTTGAAGTTTAAATTGTTGATATTGGCTCTCTGAAGTTTCAACTTTCAACTTTGTTAAAATTTGGTTTTCCGTCCATTTTTTCTGTCAAATTTGACATAATGGTGTGAAAAGTCAAAATTACCCCTGATACTTTTATGTTTACTTCGGCCACCACCCTACTCCGGACGACCACGCCACCCTACTCCGGTCGAGCACCACTCTACTCCGGCCGGCCACCACCCTACTCCGGCCTGCCACCACCTAACTTCGGCCTACCACCACCCTACTCCGGTCGGTGACCACCATACTCCGGCCGGCGACCACCATACTCCGGTCGGCCACCACCCAACTCCGGCAGGCCACCACCCAATTAGGGGCAATTTTAGGATTTTTTTTTATTGGGTCATGTGACAAGCACGTGACCAAGTTCTGTCAATTTTAACAACAAATTTGGACGGAGACAGCAAATTTCAACAAAGTTGAATCTACAGATAGTCAATATCAACAGTTAGGGGAAACTTCAGACAGTTTATAGGTTCTTAACCCTAACTCAAATGAAAAAGGAGAAATTCAGCAACCCTAATATAGTAGAGTTTATATTGTATACATAGAGCTAGCAACACAAAAAATACTTAGTAAACTATTCGTTTTCAGTGAACCAACTAACCTTAATATGAAAAATCATCTAAGTATAAACCATGAACGACATGAGGTCTTCTTCCTCTGCAACTTCCTTGCAGTAAAATAAAGACGTAGCTGAAAACAGACGCAGAAGAAGAGGACGAGACGTTACTTTAGCTATTGTTATTATAATATTTATTTTAACTAGAGTGCATTTCCCATCGCGTGGGGGGACTTATCAAATATGTATAATTAACAAACTAATATTAGATGAAATTAATAATGACTATTTGTAATACGTTGAAAACACTATTTAAAAAATAAAATAACAGTCTAGAATTTGAAAAAAGAAACGAAAGACTGAAATTTTTGAACTATAAAGTACCATTGCGCAAATTCAAAAATAAAATTTTAGATGCCGGTACCCCCTGCTACCTTCGGTCGCCGAATCCACGTCAAACGGTCTGTTCTTCAACAGATATGACTTTGATGATCACCGACGATATCTCGCCGGAGATAGAGAGGCTCCGCCGCTGAGATTGTTAGCCGCCCGTACCGCCTGGTAGCTTCGTTCGTCGGCTTCGTGTCAAGCATTTATTCTTCAGCATATTTATATAAAAGAAGTGTGGAGAAATTTGAAAGAGATGCATCGATTACCCCCTCTACACTGAATTGAAGTCGACTCGATTATCTCACATCTACATTGAATTGAAGTCGCCTCCGTTTCTCTCCTTCAAACATTGAATTGGAACGAAATTTTAATTGTTTTTAATTGCATACAATGAATCTTGAACGGTCCGAAATCAGCAAAATTTAATTGGGATTAATTACATACATTGAATTTTGAACGGTCCAAAATTTTAATTGCGATTAATTGCATACATTGAATCTTGAACGGTCTGAAATCAGCGAAATTTTAATTGTGATTAATTACATACATTGAATCTTGAACGGTCCGAAATTTTCTTGCTTTTTGTATCGGATGAACCAAAATTTTAATTGCGATTAATTGCATACATTAAACTTGAATGGTCTGAAATCAACGAAATTTTAATTGTTATTAATTGCATACGTTGAATCTTGAACGGTCCGAAATTTTAATTGCGATTAACTGTATACATTAAATCATGAATGGTCTGAAATTAACGATATTTTAATTGCGATTAATTGAATACATTGAATCTTGAACGGTCCGAAATCTGCTTGCTTTTTGGATTGGATGAATCGGGAACCAGATCGGTCAAACCGGGATCCGGTTTTGACAACAATACTAAAGACTGATGTGGCGGCTTCTGATTGGCACACCATGCTGACGTGGCGGCTCCAGATTGCTCATCTTATTCTCTTTGCTTCATAATTTATATAATATATAGATACATTGAATCTTGAACGGTCCGAAATTTGCTTGCTTTTTGGATTGGATGAACCGAAATTTTAGTTGTGATTAATTGCATACATTGAATCTTGAACGGCCTGAAATCAGCGAAATTTTAATTGCTATTTGTAAACACCTGATTATGGACAGGGGTCGAAAAATACCGTGATACGTGGAAACAAGCCGGGAATAATCGAGTTCGTAAAACAACCAAAAAAAACTCGGATTAGTATATTTTAGGGGTGATTAGGCTAGATAAATATAGATGTAGTATCATACATATATGTGTGATATTGTAAAAAAAAAGAAAGAAAAAAAAAGGCTTGGCCATTAGTTGGCCACGTAGCTATCCTATCCCCTTACATTTCCTCATGCACTCAAGCACATTCCCTATCTACTTATCTATTCACTCATGCTTCTCAAGTTGCATTATAGATAATAAATAAAAAAATCAAATCAACTTCCCTATAAATAGGGATGGTAAGGGGCGGGCAAATTATAATTGAAGGAGGAGCTCAGTTAAGGGCATTGACAAGAGAAAAAACCAAATAGTTGAGATTGAGTTAGATGATTGAGGTTTAAATATATTGCTCGATAATTCGTGATTCGGTTCCACACGCCACGACATTTTACCCGGAAATAACCTATGTAAGTATTACTGAATTAGAAGTTGTATTTACATTTCAAGCATATATAAAGTGCAAGTTGGTTAAAGACCCATCGCTTTCAATGTAGCGTTTTATTTATTCTATGTTCCTACTTTTTGCACGATATATATATATTTCTATTATCTTCAAGTTTTATATAACTGTTTTACTTATCTGTCATTTCATTATCTAAATGTTATATATATATATATATTATATTACTTATTAGTCATTTACATTATTTACTAATTAAACGTTTACGTATTATATATAAGTTTATATATGTCCATATTGCATATTTGTCATATTTAAATAAGTTTTATATGTGTTTATATTACTTGTTTGTCTTATAACTTTGCTAAATGTTGCAAATCAGCCCATAGAAGTTCAGGGACCATTTTAACACATTTTAAAAGTTGTAACTACAGTTCAGCCCTTGAACTTTTTGATAATTGCAGTTTGTAACTAAACTTTTTGATAATTGCAATTCGACCCTAATTTTCTTGATAGTTGCGACTCGGCCATGAACTTTTTGATACTTGCAATTCAGCCCTCAAAGTGGATATTTTAGTGAAAAATTAAACAAGACAAGCTAAAGTACCAAAAGGGCGAATTTCTAGCTTGCGAGCTTTTAATACGTAATCGAACCCCCGAACCCGAACTTTTGGACGCGGACCATTTCAAGCCCTAGGATGTTAGTATCATGTACCCTATGCAAATTTAGGATTCCGATTAGCCTTTAATTAATCGGCGGCGACTCTTTTTTATTTTCCCCGGTTTGGTTGATATTTCCATATTTGACAGAACCCGTCGTTTGCCGATCCAAAAAAAAAACACATTTTCAAAACCCGCTCTTTTCCGAGAGCATTGGTCGGATCCGAAGTGCGACACTATTAATTGCATAGATTGAATCTTGAACGGTTCAAAATTTAATTGCGATTAACTGCATATTTTGAATCTTGAATAGTTCGAAATTAACGAAATTTTAATTGAGATTAATTGCATACATTGAATCTTGAATGGTCCGGAATCTGCTTGCTTTTTGGATTGGATGAACCGGGAATCAGACCGGTCGAACCGTGATCCGGTTGTGACAACAATACTAAAGACCGATGTGGTGACTTCTGATTGGCTCCCCATGCTAACGTGGCGGCTCCAGATTGCTCCTTTTATTTTCTCTCTTTCAAAATTTATATAATACTAGGTGCATTTCCCGAGTGACTTATCAAATATGTATAATTAACAAACTAATATTCGATGAAATTTATACTGACTATTTGTAATATATCAAAACACTATTTTTAAATAAAATGTCATTCTAAAATTTAAAAAAGTAAACGAAAGACTGAAAATTTTGAACCATAAAATACCATTGCGCAAATTCACAAATAAATTTTAGATGCCCGTACGACATGCTACCTTTGATCATCGGATCCGTGCCACGCGTCTGTTCTTCAACAGATGTGGCTTCGATGACCACCGACTATATCTCGTCGGAGATAAAGATGGCTCTGCCACTGAGACTGTCAGCCACCCGTACCGCCTGGTATCTTCGTTCGCCGGCTCCGCGTCAAGCGTCTGTTAAAAATCAGTGAAATTTTAATTTCGATTAATTACATACGTTGAATCTTGAACGGTCCGGAATTTTAATTTCAATTAATTGCATACATTGAATCTTGAACGGTTCGAAATCAGGGAAATTTTAATTGCTATTAATTGCATACATTGAATCTTGAACGGACTGAAATTTTAATTGCGATTAATTGTATACATTGAATCTTGAACGGTTCGAAATCAGAGAAATTTTAATTGCGATTAATTGCAACTTAAAAACACTCAGCTCCCTAGTGCAATCAGTGTTGTGAAGTTAATGACTACAAAACCCTTAACTCAATTGTCATAAATGCGTCGATTAACGTAAAAAACAAAATCCTCAGCTCCACATTCACTCTGATATTATCTTTCCTTCAGATTTTATAATATATATAGATAGAGATAATTGCTTAACCTAACAGGATGGGCTCAAACATTTTTTTTAAATATCTTTCAAGACGATTGAGACACGCTCCTTGCTTCAGATATAGGTGCAATGAGGCGTGCGGCTTAGCTCACCTAGCTGAAGGCCATCTATCTCAATCAATGTAACGCGTAGATCCTTCAGCTAGCCTTGTCTTGCCTAAATGCTGAAACGAGTGCCTTTGACAAGACTGAGCTTACCTCTCTTTCTTTTCATTTCTCATTCGAGTTGTTAGTTGCTCGTCAATGACACTGATAGTGATAAATGACACGTGAGAGACCTTAAGAGTTACTCTAACTTAGAGTTACTCTAAGTCTCTAACTGCTCTGCATGACGAAAAACTCTAGCAAGTGAAGGGTCAATGTTAGACCAGATCATGTACTCTTTAATCTTTCGGTGCACGAACTGTGATCTCTTTCATACATTCACTTTTCATATCATAGCAATCCAGTTTTATTAAATTGGAGTCGGGCCTAAGGTCACCGAAGTCTGTGTGAAGTTGTCGGAGTTCAATCTAGTCGCTAGAGTCTTACTTGAAGTCAGCAGAGTCGGCCTAAAAGTCGGCAGAGTCATTATCTATTAGGTAAGGGTAGGGGTATTTTAGTTATTAGCCTTTGTGTATTATCTAATGCATTATTTTTTTGGAGGCTTAATTAACATATGATTTACTATATAAATGAGTATTAGTTAATACTCATATATTAGTTAAATACTCATATAAAAAATAAAAAAAACAATGTGTTAGCTAAGTCATGTATTAGTATATCATAATATAAGCAATCAAACATTCTTTAAGGGTCTGTTTGATTGCATGCATTAGTTAAACGTCAACTAATATAGCATTGTCCGTGCTTAGCTAATACTATATTTGGATGAATCATATATTAGGATATCCTAATACAATGACTAAAATTCCAAAATAACCATATATGCATTTTTTAATGAGATTATATTTTACATAAAAATAATATTTTGGGTTAAGAACCTATAAACTGTTTGAAGTTTGCTCCATGTGAAATTTTAATGTCTGAAGTTTAAATTGTTAAAATGGACAGTCTCAGGTTTCACTTTTATTGAAATTTGATTTCTCGGTGTGATTATCTTAGAGAAGCCAATCCCGACGAAACCGGCTGTCAAATAGGAGCTCTCATGCACGCTCCCTTCTCGTCACCTTGTCGGGACCGTCACCTAAGAAGGTGGCCACATCCGCACAAGTAAATATCGCTCTGTTGTCGCTGAAAATCACTCAACACCACTCTGCTGAAAACTTTTTCTTTCGGATGTTCAAGTTTCTGAAGAAATTTGGCGATTTTATAAAAAGTAAAGAGTGATGGATTATGTGTGGGTGAAATGGTCGATGAAAATATTTGAAGGAAGAGGAAAAGACGCGCGAAGACACCAAATTTCAACTAAAATGAAACATGGGACTGTCCATTTTAATATTTTAAACTTCAGACACAAAAATCTCACATGGAGCAAACTTCAGAGAGTTTATAGGTTCTTAACCGTAATATTTTTTACTAATAGAAAAAATCATTTCAATTATTTAAAAGTACCCCGAGGCCACCGGAGTCTGGGCCAATGTCGACGGAGTCTAGCACGAGATCACCGGAGTAGGACCCGAGGCCGACGGATTTTGACCCGTGGTCACAGAGCCCGAACCAAAGTCGCAGAAGTCCGACCCGAGGTCACCGGTGTTGGAACCGAGGTCATCGGAGTCGAGCCCGAAGGCACCAGAATCCGGCCCGAGGTCGATAAAGACCGGACTAAAGTCGCTGGAGTCGGGCCAGGGTCGTCAGAGTCCAGCACGAGGTCGACGTAGTTGGGCCCGGGGTCGCCAGAGTCCCGCACGGGGGTTGCATGACTCCGTCCTAGGGTGCATGGCTCCAGCTCGGGGTTGCCGGAGTCCTGACCGGAATCAGACCCTAAATTGCAGGAGTAAGGCCCGAAATCGCCGGAATCATTATGTATTACGTAAGGGTAAAGTTTTTTAGTCATTAGCCAATACGTAAAAACGAATTCATTATAATAGCAGCGTCACTCAAATTATAATAGTAGAGGTGGAGGTGGAAATGGTGGATCTGCCTGCATGCATCCGCACTATTCGATTTTGAAACTTATCATAAACATCGAGCCACCTTGCCTCTGTGTTTCATTATTCAGAATCAATGTTGGAAGGACACAGAGGATTCTATGGACGTGCTTAATGGGTACTTCTTGCCTAAACAATCCAACAGGAGGAGAAGATGCAAAGGCGGCAGTTCTTCAACTTAAATAATTAATAATGCTTACACAATTTCAAATCAGAAACGTTAATGTTAAAAATCTTCGGTTTGTCCCTAACCATTTAAACTCAACTCTCTTTCTCTAAAAGGAGTTGACTTGATCATTTGGAGATGTGAGATTAACCTCGTCGCACACCCCCTAAACTAAACTCCTCCAAAGCTTGGATATTCTAACGCTAGCTACACCTACACAGCAATACCAAATTGTTTCTAAAAGGGATATATAGTGTTTATTTCTAACCCCGAATTAGTCGAGCTTATATGACCTTACCTTAGCACAGCTCTTCCAAAAAAAAGTCGGAGCTTAGATAGAATTTACTTGTCCTTACCAAATTGCATTCCGGGGCTCAGACAGATAGATATGTTGAATCTAGAGATCCAAACCACCACTTGTATTAATCAGCAAGGCCAGGTGAGTTTAATAAACAGTATTAATTAAACTGCTCACTAAATGTTTAAGGGTTGGGGTTCAAAATGAAGCCAATAATCTAAAGAAGCAAACACTAAATTCACAATGATTGATGAAAAGATTGCAGCAAGTCACTCAAACAAACTTCCCATTTATTTCCAAGCAGATGCTATATCAGAATTTGTCAAAAAAATAAACAAATACTCAAAAGGTAGGTGAACATGGCTTACCCCTCTTTCCTTTCTTATTCAATTTGAAAAAAGGCGCTCGCTCTTCAATGACGCTGATACTGATAGTTGGTACCTGAGAGACCTTGCAGTGACTCTAACCTCTCTGCATGGCGAAAAACTCTTGCAGGAGAGAGTTTAGTAGCAAGCCCAGACCAGGTACTCTTCTTATCTTTCGGCGCACCAACTCTCATCTCTTTCATACAGTCACTCTCTAAATCTATGCAATTTAGTTTTATTAGATCGGATCTGCAGTCTGAAACAAACACTAATTCACCATTCGGAGAGGATCCCGCTAGATTTTCTAAACAAACAATACGTTTCAGCTCTTCACCAACAAAATGCTCTTCAATTGTCCATTCCCATTCCTCCTTATTACTGGAGATGTCACTCAATATGTTCACAACAATCACTTTATACCCATTATCACAAACAGGGTCATGCCGAAATTCCATATACACAACAGCCACACACCCTTCATATTCCATTAGAAAAGTTGGTATGTCAAGTTGAAGCACATTACCATCAGGAACAGACATCGTTCGAAACGTTTCCAAGCGCACATCAAATGCAACCAAATCGAGTGTGTTTTCATCTCTATAGATATAGTATAAGACCCCATTCACACAAATACCAGCACTGTCAAATTCGTAGTCCTTAAGTCTCCACTTTAAACTACCAGTGCCAGGAGAATATTTGAAGTCTACTGATCTCCATGCCTCTTCCCCCAAAGTAAGCACGTAGCTTCGACAATCTTCCGACCCCAAGTCTATCGATGAGCTCCATAAGCTTAAAACTTTGTACTTGTTCTCAATTGGATCAAACCCTAAATAACTATTGTGACCACACATGGTATATCGACCAAAGTGGCTAACACCGGGACAGGGAGGAAGGTTGATACTCTCTGTAGTGCTAGGATTACAGATAAGCAGACTATTCCTTGTTATAACCAAACTCAACCCACCAACTGACTGTGAAAATCGAGAATAAAAGTTTTCATGGATAATTTGGCCATGATAATCTGCAATCACCGTCTGCGGTCCGTTCCCCCATTTCCCCGCCGTATAATCTACGGAACAGAAAATTTCACTAAACAGATCATCTTTAAATTTAGGTACAGAAACGAGCAGCGCCTTGGGATTAGCTAATGAGTGATCGAAGTGGGCGGATATGAATTTAGGATCTGAGATGACGTAGAACCATGATTTTGATACACAATTAAACCTGCAGAGAGATTTCACTGGGAGTCTCAACAAGATTTCGTAAACTACCTCTTCTGGAACGTAACTCCAACTCCAATGGATGGTCTCCATCTTCATCTTCTTCTGTGGAATTTTCTTTTTTGTCCGTAGCTAGGTTTTTACAGGAAAAAGGGGCTTTTGTTATGTATACATTTTTTTTTTTGGGTTAAAAGTTATCAGACGTATATATATATTATATATAAAGCAAACACCAGCCTACAATCTCCCGATGAAATGAGGAGATTAGGGGCAAACCAACATCCAGTTACACCGGCCGTAGTCGTAAAAGAAGCGACTTCGTGAGCCCGGCTAACACGTGTCCGTGGTAAAGTTCTAATTACAACCGAAAATAAAGTAGTAAGTAATCTAATATCATGAACGGCACCAAACAGAGAAGGAATACAGCCAGTAGAGGAGAAAGAGATCTGTTTTAGCAAGACTGTCGAGTCCGTGAAAAGGGTGTGCGACACTCGATTTGAGGTTATTGCTAACAGAAGACCTGCCGGGCAAGCTAATCCTTCCGCCAAAAGGGGATCGTCACCAAAAGCCGATATAATAGAGACTGCCGAGATGTTCCCACATTGGAATGTATACATTAGTAATGGTAAAAATAAAAACCTAAACCTTCATATGAAACAGTGTTATCAGAACCGAACCGAACAAGCGCTCCGACCATTTCAAACCGGCAACGCAATCCTAACTTGCCCGGTCTGATAAAAAGACCTACAAGGCCGGTTTTAAAGAATCGGTTGGTTCACCGGTTTATCTGTTCACCGGTTCATGAAGTCGAGAGCTTCCATGGAGAATCTGAGTGGCTAGGGGATTTGGATATTTATCGGAAGCGAGGATCTGAGGGGGCCGGGTGAACTGGATCTTTCTTAGCTAAGTAAAAATATTTGTCATCATCCGAAGAGAATCTAGCCCGGATCTCAGAAGAGACCCCTCACAAGCTGAAAACTGGATTATTGCAACATAATATACTGAGCAAGTTACTGAGACAATGTAGAGACTGATAGTCAATATGAGATTCCTCCCGGGCTGGGCTCTCACGTGTCCGGAGTACGATCAGATCAATCAGCGACCGCTTTACGGAACAAGGAGTGTTGCAAGGGCCAGGTGTCTGAAGAAATGTGTGAGATTGGAAAGCTTCACACGACGAGAGAAGGTAGACCATTTCCTACCACCAGCTTCTTCAAACATCTGTATACGGTGATTGCTCTATGCATCTGTCCAAGACGAGAATGAAAGAACGAGCAACAATTATAAGAGCTAAGTGAAGGAGACTAAACCCATACAAAATATATTAATTAAATGTCGCAGCGTTTAGCCACACCACCACCAACGCGATAGGGCAGGACAAGGAAAGAACTGAAAGGTTGTGGGGGAAGAAGGGGGAATGGAAGAGATGGGCCTTAGCCCATTGAGAGTGTAGCAAATTACCATCAAAATGTTGCTGTAGCGTGACTCTCTCGCTCGCTCGACTAGTTTCTTGCTGTACCGGCCGGACCGGGTTCGAACCGGAAAAACCGGACACCTGATCGGTTCGATGTCGGGTTCGGTTCTGATAACACTGATATGAAATTGAATTTGGTCCTAAAAATTCGAACTCAATTTAATTTTTTTAGTGCAATCCAAACTCAAATATTTTTAACAAAAAAAAAACTTTGAACAAAAACAGTTTTTAATTTAAACGATGTCCATCAAATCACCCTGACAGACATTCAGAAAGCATGTAATTCATTTATCTTCACAAAAAGTAATTTATTTAGCTAAAATTTGAAGAAGCATTTGATTAGACAATATCTGGCTATCAGAATTTCGTACCTTTGGTAGATATTCAATGACAATCATCATTGGAGTGTTCTGCGTTACGACACCAAAACCGAGCAATGTTTGGATGTTATAGCTTCTGCAGTAAGATAAGTTCATCATCGAAATCTTTCCAAGTGTTTTAACACCAACTCAAATCCCACGCCACGATGCAATACAAAACTTGCTCTAAAAACATTTAAAAATGAAATCTGCAAATCAATAACATTGTTCTTACCAGTGCAAGATGGAATAAGTGATATGTTGCATCCTGGTTGAAATGGGTCAGATGGACGCGTTTGTCTGATTGAGTTGTTCGGGTTTTTGGGCTAACACCCTTTGCCTGGAACAGGTATTCACCTAATGTCGGTGACGAGTGTTCGGTTTAACGCTGTGTCTCAGGAAAAGTCTGTGTCTTAGGAAAAGTCTGTGTCTCAGGAAACGGCTGTCTGGGCACAAGTCTTAGCGTCTGGGCACATCTTATTCATATTTCTCTTCCACACCTTAGCTGCGGGGCCCGTTCCTGCACAAGGGGCCAATACTAGCACGGAGAGAGGGGGTGGTGCTAGTGGAGCCCTCTCCGATGCTTAAGTCACAATCGGGCTAAAGAGAGAAAAATAATTCTAGAGAGAGAAAATATTTCTAGAGAGAAGTCAGAGCTCAAAAATGCCAAAGTTGTGAAAATGAGAGAATGTGTCCAAATGGGTGGCCAATGTCTCCTATTTATAGGCTACCTTGGGACCGGACCCGGTTTTGAAGCGGTTTGATGACGGTTCAAAGGAAAGCGGTAACCGTCATCAATATTGGCAATGCGCGAACTCGACTTCTCTACGTGTAACGGTAATCGGGGGGTACGCGTAATACCCATAGAGCAATCCGGACCTCGTCGAATTTGGGCAATTCGGCGAGGTCCGGATTGCCGTGCAACCCGGACCTCTGGGTTGCAAGCAATCCGGAGGTCCGGTCCGGACGCGTGTACCGCGCTTCCGGGCCGTTTTGACCCTTAGGAGGCGTTTTCTAAATCGTAATGTGATTTTTGGCGTGTTTACGAGGCACGGAATATAAATACGAATCTGAATTGGACATATATCCATCACTTGCCCCCGAGTCAAGTAACGGTTCAAAACCTTTCTTGACTCTATTTTAAGTTAGGGTACATGTCCAATTTGAGCTTGACGCTAACCTTCCGGTTTTGATCGTGGATTGGACATGGAAGTCTTGATTTCGTCCGTCCTTTGATTTTTGACCGAGTGACTTTATTTCCTGTCATCACGGTTAGTGCAATAGAGAGTTCGCATATATAACGTGCAAACATGATTACCGCTATGAATATAAGCGATTAGGAATATGTCATGCGGATATGCTATTTATCAACATGCATGTACAAGTAACGGTCATGGCAAGAACGTAATTACGTGATGCTAGAAATATAATCCGTATACCCTAAAATGACTTAGCGATTAACAAATCCTGAATCATGCGATATGCAAACATGCATGTAAAATGATGGATTTGATACGCGTAATACTAAAATAATCATGCGCATAGAGATAAATACTTAGAAGAGGGTGGAGTATACCGTAAGCACTTAGGCGTGGGTGTAGGTGAATTACTCATTTGATCCTTATCATTAAGGAATCTTTTGGGATATGTGATTACACTAATCCCCAATCATTCTTCCAGCTTTTTGGGAATTCATTCTTCATCCTTCTTTGCAGGTAATTGCTCCACCATTTTTAGAAACCATTTGCTTGTTCATAGTTTCTTCACTGCCGTAAACTTTAGGTGCATCCCGAAAGTTAGGTGTTTGATTCTTGGCCTGTTTTCAGAAATTGATACCACCAATCGATCAGAACACCGCGAGGATTCCAGCGCCGCCTTCAGAATCGCCAGCCGACGCCGGACGCGCCCTCACGCGCCGTTGCGTGTGCGCCGCTTCGCCGGCGCGTGTAACCCACGCGCCGCATTCCCGTGCTCCATTCGCCGCGATTTTTACCTTTCTGAAATCGTCTCGACGAGTGGAGTCCATTGTGATACTTTTTGTCACATTTTGAGGTAGCCTGAAAACTCGATTTTACAGAACAGCTTCGTCTTGATTTTTGGATGTTGCCCTGTTGTTGTTCCTTTGAACTATTTAACGTTGTTGTTGCATAGAGCTGCTCATTGGTGTTCGTATGTTGAATAATTGCTGGTTGGTTGTTGTTGCTATTGTCGTTAGCTCATGCCTTAGACAATTTTTTACCTCCGTGCATAGTCGTGGTAAAATTTCACCATTTGATATATTGCCCCCATGCCTTCGCGTAACGGTCTTTTGATCGGTACGTGTTGTTTTTCCCTTAACGGGTTTGTTGGTTGCCGGATGTTGCTAAACGTCTTTGGGGGTAGTCGTTTGTTGTCTTGATGCCTTAGAAAAATATTTGTCCTAAGTGTTGTCGGGTTTGCTCTTCGCGGCTCGTCACGTTAGTCGCACCGCTTGCATGATGGTTTCTTGGGACGTTGCCACTTTTGTTGCACGCATTAACTTTGCTATGGGCGTTGACTTTGCTACACGTATGTTGTTATGTGTATTGGCGCTTTATGATCGCATGACTTTGACGTGTAGACTCCTTGTTTGGTTCTTGCAGACTGTGAAGTCCCAGTAACCTTTTATGGAACTCCTTTCTTTTTGATCTAATTACCACTATGAGTATGTCCTTCATACCTACTTTGCAAATTTTGAGCATCTTGGTACTCATGATGGATAGCCTGTTAACCGGCTCTATGTCTTTCATGGAACTTGTATTGCAGGTTGGTTTGCCGGAAAGAGTTCGTCTCTCCACGTAGCGGCTTCACGCGTTGCTTCCCGCGCTGATCTGGCTCTGACGGCCCCTGCTCCTATCACTCCTGCCAATTCGGGGCGTGATCCTGGCAAAGGGTCTTTGAGTATGTTACTTAACAATCATTCTTGTTTTGATTATCTCTTGTTACTTATGCTTTCTTTGTTTGTAGGACCTTCGGCACACGTGACCGGGGATACTCCCCCAGTGTCTGATTCTCGCGTTTCTTCCAAGCGGACTGACACAGTGGCGCGTGGCCCGACTGATCCCAAGCGCTCGAAGCCAAATGCGGCTACTCCAACTCATTGTAACAAAGGCAAGGAAGTTGCGAGTCGCACTGTAGCGCCATCTGCCCCCCGGTCGGGAAACCGACCTGTGGAAGTCCGCGGACTCTGTTACTATACTTTTGATAAGTATATGCCGTGGTTTTGTTATTTGTTGTTAACCGCTTTCCCTCTTTGTTGTAGCGGTTCCTCCTCTTAGGCGCGAAAATCTGGTCTGCCCAGTTGGATTGGATATTACTGGGGACACTTGGGCACCTTTTGGTAATGGTGGTGTCTATTTTCCCAAGGAGTCTTCTCTTCGCACTCCAGAGGTTGGAGTTCGCGTATTGCACAGATGTGTCCCCCCGGGTGATAGGCATTCTTGTCCATCGACTGATGAGGAGGCCGAGGCTTATGCGCAGAGCGCCTTGTCCCGGTTTGCTCCCGTGAGTATCTTGTTTCTTTTTGCCAAGTTTGCTGATTTTGCGATTTATGTTTTGCTTATCGAATTGACGTGTGTAGGTTGTTGCCGACATGGTGAACATGTCGTCTTTTGTTATGGAGCTGGTAAGCGCGAAGCAAGCTGCTATGGACAAGTGTGATGCTCTTTGTCAAGAGTTGTCACGAACCAAGGAGAAGGCGCGTTTGATGAGTTCGAAGGTCACTGATTCTGAGGACTGTTATAGGGCGCGCCATATTCGCTTATCCGAGCTTGAATCTGAGATGATTGGTCTTGAGAAGAAGGTCACAGACGATCTTAATGCGCAGGAAGCGGAATTACTTGCTCTCGGCAAGGAGAGTCGGGAGAAAGGTGTACAAATGGGCTTTACCAAGTACATGGGTACTTCTGAATTCGAGGCTGATATTGAGGAGAAGGTGAACAAGTTGATGAGTGAGCGTTCCGAAGACGGCGCCTAATGTTGCGTCCTGGTTGAAATGGGTCGGATGGACGCGTTTATCTGATTGGGTTGTTCGGGTTTTTGGGCTGACACCCTTTGCCTGGAAGAGGTATTCGCCTAATGCCGGTGACGAGTGTTCGGTTTAACGCTGTGTCTCAGGAAAAGTCTGTGTCTCAGGAAAAGTCTGTGTCTCAGGAAACGGCTGTCTGGGCACAAGTCTTAGCGTCTGGGCACATCTTATTCCTATTTCTCTTCCACACCTTAGCTTCGGGGGCCGTTCCTGCACAAGGGGCCAATACTAGCACGGAGAGGGGGGGGGGGGGGGTGGTTCTAGTGGAGCCCTCTCCGATGCTTAAGTCACGATCGGGCTAGAGAGAGAAAATAATTCTAGAGAGAAGTCAGAGCTCAAAAATGCCAAAGTTTTGAAAATGAGAGAATGTGTCCAAATGGGTGGCCAAGGTCTCCTATTTATAGGCTACCTTGGGACCAGACCCGGTTTTGAAGCGGTTTGATGACGGTTCAAAGGAAAGCGGTAACCGTCATCAATATTGGCAATGCGCGAACTCGACTTCTCTACGTAATCGGGGGGTACGCGTAATACCCATAGAGCAATCCGGACCTCATCGAATTTGGGCAATTCGGCGAGGTCCGGATTGCCGTGCAACCCGGACCTCTGGGTTGTAAGCAATCCGGACGTCCGGGTTGCAAGCAACCTGGACGCGTGTACCGCGCTTCCGAACCGTTTTGACCCTTAGGAGGCGTTTTCTAAACCGTAATGTGATTTTTGGCGTGTTTACGAGGCCCGAAATATAAATACGAACCCGAATTGGACATATATCCATCATGATATTTATGAAATTACATTTCTATGTTTATACTCTCAGTAAAATCAAGTTCATTAGTCATTTGGATTGATTTCATATTCGGGAACTTCCCGGGTGTTTTCAATATTCATTGGAGCCATGGTTGGCTCGATCCCGTGCTTCTCCAATAGATTAATGATATCTTAATTCTTGTATTATGTTGTATATGCACGGGACTGTAAATCAATTCTAGAAAACACCACATTCAAAACAGAAGTTCTAACCTTGGATATAGCTGTAATATACCCTAAATTTGAAGACTAGATAAGCTATTGCAATGTTGATTGCTCACAGTATTGAATTGGCGTGACGCTTGATATTTCGATTTTCAACCTCCTACTGCTATCAGAACTTGGAAAGCCTTGAAATCGTCCAGGCGACGATTCATTACGGGCGAATTAAAAGGGAAAAACTTATATTCTCCTGTTGCGAGAAAAACCTCATAATTTTTAATACAGTACATGTTCCAACCAAAGAATTGGCTTTTACAATTATTCTTGTTCGCTCAAAAATTGTGATCTACTGAGAAAGAACTGAAACATGGAAAAACTGAATAAAATGAACATGAGTAATCCTGCTGCTTTGAGAACCTGGGAAAACCATGAAATCGACTCGACGACGATTCATTACGGACGAATTAAAACTTAAAAAGAATATCCTTTGATTCTCCTGTTGCTATTGAAACCTATTTGATTTTGTAACAGTTGAGAGGTTCCGGTCGCGACCAACACGGCCGCCTATCAGCTTCACCCTCGGATCTGTAGGCGTCTTCCACCGGCCAGCCCAGCAGCACGGGATTTTCGTTAAATTGCAAAACACTCCCCTCTTCAGCCGTCTATTTAGGCATGCGGTCGGAGCCAGTGAGAACAAGGCACCGGTGCGACAGCAGAGAGACGATGCTCCGAGAAGAGAAGTCGCAGCTGGAGAGAAAATACGGAGAAAATAAACTGCTGATGAGACGGTGATGTAGACAATGAATTATGCTCACATCTCTGTATTTAGTTCAGTTACAAAACAAAAACGGCTTCAGTTCTCCATACACGATAGTCTCCGTATTTCTTAAGCGCGTATAACACACCTCGAGTAGAGAAGATGCTGAAGTGGCGCTACTACAAGTGAAGAAAATGCTGATATGGCGTTACAATATTACCTCCTTATTCTCTTTCATCTTACTTTATATAATATATAAAGTGTTATTATTCTCTATATATATTGCTTAAATAACAATCTATAAAGTTTTCGTAGTCGATCCATATATATCATTCAAATGAAAACTTTTAACTATTTTATTTATTCATTTTATTACGTAGATCTTAAAATATGATAGAAAAATCTTTTCTAAATTAAAATTCATTCATATTTTATATCTCAATTTATAGTCCTAACAGCATCCACAATGATATTACATAGTATTACTTAAATGTGAGATTAACGTATTTTTTATGTAAAATGTATTAAAACGGGTTACAATAGTTTTAAATACCATTCCTTAAAAGTGGAAACCTCCTATTTTTACGTAATTTATTCCTTAGAGCATCCACAATGGTATGGTATTACGTAAGGATTACGTAAACGTGGGTCCAACATGTTTATTTATGTAAACTGAAAACAATTCTCTATAGTGGTTTTACATAGCAATACTTAAAAATGGGACTCACACGTAAATTTATGTTTTTACATAAAGCATTCCTTAAATATAAAGAATGCTTTATGTTTAATATGTGTGTGTGTGTGTGTGTGTGGGTCCAACATGTTTATTTATGTAAACTGAAAACAATTCTCTATAGTGGTTTTACATAGCAATACTTAAAAATGGGACTCACACGTAAATTTATGTTTTTACATAAAGCATTCCACGATCCGCGAACCTCGATCCTCGAAGCCTGAACTTGGCTTTGGCTACAATCTCGGTCTCCTACACGTCGGGTCCTGCAAAACGTGCAATAACCAGCATTGAGAGGGGGTGGCGCTGGTTGAGCCCTCTCCGATGCTTAAGTCAGAATCTAGAGAGAGAAAGTGTGCAGAGAGAGGTTAGAGCACAAATAGCCAATTTGGGAGAGTTTCGAGTTAACTTCTTAAATGGGAGGTCTAGGTCCCTATTTATAGGAAACCCGAGAACTGTATCCGGTTTTATGCGGTTCAATGCCGGTTTAAAGGAAAACGCTTACCGACATCGAGGTTGGCTACGTGCGCACTATACTTAGTAAAAATAGGGGTAAGCACGCAGTACTAGTCGACAGTCCGGACCATGTTGACATCCGACATGGTCCGGATTGCCGGGCAAAACGGACCAGTCCGGACTGTCAAGGCAATCCGAAAGTCCCAGTCCGGGTGCTGCGCGCATCCGGACCGTTTTGACCCGGGGTTACCGCGGTAAAATCCGTTTGTGGTTCTGACGTGTTTGCGAGGTCCGAAACGTAAATACGAACCCGAATTGGACAGATATCCAACACTTGCCCCCAAGTCAAGTAGCGGTTCAAAACCCGTGCTTGACTCTATTTAAGATAGGATATTCGTCCAATTTAGGTTCGGCACTGACCTCAGGGGTGACCTGTTTGTCAATCGAATGCGCGGAGCACAAATTCGTCCATCTTTACTTTTTCGATGAATGTGCATAATTTATTCACGGGGTTAGCGTAACAAACAGTATACATATAACAACGTGCAATTAACGACATATTTGTAATAACATGCAATAAGCGAAATACTTGTAATAATAAATAAACATGCAAAGTGGTGTTATCATGGTATGTGACGTAAACGTATAACATGATGTTAACATGGAGATGACAACATAGCACATGGATGACGTAATCGCGCAATAAGCAAAATACTTAGAGCAATATAAAATTGGAGAGCATGCTTGTCAACATGAAGCATGATGTAAACATAGAATACGATGTTAGCATGCAATATGATGTAAACATGCAATTTATACTTAGATTATAAAAATAATTATGTAGCAATCATAAGTTAGAATCATGCATATATAAAAATAATATCGTGCATAATAGCCTATGTGTAACATGCAATAATAATTGTACGTAGCGCGTCATGCAACATTAGGGAGCATGTATGTAATGTAAGCATAGGAGAGATGTAAACATGCTCATACATGATGCTAGGGACTTGTGCGTAAATAGATATGAGTTTAGTCCTTAGCACATGGTGTAGACACTATTAGTGAAAATTAGGAGATAGAGTAGTCATTAGCTTACATCCTCCCTTGATAGTTTTCCAAGAAGCTCTCATTGCTTGTTGAAGAAGGAGCTTATGGAGGTGTAAATTTGGAGTAGTCACATCATACTTGACATCAATTAAATTCCGGCCAAGCTAAAGGTGGAAGTCGACGGCGCGTGGTGTGCAGAACGGCGGCGCGTGGCAACCAGCGGAGGCGCGTGCGGCGTCCCTGGGTGGCGCGTGGAGCTCCGATGACGGCGTGTGACAATTCGGACTCGCTTCGTGTTGGTGAGTCCGATTCCGTACATGGATGGACATTTTGTGACTTCGTTTGGCCTTGATTCAATCTTGAAATCACTATGTTCTTAGTCACCTTAACATGCATACAAGGTGTTTGATGAAATGCATTAGGATACTTAGCCCAAAATCGGCCAAAAATTTTCTAAGTGCTGAAAATTTTAGAAAAGTACAAATGAATCGTTACACTTCCCTTATGCATAGTATTCATGCTGACATGTTGCTTCATGACTTAGCCGTTGTTTTAGTATGCTCGATGTTGACGATCGGTAGTTGTTCGTACAAGGCCGTCAATGGTTGTATGTTGGTAGTGATAACTTAGGCAATGTGTGTTGATCATCATGTGTTGATCGTTGGTCATTGTCTGCAAACATGCTAAAAAAACTTAGAAAATATTTCAATAATATCTAGTGCTTTCTTACCATTGATGTCGTCATATGATTCTTGTTGACTACCGGCATATAAACACTTAGAAAATATTTCGTAGTAGTTGATGTTTGCCACTTGATGTATGTTATCCGTCATCATGCTAGTATACTTGGAGAATGCTCCTAGATAGTTGATTCCTTGCCGCTTGTTGATTATTGACATCGAGGAAATACTTAGACAATATTTTCTGACGGTTGGTTTCTTGTCGCGTATAGTCCCATGCCGTAAGCGAAATACTTAGAAAATATTTCAGCCATATTTTGCTGCATGCCGACACCTTGTCGTACGTTGATATTTGATAGTATACTGACAGCTTGTTGTATGTCGACACGTAGTAGCATGTTGAAACTTAGTAGGATGTCGACACTTAGTAATATGCTGACACTTAGTAGCATGCTGACAACTTGTTGTATGTCGACTGTCATCCTGAGCAAAACACTTAGAAAATATTTCGCCCTTGTAATCATGTATGCTGCGAGTATGAGCTTGATGTCGACATGAAGGTCGATGTGTTGAGGAAGTTGCCCCCCTTGCATGATGCTTGTTACTTGTTGTGCGAAGACTAACAAGTCTTATACGTACATAGTTGTTCCATATGGAGCGTTCATTGCATAGATGTTTGTATAAGTGTTTGATGCGTGCTTGCGCACTGATGGAACTGTTGACTGCACTTTTCAGGATATCAAATCTTGCTGTCTTCTTTTTGGAGTTAGTCTTTTTGCAGCTACTATCATGAGTAAGTCTTCTATTCCCATTCCGCGAGTGACACCATATTCAGATGCTAATGACAAGTTAGACATTGATAGCCTTTGTAATCTTGTTTGTATGTCGACAGCCGATATGGTTGGAACACTTAGAAAATATTCCTGACAGCCGGCATCCCGCTGTATGTTGATAGCTGTATGCGCGTGCTCATATGTATGCGCTTGTATGTGCGCACTTGCCCCCATACTTAGAATTTTTTCTCTATCCATTGCTATGTACGATGTATCCATAGACTTGATGTAGACATAAGGTGTATGTTGTCAGCTGTCGACCTCCCGTCACATGTTGACATGCAAGAACACTTAGAAAATATTTCTCGCTTATTGACGCGTGCTCTCTGACATATGGTAGAGCACTTAGAAAATATTTCTCCACCAGTTGATACTTCGTCATATGTTGACTGCTGACATAGCAAAATACTTAGGAATATTTCTTGATAGTCGACACGTTGTCATATGTCGACTGCTGCCATAGTAAAACACTTAGAAAATGTTTCTTGCTTGTCGGCCTCCCATCACATGTAGACATGTTGATATTCTGACATAATGGAACACTTAGAAAGTATTCCTTGATAGTCGACACCTTGTCACCTGTCGCACGCGTTGTTCGCTGCGCGCGTTGCTCGTTGTATACATGATCATAGCATGCGTGATGTAATATCTTGAACACTTAGAATTTCTCATTTGTATGTCAACATACATGTTGTAGTCCTGCATTAACTGGCAAATACATGCAAGTATTAATGTTAGTGCCATAATTATATTCACACTTGTTACCTTAAATGAAGGCGTAGTATCATGTAGACGCACGTTGATTACCTAGAACACGTAGGTGTCGGGATGAGGCCCATGTTGACATAGAGTCTCATATAGATGCGCGTAGATCACATAAAACATGTGAGTGTCGGGACGAGGCCCATGTTGACATAGAATTACCCCTCGATGGGGATGTTTGCTGTATGACGTATAGAGACTAACAAGTCTGTAGATATGTAGATATGTAGTTGTCTCCATCGGGAGAGTGTTCATTCCTTAGTGCTTGAATTAATGACTGTCGCGTATACACGCACTGATCAAGTTGTTGTTCATCCTTGTAGACTGATTTGTCGAAGCGTATCTTCCAGAGTACACATCTAGACTTAGTTGATTATTGGCATGTCGACACGTGCGTACGCGTACTCTCGATCATGGCAGTTATACTTATCATTTGGAAATGAGTTGTTACGTCTCATGTCGACGTGTCGGAACATGAGCGTACTATATCCTGTTTGCTGTCACTGTATTCCTTGTGAACATGCTGTCGTTAGTGATGCTTTCACTTGATCCAAAATAAAGTGATCCGACTCCAAGATTCGTCCTTTGGGCAACTCCGAGTGATCTTAGTTTACTACCAGCGGACTTGCCCATCTGCCCCCATGTCGAAGGACCGGATCTTGGTGGAGGAGTCGCTTGAAGCGAGCATACTGCTTATATTGATGATCTTGCGTTTTGCATCTATCCCTTTTTCTTGCTTGTTTGACGGTAATATTTCTGTGGTGTCATGCGCGTGCTAAGGGGTTACACGCGTGTTAAGGGATTGCGCGCATGCTGAAGGTGTGCGCGTATGCTAGTCTGTTTTGCCCCCGTGCATCTTGTTCTTCGCTCTAAGTATTTGCTACTTAGGTGCTTAGTTTGTTGCATTGGAGACTGTTATCTTTGTTTGATAGGCTCAAGTCGTTATTCTTGATTCCAAGGTGACTATCATTCGTACGAAGGTTGCTGATGATAGCGAGGTGCGCAATTATGCCGTGATGAAATCTAGACAAGCGTTGGCGTCTTGATGTATGAATTATGGAGGGTGTGTACATTCTTGCCCCCGTGTCTTTGTTTTGTCAACTTGGAATTTTGCTAAGTCTGCCATTGATTGTATGGCACCCTTCGCGCATTTAAGGCGTTGTATGTTGTGTTATAAAGGCCGCATGACTGCGCTTGTAGATGTTGAGTGGAATATTTCACTTGCATCCTGTTTGAAGTTGATTGTGCTTTACCAAGCTTTGTACATCATTTCGGGGTTGAGGTTACGCCGGGTGTTGTTCCCTGAACCTTTTATATGTTCGATGTCGTCGAATAGACCTGTCATAATCATAGTAGAAATGCATGATAACTTGTTAGTAGTATTTCATACCTTGCGTTATCTATGTTGTCCGTATGTTTTGGACTTGGAATATAGGATAGATATCCTTAGATGATGAACATGATGTCCGTAGTTGCGGCTGTATGTCGCGCATTGTTGAGTATTATGAGCGCCCCTCTTGGTTAGATTCCAAGGCATGGCAAGATGCGTACACTAGGTACTTGTAGCATTGCAGGTAGTAATGTACTTGGCACTTGACATGTAAAAGTGTCGTCTTGACGAAGCAAGACTTAAGTTTATACCGTCTCTTAGTTCTACTCTAAGGCGACGTTGTACAAGACTCGACTTGTAAATTTGGTGAGTTTTTCAAACAAGGTGCGCTCCTGCTAGCGTTTTTGAATGAAGTCTGCCCACTTAAGGTATAGGTCTTCATTATGTCTGCATCCTTAAGAGGATATGTATAGTTTGAGTGTACATGAAGCTATCCTATCAAGGAATGTATCTTCATGGCGTATGGACCCTTAAGAGGGATGTACATACTTTGTAGATGTGTGGGGTTGTCGTCTAACAAGAGGACTTCCGCCACGATGGGGTGATCAGTCCCACCTAAGTGCCGCATCCTGTTTTGTATGCAGGGAATGACTTTGAACATGAGGATTTGCCTCTAAGAGGATTTCACAGCATGCCATTTTTTAGAAGTAAGCATGGGGTTTGCCCTTGCAAAAAGGATGTCGCAGCATGCTACTTTTGATAGTAAATCTTGTTGTTTATCCAAGATATTGCTTGTTGTTGACGCCTTGGAATAGTCGTCATTTTGATAGTAGATCTTGGTGTTTTTCCAAGATATTGCATGTATTTGACGTCTTTGGAATAGCCGTCAATTTGAGTAGAGAATTTTTATAAGTCCATTGTAGTTGATAATGCGCAAGTTGTCATTCCGTGATGTAAGCTGATTGTGTACATAGCGCAATGGCTTTGTGTTGCCGACATCTTCTTGAGATAGACGGCATTATAGATGGAGAAATAAACTCCTTGTTGGTGTAGATAATAGATATGTTGGCGTTGTATGCCATAAGTTCCTCGTTACACATAGTGTTTAGCTTGTATTGTTGAAGTAGATATTATGCGCATAGGTTTCTACCTGGCGCAATTCCAATGTAGTAATCATAGTGTAGTATGTACCTACGAGCAGGGTTGTGCTTTGTCAGATAGTTGCAATGTTTGCAAGTTTGTAAAAATATGGAGTTATGAATTTCCTTTTAACTAATTCATATAATAAATAGAGTAAAGGAATATGATACAAGGATCCCTTCGTTGTGCAGGAAACTTCCCTTAGTGCAGATGTGATAGGTGCGGACGCAACAGGTGCGCACATGTCGGGAGCGAAGCTTTTCAAGTACCACCCACTGTATGTGTTTGTGAATATGTACGTACAAAGAGAGACTATGCATTGCTGTATGCATCCTTCAGTCGATACGCGTCGATGCTTCCTTAGCGTGATGCACATACGTATATATGATCGTTGCGTGTATTGTTTCCAAGGAAAGAGTTGATGTTTGAGTAGAATATTCGCTGAGATGTCGCGAGTTATAATTAATTTGGAGACTTGTTGCGATAATGCAAATGATATATACGCGACCATTACTTGGCTTAGATGCCTAAGTAGAATATCCATAGATAGAGAATTCCAGAGAGTGTTGCATACAGCTCCTCCTAGTGTTGCTCTCTAGATAGGGTGTGTCATTGAGACATCTCTTAGATGTACATATAACCTGTCTCAAATTAGTCGCAATACTTTGAGATATATATTGGTTAGGGAATATAATGGAGTTATAAATTCATCATATGGCTTTATCGCCTGCAATGCCAATATGACTGGATCAGACTATTCGCGACTAGTCTGTTCCGTTCAGCTTGGATTTTGTTTTGACTAAATCAGGCTACCCTGAGTAGATGTCCTACTCGAGTGATCTACTTTATTCATAGTAGTGTTGTTGTGGAGTTGTTACCTCATACCTGAGTTTACCTTTGGCAGTAACGCGTGTTACCTGGACCTTGTTCAAGTGGAAGAGATCGTCTTTTGAGGGCGATGCTTGGTGTTGATAATAGACATATGGGTGTTGCATGGACTAAGCCGTTTGTTGTTAATATGAGTAATATGCTCTTTGTTTGTTACTTGGTGTTAATCCGAAGTAACATGCGTATTATAAAGATGTACCTACGAAAGTAGATTAATCTTCATTAGAATTTTGTTATGCGTACAATCACTTGCAGGAAGGCGTCTAATGATCGCTCTTTCCAAAATATTTCTAAGTACAAAAGCGTAAACAACACTTAAGTTCTCAGCTAGAATAGACATGTTGACAAAGATGTAAAGATAGATAAAGAGTGGATAATCTATCTCCCTTTGAGATGTTTTGGTGGCGGACGAGCATCGTCACTTGCAACATAGCTTCCCAAAGCTCCATGTGCAATGAACTCCTCGATCTCCATTCTCAAAGTTAAGCAGCTGTTAGTATGGTGCCCCCATGTTTGGTGGTATCGGCACCAATCTTCGACGTTTCTACCTAGGAAGGCAGTCATCGGCTCGAGTGGACTCGGAAGCTTGTTTCCAGGAGCTTAATGTATATCTCTTCAACCTCCATGTTTAAGGGAGTGAAGATATCGGCGTATTCGACGCTTGAGCTTCCTGGTTTTCTTGAAGTCTGAGCTTCCTGATTCGAGCTGAGAGGTGTACCCCATCCCAGCTCGCGTTCACAAGAGATTGCGGTTTCCATCTTATCTTTCAAGCATGTCATCGTCTTGGTTGTGTGCCATCCATGGATTCTTCCAAATAGCAGAAACGTTGGCGCGTTCATGTTCAAGTAAAACGCAGTAATGACTTCTTTTTTGGTTGCCCTTAGTGCGGTTGCATTTTGGGCGAACCTCCTGAAGTAAGCTGTAATGGACTCTTCTTGTCCTTGTTTAACATCTAGGACGCTTCGTCTTGTTGGGAAGAGCATCCTGTCAAGTCAAGCTCTTGGTGTTAACTCCTTTTAATTTCCTTCATCATCATCACTTGAAGCGAACAACTTTCTTTTCACACCAACTTCTATCATGGAAATGGACACTTGCTTCATCTTCCTTAGAGCGTTGACATAGCACTTCCGTGCGGCTGTTTGGTCGCCTAGCACCTCGCCGATCCATGAGGAGTTAGAAACTTCATCTTTTGGTGAGCGGTGTACGGCACGATGTCGTGCGGGTTGATTGTCGTTCCTCCTAGGATGCCGTTGTATGCTCCTAGGGTGCTCACCACTACAAATGTGACTTTGATATAAAGCGCCTTCCAATCTTCCCCCAGGATGACTGGCAGTGTGATCATACCCAACGGGTAAGTTGCAGCTCCTGCGAAGCTGACTAGCGGGAATGTGCTTGGCGAAAGATCGACTTCCGTTTTTCCCAATTTCTTTAGAACCTCTACATGCAATAATTCTGCGGCACTTCCACCATCCACCAATATCCTTCGCACGTCGTATCCGTTGACATCCATCGTAATGACAAGAGCATCATCGTGGGGGTAGACTATGTTCTTCTTGTCAGTGTTTGAGAATGAGATGACCACGTCTTCCTTCTCTGGTTGGCGTCTTTTTCCATACTTTGGCAAAACTTGTAGTTGTGCAGCATAGACATCACGAGCATTAGAAATGCTTCCTTCTGCGGCTGGCCCTCCATGAATCACATTAATGACGCCACGCTTCGCAGGTGGCGGATTGTCGTTCATTTTCTCCTTTCCCTTGTTCATCTTTCCGGATGGCTCAGCATGGTTCTTCTTTTGGCGCTTGTCGCCTTGATATACGTATTGCTTGAGTTCTCCTTTGAGGATGAAGTTGTTTACACGGAATCTTAGGCTGACACAGCTGTCCGTCTCGTGGCCATAGACTTTATGGTTTTCGCACCATTTGTCTTTTTGCTTTCCAAGTGGACCTTTTCGGAAGTTTGCCGGCTCCCTCCACATGTTGTCTTCCTTCATCTTTTTCAGGATCACGAAGAGTGGTGTATTCAAGGGAATGCAATCTGCCAAGTTCACTTCCTTTGGTCTTTGGAATTCCGGCTGGAACGGCCTTTTTTGCGAACCTTGTTGAGGTCTCGCCTGCTTCTCTTTAGCGCGGGCTGCGCTGAATTTCGTTTTATGCTGGTCCATGAATCTTTCTAGATCCACGAACTCTTTGAATCTTGCTGCCAATTCTTTAAGTGTCTCCGCGGGGCACTTCGACATCTTCTCCGCTAGGGAATACCCTTTTCGGCCTAAGTTCCCAATGAAAGCACGCACGATCTCTCCTTCAGTGAGGTTGCCCTGAATGTCTGCGACATTTTGGTTGAAACGGATGTAGTATTCCGCCAATGACTCATCATTTTGTTGTACCACCTCGTTCAATGCATTTGGTCCCTTTAGGAGTGTGCGCTCTCCCATGTATCTTTGAATAAACTTCGCCTTCAGGTATGCCCACAATGTAACACTTCCGCATGGTAGTGAAAAAAACTAGTGTGTGGCAGTTCCCACAAGGGTGTTGGGGAATGTCATGGCGACATGATGCGGATTGTCAGTTCGTCCCAGCAAGGAGGCTTCATGTTGTTGAACATGTTCGATCGGATCTCCTTTTCCTCTGTACTTCTCTCCTCCAATTCGGTAGAGAGCGTCTGGGACGCGGCTGTACACTAGCTCGTCGGAGAATGGATGCGACACGTTCTCTTCAAGGGCATGCATTCCCTTCATTTTTTACTGCTTCATCTTCTTCTCGATCATCAAGGCCTAAGCCGTAAATACCGTAACTGGGATGTCACTGTTGCATGCGGGCTTCCTCCACCCTTCATTGTATGTATGAGCACGGCTTGCTTCCTTGAAGTTGCCTTCCTTGTACATGTCGGCATGACTTGCTGACTTGAAGTTGCATTCCTTTTGTGGCCGCTGTGAGTTGTTCACAGGGGATTGCTTCCATCTTACTCCTTGCTGCTGCTGCTTCACACCAACACTTGGAGTGTATGAATGTGTTGCTTCCTTCCTTGCCTGCCGGTACTGGTAGGTACCTTCAGAATATCCTTCGCCTTCTGGATGCTGCGGCTCTTGATGGTTGACATCATGCCACATCTCTCTCGTAGGTGCAGCATGCTCGCTAGCTGGCGGAGTTGGTGGCGGGGGTGCCATGTATCCCTGGTTCTTAGAGTCTCCCTGAATGCGAGGAGCTCTTCCAGTGCGACCATCATGGCAGGTGTGACTGGTGGCAGGTTGCTTGCGCCTCTTGCTTGCTGCTGCACTCCGTTAGCTGGAATCCCGTGTGGGAACTCTTCGTTCATTTCCGTCCTTTGCTCGAACTCGTGCACAGGTACCTCGTTCTGGACGTCGGGACCATGCTGCGCGGAAGGCGCATTTGCGGTTGGCATGGAGGAGGCGGTAAACTCTGCATCTGGAATGTGAGAAGGTCCTTGTTGGCTTCTCGTCGGCTTTGGCTTGCTCGCACCCGCCTTCTTCGTACGTCTGCCTGTCATAGCTTGCGGTATGGAACAGCTTCTTGTTCGAATCACGCTGACGGCGCCAAGTGTTGAGGTCGATTCCACCTGGGACACCTCGGGTTGCTCTTCTCGAACAGGCTGGATGTGCACGCAGGTACGGTCTCCAGTCAGCACATCACGATCCACGATCCGCGAACCTCGATCCTCGAACCCCGAACTTGGCTTTGGCTCCAATCTCGGTCTCCTACACGTCGGGTCCTACAAAACGGGCAATAACCAGCATGGAGAGGGGGGTGGCGCTGGTTGAGCCATCTCCGATGCTTAAGTCACAATCTAGAGAGAGAAATTGTACAGAGAGAGGTCAGAGCACAAATAGCCAATTTGGGAGGGTTTCGAGTTAACTTCTTAAATGGGAGGTCTAGGTCCCTATTTATAGGAAACCCGAGAACCGTACCCGGTTTTATGCGGTTCAATGCCGGTTTGAAGGAAAACGCTTACCGACATCGAGGCTGGCTATGTGCGCACTGACTTCTCATACTTAGTAAAAATAGGGGTAAGCGCGCAGTACTAGTCGGCAGTCCGACTATGTCGACATCCGACATGGTCCGGATTGCTGGGCAAAACGGGCCAGTCCGGACTTTCAAGGCAATCCGAAAGTCCCGGTCCGGGTGCTGCGCGCATCCGGACCGTTTTGACCCGGGGTGACCGCGGTAAAATCCTTTTGTGGTTCTGACGTGTTTGCGAGGTCCGAAACGTAAATACGAACCTGAATTGGACAGATATCCAACAATATGTATATAATGAATATATAACATATATCTTAGTTATATAAATAAAATGAATATATATATATATATATATATATATATATATAACTAATAACACAAATCTTGTTGCAAAATTAGACAAAAAATTAACTGTAACGGCACAAAAAAATTTAGCCGATTGTAACGACACAATTGAAACTTTAATTATAACTACTTTTTAAATTAGTTGTTAAAATTTAATAATAAAATATACATAAGATGGTTAAGTAAAACCGTTGTAGACCTATTATTATTTAAGCATTACATAAATTTATGTATTCCTTAAACCACACATAAAAAGTCTACGTAGCACCTTTAAGGAACCTACATAAATATAATATAAATATATACAATATATATAATCACAATATATAAACCTATATAAACATAATATATATTATAAAAACTCTCTAGACTAAATAAATATAATATAAAATATATATTTATTTCAAATATTTTAGAGTAATTGTTAAAATAATAAGTTCTCAATATTATATCTATATTTTCGAATTAATTTTGTGTATAAAATAAAATTCCAACAATTTTACTTTTTTTAAACAATCTAACTATAAAAGCTTACACAGTTACAGTGATTAACATTAACTAGAAAAACAAAATACATACATACACTAATTATTATTATTTTTCCAAAACACACACTATTTTTTTTTCCAAAATACATATATACTAATTAAACAAACCCAAATCAATCAGCATTCAAAATGACTCAAGTCAAAACTAATAAAATTAAATAAAATACAAGGGAAAATGGGATTTGGAGTTCGGCGGGTTCACGGGTCAGACCCGAGAAAACCCATATGATCCACAAGATCCTGCAGATCTTCCTCACCCCAATCCGATTTGGCCACCAGATCTTCAACCTCGGGATCATCGAGTCCTACAATCTCTTCAGTAATTAATTCTTCCGGCAGCAATTCCTCGCCGATCAGATCCTCCCACGCCGTCGCATCATTTTTCGACCCGAGAATCATCTCCAACTCGGCCTCAAACTCCACCATCTGTTCCTGCACTTGCGCCGCCCTCTCCACCGCCTCCTCCAGATTCTCCTCGCTCGGCGTCATCGTCAGCCGCCGCTTCCTCGTCACCTCCACCTTCTTCACATCCCTACCTCTATTCGCCAAATTCTGCACGAAGGACGGGTTACGCATCGCCCTAGCGAGGAAATCAATCATCTGCTGCTGCTTCCTCTCGGTTTTCGTCAATCGGCCTTCCATTGCAGCGAGAACGTCTCTCGATCGCTGCTGCTGCTGCCTCAGCTTCACGATCTCCGACATCAGCACCGTCCTGTCCCTCTTGAGTATCTCCAGCTCCGATTCTAAACCGAAGTTTCCCAATTCGAGGCACTGGTCCACTCCTTGGTCCTGCTGCACTGGGGGGTTCTGGGAAACGTACCTTCGTCTCTTGATGGTCTTGAGGAGATGCTTCTGGCCTCTGAGGAAGGACTCGTTTGCAAATTCCCATCGGTCGGGGTCGACTTTCCGGAAACCCTGCAAATTAACGACGATGGCTAGAGTTCAGTAAGCTGTTCCAGTGTTTGTAGGTGTTCATGAGATCGAGGAGTCGTCTATGAAAGGTACTTAACTTTTTTGCTATTCTGTATTCTTCACTATCTCAGTTCCAGCAGCAGCAAGCAGATCTTGATGAATGAATGAATAATCTGATCATACCAATTAGAATAGACCATATATTCCATATTTAACACTCAACCAACAATTATATCAGCCAAATTTATGCATTTCATTTAATGATCCAGCTTCTACCTAAAATTCCCATATTTAGAATTCTCAAATGTAAGAGCTGTAAAATATCAAACTATCTGAATTTTACCCAAATATTCAACCAAACAGATAGCCTAACTTCCTTCTGAAAATGATTATCTCCTTCAAAGCTGATGAATTGAGTATTGATGGGTTTGGATTATTATTTGTTTCTTCTGATATGGGAACGAAATGTATTCTCTTGAGTGTAGGTGGGCACCAATCCAATCAAATTTTAACACCAAATTGGATAATAGCTAGTTGCTTGTTATTTTGATCATAAAAAAGTGGCTAGTTATTTGGTTATGCACCTTATATATATCTAAATCTTTAACAAAATGTATGATATTGGCCCCCAAAAAAACAAAATGTATTATACAGCTGAAAATGTATTCATAGATCAGAGATCCAAACGCTAAGAACCCTAATAGAATTCATCTAACACCAATTTCCATGATCCGAAACTGGAACTTAAACTCAAAAAGCCCATTTCAACCCTAATTGGAGTAAACAGGCAGTGAATTAAGGGAGAGATATATACTTACATAAGTGTTGAGCTGACGGATGAAGCTGGAGAAATTGTTGTGCTTGAAGTACTTTGGGAGCAAGGAAGAGGAGAACTTGTGTGAATCCCAGACAACGAAGCTGTTCATTCCCCTGCTCCACGACACAATCGGGTCCGTCGCCGGATCCTCCACCATCTCGTACGTCTTCGTCAGGAACGGCGGCGGACCCACCTCGTTCAGCCCCTCCATTGGCCGCGCATCCGCCGCCGCCACCGCCGATTGCAATATCTCTACCTCTTGATCTTCTACCTTCACTGCCACTGATCCTTCCATGTTCGGTGGGTGTATCTATCTTGATGAGGAGAGAGAGAGCGCGCTGTGTTTATAAAGATAGAGAAAGAGAAAGAGAAAGTTCTAGAAGAAAATGGGGGTAGAAATGGAGTACTGACAACTTTTTCTCAAGTATGTCAGAAGCTTCCGACATGACATCTTTGGCAACTGTGGAACTGTCAACTGTTAGCTGCTGTCAGTGTTACCGGTCCAGACCGGAGAGACAACTGAATCAGACCAACCGGGCGGAGTTTTAAATAAAATTTATAACTACTTCATAATGATGAGAATTTATTTTTGTGGCCAAAATGATGAGAAAAATTGATTTTGTTTTTTTAGATAAATGTTAAATGATACTTGTATGTCTTTAATATTATGTATACATTACATAAATTTTGTATCTAATAATAACGGATAGAATAAATTAATGAGAATTGATTCACCCTGTAAATCTTACTGTAAAAAAGTCACCGAATATCTCTAATGTATTAATTGCCATCAAATTTCAAATAAATTACAGCACTGCCCCTATTAGTTCGCTAGTTTTTCCACGAAAATCTTCGGCATGTGTAGCATCACTCTAAATTAATTTATATTTAATCATTTTAGTTCACAAACAAAATTTAATATTTGTCTCCACAGATGTGAAGATATAGTATTTATTTTTTCCATTGGTCTTCACTTGTCTCTCTAGATACCCGTTCAAAATTGTCGATAGTTAAAGTGAGCTTTTTGTAAGAATATTTTGCTAAAAAGATTTAAACATATAATTCTTTTCACGATGATATAAGTTGAGTTTAGAGAAGTGATTTCGAAAGATGTGATGAGCTTGCATGAAGTTCAATACCTTATATGTAAGGACATATATATATATATATATATATATATATATATTTTTTAATCTTAAGTGTAATCCTATTCATAAATTGTCCGTACATGCGCAAGTTTTAGCTTTTCCAGATTATACATTGGATTCTTTACATGAAAAGTTGCATAAGTTTCAAATATTATAAATATTGCAAGCCTACCTCATTAGAGATTTTCGATAAAGAAGAGACAGATTGTGGCTCATGATATATTATGATGATAACGCTTTCTTTATGTTATACTGCTCTACTAATTTCTCAACGTAAGCATCAAAGATGAATCCATGGAAAGCCCATCTAAGAGCACTTACAATTTAGCTCCTTCTCAACCATTGTTACATCAATCCTAACTCATCAAAATTAAACCGTCACATTAAAACTTATAGTAAAATTTAATTATCTACATATTCTAAATTTTGACTCGTATGTGCACTCTTAAATTGTAAAATTATAAATATACTAGCCACTTACCCCGCGCACCGCGCGAGAGAGAAAATCGAAATATATTTTTTTTTAAAGGAAATGATAGTCGTCTTTAATATTCTAAATAAAAAAAATTATACTTATTTATGTTATTCTTATATTTATAAAAAAATTGTGGTAATATTTTTATTTTTGTATTTGTATTGGACAAAGTCAGATATATCAATTAAAAAAAACAAAATAAATTATATCGGTTAATTGGGTTCTGAAATAGTTAAATATAATTATTAGAAAAATAATATTATTTTTTCTTGTCACAAGTTTATGTACATAACGGTCAATGAATTGATAAAAAAAATGTTACACTCAAATTTAAACAATGGAGTTGTTAATGTCGATCTATAAAGTGTGTGTCATCAATAAAATTGTTATCGTTAAGCTCTTTTAATTTAAGTTAACAAAATAGATAATTTATTCATTTACTACACTATTTAAAAAATACAACCAAACAAATAGTTGTGTGGTATCTCCATTTAAATTGCGAGACCCAAATATTCAATTTCAAAGAAAGAATGAAATAACATTTATTAGTAAAAAAACAATGCTAGCAACACTTAAATTATTTCACATTGTTCTTTATAATTAACAAAAATAAAATTATAATAGTATACAACATAATAACAACTAATCTTTTTAATTAAATCCTACATTTGTTAATTCTTGGATGTTGGATATTTATCATTTGTTAGATCACTACTTGTAAAAAATGACGATGAAAACGAAGACATCGCAGCTCGTGGACTTCATCCTTGATCCAACTCTCAGTCAACACCACACCTCAGTCATCACAGTTAATTATCAAACAACATACAATGGTAAATCACATCAAAACATCAACAAACTGGAAAAAAAAATTTAACCGAGAGATATTAAACTTATCTCATATGAATACCTCTTCCAATAACCTAACACAATAACAATACAAAAATAAAGAGCATAATCAATCCAAAAACATACTATGTATTAGTAACATAATCCAATAATACAAAAAAAAAATTGAATCACTTATTTTTTAAAGATTGATATTATCTCAAACACAAATTATACAAACTCGAATAGTTGATTAACTGTAACGTAATTGACCTACAAAAAAAATTCAAAACAGAGATAAATAAACCGTATGTTCAAAACAATAGCAAATATATGGAATTAAATTGTCTATAATGATGCATCTACATTGCTAGATGATGTGTAACCAACATAATATAAAAGGGTGAGTAGACTTATACCTAGCTCTTGATAAACTTCGTCTCCAAAGTTGCAACTTCATAAGAAAATAATTATAAGCATTAGTAATATCAACCAATATAGCATACAAACATTGATATTATATCAATTACAAATTAAACGAATTCGAATCACTCTAACTAAAATCACCAAGAAAAATCAATGTTTACCATCAAATTATCTTTAACCTGAAAAATTCAAAAATCAAAATAAATAAATAAATCATAATCATATATTCAAAACAGTAGTAAATATATAGAATACGATGTTCAATAATGATTAATCTACATATAATAAATTCTTGTTAGATGATAGACAACTAATGTAGTATTAAATGGTGAACAAACCTATTATAACTTTTCGCATGCTCCGCCTTGATTCATAACCCTTTTATTCCACCATGGTGTCCTCATCGGAGCTGCGGCGGTCATCGTGTCACGATTTGCTTTTCTGGCCAAGATTGAGTGTCAGAGGAATATCGATGTTTTCGATCGACTTGCACCTCTCCGATAGAAATTTCTTCCTATGTAGCCTTAATATGTAAATCACGGTGTAATTTGTATTTACTATATATAAAAAATTAATGGAAGAAACAGAGCTAATTAAGAAACATAATGAGGAAGGAAGCTTAAGATTTCTTTCGCATGATAGAGTTTGATGAGATTTATATAAATTGACAAATATTATATATGAAAATATAATATAAAATATTCTTACTATATATATCTATAGGTTTCAGCCGTATGATTTTTTTTTTCTATAGTTTATTAATTAACTGTACATTTTATATTCCAAGCATATAAATATGCATTACATATTTCCATGCATTATATATTTCTATCTCCTAACTGACTGATAGGAAATCAAGGGAAATACGAAGCAGGGGAAGGACGACCTTTCATACACTCGATCTAATTCGAAAATGACCGGACGAGGACCATCGTTGCCAACGGAGAAACACCACATATTACATACGCTCCGCCCGAGCTGACCGCTCTCTGAGCAGCATACGTCGATCGACGCGTTCACTGTCTTCCGATGACTCCTTTACTATCATCAAAGTGGTTGCATCTGTACTAATCTATCAACCAAGCAACGGTGACGTGCACAGACACGCGCATTTCCAAAGTGCGCACATTTCATGGGTGCGTACACTTTCAAAGCGCACACAGCTCCAACTTGCGGTGTCCCCTGATCAATAGCTGTCAAACGCGCACACCGATGGCAAGCGCGCGCACCCGCGCCCTTACAACACACCCAAGTCATGGGTATACGAGAGTTCGACCTCTGACGACGCGCAAGTAGGAAACCAAATTGTAACACTTCCTACGAGGGATGTTCCAACACTCGCAATCAAGGGAAGTCTCAACACCGGGAGAAGGAGATTGTGACACAACAACGCGCTCTGTTGCGTCCGCACCCGACGCGTCCGTGCCCGACGCGTCCGCACAAATCCCATATTTTTTCAAAAATCCCCAACGGGGGCATGCGCTGACTACACTCATCCGACGTAGCGTCAAGGGTTCTAAATATCGCGTCGCGGTAAGAAACAAGGAGGGGGCACCACTCAAGTGACAACGCCACCACCATTGAGGAAGATAAAAACCCATGAGGGATTCCTGTGTTATACGCACGCCTGTGGGAGACCCATCACGTGAGGAATGTGAGAGAACTATCTCCAAAACCCAGAAAGTTTACCTTCGTCGAGCACATAAGAGGGTCGTACCACTTAGAACGTACACTGTCAGCAAAACATTATCTTCGGCTACAACAAAGAAAAACGAGAGGAATCCACCAGCATAACATCCCTCAATAGTTTTTACAGCCGTCACACAGACACAACACCGTGAAGAGTCACGAGCGTATGAAGAAACACATCAACTAAACCAAGGCCTCATGGAAGTGAACATGTGAAGCATACAACAAAAAGCATACACACTATACTCAACAACGCGCGACGTTCGTTCGAGAAGGGTAGGGTTACTCTTACCCACTCCTAGCAACAAACACACTTGCATCAAAATGCAAGAAGAGAGGAGAGCGAATTTACAAGTCTTCCTCAAGTATGAGCATTGCCGCATGACAGTCACCGAGAGACACGCTCAACACTCGATGCAAGTGCGGGGGCATCTTGCTGAACCCCCACGTACAGGACACAACATCCCCCGTACAACATACAATCATTATATTCTATCAAGAAACAACGGTGCGACTACCAAACGAATTGGGGGGCACCAAGCTGACAAGTGCACGACATTCCACCGAAGTGAAGAAGCGAATCGTTGCAAGAACACGCGGTACCGCTCCTCTAAGAAAATGCACCAACAAGGAATAAAACTTCAACATCCTATACGGATTGGTCCCAAGAGGGAAACACCAAGCATCGCCCTCGAATGACGATTTCTTCTACTTGAACAAGTTCCAGGTAACACGCGTTACTGCCAAGGGTAAACACAGGTATGAGATAACAACTCTACAACAATACTGTTATGAATAAAACAAACCACTCGAGTAAAATATCTACTCAGGGTAGCCTGATTTAGTTAAAGAAAAATCCAAGCTGAACGGAACAGACTAGTCGCGAATAGTCTGATCCAGTCATATTGGCATTACAAGAAATAGATCATATGAGGAGACATATAACTCCATTTCATTCCCTAATCAATATGAAAATAGCTATATTTCCAGTTCGGGACGGTTGGGTTTAATATGGTGAGAATTTTCTTATGCTCATAAGCAAGTCGAAGGAGACGACTCCTTGATTTCAGCGAACTAAGCACACCGACTTCAATAAAGTAGTGTAATTAGAAACTCATCCAAAATATTGTTGGTCTGTAATAACTAGTCATATGTACACATTAAGTTATGTTCACAGTTTGAAGTCGAATGTGCCCGTTCATGCTGACAACACTTAAAAACTATGTCAGCCTATAAGTATTGTCATGTTAACATCTCTGTACATTTATGTGACCATAATAAAGTGAAAGCATTCTATATGATGAGAGAGATCACATCGATAGATTGTAACATGAAGTTCATATTTTTATAATTTAAGTCTTTCATTTCTTTTGACATTTGTAGATTAACGTTGTTAGATGTATATATTTGTATGCAAAAAAAATAATCTGGATGTGATCGAAAATGCGATCTGTCACAAACTAATTGTCGACAAATAAGAAATGTAATGGAAACATTTATCAACAGATTAATGTTATTTGCATCAAAAGTATAAACAATGTCAGATAAATCTGTTATCACGTTCAAAGTGATATATATCGACTTTAATCTGTTCCTATGGGAATTGTGAAAAACCAATGGTCGGGATTATGTGACTGTTAGATTTGCACGAAATACAGCGTGGGCATTAAAGGGCGGGTCTGTCGGTGGAGCACAGTAATTACCGTGTAGTTGGGCCTAATTAAAAGACTATGTGGATTATTTCAACCCAGCGGCTATAAATACGAGACGGTTCATTTCACTTTTCATTCACTCACAATGGTTATGATTCTTCTATATATGTTCAACGTTATGCCTTCATGATTCTAAGTTGTTGAGGATTTGTGCAGGCCACATCTTCTTCAAGTTTTGTAATGTCTCCTGCTTACGAGTTAACTTCTTGTTGTTATATAAACGTGACCCCCCTGTTTGTTCTGTCATTGATAGGATGCAGCGTTCATTCGTCTTCGCCCCGTTTGAAAGTAGTTTGGTGAAGTCGGAGTCCATCTTTATGGTCGAAGCGCCTTTCGCTTCAATTGTTGATGGCGTTGCAGACATACAACAGTCACATGTTTGTAACTATTGTCATACTCTCTAAAAAGATGTATTATAACCTCTTGACGTCATAGAAAGACGTATTATGAACTCTTGTAAGGAAGGGAGGTTTGTCTCCCCACTTATGGAAGTTCATGTGTGCGCGGGACAAGTTTCTGCTCTTTTAACGAGTTCAAAAGTGCATGCGAATCTCAGGATGACAATTCAGTTTGCAGTACTTTGAGAAGCCAGGTTCTCGCGCACGTCCATTTTAGCGGGCCTTCATGATTGTTTAACTCGTCATTGTTAAGGTTATGGAGCCCGTTCACTTGTGTAGGCCCTCACGATGTATCAAGTTATTGTTGTTGAGGTTATGTTTTTTACAGTGCAATAAATTTGTTAAAAAGCACAAGCAATACCCGATTCAACCGTCCCTTGTTGTATATCTTCATTTTGTACTTATTAGGGATGTTTAAAGTTTAAATGGTTAGAGTGGCTTATAGGAAGTAAGTACTTTTTATTGTCTGTGTAAGTTGAAGTTATGTGGACACAATATACTAACGAGTGTATTTTCTACATTACCGATGTGTTTTATACTTTTGTTCAGTCTAGTGAGACGTTTTATGTTCTCACATAACTTTGTCAACACTGTTACGTCAACACCTTTGTAATTGTCGACATACCAATTTATATATAAGTCGACATAAATAATTTGGATGCACAGTACAACTCGTCAGAAGTGTTTGGATGTACATGACAATTTATATTTAGAAGGAGACGATACTATCACTAAAGGGATACAATTTTCTACGAAACTCACATGATTTGTGAAGCCAGAATTTATGTTAACAAATTAGACGCTTGTATATTATTCACAAGGATAGAAAACACCAGGAAAACGACAACATATATGAACTGATGATTTACCAATAGAGTGATAAGATTTAGCATGAATTGAACAAAGCTTTCAGATAATTTGTCAAATCTTTCTCTGTGATATACATGTCGATGTTACTGAATGAATCTATGGGGTTTGTGACAGCCTAATGGTAGGGTTTTGGTGACATTTACTTACCTTGGTGGTTTAACGGTGGAGATCAGTAATTTCGGGGCGGTTGGGGGTTAAATTAAATACTATGTAGATTGAGTCAATGCAACGGTTTAACAAAAACTACCGTTATGCCCCTTTAAATCAACAGCTGATCTCATTGTGAGAGAACAACAGTTGAAAATACATGTGTTTTAGGAAAAGTATGTTATTGTGAGAGAAGAACAGTAAAACAGTTTAACTCCAATAGTTTGGTTTCTATGCAGTCAAAAACGAGTTTCTACGTAGAAACGGAAAAAGGTATGTAGAGTCGAGTCGTAAAGTCGGATCGTAAAAACGTAAGTTTCTATTTGTAGGTTAAATAACATGAAAAATGATTTGTATAAATATTTATATATTATGTAAAAGAACTCAAATACAATAATCGTACCCAATAATACCCAATAATACCTAATAATAATATATAAAATTATAATCAATAATTTGAGTTTTTGGATTTATTGTTTTCTCTTAACTAATTAATATCATTGGGAAAATCTTTGGAATCGGCATGATCCTCATTTAGTTCAATCTGATATTATTTTATGAGTTTACTAAAAAAAAATCTCACGTAAGCATGAAATAAAAAATAGCTATTGGGATTTGATGGAAATATGACATGCAAAATAATTAATATAGCAAGAATTATTTTAGATTTATACATAAGTAGTGACAAAAGTAGATTGTCAGCTTGTTAAATTCAAAGGAAAAACACTAAACAAAGAGTGATGATGCCGCGGTGGGGGATGAAGCTAAATTTAATTTTGATTTAGTGTCTTCCACTGTAAATATAATAATGAATAGATTAGAGAGATTTAGAGATGAGAGACGTCAGAAGTATATGCTTGAGACTTGTCTTGATATTTTAACAATAAAATAATTGACGTATTTTCCCTGTATGGATTTTTTTTGTCCATCTTTTTAGTACAGAATTAGAAACGGTAGAATCGTGTAAAAACTCCGTTTTTTTACGACTCTACGATTCTACGGAGCGTTTCTACCGTTTCTACCAAGATGTCGACTTAGCTACGTTTTCACTCGTTTTTTAAGTTAGAGACGTAAAAACGTGCGTTTTTACGACTTAGATACGAGTTTTTAACTACATAGGTTTCTATGATAATGGTGACATGAGTTTAACCAACTTATGGCAACATAGTAGTATCTTTTTTAAAGTACATGTACATAAGTATGTAAGCACCTCGAACAAAGCAGCAACTTCATATCTAATATCAAAAGGTTCGATACACACAAAAATAATTAAAGTGGCACTACCCGTTAATTAATGCAGAAGCTACAAGAGTACAAACATACCATATATCAACGACTAGTATATGGTGGCAATCATAGTACTTTCAGGAGATACATCAAAGTGAATATACTGGCCCTTTCCTAATTTGTTCGCGAGGTAAAATTCCCTCCATCCCTTGTTAAACCAGAATCGCAGTGGACGTTCAACCTCTACTGTACACCTCATTCCAGTAGGATCTTCAATATCCACTTCACTAAAGAAGTCAAGCCCATTGTAAACAGCAAATGTTGTTGGAATAGTCTGCACACACAGTCGAACGAAACTGTCAATACATAGACAAAACCAACTGAAAAAATCAACACTTCCTAATCGTCTAATGAAATGCGACATTAGATTATAGACTGAACTCACACAGGTTGACTTGCTACAGGTTACTGTGATGTTGCACTGACGACCGCGGTTGTGTCCACCAATGACGTCACCTAAACGACTTGAGTCATCTGATGAAACTTCTTCTTCATCACCAGATGAATTGTTTTCCGCAGGTACAGGTGCTTCTTTCAGAAGACCGTGTTGATTAAAGACTTGAACTGACATCAAATCTTCTTCTTCCAGTTTGAAAATGATTGTATCCCCAGTCGTTAGGCAGACATCCTGCGCGAATTTTTTCCAACCGTCGGTGAAGGTGCAACTGGTGATCACATTGTGAGAGTCTCTTTACTGTTCCAACTTCACATCCCAAATACAACCGTCGGGAAAACCTCCCACCCCATATGTCAAACGCAGTTTGTATCGGCCATGCCTCACCATCCAGAATATTTCTCGTCGAAGTACCTAAAATCAAAATTGTACACACCAGTGTAACCCCGACGTCGTTACACAATCTATAATTGTATAATTACAATTTCAAGAGGAACTTACCAATTTCCTGTTGAAGTCATATGAAATGAACGTGCAGAACGGGGGGAACAGGATACCCATTTGCCCTCCGAACAGGTTGGTGCTCAGCCTTGGGTTGTGCCGAGAATTTGATTTACAAAGGTAGTTAACCCTCATTTGCTCATAGTATGTTGACACAAGTGCGACATATGTATGCAACACAATTCAACAGAAACCACGAACATCAAATCGGTAAGGAATTCGTTTTGTAAAAAATCGGTCGGCAAAGCGAAATGGATTCTCCGGCCGTGCATACAACATCAGGTAGTGGTGGGTGTTTTTAAATCCGTTCCGACCGCTTGCTTATAGCGAGAAAAGACCAGAAAAATCTGTCAGTAAAAGGCCAGGTGCACTTTTTTGGTCGAATCAGACGTATTCCGGTCGGAAAACGGCAGTACATTCCCAACCGGCGACTCGGTCAGCAATTCTGCTGTAGGTAAAACCGATTTTTCTTGTAGTGATAATATATATAGATGTGAGCTACATGTTTTCAATGCTTATTAGTTGTGACATTTTAATTGGCTCATAAGATAATGGACAATATTTAATTAACATTTTTTTGTCAACAATATTTAATTAACGTGACGAATCCTATTATATAACTTTTTTTTTTCAAGGATCTATATATAACCTTATGGGTTATGATCATTAATCCTGTCGCTTATCATTTTTAAATTAATATTTATTATTAAGAGAAAACATTCATCTTATTATCAATTAATTTATTATAATAGTATACGTAAGTTAAAAATATATGATCTATATATCTAAATCTAAATCTAATCTAAATCTAAATATCTAAATCTATCTAAATATTATACTAATTTGGAATCTCCCCACCTCTAATCTTGCCACGTATCCAGTAACCCTGCTTATCACTATCTAATAGCTTGCCACGTTTTTTTTTTAATTTTACAGAGCATTAACCCACAACTAATACTATAAAACGACAGTGGGCTCCACCTTCCAATCTTCTCTTGACGTAGTAGTAGTTGTCTTTGTAAACGACACCGCTTCACTTCGAAGTCTACACATCGATCAAAACGACAGCGCTTAGGCATTGCATTTTTCTACTACGGATTGTTTTGGTCGAGAATCACTCTGAGCTTCCCACGTCAGCTCATAGTACGACGTCGCTCCGCTCTGCAACACTGCTTCTGAAGTGTAACGTATCTGAAATAAATTCCCAACGAACAACAATCAATCCTCTTTCGTAGAGGCGTCTGAGAAGTCGTACAGTCCTCTCCAACGTCTCTCAAATCTTCTGCAATTAATTGTGTGATGGTTTCAATCACCAATGTAACTTCAGGACTATAAAAATGATTTCAGAGTCAAATGCAACATCAGAAACATGAACAGGATACACAAATGCTATAGATACGCAGCTCAGTCACAAAAGAAAAAAAATGATTAAAGAGATGAAATTACCGAAGGTGGAGTGTTATCTCACTGGGAGAGAAACCGTAGAAACATTGAACTAGATGAAATGGTTGATGCTTGCCATATCTTGACAATCGAGTCAGGTTCAAAGTAAACCAAAAGAGATCGAAATCGGAGTTCAACGATCATTACGTTCTTCGCGCCCGTCACTGCTGCATGTCACCGGTTCGCCCACCATACCTCCATATCTAATCTAATCTATGGTAGGTTAGAATTTATTCTTCATGGGCGTCTGAATCCGGTGAAAGGGAGACCGTCCACGGTGGCGCTTGCATGCAAGGGAAATTTGGATGAGTTTGAGGGACAAGACGGTGACTTTTGAGAGCTCGATCAGGGAGAGAGGAGCTTGGCAGAGATAGATGTGAAGATGAGGTGGGTGATATGCGGCGGGTGCGAACGATGAGGTGTGGGTATTAAGTCCAAATGTTGGGCTATTAAGTAAGTAAAGTTTTATCTATTTGGGCTATTAAGCCTTATTTTTCAGCCCAAATGTTGTCTTATATACCTATTCTACGATAGCTACTATCTTACTTAATAATAATAGTAATAGTACTTAAAATACTAATGACTAAAGTGTTCTTTTTTCCTTATATAAAAGGAGGATTTGTCTAATTAAGGTGCTCAATTAATGATTCATTCACAACATAATTTTTTAGTAAAATAGTCTCATGAAAACTCCATTCTAGCAACGCTGTCCCTCAACTTCTACAAAATTCTTTTTTGTTTATTAACTCAATTCTTAGATAACCATCTTTAAAAAAATATGAATTTTGACTTTTGAGTGATAAATAGAAATTTCCGATTCACAAACCAGAGTATTATGACAGGTATAAACTACAAGACGGGACCTATTTAGGGTATGGAATTTAGAGTCTCAAATGACTTATATTTGTCTCAAATGACTTTAGTTGAATATCCTAAAATAAATATAAAATTTTAATTATTCTGTTAGGTAAAAATATTTTTTTTATTGTAAAACATGTATAAATATTGTTAGTATACCTTCAATGTTAATTTTATAATTTTAACGTTTTATTTTTTTCTTTATATAATTATAATAAATGTTTTTTTTATTATAAAAAACTAAAGAATCTATCAACATTATATAAATAATAAATAAAATGATTATGACTTTTTATTAAATATTATTTTATTAATTATTTATACAGATCACCCGCGCGATGCGCGCGGGTACAGCACCTAGTATATTATAAATTCTGAAAGAAAGATAATAACAGAGTGAATGTGGAGTTGGAGATTTTGTTTTTTACATTAATCGATGCATTTATGACAATTGAGCTGCTAAGGGTTTTGTAGTTATTAACTTCATAGCATTGATTGCACTAGGGAGCTGAGGGTTTTTAAGTTGGAATTAATCACAATTAAAATTTCGCTGATTTCAAACCGTTCAAGATTCAATGTACAATTAATCACAATTAAAATTTCGGACCGTTTAAGATTCATGTATGCAATTAATCGCAATTAGAGTTTCTCTGATTTCGAACCGTTCAAGATTCAATGTATGCAATTAATCGTAATTAAAATTTCGGACCGTTCAAAATTCAATGTATGTAATTAATCGAAATTAAAATTTCGCTGATTTTTAACAGACGCTTGACGCGGAGCCGGCGAACGAAGATACGAGGCGGTACGGGCGGTTGACAGTCTCAATGGCAGAGTAATCTCTATCTCCGGCGAGATATCGCCGGTGGTCACGGATCCGACGACCAAAGGTAGCATGCGGTATGGACATCTAAAATATAGGGTTAAAGGTACTTTTGATACCACATGTTTGACCGAATGTGACTTTAGTCATAACACTTCAAAATCGGACCCAATTAAACCAATCGAATTCAATTGACATAGCCCCATTTGGGTCAAATTTACCCAATTGGAGATAGGTCCCAATTTGGTTCGATTTTGAAGCTTTAGGACTAAATTAAACAAAATAAAAGTTATGAATATATTTGAGGGACTAAATTGAACAAAATTAAAAGTTTAGAGTCGATCACGTGACTTGACATGTCATTTAACAGCCAAAACTAACGGCCAACCAACAGATGTACCAAAAGCCACATTTTTTCAAACGTTTGGTACCAAAAGTATACAAAACTAAATATCCAGTACTAAAAGTCACATTCGGTCAAACATGTGGTATGAAAAGTACATTTAACCCTAAAATATATTTGTGAATTTGCGCAATGAAATTTTATGGTTCAAAATTTTCAGTCTTTCGTTTACTTTTTTAAATTTTAGACTGAAATGTTATTTAAAAATATTGTTTCAACATATTAGAAATAATCAGTATAAATTTCATCAAATATTAGTTTGTTAATTATACATATTTGGTAAGTTACCCCGAGCAATGCGCGGGAAATGCACATAGTATTACATCATTCAGAATGTTTTAGTCTCAACTTTATATAAAAATTTATATACTCGTTAAGTAGTGTATCATAAAAAAATTTATAGCTATTTGTATCATAGTAAATAATATTAAAAAAATTAATAAAACAAATATTTTATAGATATTAAAATAATATAAAGTCATTATCCTTATTAATTATTATGGTGTTTTTAAAAGTAATAATTCTAAACCAAACATAATTATATTATAATTCTTTATTTATTAGATTAGATTTTCCCAACTGAAGGAAGAGTCGTACACTCGTACTACTCGTACGTCGTGCCTTTTACACGCCAACTGTTGACGCAGAAATCTTTAGTCTGGTATCGCTGGTTCGACAACCGGTCTGGTCTAATAGCATTGATTAGCTTCAACTTCAATCAATAAAGGGAAAAGTATGTAAAACATGTAGTATGTTTGAAAAAGATGGTTTTATGAACTAATATGTTTTAAAATGTACAATATGTTTGAAAAAAATGGTTTTATGGACCAATATGTATTAAAATGTACAACAAGCTTACAAATTTTTTTTAATTGACATACCGTCCAATTGTTATCAATAGTTTCATTAAGTGGACAAATTGGTAACACATTTTTAGAAAAAATAATAATGAATAAAGCAAGAAGTTAATTTATATATAACAATGATTATTAATGAGTGGATGTAGATACTAATAATAATTATTATTATTTTTTTAAAAAAAAGTGATCCGCACGTGTCCACTTAATGAGACTAGTGACAACAGCTGGACGATACGTCATTTTACCATCTTTTGTAAGTTTGTTGTACATTTTAAAATATTTTGGTCCATAAAACCATATTTTTCAAACATATTGTACGTTTTAAAACATATTGGTTCACATAACAATCTTTTTCAAACATGTTACATGTTTTACATACTTTTCCCGATCAATAAATTCTAGAAAGTTCTATAGCACCCGCCTTTGTTCCGTGAGATATTAACGGTGGAGAAATCTTGAGTTACGGCGTCAGCTTTAGATCAGAGAAAGTGGGCCCATCTCCTTATCTGCTGCCACTCTTTTAGTGGATGATCAAGTGATGCGGTGGACTAATGTACGCCGTCAGATTTTTTTTATTAAATATATTATTATTATTATTATTATTATTATTATTATTATTATTATTATTATTATTATTATTATTTTACTAGTTTTTTTGGTAAACATTATTTTGCTAGTCATTGACGACTGACGAGTATTGACGAGTATTTTGTACGAAATTCTATGTGCTATAAATAATTTGGTGGACTTGCATCTCTAAACATAAATTTATTTTTTAAATATACATAAAATATTATTTTATATTATATTGTCGATTAATTCGTTATAAAACGCATGAGATATTTTAAAATATATAATATCATATATTATTTAAAAATGATATATATATATATATTAAAATTATATAATATTATTTCATAACGTAGTAATTTTTAATGTTTTTAAATTACGAATCATTTGTACTACGTGGCAGAAAAATTTAAAATTGATTTCACATTTTAAAGTTGTATGTTCTGCTATGAATATTATAATATAATTATAATTTAATTAAGAAATTTCAAATAATTAGGTAACTTGATGGTCCTTCTACTCGAATGAGCATTGTCTATCGATTTTCATTTCCCTTATCCCGAGGTGCGCTCGAGGGAAATGAGTCAATGACTACTAGGTTAGTTAGCCAACTGCACCCACATGTTTTAGTCATGTTGCCAAATGCACCCATATGTTTTTTCATGTTGCTAAATGCATTGATATGTATTGCATTGTTGCTCAATACACATTTAGTCTAAGTTCCGTTTATTTTCGTCGTTAGTTATTCACGTGCTACTCATATGCAAACATTTTTTTTAATTAAAAAGATAAATGATTTTGCTAATGACAGATATAAAATCCATCCTCATCTTCTACGGTCGGGATACAATTAATTACCCTAAACCTCTATAGACACGCTTCTTTGTATCGCTTCTCGTCTTTATTCTTGTTCAACTAATTCTTCCATCATTTGGATTGGGATGATCTATCTCCACGTTGAGCAGACGACAAGTTTGTTACGAAATCCCTTATATGATCTCACATTCCGCTAACACATCATCAATAAATATCGGTGAGGTTTTGATTAAATTAGCGGGTGTAGTAGCTGGCAAGTGTCTTATCGTGCTCATGTCTTACGTCATATCCATGGAGTTAGAACCAACCCTTCATTCTCTACCAAATAAGGATGTATGAATTTGACCTTCAACACGCAAAGAGAATGTTGACACCTTAGAAGAACCAGTGGGAGGCTGAGGCAACTAAAGTGGACGAGTAATCAGAGATCTTGGAGACCACCATAGTCTTTGGGATGAGCTAGCTCTCGGATGCAAAACACAATTAATGCCTAAACTTATGCATTATATTGCTCTTACTTTATAATCCTGCATTTTTCGTGCCACGATATGCTAGGTGGACGTGAGATCGCCCTTGGGTGGGCTAGTATTTATGCACTTCTACTAGCTTTCCTCTACTTTATTGCATTTGTATAATACTATTTTATGTTTTGGATTAATTAATCATTTTAAAACTAACAATTTCATATAATTAGATGTTATTAAAATGAATAAATTAGGATAATTATTAATCTGGGTGAATAACTAATTTTGGAATAAATTTTGCAAGAATTTAACATTGTTTTTATTGTTAGACAATTTATTTTTGGAACAACACAATTATACTACTTGATATTATGTATATATAGAGTATGAGTTAAATTTTTTTATGTGGGCCTGTAATTTTCTCATACGACACGATAGCACGTCACGAATACGAACGAAAAAATCGTGTTCACGCAAACATATGACATAACGATATCACGATACAAATTTTGTGTCGTGTTCGTGTTTAGGTATCACAACATTGACACACAATTAGATTATAAAAATCCAATTAGTGGTTTAACTTTTAGAGTTTGTAAACCTCATTATATTATGAACTAATGAATACTGACATATTAATTCATAGTTTTTTTTATATGAAATTGATTATTTTAATTTTTTCTTAAAGATTTCGTATAAAGATGTACGACTAAATGGATAACAGACACAAACGCACACAAATTTTTTTGTGACATGTTCGTATTTGTAAAGAGTGGCACGATAAGTTTACCATTCGTGTGTTTAGTAATTTTAACACGACACAATTATCTACACGCACGATAACACGAATTGCCGCATCTAGTTAATTAAACTCTCATTTTCAGATTTCGGGCGCCGCTACTGGCGGCTGATAATACGGTGGATAGGGAGGCTAATAATGTGGCTGTTGAGGCATTGGTTGTTGGGGAGGCTATTTCGCCGGCTGTGACTACTGATGGGGTGCCTCCGATCCCTACTGCAGGTCGTAGCCGAAGTAGCCACGTAGGAGGCGTGGTCATCTCTAGGTGTAGGAATGCCTGTGCCTTGGACGCAAAGTGTTTCCATCAGTTCAGACCTCAATCGAAAATTTAAGGGGAGGTTCTAATGTCATGGAGCTTGGCCTGATGGGGTTGTGCCTCTCCGGAACGAGGTGGTTTAGATACCCCTTGCTATTTTCGATACGGCCTCAGTAGCATCGAAGCGGTTGACGAGTTATCCCCCACACGAGGGGACGAAATGGGCTTTCTTGATTACTGCATGGCTGAAGATGTTGCTTCTTAGGAGGGGGTCTTGCCGACGACGTTGGTCAGTGGAGTTGTTGGGTTGAACCCATGTTGATTTATTACTAGTTTCCATTGAACGAGTAACAGCCGTAAACACCTAATTTTGGACCACGCACGACACGCGTGATATGTGGCGCGCTAAATGAGAAAATGTCTAAATATGGCAAGTCGAAAAGCTTACAGGAATGCTCCAGCGTATATTAGGATGTTATATGAATTTATTATAAGGAATATTTAGTACTTATTATGAGAATAAATCAGTATAATTAATTTCATAAATTCTAGTATTTATTAGTCAATAAATTAGTAGATTTACTTTCTAGTTAGACAAAACCCTAGAAATCTAGGTTAGTATATATATATATATATATGGTCAGTCGAATGTAAAAAAGGGGGGAGACAGACAAGAAAAAAAAAGATGTTTTTATTCTTCAGCTTGTTATTCTAATTCACGGTTTTGGTTTCGTCATATTTTTTTAATTATCATAATTAATAATATTATTACTTATTAATATTATATCATCCTCAAGCTTTATGTATAGTAGATCTAGAGAGGTGATAGGGGTTCCGACTATCGGAACCCCAAGAGTCCGATATCAGTCTGTATGGCACATGCGTAATTTAGCTGAACTTTTATGGTATTTAATAACTGTGTCAGATTCGGAGGATGGCGGATTCCCAGTTTCGGAATCCCCATCATGTCCGATAGATCTATACATCCAATCCAATTAATTCCGTGCTTGCCCATCCCACATCCGACGACTGCAACTCGTGATCCACTCCATCACTGTCCCATACCTCTCCTCCTAATTCGTCCGGCCACCGTAGTACCACCGTGACCACCCTTCCCGTAGTGACTCCGATCTCCACAGTCGTCCCAAGCCTTCTAATGCTCTGGTCAATCCACCCCACATCGACTACAGCAGCTCAGTTCAATCTGCCCGTCCGAAGCTTTCAGCAGGGGCCTCCACTCATAGCCATCCATCATCACGCCACTCTCCAGCATGGGACGTTCACTATCAGCCCTCACTGCGCTAACTCAACCTCGCATCCATCGCCTCCTGGACGTCCGAGCCTTCGTCCTCCGATCGGTTCAGTTCCGCCATTGTTGACTTCATCAAATTCTGCTCAGCCCGAACCCGAGCCCGATCTCACCTCCATTGGTTCCGATATTGTCAGCCACACTCGATTCCACCCTCATCGGAGAAGCCCGGACTCGCCGGTGGCCAAAAGCTTCATCGTTATCATCCTCTCCAATATACCTCCTTGCTTCCGACCATCCAGGTTCTTCTTCCCCGGCAAGGCTCGACGAAAATCAACTCCGAATCATCCCAAAACTAAACTATAGCTTCAGCTCACATTCCGCCACTGTCTGATCGAGGCCGACAGATCCACATCGCTCACCGTTCACACCGACGCTGATTCCTAATGATGCAGCGTGATGGGGATAGATGGATCAAAAACTCGATAATTCTAAGGGAATACCGACAATTTGATGGATAGAAACGCAAGAATTCATTGATTCCGCAGAATACCGAAGAATTGACGCAGGGTTGAGGGAAACCTCTATTTTTTCATTAATCAATAAACTGAATGTAAATGACGGCTAACAAAGTTTAAATAATCAAATCTAAAACCCTAACCCTAGGAAAAAAAATCCGAAATTAACAAAAAAGCCCCAAACCAAACAGACAAATTATAAAAAAGACCGAAAGAAACATAAAACTGCAAATTTGACCATCTAGACGAAGGAATTTGGCCAACAAACGCCAAACCCTATAGTTTACTATAGGTCTTGCTCAGATCACCGTTTCCGCATGAAAAAGTATACTAGCACGCCCAAATCCGAGACTTTGCCCACATCATTCTCTCCGGGGAAGAGAAGATTCGCCCTCGAATCTTGCGCAACAAAGACCAGTAATAGGAAGCAGGAAGAAGAACATACTCATCCACAAAATCATAAAAAATTTCACGTGAAGCGTTGTTCGAGTGTGGTCTTGGTGCCGATGTTGGGGTCGATTTCCCTTGTTGCTTGTACCCGAAATCGGAGGTCAAGAGGCCTTCGAAGTCGCTCCTAGCGGTCGGGAAAAGGATAAATCCAGGATCATGGAAGGTGGAGTGATGGTCGATCATCGCTGTGACGTCATCATCATCGGCGTACTCATCATAAATTGGATTATCAAGAACAGTCGCGGTCCTGGTATGATCTGGTGCTAGCCAATCAAGGAACGGCATCGTGCAGGATCTTCGGCTCTGATACCAATCTGATGCAGCGTGATGGGGATAGATGGATAAAAAAACTCGTTGATTCTAGGGGAATACCGAGAATTTGATGGATAGAAGCGCAAGAATTCGTTGATTCCGCAGAATAGCGAAGAATTGATGCAGGGTTGAGGAAAATCTCTATTTTTTCATTAATCAATAAACTGAATGTAAATGACGGCTAACAAAGTTTAAATAATCAAATCTAAAAACCTAACCCTAGGACAAAATCCGAAATTAACAATAAAACCCCAAAAAAAATAGACAAATTATAAAAAAGACCGAAAGAAACATAAAACTGCAAATTTAACCATCTAGACGAAAGAATTTGGCCAAAAAACGCCCAAACCCTATAGTTTACTATAGGTCTTGCTCAGATCACCGCATGAAAAATTGTACTCGCACGCCCAAATCCGAGACTTTGCCCACATCAACCCTAACATCGGCACCCAGATACTCGTTGATGGGGATATATGGGACACAAATACTCGTTGATTCGAAAGGGAATGTCGAGAATTTGTTGGATAGAGGGCGCAATAACTCGTTGATTCAAAGAATGCCGATGAATTCGACGCAGGGTAGAGGAAAACCTCAGCTTTTTTCATATATCAATAATCTTAATACAAACGACGGCTAAGAGAGTCTTAAATAAAAAAACAAAAACCCTAACCCTATTAAAATTCCGAAATTAACACTAAAGTACCAAACAAAACCGACAAATTATAAAACAGACCAAAAGAAACATAAATTTACAAATTTGACCCTCTAAACGAAAGAATTTGGCCTAAAACCGTCAAACCCTATAGTTCACTATAGGTCTTGCTCAGATCCTTGTTTACGCATGGAAAAGTGTACCCGCACGCCCAAATCCGAGGCTTTGCCCACATCATTCTCTCCGGGGAAGAGAAGATTCGCCCTCGAATCTTGCGCAATGAATGCCAGTAATATGAAGCAGGAAGAAGAACACACTCAGCCACATCATCATAATTTTTTTTCGTGAAGCAGTGTTCGAGTGTAGCCTGGGTGCCGACGTTGGGGTCGATTTCCCTTGTGGCTTGTACCTGAAATCGGAGGTCAAGAGGCCTTCGAAGTCGCTCCCGGCGGTCGGGAAAAGGATAAATCCAGGATCATGGAAGGTGGAGTGATGGTCAATCATCGCTGTGACGTCATCATCATCGGCGTACTCATCATAAATTGGATTATCAAGAACAGTCGCGGTCCTGGTACGATCTGGTGCTAGCCAATCAAGGAACGGCATCGTGCAGGATTTTCGACTCTGATACCAATCTGATGCAGCGTGATGGGATAGATGGATCAAAAACTCGTTGATTCAAAGGAATGCCGAGAATTTGTTGGATAGAGGAGCAAAAATTCGTTGATTCAGTAGAATACCGAAGAATTGACGTAGGGTAGAGGAAAACCTCAATTTTTTCATATATCAAAAAACCGAATGTAAATGACGGCTAACAAAGTTTAAATATAAAAATCTAAAACCCTAACCCTAGGACAAAATCCGAAATTAACAATAAAGCCCCAAACAGAACAAACAAATTATAAAAAAGACCGAAAGAAACATAAAACTGCAAATTTGACCATCTAGACGAAGGAATTTGGCCAAAAAACTTCAAATGCAATAGTTTTCTATGGGTCTTGCTCAGATCGCCGTTTCCGTTTGAAAAAGTGTACTCGCACGCCCAAATTCGAGACTTCGCCCACATCATTAATGATGTGGGTGAAGTCTCGGATTTGGGCGTGCGAGTACACTTTTCCATGCGTAAATGGCGATCTGAGCAAGACCTATAGTAAACTATGTGGTTTGACAGTTTTAGGCCAAATTCCTTCGTTTAGAGGGTCAAATTTGCAGTTTTATGTTTCTTTCGGTCTTTTTTATAATTTGTCGGTTTTGTTTGGTACTTTAGTGTTAATTTCAGAATTTTAATAGGGTTAGGGTTTTTGTTTTCTTTATTTAAGACTCTCTTAGCCGTCGTTTGTATTAAGTTTATTGATTAATGAAAAAATAGAGGTTTTCCTCAACCCTGCGTCAATTCTTCGGTATTATGCGGAATCAACGAATTCTTGCGCTTCTATCCATCAAATTCTCGGCATTCCCTTCGAATCAACGAGTCTTTGTTCCATCTATCCCTATCACGCTGCATCAGATTGGTATCAGAGCCGAAGATCCTGCACGATGTCGTTCCTTGATTGGCTAGCACCAGATCGTACCAGGACCGCGACTGTTCTTGATAATCCAATTTATGATGAGTACGCCGATGATGATGAGGTCACAGCGATGATCGACCATCACTCCACCTTCCATGATCCTGGATTTATCCTTTTCCCGACTGCCAGGAGCGACTTCGAAGGCCTCTTGACCTCCGATTTCGGGTACAAGCCACAAGGGAAATCGACCCCAACATCGGCACCAAGACCACACTCGAACACCGCTTCACGGGAAATTTTTTATGATTTTGTGGCTGAGTGTGTTCTTCTTCATGCTTCCTATTACTGGCCTTCGTTGCGCAAGATTCGAGGGCGAATCTTCTCTTCGCCGGAGAGAATGATGTGGGAGAAGTCTCGAATTTGGACGTGCGAGTACACTTTTCCATGAGTCAACGGCGATATGAGCAAGACCTATAGTATACTATGGGGTTTGACGGGTTTTGGCCAAATTCCTTCGATTAGAGGGTAAAATTTACAGTTTTATGTTTCTTTCGGTCTTTTTTATAATTTGTCGGTTTTGTTTGGTACTTTAGTGTTAATTTCGGAATTTTAATAGGGTTAGAGTTTTTGTTTTCTTTATTTAAGACTCTCTTAGCCATCGTTTGTATTAAGTTTATTGATTAATTAAAAAATAGAGGTTTTCCTCAACCCTGCGTCAATTCTTCGGTATTCTACGGAATCAACGAATTCTTGCGCTTCTATCCATAAAATTCTCGGCATTCCATTCGAATCAACGAGTCTTTGTCCCATCTATCCCCAATCTGATGCAGCGTGATGGGGATAGATGGGACAAAAACTCGTTGATTCTAGGGGAATACCGAGAATTTGATAGATAGAGGGCGCAAGAACTCGTTGATTCAAAGAATGCCGAGAATTTGACGCAGGGTAGAGGAAAACCTCAGTTTTTTTTCATATATCAATAATCTGAATACAAACGACGGCTAAGAGAGTCTTAAATAAATAAATAAAAAACCCTAACCCTATTAAAATTCCGAAATTTACACTAAAGTACCAAACAAAACCGACAAATTATAAAAAAGACCGAAAGAAACATAAAACTGCAAATTTGACCCTCTAAACGAAGGAATTTGGCCTAAAACCGTCAAACAATATAGTTAACTATAGATCTTGCTCAGATCGCCGTTTACGCATGGAAAAGTGTACTCGCACGCCCTAATCCGAGACTTCTTCCACATCATTCTCTCCGGGGAAGAGAAGATTCGCCCTCGAATCTTGCGCAATGAAGGCCAGTAATGTTAAGCAGGAAGAAGAACACACTCAGCTACATCATCATAATTTTTTTTTCGTGAAGCAGTGTTCGAGTGTAGCCTGGGTGCCGACGTGGGGGTCGATTGGCCTTGTGGCTTGTACCCGAAAACGGAGGTCAGGAGGCCTTCGAATTCGTTCCTGGCGGTCGCGGAGACGATGAATTCAGGATCAGGAAAGGTGTGGTGGTGGTCGATCATCGCTGTGACGTCTTCATCTTCAACGTAATCATCATAAATTGGACTATCAAGAACGGTAGCAGTGCTGGTAAGATCCGGTGCTAGCTAATCAAGGAACGGCATCTCACAGAATCTTCGGCTCTGATACCAATCTGATGCAGCTTGATGGGGATAGATGTGACAAAAACTCGTTGATTCTAGGGGAATGCCGAGAATTTATTGGATAGAGGCGCAAGAATTCGTTGATTCCGTAGAATACCGAAGAATTGACGCAGGGTTGAGGAAAACCTCTATTTTTTCATTAATCAATAAACTGAATGTAAATTACGGCTAACAAAGTTTAAATAGAAAAATCTAAAACCCTAACCCTAGGACAAAATTCGAAATTAACAATAAAGCCCCAAACAAAACAAACAAATTATAAAAAAGACCGAAAGAAACATAAAACTGCAAATTTGACCATCTAGACGAAGGAATTTGGCCAACAAACGTCAAACCCCATAGTTTACTATGGGTCTTGCTCAGATCGCCGTTTCGAATGTGGTCTTGGTGCCGATGTTGGGGTCAATCTGAGCAAGACCTATAGTAAACTACAGGGTTTGACGTTTTTTGGCCAAATTCCTTCGTCTAGATGGTCAAATTTGCAGTTTTATGTTTCTTTCGGTCTTTTTTATAATTTGTTTGTTTTGTTTGGGGCTTTATTGTTAATTTCGGATTTTGTCCTAGGGTTAGGGTTTTAGATTGTATTTAAACTTTGTTAGCCGTCATTTACATTCAGGTTTTTTATATATGAAAAATTGAGGTTTTCCTCTACCCCGCGTCAATTCTTCGGTATTCTACTGAATCAACGAATTTTTGCATCTCTATCCAACAAATTCTCGGCATTCCTTTGAATCAACGAGTTTTTGATCCATCTATCCCATCACTCTGCCTCACATAACTTCTCTTCCTCTTGTTTATTTAAATTCTTCTTGCTTCCATAATTCAATTTTAGTCCCTACTAAAGCGTTGTTGCTTGCCATTGCAGATCTGATATCGGTTCGGAGTTCGAGTGTCCCGATAATAGTAGAGGAGTATGGAGGTTCCAAGCAGTTCCGTCTCTCCCTACTTCGGTCGCTCTCTGCATTTGTTCAAGATAGCATACACCTGAGGAGTAGGTCGAAGTCAATTCCATTCACACTGCTTAAGACATATACTAGTAAGTCATATGTATTATATATATAATATTATATACATATCTATTTGATTCTACACAGGTGTATTGCTACCTACATGGCTAATTACGTATTTCTAATATCTAACAAAATTAGAATCATCGTATTATCATCATGGAGTAATTAAAAATCAATTGTTTAGCCGTTTTGTATATATATGTAATTCAATTGTAATTTTTTTTTCTCGTCATCTGTTTATCAATTGACTCGTGCCTAAGGGTATGGAATTAAACTGAATTAATTAATTTTGATACTCGAAATTGGCGAAATAAGTGAATAGCGTACCGAAAGGGCGAGATTAATTCAATGTGTTTTAATTCGTAATAGAACCTCCTAATTCGGATCTCTGATCGTGGACCAATTTTATACCTAGAGTTTAATTCGTTATTCTTCTAGTTAATTTAGGTTTCTAGTTAGCCTAATAATTAACTAGTGGCGACTATTCAAAATTCACGTTTTTAAACGTAATGCGCCATAGGTCAGATTTTAGGTCTAACATCAACTACTATTTTTTTTGGATTCCAACAGACGACGTCAATATTTAATCTTGCTTTCATGGGTGCAATCTTTCGTTGCCACCGCGCACATGGACCTACGCAAATGAATAAACATGGGTTGACCCCAGTAATCCCCTCCGATTGTAGAATGGTTAGTTGGTTAAAGGGAGGTGACCACCAATGTCATCTTACTGTGTCAGGGCGCTAACAAATGTTGGACGTGTGATGCGCGGATCTCATTGCTTGTGGGGATTACTGGTGATAGGAGGTTACGTTAGTTGCCCCCAAGCCAAGTCCTAAACATTGGATGAGACTGTAATTGGAGTGACAAGACGAAAATATAAAGTGTTATACGACGGTATCAGGGTTATTGCAGCGGAGTGAGAGCTAGAGCGACATGTCGATGATAATGCTGATGCGGAAAATCTTAAGAATGCCTAACATTGAGGTTGGTGTGGTCCTCCATCCGGTGGAGGGAAAATCTCGCCACCACCATTCTATGAGGGGGAGCGCCGCTCCTTTTCATAATGGAGGGGAAGTGGCAAACCTCATCTTGAGGAGGAATTGTACCCTCCCTAATGAGGAGAGACGCGACCTCTCTTCTTCCGTCCAAAATTTTCACATTTTAAATATAAAATTTAATACATCTGTTATAATTAAAATGGATTAAATGAGATAATTATGGACGGATTATTGAAGTAAGTATCAATTAATATCGTTTTGAAACATATTTATTTTAAAAAATATTAATAACAAATTTTTGTTTTTCAAACATTTTGTATGTTTACATACTTTCCCCATTTTAAATTATAAAGCATATTGCCGGTTTGAAATTTGATGGTCATTCATGAACGGTGGAATAGCTTTAGAGTGATTTCATACTCTTGGGTTGAGTTGGCCCAAAAAGAAACTCTTGGGTTGGGCCACTTTAGAGCGATTGGCTTAATAGAATTTCTAATTGAAATTCAAACGACGGCCCATTATTAGACTCCTAATTCGCAGCTTCTTGAGATTTTCTGGAGAATCTCATTGATGCAAAGAGAAATAAAGCAGAAACATTGGAGCTCTTGAAACAAAGCAGAATATAAGGTTTCTTCGTTTAGACGATTTGAGAGGAGTGGCACATTCAAATCTTTGTTGCGGTGGTGATATATTAGAACCATGGTATTGCCGTTTAATTTTGGGGAAAATTTATTTATAAACCACTATTTGTTATTCACAGACCACTAAAATAGGTTATTCTTCGATTTTCACCGATGGATGCGTCGAAGAGACGCTACCAGTACGATCACAAGGATCGCGATGAAGAAGGGAAAACAGGTGCTCAGAAGAATCTTCAACTGGTGCGATGATAGTAATCAAGAGTGGAAGCTGAAATTAATTAAGATCGTGAATTCGGAGAAGAGGAGGTTTTTCATGCTTTGATACCATTTTGATAATGGAAAGGAAACCTTTTGTTGGATCACGGGCGAAGCTCCGTTACGTCCTTAACGGAAAGTTTGGACTCCTGGGCTCCGCGTAATCCTGCAAAAGGGGATGACCTGGGTGGTGACCCAGAATCCCTCTCCGATGCTTAAATGAGTATATGATCAATGGGGTGGCAGCAGTAATCTAAGTGCGTATTAGATAGATCGTTTTCTGAGGTTACCTCCTCCTATATATAGAAGGGGAAGCTACTCAGTTACCTGTGACCGTGATTGGCCGTTTTACCCATGATTCCGCATATCTTGCTGCGATTCTGTATATCTCGTTCGGGATTCCATATATCTCGCCCCACGCTCCGCGTATCTTGCCCACTCTCCGAGTATCTCGGGCACGCCCTGCGTATCTCGGGGGAGTTTATCTATATCTTTAACCGTCTTCCCACTACTCTATCTAGTAGGCGGGTTTCTCGGTCTTATCCTCTGATCACAAGTCCCACATTCTGTTGGGGACTCTAGAGTTATCTCATTCTAGGTCACCACCCAGGACCTTTTGTCTCACGAGACAGGTCCAGCCTCCGCGGGGCTTTATTATCGGGGCCTTTACTAAGGCATATCGGGGCCTGCTCAGAGGCTTCTCGTCGGGAGCATTCAGCTCATATATCGGGACCGTCGAAGTCGGGACCCTTCGTATTGGGCTTCTGAGCCTTCCAGGCTTTTCACGAGGCCCACTGGACCTACTCGCCGTCCATTGGCTGTTAACGGGGCTGACGATTACATCGGAACCCATCATTTGCCCCCAAGACATGGGGGACTTTTAGTTCGTCGTGTCTTCCAGTTCCAGACCTTTCGACCTCGTCGTCGGAGGCTTTTAGGTCCATACCTCCCGATATTGCCATCGGAGGCTTTTGTCTTCAGGCCTCTTGATATCTCAATCGGAGGCTTTTGCCTTGCGCGCAATTGTCGTATGACAGGGTTTCTCACCCATGATTATCTTGGGCCCACTGGACTCTCTGGGCAGTTGCCAAATCCGAGGAGACTCCTCGGTTACCGCAGCATTAAATGCTAGGGATTATGAAACGACGCTCAAATCGGCGTGACTGTTGCTTTCTGAAAAAGCACTTATTACGTCACCACGTTTCTTCCGTACCGTCCTCTTAATCTCGACGATCAGGATCGAATCGTTTCATCTTCTACGGTCAAGATTAAATCCTTCCAGTTGTCTTCTTGCTTATAAAAGCTAAAACCCTGGCATTATTCACTTATTCTTCACCCTCTCAGTTTTTGGAAGTTCTGCCATTCTCGAATTCGAAGTTTTCTTCTCCAAGGTTCTTCTGCTCTTCAAGTGATCCAAGGCCTTCAATCTCCCCGATCCTTCTTCATCTTCACCAAGAATCCATCGACAATGTCTGGTAAGGATTTCCTTCTCTGTTTTCGTGGTTTGCTGATGTTTGCTCTTCTTTTCTTAAATTCTCTTGTTTGTAACCGTTTTTAGACGAGGCTAGTTCTGGGGCCAGGATCCCTTTTACTTTTGAGTATGTTGTTAACGAGATCTTTGAGACCTCGTATGAGGTTGCTCTCCGAGAAGGCTGCATTACCTCGGATTGGGAACCCCGCTTCCCTTACGAGTCTCAGCCCACCACCAGGAGGAAGCATATCGTCACGCGGCCTCGAGAGGGAGAAGTGTTCGTCTCCGCCGGGCAGATAAGTGCTGGGATTCGATTCCCTTTCTGTGGGAACCTGGTGGAGATGTGCAACTTCTACAAGACGCACCCTTGTACCTTCTCTCCACACGCCATCCGCGTGTGGAACGCTTTCCAACTTCTGTGCCTCCGCCAGCAGTGGACATACAGTCTACTGCTTTTCCGCACATTCTACGGAATGAAGTGCAATAAGGCTGGTGTTTGCTCCTTCTCCCCCCGACTCCCCAAGTGGACAAAGGAGCAACTTTCACGTTTCGGCTGGGATAGCGAGACCTGGAAGTTCCACAAGGATCGGGTGCTGATTCGCGACTCGGGATCCGACAACAGCGGATGGAAGAAGTATTACTTCTTCGTCCAAAACAGCTTTGTCCCATGGCCCCGATGGGAGGTTGAGGCGGACCCTGCCCCCAAGCTCGGGGTCTACACTGAGGATGACCTCAACACCCTCCAGATGATCCAGCTCTATCGTTGGGGGGACTCCTTCATTCCTCTCGACGCCAACAAGCTCGTGGAGAAGGACTTGATTCATATCGGAGTCCGGCTCCTTGATTCCGTTTCCAAGGATTTAGTCATCTGGGTAACAATTCTAACCGCTTTGTCTTTTCATTTTTGCAGCCAAGAAATCATCTCTGCTGACTCATCTCATGTTGAAGCAGGGCGAGACTGATGCCGTCCCAGGTGGCTCCAAGAGGAAGCGGAAATCGTTGAAGAAGGGAGCTTCCTCTTCCGCTACTCCTTCTACTGCCCCTCCAAGCGAGCCAGGAGGGAGGAGATTGACCAAGCCTTCGGGGTCACTACCACCGAGGAAGGTAAGCGTGTCCGTCGTGCTATTAAAAGATATAAAAAGCTGGTTCCCGAGGAGTTTATCCCCGCTGATCGGGAATCGCGGGTTCGAGAAATCAAATACATCCTTCGAGGAGAAACCCCCCGCGTTCTCAAGGCGGGATACTACAACTTCTTCGGAAAGGACCAACACCTCGAGCGTCAAATCATTTGGTGCCCTCGCGGTACTCTTCCTGACTTTATTCGTCCCGCCACCGCAGGTCCATCGGAGGCTGTCACTCCGAGGCAGGCTGCTACCCCAGCACGGGCCGCGACTCCACAGGTGCCGATGCTGGAGGATACCCCGACGGAAGCTCAATTCCGTCGGGTGACTGATTTGGAGGCCTCTCCTTCCTCTGAGGAGCCCAATGAGGGTGGCCTGCTTCCCCGCCGTAGGCCAGGTCAAAGCAGCCTGAGGCCCCCCGTGGAAGACGTGTCCCGGAGTCCTCCTCCAGAGCTCCGCACTCCGACTCCCGAACCTCCGGCCGATGTGGCTCCTCCCGCTGAAGATTCCAGGGTCATCCCTCCTCTCCCGGTGGATGAAAATCTTTACAAGATTTTCACCCCCGATCAGGAGACGGTTCCCTGGAACCCAATTGAGTCTCTCCAAGGGGTCCTACTCCAACGCGGAGACCTTCATCCTGAATTGGCCCTGCATCTGCTGGCAGGGTCAGTTCCTCCAGCCTTTAGGCGGCCAATCTCCTTGGCGCGGGAGGACATCAAGGAGGAGCTCCGCGATATGGCTATCCGCCGGATGGAGGTAAAACTTCGCCTTTACTTTATTCTCTTCATTATTCTTGTCTCCGACTTCTGAATTTTAATCCTTTTTCCCTTGTCTTAGGACACCGCGAACCAGCAGCGCTGCTTCGGCCTCATCTTGGTTCTGAAGGGTGCTTTGGAGGAGGCACAAGCCAAGTCGGACCCCGACGCGTTGGCCAAGCTCCAGGCGGACCTCGACGAGGCTGTGGCGGCCAGGAATAAGATGGCCAAGGAGAAAACTCTCCTTGACGAGATGGCTTCGGGCCTGCTCAAGCAGGTTCAGGATCACGAGGCTGTCCTGCGTCGGGAGCGGAAGATGGTCCAGGCGGACCAGCAGCGGAACGAGTCGGAGAAAAGGCAGCTCGTCCACGAGAAGGGTGTTCTCGCGGAAGCTCTCGCGGAGGCCAAGGCGGGGCTCGAGGACAAGCTGGCTGAGGCCAAGGCTCAGGGCCGCGAGGAAGGTCGCCTGCAGGGTCGCGAGGAGGGTCGTCTGCAAGGCCGCGAGGAGTATCGGAATTCTGAAGATTTCAAGGCAGATGCTGTGGGGTTCTGCAAATCCGAGGTGGAGAACGTCCTGTTCAATGCCGTCGAAGAGCTCTACACAGCATACGAGGATTCCATCGACTTCAAGAAGTCCGAGACTCTCGCCCCTTTCGCGGAGAAGTACTTCAACCTCCCAGCGGAGAGTGAAGAGACTGATGCCGTGGACCCGGCTTCGCGGACTGCGGAGCCTTCTGCCCAGGCCCCTCCGAATCTTGCTCCCTCCAACGCTGCTGAGGACCCGACTTCCGACAAGGGCCAAGCTTAATGCTCTATTCTTTTAGTCCTTGTAATTTTTCTCCTTTATATTTTGTATCGGAACCTTTAGGCCTTCGAGCCTAGCAGTTTTCTTTCATCTGTTTTGGTCCCGATAATCGTTTGCACTATTTAAAGCGACTTCATACATCCTTCCGATGCTTTACTCGAGATTTCACCACTTAAGGTTTCTTGTCTATTCGGGACTTCACCATTTAAGGTTTCTCGTCTACTCGGGACTTCACCACTTAAGGTTTCTCGTCCATATTACTTAATGTCTTTTGTGACATTTTGCTCGGGATTTTACCACTTAAGGTTTCTCATCCCTTCCTTTCAAGACAATTTCGTACATCACTTAAGATGATTTACTTCGCACCCCTTAAGGCTTTTACCGCGTCAAACCAGACGACTTTAATCGTACCCCTTAAGGGCTTTTATCGCGTCCTTCTAGACGACCTAATCATACCCGTTAAGGCTTTTTGCCGCATCATATAGACGACTTACGCGGACCTGTTAGGGCTTTTTCGTACCCTTTAGGGTTTTTTGCCGCATCATATAGACAACTTATGCGGACCCGTTTAAGGTCTTTTCGTACCTAGGCTTTTGGTTGCATCATAAAGACGACTTACTCATACCCCGTAGGGCTTTTGTCCGTACCTCGTAAGGCTTTTTATCGTACCTCGGAAGGCTTTTTTATCGTACCTCGGAAGGCTTTTTTATCGTACCTCGGAAGGCTTTTTTATCGTACCTCGGAAGGCTTTTTTATCGTACCTCGGAAGGCTTTTGTCGCGTCCTTCAGGACGTCTTACTAACAGTTAGAATAAATCTAAAAGGAATTTTGATCGAAAGCAACTTTTATTCATTAACAGCTCAAAGCTGGCTTACATCGGATCTTTATCGATAGACAATTTGCGCCATTCGCAGCGAATTAATATCAAACATGATACTTCTTCAAGTGTGCGCCACTGAAGGAATGCTTCAACGTCTTGCCATCAAGGTCCTCTAGCTTGTACGCATTCGGGGCTGGAATCCCTACGATCTTGTAAGGTCCCTCTCATTTCGGCGATAGCTTGTTGATCCGATCTTGATGAACGAACTCGTTCCTCCGCCAGACAAGTTCTCCAACGAAGAATTGTCGGGACTTGACACGCCGATTATAATATCGGGCTGTTGCCAAACGCATCCGAGCCTGAACTTCGTCAGCCTTCCACCTTTTCTCCTCGAGCAAGTCTAATTCTAGACGTCTCAGTTCCTCGTTCGTTAGAGGTTGATAATACCTCCTGCGGTGGGACGCCACCGCTATCTCCACAGGGGCAACTGCCTCCGTGCCGTAAACAAGGCCAAACGGAGTCTCCCATGTTGATTGCTTGGGTGTTGTTCTAACAGCCCACATCACGTTTTCAAGCTCATCCAGCCAATGACCTTGCAAGGCGTAGACTCTCTTCTTCAAGCCATCCATCACGATCTTGTTGGCTGATTCGACTTGGCCGTTAGTCTGAGCATGGTGGACGGAAGCGGTCCGATGCTCGATGTTCAATTCTTCCAGGTACTCCTTCAACTGAGCCCCATTGAACGGAGGGCCATTATCGCTGATCAACACTCGAGGAACCCCATACCGGGATATAATCTGAGTTTGAAGGAACTTGAGGATCTGCTGTCCCGTCGTCTTGGCCAACGCCTTAGCCTCTATCCACTTCGAGAAGTAATCGATGGCCACGAGTAAATACTTACACTGACCTTTTGCTTGTGGAAGAGGTCCCACCAAGTCAATGCCCCATTGTGCGAAGGGCCAAGCACTCCTGATGGACATCAAGTCCGCGGCTGGAGCCACGATGTTCGGAGCGTACCTCTGGCATGCATCACAGGACTGGACCATCGCTGTCGCTTCCTTGTTCATCGAAGGCCAATAGTAGCCTAGGTTCAACGCCTTCCTCACAATGGATCGGGCCCCTTCATGACAGGCCGCGACTCCCTCGTGTAGCTCTATCAGGATCCGATTTGTATCAGGCTCCGCCACACACTTCAGAAAAGGCTTCACATGCCCCCTCTTGTATAACTGGTTGTCCACCATCACGTAGTCGTTCGCGATTCGACGCAACCTGACAGCTGCCACTTCATCATCGGGGAGTGTCCCCGTAGTCAGGTATGTGACCATCGGGGCCATCCAGGTGGGTTTCTCTTCTTCCCCCGATCTTGCTTCAATGGTGCAAACCTCCGACGGATCGATTGTTGAGATAATCACTTTCTCCAGAAAGTGCACCTTCCGATTCTCCTCGGGGGCCACTCCCAAAGCAAACTTGCTTAAGGCATATGCCTCCGCATTTTCTTCTCTTGGGATTGCTTCGATGTCGAAGCTTTCCTTCAAAGTCTGCACCTCGTGCAAATACTTCCTCATTGTCGGACTCTTGGCTTCATAGTTCCCCTGGACTTGATTCACGATCAAGCTGGCGTCACACTTCACTTTTAAATGATCGACTCCCGTACCCTTGGCAATCTTAAGGCCCGTGATGAGAGCCTCATACTCCGCTTCATTGTTGGTGGCCTTAAATGTCAAGGCCAAAGCATATCGCAGGGGCTCGCCTCCACCGGGCGGTATCAATACGAATCCTGCCCCCGATCCTTCTACACTTGATGAACCATCAGTGTACATCTCCCAAGTGTTCTCCTCATTTGGCTGTTCTGGCTGTTTTGTTATCGGGACCTGTTCTGCTATCGGGACCTCCATGGTTGCCCCCTCTGTTGGACCCGTTACTTCCAGATCGGGTGCCATAGACTCAGCTATAAAATCTGCCAATGCCTGGCCCTTAATAGCAGTTCGCGGAGCAAAGTGGATACGGAACTCCGTAAGTTCAAGGGCTGATTAGTTAACACCGTAACCTCGTGGGCATGGAAGTAAGGGCGTAGCTTTCGAGCGGCAACAATCAACGCAAAGAGATACTTCTCAATAGCGGGATAATTTATTTCAGATTTGGCAAACGCCTTGCTTACATAATAGACAGGCACTTGGTTGCCCTTGACAATCTTAATCAAAACAGAACTAACAGCGACTTCAGAAACAGCCAAATAGAGATAAAGCGGCTCGCCTGGAACCGGTTTCGCCAACGGCGGGAGGGTACGGAGGTGCTGCTTGAGTGCTTGGAATGCCTCCTCACACTTGTCGGACCATTCAAACTTCTTGTGGGCCCTTAGCACATCAAAAAATGGCATGGCTCTGTCACTCGCCTTGGATAGGAATCGGTTCATCGCGGCCAACCGGCCATTCAACACTTGAACCTCCCGATGAGTTTTCGGGGACTGCATCTCCTCGATTGCTCGGAGCTTCTCAGGGTTCACCTCGATTCCTCTCTGGCTCACCATGAACCCTAGGAACTTCCCCGAGTTCACCTCGAAAGCACACTTGTCTGGGTTCAACCGAACCTGATGAAACTTCATCCGCTCAAACGCCGCCGCCAAGTTTTGGACATGGTCTCCTGCTTGTCGGGACTTCACCAGCATGTCATCCACATACGCCTCCATAGTCTTTCCCAGCATGTCCCCGAACAACTTGTTCACCATCCTCTGGTAAGTTGCTCCAGCATTGATCAATCCAAAGGGCATTACGTCGTAGTGATAAACGTCACTATCGGCATAGAAGGCTGTATGGGGGGCATCCTCCTTCGCCATCTTGATCTGGTTATACCCAGAATAAGCATCCATGAAGCTCAACAGCTCGTGTCCCGATGTGGCATCCACCAACTGATCAATCCTCGGGAGCGGGTAGCAATCCTTCGGGCAGGCTTTGTTCAAGTTGCGGAAATCGACACACATCCGCCACTTCCCATTACTCTTTCTCACCAGGACTGGGTTAGCGACCCAAGTCTGGAATCGGAGCTCCTTGATGAATCCAGCGTCGAGCAGTCTGCCCACCTCCTGCTGGATCGCGACCCTCTTATCCGCGCCCATCGGACGCCTTCTCTGCGCGATAGGCTTGATCGCGGGATCAATCTTCAATTCGTGCACAATCACGTCGGGGCTGATTCCTGGCATATCACTCGGGGACCAGGCAAACAGCTCCTTGAACTCCTTCAGAAGCTCGATCAACTCTCGGGCTCTTTCCTCCGACAAAGCAGACCCGATCTTCACATTCCTCCGAGGTCCATCAATCTCAACCTCCTTCAAATCCTCCATGGGGGCGGGACGCCCAAATTCCTCTCGAGGATCGGCATCAGTCTGCAGGACAGCCATAGCCTCCCTCCTTCTTCTTCGGGTGGCATTGACATAACACTTTCGCGACGCCACTTGGTCACCCTTGACCTCTCCGACCCCATGGTCAGTCGGGAACTTCATCTTCTGATGGACAGTCGAAGCAACTGCCATGAGAGGGTTGATGGTGGTCCTCCCGATAATGGCGTTATATGTTCCCGCCGATTCTACCACGACGAAATCCACGTTCCGCCGTTCCATCTTCCAGCCACTACCAAACTCCACCGGTAAGGTAATCATTCCTAGCGGATAGGAAGTTGATCCAGAGAATCCCACCATCGGGAAGTTCACCTGCGTCAGGTCCTTCTTCGTCTTTCCCATGGCCTCTAAGGCGTCCATGAAAAGGATGTCGGAGGAGCTCCCTCCGTCTATCAGGATCCGCTTCATCTCGAATCCGTCCACATCCAGGGTCACGACCAAGGCGTCATCGTGGGGGCTTTCCACGCCTATCAAATCCTCCGTTGAGAAAGAAATCACCATTTCCTCCTTTAGAGTCCACGACCGGGACCTCTTGCCTAGCACCACAGCAGCGGAGATGCGAGAAGCATAATTCTCCCGAGATGCGGAGGTATCACCTCCCGCTGCCATTCCTCCATGAATGACGTTAATGGTCCCCCGCCTCTCCTTACGGGCTCCAGAACCAGAGGCTTCCGGCTCGACCTTCTTCTTCTTTGGAGATCGATCACGGGACTTGGAACGGGACCGTGACCGACTTTTGGAACGGGACCGGCACCTTCCCCTTCCGACGAACTCTTTAAGCTTCCCCTTCTGGATCAGCTTCTCTATCTCCTTCTTCAGCTCCCGACAGTTATCTGTGTCGTGACCATTGGCTCGATGGTACCGACAATAACGATCAGAGCGGCCTCCCAAGAACTCTCCCTCCTTCCTCGGGGGGTATCGAGCGAGACCCTACCGATCCATCACAGCTAGCACGGAAGTCATCGAACTGTTGATGGGCACGTTTCGACTTTCGCGGTTATCCTTCTTCGGGGGACGCCTGTCCTCCCTTCTCTCGGGGCGACCACTGTTCCTACTCCCCTCCGATTTATCGCTTCCTTTACGATCATCCGAAAGCTTGGACGATGTCTTTGCTCTTCCCGACTTCGGAGGATCAAGCTCTCTGGCGGCAATCTTCGATTCCTGGACGTCGATTTGCTGTATCACCCTCGCTTGCAGGGCCTCCATGCTCCACACAGCCTTCGCGGCCACACTATGCATCAAGTCGGAGCCATAAGGAGCAGTCAAGTTCCGAAGGAATGTGCGGATAGTCTCTCCCTCCGATATTTCCTCATCGATCTCCGCGGCACTTGCAGTGAATCGTTGGTAGTAATATGCCAACGATTCGTCGGATCTCTGCACCACCTGGGTCAGGGACCTCACGCTCTTCAGGAGACGCCTACGACCTTGATATTGCTTGATGAAGAGATCGTGCATATCAGCCCAACATGTGATACTCCCCGGCGGTAGGCTGAAAAACCACGTCATGGCCCTTTCTCCCAAGGTGATTGGGAACAATGAACATATAAGATCATCATTCGAAGTCCTACCCATACAGGCCTGGACATGTCTCTGAACATGGCGAACCGGGTCTCCTTCACCATCGTACTTCTTGATGGTCGGAATGCCTAGCCCTGGCGGGGCGACAGTATCTAGCAGCCGTGGAACGAAAGGATGACTGGATCGATCCCTTAGATCCGATGTCGTTTGCTTTTGGTCACCCATGCAGATGCTGACGATTTTCACCACCTGATCAGGGGTGATGGGACCATTCAGGGGAATGGTCCTGTGCTGCACTGGTCCGGGACCATCAACCACGAACTTCTCCGAGTGCGCGGGCTCCTTGCCCTTATTCCTGGGCTGAATATCCTGAACCTCCTATTCTTCTGGAACCACCCTCGGAGGGGGTGGAGGCAGCTCTTCTCGCGGGGGCAATTCCTCCGCCCTCCTGGCGGCCTCTCTCTTGTCCAACAGAGCCTCCATGGCTGCCAAGAACATAGACATAGCATCTGCTACTGCCTTGGCCAACTCCGAGTTTGAAGAAGAGCCTACTTCCCTTTGCGGGACTTCCTCTCTGTGCACCACCGGATTTGGAGGGGCATCCACATCCCTTCGCGGAATGTCTTGCCTGTTCACCGTCGTGTCTCGGACTGAGACCTCATCATCACCATGCCCCCCTGTTTGAGAAACAGCAGGGTGCTCACCTTGTTCAGCAACATGTTCCAGCAACGGGGAATTGACAGTTCCAGCGGGGCGAGAACTGCCGGTCTGAACTTGCTTCTTCTTGCTACCACCGGCCATTGATCTGGTAGAAACTATTTTGGCTTTTTGTTAGGTTCCCACAGACGGCGCCAATGTTGGATCACGGGCGAAGCTCCGTTACGTCCTTGACGGAAAGCTTGGACTCATGGGCTCCGCGTATTCCTGCAAAAGGGGATGACCTGGGTGGTGACCCAGAATCCCTCTTCGATGCTTAAATGAGTATATGATCAATGGGGTGGCAGCAGTAATCTAAGTGCGTATTAGATAGATCGTTTTCTGAGGTAACTTCCTCCTATATATAGGAGGGGAAGCTACTCAGTTACCTGTGACCGTGATTGGCCGTTTTACCCATGATTCCGCATATCTCGCTGCGATTCCGTATATCTCGTTCGGGATTCCATATATCTCGCCCCACGCTCCGCGTATCTTGCCCACTCTCCGAGTATCTCGGGCACGCCCTGCGTATCTCGGGGGAGTTTATCTATATCTTTAACCGTCTTCCCACTACTCTATCTAGTAGGCGGGTTTCTCGGTCTTATCCTCTGATCACAAGTCCCACCTTCTGTCGGGGACTCCAGAGTTATCTCATTCTAGGTCACCACCCAGGACCTTTTGTCTCATGAGACAGGTCCAGCCTCCGCGGTGCTTTATTATCGGGGCCTTTACTAAGGCATATCGGGGCCTGCTCAGAGGCTTCTCGTCGAGAGCATTCAGCTCATATATCGGGACCGCCGAAGTCGGGACCCTTCTTATTGGGCTTCTGAGCCTTCCAGGCTTTTCACGGCCCACTGGACCTACTCGCCGTCCATTGGCTGTTAACGGGGCTAACGATTACATCGGAACCCATCACCTTTGAAAAGCTTTAGATATACAACAATGACGGGTTCTTAGTCTGGTTTCTTCAAGTGGCAGATTATTATCCCGCTTAAATTTGGAGAAACCCTAAGGGAATTAAGATTTGACCCCCTAAACTTATAAAATGAAAGAAACAACACTACCAGAAACTAGGGTCAATTAACATGAACTTTGACACGGAGCTGGTCCTCGTGTCAACATTTAACACGAATTCGACATGAACTGACATTTAAAACGGCCTTTGACACGATCAAATGCCTCGTGTCAAACTGACACAGCCTTTAACACGAACCTGACACCTGCATAATGACAAGACCTAAGTTCGTGTATAAATCGTGTAGGAAATAGTGTTACACATAACTCCGAGTCGCATTTGACACGATGCAAAAAAAGTTGTACAAAATAAACATTAAAAATGAGTGTAAGTTGTTTGAACTAATGACCTGTTATTAAGCCGATTACTGGTAGCACTATCACTTGGCTAGAGTGACTATTATGTTCTCTATTGCAACTGGTCCCAGCAATGTTCAGCAAGCATCAGATTCAAATAGTGAGGGATCATCTACTTATGTTATTTCAAAGGGTGTGAACCCAGTATATTCTTCATCGGATGGTACAACACGTAAGCATTCTCTTACCTTAATAGATTGTGGCCGATTTTGGCTTGATTTTGACTGATTTATTTTCATTTTCCCTTGCACCGAACACAGGCAATGACTAAAGAAGATGGTGGGGTCGACTTATGTGGGCTGCAGTAGGTATTGTAATGAGTAGTTCATAATAGTTTGATGTCAATGGTCTAATGACAATGGGTAATTTGTACTTTTTTTTTGGATTGACATATATGTAGGGGTGAGCGGTTCCGGGTACCCAGTACTTTTTAGGTATCCCAGAACCAGACCAATACTAAACGGTTCCTAATTTCATTACACGGAACTGTACCAGAACATCTAGGAACCGAAACCGTACCAGAACCGCTAAGAACCAATCGGTTCCGGGTACCCGTTTAGGAACCGGTTAAAAAAATTTCAAACTAAATAATCTAATTTTAGGTACTTGTTGGAACCGGGTTCTGGATACCCAGTTGGAACTGGATTCTGGGTACCCAGTTGAAACTGAAATCAGTACTATACCCGGTGAATTCATAAAAATAATTTCGGCATTTTCCATAAACAACAATTTTAAATTTGTTAAATGTTTAGTATTTTTTTTTTATATACATGACGGTTCTGGTTCCGAGTATTTGGGTATCCGAAAACTTATCCCGGAACCGGAACAAAAAAAATGGTTCTTGAAATTTAATCCCATAACCATACCAAAACCGTTTACATCTATCCGGAACCTACCCAAATGACCGGTTCCGGTCCGGTTCCGATTCCAACTGGGTAATTTGTTCACCCCTACATATATGTGTTTGGGTATGATGACAATTGGTAGTTTGTACTTTTTTTTTTGGATTGACATATATATGTGTTTGAGTTTGATGACAATTGGTAGTTTGTACTTTTTTTAACAAGCACAATTCAGTTTCTGAATCAACTAGATAATATTTTCGTTGACGGTAATCTCGTCCCGTAATACTATATTCAAAATAATCTCGTCCCGTAATATTATTTTTGAATGAAAAACGCTGACTCTAAAAGATAAGTATATGATCAAATGGACTCTGAAAAACACTTACAGAATCGTCATTGGTAACTCCAATAACCAGCTTTAGGGTCAGAATTCCCGTCCCATAATATAATTATCAAATCAAAAGCTCTGACTCTAAAAGACAAGAATAGGGTCATATTTTTAACTCTGAAAAATACTTTTAGAGACAAACTATGCAACTCCACAAGAGTATACTGCGTCAGAAAAGTTGATTCTGAAACATATTGTGGAATCTGATTACTTGCCACTGGTTCCCACTTTTGAAATCACGAAATTCACAACAAATATTTTTTTGTACATTCTGACAAACGTTTTAGCCATTGATACTTACTTTTAGAATCAACTATTTTGTCTACATATATTGTGTATGGATTCAAGTCGCTTGACCCTAAATACTTATTAATGCAACAAACTTTTGGATTCTGAAAAACATTATACTATCAAATTTCTTGCCGCTGATTCATATCTTTAGAATAAAATGTTTTAACTACATTGATACTTTATGGTTTCAAATATAAATCAATTTACTGCGTTGAATTTTTGATTCAGAAAATCTTTTAGATATCGACATTTTGTCATTATTCCTCTATTATGTACCAACATGTCGAACTCTAAAAGTTTATAACATAATGACTATATTTGATTCAAAAAACTCTATACAGAATCTAATACATTGACTCTATTAAGGGTTAATTAGGCAAACATTTTGTTTCTAAAAGATTCTCTTAAAACTGATATTCTGATTCTATAAGTGGGATGTTGAATCAGATTTATCTTGTGCAGCCTGTGTGAAATATCGTGTACAAACATAACATGACTTTGACGAGAGTCTGACACGACCTAGCTCACATGCATTAACAACGATTTTAACACGCTGTACTGTATTTGACACGATCAGCTCGTGTAAAAAAAATACTCACGCTATTACTTATCACGGGTAAAAATGTGTCAGGTTCGAGTCAAACATAATTAGACACGAATTTGAGACGAAAATGCCTTGTGTTAATTTACCCTAGTTTCCTCGTTTCTTGTAGTGCAAGTCTCTAAACATTACAAACTAGTCCAACTAGAGCCAAAATTGAAATTAACAAACACAATCCCAAAGAACAGAAAACAAAATAAACAGCGCATAGCCCAAAAAAGCTCCATTGCCCAAGAAGTTTTAGATTACATGAAGGACTTCAGCCCAAAATAATTTTAGAGAAATTTTATTTAAAAACCACTAATTGTGTTATTCACATACCATTAAAAATAATTTATCAAATTATCTATTAGAGAACTTACCGGTTTACCCTTTAGTTATTAATACTTTTACCATCTAAACCATCTCACTTACCACCTAACCATCATATCTGCCTATATTCTCCTCCCGTCGACAACCTTCAGGTCCAATGGGTGATAAATCAAGATAGCTAATGCACCATCCTCTTCAGTTAATTAACCATGCATGCGTGATACAGTTCATATTATATATATATACGCAACTAAAATTTAAAAAGCAGACGAGGAATAAGATGAATACATGGACCATATATAATTAATTCATTATTGACCCGCCGATTTCCACTTTTATTGAGTTGAGGGTACTATTCTGTTCCCTCCTATCTGACTCCATGGGATGGCAGTGGCACTCTACAGTGGCTCACAATCGGGAGCTGAAAGTTGTTAGTGGCAGAGACGGGAGGAGGATGTAGGCAATTATGACGGTAAGGTGAGGTGAGGGAGATATGGTTTAGATGGTAACAAAATATATATATATATATATATATATAATTAAAGGGTAAATTGGTATGTCCCCTAATTTAACTTTAGTGGTCTGCGGATAGCAATTAGTGTTTATCCATAGTGGTATTACGTAAAGATTACATAAATGTGAACCCTACATGTTTATTTTAATTCAGTCATAATTTAATTTATCAATAAACCGAATTTAGGGGGTTAAGATGGTCTTTTTATCCATACAAGTACCAACTCAAATTTAAATTGTGAATTCAAGGATAAAATCATGGTAATGGTTTAGTTCGAAGACCAATGCATGTTTTAACTCACATAATCAATCTGGTTTTCTCTCCAGGCAGCGCCACTTGTTAGAGAGGTCTTGAATCCGCCGTTTTTGGCTGTGGTTTCTTATTCCGGTGACGAATTCAACGGCGAGTTTCCCTGCTTTTGGGATCTCTTCGTCACCCTAACTTGATTTAGGCGTTTGACGTGTGAAGTTTAATTATATTGAGTGTTTACCTTGTGAAGTTGAGCAAGTTGGGCTGCATTGTTTAGTTATTGTTTGTGATACTTTGGGCCTTAATTGACTTTGTTCTTCTTGGGTTTATGTCAGCCTTTTGTCCTGGTTTGTTTAGGGACCAATTTGTATTTGATTGAGACCTAAGAATGTATTGACTCTTTTATTTAGTTCTTAGGATCTTTAAGGAGGAGAGACACCAGATGAAGGATCTGCCTTGATGAGCCCTTAAGTGACTATTTCTCTTCTTCGTCAATTCTAGGGTTTTCTCACAAACTCTCTGTTTCTTGCCCTAGCCAAAATTCCAGATGGTATCAGAGCTTCAAACGGTTTCTCGTTTCTTTTTCTCTATGTGATCCTTACTTCCGCATCTACGATTGTTCTTTTCACTGTTGCCTCTTCACCCCAAGCGATTCGATCTCTGTTGATCCTTTGCTCCTTTTACGATGGCTGATGAGACAGCGAAAGATCTTCCTCCGGCTTCGTCTAAAACTCCCGAAGAGATGGAGATTATGGCAACCGGGAAGAAAAAGATGATCGGCGATGACGAGTTTCCTGATGTTCATCCACACCACCCGCTGTACCTTCATCCAACGGATCATCCTGGTATGCACCTGGTTTCTGTCACTCTCTCTAGCATTGATGACTATCCTAGATGGATCCGTGCTATGTTTATCTCGTTACACGGGAAAAATAAGCTAGGGTTCGTGATTGGTATCTGTGCTCGTGATAAGTTTGATCCGTCTCTACATGATCTTTGGGACCGTTGTAATTCTGTGGTGTTTGGATGGATATTAAACTCTGTTTCTCGAGATCTTGGTGATAGTACTATGTACTGGGAGAATGGGTGCCTCGCCTGGAATGATTTGAAAGAGAGTTTCGACAAAAAGAATGGGTCAAAGACCTATCAACTGCATAGAGAAATAGTTATGACCAGGCAGAGTTAAGATGATCTCACGGTTTTTTACACCAAGCTGAAGCATCTTTGGGCAGAATACGATGCTTCCTGCAATTTTATTCAAGGCAGTGAGTTCAAGAAACATCTTGAACACAGAGATAATCAGAGGCTCTTCCAATTTTTACTGGGATTGAATGACAGTTATTCAGCTGTTAGAAGTCAATTACTTCTCTGGAGTCTATTACCTTATGTTACTCAAGCCTATAACATGTTGATCCAAGAAGAGAACCACATAATTGTTACTTCTGATATTTCTTCTGGAGGTTCCTCAATCTTGGCTAATGTGACTACCAATCCAGAGAAGACTAAGAAGAGTTTGAATCCATATGCCAACTCTGAGTGTGAATTCTCTCACAAGAAGGGACATGTTGCTGAGAGGTGTTATGCCAAGGGATGCGATTTTTGTAAGAAGAAAGGCCACTGTAAAGACAACTGTTTCAAACTTCGTGATCTTCAGAAGGCCAAAGCTACGGTTGCAAAATCCAGTGCTACCTCCATGACTGGCAGCATGGATGACAACTTATCTGAAGCAAATGTGATGTCAGTTGGAGGGTCTGGACAGGACAACCACATCACTTTTACCCAGGAGCAATTTGAGAAGCTTCTTCAAAGCTTTGCAAATAGTGGCAGCAATGCTAACCCATCTGCTACCATCAATGCAAGCTCTTCTGCTGCTGCTGGTATGACCTCTTTTTCTCCTGTTTTTGACATATCTAATCATTGGATAATTGACAATGGAGCGACTAACCACATGACATGTTCATAATGGATTTCAAATAAAAAAACAGTGTTAGGCTCCAGAGTTCAACTACTCAATGGAAAGTACTCTAGTGTGGATAACATTTGGGATTTTTATATTGATAAGAATAGAAAATTGCAAAATGTGTTACATTTATCTGATTTTAAATACAATCTGTTATCTGTTTCAAAATTAACAAATGATTTGAATTGTTCTGCAATTTTTTATCCTAAATTTGTTATCATGCAGGACCTCTCAAGTGGGAGGGTCTTGGGGAGTGGTTTAGAGAAATCAGGGCTTTACTTCCTCAAAAGTTTTTTTTTTTCTTTTTTTTATTTTCGTTTTTTCAATAATCATGTTGCTCTTACCTCTATTAAGAATAAAAGGATGTTATGTCACCAAAGGTTAGGTCATGCATCCTTCAAATGTATGCAACATATTGTCTTTTTGAATGATGATGAGAATAAAGCTTCTGATTTTCAGAATTGCAGTATTTGCCCCAAAGCTAAAATCACTAGACCTCCTTTCCCTATTTATGATTCAAAAGCAGATTCCATTTTCGCTCTTGTCCATGCAGATGTCTGGGGCCCCTATCATCAACCAACTTATGATAACAAACGTTTTTTTTTTCTAACCTTGGTTGATGATTTTTTTCGTCTGACTTGGGTGTTCTTAATGCAATTTAAATATGATGTTCCCATTATCCGAAAGGAGTTTGTTGCCATGATTCAAAACTAATTTGAGAAATGTATCAAGATATTTAGAACAGATAATAGAGGTGAATTTCTCAATGAGCAACTAAATTCTTTTTTTAAACAAAAGAGAATAATACATCAGACTTCTCGCTCATATACACCCCAACAGAATGGGAGAGTTGAGAGGAAGCACAGACACCTCCTTGAGGTTTCTAGGGCATTGATATTACAGTCCTCCCTACCTAACATTTTTTGGGGAGACTGCATCTTAACTGCTTGCCATTTAATAAACCTAATGCCCTCTCAACTTCTTAAAGGAAAGTGTCCCTTGGAGATTTTAAAAGGAAAACCTGTAGATATTCATTATCTCAGGGTTTTTGGGTGTTTAGCCTATGCAAAGGATTTAGTAGTCTCTGACAAGCTTGCTTCTAGGGAAATACAATCTATTTTCTTGGGTTATTCAGATACTAAGAAGGGTTATAAACTATAGGGTTAAGAACACAATAGGGGCCTGAATGTTTGCCCATGTTGCCAAAAGGGGTATGAATTGAAAAAACGTATTATTAAGAGCCTGAATTTTGAGTTTTGTGTTTTTTCAAGTCTCCGTCCAAATTTTCTGTTAAATCTAACAGAACCACGTGAAAAGACAAAAATAACCTTTTGTAATTATTATACAATTTATCAATTTAATTAATAAAATGTGAAATGTCTAAAATACCCCTACACACTAATTATGCCCTTAAGGCCACCACGCTCCGGCCACCGCCCGGCGACCACCACCCGGCTCCGGCGACCACCACCGGCCTCCGGCAACCGCCACCGGCCGCCGCCACCGGCCTCCGGCGACCGCCACCGGCCTCCGATCAGAGCCAAAAAAGCTCCGATTGGAGCTCCGAAGCTCCGATTGGAGCTCCGAAGCTCCGATCGGAGCCAAAAAAGCTCTGGTCGGAGCCACAAAGCTCCGATCGGGAGCCACAGAGCTCCGATCTGGAGCCCTGTGGCTCCGATCAGAGCTTTTCGGTGGTCGCCGGAGGTCGGTGGTGGTCGCCGGAGGCCGGTGGTGGTCGCCGGAGGGGGTGGTGGTCGTCGGAGCCGGGGTGGTGGTCGCCGGAGCCGAGTGGTGGTGGTCGCCGGAGCTGTGGTGGCTTAAAGGGTATTTTGGTCTTTTTAGGTCAAATATGTGAGGGACACACTCTGGTCAAAGGGCATTTTCGGGTTTTCAAATTATTTTCGGTCACATGCTTGGCATGTGACCACTTTCCGTCACTTTTAACAGAAAAAATAGACGGAGACCTCACTTATACACAAAACTCAAAATTCAGGCCCTTAATAATACGTTTTTTCAATTCAGACCCCTTTTGGCAACATGGGCAAACATTCAGGCCTCTATTGTGTTCTTAACCCTAAACTATATGATCTTATTACCAAGAAAATTTTCTTTTCTAGAGATGTAACATTTCGTGAACATATTTTCCCCTTTGCAAAGAAGCAAGCTAATCAATTGTCTATCTTTTGTGAAACTACACTTAGGATGGTTGAGTATGATGATTCTAATTTTAACACTAAATCTGACCAACCATCTAATCATATTGAGACCCAAAATACAGACAATGATGAATAATCTTTTTCTACTTCTGAGTCTTTTGATGAACCCTATCCAGATGATGAACCATTTTCTGCTCAGGACGGTTCTGATGGACCTGTTATTACTGATGATGTTACTTTTCTGATCAGAGAGATGAAGAACAAGTTCTTCATAGAATGACAAGATCTGGACGTCATGTCAGACCTCCTAGCAAGTTTGATGATTATATAGTTGGCCAGTCAACTTCCTTATATCCTATGAATAATTTTGTCTCTTATCATCATATATCTGATGCTTATAAATGTTTTCTAAATTCTGTTTCTGATATGATTGAGCCAACTTCTTATAAGGAAGCTGTGCAGAATCAATCTTGGATCCAGGCAATGAAAGAAGAAGTGGCTGCCCTAGAATCAAATGGAACTTGGGATGTTGTCCCACTACCCCTGGTAAGTCTGCCATAGGATGCAAATGGGTATATAAGATTAAATTCAAAGCTGATGGCAGTTTAGAACGTTTTAAGGCAAGATTGGCAGCTAAGGGTTTTAAACAAAAATATGGTGTTGACTATCAAGAAACCTTTTCTCCTGTTGCGAAGATGAATACTGTACGCACTGTTTTGGCCCTTGCTGCTATTGAAAATTGGCCCTTGTATCAGATGGATGTTTACAATGCTTTTTTACAATGAGATTTAGATGAGGAGGTTTATATGCATGTTCCACAGGGATTTGGTAATCCACATGAGAATTTAGTATGTCGATTACGCAAATTACTGTATGGTTTAAAACAAGCCTCAAGACAGTGGAACTTAAAGTTATCTGAAACACTTTTAAATTCTGGTTTTTCACAATCAAAATTGGACTATTCCATTTTTACAAAAAGAAATGGATCATATTTGTGGTTTTATTAGTTTATGTTAATGATATTATGATTTCTGGAAATAGTTCAAGTCTGGTTAAGGAATTAAAAAGTGTTTTGGAAAGAAATTTCAAAATGAAGGATCTTGGAGAGTTAAATTTTTGGGTTAACAGGTCTTTTGGTCCATGATGTTAGATAACTTTTGGGTTTTGGTCAATGATGTTTTTTTTACCTAGTTTTGGTACCATATGTTTGCAGATTTTTTCTAGTTTTGGTCTAACCGTTACATTCCGTCCATTTTTTGACTTGTACAAGTCACGTGATCCACCCTAAACTTTCAATTTTGTTCAATTTAGTCCCTCTAATACTTTCCTAACCTTTTTTTTGTTCAATTTAGTCCCGAAGTTTCAAAAATTCAAATGGACCTAATGTCCAATTTGGGTCAATTTTGAAACTTCGGGACTAAATTGAACAAAAAAAAGGTTAAGAAAGTATTAGAGGGACTAAATTTAAAGTTTAGAGTGGATCACGTGACTTGAACATGTCAAAAAATAGACGGAATGTAACGGTTAGACCAAAACTAGAAAAAATCTGCAAACATATGGTACCAAAACTAGGTAAAATAAAACATCATTGGCCAAAACCCAAAAGTTGTGTAACATCATGGATCAAAAGACCTGTTAACCCTAATTTTTTTTTTAGGTATTGAGGTCCTTCGATCTGAAAATTGGATTGTTTTAAGCCAAAGGAAATATGCTATGCAAATGATTGATGAGGTTGGTTTAAGTGGTTGCAAACCTTCAGAAACTCCTATGGAAGTTAACTTAAGGTTGACTACCAAGGATTATGATGATCAATTGAAAATTAATTTTGATGATCCTGTTATTTCTGATGTTAGCTCTTATAGAAGGCTTGTGTGTAAGCTACTCTATCTGACTATGACGAGACCTGATATTTCCTTTTCGGTCCAATATCTGAGTCAGTTTATGAAAGTTCCAAAGAAATCTCATTTTGACTCTGCTTTGAAAGTTATCAGGTATATTAAGAATGAGTCTGGTAAAGGTATTCTGCTTTATTCTGATTCTGTTCCATGCTTAAATGGTTTTAGTGATAGTGATTGGGCAACTTGTCCTATCGCAAGAAGTCAGTCACTGGTTATTGCATCAAGTCTGGTAAGTCTCTTGTGTCCTGGAAGGTTAAAAAGCATGATACAATTTCAACTTCTTCTGCAGAAGCAGAATATCCTAGTATGGGACAGGTTTCTCGTGAAATTATTTGGTTTAGGAATGTCTTGAAAGAGTTGGGGTTTGAACAAAAGAGTCCTGTTGTTTTATATTGTGACAATAAATATGCAATTCAGATTGCTTCAAACCCCGTATTCCACGAAAGAACTAAGCACATAGATGTTGACTGTCATTTTGTGCGAGATTTGTTTGTGCGTGGTATTTGCAGTTTAGGTATGTGAAATCAGGAGAGCAGCTTGTAGATTTATTTACGAAGGCTTTAGGAAGACATCAAAACGAGTATCTCTCTGTCAGAATTGGAATGAAGAATGTCTATAGAGGACAGGGGGAGCTTCCAGATTGATGGGTGAATAGCAGCCTGCACTTGAGGGGGAGTGTGAAGTTGAGCAAGTTGGGCTGCATTGTTTAGTTATTGTTTGTGATAGTTTGGGCCTTAATTGGCTTTGTTCTTCTTGGGCTTATGTCAGCCTTTTCTTGTTCTTGTTTGTTTAGGGACCAATTTGTCTTTGATTGAGACCTAAGGATGTATTGACTCTTTTATTTAGTTCTTAGGATCTTTAAGGAGGAGAGGCACCAGATGAAGGATCTGCCTCGATGAGCTCTTGAGTGATTGTTTCTCTTCTTCGTCAGTTCTAGGGTTTTCTCCCAAACTCTCTGTTTCTTACACTAGCCAAAATTCCAGATACCTTAGAATCAAAACCCTAATTGGAAACTTGTGTGCAGGACGCTAGAGGCTGTGGTGACAACATCAGTGCGAGGTGATACTGGCAACCTTGGATAGAGAGGTTGCGGAGGACTTCAAACTCAACCTAAGTTCTCTTCAACTTTGGTGCGCCAATAGACTCCGCGTCAGTGGAGGTAAGGCAGTCAAAGCAAGAGGAGTGCTATTTGAGTATGTTGCCCTTATTTCCCAAGATGCAGGTGTAAAACCCACATCAGATCTTACGAACAAGAGATCGAATTGGAGAAAGATACTCAATATTGCGCAAATGTACCCTCTATCATGGTTGGCTGACGACAACAGACTTGGCTACTTGATTGAATTAATCAAATTCATCACGACCCTGCTTGTTGATAGAAAACAAGATCAACCAGAGGGTCCCTCTGCGCTTCACCGCAAGAGATCAAGGGAAGATGCAGAGGAATCAGGATCATCTTATTGGTCCTCAAACGATCATCCGGTGTGATGAACGCCAATGATAAAACTACATTAAATTGTCTCGTTTAAATCCTCTCAATTCTCTACCTTATCTTTTAAAAGCTTTGTGGATGATCTAGATTTTTCCATTGTGGTTATTTCTCATACTGTTGAATTTTATGTTTGAATTTTGGTTATTGATATTTCAGAATTTTTTGAATAAAGTAGTTACCATTCGATTTGAAATGAGTTCTACTTGTCAAGATAAATCGACTCGGCTAGAAACGAGATCGATCCGAAAAGTGAGAAAACCGAAACAATAAGGCTATTGAACATACCCAAATCAAACAACTCCATGCATTTCAATCATACATTTGAGTAACATCAAGATGCCATTAAAATCCATCGTTTGCGTAGATCTAAGAATTAACCGATTACAACTCTTTCTTTATTATTATTACTCCATTGAATGAAATAGTTTGTGATTATAATCATGTTCGAAACAGATTGGATTAAATTCGAAACGATTTAACCAATGGTTGGAACCTCGGTAAAATTGCGCTATGCGCAAGTGGACCTCGAAAGACGGAACACATCGTTTCAAAGTACGAGTTTAATAATGAAGTGTTTGAATGATTATGTGCTGAATTTCTGTTTGCATTCCTATGGAAATAACTTATTGATAACGTTTACATCGGTAGGAAGTAGGCTTCGAAAGCTACTACAACCTTGTAAAAGTATCGACTGACGCATAAGGTGAAAACCTGAAATGCTCAGATCGGAGATGGGATAAAATCTCTGAAATAAGTTAGTAAACGAAGAAGGATGAAGTCGGTTAAACGATTTTCCTTCTGTATGCCTTGAACGATAAGTCAGGCTAAGCGTTCGAATCAAATGACACACTTCTAAAGGCATAGTTTTCAAACATAATATTGTAGTCATTTCGCCAAACGTTCCCTATGGGATGATGAGAAAGTGATTCACATTAATGTAAAACTATGTTCCATTATAACCGGTAAAACACGCCGCCATAAAAGCTGAAGAATGGTAATGAGTTAAATCATATCACCATGCGGCATTAATTTGCGCATTAAACACGTATCTAGGACAAGAGTATGCGAAATACTCTTTGAAAGTACATGTGTACAACTAGAAAAATGGTGTCGTGGTCGAACATGAGACATTACATACTTGAGGACGAATTTTCCGATGCATTGACGGTTTCAGTACATTGAGTCTTGATCAAACAAAAGAGGATATTACTGACATCAGGTCCCACTTAATTCGAGTGGGAGAGATTTGAACCAGCAACTCAAGTGAATGACATGGTAAATGATAATGGGAACATTTTCATTATAAATCCAGTGGGAGGAATAAACTCATTGCACACGAAATCACTATTGCTGTTGAGACGAATCAAGTTGAACCTGATTATCGTAATGCTAAACTGGGGATGCCACAACTACCTATACTACCCATTGTTCCCAGTGGGAGTTATCCGACAAACTTGTTTCCACCTAGTGATCAAGGAATTCATCTTGGAAGTAAAATTCTGAGACCAAGAAGTCGTATAAGGAAATTTGTCGGTTATGGTTAAAGCACTCCTCTTGTACCCAATAGAAGTGATGTTCCGATAAGAAGCATCATCTCAAGTGGGAGAACTGATCCCAATTGGAAGAAATTCTCTGATAATAGGCATTATTCCGAGTGGGAGAGACGTCAAGACTCAAAAAACGGGATAATCAAGCCTAGACGAAAGTCAAAGGCGTCGAAATTGTCCAAAGAAGTATCCCATCTGGAAGAGTGATAACCTCACTCTATCGACTATCAACATGCAATGGAAAGACATCAAGTAGAGAAATGGAGGAAAATAATAAATGAGAGAGATCGCCTAAATGAAAGCCATTAAAAGTCTATAGTTGATTTACCTGCTAACCATAGGGGCATAAGGATAGGGTGAGTCCTGAAAGAAGGCTCACCACTGATGGAAAAGGTCGAGCGATACGTAGCTCGACTTGTTGCGAAAGACTATACCTAACTTCACGGAATGGTCATTGACAAAACATACTCACCAGCTGTGCGTATAAACACGGTGGATAGCCATTTATGGTCCTGGTCGCAGGTCTCGATTTTGAACTACACCGAGTAGGTATTAACACTGCGTCCCTCCTCGGAAACCCGGAGGAAGTGATCTTCATGGAGAAACCAGAGGGTTTCATTACCCCTGGTGAAGAACGTAAAGTTTGTAAACTCCAAAGATCCATCTACGGTCTTAAATGGTCGTCACAGCAATGGTACCGCAGATTCCACGAGGAAATCGTAGGAAATGGATCTGTGAGTTTATCACAAGGATCCATGCGTGTATTATAAGACTTCCAGGTCTAAGTATGCCATCTTAACCTTATGCGTGGACGATATACTTATTGCTGTAAACGACATGAGATTTATGAATAAGTCAAAGTCCTGGTTGGCATTTGTATTTTAGATGAAGGACATGGGAGAGGCCACGTATATCTTAGGCATTGAGACTGCCAGAGATCGGGCTACCCGGAAATCATGTCTATCTCAAGAAGCTTATATCAACAAATTGTTGAAAAGATTCAGATTACAGGATGCCAAAATCCATGGAAACGCCGATGTTGGTTGGGTGCGCACTATCAAAACGTGACGACCCCAAGAACCTGGCAGAGCATAGATAGATAAAGGGTGCATGATGTTTTAGCATGGTCGGTAGTTTGTTCTACGCTATGCAATGCACCCATCCGGATATCTGTTACGCCGTAGGCCTAGTAGCACGTTTCCTATCAGATCCTGGCCATCAAAATTTAAAGACTATAAAATGAATAACTCGTTGTCTGAAAATGTACTGCCGACTACGAACTATGCTATGAGGGCAGGAAGTTAGAATTGACCGATTACATTGACGCCGACCGTGGTGGCAATCCGGATAGTCGTAAGTCCACCACAGGAGGAGCATTCCTCCTTGCTAATGTCGTCATTTCATGGACGAGCAAGAAGCAAACCTGTGTCGCGCTGTCCACGATGGAATCAGAATTCGTAGCTCTCTCTAAGAAGTGGTCTGGCTCAAAAGGCTTCTAACTGCGCTGCGTTGTGGCAGTGTCGAGAATAAACCTGTAAAGGTCTTCTCTGACAGTCAAGCAGCCATTGCGGCAGTAAAGAATCCGAAGTACCGTAGTAAGACCAAACACATTGATGATAAATAATTTCATGCTAAATATTAATGGTAGTAGACAATATAATCACTATGGAATACTTGTCCACCAATAACATGGTAGCGGACCCATTAACAAAACCACTACGCAGGGACATATTCGAAGAGCATGTAAAACTGCTTGGATTGCGTAGGGTTTAGAAATGGCATGTATCTGTCATAACATTTTGATATTAGAAAGTTACATTTTATAAGCGAAATAATTGCAACTGAGTTTATGATCAATCGACGTCATAATGTTTTGATTACATCAGATTTACGGTCTATAAACTAAGTCGTAGGAGGACGCAATCCTCTGCCAAAACTATGTCGAATGTGGGCCTTACCTCGTCACAGAAGTACGGTCGTCTTGCGGTGGAGGGAGGCCTCTACCAAGCAAGACTGGCTAAGATTCAGGGGGATAAACCTGACTAAGCGAGACGATTATCTAGTCTCGAAGTAACTCGACATGATCTTCGTTTTGCATATCGCCGTGATGAACTTCGTTCGTCATTTAACCACATTCTGGGCCAGATGAGAATCTTTGATAGCATGATTGGCATATCCCTTTCCTGTCAACCCAAAAGGTTCGGGTATGCTGTTAACGCGTGCTTCATACTACGCGTGCCACGTACGACCACGGGGTCACAACTCGGTTGTGCTAGGAAGGAATCCTCGTGATTCTGGTGGGTGCAAACTTCTTCACCTCGAGCGTGTGATTGATCCCATGAGCCTTATGAAGAGGCACCTAAAGTATCCTCACGGACTCAGAACTCATATCTAAGGTCAGGCTCAATGCTCGCTTCCCAGCGTACAAGCATAGTGCTGAACAAAAAGGCCCAGTGACCACGTCTTTGGAAACCGGTTGGGTTTGAATAAGGATATGAGCGATGGGGATGGTCAAGGTCACCTATAATTCACCGAATCTTGTATTCACTAGGTGGCCACCAACCGGATATTAGTTGAAGGTTGTGAATACTTGTACGGATGCCTTGGAGAAGTGATCCTATTTGGAAACTAAGAAAAAAGAGAATTAACAGTTGACCTAGGATACAACGCGATACAATATAAATTATGTTTATAATATGTTGATTAGAGAAAAGGGAATCAACGTTTCGCGAGCGCTACAATACTCCTAACTGATGAGTAGCATGATGCTCGTCGTATCCGTCGGTCGCACGGCAAACCTGTATGAACTATTCGGAAATAAGGACCAGATCGAAGGAGTGAAATGTTGATGCAGATTTGGACGACAATACATTAACAGGCACCCTCTCATTCCGACGAGTGAGAGCTGTAAGCATATGGTGATGGGCGCCATAATTGGTAGCCCATAATATGTATAGTTGACCTAAGGAAATTAGGTATATGTCAGATTAGGGTAATTGGACTAGACCCAAATCCCAGTTGACATGAGAGGCCCAAAATTTGGCCTGCCTATGCATAGTGGCCGGCCGAAATAATGGTGTGGGCAAAGTGGACTTTTGTCCACTTTGCTCCTCCTATAAATACATGGGTTTAGAGAATTTTTTAGGGTTAATCACTATTCCCTCGTTAGACTGTTTTAGAGAGAAAACCCCTCCCCTACACACTTAAGTATTTCGGCCGAACCTTTGCTTCACCCAAGGTGTGCCAATTTGCTTTCTAAGCAAACACTCCAGAGATCTGTCCCCGTGCCAAGAATCGATCAGAGGCTTTGCTGTGGAGACTATACCACGTAGGGCTTCCTTAACCAGAACCTCTACGGGTGCCGTTCAGTGGATCGTGAACTCCCTGCATAAGGATCTAGGGACTACAGATCACGTTTGAGTTATGTGCGAATCTTCCGCTGCGTAATTTTGATTACTTGCATGTATCATTATTTAGTATCAGTAGTGATTACTCCAGTGGCGGATGCATGTTGAATAATGTGGTTACGAACGTAACCACATTATCGAGTATTTTTAGTGGTACTTTAAGTTTATTTCTGAGTAAAAATATGACATGATCCTCATTATTTAAATGCAAGATCCTCATTATTTGAGTGTAAGATATAAATTATTTAGTCCAAGATACTAAGACACTATTATTTCGTCCAAAATTGTCATCAAATACGTTTTAAATTTACAGAGTAAATGAATACTTTTCTAAATATCGAAATCAAAACCAAATAAATTATATTAGTGTTACAATAGTGTCATGACTTAATTAAAACTCAACTCATCCACAATTGGTACTGGTCGGATTTGACTCAATTGTAACATTTGTGTAAGCAGATATGGTTTACTTCTAATACTTTGAAAAGTACTGTGTACATTTGAAATATATTTAACGACAATTTTGGATAAATAATAGAAAAAATTATCTATTATAATCGTTTTAAAACATGTTAGTACCAATAAATAATTTTTTTAATACATTTTATATAATTTTGTTAAAAATATGTTAAATTTTCACATTTTTTGCTTCTGCCTAGTGTATCCTCATTATCGAGGCCCTAGATCCGCCACTGGATTACTCCCCGTAATCTAACACACTCAAGACCGCAGAAACCCGCATAAGGTCGCTGGCCACCATCCAAGCCCATCGGTGACCACAAAACGGGGCTAGACTGCTAGATGCACCTCACTGATAGCAGGTTCGATCGAGCCACTCCTCTAAGATTTTTATCTTCCTTGTCGGGAAGTAGTATCGGCATTGGTCTCAAGTGTTGTTACCAGATTCAGTCTGCTTTTGTAAAAATTGGATTTTTCTCAGAAATCGAAGTCCCCAGTTCCTAGGGGAAAACCTATTTAATCTCGGAGATATTGCTAATTGCTACAAGATCTCTTCAGAGATTCCAAATTCTCAACGCGATATAATCGTGTGGATTGGAATTATAACTGCATTTGTAGACCACTCACCTGAGCAATCGCTCTTCCTCTTATGAGACTTGCTTCCGAGCAATCGGCCCTGATTGGTTGTCACCGGTGAGCTTGGATGGTGGTCGACGCCCTTGTGCGGGTTCCGACGGCCTAAAGCGAATGAGCGTGGCCGAAATACTTTGGGCGGTGACCGGAAGAAGATTATGAACTAAATTGAACAAAATAAAATTATTTAATGGTCAAACTTAACCGTTTACTAACCGATGCACAAAAAATCTACAAAATGCAACTATATGACACTAAAAACCTAAAAATAAAACATATAACACGAAAAGCCAACATTGACAAAACATATGGTACCAAAAGACCTTATAAGTTAAAGGCTTTAACCCATATGTATATATATATATATATATATATATATATATATATATATATATATTTTTTTTTTTTTGTTTTCCCGCGGAGTAGTCCTAGGGGGCCTCATCAGGAGGGCAGCATCCGTAGCATGCTTGCTCCACACCTAGACTAATCCCCGCTCACACCGGGTCATTCCCATGGTCACTAGCGGTGATTGAACACCTGACCTCTGGTGAAGGGATGATGCGCTGAATCACCACACCATTGTTACATGGTTTACCCATAAAGATAATAATAAATAATAAATACAATAATATAATAATAAATAAATAAATAAAAAAGAAAAAGTAGTCGGCTGACGTGGACCCAGTTTGAAATGCCCATGACGTGATGATCAACATAGCATAACATTTTAACCAAAAAAAAAAAAAAAACATAGCATAACATTATTCTCCCTCCAGTCGTCATGCTCATGTCACACAGTGCACACGTGGCAGCCCCTTTTCCCTTCCTTGAGGCATGGAGTGGCGATGGGACCCACTCAAACTTTCAGGGTATCTCAAGCGCGCAACCAATGGAGTAGAGCCACGTCAAAGGCGGTCTTGTGAAGACGATTGAGAGGATGGAGAATCGAGGGGTAGGGTTGTGGGACCCACCAAGTTGGCCGTCGTTGAAGCTGCACCGTCGATGGTGGGGGAGTATAGTGTCTGCCACATGTGAAGAGGGACAGCTGACTAGGATCTTTTGCTTGACCCTGAATCACCATTAAAAGACATGCTAGGGTTTGTTTGCCTTCTTTTTTTTTAATTAGTATAGTATATATATATACTAACACGTTGATTCTTATAAGACAAATATAAAATTCATTCAAACACCACGTATTCTAAAAAAATACTGATACGTCTTAATAAAAAAGTTCACTAGAACTACTCAAATTGTGACAAAATTCTTTGTTAATTTTCTGATAGCTTTTCTAGGTTGTGATATTTACAAAGGACTCTCAATAAAACATTGCAAATCCTTATAAATTCTAGAGGTTGTTTCATATTATAATTTTCCTTCACAAACTAATGACTTTCTTGCAGTAGAATTTGTGTTTTTCTAGTAAGTATTTAAGAATTTATCTAGCAATCTAGTACGTAAGAATTGTGAGAATCTAGTATTTAAGAATTTATCTAGCAATCTACCCGAAACCCTAAATTTTACTACCTGAACTTTTTATTTAGATTAAAAAAAAAGCTACTTAAGTCATTTGTCCATCAAAACATCACGTGCATGGGAGCTTGGAGGTACTTTTGGTCTAAAATTAAAAGTTTCAGGCAAAGCAAAGTTGGTGTATCGATTTGTTAAATGACCAAAGTTCAAGTATTGATTTGTATCGGCCAGGGTAATTAATTCAACAGGCATAAAAAGATAGTCACGCAAGCTGCGTGACGTTTTTCCTTTAGTTTGATGGATAATGTGACCTAGATAGCTTTTTTTTTTTTTTTTTTTATCTAAAATAGAAAGTTGAGGAAAGAAATTTAAAAATCAAGTTCATGTAACTATTTATAAAACAGAAATACAAGTTTAGTTATTAACCCTATTTTAACTAGAATCTCGTGATGTACAAATGTGAGAGAGGCAATTCCACCAAAAAGTGTAATATGGAATTAATAGTCTACACATATATTTTTCAAATTTAGTTATGTGAGACAAACGGTGTTGCATAAGTGATGAACTCTAAGTAGCTAGCTAACAAACTAAAGAAAAGAAAAGAAACGACTCGCAGCATATGTACAAGGATGCCTCTATCTGTGCCTTTAGCTTTTGGGTGTGACATTGGGGTAATTTTAGGTGATAATATCTTTTTCCTATTTGCACCTCTCCATTATAGAAAACCCTAGAAGGGCCGGTACGTAACCACTACACCAAATATCTCTTTTCATTTTCTTGTTCTTTCTTTCATCTTAATTTAAAAGGATACGAAATAGCTTACCATGGCAAACACAAGTTTTCTCCATATGCGCACGTCAAAGGAACACATGAAAACCCATTATTCTATATGTGCTTTAACTGCCTAGGTCAATTCTCGCCCCAAGAAAAAAAAAAACAGTGTAGTAAGGATTAGCAAAGAACCGGTTCGGAATATGACCCGATCGGCCGAACCGGTTATGAGGCTGGACTGGAACTGATTTGAAGACAGTTCGGAACTGGTTCAAAACTATTTTTCTCTCAACCGGAACAATTCCAGCCAGTTCGAACTTGTTCATAAATGATTTTCTTGGAATTGGTATGGATCGAACCGGTTCAACCAGCCTGGTCGGATCTGTTTTTTTCGTCCCTACAGATCAGTGATACAAAGTTCCGAACCCATGTCATGAGGAGTGCCGAAACAAGACACAGTAGCATTCATAGTAATTATTGTCAACTTAAGTTCATTTTCTATAATAGATATAGATAGAGTCGGATTTGACGGAATGTATGTTTCGGAGTGTTGATCATTCTAAAAAAAAAGCTAGGTCAATGATATATGCGGCATTTTATAGCTCAGTGTTTGGTCATATATATATTTATATATGATACATATGATATGTTTGGTCGTTCGTTATCGCAAGTATTAGAATTTAGAAGGATGCTCCATGCATTTCACCGGACCGGCGGCCCACCAGACTCGAACCGGAACAGGTGCTTCCAACGGTCCGGTTCGAGCAAAACCGGATGATGTATGCGAACCCGGTTCGGACTCCGTGTCTAAAAAATCAATCGGGTTGTATTTTTTGTGATTTTATTAAAGTTTATTGTGTTGGAAACTCACCATATGAATCTATGTTGTATTTTCTGTGATTTTATTAAACTTTATTGACGTTGCACTAGAACCGGTCAAATAGAATTCGAACCGGATTGAACCGGCCGAACCGAAAACCGGTGGACTGGCAGGTTCGACCTCCGATCCGGTCCTGATTGCACCCGATATTTGAGATAATGAGATGATCTAGATTACTTCAATTAAGAAAAATGAGGAAAATGACATTTTAGGAGTCTCAGCTATTATGCTGAGATTTTTAGGAGTCTCGAGCATCAACTATCTGAATGTGACTTATTAGTCAGCCATATATAACTCAGTCTAGTTAGTTAGGGGGCTCTTCTTAGCCCAAAGTTTTGCTAAAAATTGCATATGGTCTAGGAGACCATGCCTGGAATGAGCCTGAGGCATGGAATTCACCCTAATCAATCAAAACTCTAAATTGGCCATTGCTCTTTTGGCCGGTTAAGGGGCTCACTCTGACTCAGGCTCATGCTAGACATATTCTTTCAGACCACATAAACATGCTTGGCATGGGTTGAGCCATGAAAATCCCCCTAATAATTAGGCTAACTGAATCACGACGAACCAACAAGTCACATTTCAGATAATTGATACTTTAAATATTTGTTTAGAAAGCCGAGACTCCTAAAAGTCACATACCAATAATTGATAATTCTAAAAACTTGTTTTACTTATTTAGTCACATTATCTACTGTTTTCAACAAAATCATATTCATTTTAAAACAAAAGAAATTCAATAAAAATTTGTATCACTCATATTAGTCGAAAACTCGAAAGAGGTTAGACATTGAAGATAGTACTTTTCTGAATCGATTGTTGACATTCAACAATCTAATATTATTCATATCACTCAGATTAGTCGACAACTCGAAAGAGGTTAGGCGTGATAGTCCTTTTCCGAATCAATTGTCGACATTCAATAATCAGATATTAGTCATATCACTCAGATTAGTCGACAACTCGAAAGAGGTTAGGCGTTGCAGATAGTCATTTTCTGAATCGATTGTCGACATTCAATAATCTAATATTAGTCATATCACTCATATTAGTCGACAACTCGAAAGAGGTTAGGCGTTGAAGATAGTCCTTTCCGAATTGATTGTCGACATTCAATAGTGTGATATTAGTCATATCACTCAGATTAGTCGCCAACTCGAAAGAGGTTAGGCGTTGAAGATAGTCCTTTTCCGAATCGATTGCTGACATTCAATAATCTGATATTAGTCATATCAGTCAGATTAGTCGACAACTCGAAAGAGGTTAGGCGTTTAAGATAGTTCTTTTCCGAATCGATTGTCGACATTTAGTAATCTGATATTAGTCATATCACTCAGATTAGTCGACAACTCGAAAGAGGTTAGGATTTGAAGATAGTCCTTTTCTGAATCGATTGTCGACATTCAATAATCTGATATTAGTCATATAAATCAGATTATTCGACAACTCGAAAGAGGTTAGGCGTTGAAGATAGTCATTTTCCGAATCGATTGTCGACATTCAATAATCTGATATTAGTCATATCACTCAGATTAGTCGACAACTTGAAAGAGGTTAGGCGTTGAAGATAGTTTTTTTCCGAATCGATTGTCGACATTCAATAATCTGATATTATTAGTCATATCACTCAGATTAGTCGACAACTCGAAAGAGATTAGGCGTTGAAGATAGTCCTTTTCCAAATCGATTGTCGACATTCAATAATCTGATATTAGTCATATCACTCAGATTAGTCGACAACTCGAAAGAGGTTAGGCGTGAAGATAGTCCTTTTCTGAATCGATTGTCGACATTCAATAATTTGATATTTGTCATATCACTCAGATTAGTTGACAACTCGAAAGAGGTTAGGCGTTGAAGATAGTCTTTTTTCCGAATCGATTGTCGACACTCAATAATCTGATATTAGTCATATCACTCAGATTAGTCGACAACTCGAAATGAGTTAAGCACTGAAGATATTCCTTTATTAATTTGATTGTCGAAAAAATGAAATCTAATAGTCATATCACTTAGACGCGTCGACGATTCAAAAAAAAAAAAGGCACTTCCATTAAGCTATTGAAAGAAAGTCGATTATTCTTAAAAAAAAATTTGATATCAAGTCGTCATAAATTTCCTTTTCATCGATAAAAACGGTTTACATTATGATAAAGGAAACAAAAAAAGGAAGGACTAACGATCTAAACAACAATCTCTAGATCTATTATTTTCTTCTTCAGCTTGAGTGACAATATATTCCTGGAGAAGCTTCACCTTCCCAAAGTCAAAGTCAAGATTGGAGGTTCAGATATTAGCAACACCGACTCGAACGAGGAAAGAAGTATGGCTTCAGAAGCGGTGGCAACATCCACCTTAAATTCAGCACTGGCGTTATAAGCGGCGACCACACTGGTTGAAGGTGCTTGACCTTCAAAGCGACGACCTCCCCTTGGGAGGAGGCCAGTTCTGCGACGAGGACCTCAATCCCCGCCGCCAGCTTCTGGCGAATGTCGGAGAACTCCGCATTGAGAAGAACAGAGGCCCTCAAAGCCTTATTGCATTGAGTCAGGTCCTTCGAGGAGGCGGCAGCAATCTCGCTCAAATGAGCGATGTCATCCTTCAACTGAACGACCTCCTCTTGAAGGCGTTGCTTCTCTCCTCCTTCCACCTCAGCTCGGAGGTCGTCAAAGCTCCTCTTTAGAGAGGTTAACTCCTCTAGAAGATCGAGGAATAACCGTGAGAACTGAAGGGACTCTCGAGAAACCTTGCGAGATAGAATAATCTGTTAGCAAAACATATCAACGACCAATGGTACAAAGAGAATCGAAAAATAGTATCTTTACCTTGGAATGTCTCTGCAAAAACATGCGAACAACCATATCAACCTTAGTCGCATCGGTCGATAGGCGGGGTCGATCTTGTGGCGGCACCGAAGCATTGAGAAGGTGCAGCGCCAAATCACGGTTCACCAAAGAATGACCCTCTTTCAACTGATATCCCCTCAAAGAAGCCAGAGGATTCCAGTTCATTTCTCCTGACGGATCCTTGGGTGCAAGAAGGAGCATCCTCCAATTAAACGGAGGACCCTCAAACCTTAGGCTCGTCATGGCCTGAGGAGCGGAAGGGTCGGCAACGCTTTTACCTTTCAAATCGCCACCTATAAGGAGAAAAGGGGGAGTTCAAAAAACGACTTCCGAAAAAGAAGAGTGAGAAAGATAAAGAATGCTCATACCTCCGGCGGCATGTTGGGAAATCAAAGGAAATCCATGGCAGCAGAGGTGCCGCCCTCCTGAAACTCCGCTACATGAGTGGCGGCAGTCACCTTAGTCTTCTTGGAACCTCAGGTATGGCTCTTCTTGGAAGAAGACTCCCGATTAGCTGCCCTCTTAGTCCTTGTCTTCGAAGTATTCTCTATATCCGAGACATCCTCACCGGCGGGAGCTTCCGAGGACAACTTGGGAACATCTTCGGTAACACCGACGACTTCTGTTGTCGAAGAATCTTGAGGCAAAGGGACTCCTGTCACCGCCTTCTTACGAGCATGCAAAACATTCTTAAAATACCTATAGAAAAGAAAAGAGAAGTTCAAGATACAAGCATAGAAGAAATTAAAGTTACCCAGCTGATAGGAATCTCATCATGGCGAATACGTATGCCAGCTTGGATTAGGGCACTCTTGGTGGTATCATCGACAGAACGCCAGGGATTGAAGTCCTTCTTGGTAACCTTGGTGTGAATCTTGTCAACACTCCGCAGTCAAACCCCTCAAGGAGGGTGGAAGGTCAGTCCCGATGGAAGGAATGAGGGGCCAAGTGACACCTTCTCGACAGAAAAGTTAATAATATTTCCAATTGGCATTGAGGGGTTTCAACCCCACCACCATGGATTTAGCGTTCTTCGAAGAGAAATGCTCATCCTTCGGAGGCCAGCGAGACTTGAATGCGTAGACCAATTGCTTGTTTCCCTCCAAGCGACAGAAGCATCTGAAAACCTGGAGGCTATAATTTCAGCCATAAGCATCGCACAAACAACGAAAACCAATCCAATAACATAGGGCGTTTAGTGAGAATTGGCATGGATGAATTCCGTAATACTCGCAAACTTTCAAAAATTCATCGCAGAAGGGGAATCAAAGCCCCGTATCAGTATGTTGAAAATAAACGACGACCTCCTCCGCCTAAGCGAAATAAGGCTGGTGAGGAGCGCCGCCATATCAGAGCCTTTCTTAATCAGTAAGGTTGCCCACAGTCACTGATTCCATAAAAGCGGCGCCATACAATTTATTTAGCTTAGGTTTTTGGGAGGAAGAAGAAGAAAACCAGAGGGCCTACCTGTGGGATCAGAGATGCCATGGGAGTTTGGGAAATAGATCAGAGAAATGATGCCTCTCGACTGGGTTCTGAAGGACCATGGGTGGTAACTCCTGATTGATATACACCCGATTGGACCTCACTAAGGCTCAAACACGGTCGCCCCGCCGACCCCGTGGTAAGTCCTCTATCTTTGTCACGCGCTAGTTCGGTTGCGTGTTAACACACCTACCGAACTAGTCCGGTTGCATGTTAACACAGCAACCGGACGTCCAGTTGCTATGTTAACATAGCAACCAGACATGTCCGGTGCTGTGTTAACACAGCAACTGGACTGGTCCGGTGACGACAGGCTCGACGCGTCCCGCGTCGACCCCCGGGTACTGACACCCGGGGCATATTTTTAGCCTGTTACACTCTCAATCTCTGTGCGGGCCCCACCCAAAAATGTGGGCCCCCCCGGTGCCTGGATCCAAAACTCTATAAATAGGGTCTAGGCCCTTCATTCACGGGACAATCTCGGATTAAGACACCGGAGCTCTGACTTCTCTCTACTTTATCTCTCTTGAATTATGTTCTTACTTTGGCATCGGAGAGGGTTCGCCAGAGACACCCCTCCCTCTCTGGCACTACCATTTGTGCAGGTCCGCCAGGCATGGAGTTGGATTGACCATAACCCGAAGATCAGAGGAACGTGACTCGACGTAAGGCCGCTAAGTTCGGACCCCGGATGAGCAAGTTCCAACATTGGCGCCGTCTGCGTGATTCGAACATAAAGCCATTAAGAAGATACCCACATGACTGCCACGACTTCCATGCACAGAGGGTCCAGTACAGGAGGTGAGCAAAGAAACCAAGCGGGTATATGAGTAACAAACCTCCTCCCGAGGATTCGAGACCACCACTACGTTAAAGTAACAAGGTACCAAGGGTATGAGGCCGATAGTGAAATCACCTACACCAGCCTCTTAGGAGGCGCCACCAGCGCCCACTCTTGAAGAGATACCACTTATTCAAGAGCGGAAGCAGGAACCGCCAGTTCCTAATGCCAAATAGGTACCTCTGACGTCGGTACCACAATAAGAATAGTCTCATTGTCAACACGACGCCATCCGAGTAAGAGCATTGAGACTAGTGCTACTTTGCATTCAAGGAGGAGCTACCATAGGAACCCCCTCAATATTTATCTTATGCCATGCCACCAAAAGATCAACTAGCTTGCAACACAGCCCCATCGAATGATATGCCAATGTTCAATAGGCATACATACGCCACATCAGGGCAACCGATGTCCTCCCATGTTGAACATCCAGTAATAGAAGGATTCATGTTAGTTAGAGATGAATTGATAGCATACTATTAGGCAATGAAATCTAGAAGAAACGGATCACCACCAGTCGCCCCGACAGACCAAGCCCCACCAAGGGACATCCCAAGGAGAACTCAAAGTGAGGGACACCGTCCCGACAACACGACAAGGCAACCGCCTACTCAGGAGACAGTGCGACAGGTTCCAACCCTTCGCGCAAGACAACCCTCGGTACACCTCCCCCAGGGACAGGGGGGGCCATTCCGAAAGACAAAGCTTTGAGAGTGGAACTCATGGAGTCCCACACTAGTTTACTACATCACAACTACAATGGGGAGACTAGTGAACAAGCGCAGTGGGGGTGAGATCACACATAGCGTGTATGGAGGATACACCTCCACATAGTTCACCTTGGCAAGGATGCGGCCTTTTAATATTCAAGGGGAAGGAATACACACAATCTAATGGAGGAGTATAGTTACAGTACCAAGGAGGCAGCCATATCTTTCCCATATCCTCTTATTTAATTTAACTACATAACAAGTCAACTCCCTGAAAGGGGTGGATACTTGATACTAGATACTATCTTGTTTTCCGAGAATAACCCTACCGGATATCTTCGGGCACCGTAATATATATATACATGTTGACTACTATAAGAGTGCATCAAACGCCGCCGGCGACCAAGAGAGTCGTCGCCAAAGCTACAAGTCACTGACGAACACAAGCGTCGTCACTGATCAAAACACCGCCGCCGGCAAACTATCTTTTCCGAATATGTTTGATCGGCACTACCATTTGCTTAAGCTCCTCAAAGGAATGCATGAGGAATAGATTGAGCATTTTGAAAGGGCACATATAAGGCCAAGATTCGGGGAAATAATCACTAACAGGGAAGGATCACTTCCAAAAATGAGTTGAGCGCTCTCAACATCCTGTAGAAGAATTACCATAAAGTTCATAAAGGACTACCCCCTCACTACCACCTTCCACTAAGTATCCTAGTGCCAAGTCCGTCGGAGGACGCCATCTGGCGTCAATATGCAAGGGGGGCGCCACCCAAGTCACAACATGCCTTCCCTGCAAAAACAAAGAGATTACCTTTTAGCACAAGATGGGGTAGTCGCGAGCACATCCCTCCAAAAAATTGGGGAAACCATATCACATAGGCGACGCCCACCTTCAAGGGCAAACGCCTCCAGTAGATCTATATGATTTCACAAAATGGCCAGGAGATGCGACTATACCTAGTAAGTTCATCCCATGTAATGGAACACGTTTCCATTAAGGACTTTTCAAAAGACCCAAGCTTAGAAATGGAAGAAGGGCGACGCCATCATCCAACTCTCAAAAAGGAATATGGAAAACATAGTGTTTCCACAACAGCGTGCATTTGTCACAACATGGGGAATCACTAGCTTTGACGCAAAGAGATGTATAGGGCGTGAAGGAAGTTTGACAGACATACCCCAAGCCCAGCTATTAACGATACTAGGAATGAGCCCGACATACCTAATACCAGGGGACCCCTACTGGTAAGACTGGCTGGAACATCGACATACCCATTAGGGACACAACACTACCAAGGAGGCTGGAACAAGGATGGAAGGCGTATCCTTATTGGTATCCTTGCATTTATCCTTTCATAAATGGACTCCCTATGAGGGGACACCATCTAATAGATGATCACGTCCTCATTTTTGAATTATCATCATAAGACGGAGATCCTTGAACTCCGCATTATATTTACAATGATTGGCATGTTTATCAAGATAGGTACGTGAAGATTTGAGATCGCGCCGTCACGATAGGCGCAAACCTCCACCAAGTTCACCACACTTGGATGGTTATGAGCACTCATTCGCCACCTCACAAGGAAGAAAGGCAATCATGGATAGAGGTCCTAACAGAGCAGACGTCGGTAGAAAATATTGACATTGACGTCATGCGACAAGCACTGACCGACTGGCAACTATTACAAAGGAAGAAGGGGAAGAGTCCCATTATTCCAACAACCCTTATCACTACGTGCATACACAATGTGAATACAACTCTCAAGAAGGCCGAGCGACAAGCCATGGAAACTAACGGGGGCAAACCCCTATCCATAACAAGAGCCTTGGAGGATACTCTAAGGAAAAGATGAGACACATTGATCTCGACAAGCATCACCGGTTAATTAAGAGGGAAAAGAGGGATAGCAAGTTACAATGCCCTCCTCAAAAGCGAGCACCATTACTCGGGTCAATAAGAGAAATTTTAGACACGTCAGATACGCATACGTGGAAAGACAACCACATCGTACCAACTCCCATATCAAGGGGGAAGGCAGCGACACTTAGCAACAAACATTCTACTCGCATACTAGAAGAATATATACAAGAGTCGACACCGATCAAGAGGTCTTAGGTGGTACTACGCCAAACTGACTCTTGCAAGTAGTCAATACAAGTAACGGGTTCCGATAACGAAAGGGGAGAATTCTCCATTACCCAACCCCCCAACCCCATCAACTGTACATCCAAGAAAGGGTTTATTCAGAAACGTGATCATGATCAGTATGAACGAGTATAAATAAAGAAAAGGTGCCGCAAGAGACACCTATCATGCTCAAGCAAGCTAGCACAATCGAGCAAACTTATGAATAGGGAGCCCAAGACACAAAGGGCACCGAATAAGGAAAGCCAAAGCGGATTATCATCCATAGGCCACGATAGCACGGTGTGACTACCGAGAAATTATGGGGGCGCCACATGAACAGATGCTCGGCACTCCACCAAGAAGATGGATAAAGACGTTGGGTGTATGACACTGTTTGGCCACATAAGCCCATAACACTACGCCTTCCAATAAGGAAGGCACAAAGAGGGAACAACAGCGAGAACCCTCTGTATCCGCCCAAGGTTGGCGACAACAAGAATCGTTCTTGACAGGGCGACCTTCACACTGGGAATATATCCAGGTAACAAACATTTTTCCACGGGAAAACCCAGGTAAGGGGTAACACCCCTATGAGAAAAGCAATACGAATAGAACAGACTGCACGAACCAATGATCCAGTTCACATAGTCTGATCTCGTTGAATTGAATCTAATGAGAACGGAATGAACTAATCGAACCCAGTACAAGGATCGAATAGTTCAGACCAGTCGCATTGATAAATTAGTCCAAATGGACAACATAGTAGGCAAAATAGTCCTACATAAAGATGCATAATCACATAGTATGTTTTAGCTAACATTTTGATTCAATGTCAAAGAATTTGCAAAAGCCTTGCAGGTTATAATACACGTCCTACTTCGGGAACAACACCAAGTACGGGCACAGCTATATGGATAGGCACGTCATACAACGACCTCTGACCTATACCAATTACCTAATGTTCGGACGTGACCTATTAGCGCAACTCATACCCTACTTTGGAAAAATCACCAAGTAATGGCAACCTTATGAAGAAGAGAAAGTCCATCAAGGGACCTCTGATTTATGAAGACTATATAAAGGGAAGACAAGGGCATATCTCTTATACACTCTACTATGGGAAAACACCAAGTAGTGATATCTATGCAACAACGGGAGTGTATGTCAAGGTTATATACAATCTCCAAACTGTTCTGGGTTGATCACCCAGCAGTGTTATTCAAGCAACATGGTTGGGAATATTACCAATTCCATGATAGTTGTGCCTTAGGGAACTACTCAAGGCGTCGTAGTTGGAACCAACACCAATTTTGTGGTCGATGTACCTTAGGGTACTGATTCAAAGTGGCGTGACTGGCAGAGACAATTATCACGATCACAATACCTTAGCGCTAAGGTCAAAATAATATGATAGCAACAGGTACCTGGAAAGTGAAAACCAGGTATCATCTCAGATACACCGGCAGCACAGCCACTTATGTGATGTGATTTGCCTCCAGTCTTCAGGAGCTAACTCTGAAGAGATATTTTGAATATCACACGTCCAGTCCCGTTGAGCGGTAGTGACACTACCACAGATAGTTATGTTTCCGCGACCGCTGGCTATACCGATGAAGAGGCAACCCTTATGATAACAAGGCGACGCCTACACGCCCCAAAACGCTGAATATCATGCGAGTCGCGTCTCGCCACAACATACGCTTGAAGACATCAAGTAACGGATACACCACCTCGGCGGAGTCGATACCGTCGCGACCCTGCTTCGGACAAGCCAAGTAGTGGTCATACAATGAAAAACGGATCAGATTCTCGCAAGTAGCGTCTTGCACCAACGCCACATCTTGGACTACCAAGGGCGGAAAAACGCATTTGCAAGTAGCACCTTTCCACAACGCTACTCCGAGGCATCGGGTATGCGGAATAAAACGTACCAAACCAAGCAAGTAACGTCTTGCCACAATGCCTTGTCTTAGGACGTCAAGAGGCGGAAACTCACTAACATTTGTAGTAGCATGTTAGGATAGCAAGTAGCGTATTGCCACAACGCTATCTCAAGGCATTGAGAAAGCGGCTTAAAACGTACCAAACCGAGCAAGTAACGTCTTACCTCAACGCTATCTTGAATCATCAAGTAAAACGGTAAAGTGCAATCACGAGTTGCGTCTCGCCATAACGCTATCTCAAGGCATTGAGTAGGCGGCTTAAAACGTACCATATTATGCAAGTAACGTCTTGCCATAACACTACCCTGAGGCATCGAGCAAGTGGATAAAACGCAACAAATAAAGCAAGTAGCGTCTTGCTAACAACGCTATCTCGAGGCATCGCATACGCGGTCACAAAACGTGTCAACACAGCGCAAGTAGCGTCTTGCAAACAGTGCTATGTCGAGGCATCGACAAGCAAGTGATCTTCTTCAAGTATAGATAACATCTCAAAGCAACGCCATAACTTGGTAGAAACCAAGAGGGGCATGTGTGAGCTTGATATTATAGGTACCATTGGTAATGAATGTGATGAACATCAAGTCCGGCACTACACCGGCACGACAAGATGGATAGCATCCTAAGAATAAGGAAGCATATCATATTCGTGATACATGCATATTACAATGCTAATGCCGTCAGGTAATAACCACGGCATTAACAACCTCAAGAACAAGAGGATACAGCAGGAAGTGTAAACATACACAACCTAGCAGACGTGGGGGCATCCATAATAAGAATGGTATGATATCCTACTCATGTTTATATAACCATACATTTTCATATGTCTTGAACAGGTATGATACGAAAGATAGAAGTCCCAAAAGAACTGTTTCCACACAAAGATGCATGATAAGAATAGAAGAGGTGGCTATCTACAAAGTGTGATAAAGGAAGTCAGTCCATTAATCAAAAGCGGCAGCATCGCCGCCGCCATCATTAAACAATGGAGTAGTATCCATAGCCCTACTTGAGAAAGTCGAAGAAGGAGCACATCTCCCTTCAATTGGAGAGCAAGGTCTCCACCATAGGTCTCAATGACTACCTGACACTTCACCTTGGCATCCACTTCAAAACTCGGGAGATGCCTTATACTGAGTGATACTATAAAACAGTCCCCACGTCAATATTCTTTACAAGTGCCTATGTCAAGTGCTCATATACAGCCATGGCTTCATATTCATTCACTCTCCAAGGTTGGCTTACCTCGGCTCCAAGGGATGCAATGCAACCCTGATAGACAAATTCGGAGGAGTCAAAAGTACAAGCCTTCTCCTTCAAAACGCACGTCGACTCTTTTAGTTGCTCCAACTCAGTCCTATGGGCATCAACCTTCTCGGTTAGGTCGACTATAAAGAAGCCTATGGTGACCGCGTCAACGACAGCCTGGAAATGATAGCACATGCTAGACAATGAAAGCCTAACAGTGAGAATACAAGATAGAAGTATACTTACGGGGGCATACCGAGATAAGGCCCCATTAACAAGATGAAGACCGGACGAAGCAGAGTCAGGAAACGCCCTGCGATCGCCGGGGGCAACAATAGCTTTCATCATGCAAACACCGAACCCAGGGGTCTCCAAAGAGTCACCCATGCAGAATTGCTAAGGGCACCATCAAGAGGCCGCATCAAGTCATCTTGAGTAGTATGGGGTACTAGATAAAGGCTGCAAATAAGCAGTATTAACATCAAGGTAGATAGAGTATGAAAAAGTGTAAGTAACTTCAAAATGTGCCTTAGGGCCAAGCTCGAAAAAAGATGGAGATACAATCACCATAAGAAGCAATCTCTTGTAAAAAGAGCACAAGACTTAACCCAGCTAGCAAAAACGTCAGTATCAGTGACCACGACGTCAGTAGCCGCAGTGTCAACGCCAGTAGCTACAGTGTCAACGCCAGCAGCTGCAGTGTCAGCTTCATTGGCTGCAGCATCAAAGACGTCACTGCCAGCACCAGCAGCCCAAGATGCAGCATTAGCAGATACAGGATCAAGATCCCTTTTCCCCCTTCCACAAGGAGGAATGGGCACTGGACCATCAAGATCGGTCATTTTTCTCTTTTGGCTAAAGGAACTTTGAGAACCCCCAGCCACAGTGACAGGGCTCTCGGCAAATAAAGAGCTAGTTACCTTGGCAATACCGCCAACATACCCCGGAAAAACAAGGAAGTCAATAAAAGAACAACCATAGCACGAAGCATACAACTATGTCAACAATAAGGTGTACACGCCTTCAGCTTGAGACACCCTGAAGCCTCGGATGCCTTCTCAACAACAATAGGAGGCGTCACCTCAACCCTCCCAGAGTAACCTTGGAAGGGACGACCCGCCTATAGCTATGGCATTCTATAAGCAAACAAAAGGAGGGTCTACTACGACACCAGCTCGGCAAAGATCCAGCTCAGCATAACACTTCGGGGCGCAAAACCCCGAGTTTGATGTGCAGCACATACGACCTTGATAGTCATCGTATCAGATAACGACAACTTTGATGAAACCAATCAATAGGAGGAACAAATCGATACTCCAGATCCCAAGCATACTCACCCACTCGCCCAGGTAAAGCAGAGCATCGAACACTGATGAAGACACAACAAGCCGACTTAGTGTCGGATAGCATTGAAAGAAGGGCCAAGGAAAGATATCCCGTAGTATTGACAAATCACCAGTAGATCTGGGTAGTATGGAAAGCACCAGATGATATGCGCTCAAACGATGTACAAGATCACCTTGGGGGCACGATAATACCACCGACCTTACACTTAGTATAACACTGGAGGAGGTGAATAACACTGTCTACTTCACTCGAGATCTCCATAGCAACATCCGGCGTATACTCCCTTAAGTGATACTTGAGTCAGGGCCACGTTATGATGTCGTGGTACAATCCCCCCTAATATACGTCCAACCTCGACGTTCGATCTTACTTACCGACCTCGAGTCTTCAAACTACATAAGTAAACCCCCTGGACGACATCAAAATAGATAGAGATCCCGTATGCGACTCATGATTAGATAATGCCTCAAATCCCGACGAAGGATTGAGCTCAGTATTAACCATGGTGATCTACCTCAGACACCAACCATGAATCTTCTGCCAAAACACCCTCCCTAGAGGAAGACCTCCGGGCTGAAACCATGAAATAAGAAGAGTCCTCGTGAGACTCATGATCAAATGAAGGTACATGTCTAAATGAGATATTAAGCTCAGCTAAAGTAATGGGTAATAACCGAAACACCGATATAGTCTCGTGAGAGCATTCACAATCCTCGTGAAGACCGATGTCAAGAAACGACCAGGAAGCATGACAACATGGTCTATAGATGAAGAACATTCACATGTCATAGTGACAATAATATGAAGGGCGATAGAGGTAACTTAAGGAAACACAATGCAAGATGAGACAGACATAAGGGCAGACACCCTATGTCCATGACAATGACAATGCCTACCTAGGGGGCAACATCAGGAGCACATGCCATGAAGTGAAATAGACACAAGGAGTACGTCTACCACGGAGGCAAGACAACCAACACTAAAAGGTGATATGGACACAAGGGTTGACACCCTATTTCCATAACAATGACAATGCCTACTTCAGGGGCAATATTATGAATACATACTACAAGGTATGATGAGCACAAGGGTCGACACCCTATGACCGGGACGACGACAACGCCATGGTAGGCGACAGGCGGGAAGAACAATACCCAACATCTATAAGGATCAACAACCCTACTATGGGGGAAGGATGATGAATACAAGGGTTAACAACCTACACCCATAAAGGCGGCAATGTCACCTCGGGGGCAGTATAACAACACAAAGACAGAAGTCTAGTGTACGCGAAGAGATCAAACACAGTATGGATACTACACATACTAGGTGGAAACAACGCCTGATATAGGGACTGGCACTCCATTCACCATGTGATGACCACTCCGCCTAACCTAAGGGGGCAACCTTTCACCTTTCAACATGATACATGGCAGACATGTAGGGAGACCCCCCATGTTTGACACAGTGATACGTGACAAGGCGTTAAGGGTAACCCCCTACGTCAAGTATATGCAAATATGATGGCAATGCAAGCATAGCATACAACTAGGGCTGGCAATTTGTGACACGACACGATAGCACGACACGAACACGCACGAAAAAAACCGTGTTCGTGCTAGCATATGGCAGTACGATAACACAATAGCACGAACACGACTAACACGATATAACTTCTGTGCCGTGTTCGTGTTTGAGTATCCTAACACGACACGCATGATAACACGATAAAGTTGTGCTAATAAGACTAAATTTTAAGTATTTTTTGAGCAAATCTTATCCATTACCTCCAATTAGTGGTTTATTATTTAGTGTTTTTAAACTATATAATACTAACTTATGAATAGTGACATATTAATTCATGGTTTTTTAAATATGAAGTTAATTATTTTGATTTTTGCTCAAAGATCTCGTATATATATATATACAACCGAATATCCTTCACAACACGATAGCACGACACGAACACGCACGAAAATATCCGTGTCGTGTTCGTGTTTGTAAAATGTGGCACGATAAGCTTATCGTGCGTGTTCGTGTTCAGTAAGTTTAACACGACACGATCACTGATGCGCACGATAGCACGCACGATAGCACGAATTGCCACCCCTACATACAACGCCATCGACGCGAGACCCAACACCTCACGTCCAAGGTATCAACAAGTCCACTTCGGGGACAAATTTTTTATAACTGTCTTCAAGTGATTACAGGTTACTACTATATTGATCAACATGGCTATCAACCCAAATGGAAGCAATGACATTCCTACACAGCAAACATACGGAATCTTCAAAAAATCGAAACTTTTTCAAAATCGGAAAAGAGGTAACCCCTTTCTGATTATACGCAACGATTCAATCATCCTTGGCTTACCCATATATTGCAAGTTTTTGTTACATGCCTAGTCATATTTTCATGATATATATACATGCATCCATATGCATCACTACTAGTGTAGTCAAACACTTAGTAACTCCCTCACCCATGTGTGCATCTAGGTGCCTGATAGCTATAGTGTTATAACATTTATAAGTTTCCTATCACCTGACATGACTGTGCCTATAACACCATTACTTCCCATGATTGATGATTCATATATTAGAGTCACATTGATACTCATCATCGATAGTTTCCCATGAAAGATAGAAATTTTTCAATTCATTACCATGGTTGCATTCATATGAATTACAATAAGTGTAGTAGAACACTTAGATCACTATTGGTAACACATGCATACATAGATACATACTTGCAAGTGCTATGACACTCATGAATTTTTTCATTATGCGTGATTACATCTATCGACACTGACACTGTCACAAGTCAGGCCTTGTACCACTCTCATAGGTGCACAGCATGTCACGTTGCCATTCATTCGTAATCCATTTTATGGACTATACATACTAGTACCCATGACAGCATATTCATATGAACTTACATCATTAGTCATGATTTATTACAAGCACATGTGATCCATGTCTTTGGTTGCATACACGTTGTCATATAATAACAAGTTTATGACTAACCACCTGGCTCGCAAAAAAATTTCTATGAGTTAAACAATGGTAGAGGTCAAACCCTCCTAGAACGGAAGGAAGGACCACTCATCATAAACGAGCAAAGGTAAAATAGTAGCCGAGGTACAATCGGGCGTCTAATCCTTCTAAAATAAAATAGAGTCAAGTAATGGTAAACCAATTCTTGACTCGGGGGAAAATGATGGATATACACCCGATTGGACCTCACTAAGGCTCAAACACGGTCGCCCCGCCGACCCCGTGGTAAGTCCTCTATCTTTGTCACGCGCTAGTCTGGTTGCGTGTTAACACACCTACCGAACTAGTCCGGTTGCTATACTAACACAGCAATCAGACATGTCCGGTTGCATGTTAACACAGCAACCAGACGTCCAGTTGCTATGTTAACATAGCAACCAGACATGTCTGGTGCTGTGTTAACACAGCAACCAGACTAGTCCGGTGACGACGGGGTCGACGCGTCCCGCGTCGACCCCCGACCCCCGGGTACTGACACCCGGGGCATATTTTTACCCTATTACTCTCGCAATATCTGTGCGGGCCCCACCCAAAAATGTGGGCCCCTCCGGTGCCTGCATCCAAAACTCTATAAATAGGGGCCTGGGCCCTATTCACGGGACAATCTCGGATTGAGACACCAGAGCTCTGACTTCTCTCTACTTTATCTCTCTAGAATTATGTTCTTACTTTGTCATCGGAGAGGGTTCGCCAGAGACACCCCCCCCCCCCCCCCCGTCTCTGGCATTACCCTTTGTGCAGGTCCGCCAGGCATGGAGTTGGATCGACCATAACCCGAAGATCAGAGGAACGTGACTCGACGTAAGGCCGCCAAGATCGGACCCCGGATGAGCAAGTTCCAACAACTCCTACTAAAATTCTCTCTTTTTGAGAGCAAGTGTGTAAAGAATTAGGGTTAATGAAGAACACACTATACTGATTCGCCAGAGTAAATGGGAGCAAGGGTAAGAAGTAAAATCAAAAGTGAACTCATAGTATTTATACTGGAGATCCACCACCAAATATACCTTCCCGAGGAAGTTCCCCCCAAATCACTTCCTAATTGCCCAATGATTGCACAAGTTACCGTTGTAGTAAAATTACTGTTGCAGACTAGCAAGTGACTCTTGAGTTCGCTCTGACTCACTCCAACGGTCAAAAGGACAGGAACCAGAGATTAACGCCCCGACTATGTGGCCCATGTCTCACCTAAGAGCATCTCAGAATAATCAAAATACAGCCCGGCAGCACAAAACGATCCTAGTCGCAGAACCTCGAAATTGGTACTCGACTTAAGCCCTCTTCTTTATAATGAATTTAAAGACTCAAGTCTCGGGGGGCAAGTGTTCGGTTACGATTATAGAGGACATGCCAATGGGTAGTCGGGAACATCTAAGCCGGGACTCCTGAAATAGAGTCGACGACTAATCATACTCAGAATGAAGAAACAATGACAAATGGTCGACGCCTAATGTTGAGAATGTCGTCGACTAAGATCCTTCTTGAAGAATGGCGATAAGCCCTCTCAAAGACTCCCCCTCTTAAGCCATGAGTCGAGTCGGTAGCCAGGTACTATTCGGAAAACCCTTCCTCTTAAGGGATGGGACAGTTGGTGACCTGCTTACCACCGACCTTTTGAAGAAACCCTTCCTCTTAAGGAAAGGGACAGGTGGCGACCTGCTTCAGCCCCCATGAGGAAACCTTCCACTTAAGGTATGGTGAGGTGGCGACCTACCTGTCACCTACTTCCATGAAGAAACCTTCATCCTTAAGGAACGGTGAGGTGGCAACTTACTTGTCACCTGCTTGTGCCGACTCCGGACAGAAACCCTCCCAAGAGGGTAGCCGCCATGTAAAGTCGGTACTTTCTCCCTATAAATAGGGAAACACTTTCATTACATCAATACACATTCATAAACTTCTTACAGTATTACTTTCATATTCCCTCACTAACTTAAGCTTCAGAGTGGAATCAGGGGAAGATCCCCAACCCATATTCAGGTTAACGCTTTGAACACTCCAAAAGGAAACTAAGAGCCTTGTGAGGTCAAGATAGAAACCTAAGAGAGTTAATCAGGACGACACCTCGGAGTCCACCTCCCAAAGTCCGGGCCACGTTAACTTGATCCCAACAATTGTGTCGAAAACCGAATCCATTGAGGACTTCATCTTCGATGCCTAATTTCTTTCGAGTTTTCGACAAATCTAAGTGATATGACTTGTATTAGATTCATCGTGTCGACAATCGATTCCATTGAGGACTTCATCTTTGTTGCCTAACTTCATTTGAATTGTCGACGAACCTATGTATTATGACCATCTTGGGTTCATTGTGTCGACAATCGAATTGTTAACGACTTCAAATTCGACGCCCTTCTTCATTCGAATTTTCGATGAATCTAGGTATTTTTAACATCTTTGGTTCATTATGTCGACAATCGATTTTGTTAACGACTTAAATTTCGACGCCCTTCTTCATTCGAATTGTCGACGAACCTAGGTATTATGACCATCTTGGGTTCATTGTGTCGACAATCGATTTTATGAACGAATTCAATGTCGACGCCCTTCTTCATTCGAATTTTAGACGAACCCAGGTATTGTGACCACATTAGGTTCATTGTGTCGAAATCGATTTTGTTAACGACTTCAATGTTGACGCCCTTCTGTTGGCATATAGATATTGGGCCGCCGTAAAAAGGAGCCCGCTAATATGAGATTGTTATCTAAGTCAATTAGGTAATGTCAGATGAGAGATTTTGGGCTAGGCCTAAAATCCCAATTGACATGAGAGGCCCAAAATTGGGCCTCCCTTTCTCATAATAAGGCCGGCCGAAACATGTGTAACAGTGGGGTGGATTTTACCCCACCTCCTCTTATAAATAGGGAGGTGTCAGGGTTTAATTAAAAGGTTAATCAGTTTCTTCATTTGTGGTGAGACAAAAAGAAATCCCTCCTCCCTATTAACTGTGTGTTTCGACCGAACCCCACCAGAACCTAATGAGGTGCCAATTTGCTTCAAGTGATTACCCCAGAGATCCATCCCTGCAGAAGAATCGACAAGAGGCTTTTCTGTGGAGACCAATCCGTGTAGGTAATCGTTAACCATAATCCTTATGGGAACCGTCCAGCGGATCAAAAACTTCCCTAGAAGATCTTGGGTCTACGGAAAGCATTGTAGGTATGTGCGCCTTATTCTGCTACGTAATCTGTTTACATAGCATATACCTTGATTGTATCTGTTGTATTTGGTGGATATACGCCCAAGCTATTATAAATTGGGCCCTATAATTAGGCCATAGTCGATTATAATTCAAAACTTGGAAAACGGACATCCGAGGCCCAACACTTCAGGCCTGAAAACACCCCGAGTGGCGAGACCCACTCGTTGGTAACCCAAGCAAGATCCTTTGCTCGGTTTACCTGAGAAAGATCCCTTGCTCGAGTTACCCGAGCAAGGCACTAGGGGTACCCACCCGGGTACCCCCTTCACCCAGACGAGTTTCACTCGTCCGGCCCTAACCCCGGATGATATTTCGCCCGGGGCTCGCCCCTGGAGGCCATTCTCGGACACTTTGTCATATTAAAGTCACCTACAGTCAAACCGAGGTCAAATACACTATATTTACGGTCAACACCGATTTATATACAAACTGCCAGAATCGGACCAGAAAAGCACTTGAACCGGGGTGGTTAAATAGGAACTCTATAAATAGATCTCTCCTCTCATCATTTCAAGGTAATCAACCTCTCTCTAAGCTCAGTTTATCTCTCTAAGCCCATACTCATTTAAGCATTTGAGTGGGCTTTTGCTGGTACCCAAGCGAAAAGGAGCGGGAATACGAGAAGAGGAAGCCCACGAAGAACGAGAATACGAAGGAAAAAGCCCACGAAGATACTTGTGTGCAAACATTGGCGCCGCCTGCTGATTCGAGCAACAAGCACATAGCATACTACATGTGCTCGATTAAAGGAGGTAGTAGTAGCCAAACACCAATTATGGGTCTTGAAGAGCGTAACATTGGGGGGGGGGGGGGGGAACAAGAAAAGAGGGCAGAGCAACTGCCACTTAAGAGAGATCAACAACCCGTGGATAAAACTCGATCAAGCTCTTAAACATCACAGTTGGTAGTTAACCAAGAGCTACCTCCCCCACCCCCAAGGAAAGACAAGTTTCTAATAGGAGCGACGATCAATACAATCCATGGAGGCTTCTCCTCAGGAAGGGAAACGTACTATGCAAAATAACTGTACGCAACCCAGGTATGGGAAAAGCCGAAATCACAGGAAGGGAAGCATAGTATGGGGGAAATCCATTTATGTGGAAAAGATATAGAGAAATTGAACCTACCCAACAACGAGGCATCAATAGTGACTATTGGCATCAAAGACCACCAAGTGAGAAGGATATTAGTTCATGAGGGGAGTTCAACGAATATCCTCTCATTTGACACCATGACAAAGCTTGGAGTGAAGAAAAAGGATTTGAAGCCTCTATATTGTCCACTGACCAATTTTCAAGGAGCAACGTCATACCCAATGGGAACAATCACCTTGCCAGTGAAATTGGAGGATGAGGAAGCAAACCTCACATTTGACACTAAATTCGTTGATGGAACAAGCTCATCGGGGGTTCCGGACTAGGCGGCCTTGCTTCGAGTCGTGTTCCGATACTCTTCGTGTCTCCTGTCCTCTTGATGTTACCGTCGATCACTTTCCAAACCGTCGATTACCTGCAAGAAGGATTGTGCCAGAGGGGGGTGTCTCTGGCGAACCCTCTCCGATGCTAAAGTCAGAGCCGGATTCTAGAGAGATAAAGTAGAGAGAAGGCAGAGCAAGTTGTTTCAACTCGTGTAAAATGAAGAATGCCTCCTCCTATTTATAGACTTTGAGAATTGTACGGGTGGGGCCCGTGTAAAAAGTGTAGTTCCATAAATAGGTTGAGGGTAGTTTCGTAAATAGGCGAAAACCCGGGTGTCAATCACCCAAGGACCCGAGGGCCAGATGCGGGACGCGCCGGCCTTGTGACGTCGGACCGGTCAGGTACCACGGTATCAGACTAGTCCGGTACCATTGGTACAAACGTTTGGTATGTGTTGCCTTGAGTAACACATGCTGTGTTGCTCAAGGCAACACCACGTACCAGACTAGTCCAGTACCATAGGTACGGACAGTCCGGCATGTGTTGCCTTGAGCAACACATGCTGTGTTTCTTTGGGCAACACGTGTTGTGTTGCTCAAAGCAACACAAGTTTTTCTTTGAGCAACACAACACTGGACTAGTTCGGTGTTGTCCACAACGAACTAGTCCGGTCTCATTAGTCCGGGCTAGTCCGGTGTTTTCGACACCGTACTTGTCCAATCGGGAGGACTAGCGCATGATAAAATAGAAAAGGCCTTGGCCCCTTACCATGTCCGGGGTCGACGTTGCGACTATGTCATGCCTTAATGAGGTCCAGTCGGGTGTATATCCATCATTTGCCCCCGAGTCAAGCATAGGTTTATCCTCTTGTTGACTCTATTTGTTAGAAGGATTTTCACCCGATTGTATCTCGGCTTTATTTTTACCTATTTTCATGATTTTTTCATTGTAGGTGTCGGTGTTCGACGGTCATTCCTTCCTTTCTAGGAAGTTTTTCATTGTCGATGTTCGACGGTCATTCCTTCCGTGCTAGGAATTTGTCATTGTCGGTGTTGATGTCCGACCTATATCATCATTGTGCTCATAGACAAAGATTTTCATGTATGTAAGGTTAGCATGTAATGTTATGTATGTAATCATGGGTACGATTGTACGTGCATGATAATGCAAATTAATGATATCACATCAATATGAGTACGTGTAGATGTACGTGATAGTGTAATATGAACAAGTGAATGTATGTCATGACGTATGTGTGTATGTAATAATCATGAAAAATTTCTAAGTGTTTGTCAATGGTGGTGTTGACGTGTATAGATGTGGTAATGCATAGTGATGAAAAAATTTCTAAGTGTTTTGAAAAAACTAGCTATAATGTACATGGATGTATACATGATGTTCATGAAAAAAAACACTATGTGTCCCAGGACACTAGTGTTGATGCATTTGAATGTAGTCATGGTAATGGGTGAAATTTTTTATAAGTGTTGTGAAACACTATCAATGACATATATTGATGTATGCATGATGTCATAATATGTATGTGCCTTGGTGATGCATACATGTTGTTCATGAGAAATTTACTAAGTGTTTTGACAACACTAGTAGTAATGTATATGAATGTACACATGGCAATCATGGAGAAAATACTATGTGTTTGACAACACTAGTAGTGATGCATATGGATGCATACATGACAATCATGGAGAAAATACTAAGTGTTTGACAACATTAGTTGTCTAGACAGATACTTGCAATGTATTGTCATATAAAATAATTGAATCATAACATGTAATCGGGAAGGGGTTACCTTTACTCCGATTTTGAAAATTTTCAATTTTTACCGAAAACTTAGCTTTTTTCCCGAGTGAGCATGTCGTTGCTTCCATTTGAGTTTTCGTTCATAGTGGTCATCATAAATCTAACATGCAGTTGATAATATAGACATGTAATGATCTGCCCCGTATTGAGCGTATATGTACCTTAGACGTGAGTTGTTGATCTCGCGTTGACAATGTCAGTGGCTATGTTTGCCTTGCCATAGTACGTTGACCATAGGGGGATACCCTTGTCACTCATCATGTATCATCATTCAGGACATGGGGTGTTGCCCCGCGTGTCATTTATGTATTACACGACAGGTGTCGTAGTGCCCCCGAAGTAGACCAAGTGATCATCATATGCTTAGGGCGTTACCCTTCACATTGTCATAGTCATCGTCATTGGTACCATGTCATGTTGCCCCCGAAGTAGGCGTCGTCGTTGTGTTAGTCATAGTGTATTAGCCTTTGTATCCGGCGTAGGTGTTATATGGAATGTACACATTGCCATGCCTTTGAGGTAGTCTTAGTAATATACATTGATGTAGGCGGTCGCAGACATAGGTGTTTGCGGGTATAGGGTAGCACCCATTCATTCTTCGTGCTTCTTAGCACGTATACATCACGTTGCCCCCATATAGGCGTAATTTTTGACATCGTCATAGGGTGTCGACCCTTTCATCCATTATGCTTCATAGCATGTATTCGTCATGTTGCCCCTGTAGTAGGCACTGTCATTGTCATGGTCATAGGGCGCTGGCCCTTTTGTCCGTTATGCTTCATAGCCCGTAGTCATCGCATTGCCCCCGATGTAGGCTTGCCACTTGTTAGGTTCCAAGTCTAGGGTCAACGGGCGGTCGACCGAAGTCTCGTTCCTCACTGGAGATGTTACGGATTCGGTGCTCTCGGGTTGTGTCGTCCTAGCCTGTGTCCTTCTGTCCTTCGCTTCTCTTCTCTTCTCGCCCTGCAAGAGGGGAAATACCAGGCACAGAGGGGGGGGGGGTGGTGCCTGATGAACCCTCTCCGACGCCTAAGTCAGTACGGTTTTTGTAGAGAGATAAAGCTAGAGAGATGTCAGAGCTAAATTATGCAACTTGCCAAGATGCTCAAATGAATAGTGGAAGGGTTGTATTTATAGGCAACGGTGTCATTAAGGTGGCTTAATGACATCGTTAACCTTAAAACACAATTAATTAACCTTTAAACACGTAATTAAGACCTTAGGGTACGGAGAAGGTTGGCGGAAATAAACCGAGTATGGGAGTCTAAAAACAGTGTCAGGGCCCTTAGGGGGGGAGGAAAATCCTACCCCCAAGGGTAGGGGTTGGGTGTGGCCACCCAACCCCTCCTAGGGGAGATCGGGTTGGCTGACCCGATCTCCCCTAGGGGAGGTCGGATGTGGCCACCCGACCTCACCTAGGTGAGTCTAACTTGGCCCGGACGAGTATTTCGGCCTCGTCCGGACCGTTGGTGTTTTCGCGGGGTGTTCGGGTTGAAGTTTCGATTTGCAATCATTAACGGGGTGATTAAAATGAAACGATTCGGAAGTCAACGGGTTCAAATTGGGCGTATATCCATCACATGCCCCCGAGTCAACCAATGGCCTGACCCTTGATTGACTCTATTTTAGGATGGTATGACACGCGCAATTTGAAGCCGGGATTTTACCTTTTGTCGGAATGCTTACTTACCCATGGAGGTGTGTCCCTGACTCTGCCCCCTGCCTTATAAGATAGAGGAATTGCAAACGTCAGAGTAGCACGGACACGTGTCCAAGCACGCGTCCGTCTGAGGTGAAAACAATAAATCTATCCTTGCCATGGGCGTATACTTGAACAATACATACACACATGGGGATGCATTATGAATACAGCTAGACGGATTCATACTTCAATTTCATGCCGGGATTTGTCTAAGTGGAGAAAAATTTAATTTTGGTCAAATTTTTTTCTAAGTATGGGATGCTTAAAAATATACCCATAGAATACCAACTGTGGTAGGTGTGAGTTTAACCACGGTTAATGGGAACTAGGGGTATCAGTTTTTAAATCTGACCCTTGAATTTTTCATTTCTAAAAATCAACGGTGTCGATTTGGCGATTTTAGAAAAAACCCTATTCTCTTGTACTATAAAAGGGGTACGTGATTACCTCATTCTCATTGTCCTTTTTCCTTTCCCTTTTCTTTTAGTCGGTTATGATCCTTGGTTGGATTCGTTTCTTGGGACGCGTGTCGTATTGAGGTACGTGCCTTTTGCTTTGTGTAAGTGTTGTTTTTGGGAGATATAATCCCGTCTCTCCCTCGGCTGTTTCTTTACTTGTCTCGTTTTTGATTTGTGGGTCTTCATGGTGATATAGTCCTATTTGGTTCATCCTCTTTTGATCTTCTTGCCCCCGTGTTTCTACTTGCTGGCGTGTGGGGTCTTCTATACTGAGATTATGATTATCTCCCTTTGCTCACTGCCTCTGCTTGTTGGCCAGTGGGGTCTCTCTATGCTGGGGGTTATAACTATCTCCCCTTAACCCCTGCCTCTGCTTATTGGCCAGTGGGGTCTCTTTATGCTGGGGGTTATAACTATCCCCCTTGCCCCCGGCCCCTGCTTGTTGTCCTGTAGGGTCTTCCCCTGTCATTTTTCTATTCTTACCTTTTGGCTTTGTACTCGTCGTTTTAGGAAAATGAGTTTTATCTTATGTTCACTGTCCGCTTTCTGTTTTCCTTGGGCTAAGCTTGCGTTTTTTCGATCATCAGAACTCCCCGGTGATTGATGAGGAGTAAGAGGCCAGTACGGGTGGGGGTAGTTAACTCCGGGACCGGACCTTCGATTGCAAAAAGATCGGTTTTTTATGGTGCGGGGAGGTGTCCTCTTATTGGAGGTAAGGGCGGTGCTGATGTTAGGGTACCATCTTCTTTCTATATTGATGCCCCCCAATCGAGGGTCCGGGAGCCATCTTTTCCTTCTTCCTTGTTTGGTAAGTCCTCGAATGTCTGAGTTTCTTTAGTGTATGTTGGTGTTTACTCCGTATCTTGCTGTGGGTAGACTTCGTCTTCCGCGTCTGGGTCGGAAGGAACTGTCTCGTCCTCCTGTTGATGGGATTGTTGGGTCTGAGTGGGCGCCTTACTATGGGCGTGGGGCTCGTTTTAACAATAAATCTTCTTTACAAACTCCTGAGGTTGGAGTTCGTGTTCTGCAGTCTGCTGTTTCTCCTGCCGATCGTGTGCCCCCTTCTAAAGGGTCGGAGGCAGCTTATGAATTGGCTCATGATGTGTTGGCTCGCTATGCTTCTGTAACTTTTCTTAGCCGTGTTTACCCTTTAGGACATTTCATTTTTGCTTTATATGTCTCATCCTTTGTTTTTGTCGCAGGGTATTGCCGACCTTGTTAATTTATCCACCCTTGTTATTGATCTTGCTGAGGAGAGAAAGGTGCACGAGGACACTGGTGTCTCCCTTAACTCCAAGCTTATTAGTTGTTTGGAGCATAGTCGTATCACAGATTTGCAGTGTCGAGATTTGGAGGGTCGTATTGCCCTTCTCAAGGAAGAGGTTGAGGCCTTGAGACAAAGGTCTTATCGCGATGAAGTACTTCGGGCTGCTGAGTTGGTGTCCCTTGAGGAGATGTTTCGTGTGGAGGCGAAAGGGTGTGCTATCGCTGAGTATAAGGCTTCTTCCTCTTATCAGGCTGCTATTGATGTTCGCTGCTCTGTGGCTAAGCGTATTTCTTTAAAGGCGATTCTCGAGCGTATGTACATGATTGCTCCTGACTTTCCTTTTTCTCAGCTTGGCGATTTGTCTGACTTCGCTGTTAGGCATATTGCTAAGATGAGGAAGTAGTACACCTATCTCTTGTGGTGGTCTCGCGAGTTTGTGGATTGAGGTTCTTCTTAGAGTTTGAAACTCCACCTTTCCTAGTTCTGCCCTCTTTGTTTGATACACTTGTCTTTACTCATGGTATATATGGCAGGGTGATTATCTCTCTTCTCATGATATCCCCCTGTGCCTTAGTGTGTAGTTCTTTGGTTATGGACCCTTCTCTTGGTGTATTTCCTTTACTTATCCTTCTTTTGTGTTTTCCTTCATGCCATGCCTGCTATCTCATCAAGAAAAAACATTATGTGTTCTTCATAGCACTTTACTTTTAAATTACTTTCTCATGGGATCCTTCTTAGTATGGTGTAATGATCTTCTGATACCCTTTGAATGGTATGTATGGTGTTGCTAGACCAAAGATACGCTCTTGGTGGGCGTTGAATACTGTTCACGAGATACGCTCCCGGAGGGCACCAGTAGTTAGACCAAAGATACGCTCTTGGTGGGCGTCGAAACTGTTCACGAGATACGCTCCCGGAGGGCACCAGTAGTTAGACCAAATATACGCTCTAGGTGGGCGTTGAAACTGTTCATGAGATACGCTCCCGGAGGGCACCAGTAGTTAGACCAAAGATACACTCTAGGTGGGCGTTGAAACTGTTCACGAGATACGCTCCCGGAGGGCACTAGTAGTTAGACCAAAGATACGCTCTAGGTGGGCGTTGAAACTGTTCACGAGATACGCTCCCGGAGGGCACCAGTAGTTAGACCAAAGATACGCTCTAGGTGGGCGTTGAAAATGTTCACGAGATACGCTCCCGGAGGGCACCAGTATTTAGACTAAAGATACGCTCTAGGTGGGCGTTGAAACTGTTCACGAGATACGCTCCCGGAGGGCACCAGTAGTTAGACCAAAGATACGCTCTAGGTGGGCGTTGAATCTGTTCACGAGATACGCTCCCGGAGGGCACCAGTAGTTAGACCAAAGATACGCTCTAGGTGGGCGTTGAAACTGTTCACGAGATACGCTCCCGGAGGGCGTCGAAACTGTTCACGAGATACGCTCCCGGAGGGCACCAGTAGTTAGACCAAAGATACGCTCTAGGTCGGCGTCGAAGCTGGTAGTTTGAAATCTACCTCAAGATACGCTCTTGGGGGCGTTGAATCTGGTAGTGTTTTTTCTACCTCATGATACGCTCTTGGGGGCGTCGAATCTGGTAGGTTGCAAATCTACCTCAAGATACGCTCCTGGGGGCGTCGAAGGTCGTAGTTTTAGAAACTACTCTCAAGATACGCTCTTGGGGGCGTCGAAATTCGTAGTTTTTGGAAACCACTCTCAAGATACGCTCTTGGTGCGTCGAAGGTCGTAGTATAGAAACTACTCTCAAGATACGCTCTTGGGGGCGTCGAAGGTCGTAGTATAAAAACTACTCTTAAGATACGCTCTTGGGGGCGTCGAAATTCGTAGTTTTTGGAAACCACTCTCAAGATACGCTCTTGGTGCGTCGAAGGTCGTAGTATAGAAACTACTCTCAAGATACGCTCTTGGGGGCGTCGAAGGTCGTAGTATAAAAAATACTCTTAAGATACGCTCTTGGGGGCGTCGAATGTGTTCGCGGGATAGGCTCCCGGAGAGCACAGGTTTTGTAGTTTTTGGAACTACTCTCAAGATACGCTCTTGGTGGCGTTGAAGGTGTTGTTGACTTGACGTCATATCTGTGTAAGGATAACTCAATGATTATATCATCTCCTTCTTTGGAAAATATTTTTTGAGTAACTCCTACTTCTTTAAGAGCATTCATGTTTTTTGTACACATGGGATGTCTTGGGTGGATCAAGGCACCCTTTAGAGGAAATCAAAGATAGTTGTTGAGTTGGAGTAACTTCGTGAGTTCTCCTTCTCAAAAGTTGTTTTTGAAAATTTAAACAATTATATGTAATGACTTGAAGTAACTTCAAGGATATGGTCTTTTGCTTGTGCTGTCTTCTTAGACGTAGTACTTCTTTAGGTGTTCCCCACTGAAGGTGTTTGTGGAGATATACCCATCCCCATCCTCTAGGCGGTAAGCATTTGCGTATGGAACTGATGCTATCTTATACGGCCCTTCCCATTTTGGAGATAATTTTCTGACTTGGTCTAAATGTGAGAACTCGTTCTTTCTGAGCACTAGTTCTCCTATGTGGAATTGCCTCTCCTTGACTTGGCGGTTGTAATATCTTGCGGATACAAGTCGCATTCGTGCCTGTGCTTCTTCTGAATTCCATCTTTTATCCTCCACCATGTCTAAGTCTAAGAGCCTTGCTTTGTTGTTCTCATGCTCTTCAAAGTACGTGGTTCTTAGTGATGATACCGCCATTTCTGCTGGTGCCACCGCTTCGGTCCCGTATACCAGGCCAAATGGTGTTTCTCCTGTGGCTATCTTTGGTGTTGTCCGCACTGCCCATAGAACATTTTCCAGCTCATCTACCCAACTTCCCTTGGTAGCATGGAGTCGTTTCTTTAGGCCGTCTAGTACTATTTTATTTGCCGACTCTACTTGCCCATTTGTCTGAGGGTGCTTTACTGATGCGAAGCGGTGCTCTATATTCAGCCTTTCGCAATACCATTGCAGTTTCTTGCTCTTGAATTGTGGGCCATTATCACTTATTATTGCCTTTGGGATTCCGTACCTCGAGACAATGTGAGATTGAATGAAGTTAACGACTTGCTCGTCTGTTGTCTTTCCCATTGCCTTTGCTTCTATCCATTTGGAGAAGTAGTCTATTGCTACTATTATGCAAGTTTTCTGCCCTTTTGTTCTTGGTAGGGGGCCTATCAGATCGATCCCCCACTGTGCGAATGGCCAAGCTCCCGAGATGGAACTTAGCTTTGCTGCTGGGGCTGTTATATTTCTAGAGTACCTTTGGCAGTGATCACATTTTTGCACCAAGTCTGCTGCTTCTTTGCTCATTGATGGCCAATAGTATCCTAGGTTGTAGACCTTCCGGATTATTGATCGTGCTCCTTCATGGCACCCCGCATCTCCTTCATGGAGTTCTACAAGTACTCTCTCTGTGTATGGGTATGTTATGCATTTGAGGAAGGGTGTGGAGTACACTTTCTTGTAAAGTTCATTATCCATCACTGCATAATTTCTAGCCATCCTTTCGATCTTGACTGCCTCTACTTTATCCTTTGGGAGTTTTCCTTCCATGATGTATTGACGCATTGGGGTCATCCAGGCTTCTGCTTCATCTATTACTAGAACCTCCACTTGTTCTATCACTGATTGCATTCTTTGCTCTACAAAGTGAACCTCTTTGCCTGCTTCTACCCCTAGGGCTAGTTTGCTTAAGGCGTCCGCCTCTTGGTTTTGTTCTCTTGGGACTGACTCAATGTCAAAGCTTTGGAAGCTATTTATTAGGTCCCTGGCTTGTTGTAAGTACTTCTGCATGTTTTCAGACTTTGCAGTGTAGACTCCTTTCACTTGATTGACAACTAGTTGAGAATCGCACTTAGCTCTTAGGTGCTTTGCCCCTACTCCTTTGGCTATTCTCAAGCCTGTTATCAGCGCTTCGTATTCAGCCTCATTGTTCGTTGCCTTAAAGGTAAGTGCCATGGCATAGCGCAGAGGTGTATCGCTATTTGGTGGGTATAGTAGGAGGCCTGCACTTGAACCTCCCCCGTTGGACGACCCATCAGTATGCATCTTCCATAACTCTTCTGGTTGTTTCTCCTAACTACTGCTCGCCTCCCTTGTATTTTTTATTTCTCCCAAGTCTTCATCTTGATTAATTCCGGTGAATTCGACAATAAAATCTGCTAGAGCCTGCCCTTTTATAGCTGTTCTGGGGGCAAAGTGAATACGAAACTCACTTAACTCAATTGCCCACTTGGTCAATCTTCCCGATGTGTCTGGTCTTTGGAGGAGGTGTTTCAATGGTTGGTCTGTGAGGACTGTTACTTCTGCCCATGAAAATACGGTCTCAACTTTCTTGCTGATATAATCAGTGCATAGAGGTACTTTTCTATTGGCAAGTAGTTGATCTCATACTTTGCCAATGTTTTGCTTAAGAAGTATACCGGCAATTGTGCATCGTTTTCTTCTTTTATTAGCACTGAGCTTACTGCCACGTTGCTCACGGAGATGTAGAGGTAGAGGGGCTCCCCTGGTGTAGGCTTTGCTAGGGGTGGTAGTGTCTTTAGATGTTGTTTGAGTTGTTGAAAGGCTTCTTCACATCTTGGTGTCCATTCGAATTTCTTGTTTGCCCTTAGTACCTCAAAGAAGGGTAATGCCTTGTCTCCTATTTCGGATAGGAATCTGTTAAGAGCTGCCAATCTCCCGTTCAGTCGTTGAACCTCTTTGTGCTTCGTAGGTGACTGCATTTCTTCAATTGCCTGTAGTTTTTCGAGGTTTACCTCTATGCCCGCTGACTTACCATGAAGCCTAAAAACTTCCCTGATTGTACCCCAAATGCACATTTTTTCGGGTTTAGGCGGACTTGGTATTGCCTCATTCTCTCAAACGTTGAGCGAAGGTTCTCCACATGGTCTTTCTTCTCTTTGGATTTGACGATCATGTCGTCCACGTATGCCTCCATTGTCTTTCCTATCATGTCCCCGAAGATTTTGTTGACCATTCTTTGGTATGTCGCTCCAGCATTTATGAGTCCGAAAGGCATCTTTGTGTAATGGTATATCTCGCTATCAGCGTAGAATGCTATGTGAGGGGCGTCCTCAGGGGCCATTTTTATTTGGTTATATCCTGAGTATGCATCCATGAAGCTCATTAGTTGGTGACCTGATGTTGCATCCACTAACTGATCTATTCTTGGTAGTGGATATGAGTCCTTAGGGCATGCTTTGTTTAGGTCGCGATAATCGATGCACATTCTCCAACTTCCTCCCGCCTTCTTTACCAGTACTGGGTTTGCCACCCATGTTTGGAATCTAATCTCCTTGATGAAATTTGCCTCCAATAGCTTTTCCACTTCTTCCTGGATAGCTATCTTTTTGCTTCCTCCCATTGGCCTTACCTTTTGTGTTATTGGTCGCGTTGCCGCGTCTATATTGAGCTTGTGTGAGATTACTTCTTCTGATATTCCTGGCATATCGCTTGGTGACCAGGCGAACAGATCCTTGTATTCCCTTAGTAAAGCTACTAAGTGGTTTTCCTCTTCCTGAGATAAGGCGGTCCCGATTTTTGCCTTCCTATCGGGTTCTTCTATGAGTATTTCTTTTAATTCCTCCATGGGGGCTGGTCTTCCGTGATCTTCTCTTGGGTCCTCATCTATTAGTAGGACCTCTCTTGTTTTCTTCTTCTTGCTTAGTGCGATCCTTGCACATTTCCTTGCTACCTTCTGGTTACCCTTTACTTCTCCTATTCCTTGGCTTGTGGGGAATTTCATTTTCTGATGTAGTGTTGATGGTACCATACCCCACTTGTTGATTGTAGTGGTACCCAGGACTCCATTGTATTCCTCCATTTCTTCTGTGATGAAGAAGGGGACATCGATCTTTAACTGCCTCTGGCCTATGCCCAATGTCACAGGTAGTGTGACTGCCCCCAGTGGGTATGTTGGCTCTCCTGAAAATCCCACCAAGGGGGAGTGAACCTGTTTTATGCTACTTGACCTTACTCCCAGTATGTTGAGGACTTTCTTGCTAATGATGTTGGGTGAGCTTCCACTGTCTACCAGGATTCTTCCAATGTCCATATCAGTGATCTTCATTGTTATGACTAGGGCATCCTTGTTGTCTGGTAACACATGCTCCATGTCTCTTCTTGAAAATTGTATTATATCTTCTCTCTTTCCTTCTGCTTGTTCTTCCTTTGGTTTATGGTCCTCTAACTGTGCCATATACACTTCTCTAGCATTCGCTGACTCTCCTCCAGCTCCATAACCTCCATGAATGACATATACGCTTGCCATCTGGCTGGTGATAATTAGGCTTTCTATTCAAAACCCACGGACAGCGCCAAGTGTTAGGTTCCAAGTCTAGGGTCAACAGGCGGTCGACCGAAGTCTCGTTCCTCACTGGAGATGTTACGGATTCGGTGCTCTCGGGTTGTGTCGTCCTAGCCTGTGTCCTTCTGTCCTTCGCTTCTCTTCTCTTCTCGCCCTGCAAGAGGGGCAATACCAGGCACAGGGGGGGGGTGGTGCCTGATGAACCCTCTCCGATGCCTAAGTCAGTACGGTTTTTGTAGAGAGATAAAGCTAGAGAGATGTCAGAGCTAAATTATGCAACTTGCCAAGATTCTCAAATGAATAGTGGAAGGGTTGTATTTATAGGCAACGGTGTCATTAAGGTGGCTTAATGACATCGTTAACCTTTAAACACAATTAATTAACCTTTAAACACGTAATTAAGACCTTAGGGTACGGAGAAGGTTGGCGGAAATAAACCGAGTATGGGAGTCTAAAAACAGTGTCGGGGCCCTTGGGGGGGGGAGGAAAATCCGACCCCCAAGGGTAGGGGTTGGGTGTGGCCACCCAACCCCTCCTAGGGGAGATCGGGTTGGTCCACCCGATCTCCCCTAGGGGAGGTCGGGTGTGGCCACCCGACCTCACCTAGGTGAGTCTAACTTGGCCCGGACGAGTATTTCGGCCTCGGCCGGACCGTTGGTGTTTTCGCGGGGTGTTCGGGTTGAAGTTTCGATTTGCAATCATTAACGGGGTGATTAAAATGAAACGATTCGGAAGTCAACGGGTTCAAATTGGGTGTATATCCATCACCACTGTCATAGGCTTTAGCAAGCATCAATAATTTCATGTACATAATGTGTTGATGTTGATGTCGACGTATGTGTCGACGTTGATGTCGATTGTAGGTGTCGACGTTGATGTCGACGTAGGTGTTGACGTTGATGTCGACGTAGGTGTCGACGTAGGTGTCGATGTTGGCGTCGACATAGGTGTCGACGTAGGTGTCGACGTTGGTGTCGACGTAGGTGTCGACGTTGGTGTCGACGTAGGTGTCGACGTTGGTGTCGACGTAGGTGTCGACGTTGGTGTCAAAGTAGGTGTCGACGTTGATGTCGACGTTGATGTCGACGTATGTATTGACGTATGTGTCAACGTTAGTGTCGACGTAGGTGTCGACGAAGGTGTCGACGTTAGTATCGACGTAGGTACTGTCGCAGGTGTCGACGTTGGTGTCGACGTAGGTGTCGAGGTTGGTGTCGACGTAGGCGTCGACGTTGATGTCGACGTATGTATTGACGTATGTGTCGACATTGGTGTTGATGTAGACGTTGTCATAGGATTTCTATCCTTTATCACATGCATTCATCGTGTTACCCTTACACTAGGCATTGTCGTAGTTATTGATATAGGTTGTTATCCTTTATGAATATCGCGCCTTCATGGTGCGCGTCTGTTGAATTGCCCCGAAGTAGGCGGAATAGTCACTTGTCGTGTATGAGACGCTGAGTCGTTAGAATATTACTAACTCTTCTTATTCATGTTGCAGGCTATTGCGCCTACTTGTTCTCCGCTGCTTCATCTCTTAGGCGTGGATTTGGGATCACACTCGCTTATATTGTTACGATACGTAAGTCTACTCATTCTCGAAATAGTAGGCTTCCTGATGTTCCTACTCATTATTATGTTGTGTTGGACTATGATGAGGATTGGGAGGACTTCGTTGAGTCTGAGTCGGTATCTGGGCTATTACCCATCTCGAAGATTTGTCTGATTCTGAGTCGAATGCAGAGTCTGTAGATTGCTCAGATTTTCGAGCGAGGGCCTCGGGGTAGACGGGTGAGGTTGAGCATCGAGGTCGAAAGTATAATGGGAGTTAATTTCGCTTGAAAGAGTACATCTCTTACATTGTTAGTGGGCTTGAGTGGGGTAGATGAGGCTGCCTACCCCTGTGAATGCTACCCGAATTGTAAGGTCTGTAGTATCACTGCACCTCCGCCTGGGATGTCAGTGTTGTACATTGTTCAGGTGCGTAGTGGCTTGCTCTTTCTGTATTTTCCGGATCTTCTTGAGTTGTGTATGTATTATGGGATATCTCCACTGGATCTTGCCCCCAATAATATTTGGTATTGGGTTGGTTTTCGGGTGGTCTGTCTTCGTCAGGGTTGGTCATATTCTATCTCTCTTTTCCGATGTTTTTTATCGGATTCAGTATCAGAAGCTGAATGCTATGTATGGAATCGTTGTCCGGTACCCTGCTTTCTCTTCCAGGGGTGTAGAGGCTGTCTGGGATTTGAAGTTCAGATTTGTCTTGATCATTGATCGTCAAAATCTCACTGGAAGAAACACTATCTCTTTGTGAGGGATCGTCAGGTTACATGGCCTGTCACCTTTTGTGGTGTTAAGGACGATGCTCCTGTTTCTTCAGAGTTGTCATCCTCTGATCGCTCCTCTATTCGTGCTATTTATGCTGCTCATCGAGATCAAAGTTATGACCCTGTACGACTTTTCTCAGAGCAAGAGCTGTGTGAAGCCGCTGTGAAAGTGGCTTCTCCCTTGGTATGATGTTCTCTTATTATTCTTTGTCTTATTGTGTTTCTTCTTGTAGGGTTGTTTGATGACAAAACCCCACTGTTGCAGGCGGGTGGATCCGCCCGTAGTGGCGTCGGTAGGTCGGAGGATGTGAGGGGTCGTACCCGGGATGGAGGCGTTGCTCCCTGTCCCTCTGCTTCCAAAGTGCACAGATCTTTGAAGTCTCCCAAGGCTGCTGTCACCTCGGGTATGTGTATATGATTTCCAGCATTGTTGCATTCTTCAAGTTGTAATTTCTCTTATCTTGTCTTCCATGTTGTTGCAGGGTCTACCGCCTATTGACCAGTCTATTGTTACTGACAAGGCTGCTATATCTTCGAGGCCGAAGAATGTTGTCCCTGAGATTGGGGGCTCGAAGGAATCCTCTACTCGGAAGAGGAAGGTCGTTGAGCTTGAAGATGTTCCTCCGAATCCTTCTTGTGACAAATAGAAGGAGGTCGTTCAGCCTGCACCTGTCAATTACAAGGGGAAAGCCCATGCAATTGTCCAGGAGATGACATCGAATGCTAATGTCTTGTCTGATATTTTTCCTTTGGATCCTTTGCTGAACCTGAGAGGTGCGTGAGCTTTATATCCACTCTTTCTTCATATTTCGTATTGCTTACTTGTTTTTGTGTAGGTCGCATGCGACTTCCCGTTCTCTCTCGGGAGGACTTTGTCCGTCCTCCTCAGTGCGACGTCTCCAGTCCCTTGTGGGTGCCGTTTTCCTCCTCGGGCAGTTACCAGTTTGATCGTTGGTCGACCTTGGCGACCTCTGAGGTTGGGGTTCGCTTGATCAATGCATTTGTTCCCCCCGTTGATCGTCGAGCTGCCCCCTGACCCTGGTCCAGTGGGACAATGATTTGCTCACGAGGTACTATTTTGACATGCCCCCATAAGTATATCTTCTATGCATCTTTCATTTTCACTATCTTTGTTACTTAACACATGCTTGTTGAATGCAGGTGGTTGCCAATATGGTTAACATGGCATCCTTCGTGGTCGAGCTGCCCGACAAGGTTGGCTTTCACAAGTCTGAATTGGAGCAGTTGAATGGGACAATGTGCGTTATAAAGGAAAAGGCTTCCACCTTTGTCTCCTCTGAGCTTGTTTATCAAGGTCGCATTGCCTCCCTCGAAGCCGAAGCTGATCGACTTCAAAAGGAGAAGGAAGACGAGGCCATAGCGGCGCGTGACCACTTGGTGAAGGCTCTCTTGAAGAATTCAAATGAGGCGGCTCTTCGTGGCGTTGCTTAGTATAAGGCTTCTCCTGAGTTCGGTGATGACTCAAGTTAAAATGCCATGCTCTTATCACTACGTATGCTGGGGAGCTTATTGTCAAGATTTTCTCCATTGACCCGCTCTTTGTTTCTAGCGAGCTTGGTGACTTTGCTGGCTTTGCTTACGCGCACATATCGGCGCTCTGTGATGAGGATTCTTCCCCTTCAAGCGAAGGGAAGCGTGCTCCTCCTTCGGATTTCTCGGGTGATGTTACTGACACCACTCCCTTGGGTCATGACGTCGATCACGATCATGCCGCATTACTTTCTTTCCTGACGTTAGCTCAGAGTACGATTCTGAGTCAGACTCTGAGTCTGAGTGCTCGTCCGAGTCGGATTCCGTCTTAAGTTTAGAAATATTGCTGATTTTGACCTAGGCTCCATGCCTGTGTCAGTGAATGACTTGAAGCGACCAAAGTATCATCGTCATGTCGAGTTAGGCGATCTTAGTCCTTTAGATGGGGCGTTGTACCTCTTCCACCCGTCCTTGGGCAATGCTCGTGGGACTGTGATTGTGCCCCTGGAAGGGATCGTTGCCGTATACACGGATCAGATACGATGTGGTCTGCGTTTTCCTTATTGCGACGAGCTTGTGGAGCTTTTCCGGTTTTTTGGGGTTTCCCCCATTAACCTTGCTCCTACTTCCATTCGAGTTTGGGTCGGGTTTAGAGCATTATGTCAATGGTACTCTTGGAAGTATTCCCATCGGTTCCAATATAAGAGAGCGACCGGGATAGCGACCATGGTGACTCGTTATCATCCCTTGAAGGATTCCCGATTCGGGGAATTGGGACCGGGTGAGGTTATATGGGATAAGGACCTCCGCTTCGTAACTCCCGTGGACCGTTCGGTGGGTCATTGGGACATTACGGATCGATACGTTTCTTGGAAGATCATTCACGTCAGTCGCTCGGACGACTGGCCTACTTTTAGCGAGTTCTCCACTTCGGATAAAGAGGCCATGAAGATCATCTATCAGAGTAATCAGACCAAGTCTTACTGCCTCGTGTCTTAGGTGTCTGAGATTGACTTGTATGAGACGGGGATCCGGTTGACCCCTCCTTCCGAGGATTTGGTATGTTGTTGATTCTTTGGTTTTTCATTCACTCTTTTTGTTTCGCCTTGTAGGTTGGTTTCATGGGAAAACGTATGATGTGCAGGCGGACCGCTCCGACCGCATTGTGGCTGCCAAGTAGAAGGCATCTTTCGGCTCTACTTCAAAAGCAGCGAAACTTTCTAAGTTAGGGAAAACGGCCGAGGCTTCCAGTATACTCATTTCCTTGTTCCTTTTTTACCTATGTAGCGTGCTTATAACTGTCTTTATATTGTTTCTCTTGTGTTGTAAGAGTGGTCGCCCTTGGTGACCGAGTGGGTCGTTGCAGCTGACAAGGGTTCAGGCAAGTCTAAGATGAGAAAGTCTGATTTTGAGATCGGACCCTCGATTGTCAAGAGGAAAAAAGATTCCCCTACCGGCGCGTGTCTCTCGACTCCTTCTCGCGACAAAGGGAAGGTAGTTGAAGAACTGTCCCCTTTACCTGACAAAGGGAGCGACCGGGATGGCGACTCGTTATCATCCCTTGAAGGATTCCCGATTCGGGGAATTGGGACTGGGTGAGGTTATATGGGATAAGGACCTCCGCTTCGTAACTCCCGTGGACCGTTCGGTGGGTCATTGGGACGGTCATTACTTTTTCACTACGGATCTATACGTTACTTGGAAGATCATTCACATTAGTCGATCGGGCGACTGGCCTACTTTTAGCGAGTTCTCCACTTCGGATAAAGAGGCCATGAAGATCATCTATCAGAGTAATCAGACCAAGTCTTACTGCCCCGTGTCTTGGGTGTCTGAGTTTGACTTGTATGAGGCAGGGATCTGGTTGACCCCTCATTCCGAGGATTTGATATGTTGTTGATTCTTTATGCGACGACGTCGTAATGTTTGAATTACATCGGATTTTACGGTCTATAAACTAGTCATCGGAGGGGAAATCCTCCCAAATAAAACATGTCGAATGTGGGATAAGGCTCGTCACACTGGCTTGGTCGTCTTGGCGGAGAGGGGGGCCTCTACCATGTCAAGACTGGCTAAAAACCATGGTAATTTTGAAAGATAAACCTGGTTAAGAAGAACGATTATTTGGTTTCGGGTTTACACGATATGATCTAAGTTTTGCGTATCGTTGTGGCGAACTTTGTTCGTCAGCAACCACATTCTGGGCCAAATGACAAATCAATAGCATATGACATTTCCCACTCCTGACAACAAGTAAGTTTAGGTTATGCTATCGACGCACGCTTCATACTGTGTGTGCCATGTTCGACCACGGGGTCAGGCTCGGTTGTGCTATGTAGAATCCACGAGATTTGGATGGGCGCAAACTTCTTCAGCTTGAGCGTGTGACTGATCCAGGATGCTTTATAAAGAAGCTTATGAAGTATCCTTACGGAATCAGAACTCATATCTAAGGTCAAGCTCAATGTTCGCATCCCGGCGTACGAACGCAGTGCTGAACAAAAAGAGCGAGTGACCACGTCTTTGGAAACCGTTTGAGTTTGACTAAGGGTATGAGCGATGGGGATGGTCAAGTACACTTGTAATTCTCAGACTCTTGTATTCACTAGGTGACCACCACCCTAATATTAGTTGAAGGTTGTGAATACTTGTACGGATGCCTTGGAGACATGTTCCTATGTGGAAACTAGGCAATTGGAGAATGACAGTTGATCAAGGATACATCGCGGCACAGTATCATTGTTACTGGTTGATTACAGATGGGGAATCAATGTTACGCGGGCGCTACAACACTCCTAACAGATGAGTAGCACAGTGCCCGTCGTGTCCGCCGGTCGTACGGCAAACCACGTATGAACTATTCTGAAGCAGGGCTAGATCGAAGAACAAATGTTGATGTGTTGGTCGACAACATATTAATAGGCACCCTCCTATTCCGGCGAGTGGGAGTTGTTGGCATATGGATATTGGGCCGCCGTAAAAAGGAGCCCGTTAATATGAGACTTTTATCTAAGTCAATTAGGTAATGTCACATTAGGGATTTTGGGCTAGGCTTAAAATTTTAATTGACATGAGCAGCCCAAAATTGGGCCTCCCTTTCTCATAGTAAGGCCGACCGAAACATGTGTAATGGTGGGGTGGGTTTTACCCCACCTCCTCTTATAAATAGGGAGTGTCAGGGTTTAATTAAAAGGTTAATCACGTTCTTCCTTTGTGGTGAGACAAAAATAAATCCCTCCTCCCTATTAACTGTGTGTTTCGGCCGAACCCCACAAGATCCCAAGGAGGTTCCAAATTGCTTCAAGCGATTACCACAGAGATCCATCCCTGTAGAAGAATCGACAAGAGGCTTTGTTGTGAAGACCAATCCACATAGGTATTCCTTAATCAGAATCCTTACGGGGACTGTCCGGCGGATCCAGAACTCCCTTAGAAGATCTTGGGTCTACGGAAAGCATTGTAGGTATGTGCGCCTTATTCCGCTGCGTAATCTGTTTACATAGCATATACCTTGATTGTATCCGTAGTATTTATCCCCTATAATCCTAAACCTTCTTCATTCGAATTTCGACGAACCTAGGTATTATTACCATCTTGGGTTCATTGTGTCGACAATCAATTTTGCTAACGACTTCAATATTGATGCCCTTCTTCATTCATATTGTCGACGAACCTAGGTATTATGACCATCTCAGGTTCATTGTGTCGACAATCGATTTTGTTAACGACTTCAATGTCGACACCTTTCTTCATTCGAATTGTCGACGAACCTAGGTATTATGACCATCTCGGGTTCATTGTGTCGACAATCGATTTTGTTAAATAATTCAATGTCGACGCCTTATATGATAGATGTTTGTATGAAAATGGGCTCGAGGGGCTATATATATTTAATTCACGAGTTACATAAAAAAAACAAAGATGAAAACATTAGCCACATATGAAATATATAAATATTTAGTTGGGTGTTGTCTCGATGACTTCTCTTTGATTGTGTCGTCGCATTGAGGTGACTTAGAAGCGTCGAGACGTGGTTTGACCCCCCCCCCCCCCCCCCTCCTAACCTACCCATGTCCGTATGGTGTCGGGAACTTCATGAGTTGATGAACAATCAAGGGGATAATGTGATAGGGATTGAGAGTCGTCCTTCTGATGATGACATTGTAAGCAGAGGCAGCGTCGACGATTACGAAAATTATGTCGATCTTTAAAGTCTTTTTTCCTTCCCCAGTATTACTGGAATTTGGATAGCTCCCATAGGATAGGTCGTTTTTCCTGCAAAACCCACTAAAAGGAAATCGACCTGTCTCAAGTCTTTCTTAGTGAGTCCAAGGTTTAGGAAAGCTTCATAAAAAATTATATATGTTGAGCTTCCATTATCGATGAGGACTCTCTTGAATTCATATTCAGTCATTGTGGCCGTGATTACCAAGGCGTCTTCATTAGGTTGAGTCACCATCATTAGATCAACTGCCATGAAGTAGATAACTACCTGGTCGGGATCTATAGGTCTTTTCCACATTATGGCCGCCGTAAATATTTGGGTGGCATACACCTCGCTAGATGAAACGGTTTCCCCTCCCGAAGAGAACCCTCCTGCGATGATATTGGCAGTCCTTTTTTGAATAGGGGCAGGTTCTTAGCGTGGGGGAGAGCGGGATTGTCTTCCGAGGCTTCTGCTCCGTTTTCTTGGAGCTTTAGAGGGCTTTTCTACAAACTTTTGTTATTTTCCCCTTTGGATGAGGGCTTCAATGTCCTGCTTCAAGGCGACACAGTCATTTGTGCCATGACCCTTAACACGGTGGTAACGACAGTAGTCGTTTACATGTTGCCCCAAAAGATTTTTCCTCACCGGAGGTGGGTCATCCAATCTAATTTCTCCATTCTCTTGTAATACTACTGAGATGTTATGTGTGAGAGGGGTATATCGTTCCAAGTAGGGATTATGATCCCACTTTTGATTTTGGCAGTTATTTTTTTGGAAACTCCCATCTCATTTCTCTTCTTTTCTTTGAGGTCGGGAGTGGGCTTGTTCCTCTATCATGGGTGACACCAATTGCTTTCCTGATTCTGCCAGCGACTTATCATGTGATCTTTCGAGATCAATATACTTCTTCACTTTAGTGGCAAGAGCATCAATTCTTCTAACGGGCTTTATCATCATGCTGTCTTTCAGAGCTTGACCCTGTGACCTCAAGCCTCCCCAGAAGGTTCTGATGAGCTCTCCATTTGTGGCGTCTTCATTTACCTGCTGCAGTATCTTATAGTACATGGTATAATAACTAGCCAATGTTTCATCAGGACCTTGCTCAATTTTATCCAGAAAATTCATATTTTTTAGGCGTTGCCTTTGGCCTATATGTACCTCAATGAACTTAGCCTTCAGCTCTTCCCATGAGTCTATTCAATTGTCGGGAAGTTCGTAGAACAATGTAAAGGCCTCCTCTTTAAGGGTATTTGGAAAGAGTGCCGCATAGTGATCTGCATGGCCCCTCTTCCTAACAAGAAGAAATTGTAGGCATTGATATGTCGTAAGGGATCTCATTCCTAGGTGTAATCATTGATGTTTCTTGCGAAGAATTGAGGTGGCACTTGAGTGTCGAGCAGTCTTTAGGAAAAGTTACGGGAAGTGTTGTCTCTGACAGTCAGCATGTCACCCGTCTCTCTCCTTTTCTTTTCCATTAACTCTTCCACTTGCCCCAGTGTGAATAAAACTGGTTCCTTCGTTGGGGCGTCGACCATCAGGGCCTTCTTTGCTTCTTTTTGGACTGGGTGTTTCTTCCCAGTAGTCTTCATACTTGAAGCTTCATCTTCCCGCTGAGAGGCTTCAAGTACTGGCTCATTAGCATTTGAGGTAGTTCCCGCCTGATCTTGATTCCAAAACTTCCGCACTTCTAGTGGGATAGACACTGGAGTCGTCCTTGTCTCTGCCAGGTTTATAGGCAGCTTGGAGTGAGGGTGTTGTTCCTCATTAGCAACGCCATTATTTTGCGGAGGAGGCTCCCTTCTTTATTTTTCATCAGTTTTTCTGGATTTAGCATGATCTGTTCGAGATTTTGTGATCATTTGTACCTTCAGCTTATTTTTTAACGGGGCCATTACTTTTTTATCGCCTTCCCACAGACGCCACCAAATGTTGGGATCAAAGTTTCTTTCAATAGCTTTTGGGAATGGATTTCAGGATATCTCCTTTGTTACTCTCTTAGATGTCTATCTCGACCTCGCGGGTACTCAGTTTCCTTTGTGGAGTTTTTGGTGGAGTCAACCTGAAAAAGGGGTGGGGACTTGCCCCTGATTCCACTCTGAAACTTAAGTCAGTATTGGAATATGAGAATAATACTGAAAAGTATATATGAATAATGAAAGTACTCAATGGTATTTACAGGGGAAGTTTACCGGATTTGTATGGAGGTTACCCTTCAAGAAGGGTTTCTCTCCTGAGTCGACACAAGCAGGTGACAGGTAGGTTGCCACCTCACTATTCCTTAAGAATGAAGGTTTCTGCATGACGGTAGAAGTAGGTGACAAGAAGGTCGCCACCTCAACATTTCTTTGAGGGAATGTTTCTTCAGAGAGGCGGTGGCAAAGAGGTCACCACCTGGACCCATTCCTTAAGAGGAAGGGTTTTCTTGATAAGGTTTGGATGCCGACTCGACTCATGCCTTAAGAGGGGGAGTGTTTATCGAGGCTTGTCACCATCCTTCAAATGTCGTCTGGGTTGTCGACATCCTTTAAAGCGAGTGTCGACTATTTTTAATTTTTCGTTCTGGACGGAAGTAGTCGTCGACTCATATTTTGGAATCTCGACTTTGAAGGTCCCGACTAGTAATTTTCCGATTTCGTATTATCTTGAATCGTAGCCAACACCGATCCTTGGGCAAACCATAATCACCCACCAAAACAACCAAGAAGACCCCAACCAATATAAAAATAAGTAGCGTCATAATACAAATTAGAGGCAAGCGAAGACAAAGCCTCCACTTGCCCCAGTGACAAATGATGAATATTGATCTAAATCTGGTGTGGAGAAGACACTCACTTTCCACGTGTGCGGCACGTGACTTCATGAGAAGGTTATCCCTGAATACTCAAGTCATTCACGACTAATTTTCATGAAGTGCCTAAGGCATCGTCCCTTCCCTATTAAAAGGAAATTATTATATCTTCCAAAGGAGTGAGATGGCCGCATCCACCCCGAATAGTTGATGCGGCCACTCCTTAGTGAGTGGATGCGCCGCATCAAATCCACCCGATCGTAACATCGTCTAGTAGTTAAATTCAAAAGTGCGGGCAAGCACCTCAAATGACTTATTGCCGCTTCCTCAACAAGTGATCCCTTTCCGCTGTCAGCTAATCACGGTTAAACGTATTAACCAAGGTGGTTAGCCCTAATTACAAGTAAATCTATTGGGTTAACAACCTTAATGTGCTGGTTCAAGATCATTGAAGGGCTGGTTCGAAATCAATAATGATCTGGTTTGAGATCTTTAATGGGCTGGTTCAAGGTTAAAATACTGGTTTGATGTCATAAATACATGTGTTTATAAATATTCTTCTCTTTAATCTCTCATTTACTTAATCATATTCTACATTTCAGTTCTAGTTATCTATCTACCAGTGACAGACTTTAGTTTTAGAGGGGGATCGTCGGTGCCAACCCTAACTTATCTCCTTGTGCAGGTCCAAACACGTTGTGATCGATCATAAGTTCACTTCAGAAATCAAGTTACAAAACTAAGTATCAGTTTTTTTCCTACTTTGGTGGCACTACTATATCATCACTATTTATTTTTAAAAAAAATGGAAACTTAACGAAATGGTGGATTAATACCATATTCCTACTTAAGTAACTAGCGAACTATATAAAATATGTATACGGAAACCTAATATAGGAGATGGCCAAAATACCTAATAAAGGAGAAAAAAAACATTAAGAGTTAATTATAAAAAAAAAATTACTTTAGAGTGTTTTGCAAAAAAATAATTGAACTTTTTTCTTTTCAAGAATCTAACGTGACTTTACAAAACATAGCAAAGAGCAAACTACGTTGATTTTTATATTAAAATTTACAGAAACCTTACGCATAAGAATTGAATCATGTTTATTCATGTTACGTTTAAATAACAAATCAATAAAACTTCTGTTAAAATACAATATGTGGATGTTACATGTTCAATTTTTATCAATTTTTAAATGAAAAATTAACATAATTTACACTTTGCTATATTTTATAAATTTGATTTTTTTTTCCAAAGAAAAAGTTTGGTTTATTATAAGGTTAATAACCTATGAAAGGTCTGAAGTTTGACCAATATTAACCAGAGAGGTCTGGAGTTGCAAAAGTTAATTTGGAAGGCTTGAAGTTTCAACTTTGTTGATTTAAGGTGTTTCGTCCATTTTTAGGGTTAAATTTAACAGAATTGTCTGAAATGACATTTTTGCCCCTTTTAATATTTTGTTTTATTTAATACCTTATTTGAGTAAATGTGAAATGATAAAATTACCCCTGAAGTCAAATTAACAATTGAGTTCCTATTTTTTATTTTGTTCAATTTAGTCCTCAAATTTATATTCTTAAGTTTTGACTTTTACAATTGAGTCCCTATTGTTTCCTCCGTCACCGTACAAGTCCACCGGCCACCACCTGAGGCCGCCGATCACCACCCAAGGCCGGCCACCACCAATCGGGCCGGCCACCACCAATCGGACCGGCCACCACCAATCGGGCCGGCCACCACCAATCGGACCGGCCACCACCAAATCGTGGCCGGCCAGCCCGTCAGTTTTAACAGAAAAAATTAACGGAGACCTCTTATATCAACAAAGTTGAAACTTCCTTCCAAATTAACTTTTGAAACTTCAGACCTCTCCGGTTATTATGGATCAAACTTAAGACCTTTCATAGGTGAGTAAACCAGTAAAAATTGAGTTTACTTTTTATTATTAAACCCTAATAATAAAAATAATATTAACCCTAACTTGTAACATAGTATAATACCAAAGTAAGGAGCAACCCTCCATGTGAGCGGTACCACTACCACCCGATTGATCGGCAAGCCACTTATTTAGAGATACCTGAAGTCTCCCACCATCAATTTCTTGTCGCCATTCTCCTAATTAATTAATTAATTAATCTTTTCCTTTTCGTTCGATGTTTTTTAATCTCACATCGGTACAAGAACATTAGAATGAGCATTTACACACAACCTGAATCTCAGGTCTCGAAAAGTACGATATGTGTTGCACATTAGAAAAGCTACGACACGCAATTAATTATGAGCATTGATGGCAGATCCCAATTCAAATATATACAATCAATCTGGAAAAATAAATTACTGTGGCCTTATGAGTAATTTTATTGAATTTTAGGAGTATTAGTAATTATAATATTTACTATTTATTTTTTATATTATTTATAAATGGTGCACTAAAAAAGTAAAAAAAGTAGACATTTTTTGGCCAAAAAAATAGTAGACATTACTTTTCTAATTTTGTCTAAGAAATCTTTAATCTTACAGAAATGATCAATTTAAAACATAGACTCCTGACCTCTACATTCACATGTAGAGATGCGGACCATTAGGCTAAGTTTTTTTTTATAAGAGTGTGTATGGTAACACATAAGCATTTCTTCTAAATTTTAATGGAGTGCATCAATTGTGATTATCTTACGTGTTTAAATATTAATTTTTTCTTTTAACTAATTCTTTTATAACTCCAATTAAGTTTAGTTGATTTTTATATATTTCTTCTTACCCAAAAAATATATGTATTTCTTATTTCTTAGCATGTTTTCTTATTCGACTAATTATGTAAGAACGTCACATTTATAGCGAGAAAATTAATGGATAATAATCTACAATAGCTTTGTCGCATTTTTTCTAAAATTCTATTGGGTCAGGTAAACCCTATAGGGTAAACTTTTTTAAATAATTTAAATTTTTTTTTAAAACCATATTGGGTCGTGTGAACCCTAGAAGGTAAATGTGCTTAAATAATTATATGTTTTTTTTTTTCTAAAACCCTATTGGGTCGGGTGAACCCTAGAGGTAAATGTGTTTAAAAAATTTTATGATTTTCTTCTTCTAAAAGCCGATTAATTTAGTGAACACTTTGACATGATCACATGATAAAACTTAGAGGATAGATGAGTCGACAAGTGTTGTTACACTATAATCAACTAGATTGTAATCTACATATTATATATGAAAAAAATATAAGACTATTTATATAAATATTTAAAGATAAGATTTAAAAAAAAATTATAACTGAAATTTGAACATACAAAATTATGAGTAAAAGCTAGGGAAATAATAATTACATGGAATAGACTTGCTGTACACTCAACAAAACTTAGAATAAACGCTGACGTGTCACTCTGCAATTGGTCTCCTTTTTCTCTACTCTTAAGGATGCCACTTAGCTAAGTATTAATATGTAACGCTAACGTGTCACTCTGCAATTGGTCTTCTTTTTCTCCACTTTTAAAGAAGCCCCTTAGCTAAGTATTAATATGTTGTTTACCGCAAGTGGTGGTGTATTGATTAATAAGATATAAAATTTTGAGTTCGAATCTTTATGTAATTTAATGAAAAATTCATATCCTAGGAAAAGGCTCTTGGAATTTCGTAATAAAGGATTATGATTTTAACTATACTAGGTTGTTGCTGGTGCTCCGTTAATAGTCAATGTATGTGCTGCTTGTTCAAACATTGGATATATATATATATATATGACATTACGTAGCGAGATGAATAAATATTGTCAATATTGTCTCACTCCTTTTTTTAGAAATTTTTTTATTATTATTAGTACTAATATTATTATCGCTAAACTAATTATGTAAATCAATGTATTAGAGAATAGCACGTTTTGAATATTATTGAGAGCGAGGGGGTTGAACACCAAGAGAATAATTTTGGTTTGAAACGATAAGATATAAAGAGAGGAGAATGAGGTGTCGGTGAACGATGATAGTAACTACCTCAATAATAAAAATAAAAATAATAATAATAATAACTCGCACTAAAAATAATTAAAAAATACTTTTTTTAATATATTATTTAAAAAAAAAACGAATTCTTATTCAAAGCGCAAGTTAATAAAAATATGGTCAGTTTAAAAATTGTTAAGAGGTTTTTGTGCTAACAAATAATTAGGTTTAATTTTTTTTTTTTTAATATTCGTTAGCTCAAATTTTATATGAGTAAGCTTTGACATAATTTTCGTCTTTTTATGACGCGATCAGTCACGTGCCACAATCTGTGATTCGTAAAAATGCGTTAAGTTTCTAGTTGATATTTAGAAAGTCGAACAAATTGCTATTTTTTTTTGTTCATCATGTCTTATCATGTGGGCATGTGGTTAATAGCACGTGGAAAATCCTACCCAAGAAAAATATATAAATCCTAATAGAGCTAACAATCTGTACCCATAGATAACTGAGTTGGTAAATTATTCTAAAACAAACTCCAACTTGCAACTTGTTCAATTGCTCGAACATCAACTAGCATATTAACCCAGAAACATAATTTATATTTTCATTCAAAAGTAAAATTTTACATAATGCATTAGTCAATGATAATATATCTAAAGAAATATATTTCTGCTTAATTATTTTAGATAATAAAACATGACGAAACCATCAATCTCGACGTTTAAAATCATTGATGGTTTCGTCATTAAATAATATTATTTTTAATAACTAAAAATATATTTATTTATTTTTATTTACTATAATATTATAATATATTCTGAAATATTATTATAATTAAAGAGTCATAAACTTTTATACAGTACTCTTATTTATGATTGAATTTTTATACAAAAATAGAGATGTCAAGATTTTTTTCGAAATAACATATGTTATCATATAATAGACAATTGCAAAAAAAAATTGTACGAAATGTCATTCAATTAACAACAAACATTCAATTACAAACAACTAACTACAAAGTCTGAACAACACCAAAGAAGACAACCGAAACGGATAATCGGGTCTTTAAAATGTTGTACGTTATTTAAAGCACTAAACTGAGACAAAACAATACAAGAAGGTGAAACCAAAGTCTAAACAACATGGGTGAATCCGTCATAATCTGGATCTCTGCGGAATACGCTGTTGCTAGAAGGAGTATCGTTCTGCATGCTAACGTCTCGAGCATAAGGGAAATAAGGGAAAACAGTCCAATCCTACAAGCGGGGCAATTCTTGTGTAGGCTTGGTGTTTATAATATTGGTTTGGTGTAAACACCAAGCTTACCTAAGAATTTTCCCTACAAGCGTGAGTCAGTAGGAGTAATCGGCCACATAGAGCTGCAACTTCAAGAACGGTGAGTACGGGAGAAGTAGGATAAGGTAACAACACACAGGCGTACTTGTACCAATGTCTAATCATGTAAAACCAAAGTAGAGAGGCGGGGCAGGTAAGGGTCCTTCGATGGTAAACATAACCAAATGCCAGTGAACCAATGCATCTCGGTTGGAGAAACATCCTAAAAGGACTACAACACCTTGGAGATGCCGAAAGAAACCTAAGTCTAGTACGATAAAGTAACAAGAGGTGTGGTAACATGATAGTTCAAGTGACCAGTGAGCTAGGTGAGTAACTATCCTAATATGGTGATGTAAATGACAAGATGTGTTCGAAAAGCAGAGCAGTAATACAGTTGTTACAGGACAAAAACCGATCCTGATGTTGTGTTGGGGTGTGATGTAAAATAAAATTTTTAAGTTTGAATCTATGAACACAATCATCAACAAAGTACCGATCCTGATCTTCTAACCAGCAGAGAAGTATTACTAAGCCGACTGGAAAACAGCAGTAATTGTTGCTCATAATATAGCCCGGAGGCAGCAGGATAGAGGAATAAGACCAAACCTGTTTCACCATGGCCGGAGTAGCTACTTGTAATACATGAGCATCTTTAATTTGCAACCAAGAAGCCCAAGTCGTAGAAATTTGAATTAGTGGCTCTCGTTCTCTTCTTCTGGTTTTAGAGTTGGTAAACTTAATCAAGACAGGAAGAGGTACTGTGATGATAGGATTGAAATCCCCACGGGTCTTCATCGGCTTGGGTTCGGACAGTATATTGGTTGTGGCGGTTCTGCGGAAGCGCCTAATGTTACCAGAACTGTCTCGATTAGTGCCACGGGCAATAACGGAAGCGGCAGAAATCAGTGGATTCATGATAAGTTCCTCACACAAAAATAAAAAAATGGTTAATGATACAATCATGCAAGGAATTCTGATTGAATTATCCCCTCAATAAGATTCAGCCAGTCGAAATAACTAACAACTGCCAATTCAAGTAATGGACTAATATTATTGAATCGCTTCAGTTTTCTGTTGAGGTCTATCCTGTAGAGGTACTCAAATTGGATCCGTGATCGATTTCTAGGTTTCGTCGGAAACCTAATTGGTTACTTCCAACTACGTAAATCAATAGTTCAAACCGCACTCAAAGGTAGGGCATTTCCCATTTTTATAGGAACTTCTGTACCAGAAACAATGGTATCTCCAATTATGGAGGACAACCGGAGTTCTAGCCGCCTCGAAGATGAAAGATTTTGTGAGGAGGGAAGTACCCTTTACGCAGTTTCCACGAAGGGGGCAGTGACGACTGCAACAACTAGACTTAGGCCTCAGCAGAGCTCTGTTTCGCACCGACCTATATCTTGGCTGAACAGCTGAGGTCTTCCGAGATTTTTCTAAGATTTTTCCCCCACCGGTAGCTTTGAAGGTGAACACCTCTGACGGAAGAAGCGGTCGAAAACCTGGCGGAACAACTGGAGCCTTTAAGCCACAAACACTGGACCTCATGATCAATGGTCCAGGGACTTTCAAAACATGTATTTGGGTACTCTTAGAGACGGCGCGAAACCACCGTCGAGGCCGAAACGTCTTACAGACCAAACTATACTTTCGTTGCCTCTGCTTGTCCTTGTGTGGGGTATGACGACGAATGGTTGGAGGGCCAGAGGCCCTGAAGAGGAAAGGCTCAATCAGAGGAGTCCGTACAGGGGCACATCGAACTACGGGTAACAGGGGGAAATCTGGGGGAGTAACTGGACAGTGTCGGTATCGCAGAGGCTGAAACCCCGGAGGTGGGAGTTGGTGTGTGCGGTGGCCAGAACTGGGTAACGACGTGACTCCGGAGTGGTCGCTGGCGGGCAGCGATCCAGGCTTGTGGGTCCCTGACTCGACCCCCAGGGTGGTCGGAACGAGTGGCGGTGCTTCAGAAAAAGGTGGCCCGTAGCAGACTATGCCGAATCGAGCAAATATCAGGTTTTTCTTCGGAGGTGCTGAAGGATTGAGCTTCGGTGTTGTACGTCGCAAATCTGGAGGTCGACCATGGAGGGGAAGGGTCTGACAGCGGTAAAAATTGTCGTTGGTACGTTCCGGGGTCGTCGGTACCGGTGGGACGCCGAACCAGACCCAACCATACCTATCAAAGTGAAAAGTTTGCTCACCAGTCGACATGTGGATCGATTGATTGAGTGAAACGGCGGAGGTGATAAAGGAATATGTGTGGTTTAGTGATGAATCGAGAAGAAAGAGTGTGGCGGCGATGATGAATGATGTTTGAGAACTAGGGTTTTGAGCAAAAAAGGAGACATGCTAAAGGGCCGCGATTTTTTCGCGGTTTTTAGAGGACATTGATTGATTGCAATAAATTATTAACTATAAGATATATATATATTCTTTTAATTAATATACAAATTTTCAATTAATTTTTTTTTGGGTAAAAAGCGCGAATCTATAATATTGTAATATAAGTTTCTATGGAAGTGGTGGTATCTTGGAAATATAGTTTAGGTACATGACTTGTAAATAAATATATTGAGAAGAAAAGGAAGAAAAAGGAAAAAGAAAAGAAAACCACGTGGTTGGCACGGTCCTTCTGCGCGCGTAGGTGAATACAACTCCCAATAGCTCTGGATCCCAAGAAGCATTATGTAAGCTACAGTTGCTGTATGACGTCACAACACACTGAGCAGCAGTCTCTCATTTATAAAACACCCTTCTCCTCACACTTCATTTCTCAACCCTTCCCTTCTCTCCTAAACGTACGGCGGCGATGCAGCGCTGCTCCCCGGAAACCTCCTTCTCCATCGACGGCGCCGAGACGGCTGAGGACCGGATCCAGCGGCTGATCTCCGAGCACCCAGTCATCATCTTCAGCCGCTCCGCCTGCTACATGTGCCACGTCATGAAGAAGCTCCTTGCCACCATCGGGGTCAACCCAACCGTAATCGAGCTCGATGACCATGAGGTCTCCGCCCTACCAACCACCGAGGAAACCCCCGCCGGCCACCACGCGCCGCCTCCTCCTCCGGCCGTCTTCATCGGCGGATCCTGCATCGGAGGGTTCGAGTCCCTCGTTGCCCTCCACCTCAGCGGCCTCCTCGTGCCCAAGCTTGTCGAAGTTGGCGCTCTCTGGGTATAGTCACTCAATAGTATTCGTCATCTTAATTAGACTAAATTATATAGCATTATTAGATATTATTATTTATATTTCTTCAGTTTTTATTTTATTCTTGTAATTGAATTTAGAGGGTTTTCGTGCTGCAATTCATGGATCGTCTCTTCTCTCTTATCACATACAAAATGTGGATTAAAATTAAGAAAATGACACTGAGATCGATCCGATGTGGCTGCCAAAAACCCTTTTCAATGTAATCGTTGTAATTTTATTTATAAAAAATAAGTGTGTTATAATAATGAAATATATATATATATATATATATATATATATATATATATATATTTTTTTTTTTTTTTCCTGATAGCTTTATTAATTAGACAATATATAGCATTATTAGATATTTATTATTTTATTATAACAAAAAAATTTATTATTTATATTTCTTTAGTTTTTATTTTATTATTGTATTGAATTTTGACGGCTTCGTGCTGCAATTGGATCGATCCGATGTGGCTGCTAAAAACCCTTCTGTATGTATTGTTGTAATTTTTATTTTAATAAAAAAAGTAAGTGTTATAGTAATGAAAAATATATGTTTTTTTTGTTCTGATAGCGCCATAATTAATTTTTCTCTTATTTAGTTTAATTATGGAAGAATATATTGTGCTTCTAAAGCAAGTGTTCTGGTCAAAGCAGGAAGCGAAATCTTGCGGGTTTAGTACTTGTGTTACTACCGAATATGTTGGCTGAGGATGGATGCTAAAAGCTACTGTGGGTAGACACGTGTGAGGAATGACACGTGGCGCCACTCAGGAGGTGAATGCGGAATTATTTTAGCAGTAGTGGGACCCTCGTCCAATTATTGATCAATTTTATAACTACTTTGAACGTATATTATATGGACCTTTGCTTTGAAGAATCTTCACTGTTCTTCTCTTCCATTATGGAATAATTATTATATCTATAGACTTCATTGCATTACAAATTTGGTGGTGATATATATATGGCTAATTGAAAATAATGTGTTTTTTGCCCTAATAATTGAAAATAAGGTTTGTTAAGTGATCAATGAAGGTAATTAATTAACTAGTTAATAATCTGAATCTATATGGAGTCATTTCTCCTTCATATTTGCCAAATCATGTGGAGCAAATGTGATTTCGACACCATAACAACATCATGTCAACACTCCCATTTTCTTGTTTGTTTCTTGTACCTGTAACATTGACTAAACGATCTATATATATTACGATAACCTTAAAAGTTCAACATTATTTTCAACTTGCATTTTATAGTAAAACGACGTCGGGTAAAGCTACTAGGTTCGGTCCAAAACCAATAATCACCTCCTTATTACCTTAATTATCCAAGTTCTATTTACTAAAATTTTAAATTTTATCATCGAATTTAGTCGCAGTTCGTTTCTCCCACTCGGATTATCCAGGATTTGTTCGTTTAACTCCTCTAATTCAGTATCAATTTTGTTCGGATTCATGTTACCTAGTTTTGGAAATTCATTCTATAAGAATATAATATTACGTGATTCATGTATTGTAACACTCCCACTCTAATGAGTGCCTATAGATACGTACCATTTTGAGAACTCAGAGTATCTTATGAAGATACTCTTCTGTCCTCTATCACCTTACTCACCATAACGACTGCCAGTGGTATGCATATAGGCTCTACAGCCCCATGGGAGTAGGTTGGACAAATCTAGCTTTCGACCAGTCCAAAGGTCGTAAGGAGTAGTGTCTGATAGATATACACCTAATTGGACCTCACTTAGGCTCGAGTAGGTCGCCCCGTCGACCTCCAAACACGGTTGCAGTGACCGAGACCCAAAGATATGCGCTTAGTCCACCTAGGAGGCCTCCAACCGGACTAGTCTGGTCGAAGAGACTGGACTAGTCCAGTCAAGGACCTCCGACCGGACTAGTCCGGTAGTAAGGGGGCCGACGCGTCCCTACGCTCGGCCCTGATGCCCGGGTGACGGACACCAAGGCTACGCGCACGACACGCACCACCATCCCGTATAGAATATTATGCAGACCCCGCTCAATATTCTGGGCCCCTCCGATGCCAAGATCACAATCCCTATAAATAGGGCCTCATATCTCTCATTTACAACATGATTTCACTTGAATGCTCTGACCTCTCTCTAGAACTTTATCTCTCTAGAACCAAACTCTCATTTTTGCATCGGATAGGGTTCGACGGACACCCCCGACTTACCCCTTGTGCAGGTAAGTGAGAGAAGGAGGGAAGAAGAGCGAAATACGAGCAAGACAAGCGATCCCGACTCGAGAACACAACCAAGATCGGAAACTCAACGAGCGTTATCCATCACTGGCGCCGTCCGCACGATTCGAACAAAAAGCTATCGCTTGAGGTTAAAAGTTAAATGGCTAATGTTGGGTTATAAATAAACCCGACTATGTATGTACGTTATTGGTCTATGGTGATTTCCTACAGGTGATAGGTCGAGTACGCTTTCAGGGCGAGGAGAAGAAGTCGACGACCTTTCTTGTTTATTCCAACCATTTGGAGATAAAAGGTCGACTACTAATCATGAAGAAGTCGACTTAAAAAAGAATGACTGGTCGACTATGGAGACTTAGAGAATCTTCCAGAGGACAGGTGGCGACCTGTTTCTCACCGTCTCCAAGGGAAAACCTTCCCTCGAAATAAAGACAGGTGGTCACCTGCTTCCCACCGTCTCCAAGGGAAAACCTTCCTCCGAAGTAAACATGAGGTGGCGACCTGCTTGTCACCAGCTGACTGATAACCGCTTCTATCAGCCAATCACAAAGGGTTGATTGCCGCCCCTAGGCAACCAATCAGAGGCCAGTAGCCGCCTCTACAAAGTCGGTAACTCTCCCCTATAAATAGGGACCTATCTTGTTCAATTAAAGAACAATCTGCTCTGAATACTTATATATTACACTCTCAAATACATTACTAACTTAAGCTTCGGAGTGGAATCAGGGGTCATCCCCACCCCTTTTTAGGTGCTCGACCTTAAAAGTCTCCCGGAGGAAATCAAGTCCTCGAGAGAGCTACGTCCAAGGCGAAGCCTAGAAGTCCATTCCGTGAAGTTTGTGGCCACGTCATTTTGATCCCAACATTTGGCGCCGTTTGTGGGAACATATCAAAAAGTCATGGCTGCCGAAAAGAGCAAGATTTCCAACACTCCGGTGGAAGAAAGGAGCAGTCCACCAGTGGATCCTACCACATCGAGGCCGATCCCCCAAGAAGATCCCCCAATACCCCAATCTAATGGTGTTGGCGGCGATGAAACCCTCAACCATTCCAAATCTCTGCCAATTTTGGAAGATGCGAGGACAGCTCCCCAAGCCGTTTCTCCGGAGGTAATAGCTGCCTTTATTACTTTTTGGAACGAAACCCAGGCAGGGGCTGTTCCAAAAAAAGAGAGCCAACCCGAGAGGCCTCACAAAAGGAAGAAGTAGCTTCCAGTGTGAAAATCCAGAAGGAGAATCTCCTGGAGAAAGAAACCCCTAAAGCTCTCGAGGCCGAAACGGCGAGCAAGGAGCCTGTCCTATTCACAATAGGGCAGGTCGAAGAACTGTTGGAGAAGAAGAGGCGAGGTGCGAATGATTTGCTCATCGTTCGTGATCATACTTCTCACCCCTTCACCAAAAGGCTATTCAATACTCGAGTTCCCCCGCAAGTCTTCGCGAGGAGCATCGACGATTATACCGGAGAAGGCGACCCAGTTCGCCACATCAACGCTCACAACTCCTCCCTCTTGGGAAGAGGGGCAACGCCTGATCATTATGCAGCACTCTTCCCAACCACGTTGAAGGAAGAGGCGTCTACTTGGTTTTATGGTCTCCCCGACAACTCTATAGACTCGTGGGATGAGCTGAAAACCAAGTTCATTGAAGGACACATAGGTCAGAGGCAGCGCCTCAAGAGCATGAACTTCCTTGACAAGATCGAGCAAGGCCCTGGTGAAATCTTGGCCAACTACTACACAAGATTTCACAAGATACTCCAACAGCTGAACGAGGACGCCACGGATGGCGAGCTGATCCGGACCTTCTGGAGGGGTCTTAGAGTGCAGAGCCAAGCTCTGAAGGACAGCATGGTGATGAAGCCCGTGCAAAGGATTGACGCCCTCGCCATCAAAGTAAAGAAATTCACAAGTAACTAGGTATTTTGGGTTGGGGTGACACTAGGTCTCACTTAAATCACGACAACGACTACAACCAGAGACGGCGCGACGTGGCAGAATTCCACCTTATACGTGCCGCAACGTGGATATAAGCCATCGGCGCAACGACGATTTTGCTTCTGCAATGCAAGGTGGGCCAGGCCCACCATAGGCCCAGGGCGGTGGTGAATTCCGCGGGTAGCGGAACGGCGGAAGTCCGCCTTCCATGGCGAGATCGCCAGTTACGACGTGGTGATCTCGCTGTGGTTTTTATCAAAAAAACTAGATTTCTCAGTTTCTAAGAAACCTCGGTTACCTTAATTAGAATTAGTGTATTCTATCCCAAATCCCAAAATAAAATTTATCAATCTACAAATGTGACTACAACCTTACTGCTCTGATATATTTAATTCTCTTTATATATATATATATATAATCTACTACGATTATATGTATTCCATATTAATATAATATAATATATTCAACAATATATTATTTCCTTATAGATATATACTATCATTAATGATGTATATATTATTTTCTACGATAAAATAATATATTGGATTTACTAAATTTATCTCTAGAGATAATATTCACATTCGTTAATTTTAGGTGGTCTAAACTTAATAGCCAAGTATACCTCTGAGTGGGCCGACCGAAATTCATTATTATGATCCAATTAATGGACATTATCCTTCTAGTTAATGAGCAACCCCATTATGGCCCTAACTCAACATTAATTTCGTCGGATAAGCCTAATTAATGGGCTAATTTCTTCTAATTAACTGACACTCAATTATGCATAGTCAATGGACTTCTATGAATGGCGGCGCTATTACTATAATTTCAAACAGGGGGCAAGATTTATCGTCATCACGTCGTCGCATCAGTGACAACTATAACTGATGGATATACGCTCAATTTAGACCCGTTTTCATTCGGGTTGTATTATTTTAATGACCCCACGGATGATTGTAAATCGAAACTTTGACCCGAACACGTCACCCGTGGCGAAATGGTTCGGACGAGAGAAAAAGCGCCCGCCCGGATACTTTGCTGGGTCTGATCCCAAGTCTCCGAGGTCGGACCTCCCGTCCGACCCCGAAGGTCCCGACATTCCTCTGACATGCTATATTCCCGTACAAGGGGTGTGCGTGGCGTCCGGAAAACTGTCCTTCAAACCGTCCCTCGTGACGACACGACCTCACTTTGCACGTCTGACACTTAGAAAATATCACGAACCTTTTCAATGCTTGCTAAGGGCTTAATCCCATTATTACTGGTTAACTGATCTCGTTTAGGAGTTAACGGTGTCAGTAAGCGCCTTAATCTCCTTTGAGCCTATATATAGAACTCCACCTTTATTCATTTACTAAGTTGATAACACTTGCATGATTTGAGCTCTCCCTTCTCACTACTTTCTCTCGCTACATTGTTCTAATTTAAGCATCGGAGAGGGTTCTCCGGTACCACCCCCGACTTATCCCTCGTGCAGGTCTGAAAAAAGACAGATCGCGAAGAAGGTGCACGGAAACGGATTGCAAAAAGGGATTGTCGGATCTCAAAGGAAAGAAATCTACCCGCAAGTTGGCCATTCGGATTGACGACACGTCGACACGATACGCCGGACTTAACACTTGGCGCCGTCCGTGGGTTTTGAACAAACAATCCTGGCTATCACGAGATCGATGGAAAACAGTCAGCAATCAAGGGAGGACCCCCCCTCATGAGGATATTCCACCACAGAGCAATCAAGAAAGACCGTCGGTGCCACCAGCCAAACAACCAAGCCCGCAAGCACCACAGGAAACCAAGGGGGACTGTCACGCCCAGCTGGGGCTCAGTCCTCCACAACGTCAACACCAATGGCAGGCCGATAGCCACAAAGACAAGGAACGTAACCGGAAGTGCCACCCCAAGTATTCCAATACACTGCACCTCCTCAGGGATACCATTATGGAATGCATTCGCAAGAATACCCGTATGGAATGCCATCCCAAGACATGACAACATACAACCAACGTGCTCACACAGCTAATCCCAGACCAATATATTCACAAGGAGCACAGACAGTGACTCCAGGTTTCATGTCAGCACTTTATGATCTATTGGCATATAGGGAGGCTGTAAGGAACAGGCAGGAGAGGCAGATGCCACAAGCGGAGCAATACCCACGTACTCTGATAGGGTAGCAGGAAAATCAAAGAAGGAATTAACAAGCGCCACCTCCAATGGGAAGGCATCAATCCACCCCTCCAAGGCAACAGCATCACAAAGCACCGCAAGGTGCATGGGCATATACACCTTTTAGAGAACACCCACAGCCACACCCGCAGTGGAGACAAGAATTCGAACAACCACCCCAGCAAGGGTACCCTGCACAAACCTATAGACCGTACTACCAAGGACATGGAATCTCTCCAAGCCCTGTTGTCAGTTATGACATGCCGCAAAAGAATCATAGCATATCACCAACGATCCTAACTCTGGAAGAAGTTGAGGCAGTGATAAAAAGAAAAATGAAGGGTTAAGAACCTATGAAAGGTCTGAACTATCACCCATGTTAACGGGAGATGTCTAAAATTTAAAAAGTTAATAACAGAGGTCTGAAATTTCAGTTTTGTTGATAACAGCGGTCTCCGTTAGTTTTTTCCGTTAAACTAACGGAAGTTGGTCACATGCTTGGCATGTGACCGGAAATAAAATAAATTTCCAATAATACCCTTCTATCAAGTGTGTCCCTCACATGCTTGAAGTGAAAAGACCAAAATTCCCTTGAAGCCACCACGGCTCCACCAACCGTACTCCGGCGACCACCAACCGTACTCCGGCGACCACCACCGTACTCCGGCGACCACCACCAAGGCTCTGATTGGGCCCAAAGCTCATTTGGCTCCGATCAGAGCTTTTTTTGGCTCCGATCATAGCTTTTTTTGCTCCGATCGGAGCTTATTTGCTGAGGTGGTGGCCAGAGTCGGGTCACCGGAGCCGAGGTGGTGGTCGTCGGAGTCGAAGTGGTGGTCGCCGGAGTCGGGTGGTGGTGGCCGGAGTCGGGTGGTGGTGGCCGGAGTCGGGTGGCGGTGGACGGAGTTGGGTGGTTTTAATTTGACTTTAGGGGTAAAATTGTCATTTCACATTTCCTTAAATAAGATATTAAATAAAACAAAATATTAAAGGGGCAAAAATGTCATTTCACACAATTCTGTTAAATTTAACCCTAAAAATGGACGGAAAACCTCAAATCAACAAAATTGAAATTTCAGATCTCCGTTATTAACTTTTTAAATTTCAGACTTCTCCCGTTAACATGGTGATAGTTCAGACCTTTCATAGGTTCTTAACCCAAAAATGAATGAATCCAAGACGAAGGTGATACACACCCTGAGCAACAACGCCTTTCACCCTTTCACAAGGGAGATAATACTCAACAAAGTCCCAGATTCGTTGAACCTGATAAAGATCGAAAAATACAATGGAAAGGGTGATCCCCTTGAACACATACAACAGCATGAGGCATCTCTCCTGGGAAGGACAAGCGATGACCGGCACACCGCACTTTTGTTCCCAAACACCCTATCAGGAATGGCATCACATTGGTTCTTTGGTCGGCCTAACAAAAGTGTCCACTCATGGCCATAACTAACATTAAAGTTCCTCCAGAGATACTTGGGAGAACAAAAATTGCTAAAGGGAACAAATTCGATCGCTGATGTCAAGCAGGAGAACGATGAATCATTGGCAAGCTATTACACCAGATTCAATCAGAATTTGGCTGATATACAAGGGGATATGACTGAAGGTGAGATTGTGAGAGCTTTTATAAGGAATCTAGGGCGTTATGGCTCGACTTTAGTGGAGAAGATGGCTAAAAAGCCTGCAAGCAACTTGGAAGAGCTGGCTGCAAGGGTGAAAACCCACATAGACTTAGAAAGGCATAGAACGAACAAAAAGGCGAAGATGCAAGCCTCCAAGGAAGACAATGTGAAACCAAACAAAGGTAAGCCACCTCAGATAGAATGATTGTCGTCATCCCCAAGATAGAAATCAACAAGGAGACTTCCAAAGGGCAAGAGATGTCAACGTCATCAAGTTTGTGCAACTAAATGCGCCACCAACAGTCTTTCTGAAGGAAATGAGAAATTTAAAGATCTGGATACCTCCAGTAAGGTGGAGAAACCCAATGGTTGGGAACGAGAGGGATTAATAGTGCGACAATCATGAGGCACACGGTCACGACACAAACAATTGCTTTAGTTTGAAGTTAAGCATTAACAATGCGATACAAAGAGGAGAGCTGAAGCAATTCGTCGAGCACGGAGGAAATAACGCACCCGCACGATTTATGGCCGAGTAGAAAGGGAAAGAGAAGGTTGAATACAATGCTCCTCCTAATAAGAGAGGAATAAAAAAACATGATCCATGGAGGAGAAGGAGCAGGTTGTTCAACAGGAAACGCAAGAGAGGTGTATTCCACCAAAATCGAGTTAACCCTGAAATGGAGGAAAAGACCAAGAGAAGAAGAAGAGATGGTGATCGAGTTTCCGAAAAAGATAATAGCCACATTGTCTTTCCACATGACGATACCCTTGTAGTAACTCTAGACATCGACAGCTACGATGTAAAGAGGATACTAGTTGATGGAGGTAGCTCGGCTGACTTACTGCAGATGTAAGTGCTAAAGGAAATTGGAAAAACAAAGATGGATTTACGACCAGTGGACTATCTTCTTGTTGGCTTTTCAGGAGTGACAAGCTATCACTTAGGAATGATCACCTTTCCAGTGACTTTAGGGCAAGGTTGGACACAAATAAAGATTGACGTGAACTTCTTTGTCGTGAAAAACTTGGGATCCTACAACGGGATCCTCGGTAGAACCACAATCAATCCATATGAGATAGTGTCGTCAACGGTACATCAAAAAATGAAGTTCATAAATGAAAATGGGATAGGAGAAGTTTTGGGTGATCAGTGTATGGAAGACAATGTTATGTTAACGCTATGAAGCGTAGGACACAATAACCCGACACCATTGCGATGGTGAAAACGGGTAAGGCTGAGAACGCAATGTCTTTGCGAGAAGGGAAAAGGAAACATGCTACCAAGATGAGGAATGCTAGAATTGCACTTCGTCTGAGCAAACAGATCTTCGGAAGGTTTGCAAAGAAAGCAGGAGCTGAAAAGGTTGTAAAGGTTACTAGCATACCTTGGCAGCCAGACACTGAACAAGGGAGGAGGACAAGGCAATCTATTGAATGGGGATTTAGGTACATAACCGACATCCATCAAATGCCAGGAGAATCAACTTGGAGTTACTTTGAAAGATTCGTAAGGAACGGAGCCACTGTGTAGGCATCCAAAAGGGAGGCAATAAGAGCATTCTTCAGGAACATGAACTCAACCTCCCTAGAAGCTTTTGGAGGATCGTATGGAGTAGTAACAACATATACAATGAGTGATCTCAAAACAAAGCTAGAGGATGCACTTGCCAAGGAAAAGAGGCAACATGGAGAAGAAACCATGGAGAATGACATGAAGATGGAAAGAAAAAAAGAGGAAATCATGGGAGGAGTGAACTTTAATTTCACACCTATCAATGTCAAGGTGAACGAGCTGTACAAGGGAGTATTGATCAAGGAGATACCACCATAAAAGGGAGAAAGAAGAGCTTTCGTTGGAAAATATACCAAGGGATGGTGTGACTACCATGAGACTTGGGACATACGACAAACAATTGCCTAGTGTTGAAGATTGAAATTGAAGAGATGATCCACAAAGGAGAACTCAAGGACTACACAGCTCTTGAAACAGACAAGCGCAATTGAGATGCCACCCCCAGTAACAAAAACTATATCCTTGGATTTATCTTTCGTCAGAAGCATATCTATCTCTCTAGTTTCTCATACAGACTGATCCTAGTTTTTCAATTTATGCTTTTAGAAACTATTTCCAAAAGGATGTCTTAGGACTCCATCCGCATGCTTTTTTGTAAATAACGCATGCATGCATAAAAAGAAATAAAGGTTTATTCCAATAATTACAAGTTCAGATGACACACTCACTGAATAAACCTTACTTAGATATGAAAACCAAGGGTATGTCACATTCAACGCCCACAAGAGCGTATCTTGAAGGCAGATCGTACACTGCAGTTACACCCTGCGCCTTCCAGGAGCCTATCCTGTGATCTGTGCCTTTCAAGAGCCTATCTTGCGAACAGTTTTCGACGCCCACAAGAGCGTAACTTGAAAGTAGTTCATACACTGCAAATACACCATGCGCCTTCCAGGAGCCTATCCTGCGATCTGTGCCTTCCAGGAGCCTATCTTGCGAACAGTTTTTTACGCCCACAAGAGCGTATCTTGAAAGCATCTTATACACTACAAATACACCATGCACTTCCAGGAGCCTATCCTGCGATTTGTGTCTTCCAGGAGCCTATCCTGCGAATAGTTTTCGACGCCCACAAGAGCGTATCTTGAAGTAGTTCATACACTGCGACCACATTCTGTGCCTTACGGGAGCCTATCCCGCGAACAGTTTTCGACGCCCACAAGAGCATATCTTGAAGTAGTTTATACACTACGATCACATTCTGCGCCACCCAGGAGCCATCCCGTGAATAATTGCCAACGCCCAAAAGGATGTATCTTAAATGCAGTTCATACACTGCGTTTATATTATGTACCATCCAAGACTTAATATTACAAACACTTCCAACGCCCTCAAGAGCGTATATTGCACTCGCTTTCAACACCGACTAGAGTGTATCTTAAAAATATTTTAAAACACCTCCAGGTCCATGTCCTGCACATACACTCAACGCCCCAAGGAGCTTATACAACAAATGCTTTACAACGTACCCAAGAACGTATCTTTTGAGAAAACCTTTTTTTTTAAGTAAGGTTACTTAATATATGAAAATTTGTCTATACTAGCAATGCAGGAATGATGAGGAACAAGGAAGGCAACCAGGAAGACAAACACAACAACACATAGTCAAACACAAACACGATCAGCGTGCATTCAAGACAATCAAAACCCAAAAGAAAAGCTACGACACACATGTTAAGTAGCAAACTACAAGCATCCAAGTACGAAATAAGGAAGATAGACTCAACCCAACACAGTGAGGAAAGCAAGCGGATACATACATATGAAAAGTAGATAAACCATCAAACAGATGCAAAATGTGAATCTTCATGATCCTGATGATCGGATGACGACCCGCCAATGGAACTGGATGATGATGAGGAGACACTCAACTCAGCATCATCAACATGAATGACATTCTCAGGAACGGGGGCAACAACCTCATTATCAGCTACCGCAACCTGTCCTCTCAAAACAGCAACATATCCCAAGGCATAAGTGGAGAAATCACCTAACTCACCAAAAGGAAAGTCGGGCATAATGTTGTATATGCGCTCAGTGAGATACTCCCCAAACTGACGCATCTCGGCATTGCACCGAACGTCAAACTCAGCAGTATAAGCAGAAGATGCCTTGTACTCAGCTATGGCAGACGCTTTCTCCTCAGCATGACATTTCTCCTCAACATTCTTCAACTCCACAGCATGGAGTGAAGAATCAATCTCAGCCTGTCGGCGAGCATCAACAAGAGTACCTTCAAGAGATGTAACTTTGTCCTGAGGTCCCTGAAACTTCAAGTCGGACAGACGTGTCTTCTCCAATGCACCACCAAGTTCGGCCTTCAAGGAAACTTGACTATCCTGAAGGGCCTTCTTCTCTTTGGAAAACTCAAAAGCAAGGGAGAAAAGGTTGACCATATCAGCCATACTCTGTAACAACAAACAATCGTCAGAGAACATATTAACAAGGCAAAACATCAAAGATAAGGAAAAAGATAAAAACTTATAGGAGCAAACCGAGATAACACCCCTTGAACATAACGTCGAGACTCTTTGGGAGACTTGGGAGAAGGAAGAAGATCGCCTGGAGCGACAGCACTACGCAGAACACAGACTCCAACTTCAGAAGTATGCAAAGATGACTGACTGTCGAAATGAAACTCCTTCAATCCAGCGAAGGGAGACCACTCAGCCCCAGTGATATCTTTATCGGTAAGACGAATAAAATCTTTCCGGCTCAAGGAAGGAAGCCGGGTCTTCCCTGCAAGTAACAAAGACAAATAAGATACAAAAAAGTATATCTAAGGCATTTGAGAATCACATGCCCTCGTCAGCAGAGGCTCGTCCCCTCAATGGGGGGGGGGGCATGGGACAAGGGAGACACATCGACTGCCACTCCACCACCTTCTGCGGGCTTCTTCCCTTTATCAGGAAGAGAAGACGCCCCTTCAACCACCTTCCCCTTATCACGGAAAGGAGTTGGCAAAGAAGCAATAGCCGGGGAATCCTTCTTCCTCTTCGCAATCGAGGGTCTGGCCTCAGAGTTGGACTTTTGCGCCTTATATTTGCTTGAACCTTTCTCTACAGCAACAACTCTCTCGGTCACTAAAAGAGATCTTCCTAACAACACAGGCGAAACAATATCAAGACAATCACAAGTAAGTTACATAGAGAAAACGAACATACGGGAAGCATGGTCGCTTTTCCAGGCTTAGAAGATTTCACGGCTGGAGGTGCAGAGCCGGAGGATGCTTTCTTCTTACTGACCATGGCACGGTCGGAACGATCCGCCTGCACATCATATGACTTTCCATGAAACCAACCTACAAGGTGAAACAAAGAGAGTGAATAAAAAACAAGGGAATCAATAACATACCAAATCCGGGGAGGGAGGAGTCAATCGGATCCCTACGTCATACAAGTCCCTTTCAGACACCCAAGATACAGGGCAATAAGACTTGGACCGATTGCTCCGAAAATAATCTTCATGGTCTCCTTATCGGATGAAGATAACTCATCGAAAGTAGGCCAGTCGTCCGAATGATTGGTACGGACAAATCCCAGGTGATGTACCGATCCGTGATAAAGAAGTAGTGACTACCCCAGTGACCCATCGAACGATCCACAAGAGTCACGAAACAGAGATCCCTATCCCATGAAATCTCGCCTAATCCCAGTTCCTCGAATCGGGAATCCTTTAGCAAATGGTGGCGGGTCACCATGGTCGCCATCCCAGTCGTGCTACTATACTGGAATCGGTAGAAGCACCGGAACAAAACAAGAGAGTACCTCCAACAGTACCCCTGGCATAATGCTCTAAACCCGACCCAAGCCCGAATGACAGTAGGGGCTAGATTGACTGGAGAAACTTCAAAAAACCGGAAGAGCTCCACAAGCTCAACGCAATATGGGAAACGTAGGTCGTATCGAATTTGGGCCGTGTATATGACGACCATCCCAGCCGGGGGCACAATCACAGTGCCACGAATATTGCCCAAGGATGGGCGGAAAGGGTATAACGGTCCATCTAAAGGACTAATATCACCTAACTCGATATGCTGGTCGTACTCCGGCCACTTTAGTTGATTTAGAGACACGGGCATGGAACCTAACTCAGAATTAGAAATAGTTTCTAGACTCAGGATAGAATCCGACTCGGATGAATACTCGGACTCAGAATCTGATTATGAGCTTGACTCCGAACTAACGTCAGGAAAGAAAGCAATTCGAAGAGTAGAGGAAATGAAGAACTTACTCATCCTCTTCAGAATATACCGTCGTTGAAGAGTCTGAGTCTTATCACACCACCACGAATAGAGCACCTACAACACCGAATCTCAGAGCAGAACAACGCCCCAAAAAACACTCTGAAATAACCCAACACAAACGCATCGGCAGTCCCGCCACATGAAGATCAAGAAGTAATCGCTAAGTGAAGAACCACATACTTACAACCACATCAATAACGACGTCCGTATACGAACAACCATTTTTGCCATGGAAACTGCCGCGTACATACAACTATGCTCACAATGACAATGACCTCACACGTACGAGCAAAAAACGACGTGATCATGCAAGTAAAAGCTATATACACGTGCAAAGGGTATTTTCGAGGAAAATGGATATCCAATCAAGGCGGTAACGACAATGCAAGCAATCAAAGGATTATCACGAGTCAAATATGGGCAATAAAAATACGGGCATCCAATACATGTATGAAAAGGGAAAAAGATCGAACCTTGGGAAAACCCGAGCCAATACGAAGGGATGGCTCGAAATTCGGGTCACGCCTTCGCCTGAAAGAATTCGTCACCGGCAAGGAGTTTCTTTTCCCGCCGTCCACCGTCGCCGAAGAATCGTCGGAGATCCCTTTCCCCGCTACGGCGTTGTCTTCCACGTCGCTGGCCTTCGCCCGCCTCAGTCGGAGGTTCGTCGCCCCACGCCGGCGTTTAAAATCGCTGCGTCGTCCTCCCGCCGGCGATTGGATTCGCCACGCCTCGCCCCGCCATGGCTGTCGCGGTGAAATCAGCCGCTCCCCACCGCGCCACCAAGGCTACCCCGCCATGCCGTCGTCGTGCCGAGACTCCTCTCCACCGCGGTGATTAATTCCGGCCACACCCTAAAAATCGAGCTAAGTGAGTAGCTTGGCCCTCAAGAAAAGGTTGCTTAGTGGATAAGAAGACGGTGGCTACTAAAATGGTAATCCATTCTCTCTCCTTTATAATAAACTATGGTAGGGTTTCTAGAAATGCTCTAATCTACACCTTTAATTCAAATTGAAAAAATCTAAAGGCTAGGATTAAAGATGACAACTTTACTCCTTTTTTAACTATAGTTAACTACATCTCCACTAATGTTAGTATTTCCATACCCATTCATCATCCATCTTATACTTAGAAATTTTCCACAAGTGATTATTACGTTTTTTGCATATAAAATTACCCCGTACGTACATACCGGCATGAGTTAGATATTCACTTTATCTATAATTATGATTCCGTTATATCCCCACCCTTACTTATATTTTTAAAAAAACGTTAAGATAGGGAAACATGATATTTGTCATGTCCGCATTTCTCGGATACATGTCGGAATATATACAGGTCTGTGCTAATGTTTGAATTTTTCTTGTCCCAAGAAACGAGGATAAGACACGGCAGTACGATTATGGACATGCGACGGATTCATCAAGAGGTAAAATCACGGGCTTGAATAGAGCGGGTCATCCTATCGTAAAATAGAGTCAATCAAGGGTTAAGCCATTGGTTGACTCGGGGGCACGTGATGGATATACGCTCAATTTAGACCCGTTTTCATTCGGATTGTATTATTTTAATGACCCCGCAAATGATTGTTAATTGAAACTTTGACCCGAACACGTAACCCGCGGCGAAATGGTCCAGACGAGAGAAAAAACGCCCGCCCGGATACTTTGCAGGGTCCGATCCCAAACCTCCGGGGTCGGACCTCCCGTCCGACCTGGAAGGTCCCGACGTTCCTCCGACATGCAATATTCCCGCCCAAGGGGTGTGTGTGGCGTCCGGAACACTGTCCTTCAAACCGTCCCTCTTGACGACCCGACCTCACTTTGCACGAACCTTTCCATGCTTGCTAAGGGCTTATCCCTTTATTACTGGTTAACTGAGCTCGTTTAGGAGTTAACGGTGTCATTAACCGCCTTAATCTCTTTTGAGCCAATATATAGAACTCCACCTCTATTCATTTACTAAGTTGATAACAGTTGCATGATTTGAGCTCTCCATTCTCTCTTCTTTCTCTCCTTACTTCAGCATAAAAAAATAAGGAAGGTGTATATTTTTGGTTATGGTACTCATTTAAAAATAAATTTCTCATCCAAAGATCATATTATAATGTAAGTGTTTGTTTAATTAAGGATTCCGCACAATGCATAAACAAACAACTAATTTGAGTAGAAAAAAACATTTATAGTGAAATAGTAGGAAAAGAAACGCACCATAGGATACCAAGAAAATTCTCTTCAAAGATCCGGTTTGCCTTTTAAGGTAAAAAGAAGAAGGGAAAGTGAGAGATGATGAATATGGGGTGGGAGGTGATCAAAGCCCCCACTTGCATCCATCCATCCACCATCAAAATATATGGGGCCAACCAATTCATATTTCCTTTGTGCTTGGAATTGACATTATTCACAACCATCTTCAAATGTTTTGGTTCTTCCATTGTGCCCCCCTTCTAATTGTATGCTACATTATTTGACTCATACAAACTTCCACCATGCACCTCTCTTTTAAAATGGGGGTAATAGCAAGTTTCAACTATTAAATCATTCAATTTTATTTTTTTAATTACCAAATTGCTAGTTAAAGTTTGTCCACTTGAACAAATTGCTGGCTAAAGTTTACAATATTTAAACATATGCGTTCTAAAAACATATGTTTATATGTTCAAATTTGTAAATTGAAACTTAACGCCACACTTTTATAAATATATACATCAATAGTTTGAAACACATACTTTGCCAAAGCAAAAGTCAATATATGAGGCAAAGTGGCAAATAGTAGTAATGAATTTTTACCTATATCTTTGGCAAAAAACGTCGGTATCTGTCTAATGAGAAAACGTGTGCTACTTCGACACAAACGTTATTGTTTTAGTGAAAGTACCAAATTACACGGATTTCTAAAGTTGAGATACTCAAAATATTATTTTAGCTTCTCATGAGAATCTTTGGTTACGATAACATGCGGCAGTACTGCAGTGGCCATCATAGACAGAGGTCATGGCCCTCATGGGACCGACGTATAGAATCTTTTTGTCACTGAAGAATCTACTTGTGATTCCTCCACAAAGTGAGTGAATAGTGGAGACCACATTCATTATATTTATGCCCAACTTCGCTGAGGTTATTGAATTTATTATTTATACCTATATAATGTATATATTATATATATATATATATGCTCAATCATTAAATATTGAACAATTATCAATTCATAAAGTTCTATATAATTTTTATTTTTATTTTTTCCATTTTTCCAATTTATCTGTTTTTTTTTTCTAAACTATAGATAGAAGAAAGAAGTTCTAACAAATAGAAGAAATTTTAGTTCTTGTTAGTTGAAGGAAATTTCAGATGGCTGAATGAAATTTTGCCTAAATAGGATGGGAGAATGCATGAAAATGGAAGTACCAACTAGGTTTTTCTCAGAACATACGACTTACGATGAGACAACAATTGATTATATTTGTTGTTTGGTATCTCAACAATGTTTTTATGAATATTTGATGCTTTACGTAGACGAATCGTCTCCTTCTAATGTCGGCGTTATAATAGATACAAAATACTCATGTGACACAAATATGACATAATTATAGTGTAATAGTTGTGGGTTACGTGAGCAATTTCCATCTATTTTAATACTAATATTGGATGGAATATTAATCAATAATTCGTATAAGAGCAACAAATATTAAAAAAAAAAAATAGTTGAATTATTGAACAATAACATGGACTAATAGTTGAGGCTCATTTTAAGTTTTTAATCCAAATTTTTTTCACCAGACAATTTTTTATAAAACTATTTGTGTAATTATTGGCTGAAAACTTTAAGGCTAAAGTTTTTCTATCGTAGTATCTTTAATGAGGTGCATCAGATAGAATCGCAACTTCGTCAGGTATCAGACCAACCTTGGGTTCTTCATAATTCGGTATTTAAGTAATTTGAAAGTGTGCCAATAAAATTTACCAGCAAGTTTTGTGCATACAGAAATATTTGCTTAGACGTTAGCTTCCTTTCAGGTATGCGTTGGTGTATGAGTGTTTGAGAGATGCGGAGAGGGAATGAGAGACTTGTGATCAACTTAACTTGTTGCTTTCATTTTCATTTGATCACATATATACAGGTACATATGGAAGACCCTAGATGCTTTGTTGTATGAATCTAGTTTCTATCAAATACATTGTAACTCTAAGTACATGAACTCACTAATGCATTGAGCTTAATTAAACAAGTATAATTTTCCAACATCCCCTTTAAACTTGTTTATTCTATTGTCGTCTTCACGATGTTCATGACTTCTCCTTGCAACTTGTCTGGTCTCGTGCTTATCTTTGTCATAACCACTCGAGTATTCTTGGTGGTTTTTTCCCAATAGTTTTTGTCGACAACCTGTACTCTATATATGTCTTCGCACTCCACGATCCTTGAATCTTCCATGCGATGTCATCTTTTTCTTTCTCCACGTCGTCTCTTTGTTTCACATCCTGCAGAGAGACATAGATTACCATACAATTCTTCAACATCATTAACTTTAATGACCAGCGCGGAATCGTATATGTCTCGAATCCGTTTTGTCCTCAACATCGGTGATTCATTCGAGTCGTCTTCTTCTTGATGAGTATTGGCATGTGGGGGTGATAATGGTTCTTGAACTTCAACACGTCAGGCTTCTTTTCTTTGCGGCTCTTCTACTTCCAAAACCTTCTTTGGTTGGTCATTATTCTTCTCCCAGCTCCATGCTTGTCCTTCGTCAAACTCGTTATCACAACCCTCTTTGCGGCGGGATTGTATAACCTGTAGCCGTTAGAGTTCTCTCCATAGCCGAGCATGACGCATTTCATACTCTTATCCTCGAGCTTCGTCCACTTTTCTTCTGGAACATTTGCATATGTCACGCACCTGAACACTCGAAGATGATCGATGCATGACTTCCTCTTGCTCCATGCCTCCTCCGATGTCATGTCTCAAATCCTCTTCGTAGGGAACTGGTTGAGTAAGTAAATGACACATGCAACCGCGTCTCCATGGAATTCTTTTGGAACTCCTCTCTCTTTGAGCATGCATCGAACTAAATTCAAGATGGTCTTATTCTTTCTCTCGGAGACACCATTTTTTTGAGGAGCTAAGGCATGGTTAAGTGATGCACGATCCCATTATCTTTGAAAACTTGTCAAATTCGCGCGATGTGTACTCGCCTCTACGGTCGGTTCGCAAGCACTTCATATGATGACCGCTTTGCTTCTCGACCATATTTTTGAACTCCTTGAACTTCGTCAAGACTTCGCTCTTCTACTTCATCATATAAATACAACTTTTGCCATTATAATCATCAGTAAATGACAAGAAGTACCTATTTCCACCAATGGAGACGGGAGTGATTGGCCCGCATACATCCGAGTGTATTGAGCCAAGACGGTCTCTTGCCCTCTTCAAATGATACTTCTTGAATGGTTTTCTTTCTTGCTTTCTGACGACTCAAGTTTTGCATACGTCATTGGGACGATCGATCTTTGACAAGCCTCTGACCATGTTTTTCTTCTCCAATAATTTTAGCACCGTGAAATTCAGATGGCCATACCGGAGATGCCAAAGAATCGAGTTATATATGGTTGTCACCTTCAAACAATTCTTTTCATTGATCCTTAACTCAAACTGGAACATATGATTCTTCATCATGGCTACATTCATAATAAAATTATTGTTAATATCACGGATGGTAAGTGTATTTTCCTTCATCCGAACATCGTATCCCTTCTTGAGCAATTGTCTGACACTTATAATATTATTCTTCATGTTTGGAACAAAATAGACATTGGCGATGCACAGCTGTCATCCGTTCTTGAGTTCAAAGATAACTTTATATTTTCCTTTGATTGGATGTTGGGAAAGACTGCCAAAGGTGATGTGCCCACCGTGTCTTTCATCGAGCTCCGCAAAAAACTCCTTCCTTCCGCACATATGGTTGGAAGCTCTCGTGTCGACGAACCATGTGTTGGACTTCATCTCCTTCACTTGATTGGATGCCATCAAAAGAACTCCATCGTCATTAATCTTCTCCGCGAAGTTCGCATTTTCTACCTCAATGTCTGTGTTATACCGGCACTCCGCTGCATAATGGCCGTATTTTTTGCACAAATAACATTGGACACCCGATTTTTTATTTCTCCATCCACCACGACCTCTTTAGTGACCTCTTCCTCGATCTCCTTCTTGGATCGACTCTCCATCATCGTCGGCTTCGTTGGTGGTTGTTGTTCGACCACCTCTTCCTCTCCGCGTTGTAAATCTTCCTCTTTGGAAGCCGCCTCGTGATCTGTAATTCTTCAACGTCAACTTCGCTTGTAAATATTGGTCCAAGGATTTATCATCTCATCTCTTCATAATTCGTTGTTCATGGGCTTGTAGAGAACCCATGAATTTCTCAACGGACATCTCATCTAAGTCTTTGGACTCTTCGATCGCCACGGTCACAAGGTCAAACTTAGAATGAGGGATCTCAAGATCTTCTCTATGACACGAACATCTTCCAAATTTTCTCAATTTCTCCGCATTTTATGCGCAATTGAAATGACCCTCGTGAAATAGTCGGAGATAGATTCCGAGCTTTCTTGATTGACGAACTCGAATTGAGCACATAGATCTTGTAGGTGATTTTTTTTTTACCTTTTCGACGCCAGAAAACGCCTTTTGAAGGATTCCCCATGTTTTGTATGATGTATTAGCCGAAGCGACTATCTCGAACGTGGCTTCATCAAGACCTTGATATATTGTGAACAATGCCTTCTTCTCCCTCTTTCTTTACTCATTCATTTCATCATTCTCTTCTTTTGTCATTTGCGTCACCGTTTCAGGTTCCTCGAACTCGGTTTCCACGAGCTCACACACGTCAAGCGATCCAAAAGGGCCTTCATTTGGATACAACATTTATCGTGGTTATCCTTCGTCAATCTTGTAACTTGCATGCTTGTCGATGCCATCACGATCTTTGGACTTGGCTCTGATACCACTTGTTGGTGTATGAATGTGAATGAGAGATATGGAGAGGGAATGAGAGACTTGTTGTTGTCAACTCAACTTGTTGGTTTCTTCTTCATTTGATCACATATATATAGGTACATATGGAAGATCCTAGATGCTTTGTATCACTAAATGCATGAATCTTGTTTCTATCAAATACATTATAACTCTAAGTACATAAACTCACTAATGCAATGCAGAGGCCAAGGCTATGATATCAGAGGCCAAGGCAACTGCAGCACCGCCGATTAGCCAAGTTTAATTTTCTAACACTATGATATTAGAGGCCAAGGCATCTACAATACCGCCGATTGGCTGCTACAGTCACCAACAGAGATGCTCGACCATCAGGAGCAATCCAGCAAAAATCAACCAGGAATGAAGTCCATTAAGCAGTCAACAACCTAGTTTGCTTGCCTCAGCAGCCCACTATCCTACACAATAAGTTTGTTAGTATTGGAATCTATATTTCCATTCCTATTATATCTAATCACTGCATAGAGTATTGTAAAACTCATTCCTTTTGATAATGGAATAATCTCTCTGAAATCATCCATTCTAAATATTTCCATGTTCTTGGACTGTACTATTAGTATTAGGGCCAGCCAACAGCTCTTCCCACCGCACTTTAATAGACCACCGCCCCTGCGCCGCCGTGAGCAGCCACTGTAGAGGCTATCAATTGCTCCCTTTCGTGGTTAATTCGACACTTTGCCATCCACGGCTCCGCCTGATACCTTTCTCGACATGGCGGCTACGTCGCCTGCCCAGAGTAACATCGGCACGTCCAACGCCGCTGGGTTCACTGAAGGGCATCAAACGAGCACCCCTCTGAAGTCTCTTCGCGGGAACAACAAGCTCAAGTGCAAACAGTGTGGCAATGTTGCTCGCTCCAGGTTATTGATATTCGCGATTTTTCAACTCAAGTCGCTCTTGCGTTCATTCCCTCAGTTTGGGGGTTTCTGTGGTATTAGGGAAATTAGCGTAAGTTCTGTGGTAATACATGGTTGGAATGGCTTCGCAATTGAAATTATCTCATGAATAAAAGATCAATGGTGGTTTATGGCGTTGTTAAGTTTTGATTATGTTAGGTCTAGAATTCCATGTTGTACTCAAGATAGATAATTACTCAAATGTGCTTCAGGGGCTTCGAAATCTTGAATATCAACTACATTAGTAAACTTGATGTGTTTTCGGTTTTCTTTCAATAGTGTTATGTTATGTACTCAAATGTTTATGCGGGTGCATGTATCAGTCGTGCAAGAGTTGGTGCTCCAAAACTCAAAATCCCTATTATATTCATGGTATTGACATTTATATCCATGTAAAATTAAAAATCCAACTACTTAAAAAGATCTTTGATGTTCAGTCTCTCCTTGGTTTGAGTTGTAGTGTTTTATAAGAAATCTTCATTTTTCAAGGTTGAGATGATCAACCTCTTTGCTTTCTGATCCTTTAGTGACCCTTCGTTTTCAAAGGACAACGGACGACCATATTCATCCGTAAGGGTCCTCGCCGCTTTTGGATTCATGCATTCCTTGACATCCGCAGCGGAGAGGAGTTTCCACACATACTTCTCCCATTCATCATATTGCATCATGCTTAATCACTCCACATCAATCATGCCTATTTGGTGAATGAATATCAATTTAAAATATTTGGGGCTGAAACGCAATTCATGTCATAATTCTCATGTGAAGTTCTAGACATGGATCCTAATCAAGATCACTCTGCACAACATGTCTATCCTAGTACGCAACTCATTAATTGAAAACAGGGCTCTGCCCCCAACATGTAATATCCAGCTAGCTTGACATAGTCAAGACGCAATTCTAACATGCATTCATATAAATATCAAAATAATTTCAATTCAGTCCACAAAATGATTTAGTCCCATAACCATGCATATTCCGAGATCCATAACCATAACCATAACTAGGCATCATGTTTGATTAAAACGTTAGCGTTGTGTAGGTAATTTAAAAGTTTAAAAAAAATTGGATTCAAAATATGATCGACCTAATTTTCAGTTGACCCAAACCCGGTCCGGTTTGGTCAACCCGGTCTGATTGACCCGGTCCGACCGGTCCTGTCTGGTTTAGGTAATTTGGTTCGGTTTTATCGAACGGTCGGGTTGGGTTTAACCCGACTCATTAGTCCACATGGTCCGACCCGACCCGATCTGGGTTGGACCGATTGAGAAAACCCGAGTAGGTTGAACCGACCGAGTTGTGCAATTGGATCCGGCCCAGTAACCCATAGAGTTCGGCCGAATTGTGACTTGTTGACTAAGTAAGGTTTTAAAGTCCACTAAAAACGTAACTTAGCCACCAAGTAACAATAATTATAATAGATATAATTTTCAAATATATTGCACAATATATGTGTATATATATTTCGGCAATACTCATTAAATATATACATATATATATATATTTACTAATTTGATTAGATTCTATATTAAGGATATAAATCTTTCATCAATATATTTTCTCAATCTTTAGGCAATAAATTAATCCCAAATATATCTATATTCCTAAAAACATGGGAAGAATATATCGATAATTAATGTCAAAATTTTACGTTGACTAAACCGTCGTTGACCACCTCCATGCCACCGCCGGCAACCACCCACCGCTCGGCCGGCGGCGGAAACAATATTTTTTTTATAACACCACGGCTTCGCCGTGGCTGGCCATAGACAAGTTGTGGCTCACGTCGTGACTTGGCATAGGCCAGCCGCGGCTATGTCGCGGCCCTAAAGTTTGGTGGGGCAATTTACGGTCAAATTTTACCTCGATTAAAAAAATTTCAAACTTCGATTTTGACAAAAATAAATATGTTTTCATTAATATTTATGAACATTGTTTTAGCAAAATCATGAACACCCAACGCATGCTCTGATACCACTGAATGATTTAGGGAATATAACTACGGAATAAAACATGTATACATGCCAGGTAAACTAATTACGCAGCGAATAAGAAGCACATACCATTTTATCTTTCCGTAGCCCAAGATCGCCACGATGGAGTTCGCGATCTGGTGGACGGTGTCATGCGGGAACCCTTTGTTGGAGAGCAGTCCGTAGGCAATGATATCCACAGCAAAGCATCTTTAATACGGTGATAGGATGGATTTATGGAGTGAATTGTTTACACAATTTCGGCCCCTCCTTGTGAGGGACAACTTCGACCAAACCACTAGGAAGTGGGGATAGGGATTTCTTGTCTAGTCAACTAAAATGGAGAAAGTGATTAACCTCAAGAAATTCCTTAACACCTCCTATTTATAAGAGGAGGTGAGTAAAACTCACATAGGGAATTTGCCCTATTTCAGCCGAACCATAGAGAAATTGGGCTTGGCCCATTTTGGGCCAATTATGGCTCATAGGGATTTTGGCCTGACCCAAAATCCCTTATGTACCTACTTCCAGTTATACTTATTCTGTTGGACTTATATTAATGGGCTCTCAATTACAGCGATCCATATACACCAAATTCCAACACCATGTACAGTGGCTCCAGTGGCTTGGCTGTGGCCGCCACGGCTAGCCACGTCAAAGCCAGGGCTCAAGGCGTGGCTTGGTTTAGGCTAGCCGCGGCCCTCATGGTTTGGTGGGCAATTTTTCTAGATCAAAATTTATCTCGATTAAAAAATTCAAAGTCATATTTCGATAAATAAAAAAAAAATCATGTTTTTTATTAGGGTCAGGTCTTTTGGTCCATGATATTTGACAACTTTTGGGTTTTGGTCAATGATGTTTTTTTTAACCTAGTTTTGGTACCATATGTTTGCAGATTTTTTCTAGTTTTGGTCTAACCGTTACATTCCGTCCATTTTTTGACATGTACAAGTCACGTGATCCACCCTAAACTTTCAATTTTGTTCAATTTAGTCCATCTAATACTTTCCTAACCTTTTTTTGGTTCAATTTAGTCCCGAAGTTTCAAAAATTCAATTGGACCTATTGTCCAATTGGGGTCAATTTTGAAACTTCGGGACTAAATTGAACAAAAAAAAAGGTTAAGAAAGTATTAGAGGGACTAATTTTAAAGTTTAGAGTGGTTCACGTGACTTGAACATGTCAAAAAATGGACGGAATGTAATGGTTAGACCAAAACTAGAAAAAATCTGCAAACATATGGTACCAAAACTAGGTAAAAAAACATCATTGACCAAAACCCAAAAGTTGTCAAACATCATGGACCAAAAGACCTGTTAACCCTTTTTATTAAAATCATGAACATCCTATGCTCTGATACCACTGTTGGTTTTAGGGATAATTAATATGGATCAAAACTAGATACATTCTAGGTAACTAATACGCAGTGGAAATCGTACACATACCTATATTTCAATATGTAGCCCAAGATGTCAACAGGATTTTACGGAATGTCGGACGGTGTCCTTCGTTTAACTCTTGTTAAGGAGGCAATCCAAAGGAAATGGTCTCCACAACAAGGCCTCTTTCAATCTGGTTGCTGAATGGATCTTTGGGTTGAATTACTTGAAGTAATTCGGCACCTACTCTTGGTGTATGTGCGTTCGGCCGAACCTCCTTATATTTAAGGAGAGGAGATTTCTTTGTGACTACTAAAAGGGAGGGAAAGGCCAACCCCAAGAAATCCCTAACACCTCATATTTATAAGAGGAGGTTAGCAAAACCATTGGTGGGTATTTTTCTATTTCGGCCGCACCTATATGCTCAATTGGGTCGGCCGCGTATGGCCCATGGGAATTTTGGCTTGACCTGAAATCTCATATGTGTCATACCCCAATTGTGCTTAGAATGTTTGGATTATATTAATAGGCTCCTATTACAGCGGTCAATTTACTTTAAATGCTAACAATGGTGTTGCATAAATTCGGTGGGGAATACGTTTCGTATTAAAATAATGATGTTTTCCGCTCGACTTCGTCAAATCGGTCAGAGAAGCGTCTTAGATTATCTGACCGTGAATAGGGAGTCAGGTACCTATGGATCTTCTTATTTTGTACCAACTGCTTGCTAACCGATCAATTCGGTCGGAGAGCTCAGTTAGAAAAAGGTCAGGGCCATTTTTTTTTTGCCAAATAAGACGTAATCCGGTGGGAAAACGGCAGTACATTCCCGACCAACGGGTCAGTCAGTATTTTAGCGATCAGTAAACAACTCTTTTCTTGTAGTGTTAAGAACCTAAAATGATCTCAAGTATACGTTGATTTGCTGCGATTAGATGTTTTAGATTTTTTCCGTTGTGGTAGGCTGTCCGAATTATCATATTCGATGACTTTCAATTTTTCCGTCCACGTGATAGGTTTTTGTTGCGATTGGTTGTTTTGCTTATCATATTCGTTACAGTTGGTTGTCTGACGTATATGTTTTGTTGCCAAAAATATATCATGCAAATGACACATGTGATTTCGTTCGGTCAATTTAACGTTGATTTTGGACGAAAAAATGAAATGAAATGAATAATGATATATTAAAAATTCAATCACAATTAAAAAAAACATAGACACCTAATCGAAATATGACGTATACTAGAGACTGTTTTTAGATTTTTTTTAACCTTTATTTTTTAGGGAAAAAAAGTTCAGACCTAACTAATCTAAAAAATAATAATTTTATTACTATAGAGATTCTTTCAAGAACCCGTTCTCAAAATATTGGATCTGGTTGTATCATTCAAGCGCCTTTCAGACGGATCAAAAAAATGTTTAAGACATTTGTAAGAAAGTTTGATTAATATTTTCATATTTTTCCTCAAATTAAGCGGTCAGCCTCAGACTAACTATTCCTTGACTTCAACTGTTAACCTATTGAATCACATGATAGTGTAGTACTATCTATATATATATGAACCTCTAGATGATACGTTTTTCCTGTATATATACTTTTCTAATTAATATTAATTAATTAATTATACATCCCTACGTGCAGCTGAATCTTTAAACAATATGATTTATGAAAAAGGAGAGTAGAAAATGATGGACGAAGCCCACAAAAAAGTTCCCTAATGGTATGGTTTAGGATTTTACTTAATAGCTCATCAAGCTCCAAAAGCCTGTTTGGTGAAGTTCTATTTATTAAAATTTAGCCATCTATCAAAAAGTTGAGGTCATCATACTTTGGCTTCTTTATGGAGATCCCACTTCATTAATTTAAAATATTTATTACCATCTCCCACTATATATATATATATATATATATATATATATATATATATATATATATATATATAGCAGTAGTTGTATTTTTTAAATTAAGATAGAGCCAGCAAAAAAAATTATCATAATATTTAACAGATATTCAGTACCCAGAAGTAGGGTTTCAACGAGCTGAGTTCAACCCAGTATCTAGTAAGCTTTATTAGACTCGAACCGACACATTTTATTCGAGCTCGAAATCGACCGGGTCTCAATTTTTCAATCTTGAGCTTGACTCGATTTAGTCACTATGTATAAGTTAATGCATTATTTTATGAGAGGCTTAGCTAATACATAAATTATTATAGAAATGAGTATTAGCTAATACATATATTAGTTAATACTAATACTAAAGCAAAACAAACAAAGTATTATCTAAGACATGTATTAGTATATCCTAATATATGCAATCAACACATGCCCAAAAGGTTTAGATAATAATATTATTGGCTTATATTTTACGTGAAAATTGATTTTTTAAATTAATATATTGTAAGAATATATACAATTTATTTTTGACTAATTTATTATAATATTATAGGTAAATTATAAATATAAGATATTATATGTTATTTGGAAGATCACCACTTCTACTTTCACATGAAAAAAAATTATTTCTAAATCAGAGTACCGTAGAAAAATTTATGGCACTTTGATTATTTTATAAACTAGAATAAATAAATTATAGTAAATTTTGAATAAAAATTATAAAAAGTAAAATAATTAAATATTATTTTAAGGGCGTAAATTTTTTCGTTAATAAAATAATCAAAGTGCCATAAATTTTAAATATTTTTTAAACATTCGAAATACCAGCAGTGGTGATTTATTGGTTACGAGCGATTTTCCCTTATGGTTTGGTTCCAAAGTTCCAGGATTGAAACCCTTCAGAGGCGTCACCTCGCTGTGACTAGTTTAAAAAACAGTTCCAACATGGTCATCATACCTCTTCAGGCATATGAGGAGACGAGTAAAATAGGCTTAACGAGCAGACCTCTTGGCCATAATAGACTGCTGGTAGGGCTACGTTGATGGAGTCAGTGCATGCGATGATTTTTCAGTAAGTTTGGTAGGGAGAAAAACTCCGAGGCCATGAGTAGGAGAGTCCAAACATTATGTAGCAAAATTGGTCTAGGGTCACTGTTGGCATTTAGTGTATATGAGCCGCAGTAATAAGAGCCCATTAATATAAGCCCAAAAGAATAAGCAGAATTGAGGTTATGCACATAAGAGATTTTGTGTTAGGCCAAAATCCCTATGAGCCACAATTTTCCCAAAAGGGATTAAGTACATTTTCATACCACTTCTTTGCACAGAATCCACTTTTGGTACCACTTCTATTTTTTTGTATATTTTTTGTTCCAATGTTTTCAACTTTGTATCCTTTTGGTACCACCGTTAACTTTCCGTCCAAATTGGCCGTTAAGTGGCATGTGCCATGCACGTGACCGCCCTAAACTTTTGAATTTGTTTCAATTTAGTCCATCTAATGCAACCCTAATTTTTAATTTGTTCAATTTAGCCCTAAAATTTCCAAATCGAACCCTTGACCCAAATTGACCTAGCCCCAATTGGGTTCAATTGGGGCTAGGTCCAATTGACCCAGCCGGACCTAGCCTAGGGCTAGGTCCGACCCTGGGCCGGGGTCGCCTGGGTCCGGCGAACCCAACCTAGGGTCGGACCTGGTCAGGCGACCCTGGCCCAGGGTCGGACCTAGCCCTAGGCTAGGTCCGGCTATGCCAATTGGGACCTAGCCCCAATTGGGTTCAATTGGGGCTAGGTCCCAATTGACCCAGCCAGACCTAGCCTAGGGCTAGGTCCGACCCTGGGCCAGGGTCGCCGGACCCAGGCGAACCCGACCCAGGGTCGGACCTAGCCCTAGGCTAGGTCCGGCTGGGTCAATTGGACCTAGCCCCAATTGAACCCAATTGGGGCTAGGTCCCAATTGTCCTAGACGGACCTAGCCCTAGGCTAGGTCAATTTGGGTCAAGGGTTCGATTTGGAAATTTTAGGGCTAAATTGAAAAAATTAAAAGTTAGGGATGCATTAGATGGACTAAATTGAAACAAAATCAAAAGTTTAGGGCGGTCACGTGCATGGCACATGCCACTTAACGGCCAATTTGGACGGAAAGTTAACGGTGGTACCAAAAGGATACAAAGTTGAAAACATTGGTACCAAAAGTATACAAAAAAATAGAAGTGGTACCAAAAGTGGATTCTGTGCAAAGAAGTGGTATGAAAAGGTACTTAATCCCTTCCCAAAATGGGCCAAGCCCAATTCTCCTATAGTTCAACTGAAATAGGGTAAGGCCCTAGGTGAGCTTTGTTCACCTCCTCTTATAAATAGGAGGTGTTAGGGAATTAACTGGAGTTAATCACTTTCTCCCTTTTAGTTGACTGGACAAGAAATCTCTCTCCCTATTTTCCTAGAGGTTCGGCCGAACCATCCTTCACCAAAGGAGGTGTCGAAATTGTGTCAACAATTTACCCCGGAGATCCATCCCCTCACCGTATTGAAGAGGCTTTGCTGTGGAGACCATTTCCTGCTGATTTCTCTTCAATAAAGGGTTCCCGCAGGACACCATCTAGCAAATCGCGAACTCCATCGTGAAGATCTTGGGCTACGGAAAGCTAAACTGGTATGTGCTCCTTATTCCGCTGCGTAATTAGTTTACTTGCCATGTACACTCGTTTATTCCGTAGTTATATCCCCTAAAACCCTCAGTGGTATCAGACCATGTGTAGGGTGTTCATGATTTTGCTAAAATTGTGTTCATGAATATTAATAAAAACGTGATTTTTGTCAAAATCGAAGATTGGATTTTTAATCGAAGTAAAATTCGACCGTAAAATTTCCCAGCGAACATTAGGGTCACGGTTTGACCATGGCCAGCCGTGGCGTTATAATATTAATAATAAATTGTTTTTCTACCGCCGGCGTTGGTGCTAGTGGTGGCCTGCGGCGGCGGCCCTAGGGTTTAGTCAACGTAAAATCTTGACATTAATTACCTATATACTTTCCTAAATATTGAGAAAATATATTATTGATAGATTTATATCCCTAATATAGAATCTAGACAATTTTGTATATATATATATTTACTTGATATGGCCGAAATATATATATATATTTTGGAATATATTTGGAAATTATATCTATTATAATTATTTTTACTTGGTGGCTAAGTTAAGTTTTTGGTGGATTTTAAAACCCTACTTAGCCAATAAGTCACAAATTCTGCCGGACCCTATGGGTTCATGAGTCGGATCCAACTGCACAACCGGATCGGGTCGACCTACTCGGGTTTTCTCAATCAGTCCTACCCAGATCGGGTCGGGCCAGGTGGGCTAATGGGTCAGGTTGATCCCAACCCGATTCAATAAAACCGAACTGAATTACCTAAGCCGTACCGGTCGGACCAGGTTGACCGAACCGGACCGGGTTCGGGTCAACTGAAATTAAGTCGGTCAAATTTTAAATCCAAATATTTTTTACCTTTAAAATTAAATACACAGCACGAATTGGTTTGATATTTTAACATGTTAATCAAACCTGATGCCTAGTTATGGGGATGGATCTCGGAAAATGCATGATTATGGGAGTAAATGATTTTGTGGGCTAAATTGCAATTATTTAATTTGAAATGAATGCATGTTAGAATTCCGTCTTAACTATGTCAAGCTAGCTGGATATGTTGGGGGCGGAGCCCTGTTTTTTCAATTAATGAGTTGCGTACTATGATAGACATGTTGTGATGTGTGATCTTGATTAAGATCCATGTCTAGAAGCTTGCATGACTTTTATGACATGAATTTCATTTCAGCCCCAAATATTTAAATTGAAATCCAGTCGCCAAATATGCATGATTGATGTGAAGTGATAGCGCATGATACATATGAATGATAGTTTCAGGATGTGATCGAATGCGATAATTTACTTGTGTAGTAGAATTATGTGTGCTTGAATGAGTTCAGATGCTGTTTCAATTGCTGGAAAGCGTCCTCACACCTTGGTGTCCACTCGATTTTTTTTTGGCACGCAATACCTCGAAGAAAGGGAGTGCTCTATCGCCAATCTTTGGCAAAAATCTGTTCAGTGCTGCCAATCTTCAATTGAGCTGTTGTACCTCTTTGTGTTTTATAGGGGATTTCATCTCCTCTATTGCTTGCAGTTTCTCTTGATTCACCTCAATTCCTCTCTGACTCACCATGAACCCCAAGATTTTTCCTGATTGTACACCAAAATCACATTTTTTCGGATTCAAGCGGACTTGGTACTTACGCATTTTTTCGAAAGTTATGCGTAGGTCTTCAACGTGATCGTTCTTCTAGATTTTATGATCATATCGTCTACGTATTCTTCCATCATCTTTCCTATCATATCTCCGAAGAGCTTGTTCACCATGTGTTGGTAAGTAGCTCCTGCATTTATGAGTCCGAATGGGATGACTCTGTAATGGTAGACGTCACTATCAGCATAAAATGCTGTGTGTGGGGCATCCTCTGCAGACATTTTGATCTGGTTGTACCCCGAATATGCATCCATGAAACTCATCAACTCATGAACTAATGTTGTGTCGACCAACTGATCTATTCTGGGTAGAGGATACGAGTCTTTTGGGCATGCCCTTGTTAAGATCTCGGTAACCGATGCACATTATCCAGTTTCCGCTTGCCTTTCTTACCAATACTGGGTTTGCGACCCATGTTTGGAATCTGATTTCCTTGATGAAGTTTGCCTTTAGCAACTTTTCCACCTCTTCTTGGATGGCAATCTTTTTACTACCACCCATTGTTCTTATTTTCTGTGTTATTGGACGCTTTGCTGGGTCTATGTTAAGCTTATGGGATATTACTTCTTCTTCTATTCCCGGCATGTCACTTGGTGACCATGCGAACAACTCTTTGTATTCTCTCAAAAGTGATGTTATTAGTGCCTCTTCTTTCTCTGTTATTGAGACCCCAACTTTCACCTTCCTTCTAGGTTCTTCAATTAGCACTTCTTTCAGATCCTCCATTGGCGCGGGTCTACCATGCTCTTCTCTTGGGTCCTCGTCTATTGAAAGGAGTTCCTTTTAAACTTTGGTTTTTTTCATGAGTGTTATTCTTCCGCATTTCCGAGCGACCTTCTGGTTACCCTTTACTTCACCAATTCCTACACTTGTAGGGAACTTCAATTTTTGGTGGAGTGTTGATGGTAGATACCCCACTTGTTGATTGTTGTTACACCGAGGATTCCATTGTATTCATCCATGGTATCTACAACTAGAAAAGGGACGTCAATCTTCAATTATTTCTGACCTGTCCCTAGTGTTACAGGCAGTATTATTGTTTCGATCGGGTAACTTGGTTCTCCTGAGAATCCTTTGGGAGGAGAGTATACTGGTTTTATGCCACTTGGTCGTACACCTAGGATGTCGATCACTTTTTTGTTCAAGATGCTAGCTGAGCTTCCTCCATCCACCAGGATTCGACCAATGTCCCTATTAGTGATTCTCATTATTATGACTAGTGCATCACAGTGTGGGTGTGTTACGTGTTCCATATCCTGTCTTGAGAATCTGATTGTTTCTTCTTTTTATCTGTTATTTGCCTTTGATCTTGATTGTCTTATCTTCCAGTTCAATCATGTATGCTTCCCTTGCATTTGCCGACTCTCCGCCTGATCCAAATCCCCCATGTATGACATATGTGCTTGCCATCTGCTTTGTGATAGTTAGGCTTGTTTGTTCAAAATCCACGGACGGCGCCAAGTGTTAAGTTCTGCGTATCTAGTTGACAGGTCGTCGATCCGAATAGCCAAATCAGGGGTAAAAATCCTTTCCTTTGCGACCCGACGGTTCCTCCTTTGCAATATGTTTCCTCGTATCTTCTCCGTAATCCTTCTTCCCGCAGACCTGCACGAGGGGTAAGCCGGGGGTGGTACCGGAGAACCCTCTCTGATGCTTAAATGAGAACAACGTATAAAGAGAGAAAGTAGAGAGAAGGGAGAGCTCAAATCATGCAAGTGAAAATAACTTATTAATGAACAGGGATGAGGTTCTATTTATAGGTTCAGAAGGGATTAATGCGGTTAATGACACCGTTAACCCTTAAACGAGCACAGTTAACAAGTAATAGAGGGATTAAACCCTTAATAAGCATGGAGAAGGTTCGTGATATTTTCTAAGTGTGGGACATGCAAAGTGATGGTCGGATCGTCAAGAGGGACGATTTGAAAGACAATGTTCCAGACGTCGCGCACACCCCTTGGACGGGAATATCGCGTGTCGGAAGGACATCGGGACCTTCGGGGTCGGTCGGGAAGTCTGACCCCGGAGGTTTGAGGTCGGACCCGGCGAAGTGTCTGTTAGATTACGGGGAGTAATCACTACGGATACTATAAACAAGGTACATGCTAGTAATATCAATTACACAGCGGATGTTTCACACATACCTTTAAGATGATCCGTAGACCCAAGATCTTCTCGATAGGGAGTTCACGATCCTCCGGTCGGGACCCGTAGAGGTTCTTGTTAGAGAAGCCCTACGTGGTGCAGCTCCACAGCAAAGCCTCTGGTCGATTCTTGGCACAGGGACATGTCTCTAGAGAGTTTGCTCGAAAGCAATTTGGCACACATTCGGTGAGGTAAGGGGTTCGCCCGAACTAGGAGTTATGGGAGGAGGGTTTTTCTCTCTAAAACTCTCTTGTGAGGGAATTATAATCAACCCTAAAATATTCCCTAACACCTCTTATTTATAGGAGGAGTAAAGTGGACGAAAGTCCACTTTACCCTCACTATAAGTTTTGGTCGGCCATTAGTATAGGGAGGCCCAATTTTGGGCCTCACATGTCAATTGGGATTTGGGTCTAGCCCAATTACCCTAATGTGACATTTACCTAAGTTCATTAGGTAAACTATACATATTATGGGCTACCAATTACGGCGCCCATCACCATATGCTTACAGCTCCCACTCGACGGAATGGGAGGGTGTCTGTTAATGTATTGTTGTCCAAATCCGCATCAACATTTCTCCCATTTGATCTACTCCGTGCTTCCAAATAGTTCATATGGGGTTATCTGTGCGACCGGCGAATACGACGGGCATCGTGCTACTCATCTATTAGGAGTGTTGTAGCGCCCACGGAAAGTTGATTCCCTTTTCTCTAATCAACCTGTTATGAACAACATTTATATATATTGTACCGCTCTGTATCCTAGGTCAACTGATAATTCTCCATTTGCCTAGTTTCCACATAGGAACACTTCTCCAAGGCATCCGTAAAAGTATTCACACCCTTCAACTAATATCCGGCTGGCCACCTAGTGAATACAAGAATCGGTGAAATACAGGTGAACTTGACCATCCCCATCGCTCATATCCTTAGTCAAACCTAACCGGTTTCCAAAGAAGTGGTCACTGGGCCTTTTTGTTCAGCACTACGCTCGTACGCCGGGAAGCGAGCATTGAGCCTGACCTTAGGTACGAGTTCTGAATCCATGAGGATACTTCGGGTGCCTCTTCATAAGGCTCCCGGGATCAATCACTTGCTCGGATGAAGAAGTTTGCGCCCGCCAGAATCACGAGGATTCCTTCCTAGCACAACTGAGCGGTGACCCCGTGGTCGAACATGGCACGAGTATGAAGCACGCGTTGATAGCAAACCTGAACATTTTGGGTCAACAGGAATGGGACATGTCAATCATGCTATCACAGATTTTCATCCAGCCCAGAATGTGGATTTATGACGAACGAAGTTCATCACGGCGATCTGCATAACGAGAATCACGTCGAGTTACTTCGACTATATATAATCATTCTGCTCAATCAGGTTTATCCCCCTGATTCTTAGCCAGCCTTGCATAGTGGAGGCCTCCTTCCACCGCAAGATGATCGTACATGTGTGACTAGGTAAGGCCCACATTCAACATAGTTTTGGCAGAGGATTGCGTCCTCCTACGACTCATTTTATAGACCGTAAATTTGATGTAATCAAAACATTATGACGTCGATTGATCATAAACTCAGTTGCAATTCATTCTCTTACAAAATGTAACTTTCTAATATCAAAATGTTATCACAGATACATGCCATTTCTAAACCATACATAATCCAAGTAGTTTTTCATGCTTTTTGAATATCTCCCTGCATAGTGGCTTAGTCAATGGGTCCGCAATCATATTATCAGTGGACAAGTATTCCATAGTGATTATATTGTCTTCTACCATCGATTTAGCATAGAAATATTTTCCATCAATGTGTTTGGTTCTACTATGTTACTTCAGATTCTTAACTGCCGCAATTGCTGCCTGACTGTCGGAGAACACCTATACAGGTTTACTTCCGACGTTACCACCAAGCAACGCAGTAAGAATCCTTTTCAGCCAGACTGCTTCATGTGCATTCTTAGAGAGAGCAACGAATTCTGATTCCATTATCAACAACGCGACACAGGTTTCCTTCTTGCTCGTCCATGAAATGGCAGCATTAGCAAGGAGAAATACTCCTCCTGTGGTGGACTTACGATCATCCGGATCTCCACCATGGTCGGTGTCACTGTAACCGGTCAATTCTAACTTCCCACCCTCATAGCACAGAGCATAGTCGGCAGTACCTTTCAGATAACGAATTATTCGTTTTACAGCCTTTAAATGTTGATAGCCAGGATCTGACTGGAAGCGTGCTACTAGGCCCACAGTGTAAGAGATATCCGGACGGGTACATTGCATGGCGTACATCAAACTACCAACCATGCTTAAATATTCTGCACCCTTCATCTATTTACCAAACAGGTTCTTAGGGCCGTCACGTTTAAACAGTGCGCACCCAAATACCACCGGCGTATCCACGGGTTTGGCATCCTGTAATCTGAACCTTTTCAACAACTTGTTGATATAGGCTTCCTGAGATAGACACAATTTCCCGGTAGCCCGATCTCTAGAAATTTTAATGCCCAAGATATACGTGGCCTCTCCCATGTCTTTCATCTCAAATACAGATGCTAACCAGGACTTTGACTTGTTCATGAAACTCATGTCGTTTGCAGCAATGAGTATGTCGTTCACGTATAAGGTTAAGATGACATACTTAGACCCGGAGGTCTTATAATACACGCACGGATCCTCGTGAAGATTCACGAATCTGTTTCCTACGATTTCCTCGTGGAATCTGCAGTACCATTGCCGAGACGACTGTTTAAGACTGTATATGGACCTTTGGAGTTTACAAACTTTATGTTTGTTACCAGGAGTAATGAAACCCTCCGGTTACTCCATGTAGATCTCTTCCTTCCAGGTTTCCGTGGCGGGTTGCGGTCTCAACATTTATTTGGTGCAGCTCTAGATCGAGACTTGCGACCAGGACAATAAATGGCCCTAACCGTGGTTTTACACACAGTCAGTGAGTTTCTCTTATCAAAGTCCACTACGTGAATTGGGTTAGTCCTTTCGCAGTAAGTCAGGTTGTTCGACTTTTTCCATCAGGGGTGAACCTTCTTTTAGGGCTCACCTTATCCTTATGCCCCTGTTGTTAGCAGGTAAATCAACTAAAGACTATAATGGCTTTCATTTAGGCGATCTCTCTCATTTATTATTTCTTTCCATTTCTCCATTTGAGGTCTTTCCAGTGCTTGCCAACAGTTTGAGCGGGGTTTTCACTTTGCTCAATGGGATACTTGCCTTTGACTCTCGTCTAGGCATTATGAGTCCAACTTATTAGTCTGGTCTTTTCTCCCACTCGGAATAACACTTCTTATCGTAGCATCATTTCTATTGGGAATAACCTCCCACTCGGAACAATGCTTCTTATCAGAGCATCGTCTCTGTTGGGAACAACAGCAGTGCTAGAACCTTGACCTATAACTTTCCTATTACAACATCTTGGTCTCGGGGTTTTACTTCCGAGATGCATTCCTTGATCACTAGGATCTGGAACCAAGTATGGTTGGATCACTCCCACTGGGAACAATGGGTAATATAGGAAGTTGTGTCATTCCTGGTTCATCAATTTTGACCATCAAGTTCGACTTGATTCGTCCCAACAGCAACAGTGATTACTTGTGGTAGGGTTTATTCCTCCCACTGGATTTACTATGAAAATGTCACCATTCTCATTCACGTGAGTTGTTGGTTCAAATCTCTCCCACTCGAATTAAGTGGGACCTGATTGTCATCGTTATTCTGCTACGTTTTGATCATGACTATGTTGATTGAAACTGTTCATGCATTTGGAAAATTGGCCCTCTTAGTGATGTAATGTCTCATGTTCGACCACGGTACCATTTAACAATCCAAGTTGTAAACAAGTATTTTCTAAGAGTAACTAACGTACTCTTATCCTCAATACGTGTTTTGTTGCGCAAACTAATGTCGCATAGTGATACAATTTAACTCATTATCACCCATCAGCTATAATGGCGTCGTACCTTGCCGATATTAATTGAAACATAGTTTTTACATTAATGTGAATCATCTTTCATCATCCCATAGGGAACTTTTGATAGAACGACTCCAATATTATGTATGTATAAACTGTGTCTCTTGAAGTGTGTCATTTGATTTGAATGCCTAGCCGGACATATCGTTCAAGGCTTCTGGAAGGAAAATCATTTAACTGACTTGATCCTTCTTCGTTTGCCGACTTATCTCAGAGATTTTATCCATCTCCCAACTGAGCATCTTAGGTATTCACCTTATGTGTCAGTTGATACTTTTACAAGGTCGTTGTAGCTTACGTAGCTTACTTTGTACCGATGTAAATGTTATCAGTAAGTTATATTTCCGAAAGAGTGCAAACGAAAATTCAGCACGTCATCATATAAATAATTCAATATTAAACTCATGTAATGAAACGATGTGTTCCGTCTATCGAGGTCCACTTGCGCGTTGCGCAATCTACTCTGGGGTTAAACCATTGGTTAAGTTTCATTTCTGAATTTAATTCAATTTAATCAGTTTTAATGGTTTCAAACATGATTATCATTACAGTTTATTTCATTCAATTGAGTGATAATAATAAAATAAGATTTATAATCGGTTCGTTCTTGGAATTATGCAATCATTGTTTTTGAAAAGGCGCTTTGATTTAACTCAAATAGATGTATGGAGTTGTTTGATTCGGCTATATACAATAGCTATATTGATTCTGTACTATAACCCTTTCGGATCGATCTCGTTTCTAGCCGAGTCGATTAATCTTGATGAGCAGAACACATTCTGAATTGAATGGTAACTACTTTATTCAAAAATTCCGAAACAATAATAATCACCAAAATTCAAACAAAAAATTCCGATTAGCAAGAAAAATAATTACGATGGCAAAATATTCTAGATCATCCACGAAGCTTTAAGAGACAAAGGCTGAAGCACTAGGAGGAGATAAACGAGACATATATATTGTACTTTTATCACTGGCGTTCATCACACCGGATTATCGTTTGAGGACCAAAATGATGATCCTGTTTCCTCTGCATCTTCCCTTGATCTCATGTGGTGAAGCGCAGAAGGACCCTTTGGTTGTTTGCTTTCAATAAACAGGTTCGTGATAAACTTAATTGCTTTAATCAAGTAATCAAGCTCGTCGTCGTCGGCCAACCATGATAGAGGGTACTTCTGCGCAATACTGAGTATCTTTCTCGAATTTGATCTCTCGTTCGTAAGAGCTGATGTGGGTTTTACACCTACATCTTGGGAAATGAGGGCGACATACTCGAATAGCACTTTTCTGGCTTCGGCTGCCTTTCCTCCACCGAAGCGAAGTTTAATGGCACACCAAAGTTGAAGAGCACTAAGGTTGAGTTTAAAGTCCTCTGCAACCTCTCTTTCTAGGGTTGCCAGTATCACCTTGTAAGCTCTCCGATCCATAAAGCTCCTTAACTTATTTGGGTAAGCAAGGACGCCTTGTTCATTCACCAATGTCCTTCCCTTATTCACATAAATACACTTGTGTATATTTTCAGCGAAAATGAGTTTTCTCACATATCCACTCCATGCATCATAATCCTCGCCATCCATATTGCAAGGCTTGTAGAAGCGAACTGATCCAGCCATGAAAACTAACACTTTATGATCAAGCAAAATCAGGGAGACAATAACATTTTGAGAAAGAATTGCATACATCAAATATCTATTAATATAGAATCTGACAAATAGTGATTCCTCGGTCATCTAAACCAACCGACCACCGGTAAACCAATGGAAGATGGCTGTGAAAGAGTTCATACTCTTGTCGTCTTCTATCCAATAGATCAGTGTGTTAAAAACGGTTTAAATCGAAAATTACCGGAACGTGAATTTTAAAATAAGCATACCCGATCTTGGCTTTCTCAAGACCCTTTTTGTTTTGGAAAAATCATTCTGATGAATTCACTCATGCATACACAATTCTACAACCCATGCAAATTATCATATGTTAGTAACATTCATCATTCATACCACATACATGCTTATGCGTCATGCGTCTAATGTTCCGAGGAACTCATGCTTGCATTTATAATTCTACTTTTAAATAAATTATCAAACGCAACTACATCCTTAACATTTTTGCATACGTGTCAAACATGTAACATCCACATCAATCATACATATTTGGTGACTGGTTTTCGGTTTTAAAATAATTTTAAACATTAGGGGCTGATTTGCAATCCATGCTTATATTCAATCACGCAAGCTTCTAGACATGAATCCTAGGCATTTTCAACCATCACAACATGTCTATTCTAGTGCGCATACCATATATTTAACCAGGGCTCCGCCCACAACATGTAATATCCAGCTAGCTTAACTCAGTCAAGACAACAGTTCTAATCATACATAAATATTGAATTATAAACAATTGCAGTTCAGCCCACTAATTTAACCAGTCCAAAAAACATGTATCTCTGAGATCCATCCCCGTAATCGAAACAAGGCATAAAGGTTAGCAACCCTATGAGCACCGTGTAGTCCATTTCGAGGTTCAAAAACATTCGGTTTAGAAAACATTGTTCGGTTCAGTCCATTTTGGTCTGGTTCGGTCCGGTTCAGAAAATCCGGTTAGGTCCGGTCCGGAATATCCGGTTCGTCCGGCCCGGCAAAAATCCGGTTCGGTTTTAAATTTAAAAACTGGTTCGGTCCGAACTGGTTCAATAAAATAGGGTCGGCTCGGTTCAACACTCAAAACCGGTTCGGTTAGATCCACTTAATTACCCCGGTCCGACTCGATCCAATAGGTCGAACCGATTGAGAGAATCCGGTTCGGTTTTATTTCGTCCCGGTTTAACATATTGGACCAGCCCAATAATTAAAATTTAAAAGGTTGGGCCGAAATGTTTACTTGTGGCCCAAGTAGGGTTTTAAATCCAAAAAAAATATTAAACTTAGCCACCAAGTAACATTAACTATTTAAAATAGTTTCCAATATTAAAATATATACATATATATTTCGGCACTAACAAACATATATATATTTATTGCTAATATTCTATCTTTCAGATTAAATCAATCAACAATATATATATATATATATATTAGCATGATATATATAATATATATTTTATTTATTGTCAATATCTTTAATAGGGAAATAAATAACTGACAATATATTTTCTCAATCTTTTAGGTAACTAAATCTATCAATAATATATTTAACCCTATTTAAATATTTACATATATTGATAGTTATATATATTTCTATATATTTTAATGTGAATCTATCATAATGTTCCTAATTATAGATATATTGTTACCCTAATTAAAAATTAAAATATGGTAAATAATATAATTTAAAAATCTGGCCGAATTTTATCCCTTGGTGACTAAGAAATTTAAAAATTTTACCTTGTAATTAACCTAGGGTTTCGGCACAAACACTAAAATTAGGAACAAGCGGTCAAATTTCAAGATCAAATTTTAATAAGATCTACAATCCAATGTTTGATTTTGATAAATTTTACATTTTTCTTGAAGATCATGAACATCAAATAAACCAAGAAAATCATGAAAATTTCGGACCACCATTATCATAAAAATTCGAAAATTTTAAAATTCCTTTAAAAAAAATTTCGGTCCGAAAAAAGAAATTAAAATTTTAAGAACACCAATTTATCAAAATCATGAACTCCTAACATAAGCTCTGATACCACTGTTAGACTACGGGGAGTAATCACTACAGATACTATAAACAAGGTACATGCTAGTTTTAGTTAATTTGTTATTTTATTAAATTTCAGTTAATTGGCCAAAATTTCCTGTTTCAATCCTTGCAGATCTTTTTTTTTTTTTTTGGTTTCCCGCGGGGTGATCCTAGGTGGGCCCCCATCAGGAGGGCAGCACTCGTAGCATGCTTGCTCCAACCTAGACTAATCCCCACTCGCACCGGGTCAGCCCGTAAGGGGTAAGGTGCTGGCCATGAATATTTTTCCATTCCCATTGTCACTAGCGGGGTTTGAACCCCTGACCTCTGGTTAAGGGTTTGAACCCTGACCTCTTGCAGATCTTTAAGTCTGAGCGGTGGTGACTACTGTTGTCGATGGTGGCGGACCCCTTCATGGCGGGTCCAATTATGGTGGCGCCTCCGATAATCCCTGTATACATGTTATATCTAAAGTAAATCTATATTTAGTACTCTATATTAGGGCTGAGCATGGGACGGATGAGCGGGCTTTTTCTAAAAAATGGCCCAAGCCCTAAAACTAGGGCCGCTTAATGGCTGTCCCGAGCCCTATCCCGAGCCCTAGCTAGTAAGAAAATGCCCTCCCTCCACGGGCCTACAGGGATTAGGGACAAATGGGACAAACCCAAATTCCCATCCAAGTTCAAAAAAAAAAAAATCATACTCAATTTATTTAAACCATAACCAAACACAGAACAACAACAAAGTTCACCACAAAGTTCACCATAAAACACCAAAATCACTCAAACATTTTGTCACTTGTAAGAACACCAAGTTCAACACATAACTTGGTTCTCCAAAATAGTTCACCAATGACTCCAAAACTAAGTTTTACCAAGACTCTAACACAAAGTCACCAACAATTCAGATATAACAAGTTATAAATACAAATCCAGATCAAATCGAACTTCAACCCGAGCCATCACTAAAGTTAACTTAACTAACTATAATTTATAGCTGATAAGTTAGCAAAAAGGGACGGGACGGGTCTTTTGGGACTTCGTAAAAAAGCCCTAGCCCAAGCCCGAGCCCGAGCCCTAGTTGAGAAGAAAAGTCCCGCCCATTAGGACTTGGGCACATTTTTGGGACGGGCTTTTTGGGACGGACTAGGGCGGGACGGGCGGGATTTTGAGCCTCTCGGGATATTTGCTCACCCCTACTCTATATTACAGATTTGAAGTCTATATGCAACAACCACTTAAAGCTAGCCCTTATCTCTGCTTTGGGCAACTAATCTACTCTCTTCTTTATGAATTTATCATACCAAAATCAATAGGTTTTAATTCTTGTTTTATGTTATTTTGTTAAATTTCAGTTTATTATGTTTCATTTATTGCATATCTTCAAGTCTGAGTCTGAGGTAAACGTTCTTGAAGTGGAAGATTCTCTTATTGAGATTTGCAACTGTCTGTATCATAAGAGACTGTACATATATGCAGGTTAATTCACTTCCTTTGAAATATATATTCTCAACATGAAATTGAGCTTTTTTTATTTTTTTTACACTAAGTCTCTAACCCAGTATTTTTTAAGAAATTTTACATCTTCAAAGAACACATTGGTTTGTCCCTTCCCTGAATTGTATCTTTGTGTTCATTAAAATTACATTTCCCATTCAAAAGTAACAAATAGATAAATTTTGGGATCATATTGCTTAAACTTTTTTACATTTTACTTGTTCATTCCAACTTCTTTGACGACTTTATTTGTTCTTTTGTTTGTTGATCTTTTTCTTTTTCTGAGAATCGATTTACAAAATGATTGGTCCATTTTTCTTAATACTCATATCGGTATTTATTTTAATATCTGTGATTCTCCATGTTTGGGTTGGAAATATAGTGTCCATAGAAAGACTAAGAAGTTCTAAGAGCGCTTCCAATAGCAAGTGCCTAGTGCCTCCACATCAGCAGCCACGTCACTGTCAACTCATCAAAGTGGCACTGCTACAGTATTTGCTACAGTAAATGGCACTGTAAAATTGGCACTCTCTCCAGTAGTGGAGGCCAAGTTCCACTTCTACATTGGGACCCACATAATTTCATAATTCAAATATAATTTTTGCATTATATATAAATTAGATATTCATATTTTTTTACAAATACGGACATGAATAAATAATGAAATTCATTGCGATAATTATACGTTACTTGACCAAGGTAAAATTACTATTAGGTGCAGTCCCCATGCGGCATGCAGAATGATTGATAAGTATAATTGTTGATATAATAACATTGATCAATCAAATTCATTGAATCTATTATTTCACCATAATCAGTGTATATCTATTATACGTTGATTGACATATCTTAATTCAACATCATCAACATATTCACGTTTATGTACATCCATGATCATATTAGTAAATCGATTATTGCATTAATCATGTGTTTTATATATGATTTCCAATATATGTAAATTAGAAATATATTATATATACATCATTCTAAAAGTATAATTTTTATAATAATTTATTGTAAAAGATATATTTCTTTCATATAATAAAATAATATAATATAATATAATACGTAAAATATATAAAAATATATGCATTAAAATAATATAATATTTTGTAGTAATTATTTTCCATATTTAATAATTTGAAATGTTATACTATTTCAAAATTTAGAATTAACGGTTATTCAACAGGTAACATATAAACAAATTAGATATGGAAATTTCGAAATTGATTCAAAGTTAAAAAATAGTAATTTTGGTTCGTATCGTTATTTATGTTACATAATATTCAAAATGACTGATTACGGCTCTTGTCTATCTGACTTAGCCCCGAATATATATACAATCAAAGAGATGAGCAACACAATCGAATAAAATAATATTAAAAAGTTGGCACCGACATGAACAATAACTTAGGAGTTCCTACTAGTAGGCACTGTCCCACTTCACTATTCACTCAGTAATGACAAAACAGTAATCCTAGTCACGCCTAGTGGCGCCTAGTCAGCGTCCAGTGGCAAAAATTGGCATTAGGCACTCCCATTTTGGAGCAAGGCACTCCTATTGAAAATGCAAGTGCATATTTAATCATTACCAGTAGGGACCAACAGTAAATGGCACTAGGCACTAAGTACTCTCTACAATAATAAATTTACAACACGGAACTAGGCACTAGACACTACTATTTACTACTAGTGCTCTAATCAATTAGTATCAGTTACCGCATAGCTTTTATAAAATGTCGATGATATTTATTTGCAATTTATTTAAGATCAATTATAAATACCAAGTTGACTATCTTTTCTTACTTCTGGTTTATGTGGTAATAAGCTTATTTAAACGCTTCTTTGATATTTATAGGAAATCAAGCAACCATAAAAAAAAAAAAAAGTTAAGAACACAATATGGGTTTGAATGTTTGCCTATGTTGCTAAAAGGGGTCTGAATTGAAAAAACGGATTATTAAGGGCTTGAATTTTGAGTTCTGTGTATAAGTGAGGTCTCCGTCTATTTTTTCTGTTAAAAGTGACGGAAAGTGGTCACATGCTTGGCATGTGACCGAAAATAATTTGAAAACCCGAAAATGCCTTTGACCAAAGTGTGTCCCTCACATGTTTGACCTAAAAAGACGAAAAATACCCTTTAAGCCACCACAGCTCTGGCGACCACCACCACCCGGCTCCGGCGACCACCACCCATCTCCGGCGACCACCACCCCAGCTCCGGCGACCCTAACCTCCCTCCGGCGACCCAAAAAAGCTCCGATCGGAGCTTTTTTGGGTCGCCAGATGGAGGTTTTGGTCGCCGGAGCTGGGGTGGTGGTCGCCGGAGCTGGAGTGGTGGTCGGTGGTCGTGGCCGTGGTGGCCTTAAGGGCATAATTAGTGTGCATGGGTATTTTAGACATTTCACATTTCATTAATTAAACTGATAAATTGTATAATAATTGCAAAAGGGTAATTATGTCATTTCACGTGGTTCCGTTACCTTTAACAGCAAATTTGGACGGAAACTCGATTATCAACAAAACTCAAAATTCAGGCTCTTAATAATACGTTTTTTTCAATTCAGACCCCTTTTGGCAACATGGGCAAACATTCAGACCCCTATTGTGTTCTTAACCCTAAAAAAAACAAGTATTTTTTGTTCTAATTACATGTCTCTGCATTTCTCTAGGTAAGCTATGTACTTTGTATATCACATAGAAGTCATTTTATCGGATTTTCATTGAAAAATAACTGGAGGATTTTGTTTTAAATGAACATTTCGTATTTTTTTTATGAATGATGCTTTTTAAGATTGAGAGTCAACTCATTTCTATCGTACAAAGTATCATATTTATTTTATATGAGGACTCAGTCAGTTGTAAGCTTGAGTAGCTTCTCTACTTGATTGTCTCTTTCATTAAACTCATATATCCAAATATTTTTACTATTTGCAATTTTTAAGAGATAAGTTATAACATGTACCAAAAGTAAGAACATGTTTTGCCTATACAAAGTTTGCAAACAACAGACAAGTCTCCCTACAAAAGTATGCAAATGCACACGAATCCAAATTACACATACTACATTGACCCTAAGTTTTCATGCTTAAGAAAAGGACTAAACACACAAAAAAAACTACAGATACAAACTGTTGGATCACGGGCGAAGCTCCGTTACGTTCTTGACGGAAAGCTTGAACTCCTGGGCTCCGCGTAATCCTGCAAAAGGGGATGACCTGGGTGGTGACCCAGAATCCCTCTCCGATGCCTAAATGAGTATGTGATCAATGAGGTGGTAAGCAGTATTCTAAGTTCGTATTAGGGAATGTGTTTTCTGAGGTAACTTCCTCCTTTATATAGGAGGAGAAGTTACTCAGTTACCTGTGACCGTGGCTGGCCGTTTTACCCATGATTCCGTATATCTCGTTCGGGATTCCGTATATCTCGCCCCACGCTCCGCGTATCTCGCCCATACTCCGCGTATCTTGGGCACGCCCTGCGTATCTCGGGGAGGTTATCTGTATCTTAACAGTCTCCCCACTACTCTATCTAGTAGGCGGGTTTCTCGGTCTTATCCTCTGATCACAAGTCCCAACTCCTGTCGGGGACTCCAGAGTTATCTTATTCTAGGCCACCACCCAGGACCCTTTGTCTCACGAGACAGGTCCAGCCTCCGCGGGGCTTTATTATCGGGGCCTTTACTAAGGCATATCGGGGCCTACTCAGAGGCTTATTGTCAGGAGCATTCAGCTCATGTATCGGGACTGCTAAAGTCGGGACCCTTCGTACTGGGTTTCTGGGCCTTCCAGGCCTTTCACGAGGCCCACTGGACCTACTCGCCGTCTATTGGCCGTTAACGGGGCTAACGATTACATCGGAACCCATCATTTGCCCCCAAGACATGGGGGACTTGCAGTCCGTCGTGTCTTCCAGTTCCAGACCTCCGGACCTCATCGTCAGAGGCTTTTATCTCCATACCTCCCGATATTTCCATCGGAGGCTTTTGTCTTCAGACCTCCCGATATCACCATCGGAGGCCTTTGCCTTGTGCACAATTCTCGAATGACAGAGCTTCTCACTCATGACTGCCTTAGGCCCATTGGACTCTATGGGCAGTTGCCAAATCCGAGGGGACTCCTCGGTTACTGCAGCATTAAATGCTGGGGATTATGAAACGACGCCCAAACCGGCGTGGCTGCTGCTTTCTGGATAGGTACTCATTACGTCATTAACGTCTCTTCCGTACCGTGCCTATAATCTCGGCGATCAAGATAGAGTCGTTTATTCTTCAACGGTCCAGATTGAATCCGTCCAGCTGTCCTTTTGCCTATAAAAGCCAAAACCCTGGCACTATTCACTTCTTCTTCACCGTTTCAATTTCTGGAAGTTCTGCCGTTTTCGAACCTGAAGCTTCTTCTCCAAGTTTCCTTTGCTTTTCAAGTGATCCAAGGCCTTCAGTCCTTCCGATTCTTCTTCAAGCAATCATCACCAATGTCTGGTAAGGTTTTCCTTCTCTGTTTTCATGGTTTGCTGATGTTACCTTCTCCTCCTTTCTCAAGTTTTCCTGTTTGTAACCGCTTTTAGACGAGGCTAGTTCTGGGGCAAGGAACCCTTTTACCTTTGAGCTTGCTGTTAACGAGATTTCTAAGACCTCGTACGAGGTTGCTCTCCGAGAAGGGTGCATTACCTCGGACTGGGAACCCCGCTTCCCCTACGAGTCTCAGCCCACCACTAGGAGGAAGCATATCGTCACGCGTCCTCGAGAGGGAGAAGTGTTCGTCTCCGCCGGGCAGATAAGTGCTGGGATTCGATTTCCTTTTTGCGGGAACCTGGTGGAGATGTGCAACTTCTACCAGACACACCCATGCACCTTCTCTCCACATGCCATCCGCGTGTGGAACGCTTTCCAGCTTCTGTGCCTCCGCCAGCATTGGACATACAGTTTGCTGCTCTTCCGCACCTTCTACGGAATAAAGTGTAATAAGGCTGGTGTTTGCTCCTTCTCCCCCCGACTCCCCAAGTGGACAAAGGAGCAACTTTCACGTTTCGGCTGGGATAGCGAGACCTGGAAGTTCCACAAGGATCGGGTGCTTATTCGTGATTCGGGGTCCGACAATAGCGGATGGAAGAAGTATTACTTCTTCGTCCAAAACAGCTCTGTCCCATGGCCCCGATGGGAGGTTGTGGCGGACCCTGCCCCCAAGCTTGAGGTCTACACAGAGGATGACCTCAACACTCTCCAGCTGGTCCAGCTTTACCGTTGGGGGGAATCCGTCATTCCCCTCGACGCCAACAAGCTCGTGGAGAAGGACTTGATTCATATCGGAGTCCGGCTCCTCGATTCCGTTTCCAAGGATTTGGTCATCTGGGTAACACTTCTAACTATTTTGTCTTTTCATTTTTGCAGCCAAGAAGGCATCTCTGTTGACCCATCTCATGTTGAAGCAGGGGGAGACTGATGCCGTCCAGGGTAGCTCCAAGCGGAAGCGGAAGTTGCTGAAGAAGGGAGCTTCCTCTTCTGCTGCTCTCCCGACCGAAGAGCAGACTGTGGCCAAGCGGGCCAGAAGGGAGGAGATAGACCAAGCCTTCGGGGTCACTACCGCCGAGGAAGGTAAGCGTGTTCGTCGTGCTATTAAGAAATATAGGAAGCTGGTCCCCGAGGAGTTTATCCCCGCTGATCGGGAATCACGGGTTCGAGAAATCAAATACATCCTTCGAGGAGAAATCCCCCGCGTTCTCAAGGCGGGATACTACAACTTCTTTGGAAAGGACCAACATCTTGAGCGCCAAATTATCTGGTGCCCCCATGATACTCTTCCTGATTTTATTCGTCCCGCAACCGCAGGTCCATCGGAGGCTCTCACTCCGAGGAGGGCTGCTACTCCAGCACGGGCCGCGACTCCACAGGCGCCGATGATGGAGGAGACCCCGACGGAAGCTCAGTTCCGTCAGGTGACCGACTTGGAGGCTTCTCCTTCCTCCGAGGAGCCAAATGAAGGTGGCCTGCTCCGCCGAAAGCCAGGTCGGAGCATCCTGAGGCCAACCGTGGAGGACGTGTCCCGGAGTCCTCCTCCAGAGCTCCGCACTCCGACTCCCGAGCCTCCAATCGAGGTGGCTCCTCCGGCTGAGGGGTCATCCCTCATCTCCCTGTGGATGAAAACCTTTACAAGGTTTTTACCCCCGACCAGGAGACGGTTCCCTGGAACCCGATCGAGTCTCTCCAAGGGGTCCCACTCCATCGGGGAGACCTTCAGCCTGAATTGGCCCTGCATCTGCTGGCGGGGTCAATTCCACCGGCCTTGAGGCGGCCAATCTCCCTGGCGCGGGAGGACCTCGAGGAGGAGCTCCGCAACATGGCTATCCGCCGGATAGAGGTAAAACTTTACCTTTGCTTTGTTCTCTTCATTGTTCTTGCCTTCGATTATCGGATTTTAATCCTTTTCCCCTTTCGTCTTAGGAAACCGCGGACCAGCAGCGCTGCTTCGGCTTCGTCCTGGCTCTAAAGGGTGCTTTGGAGGAGGCACAAGCCAAGTCGGACCCCGACGCGTTGGCCAAGCTCCAAGCAGACCTCGATGAGGCTGTAGCGGCCAAGAATAAGATAGCCAAGGAGCAGGCTCTCCTTGGTGAGAAGGCTCTGGGCCTGCACAAGCAGGTCCAGGATCATGAGGTTGTGCTGCGTCGGGAGCGGAAGATGCTCCAGGAGGAACAGCGGCGGCACGAGGTGGAGAAGGGGCAGCTCATCCGCGAGAAGGACATTCTCGCAGAAGCTCTCGCGGAGGCCAAGGCGAGACTTGAAGCCGAGAAGGCTGAATTTCCTGCCAAGCTGGCTGAGGCAAAGGCTCAGGGTCGCGAGGAGTATCGGAACTCTGATGATTTCCAAGCGGATGCTGTGGGGTTTTGCAAAACTGAGATGGAGAACGTTCTGTTCAACGTCGTCGAGGAGCTCTACACAGCATACGAGGATTCCATCGACTTTAAGAAGTCCGAGACCCTCGCCCCTTTCGCAGAGAAATACTTCAACCTCTCCCCGGAGGGTGAAGAAGGTGATGCCGCGGACCCGACTCCGCGGACTGCGGAACCTTCTGCCCAGGCCCCTCCGAATCCTACTCCTTCCGACGCTGCTGAGGACCCAACTTCCAACAAGGACCAAGCTTAATGCTCTATTCTTTTAGTCCTTGTAATTTTTCCTCCTCTATATTTTGTATCGGAACCTTCAGGCCTTTGAGCCTTTATATAAGAAATTTCTTTCATCTGTTTTGGTCCCGATAATCGTTTGCACTATTTAAAGTGACTTCATACATCCTTCTGATGCTTTACTAGAGACTTTACCACTTAAGGTTTCTTGTCTACTCGGGACTTCACCACTTAAGGTTTCTCGTCTACTCGGGACTTCACCACTTAAGGTTTCTCGTCCAAGTCATTTAATGTAATTTCATATATCTTTTCGTGACATTTCCCTCGGGATTTTACCATTTAAGGTTTCTCATCCATGCCTTTCAAGGCAATTTTGTACATCGCTTAAGATGATTTTTCGCACCCATTAAGGCTTTTATCGCGCCATTCTAGGCGACTTAATCGTACCCTTTAAGGCTTTTGGCCGCATCATATAGACGACTTACGCGGACCCGTTAGGGCTTTTTCGTACCCTTTAAGGCTTTTTGCCGCATCATATAGACGACTTACGCGGACCCGTTAGGGCTTTTTCGTACCCTTTAAGGCTTTTTGCCGCATCATATGGACGACTTACGCGGACCCGTTAGGGCTTTTTGGTACCCTTTAAGGCTTTTTGCCGCATCATATAGACGACTTACGCGGACCCGTTAGGGCTTTTCGTACCTAGGCTTTTGGTTGCATCATAAAGACGACTTACTCATACCCCGTAGGGCTTTTGTCCGTACCTCGAAAGGCTTTTTGTCGCGCCATAAAGGCGACTTACTCATACCTCATAAGGCTTTTTATCGTACCTCGGAAGGCTTTTGTCGCGTCCTTCAGGACGTCTTACTAACAGTTAGAATAAATCTAAAAGCAATTTGATCGGAAGCAACTTCTTTTATTCATTAATAACTCAAAGCTTTGCTTACATCGGATCGATAGATAATTTGCGCCATTCACGGCGACTTAATATCAAACATGATACTTCTTAAAGTGTTCGCCACTGAAGGAATGTTTCAATGCCTTGCCATCAAGGTCTTCTAGCTTGTACGCATTCGGGGTTGGCATCCCTACGATCTTGTAAGGTCCCTCCCATTTCGGCGATAGCTTGTTAATCCGATCTTGATGAACGAACTCGTTCCTCCGCCAGACAAGTTCTCCAACGAAGAATTGTCGGGACTTGACACGCCGATTATAATATCGGGCTGTTGCCAGACGCATCCGAGCCAGAACTTCGTCAGCCTTCCACCTTTTCTCCTCGAGCGAGTCTAAGTCTAGACGTCTCAGTTCCTCGTTCGTTAGAGGTTCATAATACCTCCTGCGATGGGACGCCACCGCTATCTCCACGGGGGCAACTGCCTTCGTGCCATAGACAAGACCAAACGGAGTCTCCCCTGTCGACTGCTTGGGTGTTGTTCTAACAGCCCACAGCACGTTTTCAAGCTCATCTAGCCAATGACCCTGCAAGGCGTAGACCCTCTTCTTCAAGCCATCCATCACGATCTTGTTGGCTGACTCGACTTGGCCATTCGTCTGAGCATGGTGGACGGAAGCTGTCCGATGCTCGATGTTCAATTCCTCCAGATACTCCTTCAACTGAGCCCCATTAAACGGAGGGCCATTATCGCTGATCAACACTCGCGGAACCCCATACCGGGATATGATCTGAGTCTGGAGAAACTTGAGGATCTGCTGCCCCATCGTCTTGGCCAATGTCTTAGCCTCTATCCACTTCGAGAAGTAGTCAACAGCTACGAGTAGATACTTGCACTGACCTTTTGCTTGTGGAAGAGGTCCCACCAAGTCGATGCCCCACTACGCGAAGGGCCAAGCACTTCTGATGGACATCAAGTCCGCGGCAGGGGTCGTGATATTCGGAGCGTACCTCTGGCATGCATCACAGGATTGGACCATCGCTGTCGCTTCCTTGTTCATTGAAGGCCAATAGTAGCCTAGATTCAATGCCTTCCTCACAATGGATCGGGCTCCTTCATGACAGGCCGCGACTCCTTCGTGTAGCTCTCTCAGGATCCGATTCGTATCAGGCTCCGCCACACATTTCAGAAAAGGCTTCACATGCCCCCTCTTGTACAACTGGTTGTCCACCATCACGTAGTTGCTCACGATCCGACGCAACCTAGCAGCTGCCGCTTCTTCATCGGGGAGTGCCCCCGTAGTCAGGTATGTGACTATCGGGGTCATCCAGGTGGGTTTCCCCTCTTCCTCCGATCCTGTTTCAATAGCGCAAACCTCTGATGGATCGATGGTTGAGATAATTACTCTCTCCAGGAAGTGCACCTTCCGATTCTCCTCGGGGGCCACTCCTAGAGCAAACTTGCTTAAGGCGTCTGCCTCCGCATTTTCTTCCCTCGGGATTGCCTCGATATCGAAGCTTTTGAAGCTTCCCTTCAGAGTCTGCACCTCGTGCAAATACTTCCTCATTGTCGGGCTCTTGGCTTCATAGTTCCCCTGGACCTGATTCACGATCAAGCTGGCATCACACTTCACTTTTAAATGATCGACTCCCGTACCCTTGGCAATTTTAAGGCCTGTGATGAGAGCCTCATACTCAGCTTCGTTGTTGGTGGCCTTAAACGTCAAGGCCAAGGCATATCGCAAGGGTTCGCCTCCACCAGGCGGTATCAATACGAATCCTGCCCCCGATCCTTCTACACTCGATGATTCATCAGTGTACATCACCCAAGTGTTCTGCTATCGGGACCTCCATGGTTGCCCCCTCTACAGGACCCGCTTCTTCTAGATCGGGTGCTGTAGACTCAGCTATAAAATCTGCCAATGCCTGGCCCTTTATAGCAGTTCTCGGAGCAAAATGAATACGGAACTCCGTAAGCTCGATGGCCCATTTCACCAATCTCCCCGACGCCTCCGGTCGGTTCAAAAAGTGCTTCAAGGGCTGATTAGTTAACACTGTAACCTCGTGGGCATGGAAGTAAGGTCGTAGCTTTCGAGCAGCAACAATCAACGCAAAGAGATACTTCTCAATAGCGGGATAATTCATTTCAGATTTGGCAAACGCCTCGCTTACATAATAGACAGGCACTTGGTTGCCCTTGACAATCTTAATCAAAACAGAACTAACAGCAACTTCAGAAACAGCCAAATAGAGATAAAACGGCTCGCCTGGAACCGGTTTCGCCAACGGCGGGAGGGTACGGAGGTGTTGTTTGAGTGCCTGGAATGCCTCCTCGCACTTGTCGGACCATTCGAACTTCTTGTGGGCCCTTAGCACATCAAAAAATGGCATGGCTCTGTCACTCGCCTTAGATAGGAATCGATTCATCGCGGCCAACCGGCCATTCAACACTTGAACCTCCCGATGAGTCTTCGGGGACTGCATCTCCTCGATTGCTCGCAGCTTCTCAGGATTCACCTCGATTCCTCTCTGGCTCACCATGAACCCTAGGAATTTCCCCGAGTTCACCCCGAAAGCACACTTGTCTGGGTTCAACCGAACCTGATGAAACTTCATCCGCTCAAACGCCGCCGCCAAGTTTTGGACATGGTCTCCTACCTGTCGAGACTTCACCAACATGTCATCCACATACGCCTCCATAGTCTTTCCGAGCATGTCTCCGAACAACTTGTTCACCATCCTCTGATAAGTTGCTCCAGCATTGATCAATCTGAAGGGCATCACGTCATAGTGATAAACGTCACTATCGGCATAGAAGGTTGTATGGGGGGCATCCTCCTTCGCCATCTTGATCTGGTTGTAACCAGAGTAGGCATCCATGAAGCTTAGCAGCTCGTGTCCCGATGTGGCATCCACCAACTGGTCAATCCTTGGGAGCGGATAGCAATCCTTCGGGCAGGCCTTGTTTAAATCGCGGAAATCGACACACATCCGCCACTTCCCATTAGTCTTTCGCACTAGGACTGGGTTAGCGACCCAAGTCTGGAATCGGAGCTCCTTGATGAATCCAGTGTCGAGCAGTCTGCCCACCTCCTGCTGGATCGCGACCCTCTTATCCGCGCCCATCGGACGCCTCCTCTACGAGATAGGCTTGATCGCGGGATCAATCTTTAGCTCGTGCACTATCACGTCGGGGCTGATTCCTGGCATATCGCTCAGGGACCAGGCAAACAGCTCCTTGAACTCCTTCAAGAGCTCGATTAACTCTCGGGCTCTTTCCTCCGACAAGGCAGACCCGATCTTCACCATCCTCTTAGGTCCGTCAATCTCAACCTCTTTTAGGTCCTCCATGGGAGCGGGACGCCCAAACTCTTCTCGAGGATCGGCATCAGTCTGTAGGACAGCCATGGCTTCCCTCCTTCTCCTTCGGGTGGCGTTAACATAACACCTTCGTGACGCCACCTGGTCACCTTTGACTTCTCCGACCCCATTGTCAGTCGGGAACTTCATCTTCTGGTGGACGGTTGAGGCGACTGCCATGAGAGGGTTGATGGTGGTCCTCCCGATGATAGCGTTATATGTCCCCGCAGACTCTACAACGACGAAATCCACGTTCCGTCTCTCCATCTTCCAGCCACTACCAAACTCCACTGGTAAGGTAATCATCCCCAACGGATAGGAGGTAGATCCAGAGAACCCCACCATCAGGAAGTTCACCTGCGTTAGGTCCTTCTTTGTCTTTCCCATGGCTTCCAGGGCGTCCATGAAAAGAATGTCGGAGGAGCTCCCTCCGTCTATCAGGATCCGCTTCATCTCGAATCCATCCACATCCAGGGTCACGACCAAGGCGTCGTCGTGAGGGATCTCTACGCCTATCAAATCCTCCACTGAGAAAGAAATCACCATCTCTTCCTTTATAATCCACGACCGGGACCTCTTGCCTAGCACCACAGCAGCAGAGATGCGGGAAGCATAATTCTCCCGAGAAGCGGAGGTGTCACCTCCTGCCGCCATTCCTCCGTGAATGACGTTAATGGTTCCCCGCCTCTCCTTACGGACACCGGAGCCAGAGGATTCCGGCTCAACCTTCTTCTTTTTCGGGGATCGATCACGGGACTTGGAACGGGACCGTGACCGGCTTTTGGAACGGGATCGGCACCTTCCCCTTCCGACGAATTCCTTCAGCTTCCCCTTCTGGATCAGCTTCTCTATCTCCTTTTTCAGCTCCCGACAATTATCCGTATCGTGACCATTGGCTCGATGGTACCGACAGTAACGATCGGAGCGGCCTCCCAAGAACTCACCTTCTTTCCTCGGGGGGTATCGGGCGAGACCCTGCCGATCCATCACAGCCAGCACGGAGGTCATCGAGCTGTTGATGGGAACACTACGACCCTCGCGGTTATCCTTCTTCGGAGGACGCTTGTCCTCCCTTCTCTCGGGGCGACCACGGCTCCTACTTCCCTCCGATTTGTCGCTCCCTTTGCGATCATCCGACAGCTTGGACGATGTCTTTCCTCTTCCCGACTTCGGAGGATCAAGCTCTCCGGCAGCAATCTTCGACTCCTGGACGTCGATTTGCTGCTTCACCCTCCCTTGCAGGGCTTCCATACTCCACACAGCCTTCGCGGCTACACTGTGCATCAGGTCGGAACCATACGGAGCAGTTAGGTTCCGAAGAAAGTGCGGATGGTCTCTCCCTCTGATATCTCCTCATCGATCTCCGCGGCACTTGCAGTGAACCGTTGGTAGTAATATGCCAACGATTCGTCGGATCTCTGCACCACCTGGGTCAGGGACCTCACACTCTTCAGGAGCCGCCTCCGACCTTGATATTGCTTGATGAAGCGATCGTGCATATCAGCCCAGCACGTAATACTTCCTGGCGGTAGGCTGAAAAACCAGGTCATGGCCCTTTCTCCCAGGGTGATCGGGAACAGTGAACACACGAGATCATCATTCGAGGTTCTTCCCGTGCAAGCCTGGACATGCCTCTGAACATGGCGGACCGGGTCTCCCTCACCATCGTACTCCTTGATGGTCGGGATGCCTAGCCCTGGCGGGGCGACGGTATCTAGTAGTCGTGGAACGAAAGGATGACTGGATCGATCCCTCAGCTCCGATGTCATTTGCTTCTGGTCACCCATGCAGATGTTGACAATCTTCACCACCTGATCGGGGGTGATGGGGCCATTCAGGGGAATGGTCCTGTGTTGCACAGGTCCGGGACCATCCACCACGAATTTCTCCGAGTGCGCGGGCTCTTTACCCTTATTCCTGGGCTAAACCTCCTGAACCTCCTGTTCTTCTGGAACCATCCTCGGAGGAGGTGGAGGCAGCTCTTCTCGCGGGGGCAACTCCTTTGCCCTCTTGGCAGCCTCTCTCTTGTCCAACAGAGCCTCCATGGCCGCCAAGAATATAGGCATAGCATCTGCTACTGCCTTAGCCAACTCTGAGTTTGATGAAGAACCTGCTTCCCTTCGCGGGATTTCCTCTCTGTGCACCACCGGATTCGGAGGAGCATCCACCTCCCTTCGCGGGGTATCTTGCCTGTTCACCGCCGTGTCTCGGACTGAGACCTCATCATCACCATGCCCCCATGTCTGGGAAACAGCAGGGTGCTCACCTTGTTCAGCAGCATGCTCCATCAACGGGGAATTCACAGTTCCAGCAGGGCGAGAACTGCCGGCCTGAACTTGTTTCTTCTTGCCACCACCAGCCATCGATCTAGTAGAAACTATCTTGGCTTTTTGTTAGGTTCCCACAGACGGCGCCAATGTTGGATCACGGGCGAAGCTCCGTTACGTTCTTGACGGAAAGCTTGAACTCCTGGGCTCCGCGTAATCCTGCAAAAGGGGATGACCTGGGTGGTGACCCAGAATCCCTCTCCGATGCCTAAATGAGTATGTGATCAATGGGGTGGTAAGCAGTAATCTAAGTTCGTATTAGGGAATGTGTTTTCTGAGGTAACTTCCTCCTTTATATAGGAGGAGAAGTTACTCAGTTACCTGTGACCGTGGCTGGCCGTTTTACCCATGATTTTGTATATCTCGTTCGGGATTCCGTATATCTCGCCCCACGCTCCGCGTATCTCGCCCATACTCCGCGTATCTTGGGCACGCCCTGCGTATCTCGGGGAGGTTATCTGTATCTTAACCGTCTCCCCACTACTCTATCTAGTAGGCGGGTTTCTCGGTCTTATCCTCTGATCACAAGTCCCAACTCCTGTCGGGGACTCCAGAGTTATCTCATTCTAGGTCACCACCCAGGACTCTTTGTCTCACGAGACAGGTCCAGCCTCCGCGGGGCTTTATTATCGGGGCCTTTACTAAGGCCTATCGGGGCCTACTCAGAGGCTTATTGTCAGGAGCATTCAGCTCATGTATCGGGACTGCCAAAGTCGGGACCCTTCGTACTGGGTTTCTGGGCCTTCCAGGCCTTTCACGAGGCCCACTGGACCTACTCGCCGTCCATTGGCTGTTAACGGGGCTAACGATTACATCGGAACCCATCACAAACTTCCTTAGCTTAATTGTTGAAGCACATTCAATGTCCAATCTAGCAATCAAATCAGCGTGCATTGCTTTAAATTTTGCATTGTCCATCTCCAACTTTGTAGTTTCCATATTCAGTTTAGTATTTTCCATCTCCAAATATTTACTCTCCATCTTGAGTTTAGAATTTTCGAGCTCCAATTTAGCACTCTCCATCTTCAATTTACCAATCTCCATCTCCAATGCTTAATATTTTTTACTCAACTCCTCGTGCATTGATTGGAATTTCTGCACTGGCCTTCTCCCATAAGGACACATCAACGTATCTTCCCAATCAAAATACTTACATTCAGTGTCCTGGCCAACCTGTCACTAAACAATCAGCTACAATTGAAACCCCCAAGTAATAAACAAAGTGGAATAGGGGCACCCATGAATTGACATTTCGAATCCCTAATTGAAAACTCTAATTGAAATCCCTAATTATGAAAAATCTTAATTTAAACATTCAATTGATTACTCAGTAGAAACCCTAATACAACCCAATTGAAAGTGTCGGACCTAAAATCTGACCCACGGCGAATTACGTTTTAAAACGTTGATTTTGAAACGAATCGCCACTAGTTAATTAAGGCTAACTAGAATACTAACAACCCAAGTGAATAATGAATTAAACACATAGGTATAAAATCGGCCTACGATCAGAAATTCGAGTTCGGGGGTTCTATTACGAATTAAAATTATAATTTTTAACTACGCCATTTCGGTACTCAATTCACATAATTTTCCAATTTTATTTTTAATATATGTTAAATCCAATTAATCTAGCGATGTCAAGATCAAATTTTCATCATACACCAAAACGTTATCAACTATAAACTTTAGTCTAAAAAAAACTAATTATAATCTATAACTCCTAAATACTGAAATTATCAAACATGCTTAAATCCATGTATAATCTAATATAATCCAACATGTATACAAACATAATTAGAGCAATTAGATATTCTACTCAATTAAAATTAAACTAATTACATTTAAACTATCTAATCAAATTAAATCTAATATAATTAAACCTAATATAATAATTATAATATAATAACAATTTAATAATTAAAAAAACAAAAAAGAAAAAAAACAAATATAAAAAAAACAAATATAAAAAAAACTAGAAGGCAAATCTGCACGGGTTACGAGATCTGATGTATTATTATTAATGTGGTCTCCGATTTTACATGTAAAATATTTCGTCCAAACCCGCTTGTTCTGACGGACTTGACGAACCTTCGCTTCGTTCAGTGTGTTCGATCCTTCGACTTGTGCTCCTGACTCCAAGTTTGTTGTTCGGACCTGCACGTAGGGGCAATAACCAGCACGGAGGGGGGTGGTGCCGGTTGAGCCCTCTTCGATGCTTAAATGAGTATTTCTAGAAAGACAAAGCTAGAGAGAAGTCAGAGCTCTAAAGTCAATCTCAAGTGAATGTGTCCAAAATGAATGGCCTAGGCTCCCTATTTATAGGCAACCTTAGAACCGATCCCGGTTTTTATGCGGTTTGACGCCGGTTTAAAGAAAAATGTGAACCGTCGTCTGGTTCGTTTGAAGTTGACTATTAGAAAAATCTAACTCAGTGTGAGGACACAAATGGGATACACGCGTTGCATACGACGACTCGGATCACGTCGGGTTCGGACGATCCTGGCGCGTTTTGGGTCGTCTTAGGGCAATCTGGACCTCTTCGGATTGCCTAAGGGAATTCGGAGGTCCGGTCCGGACGCATATGTCGTGCGTCCGAACCGTTTTAAACATCGAGAGCATGTTTTGACGGTTTACGTGGTTTTGACGTGTTTGCGAAGTCCGGAATGTAAATACGAACCCGAATTGGGCATATATCCATCACTTTCCCCCGAGTCAAATAATGGCTTGAACCTTAATTGACTCTATTTTAAGATAGGATACATGTTCAATTTGGGCCCGATGCTGACCTCAGGCGACAGTTTGTTGTCGGTTGGGCACGCGGGCCTTGATTTCGCCTAACTTTATTTTTCTTGGCGAGTATTTGATATATGCTGACATGATTAGTGTAACAGAGATATGTCTGTATGATAAATTCATGTGATCATGTTCATGGATGTCGACATACATAAAAATGTATGAACCATTGATGTATCTGATATGTACATAACGAGTGCGGCAATAATGACGTACATGATGCGATGATGCTTTACTAATAAAAACATGCAATAAATCATGGGATGATGAAAACATGGATTATGACCTAAGATAAACGGGATGATCGTAAATAAATCATGGGTATGTAACACGTGAGCATGACTGCATATGTCGTGACTAAAAATGATGTACTCCGTGAAATGGATGTAAACATACTTAGTCATGGTACTAAGGACTTATAGAGAAATAGAGAGGAATTTAAGACTTATCCATAGATGTGAACACTATTAGTGAAGATAGGAGATAGAATACCCATTAGTTAAACCTTCACCCTTAATAGTTTTTAGGATTCTCTCATTTCTTGAGGAAGCAAAAACTTTGGAGTTGTAAATTTGGGGGCCAGGCACATTTGAAGACCAAGATATTTTGGGGCAGCCATCCAAGCACCATCACCGGCGGAATTCCGGCAATAGGAGAGGGTGGCCACGGTGGAGCACACGGCAGCAGAGGCGGCGGCGCGTGGCTGAGCTACGGTGGCGCGTAGCTGATTAGCGACGGCGAAAGTTTTCCGACAGCGATGGACGGCTCTCCGGCATCGTCTCGTGGTGGTGAGTCTAATTTCGGGTATGGCTGGACCCTTCGCAATTTTGTTTAGGCTCAATTTGATCTTGATTGTCTCTTGAAATTGATTACTCTAGAATGCACACAAGGTGTTTGTTAAAATTCCTAAAAGAGGTTAGTTTTCCAAATCGGCCAATATTTTGACTAAGTTCTGAAAATTCATAAACATGATAGTAAGTAATAATACTCCCCTCATGTTTAGTGATCATTGTCGACATGTTGCACCATGGCGTAGATAGTGTTCGAACATGCTTGATATTGATTGTTGATAGTTGATAATTGATCATCTTTATCTCCTTCATGACAAAACACGAGAATATTTCTTGATGATTGATGTTTACTACTTGTCATATGCCGTCTGTCGTCTGCTATCATGATGAAATACTTAGCGAATATTTCTTGATAATTGACGCTTGCCATATGTCGACTGCTGTCGTAGTCGAACACTTAGAAAATATTCATTGATACTCGACACTTGTCATATGTCGACTGCTGACATAGTGGAACACTTAGAAAATATTTCTTGATAGTCGACACTTTGTCATATGTCGACTGCTGACATAGTGGAATACTTAGAAAATATTTCTTAATAGTCGACACTTTGTCATATGTCGACTGCTGACATAGTGGAACACTTAGAAAATATTCCTTGATGGTCGACACTTTGTTATATGTCGACTGCTGACATAGTGGAATACTTAGAAAATATTTCTTGATAGTCGACACTTTGTCATATGTTGACTGCTGACATAGTGGAACACTTAGAAAATATTTATTGATAGTCGACACTTTGTCATATGTCGATTGCTGACATAGTGGAACACTTAGAAAATATTCCTTGATAGCCGGCACTTTGTCATATGTCGACTGCTGACATAGTGAAACACTTAGAAAATATTCCTTGATAGCCAAGACTTTGTCATATGTAGACCGCTGACATAGTGGAACACTTAGAAAATATTCATTGATATCCATATACATGTTATAGACCTGCATTTAATAGAAGATACATGCAAGTAAAGACGTTTGTGCTATAATCATATTCGCACTTGTTACCTTAAGAAAAGGCATAGTGTCATGTAGTCGCGCGTAGATCACATAACGCACGTAAGTGTCGGGACGAGGCCCATGTCGACATAGAGTTGCCCCCCGAGGGGGATGTTTGCTATGTGATGTATAGAGACTAACAAGTCTATAGATATGTGGTTGTCTTCATGTGAAGAGTGTTCGTTGCTTAGTGCTCGCATAGGTAGCTGTCATGTACATGTACGCTGATCAAGTTGTTATTTGCCTTTGCAGGTTAGGTCGTCCGGACGGTTTCTTTGAGTTCACGCTCGCAGCTTAATCTGAGATAGTTGCCATGAGTAAGTCTCCCATTCCTACCCCGTGTGTTACTTTATGTTCAGATACCGGCGGCGAGTCAGAAGCCGATTTGATAGCATACTTGGATAGCGAGTTAGGAGCTGACACTGATCACATCTTGGAGTCTGCAGCCGAGGTAGAGACGACAGAGGTGACCCAGTACTTTTGTAACAACCAAATAAGTGAAGAGTGATATATTTTGTATGCGTCTTCTTTCGGACTTTGTCCATACTTGGAAGCTGTATTCCCTTATGACTTACTTCCAGAAGTTACCCCAGGACAACCTACGGTGCCTCCTGACGACTTGTCTGTTGTTTACTTAGGGCAGATTCGGGAAGGACTGCGCTTTCCCTATTGTCCGGAACTGGTTCATCTCTGCCAATATTATCAGATCTCGCCATTGGATCTTGCGCCTGCTGGGCTCCGTGTGTGGACTTGCTTCCGAGTATTGTTTCACCGGCAGTCGTGGAATTATTCCACGGTTATCTTCCGTTGTTTCTACCAACTTCTGCGTCCGGACGTAACGGGGTTGTGTGGCGTGAAGATGCGTTGGCCTTTTCTTCAAGAAAAGGGGTTTGCCTCACTCGGGCTTGGAGACGCGGAGTGGGATATTGGTGTCCGGCTTGCTGGGAAAGCTGACTGTTCCGGCTCCCATTGGCGACATCAATACTTTTTCGTGTGTGATGTCGGTACCACTTGGGATACAATACATGTTGTAGAGGTTGATCCTGCACCCGTCTTCTCTGAGCTCTCTTCGGACGACAAGGAGGTTTTGAAGCATATATATTAGTATCAACAAGCGTCGCTCCTGTGAGAATCAATCTTCTCTTTTTCGTTATTTGTATGAAAGCCTGTATTTTTATGAGAAGCAAGTTGTGGTTGAGAAGTGCGACGTTGTTCGTCATGAGCTTGCTCAATCCAAGGAGAGGGTGCGCACTCTTAACTCAAAGGCAGCGAATTTTGAGGCTCGTTACACCTCTCGACGGTCTCGTCTTGACGAGCTTCAGGCAGAATTCGTTGCTCTTGAAAAGCATATCACAGATGTTAACGCGCAAGAGATAGTGTTGCGTGCTACGCGCGAGGAGGAATTTAAGGCTGGCAAGGAGGAGGGGCTTGCTGAGTACCCAACCACTCCTGCCTTTGTTAGTGCGGTCGATGTCGCTGCTAAGATGAAGGCCGATAAGCTTATGGGCGAGTTTGTAGAGGATTACATCCGTAGGGTGAGCATTCTTGCCCCTGACTTCCCTTTTGACAAGCTGGGTCCTTAAGCGAACTATGCTGTAGGACATGTTAATGCTTTGCGTCGTTTGGCGCTTGAGGATGCCAACTATTAGATGTTGATTGGTGATGACGATGGTATCGACCTTGTTATCATATCTGCTGAGATCATGGAAGTTGCCCCCGGGCAAGCTAGAGATGATGACATCTCGCGAGTGGCGTCAGGTTGATTGTCATGAGTGTGTTAAACTCTTGTTCATAGATTCGGTTCCCGTGTTTTGAGTTGGGTTGCTTTGGGAGTTGACCCTTGAAGCTTTGTTTATATTCACCTTGCTTGGATTTTTGTCGTCTTGACCTGACATGATCATAGTGAAAATGCATGATAACTTGTTAGTAGTATTTCATACCTTGTGTTATCGTAGTCGTCCGTATATATTGGACTTGCATTGATAGGATTGATTTCCTTGTTGTAGTGGATATAATATCCGTAGCTGTGACCATATGACGTGCGTCGCTAAGTGTAATGAGTGCCCATCTTTATTTAAATCCAAGGAATGGGGTAATGCATGTATTGAGTACTTGTCGTGTTTATAGATACTAATACGCAAGATCATGAGATAGAATCGCACTCGGCGCTGGTACTTGGCACGAGGGCACTTGGCGCTGGCACTTGGCTTATAGTAGAGTCGTCTTGCCGAGGCAAGACATTAGTTTATACCGTCTCTTAGTTACACTCTAAGGCGACGTTGTGACAAGACGCTACTTGTTCTATACTATGCGTTTTTCCATTCGTCAGTAGGGCACTCCTCGCGTGACGTTGTTGCAAAGTTTTTCCATGGCTACACCCGTACTTACTTTGCGATGCTACTACACCTCTACTTGGTTAACCCAAGGGGTGGAACAGAGGTCGTATCCATACGCCTTTTAGTTTTTACCGTCTCTTGAACCATTTCAAGGTGACGTTGTGGCAAGACGCTACTTGCTCTATGCTATGCATTTTTCCATCCGTCAGTTAGGCACGCGCCGCGTGACGTTGTTGCAAGGATTTCCATGGCTATTCTCGTAATTACCCAACGATGCTCTTGCACCTCTCCGTGGTTAGTCCACAAGGGCTGCACAAGACCGTTTTAGAACAACTTGCAGTTTTTTCTGTCTCTTGGTCCACTTTAAGGCCACGTTGTGGCAAGACACTACTTGCTGCATTTGGTGTGTTTTATTCAGTTATATGCTCACGGGAAAAATAGCGTTGTACAAGACTCGACTTGTAAGTTTGGTGAGTTTTTCAGACAGGGTGCGCACCTGCAAGCGTGTATACATGAAGCTACCCAAATAAAGGGATGTATCTTCACGGAGTATGGACCCTTAAAAGGGATGTACATACTTTGAGTATACATGAAGCTATCCTAACAAGGAATGTATCTTCATGGAGTATGGACCCTTAAGAGGGATGTACATACTTTATAAGTGTATGGGGTTGTCGTCTAACAAGAGGACGTTCGCCATATTGTATCAACCCACGTTGGGGAAGCATACTTCGTAGCAGCATGGGGTTGTCGTCTAACAAGAGGACGTCCGCCATGTCGGGGTGATCAGTCCCTTTGAAAGTTGCAGCATCCTGTTTTGAACTCAAGGAATGGCTATGAACATGAGGATTTGCCTCTAACAAGAGGATTTCGCAGCATGCCATTTTTTAGTTGTGAACATGGGGGTTGCCCTCACAAGGAGGATGTCACAACATGTCACTTGTAGATAAATCTTGGTTTGAACTCAAGATGTAGTATGTTGTCGACGTTATTTAGAGTAGTCGCCGTTATAGATAGAGAGTGGTTATGTGCTTATTGTTTATGTCGATAATAGATATGTCGATGTTGTATAATATAAGTCGATTGTTTGCATATAGCGCGATAGCTTGTATTGTTGGTGCAAGTAATATGTGCGTAGTTTGCTTACTTGGCGTTATTCCAAAGTAATGTATAACGTAAAAATGTACCTACGAAAGTAGATTGATTTTAATAGATAGTTGTTGCATTTACACACTTTGCAAAATAGAGTGCTACCACATTCAATCTAGAAAGACTTAGAGTAAGTAAAAAGTATGTAGATAAAGGGATAGATGGTGAGTCAGCTGCCTTCATTGTTGGCTTGATGACGGAGCAGGGTGGTTGTGTTCCACATAACTCTTCAATGCGCCTAGCGTGATGATCTCTTCAATCTCTAATCTTAGAGACAGGAAATTGTTGGTGCCATGCCCCCATGTCTTGTGGTGTTTGCACCACTCATCAATGTCTTTGCCTAGAAAAGCTGTCTTTGGTTCGAGTGGCAAGGGAAGCTTGTTCTCTAGGAGGTTAACGTATATCTCCTCAATCTCCGTGTTTAGTGGAGTGAAGATGTAATCGTTGTTGACGTCTATGCCTCTGTTTGGTTGCTTGTTGACTTGAACTTCCCCTTCCTAGCTGAGAGGTGTACCCCATCCCAGCTCTCGTTCACATGTGATAGCAGTGTCTAGCTTTTCTTTTAAGTCTGCCATTGTGTGAGTGGTTTGCCATCCACAGTTCTTCCGAAAAGGAGGAAAGATGGAGCATTCATGTGCAGGAAGAATGTGTTGATCACATCTCTTTTTGTTGCTCCAACAAGAGCGGCGTTGTAGGCTAACCTTCTGAAATAACTCATTATTGGCTCATCTTCTCCCTGCTTGACATCCCAAACACTTTGCCATGCTGGGAAGCAGATTCTCTCTGGCAGACTTACAAGGCTTAAGACTTGTTCTTTACTTTCTTCATCACCAGATTCAGGGTTCAATCTTCTCTTCTTGTATGTGTCGACCATTGAAATGGTGACGTGTTGTCTACTTCGTAGTGCGTTGACATAACACTTTCGTGATGTTCTCTGATCTCCAAGTACTTCGCCAATTCCATTCCTTGTTGGGAACTTCATTTTTTGGTGAACAGTGGATGGAAGGATCTCGTAAGAGTTTATTGTTGTTCTTCCCAGGATTCCATTGTATGCTCCTAGAGCTTCCACCACCACAAAGGTGACATCGACACTGAGCGTTTTCCATCCTTCACCAAAAATGACTGGCAATGTAATTGTTCCCAATGGACAGGTTGCAGCACCAGCGAAGCTAACCAAAGTGAAGGTTCCAGGAGTGATGTCTGCTATTGACTTTCTGAACTGTTCGAGTACTCCCACATGCAATATGTCGGCAGAACTCCCTCCATCCACAAGAATGTGTTTTACGTCATATCCGTAAACGTACATTGTGATAACGAGAGCGTCGTCATGAGGGTAGACAATGTGTTGCATGTCCGCCCTTGAAAATTGGATGACAACGTCATCTTCTTCAGGTTGGGGTCGCTTCCCATATTTAGGAAGTGTCTTCACTTGTGAAGCGTAGACATCTCTTGAATTAGACACGTGACCTCCAGCAGCTGAGCCCCCGTGAATGACATTGATTACCCCTCTTTTGACAGGAGGTGGGTTATCATTTGCTTTCTCTTTCCTTTGCCTTTTCCTGGCAACTCTGCATTGGCTTTCCTTGGGCGTTTGTCACCTTGGTCAATGTAGTGCTTCAATTCTCCCTTGAGCACGAAATTGTTTATGCGGAATCTCAGACTTACACAGTTGTCTGTTTCATGGCCATAAACCTCATGGTTTTCACACTATTTGTCTTCTTCTTTTCCCAATGGGTCTTTGCGGAAGTTGAAAGGCTCTTTCCACATTTTGGTTTCTTTCATCTCTTTTAAGATAACAGGCAGTGACACGTTCAAAGGGATGCAATCAGCAAGATTAATCTCTTTGGGCTTTTGAAAGTACGACTGAAATGGCCTTTTCTGCGGTGGTTGCCACTGCTTATTTTGCTGGTTGCCTTGCGGTGGTCTCGCTGGCTTGTTGTTGTTGTTTTCATTTGCACGAGCAGCGCTCATCTTAGCTTTGTTTTGTTGCATGAACCTTTCCAGGTCCACGAACTCTTTTACACTTGCTGCCAACTCTTCAAGTGTCTCAGCAGGGCGCTTAGACATCTTCTCAGCGAGTGCATACCCTTTACGACCTAAGTTGTTTATAAAAGCTCGGACTATCTCCCCCTCGGTCAAATTGCCTTGAATGTCAGCGATCTTTTGGTTGAAACGGATGTAGTAATCTAATGATTCTTTGTTCTGCTGTTGTACATCATTCAACGCATTCGATCCTTTTAGGAGTGTGCGCTCTCCCATATATCGCTGTATGAACTTTGCCTTCAAATATGGCCAAGAGTTTACACTCCCACATGGAAGCGAGAAGAACCATTGCGCTACCGTTCCTGCCATATTTAGGAAAATGTCATGGCCACATGATGAGGATTATCGGTTCTTCCGATTAGAGAGGCTTCATGCTGCTGCACATGCTCGATTGGATCTCCCTTTCCTTGATATTTGTCTATCCGGATTGCGTAGAGCGCATCAGGCACACGGTTGTGCACAAGTTCTTCCGTGAAGGGGTGAGACGCGTTCTCAGCCAACACGTGCATACCTTTCATTTTAGATTCTTTCATCTTCTGTTCAATCATGGCCTCCAGACCCTTCGACGTGAGCCCTACGATTGGAACATCATTATTGACCATTGGTTTTTTCCAACCGCTGTTGCGATGCATCCCTGCATGCTCTTGACTTGTTTCCTGGAAGGAACTCTCCTTGTAGTATTATTGTGAGCGTGGAAGCGGGGTTTGCCTCCATGTCTCTACTGGAGCTCTTCCAGCGCAGCTATCATGGCAGGAGTCACTACTGGAGCTGGGTTTGCACCTCTTTGCGTGCTTCCTGCAGGTATTCCATACGCTTCATGCTCGTACCCTGGCGGAGGTGTGTTGTGCACTCCTTGTTCCTGCTTTGGTACCGACATGCTTCTTACAGGCACAGAGGAAGCAGTCGAGGTAGCCTCGGGGATGTGGGATGGTCCCGACTGACTCCATGCTGGTACTTGTCTGCTTGATTGCTCGACACTTGTCTTTCTTGGGCGGCCTGGGCCTTTCTTCTTCTCTTGCAGGTTGACACTGTCAGGAGGAGGATAATTGCTCGTCATAGCTTGTGGTGCAGTATAGCTTATTGTTCGAATCCTGCGAACGACGCCAAATATTTCGTCCAAACTTGCTTGTTCTGACGGACTTGACGAACCTTCGCTTCGTTCACTGTGTTCGATCCTTCGAATTGTGCTCCTGACTCCAAGCTTGTTGTCCGGACCTGCACGTAGGGGCAATAACCAGCACGGAGGGGGGTGGTGCCGGTTGAGCCCTCTCTGATGCTTAAATCAATATTTCTAGAGAGAGAAAGCTAGAGAGAAGTCAGAGCTCTAAAGCCAATCTCAAGTGAATGTGTCCAAAATGGATGGCCTAGGCCCCCTATTTATAGGCAACCTTAGAACCGATCCCAGTTTTTATGCGGTTTGACGCCGGTTTAGAGGAAAATGTGAACCATCGTCTGGTTTGTTTGAAGTTGGCTATTAGAAAACTCTAACTCACTGTGAGGACACAAACGGGATACACGCTTCGCAGACGATGACTCGAATCACGTCGGGCTCAGACGATCCTGGCGCGTTCCGGTTCGTCTTAGGGCAATCCGGAAGTCCGGTCCGGACGCATGTGTCGTGCGTCTGGACCGTTTTAAACCTCGGGAGCGTATGTTGACGGTTTACGTGGTTTTGATGTGTTTGCAAAGTCCGGGATGTAAATACAAACCCGAATTTGGCATATATCCAACATAAAAGGACCCTATTTATAGCTTAACTAGGTCCCCCAAACTAGAAAAATAAAATCTGAAAAATATATGCATTTAATATTCCGAAAATATACATATATATATTTATGTATTTTACCATAAATCACATAATATATTTTCTGAATATTTAACAATAAATAATGCATATACACTATCATATTTTAAGCCAATCATATCTTTAGAAACTTCGCGATCTTCCATATTTAAATACTTCCTTTTTTTAACGCATCACATATGACATTTTGAACGTGCTACGCGCGGACCAAAATTAGGTGTTTACAGCTTGCCCCTCTTTGGGCGAATTCCCGTAGAACATGTTTGAGGGAATTCGTCCAAATATGAGTAAACACTAATTTTGGTTAGGAAGTATATCTTCTTTTGAGTCTTTGAATCTTCAAGGGAACTCCTAGCTTATTTCGGACGGTGCGAAAAAGTAAAGCCTCCAATTGCGTGCGGTAAATAAAAGCCTCCAGTGGCGGTGCAGAAAAGTAAAGCCTCGGTCGGCGGTGCCCCTGTTGACGGTGCTTCCGTTGGCGGTGCGGTAAAGAAAAGCCTCCAGTGGCGTGCAGAAAGAAAAGCCTTGGTCGGCGATGCCCCTGTTGACGGTGCTTCCATTGGCGGTGCTTAAAAGTAAAGCCTCCAATGGCGTGCAGTAACGAAAAACCTTAATCGACGATGCCTCCAGTGGCGAGCGATAAGAAAAAGCCTACAGTGGCGTGACTTGCGAAGGCTGAATACTAAGGCTTCGTTCGTCGGGGGTGATTCACAGAAAGATGGAAAACTACAGATCCTGATCATCGGCTGTGACTCTCGGAAAGTTGGAAAAATACAGATCCTGATTGCCGATTGTGACTCGCGAAGGCTGAACATCAAAGGCTCTGTTCGTCGGGTTGTGACTCTCAGAAAGCTGGAAAACTTCAGGTCCTGATTTTTGGTTGTGACTCGCGAAGGCTGAACATCAAAGGCTCTGTTCGTCAGGTTGTGACTCTTAGAAAGCTGAAAAACTTCAGGTCCTGATTGTCGGTGACTCACGAAGGCTGAACATCAAAGGCTTCGTTCGTTGGGTCGTGACTCTCAGAAAGCTGGAAAACTTCAGGTTCTGATTGTCGGTTGTGACTTGTAGGAACAGACTTTAACAGTCCTACTCATCTTTGAATGGTGACTTGCGAGAGCAGACTGTAACCGTCCCGCTTGTCGTGAAGTTAACTTGGAAGACGCTGAGTCGCATGAATGTTTGTCTCTAATTTTTGCCTAAATTGCGCAGGGTGTGACAACTTAGCGGGATCTTTCCTTTTTTTGTTGTTGAGAATTTCTCTCTTATTCTCTCCTTTTGCCACTGTCGATTGAGGGATTTCCGACCGTGCCCGTCGGTTTTTTTATTTTCTCTCATTTTTCCATGATTGCAATTTCTGAATTTGCAACCATGCCCTCATCTTCTAATTTTGACTAGGCCTCCCTTTCGGGTTTACAACCTAGTGGAAGCACTCTTTATTTGGTAGCCAATTAAACGGTGGTTGTGACCCGTACCTTATTTTCCGCCCCGATGCGGGAGTATTTGTAGCCATTTGGAGGGTGGTTGTGACCCTTTTCTCACCGTATTCAATGTTGCGGGAGCTCTTTTGATTGTAGCTATTTGGAAGGTGGTTGTGACCTTTTATTCCTCATCTCTGATCCGATAAACACTCTTTTTATGTAACCATTTTGAGGGTGGTTATGGCCCTTTCACTTAATACCCTACATCGATGTTCCGGGAGCTCTCTTTTTATTGTAGCCGTTTAAAGGGATGACTATGACCCTTTCTTTTATTTTCCCGCCCTCACCGGGTTCGCGGGATCACTCTTTTTGTGTAGCCATTTTAAGGGTGAGTTGTGGCCCTTTTTTATACACCCGCCCTCACAGGGTTCGCGGGATCACTCTTTTTTTTTGTAGCCGTTTGGAGGGTGGCTGTGGCCCTTTCACTTATTTCCCGCTTTTGATGTTGCGGGGGCACTCTTTATCTGTAGCCATTTGAAAGGTGGTTGTGGCCCTTTCACTGTAGTCATTTTAGGGACGACTGAGACTTTTTTATTTGTAGTTGATTTAGGGACGACCCTTTTTATTTCTTCACTGCTCTCACAAAATTTGCATGAGCACTCTCTTTATTTTTCTCGGTAGCCAATTAAAGGGCGGCTGTGACCCTGAAGAAAAAAGAATTTTTTTTTTTTTTTTGCTTTTTTGAAAAAAGAAAATTTAACGAAAATAATCAACAACAATTATGTACATGCCCCTAGTAGCAAGTTGAAAATTTATAATTCAAAATATTTTCTAGAAAATGACTCAGTTGATTGAGTAAAAATATGTCGGTCACGTCGACGCCCTGGATTGACCCTACGACCAATGGATGACATAGGCAATGATTTCTTCTCTCGGCTTCTCAAGTGCCCCGGCTATTGCTCAATCTCATTTGGGGATGCCCCACGGTTAGCACTGACGAGACCAGACTTCAGCGCAAAACGTATGTACGGCTTGGTTCGGGGACGCGTATGAATTCCACACATGGTAGGTAGAATATTGGCATGGAAGTTCTTTGAAGCAGTCATGTTTCACATGGTTGCGACCTCGTCGAAGTGGTCGTCTGATCTGCAAAAAGAGTAGGGACACACAAATCTCAAGGAAAAAATCAAGTACAAGCCATAGCACCTGAGCGTTGGATATCTTGAGTACGCAATTTTTCTTCGTGCAACTGGATGGCTGCATGTTCCTTTTTTTGTTGCCCCATTTGACCGATAAAACTTATATGTACAGGATACCTAACCAAGGGTACCTGGAAAGAGTGAATGAAAAATCAGTGTACAGAATATGAGAAATCATGCCTGATTTTTTTTAAACTCTAATGTCATTCATTTCATAATTTTGATTACTTTTTTCAAAATTATCTAAAGTGTTTTGCACCATCATGGAGTTTACTGACGTTGCTGAGTGCATTATCTGGCTCGAACAAAGGACAAATGCTCAAAACAAGGTTTTTCAAAAAGGTTTTCTCGTCCTTTGCTTAAACTCGAATAATAGCACTCAACTGCACAGTTAAAATATTTTCTCAAAAAAACAGAACCAAATCACTTTTTTTAAAACGTTAGCTCATGCGAAGGTTGAAATGACAATCTTGCCGCAAAAGTGCAATGCACCTTGGATAAAAATTAATGACACTTTGAATTTATTTTTTTAAATGCTCATGCATGCTCGAAAGTTAAAATTCTACTGTTAAACTTTTTTTTTTTTTTACAATTTACAACAGTTTACCTGAAGGGTACATATGGAATGCATGTACGAGATGAAAAATCCATGTAAACTTTTTTTTTATAAAAAGAAATGCAATGCATGTTTGGAATTAAAAGCTCAACAACTAAGAGAAGATTTACAATCTATCTATAAACTATTTTTTCCTAAAACAATGCCTATGAGATGTACATGATATGAAAGTTGTACAGTTAAGAAAACTTACAAGTTACCTGAAAAAAAATTTAAGAGGAAAAAAAATTAATGCATCCTAGTAGCTCAAAATTAAAATTTCAAGTGAATTATTTTTTTTTTTTAATGAATGCATATGAGATGCACAAAAATAAGATGCAAACTTAAAAATAAAAGTTCTACAACTAAAAAAAATTACAATTTACCTGAAAGGTTTTTTTCGAAAATATTGCACATGAGATGCACGTTTTTTGATTAAAAATTCAAGTAAAATATTTTTTTTTTAAACAAAAAGCCCTAAAATTAAGAGAGCTTACGATTTATCTATTTTTTTAAATCAAATCATATTGGGTGCATTATTAAAAATAAAACAATTCAGGTAAAAAGTTTTTGAAATGATGCATATAGAATGCACGTTGGAAATCAGAAGCTCTAATAGCTAAAGTGGAATTACAATATTTCCTAAATGATTCTTTTAAAAGTAATGCACGCACTAACCAAAATTACAACTTACCTGAAGTTTTTTTTTTTAAATAATAATGCGTATGAAACGCGGGTTTAAAACAAAAAATTCATGTAAGAGGGTTTTTTAAAAAAAAAAAACAATGCATATGAAATGTATGTTTGAAAAGAAAATTTCTACAACTAAATGACTAATTATTTAGCTGAAAAAGTTTTTTGTTTTTTTTTTTAAATGCAATGAGGTGAATGCATGAGAATAAAAATTACATAGTTAAAAAAATTACAGTTCTACTGACAACTTTTTTTTTACAACAAAAAAACACGGATAAAACACAACATGTTAGGGGGTAAAAAATATGTGGCTTTGCTCTACAAGGTAGGTTCCACTGATAGGCTCCCGACAAGGTGGTTTCCTCTCCCCATCATAGGGATCACAGGACCTTCACAAGCGAGTGGAGTTTTACGGAGTCGTACCGGCGGCCTTGCCGCTCCGATCGTACCGTACTAAATCTCTGGGGTTCCTAGTCGCCCTGGGTTTTAGCCGTTTTGGAGATTATTCAAAGTGGAGTGTGTGCGAATTCAAACAATGCCACAAAAAAGAAAGCGAACTCTAAAAATATGTACCTGTCACACAAAAAAACAAAGTTAGAATGGTGAAGATAATAAAATATAAAAACTCAAAAAAAACATAGCAATAAGCGAATATAATGAGCCTGAACCCTCTAAAATCTTCCCCAGCAGAGTCGCCAAATTGTCAGACCTAAAATCTGACATACGGTGAATTACGTTTTAAAACGTTGATTTTAAAAAGAGTCGCTACTAGTTAATTAATGCTAACTAAAATCATAAACAACCCAATCGAATAAAACACATATGTATAAAATCAGTCTACGATCAGAAATTCGAGTTCGGGGGTTCTATTACGAATTAAAATTATAATTTTTAACTACGCCCTTTCGGTACTCAATTCACTTAATTTGCCAATTTTATTTTTAATATATGTTACATCCAATTTATCTAGCGATGTCAAAATCAAATTTTCATCATACACCAAAACGTTATCGACTATAAACTTTAGTAAAAAAAAAAGTAATTATAATCTATAACTCCTAAATACCGAAATTATCAAACATGCTTAAATCCATATACAATCTAATATAATCCAACATGATTACAAACATAATTAGAGCAATTAGATATTCTATTTAATTAAAATTAAACTAAGTACATTTAAACTATCCAATCAAATTAAATCTAACATAATTAAACCTAATATAATAACAATTTAATAATTTAAAAAAAAAAAAAAAAAAAAAAAACTAGACGACAAATTTTCACGGGTTACGAGATCTGATGTATTATTATTGATGTGGTCTCCGATTTTACATGTAAAAGGATCATATTTATAGCTAAACTAGGTCCCCCAAACTAGGAAAATAAAATCTGAAAAATATATGCATTTAATATTCCGAAAATATATATATATATATATATATATATATATATATATATATTTATGTATTTTACCATAAATACACATAATATATTTTCTGAATATTTTACAATAAATAATGCATATACACTATTCTATTTTAAGCCAGTCCTATCTTTAGAAATTTCGCGATCTTCCATATTTAAATACTTCCTTTTTTTTAACGCATCACATATGACATTTTGAACGTGCTACGCGCGGACCAAAATTAGGTGTTTACAGAAAGTGAAACCCTAATTGAACAGTGAACCCCAAAATTCGTGTAGACTTGTTCAAAATTGGGGTGTTGAACGTGAAATTCGTGAGACCCAAATAATATCTAAGAAATTTCTACATTAATTACGCAACCAAACCTTGAAATAAGGGCACCCATGAAACCTCTGGAAAAGTGCTTCCACGTATACTCAAACTTTATTGCAACACGGAAGAACAGATTGTAGACATATATACCAAGCAATTTTCAATTGCTCCATTTGAGTATCTTAAGGAAGGTTTGTGAATTTGTAGTAGCCTGATATATAAAGATAATGTTAGTTAATTCAGGTTTCACTATGTTAGTTAAGTTTATTGAATAAGTTCAAGCTATGAAATCTGTTAGTTTCGATTTTTTCGTTGCAAGTCAACACAGTTGCTAATTCTTAGGCTAGAAGTTAGTCTCAATTTGAGTTAGTTAGCTTGTCTTCAGGTTATTTGAAGTAGTACATGAGTGTTGCACATGGTTAGTTAAAAAGTAAGCTTCTTGTTGTGGAATATTACTGTAGTTCAATAAAAGTTAATGTGATTTTTTTGCATTTTATGAAAAGTACCTTTAACATTTTCTTGCATAAATGATAGTATTAACATTTTATAGAACGACAAGGTAATAGGAGCAACGAATATTGGAAGAGTTCCTTCTTTTCACCAGATGGCAGCATGACACTCTCAGGAACTTTTCTTGCATAAATGATAGTATTATGTCCAAGAGTAAAGAAATCAAGGTAGTGAAAAAATATATAATCTAATATTAAATCCTCTGATATCTTCAGTTTTTTTTAGAGTATGAATAAGAGAATACCGAATACATTCACTCATGAGTTTGAGCTTATGGTAAAGTTGGTTAATGCGTATATGTTATTCTCTAACATAAGTATCAAATCTAAGGGTTCGAACTCTGAGGGCAGTGTTTTAAGAAAATATGTTGAAAAAACCTCTCATGAAATTTTTTAGCCTGGTCAGGATGAAGCACATGTGTACGGATCAATGAACTCGGTATAAACCGATGTTCGCAAATATTAGTTCAAAGGAGGGTGTTAAATTATGAATAATAATATATGGAAGGCTTTCAGTTTTAATTTTGAGTTTACGGGAAAGTTGGTTAAGGTGCCTTTTATTCACCTCAACAGTTCATAAAGCAATTATCCGATAGGAAACAATTATCAGTTCCTGCAAGGGATTTGCCCCCTCTAGCTTAAATCTTAAATATTCTGGAAGAGTAGCTGCATCTGATAGTCTGACCAGAGCACTAATTAATCAGATAAGAGCAATTAACAAGGGTAGTGAAAAAAAAAAATTTGAAATAATATCATTTTCTGTAAAACAAGGTCAGAAGAACTAAAGTGTACAAAAGAAGAGATATAGATGGGTATTAAAATTTTAATTTTTTTCCAATAAAATGCATGAGTGACTCATAAATAGGTTTCTTGAATATAAATGGATAACAAAGAATGTAAAGGAGGAATTAATATATTTTGAAGGCTCTGAGCAGACTACACAGAGCCCTATTAGAAACCAATTTACATCATTAATATATGTATGTCCGATGAATTGGTAAGATGTGTGAATGAGTGGTGCTTTTCTATTTAATAAGTGGTGCTTTTCTAATACTTATATTTAGTGCTATATTTTGCATAATACAATCAGGCTCGGCCAACTGGCAACTAGCATAGTTTCAGCCTTAGAGAGCTTGAGCTTCATATTTCAGCTTCACCCACATATTCTCGCCACTTTCCCTTGCCCACCAAAAAACCGGCAGTAAAGGTTTCGTGACGTTAAAACTACATGATTGAACTTGAGAGAAATGCAGGTGCAAAGTGAGAATCAAATGCATCTCAATAATCCAGGCATTAAATACAAAGGTGATTAATGCTACATTTTTTCTTTAGATACTAGGGTGCATTTCTGCGCGATGCGAGCTGACTTACTAACTAAGTACGTGAATAAACCTTTCTATTATTAACTTTTACCAATATAATTTTTTACCTTTACATTCTTCTTATACGGAAAAATGTAGCTATGATGATAATTGTAATTTACACGTTCAACATATCAAGCTAAAATAATTGTTTAATGCTGATCGATATCCTCTAATAATAAGCACACATGAATCCTTATTTTTAGCACATATAAATCAAACTCGAACAGTGATTGAAAAAACAGAGCCTTGAAATCCTTGATTGAGAGCATGTTCCCTACGTTTTCGACCCAAATCAAACGGCTTAAATTTGGCTTCCTCAAATAGCGGCCCCTGGATCACAAGAAGAATCAATATATAAGTACAACTCACTTTATTCATATATTATTGTAGCTAATATAGTATTACCGTAACGTAAACTTTTGGGACATCAATGCGCGTAACTTAGTATCTGTCTAGAAAAGTTCGTCATATTTTCCCACAATTTATTCACGGACATCCCCCAACTCTACGCAGAGTCAATGACTTAGATATCATCATATAAAGTAAGACATTTTTATCAATAGATGATAGCTGAATAGACAACAAAATCTTACTTGTATCGTGTTCAAAAAATTATATAATGACAACCTGGGAAAACAATCCATGAGATTGCCAACTAAGGGTCCCCACCGATGATTGCAACCCATTTTAATATAAATCATTAAAAAAGATCTATCGGGATACTAAATGCTCAAATTTACAGCTTTTGTAAGAAAGTATTGTTAATAAATTCCTATGGCCAAAAAATTGTGATTATAGTAAATCAAACTTCTTAAAAATTTAATTTAAAAAATTATGGATTAACACCCTAATCACAATACCAAGTTTGCACCATATTACTTTTAAGTGTCTCAGGTTTTGTTTTCGTTGCTTTCAAGTTTATAATCCTTTTTTTTTAATTACGGATTTTGGTCTAATTGCTCCAGAATATTCAATAACATGAGCATTTAAAGAAAAGAAAAGAACAAAATGACATTTTTGCTTCTATTTAGCTTATGTCAATTAGTGTATACATACGGTGAAATTAAAGAACTTATGCAAAATTGAGGTTCAGTTTAACTTAATTGACATAAATATATATGAATTGAAGAAAATCTATACCCAAATCTGTCAAATTTAACATAGAAAGCGCTCGGAAAACCAAAAAATAAAGAAAATGAAACCTTTGACACGTACTAGTAACATTTTAAATATGAGATACTTAAAAGTAATATGATGCAAACTTGAGACTGCGGTTAGATTGTTAATCCAAAAGTTAATTATAATTTAAAACTTTAATTTATTTAGCTAAATTTACAAATTACAACTTTAGTATTTGTGTGATTATCAAACTGCTACTTGATATTTAGATAGTGCAACAAATTTTTAGTTAAAGTTTGTTTTTGTACTTTTTGCTAGTTTAGTAATTTCTTGTATATAGTTTGCTAGTTTAGTGAAATTACCCATGAAGAATGAAGAAAATAAATGACAATTTATTCAACCCGCTAAAGATCAACTAGCAACTTGTGTTTTTTCATCACGTGTTGATTACATACATGAATCATGAATCATTATGTGTTCGTCAACAACCGAGAGGTAACACCCATATGGAGCGTGATGGGTTTCGATATAGCCGTTAGGCCCATTAACGACGAGTAAACGGTGAAGTAGGCCCACTGGGCTCCAAAAGAGGCCTAGAGGACCAATGTGAGGGGTCCCGACAAGATCGGTCCCGATTTATGAGCTGGACGCTCCCGATGGAATGCCTTTGAGTAGGCCCCGATGTTGAATCCCTGAGGATGTTGGCCTGGTCCCGATGACGAGGGGCCCCGAGCGGTGACCTAAGGAGATAACTCTGGAGTCCCCGACATCCGTCGGGACTTACCACCAGAGGATGAGGCCTAGAAACACGCCCACTATCAGCGTAGTGAGGAAGTGGCCTGAAAAGACGGAACGTGGGCAAGTGGCCGAGATAAATGGAACGTGGGCTAACTGCCCCTGGCAGTTACCTCAACAGGTAACTGGGGTAACTCCTCCCCTATATAAAGGAAGGAATTACCTCAGGACTGACATATACATACGCATATACACTCATACTCTCATACATACTTGCCTACATCGAGATACTCATTTAAGCATCGGAGAGGGATTCTGGGTCACCGCCCGGTCTATCCCTTTTTGTAGGATTACTTGGAGCAAAGGAGTTCAGACTTCCGTCAAGAACGTGCCGGAGTTCCAACCGTGATCCAACATTGGCGCCGTCTGTGGGAACGTAACAAAAAGCAAAGATAGCTTCTACCCGATCGATGGTTGGCAAGCAGAAGAAGAAGCAAGGACAATCTGGCGGTTCCCGCCATCCTGCTAGAACTGTGAATTCGGGGCTGCCGGAGCGCAGTGTTGATCGGAATAATCCTCCCCCTGCTGGTTCCCAAACAGGGGGGCATCATGACGATCACGAGGATTCCGTTCGAGGCTCGTTGGAGGACAGGGAGGAGATCCCGAGGAGGGACCAGGATGCTCCTACAAAGGTGGACTTAGCGAAGGCTGTGATGGATGTCATGCCGACATTCCTGGAGACTATGGAGGCTCTCCTGGACCGAAGGGAGGCTGCCAAGAAGAAGGAGGAAGAGTTGCCTCTGCCTCCGCCGAGGGAGAATCGGAACGGGCAGGAGGCCCAATCCGAGCACCAGGACAAGGGCAAGGAGCCCGCTCAGTCGGAGCAGTTCGTGATTGATGGGCCTGGACCGGTGCAGCATAGAACCATCCCTCTTAATGGTCCTATCACCCCCGACCAGGTGGTGAAGATCGTGAACATCTGTATGGGGGACCAGAAGAAGATGATGTCGGAGCTGAGGGATCGATCCACTCATCCCTTTGTTCCCCGATTACTGAACACCATTGTCCCGCCAGGACTTGGTATCCAAACAATCAAGGAGTATGATGGCGAAGGAGATCCAGTTCGCCATGTCCAGAAGCATGTTATGGCTTGTCTAGGCAGAGCCAAGGATGATGATATAGTGTGTGTTCTGTTCCCGGCCACACTTAGTGAGAGGGCCCTGACGTGGTTCTTCAGCCTTCCTCCAGGGTGCATCTCTACCTGGACCCAGATGCATGACCGTTTCATCCAGCACTACCAGGTCCGTCAACGTCTCCTGAAAAGCGCGAGGTCCCTGGCTGAGGTGGTACAGAAGCCCGATGAGTCGCTGGCGCATTATTACCAGAGGTACACCGCCAGCGTGGCCGAGATTGATGAGGAGATGTCAGAGGGAGAGACCATCCGCACATTCATTCGAAACCTGACAGCACCATATGGTTCCGACCTGATGCACAGCGTGGCTGAGAAGGCTGTGTGGAACATGGAGGCACTACAGAAGAGGGTGAAGCAGCAAATCGACGTGCAGGAGTCGAAGATAGCTGCCGGAGAGCTCGATCCTCCGAAATCGAACAAGGGGAAGCAGTCGTCCAAGCCATCGGACGATCGCAGGAGGAAGGATAAACCCGAGAGCAGTCGGGGTCGAGGCCGCTCTGATCGGAGGGAGGACAAGCATCCCTCGAAGTCGGACAAGCGGGAGGACCGTTACACTCCTCTCATTTGCTCCATAGGTGCTGTGTTGCCGGTGATGGATCGACAGGGTATCGCCAAGTACCCCCCCCCCCCCCCCCCCCCGAAGAAGGATGGAGAGGTCATGGGAGCCCGCACCGATCGTTATTGTCGTTTCCATCGCGCTAGCGGTCACGACACTAACCACTGTCGGGAGTTGAAGAAGGAGATTGAGAAGCTGATCCAGAAGGGGAAGCTCAAGGAATTTGTGGCTGGGCGACGGAACCGATCCCGTTCCCGGTCCCGATCGCGGTCCCGTTTCCGATCCCGCGATCGGTCCCCGAAGAAGAAGAAGTCCGAGTCTTTCGATACCTGCAAGGAGAAGCGGGGGACCATTAATGTGATCCATGGGGGATTTGCTGCAGGAGCTGATACCACGGCATCTCGAGAGGTCTATGCTTCTCGAATTCCTATTGCTGTGGTGCTGGGCAAGAGGGCCCGATCTTGGACCCCGAAGGAAGAGATGGATCTCCTTCTCAGCGGAGGACTTGAGAGGTGTAGAGATCCCGCACGATGATGCTTTGGTCGTGACCCTGAACGTGAATGGGTACGAGATGAAGCGAATCTTGATTGATGGAGGGAGCTCCTCCGATATTTTGTTCATGGATGCGCTGGAGGCCATGGGAAAAACCAAGAAGGATTTGAAGCATGCGGACTTCCCGATGGTCGGATTTTCTGGCTCTACCTCTTACCCGGTGGGGATGATTACCCTACCGGTTGAGTTCGGTAGTGGTTGGAAGTCAGAGAAGAGGGACGTGGAGTTCGTGGTGGTCGAGTCTGCGGGGACTTACAATGCAATTATCGGGAGGACCACCATCAACCCGATGGGGGCAATTGCCTCAACTGTCCATCAGAAGATGAAGTTTCCGACCGACCACGGAGTCGGGGAGGTCAGGGGCGATCAGGTGGCCTCCAGGAAGTGCTATGTCAATGCCACTCGAAGGAAGAATCGAGAGGCTATGACTATTTTCCAGACTGATGCTGATCCCAGAGAGGAGTTTGGGCGTCCCGCCCCGATGGAAGATTTGAAGGAGGTCGAGATCGATGGACCTCAGAGGAAGGTGAAGATCGGGTCCGCCCTGTCTGAGGAGAGGGCCCAAGACCTGATTGATTTGTTGAAGGAGTTCAAGGAGCTGTTTGCCTGGTCCCCGAGTGACATGCTAGGAATCAGCCCCGATGTGATTACTCATGAGCTGAAGATTGACCCCGCGATCAAGCCGATTGCACAGAGAAGGCGCCCGATGGGTGCAGACAAGAAGATCGCGATCCAGCAAGAGGTGGGCAGGTTGCTCGAGGCTGGATTTATTAAGGAGCTCCGATTCCAGACCTGGGTCGCCAACCCAGTCCTGGTGAAGAAGAGCAATGGCAAGTGGCGGATGTGTGTTGATTTCCGCGACATGAACAAAGCATGCCCGAAGGATTGCTATCCGCTCCCAAGGACCGACCAGCTGGTAGATGCCACATCGGGACATGAGTTGCTGAGCTTTATGGATGCCTACTCCGGCTACAATCAGATCAAGATGTCCAAGGAGGATGCCCCCCCCCCCCCACACCGCTTTTTATGCTGATAGTGACATCGATCACTATGATGTCATGCCCTTTGGACTGATCAATGCGGTGCAACTTATCAGAGGATGGTGAACAAGCTGTTCGGGGATATGCTGGGGAAAACGATGGAGGCCTATGTGGACGATATGCTGGTGAAGTCCCGACAGGCCGAGGATCATGTTCACAACTTGGCCACGGCGTTTGAGCGGATGAGGCTTCATCAAGTTCGCTTGAACCCGACCAAGTGTGCCTTCGGAGTGCACTCAGGGAAGTTTATGGGCTTCATGGTGAGCCAGAGGGGAATCGAGGTGAACCCTGAGAAGCTGAAGGCAATCGAGGAGATGAAGTCCCCGACGTACCATCGGGAGGTGCAGGTGCTGAATGGCCGATTGGCCGCAATGAATCGCTTCATGTCCAAGGCAAGCAACCGATCCATGTCGTTCTTTGAAGTGCTGAGGGCCAACAAGAAGTTTGAGTGGACTACCAAGTGCGAAGAGGCGTTCCAGGCACTCAAGCAGCACCTCCGCACCCTCCCGCCGTTGGCGAAGCCCATTCCAGGCGAGCCACTCTATCTATATTTGGCTGTTTCTGAATTTGCTGTTAGGTCTGTCTTAGTGAAAGTCGCAGAGGGTAACCAAGTCCCCGTCTATTATGTAAGCAAGGCACTCGCCAAGTCTGAAATGAATTATCCCCCCGTTGAGAAGTATCTTTATGCATTGATTGTTACTGCTCGGAAGCTGAGACCTTACTTCCATGTGCATGAGATTACTGTTTTGACGAATCAGCCCTTGAAACATTTTTTGAACCGACCTGATGTGTCGGGGAGATTAGTGAAATGGGCAGTCGAGCTTAGTGAGTTCCGCATTCACTTTGCTCCGAGAACGGCTATTAAGGGCCAGGCGTTGACGGATTTCATAGCAGAGTCTACAGCCCCCGATCTAGAAGAAGCGGGCCCTGTAGAGGGGCAACCATGGAAGTCCCGATGGCAGAGCAGTCAGAACAGCCCGATGACGAAGACACTTGGGATACCTTCGTGAGGTGCAAACCTTGAAGGAGAGTTTCAAGAGCTTCGATATTGAGGCGATCCCGAGGGAGGATAATGTGGAAGCAGATGCCTTGAGCAAGTTCGCCTTGGGGGCACCCCTCGATGAAAGTCGGAAGGTGCACTTCTTGGAGAAGGTGATCCTGTCGGCCACCGATCAATCGGAGGTATGTGCCATCGAGACCGGATCGGAGGAGCCCACTTGGATGACCCCGATAGCCGCGTACCTAACTACGGGGGCAGTCCCCGATGATGAAGTAGCATCCGGCAAATTACGCCGAATCGCGGTCAATTATGTGATGGTGGACAATCAGCTGTATAAAAAGGGGTATTCAACCCCTTACTTGAAATGTGTGGCTGAGCCCAATACTGATCGGATCCTTAGGGAGGTGCACGAAGGATACTCGGCTTGTCATGAAGGTGCCCGATCCATCGTGAGGAAAGTGCTGAACCTGGGCTATTACTGGCCCTCGATGAATAAGGAGGCAACGATGCTAGTCCGATCCTGTGACGCTTTCCAGAGGTATGCCCCGAATATCGTGCCTACAGCTGCCGACCTGACGTCCATCAAGAGTGCTTGGCCCTTCGCGCAATGGGGAATCGATTTGGTGGGACCCCTTCCAATTGCAAAAGGTCAGTGCCGATATTTTCTTGTGGCTATTGATTATTTCTCGAAGTGGATAGAAGCTAAGACATTGGCCAAGACAACGGGGAATCATATCCTCAAATTCCTCCAGACCCATATTATATCCAGGTACGGGATCCCTAAGGTGTTGATCAGTGATAACGGCCCTCCGTTTAACGGGGTCCAGTGGAAGGAGTACCTGGAGGAACTGAATATTGAGCATCGGACAGCCTCTGTCCATCATGCTCAAACCAATGGACAGGTGGAGTCAGCCAATAAGATCGTGATGGATGGCCTGAAGAAGAGGGTCCATGCCTTGAAGGGCAAATGGCTGGACGAGCTGGAAAATGTGCTTTGGGCTGTTAGAACAACACCCAAACGATCGACTGGGGAGACTCCGTTTGGCCTTGTTTATGGCACGGAAGCAGTCGCTCCCGTTGAAATAGCTGTGGCATCCCATCGGACAAGGTATTATGAACCTCTGTCGAATGATGAAATGAGGCGTCTGGACTTGGACTTGGTCGAAGAGAAGAGGCGGAATGCCGAGGAGGCCCAGGCTCGGATACGCTTGGCAACGGCCAGATATTACAATCGGCGAGTCAAGTCTCGACAGTTCTTTGTCGGGGAACTAGTCTGGCGTCGGCACGAATTTACCCTTTTGGATCGGATCAACAAGATGTCACCAAAATGGGAAGGACCTTATAAGGTCGTGGGGATGCCAGCTCGAAATGCGTATAAGTTGGAAGACCTCGATGGCAATGTGTTGAAGCATTCTTTTAGTGGTGAACACTTGAAGAAATGTCATGCCTGATATTAGTCGCATTTAGTGGTGCAAGTTGTTTATCGTTTTGATTTGATATAAACAGGTTTTGAGCCATCAATGAATAAAGAGGTTGCTTCCGATCAGATTGTTCTTAGATTGATCATTCTAAGCGTGGTTAAATCGCCTTAAGTGGTGTGGTTAAATCGCCTTAAGTGGCGTGGCAAAATCGCCTTAAGTGGCATGGCTAAATCGCCTTAAGTGGTGTGGTTAAATCACCTTAAGTGGCGTAGTTAAATCGCCTTAAGTGGTGTGGTTAAAACGTCTCAAGTGACGTGTTGAATCACTCTAAGTGGTATGGTGAAATCGCCTTAAGTGGCGTGGTTAATTCACCTTAAGTGGTGCATCGATAATCGGAACCAAAATAAATTGATATTATAAAGGCCTGAAGGTTCATGACAGGAGAAGGAAATTACAAGGATTTCAAAAATAAAGCGTTAAGTTTGGTCCTTGGCAGCATCGAGGGGAGCAGAGTCCGCGAGGTCCGTGGCAGACGGCTCCGCGATCGGAGGATCGGATCCCGGAAGATTGGTCGAGGAAGGATCGGACCCTTGGAGGTCAGCCAGTGAAGGGTCGATTGTCGGGGGATCAGCTGTCGGGAGGTCTGTACTTGGAGGCTCCACCGTGCCTTCGGCACCCGCAATTCCCTCGGGGGTGTTGGCCTCATCGCTCTCCTCTGATGGTGGTTATCCTCGGAATATCGGGGAATCGTGGATGAGAAGATCCGCGTCAGCTTGTAAAGTTAAAAGCCTCCGATGCCAATATCGGGAGGTCTGGAGTTGGAAGACACGGCGAACTGTAAGTCCCTCATGTCTTGGGGGCAAATGATGGGTTTCGATATAGCCGTTAGGCCCATTAACGACGAGTAAACGGTGAAGTAGGCCCACTGGGCTCCAAAAGAGGCCTAGAGGACCAATGTGAGGGGTCCCGACAAGGTCGGTCCCGATGTATGAGCTGGACGCTCTCGATGGAATGCCTTTGAGTAGGCCCCGATGTTGAATCCCTGAGGATGTTGGCCCGGTCCCGATGACGAGGGGCCCCGAGCGGTGACCAAAGGAGATAACTCTGGAGTCCCTGACATCCGTCGGGACTTGCCACCAGAGGATGAGGCCGAGAAACACGCCCACTATCAGCGTAGTGGGGAAGTGGCCTGAAAAGACGGAACGTGGGCAAGTGGCCGAGATAAATGGAACGTGGGCTAACTGCCCTGGCAGTTACCTCAACAGGTAACTGGGGTAACTCCTCCCCTATATAAAGGAATGAATTACCTCAGGACTGACATATACATACGCATATACACTCATACTCTCATACATACTTGCCTACATCGAGATACTCATTTAAGCATCGGAGAGGGATTCTGGGTCACCGCCCGGTCTATCCCTTTTTGCAGAATTACTTGGAGCAAAGGAGTTCAGACTTCCGTCAAGAACGTGTCGGAGTTCCAACCGTGATCCAACAGAGCGGAGTTTCGATATTGTAATTTCTAAGTCAAACCACATAATTCACTAACTAGACCACCACTATTGTTGGTTGGTTAGCAATTTATTTAATGAGTTTCATCAGTTCACAAATTCATACCTTTAACACAAATTTCTTTTGGTCAATTTACATGTTCAATTTTTTTTTATTTTTTTTTTTACGGAATTTACCAGTTATTTTTTTCCAACGAATTTACCAGTTCAATGAAAATAGAAAAATTGGCCAGAAAAATTAAAAACAAATACAAACAGAAAAGCTACGGTCGGTTCTGTTAGTCGTCAAGCTAATCTCACTGAGGCTGTAACTGTACGAACTAAGGAGTTCTCTGGAATCTCATAGATTTGCAAATGGCGGATAAACCAAGCCGCGCGCTGGTGGTTTACGGCGACGGTCTGGCTCCATCGATCACGGCTTCACACAGTAATCTCCACTCCCTTGCCTCAGTTGCGTGTTGTGGCTTCTTGAGCCTTCCCTGCGCTCCTCCTTCAGGTCTCGATTTCCGATCGACTATCTCTCACTTGAGGAATTGAATTCATTTACCTTGATTGATTCTTTGTATTTAGTGCCCGATTTATTGAGATGAATTTGATTCTCACTTTGCACCTGCATTTCTCTCAAGGTCAATTATGTAGTTTATTAAGTTCTTTGTTAAAAGTATGGTAGATCAAGATGAAATTAAATCCTAATCAATGGAGTGTGCATCACAATTCACAAGTGTAATCCAACGGAGCCGACATGAGCTTAGTGCTCAAGCTCTCTAAGGCCGAAATTATGCTACTTGGAGCTTGGCCGAGCCTGATTTTTCTCAGGTTCGATTTCGGTGCTGTGCAATATTCCGATGTGTTCGAGCTGTCTTCAGAATTAGGATTTTTATCTGAGATTGAATTTTGGCTCGACCTCGGGATCGACTAGGTTCAGTTCAACTTAGTTTAACAAGTATTTTTATTAGCCTATTCCTTGGTAGAACAACTCTTAGTAACCACTGTTATCACTTGAGCTCCACTTAGCTTCTCCTTGTTATCTTACTTTGGTAGCAAGATGCAGAGGTTTTCCCAAATCGTAGCCTTATTCAGCTTTTTGGTAAAGAGAAATGAAAATAAGATTTTTCTTTTTTACACTTCACTTACCATTGTTCGTGCAAGTGTCTGTAAATTCACGACTGTTAGGATTTACATGGATTTAGATTGCAGAAAGCGAGGATGAAAGAACGATTAGAGAATTCTCACTTCTTTTGGATTCTCTTGAAGGCTATCTTCATCTTCAGGTTGTAAACCACATTCTATTTTCTTCCCTGATTAATGATTATAAGGACCACAAGTAACAATCTTTATTCGAAACTTGCAGAGCAAGGAAGTTATTGTTGGGACAGACCCAGTTCCTAAATTATCTGAAAGGTAAATGAACTACTTTAGTTTACAAATTACCTGCTGAATTACCCTATTGATGAGATTTTTCATGTGTACTTCCTTAATTTAGATTTTCAGGGATCAAGGCCGCGTTATTGACAACGAATTCAGACTTGAAGTCCATTGCTGAAAAGTTCGGCTTAAGCATATTGCCAAATGATGAATTAATAAAAGGTGATTCTGTTGAGTCCTTGGAAATGCTGAAGCTGCTTGGATTTCAAGAAGGCAAGACATCTGACACAAGTCAGTTCGATGTTGTCTTTGTTCACATTGGAAGCGACGACTCTGCAGAAAAAATTGATGCTTTGGTTGGTAATATACTGCAAATAGCTCCACTGGGTTCTGATATTAGTTCTAGGTTACACTTATCTGTCGTCATGAGCTATGGGAAAGCCTTGGATTCCCATCTTTCGGTGTTGAGATCTAACGATGGGGAGAACTCCAACCTCCAAAAGCTCTTCCCTCGCCAGAGTTACACCATGAGGGGATATAATCATCGGGATAATGTCAGGTAACTCTCTTAGCTCTGATAAATTGTTGTCCTTGTTCGAGAATATGTCTCATGAATCAGTTTCTGCTTGCTTTTGATTGTTCAATCAGTTAAAAGCTCCCTTGATCTATTGTCTTTCATCAATGGTCTAAATGAGTGTTTTTCTTGTTCTAATTTGAATTTTGGTCTACTGCAGGCATCATTCTCCAATTCTTGTTGCACAATGGCAGGATGGGGTAACCCGAAAAGATACTGTGCAGCTATTTTCTTTTGAAGACATAAAGAAGGTAAAAGCAAGTTCCTTTTCTTAACCAATCTTACAACGTGATTTACGGAATATTGTTTTATTTTCTTTGTTCTTTTTGCAGCATTTTCATACCAAAAATACAGCTAGTTAGCTCCTTCTAATTTATCATTAACATTTGAAAGAAAGTGTACTTGTGAAGCTCTAACTAAACAGCATGTTAAGTACTTAACCAAAAAAATGGACAAATATAGCAAATTGCACGAAAGTATTAGTTTAGCTAGAGAAATGTAGCCAAACGGAAAAAAAGTTCAGTTAGCAACTAAACACATCAGTCACAAGTTCACTTAGCAATTTGGTGGTATTAACCCGTGTTCTATTTGATCATATTATCTGATTAACTTCATAACTGCAGCGTGGCGGGAACCTCGTGATACCTGTGGACCGTTTCTTGCACGAAATTGCATTCAAGCTATGGAAGGCTCCTAAGTATGGTGCGTGAGAAGGCCAGAACCGAAACCTTGATATTATTCGGTTTTCAGTTTTTGTAAGCCTTTGGTAAAAGAGAACTCTTGTTGTTCTCCAAATAAACATATTCTTCTTGAGGTTGTTGTGATAAGAGTACAATTGTTGTTATGACAATGTTTTCTCTATATTAAAACTAGTTCAAAGTACAAGAAAGAGCTGTTTTTTTAGCAGTCGAGCAAAGATTTAGCACAATAATTACACAAGAGAAACCACCCAATGAGAAGCATGGACAACAAGAGCAGCCCTATTACAAATGCCCATCCGATAACATATACCCCGAGGCATAACACCGACACGAAAGGGAGAAACGACTTCACAATCGACATTAAATTGACCCACTGCCCTTTGAGAAGCACCAATAGGGCCACATTCACCATGTTCCAGTCCATCGATTCCTCATACGTCACCCGGTTGAGGAAGTTGGCGGCAAAGGAGTGGCAATTACAGGTGAAGATGTTGTAGGTTTTGTGCTCAAAGTATCGCTGGGTTGAGCGCAATGCATCGTCCCAAGTGAGTGAAGTCCCGAGCTCGGAGTGTCTAAACCCTTGCTTGCATATGTGGCTCGATAGGTTTGCCGGGAAACAACACTGTTCGAAACACAAATCATCAATTTGACTCACCATAAACTTTTTCAACATCTTGCGTAAATTTTCTAAAGAGAAAAGACTGAAGATGGTGCAACATGTTACAAAACAATAGTAAATCATAGTAATTCTATAATCATACTTCCAAAATAGTCTTTTACAATTCGAAGACGCTTGATTTGAGCTCCAATCAATTGGGTAGCCTCAACCGATTGAGGCACGAAGTAAGCCCCAATCGGGGTTTAGTAGTCTGGTGGGACCCAAACCAAGGACTGTTGGTCTTAGTTGGGTTTGTGGTTCAATTATAACATTACAATAAGTTATTAAAGCTTAGTTGTAATATTTTTTTTAAAAAAAGTAGTAAATTAATTTTGCAAATTCGAAATTTGAAATCAATGTACAAGTTAGCACCAGTTCTTATTGAGGAATTTTTACTTGTCACCGATCTATCAGGTGGCAAGTGGGTGGTGACCCTCAGTTTAAGACATATGGCAAAAAGTGATTAGTTGAAGGGCACCTACTTACCACCCGGTAGATCGGTGGCAAGTAATAATTTCTTATTTGTCAATAGATCCGTACCATTTAAAATTTTGGTACCATAAACTATTTTAGTCAAATATATTTCACCATTTTTGTTTTCAGACATTTTTTAAAAACAGAAGGCTATAGTAAAGTCAAAAAGAGTAAATTTTGTTTTGTTTATTGGTAATGAAAAAGGGTGAGGTAGTACCTTTGCTCTGTCAAGTTGAAGGTACCGCGCCGGAGCACCAAAGGCAAAGGCATCAACATTGACTAAATAAGAGCCGGAAAAGTCGAAAATGACTCCATCCTCACGGCATATCCCGACATGTCCGATGAAAGGGGCCAACCAGGACACAACTGGCAGGGGTGTCCAAACCAGACAGCAAGGGAACTTGGCCTTGTTTGGGTCGATCTCATCCAGTGGCCACAACTCATGTTCGAGCTCGTTTGATGATCCAATGTTTTCAATATCACATGCAATTAACCCTGTTTTTACGTATCGTCCAAGGCTGGTGACATTTTGTGAAGCTTCCATCTGCAAATGCACATCATTAGTACATACAATTCCAATAAATGTGCAAATTACTCAGTGAACAAACAATTAGTATAGATTCCAAGAGCTCAGCTTTTAATTTTGAGTTAAAAGTTGATTTTTTTTGCTTCTGGCATTGAGATGAACACTTGCGATTCCTCTTCAGTTCTTGAATAGAAGTGAAGGCCAAGAAATCATGGTTTTGCTAACTTCCAATATAACAATTGATCAAGATTGCAGACTAGTGACACTAACACATACAGTTCAAATATCAATACAAAAGAACTATCAACAACACAACACTCTGTTCGAGCCATCAACCAACCTAGCTGAAGTCTAATCGGTGCTGTCAAACAATCATAAAAATGGGGGCTTCAAGTTTTAATTTTTTCGAGCAGGACCTAAAAATTCTAAGCAATCGGAGGAAACCCAATAAGATTCCGAACATATCCGTTAGAAATTCATGATCAATCCACACGGAATCAAGAAACGCACAATAATACCCTAAATCAAGAAGAGAGACCTGTTGGAGAAACGGCTGGAACTGAGAGAAGAAGACGGAGATCTCGGTGAAGAAGAAGGTGAAATGCGGCACTTCAGTGATGAAAATGGAACCGAAAAGGACACTTGATTTTCAAGGGTTATATATTAAAGAAGCTATGATGTTCACGTCAAATTGGGATTTCTGGGTTGTTTCTGGTTTTGAGTCGATTTGTTTAATATCTGTATGTATACGTTTCTTTTTCTTTCTTCATTGGAGAGAGAGAGAGAGAGGAGAAGAGAAGATGCATGAATCTTTCCACAGTCTCGGCTTCTCATAGGGCCCCACTTGCTTCCCCCCACACACCTTTCAGTGTTTTCCTTATCGGACCTTTCAATTCAAATGTCCAACTTTATGAAATGGATGGATGGATTTTGTTTATTTTTATTTTATTTTTAAATGTAATTAATAGTTTTTTCCTCAATACATTCCTAGTGGAAACACCCTTAAATTAGGTTGGAGTAATCTATATATTATATAAATTTTGAAGAAAAAATAATAACAGTGAGCGTTGTATATTCCAATATTAGGAAGAATACCAAGGTAGTTCAGTTCATCTACTCACAATTAATTCATTCGTACAGTTTCTTCGTATTTTACAAATCTTCGATTTTTACAAATTTCATTTCTATATATAGAAGATGCGACACCAGAATAGAACATACATACCAAGTATTAAAGAGAGACGAAGCGACCGATGCTCGATTGTTGACAAATCTCAAGCTGAAAAAGGGATGGAGGCATCGGCGTTTTGTGGGCAAACGACGTAGTGGTCGTGATCGACTCCGGAACTGGCGTGGAAGTGTGTGGTGGATCATATCTGAGTTAGAGGTGAAAATATTCGATAAAAATAGAAAGAGAAAACATAGATGGTTGAAGATAGAAACAACCGACATGCAGATGAGAGTCATCAACAGCGGAGCTTATTCTTCAAAACTCTAATTTGTTAAAGGAGAGGAAGCATCTCTACATATGGAGAACAGTTTGGTCTGTAACTCATTACCGTTTTGTCTCACTAAGATGCTTTAAAACCCTTTGTGTGGACTATTTTATATTGACCCATAGATATCCTTATTTAGCATGCTAAGATGTCTATGAGCTAATATAAATATAGTGTATTACCGTTTTTGTCCCCACCGAGCCCACACATGGAGTCAATTATTATTAATAATTTAACAACAGTTTTTTTAGCACAAATTAATTTTTTAAATTAAAATTATAGTATGATGTGATAAAATTATAATAGTTTAAATTTTAGTTTGATTTTTTATACTCCAATTTTTTCTATTTGCATACTTTTTTTTTTATATATAACCCGTTGAATGATAAAAGATATGTAGTCAGTATTTCTATTATATTGGGTTAAATGTACTTTTGGTGCCACATGTTTGACCAGTGTAGTCTTTTGGTGTCATATGTTTAATTTTTTAGGCTTTTGGTGCCATATGTTTGAAAGGTTGTTAGTTTTTTGTGCTTATGTTAGTCAACAGTTAGTTTGACCGTTAAATACTTTTATTTTATTCAATTTAGTCCTCAAATTTACATTTCTAAAATTTAATATTTATAATTTAGTCCCTATTGTTTGCTCAAGTCACCGCCCAAAGCCGCCGGCCACCTCCAAAGCCGCCGACCACCACGAAAAGGGACGGCCACCACTACTTGGGGTCGGAAACCACCCCAATTGGTGGTGGTTGGCCCCAATTGGTGGTGGCCACCTCATTCGGGGCCGGCCACCACCAATTGATGGTGGCTACAGCCCTAATCGGGGTCGGCTACCATCAATTGGGGCCGCCGGCCCCGATTGGGGCCACTGAGGGCTCCAGCTCGGGGCCCCCTTACTCTGATTGAGCCATAGAGGGCTCAGTCGGAGCCCTGTATGGCTCTAGTCGGGGTTCTATGACACCGAACGGAGCCAGGGGCCCCGAAATGGAGCCATCTGTCTCATACTGAGCCACAGAGAGCTCATTCGGAGCCCTCTATGGCTCCAATCGGGGCTGGCAGTCCCAATTGGTGGTGGCCAGCCCCGATTAAGGTGGCCACCACCAATTAGGGCCGGCCACCACAGTTGGGGTGGTTTTCAGCCCCAAGTGGTGGTGGTCGGCGGATTTGGAGGTGGTAGGTGGTGACCGTCGGCCTTGGGCGGAGACTTGCGAAAACAATAGGGACTAAATTGTAAATATGAAATTTTAGAAATATAAATTTAAGGACTAAATTGAACAAAATAAAAGTATTTAACGGTCAAACTAACTATTGACTAACGAAAGCACAAAAAACATACAGCGTCTCAAAGATATGGCACCAAAAGCCTACAAAATTAAACATATGACACCAAAAGTCTACACTGGTCAAACATGTGGCATCAAAAGTACCTTAAACCCTTTCATATTTACCGACCAATTTTTCGGGTAGACAACTAACTTCGCTTGATGTTAAGTACTTAGTTTTGTTATAATATTATTTTTCTGAAAAAAAAAAAAAAATCATCTCTCTGCATCTTACTTATAATAATTTTATTAATATGATTTTAATAAATGATAATATATTACTTATATTTACGTACAAATTCACCCCGCATAATGCGCGGGTAATGCACCCTAGTTTTATATAAAATCTAAATGAAAGATAATAACAATAACAATGTGAATAAGGAGCTAAGGGTTTATAAATCCATAAATTTAGGGTCTTTCTATCATGCTCCACAAGAACCATGCTTTTGATATATATATATATATATTTCTATTACCCTAAAGGTGAACCTAGAGGGAAATTAATATTTTTAATAGTATGATGCAAATATTAGGTGTAGTTAAAAAATTTCATATTTTTTTTACACTTTTAAAGTTTATATATGTTACAATTAAGTCCACCTTAGAAAAAAAAGAACAAAAAACAAAAGCATGGTGCTCCACAAGTATAATAGAAAAACCCAGAAATTTGTCATTTCCAAAAAATTTGTCATTCCCTTCAACCTTATAGCTCGAATTCCAATATATTTGTCTTTTCACCCACAGCTAAATAAAGAACTCACCAAATCTATATATCTATATATTATATAACTTCTGAAGGATATATAATAACAGATTTGTAAACACTCGATTTTGACCCGGACGTAACGACGTTACACATGATACGTCAAATTCCGGACGCGTCAAGCCACAAAGTCTCCAAAAATTCTTAAGGGCACATTAGGGAAATTATTATAAAATATATTTTAAATTATTTCGAATATATTTAATATTTTCGGAATATTTAAATATATATATATAATAATTAGTTTTTTTATTTTTAGAAAATTATCTGTAAGATATTTATCTCCAGATATTATTTTTTATTCAAAAAAATAATTATCTGTAAAGATATATATCCTTAGGTATATTCTCTAGAATAATTATCTGTTAGCAATTTTTTGTTTAAATTTTATCTGTAACTAGACTAGGTTTTTAGTATAAATAGGGGTCTAGGTTTACATTGTAAAGACACAGAAAAAAACACCACAATAAGCAATAATACATTATTTCATCGGGGTCTGTGCGATTTTGTCTTGTAGTGCAAAAAAAAAAAAAAACTGATCTCTCTCTCTCTCCTGTCTCTCCTCTCTCTCTCTCTCAAATTTAACAACCCCAGTCCCGACGGTGGCCAAGCCACCACCGCCCGGTCACCGGACCACCAAGCCTGGCCACCAGCGACCACCAGCGCCGCCATAACCCGACGTCCCGCACCCTGACCAGGCCACCGCGTCGACACCTCTCTCTCTCTCCCAGCAAATTCTTCCACCGTGACCACCAGCTCTGGCCACCATCCGTCAGACGCCGCCAGACCTAGGCTCCGCCCTCCTTCCCGCCGGAGGACCTGCGATTCCGTCCGTCTCTCCCTCTCTCCACCTCTCATTTCCCTCTCTCTCTCGACTCGTTCCTGCCGGAGCTGCAGCCGTCCCAACTCCTAGCGATCATGGCAGTTTACCACTGTTGCGTCCGGATGAACTATGTCGTGGGGACGCGTCTGTTCGCGTGGTTGTGCGGGCCTTTGTAACCCTTCCGTTGGGAGGAGGTTGGGCCACTGACGAGTGTTCAGGCTTGCACCCGTACGAAGTCTGTGTCTCGGTATGGCTGTGACACGGTAAGGTTGTGACCCGGTAAGGTTGTGACTCGGTAAGGTTATGACTCGGTAAGGTTGTGACTCGGACGTCGGATCCTGCACAAAGGACCAATGCTAGCACGGAGAGGGTGGGGGTGGTGCTAGCGGAGCCCTCTCCGATGCTTAAGTCCCTATAGTGGCAAAAAGGTAATTTCTAGAGAGAGATAATTTCTAGAGAGAAGTCAGAGCTCAAAATACCAAAGTTGGGCAAATGAGAGAATGTGTCAAAATGGGTGGCCAAGACCTCCTATTTATAGGCTTTCTTGAGACCGGACCCGGTTTTAGAGCGGTTTGATGACGGTTCAAGATCATGCGGTAACCGTCATCCATATTGGTAATGTTCGAACTTGACTTCTCTACATGCAACGGTAATCGCGGATACGGTAGTCGCGCGATACCCGTAAGGTAATCCGGACCTCGTCGAATTTGGGCAATTCGGCGGGGTCCGGATTGCCGCGCAACCCGGAGGTCCGGTCCGGACGCGCGTAAAGGCGCATCCGGACCGTTTTGATACCGTGGGAGGTTTTTTTAAACCGAGATGTAATTTTCGATACGATTACGAGGCCCGAAATGTAAACACGAACCCGAATTGGACATTTATCCATCACTTGCCCCCGAGTCAAGTAACGGTTTAGAACCTTTCTTGACTCTATTTTAAGTTAGGATATTTGTCCAATTTGAGTTTGACGCTAACCTTTCGGTTTTGATCGTTGGTCGGACGCAAGCATCTTGATTTCGTCCGTCGCTTGATTTTCCGGCCGAATGGCTTTGTTTCCTACCATCATGGTTAGTGCAATAGGAAATGTATATGCGCGAATATGATTATCGTCGGAGACATGAGCAAACGGTAATGCGCTAAGCGAACATGTATCTATCCACATGCGTACATAAGTAATAGTTGTGGCAAGATTGTAACTACGCAATGCAAGAAATAGAAATCGTACGTTTCTAAAATGACTAAGTGATTACTGAATCATGAATCATGTGATTGCAACATACGTGTATAGTAATGGATATGATATGTGCAAAGTTAAGACATGTATAGGAGTAGATATTTTAAGAGGAGAGGGTAGAGTATACCGTAGGGGTTTAGTCTTGAGTGTAGGTAAACTAATCCTTTGATCCTTATCCATAAAGCATCTCTTTGGGATTAGTAAATACACACATCCCCATTTATCCTTCCAGCACCTTGGAAGTTCAACATTCCACTCTCTTTGCAGGTAATTCACTCATCCTTTCCCGAAATTGCTTTTGTGTGCAAAATTTCTTTGCCGTCGTGGAGCCTAGATACGTTTTGACAGTTTCGAATCTGATTTTTGGCTTGTTTTTGGAAGTTGACACCATCATTCGACTCGGTTCGTCCCAAGGATTCCAGCGCCACCTTCGGAGCCGTCAGAAGACCCCGCACGCGCCCTCACGCGCCGCCGCGAGTGGAGCTCCTTCGCCGGAGCGTGTGGCCCACGCGCCGCCTTCCCGGCCTCGCCTCGTTGCGGTCCTTACCTTTCCGGAATCGTCTCGGCGAGGGGAGTCCATTGGAATACCTTCCATCACGTTTTGAGGTGATTTGAAAACTCGAATTCTTTGGACAGCTTCGACTTGAATGTCGATGTCACCACGTTGTTGTTCGTTTAAGTCATTTTTCGTTGTCGACATGTGGGACTGCTTGTTGATGTTTATACGTCGAGTAATTGCTGATTGATTGCCATCATTATCGTCGTTTGTCCATAATTTAGGCGATTTTCCATTTCCATGGGTATTTGATATAGAATTCCCCGTATCTTCGCGTAGAAGCTTTTTTAGTTGATATGCATGATTTTCCTTCTTGGCGGGTTTTTTGGTTGACGGGGATTGCCCAATAACTTTGGACATAGTCACTTGTCGTCTTGATGCCTTAGAGAAAAATTTCCTTAAGCGTTGCCGCGTCCGATTCTTACGGTTTGTCGCGTTAATCCCCCGTTTGCATGATAGCCCCTTAGGATGTTAGTTCCTTCCATGGTACGTACCAACTTTACTATGCGTGTGAAACTTGGTCACGTGCATTGACTTTTGATACGTGCGTTGAATTTTTGATACGTGCGTTGACTTTTGATACGTGCGTTGACTTTTGATACGTGCGTTGATGTTGATACGCGCGTTGACTTTGATACACGCATTGATGTTGATACGCGCGTTAATCTTGATACGCGCATTGATGTTGATACGCGCGTTAACTTTGATACGCGCATTGATGTTGATACGCGCGTTAACTTTGATACGCGCATTGATGTTGATACGCGTGTTAACCTTGATACGCGCATTGATGTTGATATGCGCGTTAACCTTGATACGCGCATTGATGTTGATACGCGCGTTAACTTTGATACGCGCATTGATGTTGATACGCGTGTTAACCTTGATACACGCATTGATGTTGATACGTGTGTTAACCTTGATACGCGCATTGATGTTGATACGCGCGTTAACCTTGATACGCGCATTCATGTTGATACGCGCGTTAACCTTGATACGCGCATTGATGTTGATACGCGCGTTAACCTTGATACGCGCATTGATGTTGATACGCGCGTTAACTTTGATACGCGCATTGATGTTGACTGCTTCTTGCAGGTTGTGGGATTGTAGTAACTTCTTGCGGAGCTTCCTTCCCTTTGATCACGGTGATACAATGAGTAAGTTCACCACTCCTCTATCGCAGACTCCTTTTAATTCCGATATAGAGGATGTCTTTGACGTAGACCCGGTCTTGCCGGCAGATAGTGTTTTAGATACTGATGAGGGGACAGCTGTTGGGGTACCTCCCGCTGGAGAGACTGAGGCGTTGGTTAGATATTATACCAACCGCCTGGATAGATCCCTATTTACCTTGTATGCGAGTGCTTCCGGACTCGATGCTTGTACCGAGGCTTTTTACCCCTTTGAGGTACTTCCTGATAGCAGTCTAGGAGATGCTACTCCTCCTCCCGTAGATTTATCCGTCGTGTACACATCACACGTTAGGGAGGGTTTGCGGTTTCCCTACTGCTTCGACTTGGTTGATCTCTGTAGCGGATATGGGATTTCCCCTTTGGATCTTGCACCCAACGGGATTAGAGTATGGACTTGTTTCAGAGTGTTGCTTCACAAACAATCCTGGCGTTATTCTCGCACTCTCTTTCGCTGTTTCTACCAGCTTAAGAGTTCAGACTCAGCGGGATTATGCGGTGTGAAAGTTCGTTGGCCGAACTTGCAGGGCGATTGTTTTGAGGAACTTGGTCTTGGGGAGGCCAAGTGGGATCCTAGTTACCGGTTAGTCGCTACCGCGGATCGGTCCGCCGACCATTGGAGGCATCATTACTTCTTTGTTCATGATGCGGGGACGACTTGGGATGCCGAGTATGTTCAGAAATTTGATCCCACGCCTGCTTTTCGGGAACTCTCCACATCGGATAAAGAAGTGATAAAGCAGATATATCGTTGTCAACAATCGCGCAGCTTTACTTGTTCATTGCGTGCATCCGATCAAGAATTGATTGATGCTGGGATCCATGTGCTCCCTTCTGCAACTTCGGTATGTTGATCACTTTTATAACTTTCTACCGTGTTGTACTGTAGGTTGGTTTGACGGAAAAAGCTCGTCTTTGCAGACGGCGGCCGCTCGCAAGATTGCTTCTAGCGGGAGGATCGTTCCCCCACTTGTTTCTGGATCATCAGCGACTTCTGGACGCGGTAAAGATAGATAGCCTTTTTTTTTTTAGAGAATAATTTTCTCAGTTGGGTTGTAACTTTATATGCTACTCGCAGGTCGTACGGCGCTTGTTACTGACCGCGTTGTTGCTGCTCCTGACTCTTCCAAACGGTCCACCACTGGGGCGCGTTCTTCGAGCAGTTCAAAGCGTCCGAAGACTACTGTGACCGTTCCTACTCCTTCCTGCCATAAAGGGAAGGGAGTTGGCGGTAGTGAGGATGCGTTGTCTGCCCCCCGCTCGAAGGAGCGGTCCGAGGTGGAACGTCCTCTTCTTTCTGGTATAAGCTAGACACTTGAATCTGTGCCTTTATATGCTTTATTTTTGGCCTTTGCATAACGCTGCTTGGTTTACATGTAGCGATCCCGCCACTTGGACGTGCGGATTTGCTTCGTCCTTTGGATGGAGATATTTCAGATGATAAGTGGATGCCGTACGTGGCAGGAGATGTTACTTTTCCCAAGAACTCCCAGCTGAGCATGCCTGAAGTTGGCGTGCGTGTTCTTCATCGATCTATTCCTCCTGGTGATCGAGCTGTCCGACCCTCGAGTGACGAGGAGGCACGAACGTTTGTTGAGAGATCGTTGTCTGGATTCTCTCCAGTGAGTATCTCTTTTGTTTACTTTGCTATGTTTGTTGTTCCTGAACATGTATGCTCAATGTTTCCTTGTTTTCAGGTTGTTTCCGACATGGTACACATGGCCTCTTTCATGTTAGAGCTTGTTCAGGAGAACCGTGCCATTGCTGACAAAGCTGCCACTTTGTCCAAGGAACTTGAGGAAGCAAAGGATGAAGTGCGCTGTCTTTCATTGAAGAAGAAGGATTTTGATGCTCGTTATGAAATCTGATCATGCCTGCCTTGTTCAGCTTGAATCTGAGAACGCCGCCATTGAGAAGGCAATTTCTGATAATGCAGGCAAGCACAAGGTTGCCTGGCGGGAAGTTCGTGAGGCAGAGATGAAGGCTGGCATTGAAGAGGGACTTAGCAAGTTCCCTTCTACCCCTGGATTTGATAGCGCAGTTACTACTGCTGCCACAGCGAAGGCTACTCCGATGCTCAGCGAGTTTGCTGAGGACTTTATTCGTAGAGTGAGTATTCTTGCTCCTGGCTTTCCTTTTGACAAGTTAGGGCCATATGCGGAGTCTGCTGTTAGGCAAGTTGCCGAGTTCCGTCGCTTAGATACTCCAACGTCTGAGTTTGCATTTTTGTTTGGAGAAGATGGTGGCGGCACTAATGTGCAACATCTGCCTGTTCCGCCCAGTCCTGTTAGGGATGATGGACTTCTTTGATTCGCGTCATCTTTTCAATGTGTTGAACTTGTTTATGAGCTCGTTTGCCCCCCGGCTTCTATGTTTAGAAACTTGTTGGAGTTGTTGTTTGTGAGTTGTTCGCTTTGAACTACCTCGTATGGACCTGTTTTATACACAGCAGTTTGCATGATAACTTGTTAGCAATATTTCATACCGTTATCACTTACTGTGTTTACTGAACGTGGATGACTGGTAGTGTAAACATAGTCCCTGCAGGCGTGACCGATAGCCACTTCCTGATTGATAAGTTGAGAAGTTCTCCTGATTTTTTGCATGATGCATTATGCATATTGCCCTTTTTTCCTGAATAGCTTGCCGCCATATGTGTTACAACCTATCAAGTATTTTTGCGTATAGCAATACTTCTCAACAAGTAGTGTGTTTGAAAGGTGTTATCTTGACTAAGCAAGATGGTAGTTTATACCGTCTCTTAGTTCCACTCTAAGGCGACGTTGTACAAGACTCGACTTGTAAATTTTATGAGTTTTAAACAGGGTGCGCACCTGCCAGCGTGTATCAACCCGCGTTGGGGAAGCATACGTAAAAGTATTACTTTAGGGGTGTTATCTTGGTTAAGCAAGATTCCAGTTTATACCGTCTCTTAGTTCCATTCTAAGGCGACGTTGTACAAGACTTGACTTGTAAATTTTATGAGTTTTAAACAGGGTGCGCACCTGCCAGCGTGTATCAACCCGCGTTGGGGAAGCATACGTAAAAACATTTTAGTTTTTGAGAAAGCATTTTTGTGAATCCTAAAAAGCTTGTTGGTAAAATATTTGAAAAAATATTTTGACATTGAATGTGATACATTCCAAAAACCGTGTTGATAAAATTTTTGGAAAGGTGTTTGAAAAAATATTTGTGATACATGATTCCTGCGTCCAGGGACCATGTAACACTTTTTGAGAATATGAATTGTGATGCATGCTTTCTGCGTCCAGGAACCATGCAACACGGTTTGAAAATCTGTAGTACGGAATTGTCATCTTAATCAGAGGACTTTTGCCGTATAAAACGAACCCTGATGGCATTCGTAATATGGGAGTGTCGTCTAAACAGAGGACATTCGTCATGAAGAGTGAACCCTAAACAGGATATACACACTTAGAGTGAACCCTAAACAGGATATACACACTTAGAGTGGGGTCGTTGTCTAAACAGAGAACTTCCGTCATGAAGAGTGAACCCTAAACAGGATATACACACTTAGAGTGGGGTTGTTGTCTAAACAGAGAACTTCCGTCATGAAGAGTGAACCCTAAACAGGATATACACACTTAGAGTGGGGTCGTTGTCTAAACAGAGAACTTCCGTCATGAAGAGTGAACCCTAAACAGGATATACACACTTAGAGTGGGGTCGTTGTCTAAACAGAGAACTTCCGTCACTTAAGGGGTGATCAGCCCCGTATGCCCATCCTGTTTTGAATCCAGGGAATGGCTATGAACATGAGGATAGTAGGCCTTGGTGTTAATCCAAGGTATTACTTGTAGCTGAAGTCCTGAATAGCCGTCGTTTTGATAGTAGGTCTTGGTGTTAATCCAAGATATTGCTTGTAGTTGACGCCCTGAATAGTCGTCGTTTTGATAGTAGGTCTTGGTGTTAATCCAAGATATTACTTGTACTTGACGCCCTGAATAGTCGTCGTTTTGATAGTAAATCCGCAGGTTGTCATTGCGGTATATAAGTTGATTGTGCACATAGCTTGATGGCTTTGTGTTGCCGGCACCTTCTTGAGATAGACGCCTGTATTATGAATGGAGAAATAAACTCCTTGTTGGTGTAGATAATAAATATGTTGGTGTTGTATACCATAAGTCCCTCCTTGAACACAGTGCGTAGCTTGTATTGTTGAAGTAGATTTTTGTGCACAGTTTACTACTTGGTGTAATTCCTGAGTAGTAATCGTAGTGTAGCATGTACTTTCCAGTTTTTGATTCCATGATGACGCCTTTCCATGTAGTCGTCAATATGAGTAGGTTATTGTTGATGGTAAGCGTTGACATAACGCGTAATAGATTTTGCTTGCACATGTCATAATTTCTTGGATTATTGAAGTAGATAATAGGCGCGTAGTTTTGTTGCTTCGCGTTTAATCCAAAAAATAGTGTGCAAGAGATGAGTGTGTACCTACAAACGTAGATTGACTTTATTAGATACTTGCGTGTATTTACATTGATTATACTAGAAATAGTAGGAATGCGCAAAGTAATCTAAAAGATAGTTGTTTCTCCCATTTCATTATGGCTATCTCGATGACGATGTCGCGGAGTCGGTTGCAACAAATCGCCTTAATGCCCCTAGTGCGATGCACTCTTCAATCTCCTGCCTTAGTGGTAGACACATGTTTGTGTTGTGCCCCCAAGTTTTATGGTACTTGCACCATTCTCTGATGTTGCTGCCCAAGAAAGCTGTCTCTGGGACAAGTGGACTTGGGAGCTTGTTTTCTAGCAGGTTGACGTAAATGTCTTCGGCCACCGTATTTAGCGGTGTGAAGATGTTGTCGATATCAAAGCTTGTGTCTTCCTGGTTGTTCGTTTCTGCTCGAACTCCTTTGTCCCAACTGAGGGGTGTACCCCACCTCAGTTCTCGCTCGCATAAGATTACTGTCTCAAGCTTATCCTTTAGATCCGCCATGGTTTTTGTTGTTTGCCATCCATGAGTTCGTCCAAAGAGAAGGAAAGATTTGGCGTTCATGTTTGCATAGAACACGCTTATCACTTCTTCTCTTGTTGCTTTCGCGGTTGAGGCATTAGAGGCAAATTTGATGAAGTATTCCATGATTGGCTCGTCTTCTCCCTGCTTAACGAGCCAAATCTGGTGCCATGGTGAGAACTGGATGCTTCCCTGTTGGTTCCAAACTGTAACAGCTTGTTCCATCAATTGCTTCTTTCTTTCATCAACAACTTTCTGCCTCTTGAAGGAATTTATCATGGCCACATGGTATTGGTGCTTTGCTCTCAAGGCATTGACGTAACAACGTCTTGCGGTTATCTGATCGCCGAGCACTTCCCCAATCCCATGTTCTGTTGGGAACTTCATTTTTTGGTGGACAGTGGAGGGCATGATCACATAGGGATTGATCGTTGTTCGTCCCAAGATTCCGTTGTAGGCTCCGAGGGATTCTACAACTACGAAAGTGACGTTGATATGCAATGCTCTCCACCCCTGGCCAAGGATGACAGGAAGTGTGATTGTACCCAAGGGTTGTGTAGCTGCTCCTTGACAGATTTTCCTAGTTGCTCCAGGACTGTGACATGTAGAATGTCAGCAGAACTTCCACCATCCACAAGAATTCTTTTCACATCGTACCCGTCAATGTCCATGGTAATGACTAAAGCATCATCGTGGGGGTAAGCGATATGCTTTAAGTCTTCCCTGGAAAATTGGATGACTGTGTCTTCTTGTTCGGGTTGTTTGCGCTTTCCGTACTTTGGCAGTGTTGCTGCTTGGGATGCATAAATGTCCCGAGCATTAGATACTTGTCCTCCGGCGGCAAGCCCTCCGTGTATGACGTTGATCACACCTCGCTTGGGTGGCGGAGGGTTGTCATTGACCTTCTCTTTTCCCTTGTTCCCTCTTTTTGACGACTCTGGTTGAGCCTTTCTCGGGGGGTTGTTTCCCTGATCAACAAATTGCTTCAATTCGCCCTTGAGGACGAAGTTGTTGATTCGGAAGCGTAGACTGACGCAGCTATCGGTCTCATGGCCGAAGACTTCGTGGTTTTCACACCACTTGTCCTTGTCTCTTCCCAATGGGCCTTTCCTGAAGTTGTTTGGCTCCTTCCACATATTCGCGTCTTTCATTTCTTTCAAAATTACAGACAGCGGGGCATTCAGAGGGATGCAGTCGGCAAGATTTACTTCCTTTGGCTTCTGAAAATCCCCTTGGAAAGGTCTTGAGGTTGCCAATGTCTTCCTTGTTGACCACTTGAATGTGGTTTTGGTTGGTTCTGTTTTGGATTATCTTTCGCCTTTGCTGCAGCGATTTTTGCCTTGTTCTGGCTTCTGAACCTTTCAAGGTCTATGTACTCCTTGACTCTTGCGGCTAATTCTTCCATGGATTCTGCTGGGCGCTTTGCCATTTTCTCAGCTAGGGCATTGCCTCTTCGTCCGAGATTTCGAATGAATGCTCGAACGATTTCTCCTTCGGTCAGGTTCCCCTGAATGTCAGAAATGTTCTGATTGAAGCGGACGTAGTAGTCGGCCAGGGACTCCTCGTTTTGTTGTTGGACGTCATCCAAAGCGTTTGCCCCTTTTAACAACGTGCGCTCGCCCATGTACCGTTGAATGAACTTGGCCTTTAGGTCCGCCCATGAAGTAATACTTCCCCTTGGCAGTGAGAAGAACCAGTGCGCTGCAGACCCGGCAAGAGTTTGTGAAAACGTCATTGCGAAATGATGCGGGTTCTTTGTTCTGCCTAGCAGAGAGGCCTCGTGCTTTTGCACATGTTCAATTGGGTCTCCTTTTCCACGGTAGGGGTCACCTCCAATTCGATACAGTGCGTCTGGGACGCGACTGTTCATCAAATGGTCAGCGAATGGGTGAGACGCCCTTTCTTCAAGAGCGTGCATACCCTTCATTTTTGCCTCCTTCATCTTCTTCTCCACCATTTCTTCTAACATCTCGGCGGTAAATCCTTTTACCGGTTCAGCATAACCTGTTGAAGGATTTTGTTGACCATTGTTGCGGTAGATGTCAGATTGATCCCTGCTTGTGGCCTGACAAGGATCGTTTCTTGTTGGTTGCTGTGGGTGGTAGAATGGGGGCTGCCTTTCGTTCCTCCACTGTTGGGCTCCTTGGAAAGGAGTGTATGACCGTGCAGGTTCATATCTTGCTTGTTGGTGTTCGCCCTGGAAAGGATTGCCATAGCGAGTAGTGTCTTGCGACATCTCTCTTGCTGGCGCAGCATACTGTTGGTTGGCCGGAGGAGGCTGAGCTGCGTATCCTTGGTTTTTTAGAGACTCGCGGAATGCGAGTAACTCTTCCAGCGCTGCCATCATTGCTCGAGTAACGGTGGGCATCGTGTTTGCCCCCGGTCTTTGTTCGCCTTGTGGAATCTCTGTTTGGGATTCATCCTCGTGCATTTCTGGCTCGAAACCAGGTGGATGTGCGTGGTGTTTGTCTTTTGGCTCTCTGTGCTGTGCGTTGGGCACATTGTCAGTCGGTATGGATGAAGCTACGGAAGTAGCTCTTGGGATGTGGGAGGGTCCTGACTGGCTCCCAGCTGGAGCTTGGCCTCCTGCTCTTTTGTTTGCCGGGGATTTCTTGGGACGCCCTGGCCTTTTCCTTGGGTTTTTCACCTCTTCGGGAGGGTTGTGATCACTCGTCATGATTTCTGCGGTACGGTAGCTTTTTGTTCGAATCACGTAGACGGCGCCAATGTTGCGTCCGGATGAACTATGTCGTGGGGACGCGTCTGTTTGCGTGGTTGTGCGGGCCTTTGTAACCCTTCCGTTGAGAGGAGGTTGGGCCACTGACGAGTGTTCAGGCTTGCACCCGTACGAAGTCTGTGTCTCGGTATGGCTGTGACACGGTAAGGTTGTGACCCGGTAAGGTTGTGACTCGGTAAGGTTATGACTCGGTAAGGTTGTGACTCGGACGTCGGATCCTGCACAAAGGACCAATGCTAGCACGGAGAGGGGGGGTGGTGCTAGCGGAGCCCTCTCCGATGCTTAAGTCACCATAGTGGCAAAAAGGTAATTTCTAGAGAGAGAGAATTTCTAGAGAGAAGTCAGAGCTCAAAATACCAAAGTTGGGCAAATGAGAGAATGTGTCAAAATGGGTGGCCAAGACCTCCTATTTATAGGCTTTCTTGAGACCGGACCCGGTTTTAGAGCGGTTTGATGACGGTTCAAGATCATGCGGTAACCGTCATCCATATTGGTAATGTTCGAACTTGACTTCTCTACATGCAACGGTAATCGCGGATACGGTAGTCGTGCGATACCCGTAAGGTAATCCGGACCTCGTCGAATTTGGGCAATTCGACGGGGTCCGGGTTGCTTTGTGCAACCCGGAGGTCCGGTCCGGACGCGCGTAAAGGCGCATCCGGACCGTTTTGATACTGTGGGAGGTGTTTTTAAACCGAGATGTAATTTTCGATACGATTACGAGGCCCGAAATGTAAACACGAACCCGCATTGGACATTTATCCATCAACCACCAGCCCCTGAACGGACCGGACCGGAGCTCCCCTGTCCTCCCTTACTCTCCCGCCGGTGATCCCTACTCGCCACGTCCGCGACGGCCCCGGTTCGCCCTGCTCAGGCCGTCCGCGCCCCGCCTGCTCCGGTCAGCACCTCCATGACTGCCTTCGCTCACTTCCAATCCCAGACCGACCCGAGTCTCCTGCCATCGACCTCGCCTGCCGTCTGTTTCGCCGGAGCTTCCATCGACCTGGTCTGCTGTTGGGTTCACCGGAGCTGTCTTCATCCCGTCACTCTCGCTGTTACAAGTTCTGTTCTTTTTCCTTTTTTTATTATTATTTTTATTTATTCATTACTAAACCGTTATTATTATACTTATTGTTAAATTATATTTGACTGAATATTTTAGAGGTGGTTAAATCTAGTTAATAGTTTAATTATAATTCATTTAATTTAATTTGGATAGCATGTTTAATTGCTCAAGTATGTATATATGTTGAGTAGTAAGTTTCGTTTAATTTTAGTATTTTTTATATTTCATTATTACTAGGAGTTATAATTTATAATTATTTGTTAGACTTAGGTTTATGATTAATAATGTTTATGCATATGGTAGACATTTAATTAAATCTTGACATCGCTAGATTAATTTGTAACATGTGTTCAAGTAGTAATATTGGCAAATTAAGTGAATTGAGTACCGAAAGGGCGTAATTAAAAATTATATTTTTAATTCGTAATAGGACCCCCGAACTCTAATCTCTGATCGTAGACCGATTTTACGCCTAGGTGTTTAATTCGTTATTCGCTTAGGTAATTTAGGATTCTAGTTAGCCTAATAATTAACTAGTGGAGAATCTTTAAAAATTGTATGTTTCAAAACGTATATCGCCTTAGGTTAGATTTAGGTCTGACAATTTGGCGACTCGCTGAGGACTTAGATGGTTCGGGCTCATTATATTCGCTTATTGCCATATTTTTTGAGTTCTTATATTTTATTATCTTCACCATTCTAACTTTGTTTTTTTGTGTGACAGGTACATTTTTTTTAGAGTTACAATTAACATTTTTCTTTTTGTGTCATTATTTGAACTCGCACACACCACTTTAGTGTAATACCCAAAATGCCTAAAACCCAGGGCAACTAGGAACCCCGGAGAGTTAGTAAGGGTACGACCACGCGGCCGAGCCGCCGGAACGACTCACAACAACTCCACTCGCTTGTGAAGGTCCTGTGATCTCTGTGATGAGGAGAGGAAACCACCTTGTCGGGAGCCTATCAGTGGAACCTACCTTTTAGAGCAAAGCCACACTTTTTTTTACCCTCCTAACATGTCGTGTTTTATCAGTTTTTTTTTTTTTGTAAAGAGGTTATCATGTAAATTGTAAGTTTTTTCTAACCGTGTAACTTTATTTCTCATGCATTCATCTCATTGCAGTTAAAAGAATACAAAAAAAAAAAAAAAAACTTTTTTTTTCAGCTAAGTAGTTAGTTATTTAGTTGTAGAAATTTTCTTTTAACATGCATTTCGTATGCATTGTTTTTTTTTTTTTTAAAAACCTCTTACCTGAATTTTTTTTATTTCAAACTCGTGTTTCATACGCATTATTTAAAAAAAAAAAAAAAACAGGTAAGTTGTAATTCATAATTAACGCATCATTCGTGCATTATTTTCAAAAAAATATTTTCATGAGAAATTTAACTCCCTTTTAGCTATTAGAGCTTCTAATTTTTAAAATGCATTTTTATACGATATTTTAAGAAAAAACAAAAAAACATTTTTAGCTAAGTAGTTAATCCCTTAGTTGTACATTTTTATTTCTAAACATGTGTTTCAGATGCATTGTTTTTTTTTTTTTTTTTTAAAAAACTCTTACCTAAATTTTATTCTAAATATGCGTCTCATGCGCATTATTTTAAAAAAAAAATCTCAAGTAAGTTGTAATTTTTGTTAGTGCGTTACGTATGCATTACTTAAAAAAAAATTCAGAAAAATTAATTTCCTTAGCTATTAGAGCTTCCTTTCGAACATGCATTTCATATGCATTTTTTTTTTCTAAAAAAACCTCTTACCTGAATTTTTATTTTTAACATGTGTTTTGTACGCATTATTTTTTTAAAAAAAACTTTTCAGGTAAGTTGTAATTTTGGTCAGTGTATTGTATATGCATTGCTTAAAACAAAAAAAAAAATTAGGATAATTTGTAATTCTGCTTTAACTGTTAGAGCTTCTAATTTCGAACGTGCATTCCATATGCATCATTTAAAAAAAAAAAACTTTTTAACTGAATTGTTTTATTTTTAATAATGCATCCAATATGCATTAATTTTAAAAAAAAACTTTTTAGATAAACCGTAAGCTCTCTTAGTTTTAGGGCTCTTTGTTAAAAAAACATTTTATCTGAACTTTTAATCAAAAAACGTGCATATCATATGCATTATTTTCGGAAAAAAAACTTTCAGGTAAATTGTAATTTTCTCAGTTGTAGAACTTTTATTTTTAAGTTTGCATCTTGTATTATTTTTGTGCATCTCATATGCATCCTTTTAAAAAAACTTTTCGCCTAATTCTTAATTTTGAGCAACCAAGATGCACTGTTTTTTTCCCTCATTAAAAAAATAAAAAAAAAAACAAAAAAAACTTTTCAGATAACTTGTTAATAATCTTGAATGTAGAACTTTCATCTCAAGTATGCATCTCATGTGCATCGCATGTGCATTGTTTTAGGAAAAATAATATGTTGATAGATTGTACACATTCTTAGTCGTAGAACCTTTAGTTTCAAACATGTATTCCATGTGTTGTTTTCAAAACTACTTACCAGACTGTTTTATTTCAAGCATGTGTTTCATACGCATTATTTTTTTGAAAAAGAACTTTTCATGTAAGTTGTAAAATTTTGTTAGTGCATTCAATGTGTATCATTTTCTTTAAAAATTAGGAAAAATTGTAATTCTTTTTTTTTTGCTCTTAGAGTTTTTTAAATTCAAACACGAATTGCATATGCATCATTTTCAAAAAACCTTTTCTACCTGGTTTTTTTTAAGCATGCATTCAATATGCATTATTTTTATAAAAACATTTCAGGTAAATTGTGAGTTTTTTTTAGTTATAGAGATTTCAAATTAACTTTCAAAAATGCATTTCATATGCGTCATTCAGGTAATATGTTGTAAGTTGTAACTTTCTTAACAGTAGAATTTTAACTTTCGAGCATGCATGAGCATTTAAAAAAAAAAAAAAAAAACTCAAAGTGTCATTCGTTTTTATCCAAGGTGTATTGCACTTTTTTGGCAAGATCGTCATTTCAACATTCGCATGAGCGAGCATTTAAAAAATGGGAGTTTGATTTTTTTTTTTTTTTTTTTGAGAAAATAGTTTAACTGTGCAGTTGAGTGCTACTATTCGAGTTTAAACAAATGACGATAAAACTTTTTGAAAAAAACTTTGTTTTGAGCATTTGTTTTGCGTTCGAGCCAGATAATGCACTCAGCAAACTCAGTAAACTTCATGATGGCGCAAAACACATTTGATCATAAATTTTGATTCCTTTTCAAAAAAATAATCAAAATTATGAAATGAATGACATTAGAGTTTTCAAAAAATCATGCATGATTTCTCATATTCTCTACACTGATTTTTCATTCACTCTTTTCAGGTACCCTTGGTTAAGGTATTATGTACACATAAGTTATGCCGGCTAAATGGGGCAACAAAAAAGAACATGCAGCCATCCAGTTGCACAAGGAACAAATTGCACACTCGAGATATCTAACGCTGAGGTGCGTTAAATTGTACTTAATTTTTTCCTTGAGATTTGAGTGTCCCTACTCTTTTGCAGGTCGGATGACGACTTCAACCAATGCCGCAACCGTGTGAAACGTGAGCGCTTCGAAAAGTTTCTATGAAAAATTTCACCCACCATGTGTGAAATTCATACGCTTTCCAAGACGAGGTATACAACTGTTATGTGGCCAGGTTTAAACCATTCAGCGGTAACCAGGGGCATCTCCCATTGAGATCGGACATGTCAGGAGATGAGAAAATTTCAAGAGATCATCGAGAATCCTGTGAAGATTCAATGTGCCGATCAATGTAGCTTGACTCGATCAACCGAATCCTTTTTCGAAAAAAGTTCTGAAATTTTCAGTCTGCCACTAGGGGCATGTACTTTTCAGTAGGTGTACATATACAAGTTGGGGAGCAGGAGAATCAGGACATGCAGCAGGTCAAGTCGCATAGAGCACATTGCCCACTGAAAAATCCAACTCCCAGGTAAGAGAAGTTATGATCATTTTTTATCCCCGAAATTTGAGTTTTTCCTTACTCATTGTGCAACTTGGATAATCATCCAAATCAAAACTCCTGAAGAACACATCTCGTGTACGGCCCTTCGCTCGCCGACCATTCTTATGCCAGCTATCGAATTTATCCCAGATACCTCAGACGATATCTATGCCTAAGTTTACCAATTGCAACACCATCCATGTGTGTTCGTTAATCATGCCATTCGTCCAGCATGTGACGAATTATGAACCAGTCAGATGTAGCCGTGGGGCATTCCTGTTAAAATCAAGCATGGTTGAAGATAGAAGACATCCAGAGATCTTCCTATTAAAAAAGATCGAGATTCCATGAAGATCGACCGTGCTAATGAAAGAGCATTTGAGAGGAAGAAGAAGAATAATAATAAATTATTGTCGGTGTCGTCCACCCATTGAAAGGATCCTCCATTCAAGACATCGACATAATCAACTTATTTGACAAGTTTTCCTCCTAATACTATTGCTATCCTATTTTTGACCCAACCGACTCTTTTAGCCTTACCTCATTAACATGCATCCCTTATGACCGTCGATAATGCAACTCAAACACTTGCATTGACAAGGTTTGTCAATACAAACAGAATTTTGCTGGCTCAATGGGATTTCTTGCAACTGAAGCTCTCTTGTTTACCGATGCAAGAGATGGAGAGCATTTGGAGATAAAAGAGGTAAAATTCAGATGTGGTAAACAAATGTTATACCCTAACAGAAAATCTGAACGCGAAGAAGAGTGTATGGGTATTTTTGGGATCGGCCTATAATTAGATGGCTCATTTGCCCCTATGAAAGCGACAATTTCTACATCCACCTGGCTAGTAGATGCAGCTATACTAAGTGGGTTAATAGGTCTTTTGGTCCATGATGTTTGACAACTTTTGGGTTTTGGTCAATGATGTTTTTTTTTACCTAGTTTTGGTACCATATGTTTGCAGATTTTTTCTAGTTTTGGTCTAACCGTTACATTCCGTCCATTTTTTGACATGTACAAGTCACGTGATCCACCCTAAACTTTCAATTTTGTTCAATTTAGTCCCTCTAATACTTTCCTAACCTTTTTTTGGTTCAATTTAGTCCCGAAGTTTCAAAAATTCAATTGGACCTATTGTCCAATTGGGGTCAATTTTGAAACTTCGGGACTAAATTGAACAAAAAAAAAGGTTAAGAAAGTATTAGAGGGACTAAATTTAAAGTTTGGAGTGGATCACGTGACTTGAACATGTCAAAAAATGGACGGAATGTAACGGTTAGACCAAAACTAGGAAAAATCTGCAAACATATGGTACCAAAACTAGGTAATAAAAAAAAACATTATTGACCAAAACCAAAAAATTGTCAAACATCATGGATCAAAAGACCTGTTAACCTATACTAATGCTATTAGGTATATGTTGGATCACGGTCGAAGCTCCGTTACGTTCTTGACGGAAACTTGAACTCCTGGGCTCCGCGTAATCCTGCAAAAGGGGATGACCTGGGTGGTGACCCAGAATCCCTCTCTGATGCTTAAATGAGAGTATGAACGATGGGGTGGATAGCAATAATCTAAGTTCGTATTAGAGAATGTCTGTTTTCTGAGGTAACTTCCTCCTTTATATAGGAGGGGAAGTTACCTCAATTACCTGTAACTGCGCCTGGCGGTTAACCCACGTTCCGTATATCTCGTTCAGGATTCCACGTATCTCGCCCCACGCTCCGCGTATCTCGCCCAAACTCCGCGTATCTCGGGCACGCCCTGCGTATCTCGGGGGAGTTTATCCGTATCTTAACCTTTTCCCCACTACTCTATCTAGTAGGCGGGTTTCTTGGTCTTATCCTCTGATCATAAGTCCCGATCCCTATCGGGGACTCCAGAGTTATCTCATTCTAAGTCACCACCCAGGACCCCTCGTCCCACGGGACAGGGTCAGCTTTCTCGGGGCTTTATTATCGGGGCCTTCTCAAAGGCATATCGGGGCCTACTCAGAGGCTTCTCGTCGGGAGCATTCAGCTCATATATCGGGACCGATCTCGTCTGGACCCCTCATACTGGGCTTCTGGACCTTCCAGGTCTTTCACAAGGCCCACTGGGCTTACCCGCCGTTTATTGGCTGTTAACGGGGCTAACGATATCATCGGAACCCATCATTTGCCCCCCAAGACATGGGGGACCTGCAGTCCGTCGTGTCTTCCAATTCCGGACCTCCCGACCTCATCATCGAAGGCTTTCATCTTCAGACCTCCCGATATTACCATCGGAGGCTTTTACCTTGGGTACAACTCTTGAATTACAGAGTTTCTCACTCACAATTCCTCGAGACTCCGAGGACAGTTGCCAATTCCGAGGAGACTCCTCGGTTACTCCACCATTAAATGCTAGGGATAATGAAACGACGCCTAAGGAGGCGTGACTGTTACTTTTCTGAAAAAGCAATATTACGTCACTAACGTCTCTTCCGTACTGTCCCCTATAATCTCGGCGATCCAAATTGAGTCGTTTCATCTTCAACGATCCAGATTTGAATCTGTCCAGATGTCCAGCTGTCTTTCACCTATAAAAGCCAAAACCCTGGCACTATTCACTCCTTCCTTGCCGTTCTGATTTCTGCGAACTCTGCCATTGTTAAGCCTCAAAGCTTTTCTCTCCCAGTCTCACTTGATTCTCCGCTGATCCAAGGCCTCCAGCCGTCAAGATCTTTCTTCGTCTTCTCCGATCCATCATTCGCTATGTCTGGTAAGACTTTCCTTCTTTGCGTCTACGATTTACTGAATTTATCTCCCTTTCCTTTCCTGAATTTTCCTGTTATGGCCGCTTTTAGACGAGGCCAGTTCCGGAGGAAGGAACCTCTTTACCTTTGAGCTTGCTACTAACGAAATCTCAGAGACTCTGTACGAAGCTGCTCTCCGGGAAGGCTGCATTACTTCGGCTTGGGAACCCCGCTTCCCCTATGATTCCCAGCAAACCGCCAGGAGGAGACACATAGTTACCCGCCCCCGAGAAGGAGAGGTGTTCATCTCCACGGGGCAGATAAATGCCGGGATCCGATTCCCTTTCTGCGGGAATCTAGTTGAGATGTGCAACTTCTATCAGACGCATCCAACCACCTTCTCCCCACACGCTATCCGGGTGTGGAACGCCTTCCAGGTCCTGTGCCTCCGCCAACAATGGACGTACAGCTTGCTGCTCTTCCGTACCTTCTACGGGATGAAGTGTAACAAGGCTGGAGTCTGCTCCTTTACCCCCCGACTCCCCAAATGGACCAGGGAGCAACTTTCTCGATTCGGCTGGGATTGCGAGACCTGGAAGTTTAACAAGGATCGGGGGCTCATTCGTGACTCAGGGTCCGACAACAGTGGATGGAAGAAGTACTACTTCTTCGTTCAGAACAGCTCTATCCCATGGCCCCGATGGGAGGTTGTGGCGGACCTTGCCCCCAAGTTTGAGGTCTACACCGAGGATGACTTCAACACTCTTCAACTGGTCCAGCTTTACCGTTGGGGGGAATCCTTCACTCCCCTCGATGCCAACAAGCTCGTGGAGGGGGACCTGATCCAGATCGGGGTCCAACTCCTCGATTCAATTTCTGACAACCTGGTTCTTTGGGTAACACTTCTAACTGCCTTTTATTTTCATCTTTGCAGCCAAGAAGGCATCTCTGCTGACCCATCTCGTGTTGAAGCAGGGGGAGACCGATGCTGTCTTGGGCTCCAAGCGAAAGCGGAAGTCCTTGAAGAGGGGGGCCTCTTCTTCTGCAGCTCCTCCGACCGAGGAGCAAGTCGGGATGGCCAAGCGGGCCAGAAGAGAGGAGGTGGACAGAGCCTTCGGTGTCACCACTGCCGAGGAAGGTAAGCGCGTTCGCCACGCTATTAAGAAATATAGAAGGTTGGTTCCCGAGGAGTTTATCCCCGCTGACCGGGAGTCGCGGGTCCGAGAAATCAAATACATACTTCGAGGAGAAACCCCCCGCGACCTCAAGGCAGGATACTACAACTTCTTTGGAAAGGACCAACACGTCCCGCGAGGTATCATCTGGTGCCCGAATAATACACTTCCTGACTTTATTCGTCCCGCAACTGCAGGTCCATCGGAGGCTCTTACTCCGACGAAGGCTGCAACTCCAGCGAGGGCTGCGACTCCACAGGAGCCAATGACTGAGGATGCCCCGACGGAAGCTCAGTTCCGTCAGGTGACCAACTTGGAGGCTTCCCCCTCCTCCGAGGAGCCGAATGAAGGCCTGATTCCCCGCCAAAGGCCAGGGCGGAGCATCCTGAGGCCAACTGTGGAGGACGTGTCTCGGAGTCCTCCCCTGGATCTGCGCTCTCCAACTCCGGAGCCTCCGACCGAGGTTCCTCCGACCGAGGCTTCCAAGGTCATCCCCCCTCTCCCCGTGGATGGGAACCTTTACAAGGTTTACACTCCCGATCAAGAGACGGTTCCCTGGAACCCGATCGAGTCTCTTCAAGGGGTCCCACTCCATCGGGGAGACCTTCAGCCAGAATTGGCCCTGCATCTGCTGGCAGGGTCAATTCCACCAGTCTTGAGACGCCCGATCTCCTTAGCACGGGAAGATATCGAGGAGGACCTTCGCGACATGGCTATCCGTCGGATGGAGGTAAAACTTTACTCTCGCTTTTGTTCTTGCCTTCGTTGTTCTTGCCTTCAATTATCGGACCTTAATCTCTTTTCCTTTTGCCTTAGGAAACTGCGAACCAACAGCGCTGCTTTGGTTACATCCTTGCTCTGAAGGGTGCTTTGGAGGAGGAGCAGGCCAGGTCGGACCCCAAAGCCTTGGCCAAGCTCCAGGAGGACCTTGCCGACGCTGTGGCGGCAAGGGAGAAGATAGCTAAGGAGCAGTCCCTCCTCGGCCAGAAGGCTATGGACTTGCAAAAGCAGGTCCATGATCATGAAGCCGTGCTGTGTCGGGAGTGGAGGATGCTCAAAGAGGAACAACAGCGGCACGAGGCGGAGAAGAGGCAATTCGCCCTCGAGAAGAGCATTCTCGAGGAAGCTAAGGCGGGACTCGAGGCCGAGAAGGCTGAATTTCCTGCCAGGCTGGCTGAGGCGAAGGCTCAAGGTCGAGAGGAGGGTCGCCAGGAGGGTCGCGAGGAGTATCGGAAATCCGATGATTTCAAGGCGGATGCCGTGGGGTTCTGCAAAACCGAGGTGGAGAACGTTCTGTTCAATGCCGTCGATGAGCTGTACACGGTATACGAGGATGCCATTGACTTCAAGAAGTCCGAGACCCTCGCCCCCTTCGCGGAGAAATACTTCAGTCTCACAACGGAAAGTGATGAGGCCGATGCCCCTGAAGGTGCCGCGGACCCGACTCCACCAACTGCGGAGCCTTCTGCCCAGGACCCCGCGAATCCTGCTCCCTCCAAAGCTGCTGAGGACTCAACTTCCAACAAGGACCAAGCTTAATACTTTATTCTTTAAGTCCTTGTAATTTCCTCTTTGTTTCCTCCATGTATCGGAACCTTCAGGCCTTCGAGCCCTTATAAAAAATTCCTTTCCATCTATTTTGGTCTCGATGATTATTGCACTACTTAAAGTGACTTGACTCGTTACTTAAAACGTTCTGATGCATCACTTAAGATGACTTTGTACATCCTTCTGATGCTTCACAAGGACTTACCACTTAAGGTTTCTCATCTATACCGTTTAAGGTGATTTCAAACGTCCCTCGCAACGTTTTCCTCGGGACTTCAGCACTTAAGGCTTCCCGTCCATGCCATTCAAGGAAATTTCACACATCACTTAAGATGATTTTATCGCACCCTTCAAGGCTTTTTATCGTGTCATTCCAGACGACTTAATCGTACCCCTTAGGGCTTTTTATCGCGTCATTCCAGACGACTTAATCGTACCCCTTAGGGGTTTTTATCGCGTCATTCCAGACGACTTAATCGTACCCCTTAGGGCTTTTTATCGCGTCATTCCAGACGACTTAATCGTACCCTTTAAGGCTTTTTGCTGCATCATAAAGACGACTTACGCGGACCCCTTAGGGCTTTTATTCATACCTAGGCTTTTTGGTTGCATCATAAAGACGACTTACTCATACCTCGTAAGGCTTTTGTCCGTACCTCGAAAGGCTTTTTATCGCGCCATAAAGGCGACTTAATCGTACCTCGTAAGGCTTTTAATCGTACCTCGGAAGGCTTTTATCGCGTCCTTCAGAACGTCTTACTCGTACCTCGGAAGGCTTTTAATCGTACCTCGGAAGGCTTTTATCGCGTCCTTCAGGACGACTTACTAACAGTTAGAATCAATCTAAAAGAAATTTGATCGGAAGCAACTTCTTTTATTCATAAACAATTCAAAGTTGGCTTACATCGGATCAATCGATAGATAACTTGCGCCATTCGCGGCGACTTAACATCACGCACCTCTTAAGGCGACTTAGGATCAAACATGATACTTCTTCAAGTGTGCGCCACTGAAAGAATGTTTTAACGTCTTGCCATCAAGGTCTTCTAACTTGTACGCATTCGGGGCTGGCATCCCTACGATCTTGTAAGGTCCCTCCCATTTCGGTGATAGCTTGTTGATTCGATCTTGATGGACGAACTCATTCCTCCGCCAAACAAGTTCTCCAACGAAAAATTGTCGGGACTTGACCCGCCGATTATGGTACCTGGCTGTTGCCAGACGCATCCGAGCCTGAACTTCATCAGCCTTCCACCTTTTCTCTTCAAGCAAGTCCAAGTCCAGACGTCTCATTTCTTCGTTCGTCAGAGGCTCATAATACCTCCTGCGATGGGACGCCACCGCTATCTCCACGGGAGCAACTGCCTCCGTGCCAGAAACGAGGCCAAACGGAGTCTCCCCCGTCGATTGCTTGGGTGTTGTTCTAACAGCCCACAACACGTTTTCAAGCTCGTCTAGCCAATGACCCTGCAAGGCATAGACCCTCTTCTTCAAGCCATCCATCACGATCTTGTTGGCTGATTCGACTTAGCCATTAGTCTGAGCATGGTGAACGGAGGCTGTCCGATGCTCGATGTTCAATTCCTCCAGATACTCCTTCAACTGAGCCCCATTGAACGGAGGGCCATTATCGCTGATCAACACTTGAGGAACTCCGTACCGGGATACGATCTGAGTCTGGAGAAACTTGAGGATCTGCTGCCCCGTCGTCTTGGCCAACGCCTTAGCCTCTATCCACTTCGAAAAGTAATCAATGGCTACGAGTAAATACTTGCACTAACCTTTTGCTTGTGGAAGGGGTCCCACCAAGTCAATGCCCTACTGCGCGAAGGGCCAAGCACTCCTGATGGTCATCAAGTCCACGGCAGGAGCCACGATATTCGGAGCGTACCTCTGGCATGCATCACAAGATTGGACCATCGCTGTCGCTTCCTTGTTCATCGAAGGCCAATAGTAGCTTAAATTCAGTGCTTTCCTCACAATGGATCGGGCCCCTTCATGACAGGCCGCGACTCCTTCGTGCAACTCTCTCAGGATCCGATTCGTATCAGGCTCCGCCACACATTTCAGAAAAGGCTTTACATGCCCCTTCTTGTATAACTGTTTGTCCACCATCGCGTAGTTGCTCACAATTCGACGCAACCTAACAGCTGCCACTTCATCGTCAGGGAGTGCCCCCGTAGTCAGGTATGTGACTATCGGGGTCATCCAGGTGGGTTTCTCTTTTTCCTCCGATCCTGCTTCAATAGCGCATACCTCCGACGGATCGATGGTTGAGATAATTAACCTCTCCAGAAAGTGCACCTTCCGATTCTCCTCGGGGGCTACACCCAGGGCAAACTTGCTTAAGGCGTCTGCCTCCGCGTTTTCTTCCCTCGGGATTGCCTCAATGTCGAAGCTTTTGAAGCTTCCCTTCAAAGTCTGCACCTCGTGCAAATACTTCCTCATTGTCGGGTTCTTCGCCTCGTAATTCCCCTGGACTTGATTCACGATCAGGCTAGCGTCACACTTCACCTTTAAATGATCGAATCCCGTACCCTTGACGATTTTAAGGCCCGTGATGAGAGCCTCATACTCAGCTTCATTGTTGGTGGCCCTAAACGTCAAGGCCAAGGCATATCGCAGGGGCTCGCCTCCACCGGGCGGTTTCAATACAAATCCTGCCCCCGATCCTTCTACACTTGATGAACCATCAGTGTACATTTCCCAGGTGTTCTCCTCATTTGGATGTTCTGATTGCTCTGCTATCGGGACCTCCATGGTTGCCCCCTCTACAGGACCTGCTTCTTCCAGATCGGGTGTTGTAGACTCTACTATGAAGTCTGCCAATGCCTGGCCCTTAATAGCCGTTCTCGGAGCAAAGTGGATACGGAACTCTGTAAGCTCAACTGCCCATTTCACCAATCTCCCGACGCCTCCGGTCGGTTCAAAAAGTGCTTCAAGGGCTGATTAGTTAACACCGTAATCTCGTGGGCATGGAAGTAAGGTCGCAGCTTTCGAGCAGTAACAATCAACGCAAAGAGATACTTCTCAATAGCGGGATAAGTCATTTCAGATTTGGCAAACTCCTTGCTTACATAATAAACAGGAACTTGGTTGCCCTTGACAATCTTTATTAACACAGAACTAACAGCAACTTCAGAAACAGCCAAATAGAGATAAAGCGGCTCGCCTGGAACCGGTTTCGCCAACGGCGGGAGGGTACGAAGGTGTTGCTTGAGCTCCTGAAATGCCTCCTCGCACTTGTCGGACCATTCAAACTTCTTGTGGGCCCTTAGCACATCAAAAAATGGCATGGCTCGGTCACTCGCCTTGGATAGGAAACGATTCATCGCGGCTAATCGTCCATTCAGCACCTGGACCTCCCGATGGGTTTTCAGAGACTGCATCTCCTCGATTGCTCTCAGCTTCTCGGGATTCACCTCGATTCCTCTTTAACTCACCATAAATCCCAGGAATTTCCCCGAGTTTACTCCGAAGGCGCATTTGTCCGGATTCAAACGAACCTGATGAAACCTCATCCGCTCAAACGCCACCGCCAAGTCGCGAACATGGTCACCCGCCTGTCGGGACTTCACCAGCATGTCATCCACATAAGCCTCCATGGTTTTTCCCAGCATGTCCCCGAACAACTTGTTCACCATCCTCTGGTAAGTTGCTCCAGCATTGATAAGCCCAAAGGGCATAACGTCATAGTGATAGACATCACTATCAGCATAGAAAGCTGTGTGGGGGGCATCCTCCTTCGCCATCTTGATCTGGTTGTAACCGGAATAAGCATCCATGAAGCTCAGCAGCTCATGTCCCGACGTGGCATCCACCAGCTGGTCTATTCTCGGGAGTGGATAACAGTCTTTCGGGCAAGCCTTGTTTAAGTCGCGGAAATCGACACACATCCGCCACTTCCCGTTACTCTTCCTCACCAGGACCGGGTTAGCGACCCAAGTCTGGAATCGGAGCTCCTTAATGAACTCAGCATCGAGCAGTCTGCCCACCTCCTGCTGGATCGCGATCCTCTTATCCGCGCCCATCGAACGCCTCTTCTGCGCGATAGGCTTGATCGCGGGATCGATCTTCAGCTCATGCACTATCACGTCGGGGCTGATTCCTGGCATATCGCTCGGGGACCAGGCAAACAGCTCCTTAAACTCCTTCAGGAGCTCGATCAATTCTCGGGCTCATTCCTCCGACAAAGCAGACCCGATCTTCACTTTCCTCTGAGGTCCGTCAACCTCGACCTCTTTCAGATCCTCCATGGGGGCGGGACGCCCAAATTTCTCTCGAGGATCAGCATCAGTCTGAAGGACAGCCATGGCTTCCCTCCTTCTCCTTCGAGTGGCGTTAACATAACACCTTCTGGATGCCACCTGGTCACCCTTAACCTCCCCGACCCCATTTTCAGTCGGGAACTTCATCTTCTGGTGGACGGTCGAGGCGACTGCCATGAGAGGGTTGATGGTGGTCCTCCCGATGATAGCATTGTACGTACCAGCAGACTCTACCACGACGAAATCCACGTTCCGCATTTCCGCTTTCCACCCACTACCAAATTCCACCGGTAAGGTAATCATTCCCAGCGGATAGGAAGTAGAACCAGAGAATCCCACCATCGGGAAGTTCACCTGCGTCAGGTCCTTCTTCGTCTTTCCCATGGCTTCCAAGGCGTCCATGAACAGAATATCGGAGGAGCTCCCTCCGTCTATCAGGATCCGCTTCATCTCGAATCCATCCACATCCAAGGTCACGACCAAGGCGTCATCGTGGGGGCTCTCCACGCCTATCAGGTCCTCCGCTGAGAAAGAAATCACCATTTCCTCCTTCACAGTCCACGATCGGGACCTCTTTCCTAGCACCACAGCAGCAGAAATACGGGAAGCATAATTCTCCCGAGAAGCGGAGGTATCACCTCCTGCCGCCATTCCTCCATGAATAACGTTAATGGTTCCCCGCCTCTCCTTACGGGCACCGGAGGATTCTGGCTCAACCTTCTTCTTCTTCAGAGATCGATCGCGGGACTTGGAACGGGACCGCGATCGAGTCTTGGAACGGGATCGGCACCGTCCCCTACCAACAAACTCCATAAGCTTCCCCTTCTGGATTAGCTTCTCTATCTCCTTCTTCAACTCCCGACAGTTATCTGTGTCGTGACCATTGGCTCGATGGTACCGACAGTAACGATCAGAGCGACCTCCCAAGAATTCACCTTCTTTCCTCGGGGGGTATCGGGCGAGACCCTGCCGATCCATCACTGCTAGCACGGAGGTCATCGAACTGTTGAGGGGAACATTACGACCCTCTCGGTTATCCTTCCTCGGAGGACGCTTGTCCTCCCTTCTATCGGGGCGACCACGATTCCTATTTCCCTCCGTTTTGTCGTTCCCTTTGCGATCGTCCGACAGCTTGGATGATGGCTTTCCTCTTCCTGACTTCGGAGGATCAAGCTCTCCGGCAGCAATCTTCGACTCTTGCACATCGATTTGCTGCTTCACCCTCGCTTGCAAGGCTTCCATACTCCACACAGCCTTCGCGGCTACACTATGCATCAGATCGGAACCATACGGAGCAGTTAGGTTCCGAAGGAAGGTGCGGATGGTCTCTCCCTCCGATATCTCCTCGTCAATCTCCGCGGCACTAGCAGTGAACCGTTGGTAGTAATATGCCAACGATTCGTCAGATCTCTGCACCACCTGGGTCAAAGACCTCACGCTCTTCAAGAGGCGCCTACGACCCTGATACTGCTTGATGAAGCGGTCGTGCATATCAGCCCAGCAAGTAATACTTCCCGGCGGTAAGCTGAAAAACCACGTCATGGCCCTTTCTCCCAATGTGATCGGGAACAGCGAACACACGAGGTCATCATTCGCAGTCCTACCCATACAGGCCTGGACATGCCTCTGAACATGGCGGACCGGGTCCCCTTCACCATCGTACTCCTTGATGGTCGGAATTCCTAGCCCTGGCGGGGCGACAGTATCTATCAGCCGTGGAACAAAAGGATGAGTAGATCGGTCCCTCAACTCCGATGTCATATGCTTCTGATCGCCCATGCAGATATTGACGATTTTTACCACCTGGTGGGGGGTGATGGGGCCATTCAGGGGAATGGTCTTGTGTTGCACTGGTCCGGGACCGTCGCTTTTCCGAGTGCACGGGTTCCTTACCCTTATTCCTGGATTGAACCTCCTGTTCCTCTTGAACCTCCCTCGGAGGAGGCGGAGGCAACTCTTCCCGTGGAGGTAACTCTTCTCCCCTCTTGGCAGCCTCTCTTTTGTCCAGCAAAGCCTCCATGGCCGCCAAGAACATGGGCATAGCATCTGCCACTGCTTTAGCCAACTCCGGGTTTGAGGAAGCACCTGCCTCCCTCCGCGGGATTTCCTCTTTGTGCACCACCGGATTTGGAGGAGCATCCACCTCCCTTCTCGGGATATCCTCCCTGTTCACCGCCGTGTCTCGGACTGAGACCTCATAATCTTCACCATGCCCCCCTGTCTGAGAAACAACAGGGTGATGACCGTGTTCAGCAGCATGCTCCGGCAACGCGGAATTCACGGTTCCAGCAGGGCGAGAACTGCTCGCCGGGACTTGCTTCTTCTGCTTGCCACCACCAGCCATCGATCTAGTAGAAACTATTGTGACTTTTTGTACAGTTCCCACAGACGGCGCCAATATTGGATCACGGTCGAAGCTCCGTTACGTTCTTGACGGAAACTTGAACTCCTGGGCTCCGCGTAATCCTGCAAAAGGGGATGACCTGGGTGGTGACCCAGAATCCCTCTCCGATGCTTAAATGAGAGTATGAACGATGGGGTGGATAGCAATAATCTAAGTTCGTATTAGAGAATGTCTGTTTTCTGAGGTAACTTCCTCCTTTATATAGGAGGGGAAGTTACCTCAGTTACCTGTAACTGCGCCTGGCGGTTAACCCACGTTCCGTATATCTCGTTCAGGATTCCACGTATCTCGCCCCACGCTCCGCGTATCTCGCCCACACTCCGCGTATCTCGGGCACGCCCTGCGTATCTCGGGGGAGTTTATCCGTATCTTAACCGTTTCCCCACTACTCTATCTAGTAGGCGGGTTTCTTGGTCTTATCCTCTGATCATAAGTCCCGATCCCTATCGGAGACTCCAGAGTTATCTCATTCTAAGTCACCACCCAGGACCCCTCGTCCCACGGGACAGGGTCAGCTTTCTCGGGGCTTTATTATCGGGGCCTTCTCAAAGGCATATCGGGGCCTACTCAGAGGCTTCTCGTCGGGAGCATTCAGCTCATATATCGGGATCGATCTCGTCTGGACCCCTCATACTGGGCTTCTGGACCTTCCAGGTCTTTCACAAGGCCCACTGGGCTTACCCGCCGTTTATTGGCTGTTAACGGGGCTAACGATATCATCGGAACCCTGATAGATTCCCAGAAGTAAAATTTAGTTTCCAAATGATGCACAAATAACAGCAGGACCGCCACAATTATTCACGCGTATGATGGTCATAATATAATATGTCTGAAAAAAAATTCAACTACTGGTATGCCTAATGTGGGAAATGTGGCTGCGGATGCTCTCTACTTGGCAGTGATGTTTAGACAGATCATAACATCAAATTCTAGGTTAAAAATAAGTTAATTTATATATACAACTATCCATGTATTGAATTGACTGATAGTTAGAACGATAACAATATATAATTTTCTTTTTTTGTGTACATATACCAGTCTTTTTAATTGTATCGTTAAAATAAACAAAGTCTAGCTACAAATTCCGTAGAACATGTTAATTTTAATTTTTTCCCTCATAAATCAAAGTCTTTGATTTCGATTAATAGTTTTTTTTTTTCAAAGTCTCATCAAATATCATTCTTTTTAGTTTACAATCACCACACTCTAATTGTCGTCCTTATAAAAGATGTTAATGTAACTAATTAGTCAGGGAGTCTGTCTCATGCTCGGAGACATTATACGCATTTGCAAATGCATACAACTATCAACAGACGATTGAGGTACTCGCATTAGTGTCACACATATATTATGCTTCTCGTGGCCACCTTTAATATAATGTCTGAACTTTTAAAATCCTAATACAAATAATGCAACTAATTATCTTATAGGCTTCGTGAGTAAAAAATAACTTTTGACACACACTTTAACTTACTTCAACAGTTTTAGCCTTGCTCTAAATTTAGTGAGTGAGATTCAAACCCCAATCTAGGATGCTAAAATAAACCCAAACCCATATGATTGGTTGGTTTAGGTCCAAACCCCATTAATTTAGGGAGTTGAATCCTTTTACAGGGTAGGGTACCCTAACGATGAAAAAACTACCTCTAGATACATTTAATATTGAATATAAACATCAAATATAATTCGATATTTATATTTTTATTATTAAACTTTATTTCTCATCATCTCAAATTCATACAAATTAGAGAAGAAAAAAAAAAAGAATAACAATACCGAATTCAAGCGTTGAAAATGCATATAATTTAGGATAATATAATTTATTTAATAAAATACCATTAACTATTGCAATCGAATTAACATATTACAATTTGCTTTTTACATAAATTATAAAAATAATGTAATACGAAAAAATAAAAAAAGACAAAAAAAAAAAATAAGGTACATTTTTTAAATTTTACTTTTCAAAGTGAAAAAGAACACATCATTAATTAATTTTCAATAATTTCATAAAATATATTTATTTTTACTAAAAATGAAGGCGGAAAAAAAATATCAATAATAGTTAATATCCAGTTATTTTTAATATTTTATATATTGCAACACCTTTATATCTAAGTTAAATTAATTTGTTGAATAGACCTGATAAAAAAGATATTTATACATCTAGTTAATTTTATGTATATGTTATATATATTTTTATGCATAATTTTTTTAAACAATTTATATAACAATAAATTTATAATTTAAATAAATTATTTGATATTCCGTGCAAAGTACGGGTAAGTTCCATAGTGAATATAAATAACACTACAAACATACTTGTCCATCGTAAAAAATAAAATAAAAAAAATTCATCACTCTTAGCCAATGCAATTAAAAAGTAATCTATTATCTATTACATAAATAGAAATCTGTAATTTTAAAATTGACCTCACACTAAATTGTGTCCTCACCTAAACGTAACCACTCCCGCTCAATTGCTGGCGTCTCACCGTTCCATTTTTTTTAGCCAACTTTTCACCGTTTCATTTACTACCCTTTCACCATTTACGTTTTTTCTTAAATTTTCTTGTTATCTCCCTCTCTTCGTAACATGTTTTAAATTTTTTTTGCCAACCTTTCACCGTTTCATTTGCGACCCGCCATTCTGTTGCTGCCCTAATTAATTATTCTTAAATATTTTACTTATCTCCTTCTCTTCGTAAACATTCACAGAGTCACTTTAACAAAGGGTAGAAAATCACACATGCATGGCTGATACTGGAGGAGCATTCACGAGAATCATGACAACATTCCCGAAGTTTAAGTCTTTCTCCCCTTTTGTGAAAATCCACCTACTTACATCAATGAACGGTGGCCGATTAAGGAGGAATATCCACAATAACATTGCTAAAGTAAAGGTATGTTGCATTAAAGCTAAACTATCCATGTTATGCATAGTCGATCTCTATACTTGTACCTTTGTCCACCTGTTTTTGAACCTTTTTTTACATCCCAAAATATCAACGTCGTAAAAATATTTTACCACCCGAAAACCGTTGAGACGAAGCTTTTGTTTGTTTTTGTACTTCAAATTAGGGTATACTGGAATTTGGCTATTCGTTGAATTTTTTTTCTTTGGATTTTTCATGTCCTAGGGAACCCCTCATAAAGAGTACAACACATTCACACAAAAAATAATCCACATTCGCAGCAAATCATTCTTAACAAGAAAATTATTCACTTTGCAATTATTCTTACTTTTGGAGCACTTAATTTTGTTGCCAATAATGAAAATGCTATCTAGTATTTTTAAAAATAACAAATTAAATTTAATAAAAAAAATCCATGCTAAATACCAAAAGTTTGAAAAAAAAAAAAACATTTAACACTAAATTAATACATGAGATTTTAATTTTTAGTGAATGATGAAAAGGCAAAGTCATTTGTGGTTGGAGCCTACGTCTTGGCTTAGGCAAGAGAGGTAGCGAAATTATTTGTGAGCTGCTTCAGATTAACTCAATCGATATTTGAATTCAATTCGCTAAAATTTTGAGTCGAGCTTGAATTAAGTTTTTTTATGTCACAAGTCAACTACGAATTTATTTATACTCAACTCGAGAGGCTCATGGTTCTAATCAATCGTTTTTAATTTTTTTAGGGTCTTACAAGTTGAATTCAGCTCATTCGAGGTTTACATAGTATTACATATATATATACGTTCACACACTACCTATCAAATCGAGTTCGAGTTAAAAATGCATAATTTATAATTTAATTAAATACTTTTAAATTTGCAAGCAAAATCGAGCTCGAACTAGTGGAGTAGGCACCGAGCTGAGCTCGACTTGAAAAAATCAAGCTTGGTCGAGTTCGAGTAAATAATTTGAGTCGAGTTTATCATATACTCGTCTCAACTCATTTACAGCCCTAATCTAGACCACAACAAACGAAAGATAAATTAAGTGTTTACACCAAGTTTTATAGGACTGTTAAACATTTAGGATCAAAGCCCATCTCTAATCTAGGATTTGGATTATACACAATTTTACATTTCCAACCGCCACTGCAAATACAATAAGAATCTGCTGTACAGAGATAGATATACAACACACATAGAGGCATCATTATGTAATGTATGTTGTGTAAGGCAGAACATGAATCAGCAGGATGCATCAGACTGAGCAGATTCAGTGTAAAAAGCATCAGGCTCAAAATACCTAGCAGAATCATCTTTGTACACTCCAGGTATGGCTCGTTTGGGATCCGAATAATAGGACGCATCTTTGTTGTTGTTGCCTTGGTCGATGTCGTTAATCAGAAGAACCCCACATATGAACAGAGTCGCCCCGAGGGTTACTAGAGTGTATTTCAGTTTAGTCAGCACTGGCTTCACCTGCAAGTAAAATAAAACTACTTTATTAAGTAACCGCAACTCAATACTTCTGGTTGGGTGAGATACATACATCTTCAAGTATGAAAGAAAGTCGTTACTGAAAAAGAGCCGAGGAGTCTGTCACGCGCCAATACTTCTGCAGTCTTCACCCATACCTATTCTCATTTCACAACACTTGTTTCCTTTATTCACTTTATGAATGCAAATTTGAAGTAGACAACACCATTCCAATGAATAACAACATCAGAGCACCTTATATTCATAATCATGAAACTTCAACAGGTTTTGGTAATTCTATTTCTACAAATTTCAAAACTAAAATACTACATCAACTATCTAAGCAGTATGCAGCAATCAGCACGAGCCATAACAAATTGAGGAACAAGAACAGCAGTATATGAGTAGTTTCAACCGCGAGTTAAGAAGGAGCTAAGTGTGAAGCCGAACACCTAGGCAGTAACTAGCTTTAGTTTACAAGGTCCAAAATCATTTCATTGCATCTAATTTGGTTCAAGAAGCATGAACTTCTGAAGATTGAGCTTCAGAACATATTAAAAATTGAATTTTCCCCCCCAGAAATTGTGTATATAATTGTTTCGAAAGATATACTTATACAAAATATGAGTAAACTTGATGGATTTTGCATGACGATGCCGAACTCCAAATGTAGACGACTTGAACAAACCAAGCAGATTATTAACCAAAACATGTCTAGTTATATGTCATCATAGTCGCTATATAATAATTGAATATCATTTGAATACTAATAAATCTGAAAAGGTTGTGAATTTCCACCATTTCCAGCACACCAAGCATAGTTGCAGATGTTCCACTAAATAGCAGTAGAACAGACAGAACCAATTACCTGACCATCGTACCATCCTGTCTCTTCATCTACATGAAAAAGAACAGAATGTGTCATCAAAATTCACTAAGATCATACAAGAACAGATTAATTAGAACAGTTTGCGAAATTACATTCAACTGTCGCGCTAAGCAAGCGGTTCCCGACATAAGCCCAACCAAGATACATCCTCACGACGGCGAGGGTCACTACGAACACCCCGCTGGAGGCCGCCGCAAGGATCCGTTTCAAGGGCTCCGCATCGGCTCCCGGAGCTCCGAGCCACGCGACGGGGAGTCCGATAAGCAACGCGAACGAAGCGCCGGTGACGAAGAGCCTCGAGCAGTACTCGACAAAATCGCCGGCGGCCCAGGAGAAGGGGAACGACGTAGAGAGAGTCTGGTACTCGTTGATGGGCTGCTGATCGAAGGGGACTGGACAGGAGGTGTCGGCGGAGCTATTGTTGCTGCCGTTCTTGAAGGAATTCGACAAGGGTACGTGTAAAGGTTTTGAATTGAAGGTATGGTGGATTTGATTTTTGGCTTTGGGGGTCTTGAAGGATAGCAACTGCGAAGGTGAAAGTAGCGGGAACAGACTGGTGGCGTCCGAGAAGATAGCTGCTGACGGCAACGGCGGCGGCAGCGGCGGCGCCTCTACCCGCCGGAGCAGCAGTGTAACTGTGGCCATAACTGTGGTGTGCCGTGTGCGTGCAAGTAAGAAGAACGTCTTCCGCTCTTCGGAGTGTCCCGACTCCCGATGGCTGCTAATCGATTTATTAATTATTATATATCTATAACTAAATAAAAATAAGGAAAATTAGACCAATAAAAATGTCTAGGTTACATTTTTTTTTTTATTGTAAAGTCGATATTATTAAAACTATAACTACATAATTAAGAAAAAAATAATTACAGTAGAATCTTTGGTGGAGGAAATTTTTTTGGCCTTATTCGGCTTTAAACATATTGGCCCTTTTGGTGCGAATGGCAAATTTATGCCGAGAGAATTACTTGGTTTAACACTAGTCCCACACCGGCCAGCACAAGTGTTTTTCACTTTTTTATATTTTGCAAAGTGATATCTAGTAGTAACAACTTGCTAGATGGAAGACACTCTCCACGCCCGCAGGGAGGTGCAACCAAGTGGATCGGATACCCACCCCGGTAAGCTTGGCTTATGTCCGCGCTCGCGACGTGCGTACACTAATGTCGTTCCGAAATGCTAGCATTGCGCAAGACCGGTTTTGCTAAACCAATCTGTGGTATGTCCAGATTCATTGAATCCGAAAATTATTTTTGGTAACAGTCAATTATGGACATAATTGATTTTGAGATTAATCTGATTGAATTAACGCGTCCATTTATGGACAGAATTGATGTCGAGAATATTCTTATTAAATTTTGAAATCAATGCAGAAGGATCTTGCATGCACTATAAATAGAACATCAATCCATCACATTTGAACACACCTATGAAAATGTATTCTCTCTGTTTCTCTCTGCGCTATCTTGTGCCTCTCAATTCGAATTCCTCTGTTCCTGCTGCATTTACCAGGTATTGAGTTCGATCAAACGTATTCGTGCATAAAACGATTTGACGACACTTTGGAATCCTGGGAGGTGATCGCCCCGTGTCTAAACCCCTTTGCAAAACCTGAGGGTGGGGTAGGGCGAAAATGCCTTAAGAAAACCGTGATCAACACGGTCCTCAGTATTAAAATCACGTTTTTGTATTTCTACATTTTACGTGTAATTGCAGAGATGTCAATATCTTGCATGATGATTCGGTATAATTAAATGTAAGAACCTGAAATTTGACTAATTACGGTTTAGTCCCTGAAGTTTCATAAATTGCAAATTGATCCCTCGATTTTTATGTTTTGCAATTTTGACCCTAATAATTGCCAACAATCTTAAGGCTATTTTTATTTTTGTTTATCAGGGTTGTTGTTGAATTTTATTTCTAAACTTTATTTCCTACGGGAAAAATAATGTTGTTGTACTGCATTTACCAGATATGGATCTCAACAACAACAATGCAACTATTCCCATGTCTAGCGAGATTATTCCTAAAGCTAAAGTGTCGAATCAGGGAACTGGAGGTGTACTTCCACCGACTAATGTTGTCACCACCACCACTGCTGTATGCACCGGGCTGAATTTGCTTCCTGGCGGTGGTTTCAATTTTGCTGCTCCAGGTGCTAGTTCATCTCGAACTGTTCCTAATCTTGGATTCGGGAACTTTGCTGGAGCACCCTTGGCCAGAGGAGTGGCCATGCCTCGTATCTTAACTTCCCTGGTGGAGAAACCAGAAAAGGTTGACGGGACGAACTTCAAAATATGGAGCGAGAAGATGAAGTACTATATCACCTTCCATAGCATGGAGATATTCCTGACAGAAATGCCCCCGGCAACTGTCCCAGATGATGCTACATCCTTCCTGGCATTAGAGGTGTGGAAGCATTCGGACTACCTGTGCAGGAACGCTATCATGAGCTGTCTTACCGACCCGCTGTATCATGTTTACAGCAGGACGACGTTTTCGAGGGAGCTGTGGACGTCCATTAATTCAAAATATGAGTCGGAAGATGCTGGAAGGAAGAAATTTCTTGTTAGTAAAATGTTTGAATTTAAAATGGTTGATAACAAATCTGTGATGCAGCAGGTGAATGCGCTCTTAAGTTTGCTCGAGGAGATCCTTGATGCGCAGATGGCTTTTACCGAGTCATTCAAAGCGGTTGTGATCATGGAGAAGCTCCCCCCCAGCTGGGATTGGTTCAAGGGCTATCTGAAGCATAAAACAAAGGAGATACCGGTGTCAGAGGTGGTCAGCTGGATCGCCACCCAGGGGGGTCTCCAGAAGAATGCCCAGGGATACCGACGCCACCAAGCATGTCTGCTCGAACAAGGCGGTATTCTCAAGCTTGGAGGAGGTGGACAATGGAGAATCCCTGTTCATAGGAAACTCTGCCTCATCGACGATTAAAGGCAGAGGAACGGTGTTGTTGAAGATGACTTCGGGCAAGGACGTTACCCTGACCAATGTGTTGTATGTTCCGGACATCCATAAGAACTTAGTGTCTGGGGCCCTTTTGAACAAGCATGGCTTTCGTCATGTGTTTGAGTCTGACAAGTTAGTACTTACTCATTGGTAAGGGATATGAGAATAGTGAAATGTTTAAGTTGTCTGTAATGGCCGTTGTGCCGAAAAAGAACATGAATAAGAATGCTTCCTCTTCTGCTTACTTGCTTGAGTTTCCTAATTTATGGCATGGTAGGTTAGGACATGTTAATTTTGATTCTTTGCGGAAATTAATTAACATGGAGCATATTCCTAAATTCAAAATAGATCAAGAACAAAAGTGTGAAGTTTGCGTTGAAGCGAAACTTACTCGGACTTCGTTTCACTTAGTCGAAAGATTTAGAGAACCTCTTCATCTAATACATAGCGATGTTTGTGACTTGAAATATGTCCAAACGCGTGGTGGGAATAAATATTTCATCACTTTCGTAGATGATAGTACGAAATTTTGCTATGTATACTTGATGAAAGGAAAATATGAAGCAATTCAGAAATTCATGGTTTATAAACAAGAAGTTGAGAATCAACTTAATAAGAAAATAAAAGTGTTACACATTGACAGATGAGGCGAGTATGAAGCTCCGTTTGCATATTTTTGCGTTGAACATGGAATTGTTCATGAGGTCACTGCTTCGTTTTCACCTCAGTCAAATGGGGTTGCGGAAAGAAAAAATCAAACATTGAAATAAATGATGAATTCATTGTTGATTAGTTCGGGGTTGCCCCAGAACATGGGGGGGGGGGGGGGGGGCGCTATTTTGACTAGCAATTACCTTTTAAATAAGGTACCCCAAAAGAAGGAAGAGAAAACTATGTTTTAGTTGTGGAAATGGAGGAAACCTTCTTACAATCACCTTCGAATGTGGTGGTGTCTTTCTAAGGTAATGATACCTCCCCCAAAGAAGGTGCGAATAGGCCCAAAAATCGTTGATTGCATTTTCATTGGGTATGCTCAGAACAGTAATGCATATCGGTTTCTTGTGTATGAATCAAAAGTGTCGGATATACACAAAAATATTATTATGGAGTCAATAAATGCATATTTCTTTGAAACTGTATTTCCGGCTAAGTCTAGAGGAGAAGCAAGTTCTTCAAGACAAGCATATGAGACTATAGAGGAAAATAATCAAGACCGAGAACATGAAGGGTATGTTGAGGTCGAGACCGAGGTTGAGCCCAGGAGAAGTAAAAGGGCAAGGATTGAAAAATCCTATGGTCCAGATTTTCTGACCAATATGCTTAAAGTTGAACCTCAGACTTACGAAGAAGCCGTGAACTCCTCTGAGGGTCCTCTATGGAAAGAGGCAATCAATAGTGAAATCGAATCGATCTTGCAGAATCATACTTAGAGCTAGTGGATCTTCCGCCCGGAAGCAAACCGCTAGGCTACAAGTGGATCTTTAAATGTAAAATGAAAGCAGATAGTTCGAATGATAAATATAAAGCCCGACTTGTCATCAAAGGATACAGACAAAAGGAAGGACTGTATTATTTTGATATATATTCTCCAGTAACTAGAATCACATCCATAAGGATGGTACTTGTGATTTCCGCGTTGCGAAATCTAGAAGTACATCAAATGGATATGAAAACAGCTTTCTTAAATGGAGATTTAAACGAAGAAATCTACATGGAACAACATGAGGGTTTCTCTGCGCGAGGACAGGAAAAGAAAGTCTGTAAGCTTGTCAAATCCCTGTATGGTCTAAAACAGGCGCCTAAACAATGGCATCATAAATTTGACAGCGTTATGATGGAGAAAGTTTTCAAAATAAATGAGTGTGACAAATGTATTTACGTGAAAGATACAGATAGAGGTTATGTTATTTTGTGTATTTACGTAGATGACATGCTTATCGTTGGAAGTAACGATGAGATGGTCTGGTCCACCAAACAGATGTTGAGTTCGAGGTTCAACATGAAAGCTATGGGCCTTGCCGATGTGATCCTTGGAATTAAAATCATAAAATCATCGGAAAGTCTCGTTCTAATCAAACTCATTATATTGATAAGATTTTGGATAAATTTAATAAAGATGACAAGAACGAGGTCGGTACCCCTATTGATACAAGTAAGTACTTTTCAAAGAATGGGAATCCATTTCCCAAATGGAGTACGCTCGGATTATTGGCAGTGTCATATACTTACTGTCATGCACTAAACCAGATATCGCTCACGCTGTAATTGTATTGAGTCGATATACGAGTAACCCTAGTGTTGATCACTGGAACGGGGTAATCAGGTTACTTAGGTATCTGAGATATACTCGTAATCATGGTCTACACTATACTAGAAATCCTTCCGTGATAGAAGGCTATAGTGATGAGAACTGGATATCTGATTCTAGAAACACAGACTCTTTGAGTACGAGTGGTTACGTTTTCACCTTAGGAGGTGCAGCAGTGTCGTGGAAATCCTCAAAGAAACAGTCATAGCCGGATCCACAATGGAGTCTGAGTTTATTGCACTAGATAAATGTGCCGAAGAGGCGGAATGGTTACGCCATTTCCTCGAGGATGTTCCGAGATGGCCAAAACCCGTGCCCGCAATCTGCATTCACTGCGATTGTAAAGCCACGATCGGCAGAGCACGCAATTTTATGTATAATGGAAAGTCAAGACATATCTGTCGAAGACATAGCCATTAGACAATTACTCTCTACGGAATTATCACGATCGACTTTACGAGATCGGTTGATAATATTACGGATCCGCTAACCAAAGGGTTAAACAAAGAGTTATTTGGCCAAGCATTAAAAGGAATGGGGCTAAAGCCCATGTAGGAAACACTCTTGAGAAGGAAATCCCAACCATGATGACTAGAGATCCCAAGAACTTGGTTCAATGAGACAACCTAATCACAAGAGTGAGATTGGTCAATGTGGGGGTCAAACCCTGAGCCTATTCCTATGATGCAAACAATGACGAAGATGAGTTTAAGCTTTTGCCTAAACTGATCCTCACAAGGAAAGCTTTTAATGATACGTAAGGAGAACTCAGAGTCGTGATGACGCTCTTGAGACATAGAATCACCTATGCGAGTGAGAAGTGGGGCCGCTTCGAAAGGGATTGTTGATGGCGCAATTCTTAGAAACGCTTGCAGAACCAGGCGAGTGATCCAGAGCCTAGGGATCACAGGGCGTGAACCAAACTATACTAGCAAGGTACCTGTGTGATTTATGTCGTCATTTACACCAACGACAGTCGGTTCAAGGACATCGCGTCTACCAGACAGTAGAGAAGACATGATCTCACAAGGGATACGTTCAAAGGGGTTACCCCTACCTATCATTTGAAGGTATTGACCGCTGAACACAACTTTCGAGTCTAGAGCTACCGTTAGGTTTCCAATTTCCATTCACGTGGGGGATTGTTAGAGTAAAAGGCTTTTTTGGCCTTATTGGGCTTTAAACATATTTGCCCATTTGGTGTGAATGGAAAATTTTTGCCGAGAGAATTAATTGGTTTAACACTAGTCCCACACCGGCCAACACAAGTGTTTTTCACTTCTTTATATTGTGCAAAGTGATATCCTGTAATAACAACTTACTAGATGGAAGGCTCTCTCCACGCGCGCAGGGGGGGTGCCGTCGAGTGGATCGAATACCCACCCCGGTAAGCTTGGCTTGTGTGCGCGCCCGCGACGTGTATACACGAATGTCGTTCCGAAATGCTAGCCTTGCGCGAGTCCGGTTTTGCTAAACCAATCTGTGGTATGTCCAGATTCATTGAATCCGAAAATTATTTTTGGTAACAGTCAATTATGGACAGAATTGATTTCGAGATTAATCTGATTGAATTAACGCGTCCATTTTTGGACAGAATAGATGTCGAGAATATTCTGATTAAATTTCGAAATCAACGCAGAAGGAGCTTGCCTGCACTATAAATAGAGCATCAATCCTTCACATTTGAACACACCTTCAAAATTTATCCTCTATGTTTCTCTCTGCGCTATCCTGTGCCTCTCAGTTCGAATTCCTCTGTTCCTACTACATTTACCAGGTATTGAGTTCGGTTCGGTCGAACGTTTTCGTGCATAACACGATTTGACGACATTGTTGAATCCTGGGAGGTGATCGCCCCGTGTCTAAACCCCTTTGCAAAACCTGATGGTGGGGTGGGGCGAAATTGCCTTAAGGAGACCGTGATCAGCACGAGCCTCAGTATTAAAATCACGTTTTCGTATTTCTACAATTTACGTGTAATTTCGAAGCTGCCAATATCTTGCATGATAATTCGGTATAACTAAATGTAAGAACTCGAAATTTGACTAATTACGGTTTAGTCCCTAAATTTTTAGAAATTGCAAATTGATCCCTCAATTTTTGTGTTTTACGGTTTTGACCCTGATATTTGCCAACAAGGATTTCTCTAAGGTAGACAAGGTCAAATACCAAACTACTGATACATCTATGAACGAGGAACATCCGAGGACTAGCGCACGTAAAAGGTGTCGAAGAAAAACTGAGCCTCTCGAATGAAAGTAGTTAATAAAGGTTAGTTGTGATCGAAATTAAATCCAGATTCGAAAGTGGGAGTGGCTAATCATGTGGTTAAATGTGTGAAAATTAGACCAGTGACTATTTAGCACTTTAATCGTATCTGGAATTGTAGATAGTACAGAATAATGGCGTAGACCATAATTGAAACCCTTGCGGAGATCTAGAACGAGCTCCAAGCAACGGCGTCGCCGGGAGCATTCGTCGTTGGCGTCGCTACCGTAGCAGCGATAACGACGGCAACAGTTGGAACAAAAAAAAATCATGGTGACCAAGAGAGGTAACCTCCTAGATCTATCGGTAGTGGTTCGGCAACGTTGAGCTTACGTGAAGGTCTCTGGTCTGGCCTAACCTTGTTCCGCAAGAGGAATCTCTCATCTTGAGAGACAAAACTCTATTTCTTCAATGTCAGCTCTTGGCATCCATTGTAAAAGAGGAATGATGAAGATGAGACTCATTTACGAGAGTTTCCAGTGAAATTAGGATACTCACCAGAGAGGGAGAAAACAGTGTCGCAGTGAATGATTACAGGAGTTTGGTACTTATACTTAACTATAGGATATACTAGTTATTGACCCAGTTTTGTGCGGGATTTTACTTAGATGGAAATTTATGTTGAAATATCACTAACTTGGGGTTTTTGTCGAAGTTTATTTTTTGAATTGATATATTAAAAAAATCGTATTATTGAATAACTTATTACAATGTAGTGTATGTAAGATAAAAATAATATTATATGTCATTTAGAAGATCTTCATCTCTAATTTCATATGAAAAAAATCATTTGTAAATCTCAGTACCTTAGAAAATGTTGTGACTATTTTATTATGATATTCAATAAAAAATATTACTATAGTAAATTGAAGGAAACAAGTAAATATAAATAAATTAAATTATATTGTATCATTTTATTACGTCGATTTATTGGTGAATTTTAAACCTCAAAATCACTAGTTGTATCGCGCGATACTGCGCATTAGTGTCCAGAAGATCAATAAATAATTTTAAATATCAGAATTGTCGATTTCACCACGTGTTATTCTATACACTCGACCAAAATTATATTTCTCTTGGATATATATATTTTGTAAATCATTTTGTTTTAATGGTGGTTACTTTAGATATTATAACCTATAAGTATTTCTATGGATAATTTATTACGTGGAGTCATGGACTAAGTCCTCCACATCATCTATACACTCATCCAATATAAAAAAAATTACACAACTCAATATTAGAGGACTGAACATTGTAAACATGAAATAGAATAACAAAACCTAAGAATACTTAATAGGAAATTGTAATTAAATTTGATTCATTTTAGTATATTTATAGGAAACTCTTATTTTAGTCCATATTAATTAAATAATAAAATATTTACTTATTCAGAACGATAAAACATTTTTTCGGTAGAAAAATGCTTATTTTGGTTAGTGGGAGTTATATTTTTCATTACGTGTTTACAATGTCAAGAGTTTTCTAGCTTTTTTTCTATAAACATTTTATTATTTAATTAATATGTAAATATTAGTTAAATATAACTCCTACTAACCAAAATAAGCATTTTTCTACAAAAAAAAAAATGATTTACTGTTGCTGAATAAGTAAATATTTTATTATTTAATTAATATGAGTAAAATAAGAGTTTCCTAAAAATATACTAAAATAATTCTAATTTAATTACAATTTTCTACTAAGATTTCTTAAGTTTTGTTATTCTATTTCATGTTTACAATAATTTCTCTTTTCTACGGATAACTTATATCTATTTGGTAGATTAATTCTGTTTTAGTGGTGGTTACTTTAATTATGGTAAGTGTTTCTATAATTAACTTAAATATACTTTTCAGCCATTTAAAGATTAATAAAAAATGTCATGTCCTCTTAAATGAGTATTCATATTTATTAAAGGAGAGATGCTGACATGTATTTCATAACCATTTAAACATAAGAGAAATTCTTACATTGGATCTAACACGTGGATCCGATGTGATGCACCATCAGCAACCACAAAGAGAAATTCTTACATTGGATCTAATGTACATTGGATCTAACACATGGATCCGATGTGATGCACCATCAGCCAACCAATTTATGACATGTGTCAAAATTGATCTGACACGTGAACAAATGTCAATTTTTGATTAGTTGATCGACTACCCCATCGGATCCACGTGTTAGATCCAATTTACATAAGAATTTCTCTAAACATCAATCTTTTCTTACATAAAATATTGAAGGCATCCTAACATGTATTCAATTAAACCTCAATCTTTTCACACCAATCTTTACACACACAAAATTGAAAATGTCCTATCATGTATTTCATAACCAATTAAACCTCAATAATAATTTAAGGTAATTATTTTATAACCAATTAAACCTCAATTTTAAATTGAAGACATGGAACCTATGAATCCATGGACTCATCTAAGAGGCTCACACAGTCACCCTAGCCTAAATTCATCAGAACAGTGTTCCTTCCATGAATTTACTCTCATTACATTACTGAAAAGTAAAACTTATCAAAAATGACACACGTTCCGATTTGCTATTCCGAGGAAGTCCGACTCTAGTCACTGTGTCACATGCAGTAATATTTGCCAACTGTGATGGCATATTCACCACACTCAGATGTCGGATTGTGTCGTAACACAATCTCATCGGAACGTGTATCATTATTCTAAAACTTATATGCCCAGAGCCTTCACAATCAGACACAAGGGGTTGACTTAAATATGAACATCAAACCACAATCACTTCTCAAATGGGAACACACTACACCCTAAAAAACACAAGTTATTCACTAAAACACAGAATCTAGACACTCAAACAACCTCAACATAATAAAACATCTATCGTTCGTTCAACAACTACAGCCCCGACCTACACACAATTAAGACTCCTAAACCAATCAACCAAACACCACTTACTAAGGAAGCCGAGCTCTCTTATTGTTGATGCTGCAGGATGGGCATTTGTACTGCTTGATGTGTTCTGCCTTAGCTGGAGTTATCTTCACGCATTTCCCATGAAACCACTGCTCACAGATATCACAGCAAATCCAGAACTCATCAGTTGCATAACTCTCACCACATGCCCCACATAGTGCAGCATCTTCAGTTTCTTCATCGTCCATCTCATCGTCATCCTCTTCCCTAGGGTGCATCGGTTTGGAGTACTTGTTGGCCCCTGGTGGTTCAGATCCTCGCTGCAAAAGTGAAGCATTTGTGGAAGATAGTGTTAAACTGCTGTGAACAAGCAATGGTGAAGAGGTCAAGTTTATATTATACCTTAGAGTTTGATTTGGATTTGGTAACACCGTTGTTTGTAGCTGCTGATGATGATTTCTCCTTGGGTTGTTTCTTGTTGGACCCTGATACAATCTCATATATTGTTGGCAGTTCATTGATCATGTTGAAGAGACGCTTCCTGCTACACCATGAAAAGTCATTTCATTCGATATAAGCATAAATCTACAAAAAAAAAAAAAAAAGAGATTGGAAAATATACCTATCAGCTTTGTCAAATCCAAATCTAGCACCAAAATAGAATGCAACAGAAAGCAACCATGCATCACTATGGACAGCCACCAAAGACAACCAATCTTTTTCTTGCATCCCATCTCTGGCGAAGTTAATACCAAGTGCGGGTTCCGGAAGCTCTGGTGGTACTTCTTCAGCGGGTAGATTGACTTCCCACTGCTCATTCGGGAATCCATAAAGACAAAGATTCTCCTTCTCTGTTCAATCAAAGTGCAGTACCTTATGTTACCCACAAAGTGAAGCAATCATCAAACAGATAAGAGAAATTCTGAAATTTCAACACTTACTCTGGAGATTATGAAAAATTGTATTGAATCAACGAATAACATTATTACAGAAAGGATCTCAAGGTTATAAATTAAGTGCTATCTCCAAAAGAAGAAAAAAAAATTAGTTGTTTACTGAGTAGACTTAAAAGTCAACTACTTAAAGCAATCACCTTACAACATAATGCTTAATAGTAATATACCATAAAGAATGAACATGCAGCTTTTCTAACCAGTAGATCAAAGACTGCAATCAGATATGCACCAGACTAAGATAAAGCCACGGCATAAAGTTTAATAGTTAGTGGAATGAAAATTACTACACATAACTGGCTTGAACACCACAACCCATTAAAAGTCAAGCACCTAAACTATATATTTTCTCTGGCTAGAAACTTTTGTCCGCCTTATTTAGTAGACACTTCCCCAAGGATATAACATCTACAAGCATATGGCAGCATTCCACTAGTCATAAATCATAACCAGCATCTAATTGTGCACGTAATTCCTCTCTGGGTCATTTAGAAGTGACTAAATTGTTGATAGCACTAGTCTTTAATCCATTACACTATTTTCATTCAATATATAAGATAAGATAAGATAGCACAAAACAAAGCTATGGTCAACCTGAATTGGTTTGAAGCTAAATAAATAAATAAAAATTTATTGGAACAAAACAGCTCGAATAGATTGATCATGTTCATTAACGGTTACAGATTTGCAGATTTCCACAAAATTTTGAAGAGATCAATTAGTCCGTGAAATTAAACCGAGGTTTAGAGGTTAAACCCTACCAGGATCGCATTGCTGGAAGAACTCCTGACGATCTGCAAAACCAAAACAAGAAATTCGGCATAAAGAAATCGAATAGCACAAGATCAGACAGTCTCGACTGAAATCGAAACTGGGTGGACTTCATCAAGATAGCTAGAGAGAGGCAGTGCAGCAGCGCAGAGGATCCAAAGGCGAAACAGAATTAGATAGAAGGACGAGAAGAATGTAATTACCGAGAGTGAGAGCCTTAATCATGCCGTTTCTGCGGCCCTTGAAATCCCTAAACACCTCCTCCACTGTCCGCGGGCTGTACTGTCCGTTTCCGTCCATGGAGACCAGAACTAGCAGCTAATACAAAAGCAGAGGCTGTAGAAGAACACAGGAAGAAGAAGAAGAAAGTGGTATATGGAGATATAGGAAGGAAGGGAGGGGTTTGAGCAAAGGGGGGAAAGGACAGAGCGTTAAAGGAGGGAAAGATGGAAGTAATTTGACCACAACTCCTCTGCGCAGCGGAGAGTGAGAGAGAGAGGCAGAGACAGTAAATTGGAATTGAGCCCAATATTGGGCCTAGCCCTAGAAATAAATGGCCCATTAATTCTTTTCAAATATAAAGCCTCCTGCTAAATTAGTGAGTGATTGGAAGTTGGCCTTCCAGAGTGGAAGTTTTAATGTGAATTAGGCGGATGTATCGAATTATTTTTATTCACAAAAGTATGGTTGTTAATTACTTGGTTATTTAGCTTTTCTATACAAATAAATATTAATTTTTTTTTGAAAAATAATATTCCAAGGCTTCAAGTTAACCTTTCAAAAAGTTGTTTTTAATTAGTGAATTAATTTTTGTACTTAATTTTGTAAATAAATTTGTGAATTCTTTGGTTTTTTTTAGTAACAAACGAGATTATACAACATGATTGAAAGATTCTGTCACGTAACACGTACATATAGTCCTCTCAAAATAATAATAAGAAGAAGAAATAAAAAAAGCAAAAGCAGGCACCTACACGAAAAAAAAAAAAAAAAAAAAAAAAAACCACGGTTGAAAAGTAGGGCATGCGGTGCATGTGATGATGGTGACCTAAAAAATAGAAGGTCCGGCCCCGGTAACACGTGCACGAGCGAGGGTGAGAAGCCCGTGAGGGTGACGTGCTGTAAGGATATAAATGTACATAACAAATTATTGTTATAACTCGATGCTAATACTTAAAGGATATCTGGTGGTCATTAGTCCAGTAAGAACATGACACATTTCTATATTCAGCTTTTAAGCAAAAGTGATGAGGATATAAGGACATGTGTCATGTTCTTATTAGACAAAAGACCACGAGAAATTCTTGCCTACCTCTGTGCCAACAAATGGCAATGATGTGGTGACTCTTCAGCCAATTAACATAAGACATGTGTACATGACTAAGCTACTTACTGCCACGTGTCGTATGTTTATTGGCGGAAGGGATACCACATCATTGCCATGTGTTGGCTCACAGGTAGACAAGAATTTCTCAAAGGCCACCAGCTATCCTCCAAGTGTTATTATCGAGTTATTTAATAATTTCTCTATGAAGAACCAAAATGCGAATTTTTACATAAAGAAACAAAATTGAAGCGTTACAAAGTGAATCCCGATACCAAATTCACATGCAAAAACTAAAACGTCAATCGTTGCACGGAGAAACGAAGCGTCACGAAGTGAATCGCGACACCAGATTCACATGTAGATGTAGAGAGGATCGAAGGCTTGAAAAACACATGTAGAAGGTGGCAAAAAAAAAAACGCATGTAGAAGGTCAATAAGCCAAAAAAGTTATTGGAGAGCAACAACGAGTTTTTTGGAAGAACGAAAATGTCCTCAAATGCGAATCAATCAGAACAAATTCGATTCAGCTTCTTCAACTTTAGAGTACGGAGAATAAGCCAATCGAAGAAGAAACGCTCAGGATCGGGAGATAAGGAGCGGAAATCGCCCACTTCCTTTGATACTATATTAATTTCTAAAAAACCTAAAATTCGAAAGAGAAAAAGAAAAATATAAAAACTTGCGGCTCACCGAAGGTAATTCCCTTCAAATGGTGGCACCTCCTCACCTTAAAATACTATATAAGGGGGAAGTCTAATGTAAATTAGAGGTTTCAAGTCTTTACAAAAAAAAAAAGAAAAAAGAATTTTCGCCCTAAACAATCAGAAATGTAACAACTAATAAACTCAAACCGGGTAATCCAATAATACAACAAGAAGCGACCCAATAATACAAACACAGACAGGTCCAACATGACGGAGGCCCAACTTCATCTATTAAATTGTATTTGAATTTGAGCTGATCGAGCCTAAACCAACGAGTAAAAAAGCAACCATTTATTTTAGTAGAAGATAGTCGAGTCGACTATATATGCTTAAATATTAACATAGAAATAGCAATAGCAATCGGTCTGGTACTCCATGCAGTTGCAGGCAGGGCAACACTGACTTGGATGCTATCGGTCTGTTGCGTATCAAAAGAAGACTTGTTTCTTTCATCAGAATAAATATCAAAATCATGTTACTCAACTCAACTCAACCATGTCGGCAAAAATTAGTGTTATTCTTGTGTTCATATATAACCCGGCGGCCACTTGGGATGGGATGGATCGAGCAAGATAGAGTCTTCCTAATTATATATATGTTTCCCTTCATCATATCATAAATAATGAAAACGACTCATGTCATGGACTCTCTTATTACCCCGTTTTGGCACACCCTACCATGCATGGCATGCACTTTGGTTGCCTCCATACTTTTTTAAAATACATTTACCTTGTTTTTTTTTTTTCCTGTTGGTTTAGTTATATGATTTTTTTTTTACTATTTCGAGTTCATAGCATTAAATAATGGGTTAAGAACACAATAGGGGCCTGAATATTTGCCCATGTTGCCCGGAGAGGTCTGAATGTTAAAATAATATTATTAAGGGCCTGAATTTTGAGTTATGTTTATATGAGAGGTCTCCGTCTATTTTTTCTGTTAAAAGTGACGGAAAGTTGTCACATGCTTATGCCCTTCGACCAAAGTGTGTCCCTCACATGCTTGACCTAAAAAGACGAAAATGCTCTTTAAGCCACCACGGCTCCGGCGACCACCACCCCGACTCCAGCAACCACCACCCAGCTCCGGCAACAACCACCCCAACTCCGGCAACCACTACCACGGCTCCGATTGGCCCGAATCGGAGCCAAAAAAGCTCCGATCGGCCCTAATCGGAGCCAAATAAGCTTCGATCGGCCCTAATCGAAGCAAAAAAAGCTCCGATTGGCCCGAATCGGAGCCAAAAAGCTCTGATTGGAGCTCCTATCGAAGTTTTTTTACTCCGATCAAAGCTTTTTAGCTCCGATCAGAGCTTTTTTTTGCTCCGATTTGGGCTAATCGGAGCCGGTAGCTCCGATTTGGACCCAAACGGAGCCGTCGTGGTGGTCGCCGGAGTTGGGGTGGTAGTCGCCGGGTGGCGGTGGCCGGAGCCGTGGTGGCTTTAAGGGCATAATTAGTGTGCAGGGGTATTTTAGATATTTTACATTTTATTAATTAAACTGATAAATTGTATAATAATTGCAAAAGACTAATTCTGTCGTTTAACAGAAAATTTGGACGAAAACCGAAAAACAACAAACATCATAATTCAGACCCTTATTAGCAACATTTTTCAATTTAGACCTCTTCGGGCAACATGGGCAAACATTCAGACCCCTATTGTGTTCATAACCCTTAAATAATTAGTTACAGAACGGATCCAAGGGTGCACTAATCGGATTAAAACTATTTCGGTTAAAAAAAAATCTAATTTGTTTGCAGAAAAATAGAACTATATGAATAAAACAACTTTGAATATCAAAAATCCAATATAAATGTGAAAAATATTGTACAAAATATATTTTTGACATGATTAAAGCACTTCAACTAAATTTACCAACCGTGTCATCTTGTCAAGCACTTTTTTTTTTTTTTTTCTCAAGCAATGCAATGCAATGCAATGCAGTGCAGTGCAGTCAGGAGGAAAAAGGGAGGAGAAAAAAAAAATCTGGAAAAGAGAACGGAGGGTTTGGTTGGGTAGGGTTGGGAGTCTGAAGCGCACGTGTCAGATGGAGGGAACAAGACAGTAATTACTTCACGTGCCAGACCTGGTCCGATCCCAACCAGACCAAATGCCCTTCCACGAGGTGCGCGTGAACCTGACTCTCTTTCCTTAACTCCTGTCAGTGTCCCCCCAGCCCTCTCAATTTAATAATAGATGTCAACCGTACAACAACATTCACATTATAACATGCTCAATTTACATATTTTTACTCTTAAATTATTGTCTATATATGATCGTTGCACTAAAATGTGAACTGGATTCGTAATAACTCTTACACCACCATATGTGGGAAATAAATGTTTGAACATATAACAGATTTTAACCTATTTCTCTCTAAAAGTTAGTTTCAAATGTGAGAATTGTCGAGACAATTATGTATTGCACCAACTAACCACTATTTCAAGCTGATGTGGTGGTATACTATTATATAAACTGAAATATCTCAACTACTTGAAAAAATATATTGTGACAAATTTACTTTTAGATATTTAAGAAAATACGATTTGAAAGAATTGGTATTTCAGAAAGTTTATTTTTACTCTTAGAGTCTAGAAACTGACTAGCTTTAGTTGTTGTACTTTTAATTTTTTTATTAGTAATTGGTCGCAACAATAAATATAAAGTTGATGCCCAATATAAATATAAAAGTTATTGTAACGTTTATGAGATTTGTGATACCCAAAAGCAAAAAATAAAACAAAAAATTATCAGGTATAAATTTTTCAAACCGTGTTATTTGAGCTGCATGAAAGATTTCAATCTCTACTCTAAATACTTAGTCTATCTTTATAAATGTTGAAGTCTATCTACTTAGTACCACATCAAAAAGTTTAAAAAAATTAAAAAATTTTTTTTAGAGTTTTAAAATGAGGGTACCCTTCATTTGTTAAATTAAAAAGTCTTACTATATTAATGGTACTTCTATCATGGATTACTTGGGAAGGCCTAAATAGAACTGTCTTCTCTTTAACTAAGTCCTTCATTAAGAGAAACTGATAAGAACAATGTTGAAATTTGTCAATCCCTCATATTTGGCTTAAGTATTGTTATAAGCGAGTTTAGCAGGAAAATGTTATATTGAAGATTCTCAAACTGGAGTAGTCTAAATTCGCTGAGTGATAGCAAAAAATCTTGTGTGGAAGTCACCTATATGCTTTGGCAAAAAAAAAAAAAAAAGGTCACTTATGTATATATATCCAAACAACACTTGCACCCAGTATTATCAGAACAGGACCGGGCATCGAATCGGAGAGGGCTCCGGTTCCCGGTTCGTCCGGTTGAAACCCGGTCCGACCGTTTCTTCTTTTATTATTATCAGCATCTCGACACCCCACACTCACCCGTCTCTACCTTGTATCTTCCCATCTTCAACCATCCCCACACACCACCACCATCCTTCTTCGGAAATATCACCAAAATACCCACTTTTTGGAACTCAAACACAAAAACAAGGGAAAACGAGTTTCCGGAACCATAATCACCACCAGCGTATCTGGCAGATGCGCTGGTGGTTATTCTGATTCCGGGAACTCGTTTCCCATTGTTTTTGTGTTTGAGTTCCAAAAAGTGGGTATTTTGGTGATTTTTCCTCGTTCCTCCGCATCTTCTCTCTGCTTCCCATCCCCTATCCCTCCCCCGTATCTTCTCTGTTCTTCCATCTTTTCACCTCCCCGTCGCTTGATGCAGGTCCATGCCATCCCTCCCCTCAATCTTCCGTCTTCTTCCCATCCCCCTCTCCTTCCCTTCTCCCTTCCCGACGACTTGCTCGGAACCTCGTCGAAGGCCACAAGTGAAATTCCGGCAACTTGCTAGGAATCGTCGGAGGAAGACCAGATGAAATTCCGTCGGCCACTATGAAATTCCTAGACCAGATCTAGGGAAGACCAGATCGTCGGCCAGTATGAAATTCCATCGAAGGAAGAACAGATCTAGGGTTGGAGTCATGAGGAAGACCAGATCTAGAGTTGGAGTCATGGGAAGACCTAGATCTGCCTTGTCGTTGATGCCTGATGGTGTTGTTTACATCTCTGAGATTTCTGGGCGGCTGATTTTGTCTGATGAAGGGGTTTTTTTTTTCCTTTGTCATGGAGTCCGAACCGGTGAACCGGCGGACCGTCCGATCTGCTCAAAACCGGCCGGTTTGCAAAAAAAATCGGGTAACGAACCGGGTTCGCTTACATCCTCCGGATTTGTTCGAACCGGACCGTTAGAGGCACAGATTCCGATTCGAACCCGGTCGGACCGCCGGTCCGGTCCTGATAACACTGCTTGCACCTAACTATATATATATATATATATTATGTTCTTTATCTGAGTTTTAGAAGCGAGTATTGGGGGACCACGCATCTGACAGTAAGATTCATCTATTTCCATAATGAAGAAGAAGTTGGGTTGACAGAGACCAAATTCCGAGTGCGATCAGGGACCAACTATGATTTTTCTTCAGGGTAATTAAGAATTGAACTAAAGACACATAAGTAATATTAAAAAAATTAGAGGTATTTGAAATTACACATTATTTAAGGGAGCAATTGCTCGAATAAATGATCTCTGTGGACGAACTAAATTCAAAACTCGCTAAAGACACCATTATATTAGGAAAATCTTTAAAACATCCCGCCGAAATTGCAAAACCGAATTTATACAAGGAAAAAAAGATAATGACATATTTGTTGTCTTGACAAAATTAAAGCTTAACTAACTGTATGACCGACCACCAAACCAAACCAATTCCCGATTATATTTATTGCATGGCTCCGATCCATCGCCATCAAGACGTTGAAACCTCAGTAACATAATTGTCGCCTTGTTGGTGCATGCACTGCTCTCTATGGTAGTAGTTTAACGATGATAGCGCGCGCAACAAGTAAGTACTCAAGGTGAAAAGGGACACCTCAATACACATGTTCCTATGTGTATGTATATGTTACAATCCATTCCAAACATATATTTAATCCTATCGATGATCTATGTCCCCAACTTCGATCGCCTTCCTCAATCCATGCAACCCTTCATTATCATTAGTAGTTGCATTGCATTATACGTTGCTTTGGATTAGAAATTATCGTTACGCAAGAGATCATTAATTATATATTAAGATGATATATATTGTTGTTTAGTTAACCTAAAAGATTATCATCATCTAACGTTATCTTTTCAAAGCTACCATAAGAAATCCGGAATTTTGATTTTGATTTTGATTTTTTTGCAAGCATCATGTTTTAAAATATTTACAATGGAGTGAATGAGCTCGCTTGTAGTAATCCAACTTATGGCGAAAATTACTTTTAAATTTTGTAATATTTCTGTAAATTTTTAATATTTAAAACTTAATTAATCCTTAGAATTTTTTTTATAAAATCTAAGAGACCTTTTCGTTCGGGTAATTGTAAAAGTTGAAGCAAATTGATTAACAGACACAACTTTCCACTTGATTAACGACATACCATTGCTAATTAATCTTATAGTATAATAATTAATCATACAAAAAAATATATCGTAAACATATTTCCAAGCTAATATCTAGACAATTTGGATCAAAATACACTACAGAGTATCTCTAATTCAGTCTAACTACTTAGTCGTGTATTTGTATTTGGTTTAGCTGAGTTCTCAATTGCTTTTTTTAAAGGTTTGGATCAAGCCACAAGTTCGGAGCTTCATATTATTATGATCAACACTTACTATGGTAAAGTTTTGAGATATTTTCATGAAATCAATTAATGCACTTCGCCACGGATATATCAACATTTAAATATTTTGGATCAAGTCAAGCACCCATTAAAGGAAACGTGCCATCCATGTTCGAATTAACGTCGATCGGCACTCGGTATAAGTTAGTTAGCAGCACCAAATAGAAGAGAAACTAGATGGGACCAATTAAAGGGGCATGAATTTTCCATTTGAAGACCAGCTCTGAGGGCGGCTTTCCCTTGTAGGGAGAAAAGGAACATGAAGCAAACCAGAAAAAGAAACATCATGTGAAGTTGTCAATTATGTTGACAAAGATTTATACATGACTCTACAAGCAAGCACCACGGAACCACTAGAACAGATAGATGGATCTCCTTTTGCCTTTAGCTTTGCCAGTTTTATATTCTTCTTCTTCTTCTTTGTTTTTTAACCCACAGCTCGGTTGGTTAACAAAGGACGGTGGCATGACCAAAATCAAAGAACTAAGTTAGAGCATCCACAATGGTATTACCTAGTTTTACTTAAATGTGGGTGCAACATATTTTTTAATGTAAAGTGTATAAAGACGTGCTATAATTGTTTTATTGTTAGGATCGATTGTCTCAACACTCACAAGCGATTAAGAAAGAAAGCAATAAAGAAGACAAGATATAACGTGGTTTGGTCAGTTCGACCTACGCCCACAAGTAATTAATGGCCGGTAGATATTTAATGATTGTTTACACTTTACAGAGAATAAAACTCTATAAATAGCTTTAGAGAACAAACTCATAAAGCATAATAACTAGGGTCGGTCGAAACAATTCGGCTCAATTGTTGAATCAGGATCCATAACTCAACAATTCTCCCACTTTGATACTTTAATCTTCCAAGTAAGCTTCATTCTCCCAAAAGAATTTCCCTTCAACTTCAACATTTTTCACCAGCCGCGCGTCTTCTGAAACAACTACAGAAGACCAACAGAGATTTTGCACAACCTCAGTTTCCAAACATCGACACATTTTATCAACATGTCTGCTGGATTCTTCGCATCCTCTATCTTCTCCTAACACATCTCACCATCTTCAACTGCCTTCCGAGTGAAATGATATTGTCTCCTAATGTGCTTTGTCCTCGAATGATGGACATGGTTCTTCACCAATTGTATGACACTCTAGCTATCTGTGTAGAGAATCTTCACACGCTGCTTCAAGCCTAACTCTTCCAGATAACCTGTCAGCCATATCATCTTCTTCCAGGATTCTGCACTGTCACATACTCAGTTTCACAAGATGAAAGAGCAACGCACTTGTAAAGTCGGGACATCCAACTCACTGTTGTTCCATCTATTATATAGATGTAACCAGATTTGCTCTGGCTCGAGTCCACATCTCTACTGAGATCAGCATCCACAAAACCTTGTAGTATCACCTTGTCATTTCAAAACAAAGTGAAGTCTTTGACGTACCTCTCAAATGTCTCAGAAGCCGCTTCAGAGCTTCATAATGTTCTTTCCCAAGGTTAGACATGAATCTACTAACAACCACCATTGCATGTGCTATATCAGGTCTTGTGCAGACCATAACATACATCAAGCTTCCAACTGCAGATGGATATAGAACAACTGTCATCTGCTCTCGCTCCTCCTGTCTTGGGTGACTGCTCATTTGAAAGTTTTAATTGATTTGCCAATGGAGTAATCCTGGGTTTAGCGTCACTCACCCTGAACCTGCCCAACACCTTCTCAATATAGTGCTCCTAGGATACATTTAAAGTGTATGTAGCTTTATCCCGAGAAATTCTCAAACACTGAAGAGATGCTTGCCTTCAGATCATCAATATCTTTCATGTTTGCTTCTGCAATCAACATATCATCCACATACAAGAGTAGGAATACAGACGAACAAATATACTTCTTAAAGTAACAACACCGTTCTTGCGCATGAAGGATTCAAACTTCTTGTAGCACTATCTATGTGCTTATTTCAATCCGTATAAGCTCCTACTAAGCTTACACACTGTTGCGTCCTGGATGAACTGGGTCGTGGGGACGCGTCTGTTTGTATGGTTGAGCGGGTTTTCGGGCTGTAACCCTTCGTCTGAAAGAGGTTTGTGCCACTGACGAGTATTCGGTTGAGTCCCGGAAAAGTCTGTGTCTCAAAGCGCGGTTGTGTCTCAGGGGGTGTCTGAGTCTCAGAAGGCGGTGGTCTGTGCACAAGTTCGGGCGTCTGGGCGTCGATTCCTGCACAAAGGACCGATGCTAGCACGGAGAGGGGGGGTGGTGCTAGCGGAGCCCTCTCCGATGCTTAAGTCACTATAGGGCTAAAAGAGTAATTCTAGAGAGAGAAAATATTTCTAGAGAGAAGTCAGAGCTCAAAATACCAAAGTTGGGCAAATGAGAGGATGTGTGAAAATGGGTGGCCAAGGCCTCCTATTTATAGGCTTCCTTGGGACCGGACCCGGTTTTAAAGCGGTTTGATGACGGTTCAAAAGCAAGCGGTAACCGTCATCCATATTGGTAATGCGCGAACTTGACTTCTCTACACGTAACGGTAATCGCGGAAACGGTAATCGCACGATACCCGCAATGCAATCCGGACGTCCGGATTGCAAGCAACCCGGAGGTACGGATTGCTTTGCGCAATCCGAAGGTCCGGTCTGGACGCGCGTAACGCGCTTCCGGACCGTTTTGACCCTTTGGGGGACGTTTTTCAAGTCGAGATGTAATTTTGACGTGTTTACGAGGCCCGGAATATAAATACGAACTCGAATTGGGCACATATCCATCACTTGCCCCCGAGTCAAGTAACGGTTAAAAACATTTCTTGACTCTATTTTAAGTTAGGATACGTGTCCAATTTGAGCTTGACGCTAACCTTCCGGTTTTGATTGTTGGTTGGACGTAGGAGTCTTGATTTCGTCCGTCCTTTGATTTTCCGACCGAGTGACTTTATTTCCTGTCATTACGGTTAGTGCAATAGGGAATGCGCATATATAACGTACAAACATGTTTATCGTTAGGGACACGTCATGCGGACATGCTTCTATCAACGTACATGTACAAGTAACGGTCATGGCAAGAACGTAATTACGCGATGTTAGAAATATAATCCGTATACTTCTCAAACGACTTAGCGATTATTAAATCATGAATCATGCGATATGAAAACATACGTGTAGAATGACGTGTTTGATACGTGCAATACCAAAATAATCATGTATGTAGGAGTAAATACTTAGAAGAGGGCGGAGTATACCGTAGGCATTTAGGTGTGGGTGTAAATGCATTACTCATTTGATCCTTATCGTCAAGGAATCTTTTGGAAGTAGTCGTTTGTTGCCTTGATGCCTTAGAGAAATATTTTCTTAAGTGTTGTTGTGTTTGCTCTTCGCAGTTCGTCACATTAGTCGCACCGCTTGCATGATAGCTTCTTGGGACGTTGGCCACTTTTGTTGCACGTATCCATTTTGCCATGCGTGTTGACTTTGCTATGCGCGTTGACTTTTGCTATGCGCGTTGACTTTTGCTATGCGCGTTGACTTTTGCTATGCGCGTTGACTTTGCTATGCGTATTGACTTTGCTATGCGCATTGGCGCTAATGGTTGAGCGTCAGGTATAGATTGTTGGGCATTGCCTGCAAGTATGCTAAAACACTTAGGAAATATTTAAGCGATATCTAATACTTGTTACCATAGATGTCGTCGTATGAGCTTTGTCGATGAGCGTCGTAGGTGTGATTAGGAGGCATAGCTACTCGCTGTATGCAATCCATCTTTGTCGACATGTATGTACGTACATGGAAACACTTAGAAAATATTTTTCTCCTTGTCGACATGCATCCTTGTCGACATGTATGTACGTACATGGAAACACTTAGAAAATATTTTTCTACTTGTCGACATGCATCCTTGTCGACATGTATGTACGTACATGGAAACACTTAGAAAATATTTTTCTCCTTGTCGACATGCATCCTTGTCGACATGTATGTACGTTCATGGAAACACTTAGAAAATATTTTCTTCTTGTCGACATGCATCCTTGTCGTCATGTATGTACGTACATTGTGTGTGCGTATTTGCCCCCGCACTTAGAATCTTTTCACCATCTCTGGCTATGTATGTTGTATCCGTATGCTTGATGCGAACACAGGTTATGTGCCAACTCCTGATAATATGCTGACACGTGGTTGTATGCCGAAAGCTTGCAATATGCTGACTGTCATCCTGAGCCAAGTACTTAGAAAATATTCCACCATTGTAATCTTGTATGCTGCGAGTATGAGATCGATGTCGTCATGCAAGGTTAATGTGTTGAAGAGGTTGCCCCCCTTGCGTGATGCTTGTTACTTGTTGCACGAAGACTAATAAGTCTTGTACGTACGTGGTTGTCTCACATGGAGCGTCTGTTGTATAAGTGCTTGAATAATTGTTGGTGCGTGTTTGCGCACTGACTGGATTGTTGATAGCATTTTTCAGGATATGTCCTCTTGTCAGAATTAGTCTTCCCACGGTTGTTACCATGAGTAAGTTCACTATCTCCATCTTGATGGGAAAAAGCTTGTCTTTGCGGATAGCTGATGTGTATAGAAATCCATTTGTTGAGAGGAATGTTCATACAAGTGTCCCCACTACTCTGGAGTCTTCGGGCACAGTCGCGGTAAAATGCTTGTGAGTAAGACGTCTCATTGTATCTTCTTTGAACTTGTTAATTTTCTAAGTTATCGCTGGCTGCAGCTTCTGTTTTTAGCATAATCTTCGAAAGATCCGACGCAGGGGCGCGTTCCTCGAGCGATTCTTAGTTCTTTATGCCGAGCATGACCGTGCTAATTCCTTCTTGTGATAAAGGAAATAGAATTGAGGGTTGTGCAGTGGTGTCTTCTGCCCCCCGGTCGAGGGACCGGCCCAAGGAGGAGCGTTACTCCTACTGAGGTAAGTATTTGTTGATTGCTGATTGTCGCCCTTATGTTGAAGAGCTATGTTGTGCTGAATGTTGAAACAATCATTATTGTCGTGTCTTCTGTGTGGATGACGACACTGCATTTGATGTTGACATTATGAACTCTTTGCCATAAGTCCTTAGAGATGATGTTAACTCTTGGTTGTTGTCGGGCTGTCTGCTTCCAGCATGTTGAGCCCTTTGTGAATGGGTTGATGTTGATAATTCTTTGTTCACGCCTTGAGTTATCTATGTTGTCCATATGTTTTGGTCTTGTAAGATAGGATATATATCCTTAGATGATGATCATGATGTCCGTAGTTGCGACTGTATATCGCTCATTGTTAAGTGTTGTGATCGCCCCTCTTGGTTAGATTCCAAGGCATGGCGAGATGGGTAGAGCATAGGATGTTGCGACTTGCACATCGTAGGTTTTTGTTTGGAGAAGACGGTGGTGACACTAATGTGAAACTTCTGCCTGTTCCGCCCAGTTCTGTCAGAGATGATGGCATTCTTTAATCTGTGCCATCTTTTGGATATGTTAAACTTGTTTCTGAGTCTGTTTGCCCCCCGGCTTCTATGCTTGGACACTTGTTGTAGTTGTTCCTTAGTTGTTGCTTACGACTTGTTCGCTTTGAACTACGTCGTTTGAACCTGCTTTATACATAGTAGTTTGCATGATAACTTGTTAGTAATATTTCATACCGTTATCACTTACTGTGTTTATTGAATGTGGATGACTAGTAACGTAGACATAGTCCCCGCAGTCGTGACCGATAGCCACTTCTTGATTGATAAGTTGAGATGCTCTCCTGATTGCTTGCATGATACATTATGCATATTGCCCTTCTTTCCTGAATAGCTTGCCGCTATATGTGTTGCAACCTGCCAAGTATTTTTGCGTATAGCAATATTTCTCAACAAGTAGTGTATTTGAAAGGTGTTATCTTGGCTAAGCAAGATACTAGTTTATACCGTCTCTTAGTTCCACTCTAAGGCGACGTTGTACAAGACTCGACTTGTAAATTTTATGAGTTTTAAACAGGGTGCGCACCTGCCAGCGTGTATCAACCCGCGTTGGGGAAGCATACGTAGAAACATTTTAGTATTTGAAAGGTGTTATCTTGGCTAAGCAAGATACTAGTTTATACCGTCTCTTAGTTCCACTCTAAGGCGACGTTGTACAAGACTCGACTTGTAAATTTTATGAGTTTTAAACAGGGTGCGCACCTGCCAGCGTGTATCAACCCGCGTTGGGGAAGCATACGTAAAAACATTTTAGTTTTTGAAGAAGTATTTTGTGAACCCTAAAAAGCTTGTTGATAAAATATTTGAAAAAATATTTTGGCATTGAATGTGATACACCCAAAAAACCGTGTTGATAAAATTTTTGGAAAGGTGTTTGATACATAAAATATTTGATAAAATATATCAAATATTTGACAAAATATTTGGTAAAATATTTGAAAAAATATTTGGTAAAATATTTGAAAAAATATTTGTGATACATGATTCCTGCGTCCAGGGACCATGTAACACTTTTTTTTTTTTTAAAGTATGAATTGTGATGCATGCTTTCTGCGTCCAGGAACCATGCAACACGGTTTGAAAATCTGTAGTACGAAATTGTCATCTAACCAGAGGACTTTTGCCGTATAAAGCGAACCCTGAACAGGAATTCGCAATATGGGATTGTCGTCTATCAAGAGGACATTCGCCATAAAGAGTGAACCCTTTAAACATGAATTCACACTTGTTATAATGTGGGGTCGTTGTCTAACCAGAGAACTTCCGCCACTTATGGGGGGATCAGTCCTGTATGCCCATCATGTTCTGAATCCAGGGAATGGTTATGAACATGAGGATTTGCCTCTAACCAGAGATGTCACAGCATGTCATTTTTTAGAAGTAAACATGGGGCTTGTCTTTTAAAAAAGAGGATACCTCAACATGCTATTTTGATAGTAGGCCTTGGTGTTAATCCAAGATATAGCTTGTAGTTGACGCCTTTTGAATAGTCGTCGTTTTGATAGTAGGTCTTGGTGTTAATCCAAGATATTGCTTGTAGTTGACGCCTCTGAATAGTCGTCGTTTTGATAGTAGGTCTTGGTGTTAATCCAAGATATTGCTTGTAGTTGACGCCTCTGAATAGTCGTCGTTTTGATAAATAATCCGCAGGTTGTCATCGCGACATATAAGTTGATTGTGCACATAGCTTGATGGCTTTGTGTTGTCGGCATCTTCTTGAGATAGACGTCTATGTTATGAATGGAGAAATAAACTCCCTGTTGGTGTAGATGATAGATATGTTGGTGTTGTATACCATAAATCCCTCCTTGAACACAATGTTTAGCTTGTATTGTTGAAGTAGATTTTTGTGCATAGGTTACTACTTGGCGTAATTCCTGAGTAGTAATCGTAGTGTAGCATATACCTACGAGCAGAGTTACTTTTGTCAGATAATCGCAATTTTTATAAGTTTGCAAAAGTATGAAGTCATGAAATTTTCTTTTTAGTTATGCATATAATAATTAAAGTAAAGGAATCTGATACAAGGATTCCTTGTTTGTGTAGGAAACTTCCCTGAGTGCGGATACGATAGGTGTAGATCATGATAGGCATGTATATATGTTAGGTATAATTGCCGAGCATTTGTTAGCTTGGTGCCCCCCAAGTCGCTTGGCAGTTGTAACGCTGTTTCTTGATTGTTTATATTGTTTCATCTTCTAATAGTGCATGATCTGTCCTTGTGTAATGCCCCCGCCTTGTTTATTATTGCGACACGATTTTTAGTCTTGCGCATATAAAATGCTTGGAACTTTGTGTTGTTGACGCGAGTAATATGTGCGTAGTTGTTACTTGGCGTTATTCCAAGGTAATATGCGTCATAATAATGTACCTACGAAAGTAGATTTAACCTTTATTAGATATTTAGAGTTCGCACAACGGATTACAAGAAAGCGTCTACTGATCACTTTTTTTGAAAATTACTGAGGCTAATAAGCATGGGTTGTACTTAATCTTTAAAAGATTTAAAATAGATGTGTGAAAAAGGAGATAAGGAAGATAAAGGGATTGCTGATGTGTTTGACGTCCTCATAGGTGATTTGTTGGCTAGTTGATTCTGCCACGTGCCACATAGTCTCTCAATGCATCTAGCGTGTTGAGCTCTTCAATCTCCCCTTTTGGGGATGGACAAAAGTTGATGTCATGCCCCCAAGTTTTATTTTGCTTGTGTTGTTCTTCAACATCTTTGCCAAGGAAGGCAATCGTTGACTCAAGTGGGCGGTAAGGTTTGTTTTCTGGGAGTTTGAGATTTGCTTCTTCTGCATTCATACTCCAAAGATTGTACAAGTCGTCACAATTGGTTCCATAAGTGACCTTGTTTTTCTGGCGTTTGGCGATAGGTGGATTATCATCCGCCTTTTCTTTTCCCTTGCCTTTTTCTAAAGACTTCACACGAGGCTTCATTTGATGCTTATTGCCATGGTCGATATACTTCATCATTTTTCCTTCTAAGATCAAGCTGTTTACATGAAATTTTAAGCTGACACAGCTGTCTGTCTCATGGCCATATACTTCGTGATTCTCGCACCATTTGCTTTCATCTTTTCCCAATGGGCCATTGCGGAATTTAAAGGGTTTTTTTCCACAACTTGGTCTCCTTCATTTCTTTCAGGATGATAGACAACGGTGTGTTCAAAGGAACACATATGGCGAGATTGGTATCTTTGAGCCTTTGGGCATCTGACTGGAACGGCCTCTTTTGTTGCGGTTGTCTCTTTTCCCAGGAAACGTGTATCTCTTTTTCAATTATTGCCTTCAAGGTTCTTGTTGTCAATCCCGTGATTGGGACGTCGTCGTCACTAGCAGGTTTTTTCCGTCCCTCCTTGTGACAGATGTCAGCATCGTCTTGGCTTGTCCTTGTGGAAGGACCTTCTTTGTGTATTTTGGATGACTCTGCTTGAGTCTTCTTTGGAGGGCTGTCGCCTTGATCGGTGAATTGCTTTAATTTGACTTTGAGGACGAAGTTGTTAATGCGGAAACATAGGCTGGCACAACTGTTCGTCTTGTGGCCGAAGACCTCGTGGTATTCACACCACTTGTTTTTGTCTTTCCCCAACGGGCCGTTTCTGAAATTGCTTGGTGCTTTCCACATTTTTGCATCCTTCATCTCTTTCAATATTTCGGACGGCGGGGCTTTCAAAGGAATGCAGTCAGTGAGGTTTACTCCTTTTGGCTTCTGGAAATTTCCTTGAAGAGGTCTTCTTGGCTGAAGCTGCCAATTTCTTCCTTGCTGACCGCTTGAGGGCGGTTTTGCTCGATTCTGCTTTGGGGGTTGTTTCCATGCCTCTTTTTGGTGTTGTGCTATCACGTACAGGTTGCATGAGCGTGCAGCTTCGTGCTTTGGCTGTTGGTACTGGAAGGTACCTTCCGTGCATTGCCCCTCTATTCTTTGGTGTAGTGTGTCTTGATGACTTGTGACTCGAGACTTTGTCCCTATCGTCTCAACTTGTTTGTTAATATGGAGGCAAAGGAGGTGACAGGTTGACACCTTTGTATTGGAAGGCTCCTTGGTCGCATTGTGCGGAGAATGCATTTCTTGTTGGAGTGAAGAAAGCATTGGATGTGGAAGGATCCAAGTTGTCTTTTTATCAGCTTCTGCGAGGTTATGGGCAGGGCGTTGTGGTATGCGATGTGCTCCTTGTCTTTTGATGAGAAATCAATGACATCTTCAAAGGCGGCATCCTTTATGCCAACATACTCCAAGTTGGTGTCATCGGTCTCGTGCATTGTCTTTGCGGTATGGTAGCTTTTTGTTCGAATCACGTAGACGGCGCCAATGTTGCGTCCTGGATGAACTAGGTCGTGGGGACGCGTCTGTTCGTATGGTTGAGCGGGTCTTCGGGCTGTAACCCTTCGTCTGAAAGAGGTTTGTGCCACTGACGAGTATTCGGTTGAGTCCCGGAAAAGTCTGTGTCTCAAAGCGCGGTTGTGTCTCAGGGGGTGTCTGAGTCTCAGAAGGCGGTGGTCTGTGCACAAGTTCGGGCGTCTGGGCATCGATTCCTGCACAAAGAACCGATGCTAGCACGGAGAGGGGGGGTGGTGCTAGCGGAGCCCTCTCCGATGCTTAAGTCACTATAGGGCTAAAAGAGTAATTCTAGAGAGAGAAAATATTTCTAGAGAGAAGTCAGAGCTCAAAATACCAAAGTTGGGCAAATGAGAGGATATGTGAAAATGGGTGGCCAAGGCCTCCTATTTATAGGCTTCCTTGGGACCGGACCCGGTTTTAAAGCGGTTTGATGACGGTTCCAAAGCAAGCGGTAACCGTCATCCATATTGGTAATGCGCGAACTTGACTTCTCTATACGTAACGGTAATCGCGGAAACGGTAATCGCACGATACCCGCAATGCAATCCGGACCTCGTCGAATTTGGGCAATTCGGCGAGGTCCGGATTGCAAGCAACTCGGACGTCCGGGTTGCTGCAACCCGGAGGTCCGGATTGCATTGCAATCCGGATGCGCGTAACGCGCTTCCGGGCCGTTTTGACCCTTTGGGGGACGTTTTTCAAGTCGAGATGTAATTTTGACGTGTTTACGAGGCCCGGAATATAAATACGAACTCGAATTGGGCACATATCCATCACACACCATGTGTTCCTTGCCTAAAACAAAAAATCCTTTAGGTTGCTGCAGATAGATATCAAGATCTCCATGTAAAAACGTCGTTTTCACATCTATATGTTCAATGTGTAAATTCTATGATGTAACAATACTCAACAACATCTGAATAGAAGTTAATTTTACAACATGAGAGAATATTTCAGCATAATCAACATCTTTCCTCTACAAATAACCTTTAACAACTAACCTCGCCTTGAACCTTTTTCTGCCATCTGCTCCAGTCTTTACTCTGAACACGCACTTGTTCAATAAATCTTTCTTTCCTGCAGGCAGCTCTGCCAACAACCACGTGTTATTCATCTCAACTTAGCTCATCTCGTAATCCATTTCTTTCTCCCACATGATCGAATCATCCGCTTGTAAAGCCTCATCAAAGGAATCATACCCATCTTCATCAGTCAACAACAGATAATGTAACGAGGGTGAATACATACATGGTGGCCTGATGATCCCGGATGATCTCCTCAACACCTGCTCAGGTGTTTCTGGATCTTCTTATGGCTCTAACTCTACCTCGAACTCCAGTTCTTCATCGTTAGTGTCCAGAGTTGGTTGAGTTTATTCTATCTCCAAATCAATCTCAGCTCCACTTGCTTCGGAGTCTCTGAAATCTTATGATCTATATCTTCGTAGAATTCATCAAAGGCCACGTCACAGTGTTTCAGGATCTTTCTATTCTTTTCATCCCAAAACCTGTAGCCTAACTTTTCAGAAATATTACCTATGAAGTAACACTTCACAACCTTCACATCAAACTTGTCTCTCTTCTCTGGATCTACATGAACATAAGTTGTCCATACCTTTTCAAGAATCTTGAACCCCAGAGGAACTGAATGTCCCTTGTTGATCAAGTATGCAGTTGTGTTAACAACATCTGCCAATAACATCTTGGAAGCTTTCTAGTGATTTTTGTCTATGTTGATGACCTAGTGTATAAATGTAACAATCCTAAGATGTTTGGAACTTTTAAAAGATTAATGATGCAGGAGTTTGAAATGAGTGATATGAGAAAGATTCATTACTATTTAGGGCTAGAAATTGATCAGTCATCTGATTCAAGAACCATAAGTCAGAAAAAATATGTTAGAAATGTATTGAATAGGTTTGATATGCTTGATCGCACCTCAGTTAGAACATCAATAGAAACCAATATAGCTTTGTTAGTTAGTGGTTCAGGTGGCTCAGTTGACAGGACTTTATACAAGAAATTGATAGGGAGTTTGATGTATCAGACATCATCTCGTCCTGATTTATAATTTTTTGTTAGCTATGTATCTAGGTTTATGGAAAATCCTAGTACGTATCATTTGTTTATTGTGAAGAGGATACTCAGACATCTTCACGGTACAAAAGACTTTCTGTTGAAGTTTAAGAAGAATTTGGCTCGAGATCTGATTGCCTATTCAGATAGTGACTTTGCTGGATGCCAAGATGATAGAAGGATCATAAGTGGTTATGTGTTCAAGATATGAGCTGCAATCTCCTGGATGTCAAAGAAGCAGCAGTACTCACACTATCACACACAAAAGCTAAGTTTGGTGCAGCAACAATGTGTGCCAAACACATCTTATGGATTAGGAGATTACTTGATTTCTTGAGAATGAAGCGGCTCAAACCAACTAAGATTTATGTAATAATTGATCTACTATAATCCAGTTCTCCATGGAAATACTAAATACAATTATGTAATTATATTTTCTTCGTGATTTGTGTGAAGGTGTTCATACTGATATTAAATATTGTAGAAGAGGGGAGAATTTTGCAGATATATTCATGAACCATTGAAGATAGCTTCTTTTGAATACCTCAGATCTAATCTGGGTGTTGTTGATGTGTTAAACTAAACTGCTTGTAAGCTAGTTCAGTTTATGGGAGATTGTGTCAATATATTCAAGTTTGTGTTTGTTTCAGGGGCTAGATTTGAAGAAGAGATCAAAGTTTGATTGGAGTAGGATCACTTGGAGGTAATGAGCTAGATTGAAGAAGATCAGGAGCAACATCAAAAGACGAAGAAGAAGATGGTTAATTAACTTCAGGTACAAGTAGTTTAGTCAGTTTAGCTTAGTACTTAAGTTAAATTGGTTTTTATGTAAGTTTTAGACAGTATTTTGAGTGGTTTTAGTGTAGTTAAAATGAGTTATGATGTGTAATGATCTCCAGAAGTTTAGGAGCAGTTTCTTGTAGTGGAGCAGTTACTTAGAGTCGAAGTTAGTAGCTTCTTAAATTCTACATTGGCCGAGTCAAGCCCAACGGGCCAACATAGAGCAACCATTTTCACAAGAGGGGTTCCATCCTAAAACTAATTGGTGATAGGAGGAGGTAGCCCATTTGCTTATATAGTGCTTAAATGCTCCACACACCACCGGTGTGGGATATTGCTCACGGTGCACAATATGGTGACTTCAACACACCCACCCGCACCGCGAGGACTTTTTTTTTTTTTTTTTTAAAACTAAGTGTCGAACCTAAAATCTGACCTAAGGCGAATTACGTTTTGAAAACGTGCAATTTTGGAAGAGTCGCCACTAGCTAATTACGGCTAACTAGAAACCTAAATTACCTAGGTAAATAACGAATCAAATACCTAAGCACATTAATCGGTCTAGGATCCAAGATTTGAGTTCGGGGGTTCCGTTACGAATTAAGAAAAAAATATTTTTCTAATTACGCCCTTTCGGTACTTAATTAACCTATTTGCCAATTTTAAAATTTAAATATGCGTTACGTCGAATTAATCTAACGATATCAAAAAAACTAAACTAACTCTCATGCGAAAAATGTTATCAACGACAAATATAAGCTAAAAAAAAACTATTACACATCTAAAACTCCTAATTGAGAAAAAATCTAATAAAATCAAGCATGCTCAAAATCATGATATAATTATACGTCCTACAAATATATACATACAGTAAAACATGTTATCTAATTAATCTACATCAAAATCATCTAATTAACATGATTTAATAATGAATATAAATAACAGAAAATAAACACAAAATAATTAAATAACTAAATAAATAAAAATAAAAATAAATAAAATAAATTAAAAATAAAAAAAACAGCAGCGGGGACTCACGGTCTGGCAGCAGGGACCAAGCAGCGGCGGCAGGGATGGCGAGATGTGGCTCCGGCACAGCTGGGAAGGGTGGCGCCGGCGCGGAGGCGGCAGGGGCTCCGGCACAGAGGACAGCGACGGACCACAGCAGGGGAAGGAGCTCCGACGGATCGGACGAGCTGGTGGTCACGAACCAGGGAGGAATTCCAGTACGGCCACGGCCACGGCGACGGACGAGCGAGCGAGCTCCGGCGGACGACGAAGCTAGCCACTGCCGGCCCTGGTTCAGGCGGAGGAGAAATATACACGGCAGCCAGCAACCTTCGGGAGCAGAGGTCCAGCAATGGCGGATTCCGGCGACCTGGCAGCAGCGGTGACGACCAGCCGAGACGGGCAAGCGACGTGGCGGCGCCGGCAGGGACGGACAGAGCTCCGGTGCGGCTGGCAATGGGGCAGGCGGGTTTCCGGCGACCTCCGGTGGGGCGGGATGGCAGTCACGGCAGAGGAACTCAAAATGCATAGATTTCAAAAAAAAAAAAAAAAATTATTCACTAGGAGACAAAACTGCACGGTTTTCAAAATCTGATGTATTATTATTGATGTGGTGTCCGAATTTACATGTAAAAGGACCCTATCTATAGCTAAACTAGGACCCTTAAACTAGGAAAATAAAATCTGAAAAAATATGCATTTAATATTTCGAAAATATACATATATATTTATGTATTTCACCATAAATACACATAATATATTTTCTAAATATTTTACAATAAATAATGCATATACACTATCCTATTTTAAGCCAGTCCTATCTTTAGAAACTTCGCGACCGTCCATATTTAAATACTTCCTTTTTTTGACGCGTGACATTTTTGAACGTGCTACGCGCGGACCAAAATTAGGTGTTTACAGCTTGCCCCTCTTTGGGCGAATTCCCGTAGAACAAGTTCGAGGGGATTTGTCCAAAGACGAGTAAACACTAATTTTGGTTGGGAAGTATATCTTCTTTCGAGTCTTCGAATATTCAAGGAAACTCCTGGCTTATTTCGGAAAGTGCAAAAAGTAGAGCCTCTGTCGGCGGTGCTCCTGTTGGCGATGTAGAAAGTAGAACCTCCGTCGGCGGTGCCCCTATTGGCGGTGCCTCCATTGGTAGCACAGAAAATAGAACCTCCGTCGGCGGTGCCCCTGTTGGCGGTGCCTCCATTGGTAGTGCAGAAAGTAAAGCCTACAGTGGCGTGCGGAAAAAGTAAAGCCTCGGTCGGCGGTGCCTTCGTTGGCGGTGCAGAAAGTAAAGCCTCCAGTGGCGTGCGGAAAAGTAAAATCTTGATCAATGATGCCTCTAGTGGCGAGCGACAAGAAAAAGCCTCCAGTGGCGTGCAATAAAGTAAAACCTTTGGTGATGATTGGTAACAGAAGACCTCTACGTCAGACTGTACCAACAACCTCTGGTGACGCCTCTAGTGGCGAGTGGTAACGGAAAAACCTCTACGTCAGACCGTACCGGAAAACCTCTGGTGATATCTCTGATGGCGAAAGACCTCTACGTCAGACTGTACCGGAGAACCTTTGGTGATGCCTCTAGTGGCGAGTGGTAACGGAAGACCTCTACGTCAGACCGTACCGGAAAACCTCCGGTGATATCTCTGGTGGCGGAAGACCTCTACGTCAGACCGTACCGGAGACCCTTTGGCGATGCCTCTAGCGGCCTATGTCGGAGAAGAGCCTCTAGTGGCGTCCGTTGGAGAAGTGCCTCTAGTGGCGTGACTTGCGGAGGCTGAATACTAAGGCTTCGTTCGTCGGGGTTGACTCTCAGGAAGCTGGAAAACTTCATATCCTGATTGTCGGTGGATTTGTAGGAACAGACTGTAACAGTCCTACTCATCTTTGAATGGTGACTCGCGAGAGCAGACTATAACCGTCCCGTTTGCCGTAAAATTGACTTGTAGGAACAGACTGTAACTGTCCTACTCATCCTTGAATGGTGACTCGCGAGAGCAGGCTGTAACCGTCCCGCTTGCCGTGAAGTTGACTTTGGAAGGCGCTGTGTTGCGCATGAATGTTTGTCCCTAATTTTTGCCTAAATTGCGCATGGTGCGACAACCTAGCGGGATCTTTTTCTTTTTTCTTTTCTTTTTTCTTTTTTCTTTGTTGAGAATTTCTCTTTTTTCTCTCCTTTTGCCACGACCGATTGAGAGATTTTCGACCGTGCCCCTCGGTTTTTTATTTCCTCTCCTTTTGCCATGATTGCAATTTCTGAATTTGCAACCATGCCCCTCATTTCCTGATTTTGCTTAGGCCGCCCTTTCGGGTTTTCAACCTAGCGGAAGCACTCTTTATTTGGTAGCCAATTAAACGGTGGCTGTGACCCGTACTTTATTTTCCGCCTCGACGCGGGAGTATTTGTAGCCATTTGGAGGGTGGCTGTGACCCTTTTCTCACCGTCTTTAATGTTGCGGTGGCTGTCGCCCTTCATTCCTCGTCTCTGATCCGGTAAACACTCTTTGTATGTAACCATTTTGAGGGTGGTTGTGGCCCTTTCACTTAATATCCGCCATCGATGTTTCGGGATCACTCTTTTGACTATAGCCGTTTGAGGGACGACTGTGACCCTTTCTTTTATTTTCCCACCCTCACCGGTTTCGCGAGATCACTCTTTTTGTGTAGCCATTTTAAGGGTGGCTGTGGCCCTTTTTATTCTCCCGCCCTCACAGGGTTCGCGGGGTCACTTTTTTATTCGTAGCCGTTTGGAGGGTGGCTGTGGCCCTTTCACCTACTTCCCGCTTTTGATGTTGCAGGAGCGCTCTTTATCTGTAGCCATTTGAAGGGTGGCTGTTGCCCTTTCTTTGTAGTCGTTTTAGGGACGACTGTGACCCTTTTTATCTGTAGTTGATTTAGGGACAACTGCGACCCTTTTATTTCTTCAATGCTCTCACAAGAATTGCGCGAACACTATCATTATTTTTCTGTAGCCAATTAAATGGCGGCTGTGACCCTAAAGAAAATGATTTTTTTTTGCTTTTTTTTTTTTTGAGAAAGAAAATTTAACGAAAATAATCAACAACAATTATGTACATGCCCCTAATGGCAAATTTGAAAATTTTAATTCAAAACATCTTCTTGAGAAGGACTCAGCTGATTGATTCGAAATATGTTGGTCGTGTCGACGACCTGGATGGACCCTACAACCAATGGATGACATAGGAAATGATCTATTCTCCCGACTTCTCAAGTTCCCCGGCTATTGCTCAATCTCGTCTGGGGATGCCCCATGGCTAGCACCAATCAGGTTTAGACTTCGCCGCATGACGAATGTATGACTTGGCTGAGGATCACACAAGGATGACGTGGAGTAGTCTGTATTGGGGCACAGTAGTCCGCAAATGGTAAATGCATAGATATCGCCCGAGGTATCTGGGATAAATTTGACAGCTTGCGGCGAGCAAAGGGCCGCGCACGAGACGTGCTCTTCAGGGGCTTTGATTTGGATGATTACCCAAACTGCACAATGATTAAGGAAAAACTCAAATTTCGGGAATAAAAATGATCACAACTTTTCTTACCTGGGTGTTGGATTTTTCTATTGGGGAAATGTGCTCGCTATGCGACTGGACCTGCTGCATGTCCTGATTTTCCTGCTCCATCTAGAAATCACAACTTGTATATAAGCACCTGCCGGAAAGTAAATTCCCCTGGACCTCTGATGGAAGGTACCAACAATAATGTTCTCTTTGCTTGACATCCAAAATTTTCATTGATCAGCACATTGAATCTTCATGAGACTCTTGATGATCTCTTGATATTTTCCCATCTTCGGACATGACCGATCTCAATAGGCGATGCCCATTGGTTACCACCGACCGTTTTAGACCTCACCGTAAAACAGATGTACAGCTTGGTTCGGGGACGCATATGAATTCCACATATGGTAGGTGGGATTTTGACATGTAAGTTCTTTGGAGCAGTCACATTTCACGTGGTTGCGACCTCGGTCGAAATGGTCGTCGTATCTGCAAAAAGAGTAAGGACACTCAAATCTCAAGGAAAAATCAAATACAATTCATCGTACTTGAGCATTGGATATCCCGAGTGCGTAAATTTGTGCTTCGTGCAACTGGATGGCTGCACGTTCTATTTTGTTGCCCCATTTGGTCGACATAACTTATATGTACCGGATGCCTAACCAAGGGTACATAAAAGACCAAACACGAAAGTTAGTATAAAGAATCAAATGAGTCATGCATGATTTTTCGGAAAACTTCTAATGTCATTCATTTCATAATTTTGATTATCAGAAAGAATCAAAATTTATGATCTAAGGTCTTTTGCACTAGCTTGGAGTTTAATGAGTTCGCTGAGTGCACTATCTAGCCCGAACGCATGACAGATGCTCAAAACAAAGCTTTTTTCAAAAAGATTTTCTCATCATTTGTTTAAACTTGAATAGTCGCACTCAACTGCGCAATTAAACTATTTTCAAAAATTAGCATCAAAACTCTCATTAAATGCTTGCTCATGTGAATGTTGAAATGAAGATCTTGTCGAAAAAGTGTAATACACCTCGGATAAAAACGAATGACACTTTGATTTTTTTAAATGCTCATGCATGCTCGAAAGTTAAAGTTTTACTGATAAGAAACTTACAACTTACAACCGGTTTACTTGAATGACACATATGGAATGTATGTACAAAATGAAAAATCCAAGTAAATTTTTTTTACAAAAACAAATGCAAATGCAATGCTCAACAACTAAGAGAAGATTTACAATCTATCAAAAAATGTTTTTCCTAAAACAATGCCTATGAGATGAACATGAGGTGAAAGTTGTACAGTTAAGAAAATTTACAAGTTACCTGAAAAGTTTTTTTGTTTTTGTTCTTTTTTAACGAGGAGAAAAAAAAAAAATCAATACATCTTGGTTGCTCAAAATTAAAAAAATCAGGCGAAAAGTTTTTTTTTTTTTTGAAAAGGATGCATATGAGATGCACAAAAATGAATACAAGATGTAAACTTAAAAATGATAGTTCTACAACTAAAAAAAAATTACAGTTTACCTGAAAGGTTTTTTTCAAAAATAATGCATATGAGATGCACATCTTTTTTTTAAAAAAAAAAAATCAGGTAAAATGTATTTTTAAACAAGGAGCCCTAAAACTAAGAGAGCTTACGATTTATCTAAAAAGTTTTTTTTAAATTAATGCATACTGGATGCATTATTTAAAACAAAACAATTCAGGTAAAAAGTTCTTGAAATGATGCATGTGGAATGCACGTTCGAAATTAGAAGCTCTAATAGCTAAAATGGAGTCACAATTTTTCCTAAAATGTTTTTTTTCAAAAAAAAGTAATGCATACGTGACGCACTAACCAAAATTACAACTCACCTAAAGAGTGTTTTTAAAAAACAATGCGTATGAAATGCTGGTTTAAAATTAAAAAAAATTCAGGTAAGAGGTTTTTTTTAAAAAACAATGCATGCGAAATGCAAGTTTGAAAAGAAAATGTATACAACTAAATGACTAACAATTAGCTGGAAAAAAAAAGGAAAAGTTTTTTTGTTTTTTAAAAAAATGCAATGAGATGAATGCATGAGAAATAAAATTTACACAGTTAGAAAAAACTTACAGTTTACCTGATAACTCTTTTTTACAACAACAAAAAAACACGGATAAAACACAACATGTTAGGGGGTAAAAAATGTGGGGCTTTGCTCTACAAGGTAGGTTCCACTGATAGGTTCCCGGCAAGGTGGTTTCCACACCCCATTATAGGGATCATAAGACCTTCACAAGCGAGTGGAGTCGTACTGAGTCGTTCCGGCGGCTCGACCGCGCGATCGTACCCTTACTAACTCTCCGGGGTTCCTAGTTGCCCTGGGATTTAGGCATTTTGGATATTACACTAAAGTGGTGTGTGCGAGTTCAAACAATGCCACAAAAAAATTAGTTTAAATTCTACACTTTGTACCTGAAAAAAAAAAAAGTTAGATTAATCAAGAGAAAAAAAGAATTAAATTAAATTAAATTAAAAAAACATGGCAAATAAGAGAATATAATGAGCTCAAACCCTCTAAAATGTCCCCAGCAGAATCGCCAAATTGTCGGACCTAATATCTGACCTAAGGCGAATTACGTTTTGAAAACGTGCAATTTTGGAAGAGTCGCCACTAGCTAATTACGGCTAACTAGAAACCTAAATTACCTAGGTAAATAGCGAATCAAATACCTAAGCACATTAATCGGTCTACGATCCAAGATTTGAGTTCGGGGGTTCCGTTACGAATTAAGAAAAAATATTTTTCTAATTACGCCCTTTCGGTACTTAATTAACCTATTTGCCAATTTTAAAATTTAAATATGCGTTACGTCGAATTAATCTAACGATATCAAAAAACTAAACTAACTCCCATGCGAAAAATGTTATCAACGACAAATATAAGCTAAAAAAAAAAACTATTACACATCTAAAACTCCTAATTGAGAAAAAATCTAATAAAATCAAGCATGCTCAAAATCATGATATAATTATACGTCCTACAAATATATACATATAGTAAAACATGTTATCTAATTAATCTACATCTAAATCATCTAATTAACATGATTTAATAATGAATATAAATAACAGAATATAAACACAAAATAATTAAATAACTAAATAAATAAATAAAAAGAAGCAGCGGGGACTCACGGTCTGGCAGCAGGGACCAAGCAGCGGCGGCGGGAGGCGGCAGGGATGGCGAGATGTTGCTCCGGCGGGAGGCGGCAGGGATGGCGAGATGTTGCTCCGGCACAGCTGGGAAGGGTGGCGCCGGCGCGGAGGCGGCAGGGGCTCTGGCACAGAGGACAGCGACGGACCACAGCAGGGGAAGGAGCTCCGGCGGATCAGACGAGCTGGTGGTCACGACCCAGGGAGGAATTCCGGTACGGCCACGGCGACGGACGAGCGAGCGAGCTCCGGCGGACGACGAAGCTGGCCACTGCCGGCCCTGGTTCAGGCGGAGGAGAAATATACACGGCAGCCAGCAACCTTCGGGAGCAGAGGTCCAGCAATGGCGGATTCCGGCGACCTGGCAGCAGCGGTGACGACCAGCCGAGACGGGCAAGCGACGTGGCGGCGCCGGCAGGGACGGACAGAGCTCCGGTGCGGCTGGCAATGGGGCAGGCGGGTTTCCGGCGACCTCCGGTGGGGCGGGATGGCAGTCACGGCAGAGGAACTCAAAATGCATAGATTTCAAAAAAAAAAAAAAATTATTCACTAGGAGACAAAACTGCACGGTTTTCAAAATCTTATGTATTATTATTGATGTGGTGTCCGAATTTACATGTAAAAGAACCCTATTTATACCTAAACTAGGACCCTTAAACTAGGAAAATAAAATCTGAAAAAATATGCATTTACTATTCCGAAAATATACATATATATTTATGTATTTCACCATAAATACACATAATATATTTTCTAAATATTTTACAATAAATAATGCATATACACTATCCTATTTTAAGCACTAAGCACCGGCTTTTTTAAATCCGGACGGGTTTTGACTTAATTTCAACAAACCCCACTCTCACGTCAGACCCGACTCGGTAACCTTGTACGTGGAGCCAACAAAGGGGACAAACCCAACACCGCCTATCGGAACCGGGCTCTGATACCATCTTAAATTCCACATTGGGCCGAGTCAAGACCAACGGGTCAACATAGAGCAACCATTTTCACAAGTGAGATTTCATCCTAAAACCAATTGGTGATAGAAGGATTTAGCTCACTTGCTTATATAGTGCTTAAATGCTCCACACACCACCGGTGTGGGATATTGCTCACGGTGCAGAATATGGTGTCTTCAACACAGCTTTAAAGACAAGTTTTTCAATTTTGTAATAGTTAGAGAGTTATAAATGGAGTTTAAAGTTTCCTCTCATTATTTTCTGTTTGATCTTCGATCCATTTCTCAATTTTAGTTTGATAACAAGGTTTTTGCCTTACAACCATGACGCTACTCTACTACTAAATTAAAGGGGCCTTTTAATTTCATATATATTATTATGATAAAGGAGTAGAGTTTAGTGTTTTATACTCTTACAAGTATCTTATTTATCCTCTAGGGTTCATTTAGTCCAGAAATTTTTAGAAAAGAAAATTTCTGACATATAGTTTAATAATATACCACGCTAGGCCTGAATAAGGCATGAAAATCTAGTATATAAATACATTGTAAGAAGACTAACGATTTATCATTTCATCTCATAATTAGAGATTTCGTATATGAGATAATGAAAAAAAAAATCTTTATAACTAACACTTTACATATTACAAATTGACGTGATGCGAGTGCTAGTTGTTTAAAGATTGACATCTAAAATATTCAGCCGGAGAAAAATGTCTAGTATATACATTTGATCGAATAATGTGAAAACTGAAACGAGTACATTTATTAATGGTAGAACACACATTTTATATTTATGTAATGTATAGTTTGTTTATATAAATTAACAATTGAAAATGGAAATTCGCGTCGGTTTATTCATGCAAAAATAGAAGTATTCCAATTTGCTCAAGTGACCGATCAGGATCTTGCTGATAGTAATGTTGGAAATTGGGATATTATTAGATGCTAATCTAAAATATCAAGATATTTAAGAGTAAAAAAATTATTTTATAAATGTTAAAACTATAAAATATTATTTAATGAAATAAAAGCTAACTTAACATGCTAATTAATTCTAGTACATTTTAGAACTTATATTCACCGGTTTCGTCATATAACATATTTTAACTAACCAAAGATAAATATAACTCTTTAGATAAGAGAATAAGTGGGTGCACAACTTTACTAAAGAGTTTTGATGCTTACTAAACTTCTTTTTTAAATTCCAAATTGGGCTGAGTCAAACCCAACGGGTCAATATAGAGCAACTACTTTCACAAGTGTGGTTCCATCCTAAAATCAATTGGTGATAGAAGGAGGTAGCTCACTTGCTTATACAGTGCTATAATACTCAAATTACCACCAGTGTGGTATTACACACAGTGGGATATTCAACATTCTTTTCACTTCATATTTTTTAAAAAAAATGGTAAATAATAAATTTACATGCTGTATTGCAAAATACATATTTTAAATGCAAAATGCATCTCGATGTTTGAAGTGGTTGCACGTTACATGCTCCGCCCATTATCTATTAAAATCACAATTAAATTGTCATGTATGGCGCATAATCACTTTTAGTAAATATTTTCGGCGTGCACAAAGCCTCCTCCGAAAATGCGGTCAAGTTTGGACTCGTGTTTAAAGATGTGTTCGTAGTAAAATAATAAGGGGGTGTTTGGATCAACGTAATGTGGGATGACATTACATTTCACATTACGTTGTTTGGTTTGCCAAACGACGTAATGTGCATCGTAATGTAATGTCCATTGTAATATGAGATTACGTCCAAACTCCATTCAAAGTAATGTGATATTACATTAAAAAAGGATGTAATATAAGATTACGCCCAACATTACGGAGTGTTATTATTTTAATATTATTTATTAAATAGATAAAATTATTTTTTATTATCTTTATAGATTATTATGATAATAATAATGTTATTATTATTAGTTTTGTAGTTTTTGTATACTTCATAACTCATTATTATAATAAATGATAATGAACATGATATTCACATAAATTGAGTAAGTCTTTTTTCGTTGCATTTTTTATGAAAATTATCTTATAAAACTATATATGATGTTTTAATTAATAGAATTTTAGTAGTTGTGCATATTGTGTTTAAATATACAGTTTTTAGAATTCATAAATGCCTATAGTATTAACCACATACAATTTTTAAGAAGTTAGTTATTATTAAAATATATACTCTTTTAAATCTTATCTTATTAAGATATAAAATATTCTCATATAGATTAAAATAATAATAATAAAGTCACATTACAACACATACCAAACACTGTAATTTAACATTACATTCTACATTACAGCACAACTAAACACTTAATTTAACATTACATTACATAACTCACATTACTTCTAATCTCACATTATACATTTCACGTTATAAGTAATTTCACATTACGTACTCCGATGAATAATTACTATACAATCAATCATATGATAGTTCTAAACTATTATAATAAAGGTACATAAATTTAACCACTGATGCTTAGATAGGGAGGGAGGGAGGGAGCCTTCTGCCCGTTTGTTGGCTGGAGGCTCCACAAGGTAAGGTAAATCTGTCAAATTTTAAGGCTCCTAAAATTATTACTCTTGGTAAAAACTACAAATAATATCGCTTTCTCCTTTTCATAATTGCATCGGATCTATCTTTACAACTTCTTTTGTCGCGTGGAAATTAATTAATTATTATACTATTATTATTTGGTAACTTCTTGCTATATAATTATGACATAATATATATATTTTTTTAAGATAAAATATATGGATATTTTATTATTGCGTTCCTTATTTCATGATTTATAATCAAAATAGGATAACAAGGATATAAAATTTGTCATATACTTTCCTCATTGCTATTGTTGTTAATTTGAAAAGACAAAAAAACAGCTTCCCCAATTTATACTTCCTTTTTTACAAAATTATATAAATAATAATTATCTCAGAGAAATAGTATAATCCAATCTCTAAGATAAAATATTATCTTTAGTGTAGAATTTATCTAAATATCGTGGGAACAAAATTCTTAGATAACATATAGATGAAATAAAGTACAATAAATTTGGTAAGTGAGTATATTGAATTACGTATTACTACTCAAATGTTACAAAGTTTGAATTCAAAATAGCATTTATTTTGATATTCGATTGCTTCAACGGTGTGAATCTATCATATATATATATCATCGTCCATCTAATAAATATAAATGAAATAATCCAATACCAATGGCCATAAATATTGGCAAACAAAAATGGCCATAAATAATATTTGTGCAATCACACCGTACATGTGATATGTTTTTAATATCATATATACAGAATACAGGTAACATACGACTGTCCAAAAACCTAGCCACAACTTAGCGAATTTTTCATTATTATTTTTTGGCCAAGAGAACATTATTCCTTGCAGTTTTTCTATCTATATCTAAAATAGAGTGTGTTTAGCATAAACAAAATAATTATGATATATATAAAACAAGAAAGGCCTAGCGGTTTATAAGTGAATATAATAATAAGTGACACGAAATAGAATAGATAATTCTAAATTTTTAAATGTTGAATATTAAGCCACATCAACCAACATAATAAAAATGGGATAACACCCGAAAAATTTATCCAAAACTGATTCTTTTATTATTTTACTTATATATATATATAACATCGATGAGATTGATATTCTTCCTACGTCAATCTAAGGAGCTCCTTTGTTATTTTTAGGCCGAATTCTGGCTTAGAATTCTTGTGCATATAAACATGCTAGAAAAATATAGACCAAAGCTCAATTAAGATTTGGAAGATTTTTCCTTATAAAATTTAAATTTAAATATTTGTTAAGGCTTGAGTTATTTAGTTTAATTTATTTTCATTTTACGTTTTATTTTTGAACAGTGCAATAGCATACTATTATTTGATGTTAAGGGAAAAAACAACCTTCTTTTAGATGTTTTAACATGAAAAATCCTTTATTATAAATAGTAATAATAATTAATGCATAATAATTTTGAATTCAAGTGATCCGTTGTGTTGTAAGTTACACCATTTACCCAAAACATTACAACAATTGAAGTCGAATCTTTTGATTTGAAAAAATTCCACGTCAGCCGAGGGTTCCAACGTGGCAGTTACCCCATTGAGAATGAGCTGAGCATTTGTGTGCACGACGGATCTTTATAAAGCCTCCCTCCCTCTTTCTTTCTTTCCCTTCATCTTCAAGGCGTGCTCTTTGTCTGCTCTCATTACTCTCCCTATTAGTATTACCACTTCATCTCTCTATATTTTTCTCTCTCTAGACATAATCATAGAACCTTCCTTGTTCGTGCATGCTTCCATCTTCTTCCATTCCCAATACAGTCCAACAACAACTCAGACAAGACATCGCTCTTATCTTAACTTAAGTTGTTCCATCCAATGATCATGTACCTTTGATCTCCCGTTATCCCCACATTTGCAGCCTTCTCACACAACACCAACACCTCATTCCATTATTTTCTTCTCTTCTCTTCTCTTCACCAAAACAAACAAAAATGTATCACTCAAACCGAAATTCCAGAACAGACCAGAGCCCCTCCTTCTCCGCCACCCTTCTCGACAAGATCTACCGCTCCATCGACGAACCGGAATCCGACATCATCAAGAAACAGACCACCAGGAAGCAGAACAACCGTCGCGACAGTGATGCTCTGTTTTTCAGCTCGAATTCCAGTTCGTCGGATTCTAGCTCCGTCGGATTCTCCTCGTCCGATGCGGAATCTGTAAACGGAGTTAAACCTAGAACAGTGAAAACCTTCCTTCCTCCGCCGCCGAAGCCGGTGAGGACCGCCGTTCCGTCCCGATCGGAGAAATGTAAGAGAACGGAGGAAAAACAGAGTACTCTGTTTCGTGAACAGAGGAGGGTGTCTCCGCCATTGTTCGGCAATTACAGCAACAGTCAGCGATTCGAAGAGATTCACGACCAAGGCATTATTAAATCCAAATCAAGGGCATTGAAGATCTACGCCAATCTGAAGAAGGCGAAGACCCCGATTTCTCCCGGCGGCCGTCTCTCAAGTTTCATAAACTCCCTCTTCACCTCTGGCAATATGAAGAAATCGAAAAACTCGCCGTCGATTCACAGCTTCGACGACATGAACATCGATAAGTCGTATCAGCCGTCAAACTGCTCGTCGGCTTCTTCGTTCTCGAGATCTTGCCTGAGCAAGAAGTCCCCAGGAAGGAAGAACGTACCGAAGAGGTCGGTCCGGTTCTACTCGGTCAGCGAAGATCTCAATCGGGTCGGCCACAAGTCCTCATCGGAGGAATCGAGTCGGGTGCAGCAAAATGGAAGGCATTGTGTCCGGAATGATTTTCTTAAAGATTATCTTCGAAATCAGAAGAAGAATAACTCGATGGACAATTATGGAGTTTATGATGAAGAAGATGATGAAGATGCATCGAGCTGCTCGAGCTCGGATCTGTTCGAGCTGGATCACCTTGATGTAATGGGGAAAGATAGTCGGTACCGTGAGGAGCTTCCAGTTTACGAAACTACGCGTTTTCGTGTTCGGTAGAAGACATGTTAATTAAGCTTAATAACTATAAGAATAGATTGAGTGTGTGTTGAAATGAAATTGAATAGAATTAATGTGCACATTTTAATTGAAGTTTGAACTTTGAAGTCTTGTTATTGTAGTAGTTTAAATTTTAGGGTTAATAACGTATAAAAGTTCTGAATTTTGACCCATGTTAACCGAAGATGTCTGAATTTTCAAAAGTTAATTTAGAAGGTCTGAATTTTTAACTTTATTGATATAAGAGGATTCCGTCAATTTTTGCCGTTAAAACTGACTGAATTTGGTCACATGCTTGGCATGTGACCGGAAATAAACTTAAATCTAAAAAATGCCCTCCGACGAAAGTGTGCCCCGCACATGCTTGACCTGAAAAGACAAAAATGCCCTTTATAGCAAAAAAAAAAAAAAAACATTTTTCTTTGTCGGAAAACACCGTCGGTGATCGCCAAGACCGCCCAAAGCTCCGGAAAAAAGGGGTAAAAGTGTCATTTCACACATTTCTGTTAAAATTTAACCCTAAAAATGGACGAAAAACCAAAGTTTAACAAAATTGAAAATTTAGACATTTCAAATTAACTTTTGAAAATTCAAACATCTCCGGTTAATATGGGTCAAAATTCAGACATTTCATAGGTATAATTGAATTTGAATAAGTTAGGATTCTGAACTATGTTTTAGATTATTGTAACAGTTTATGATTTTGGATGTTGATATAGTTGGTTATGTATACAGTTAAAAAAACATACGAATAAATGGATAAAATCACGGTAAAAAAACCACAGATGTGATGTGGTTATTGATTATAGTATTGAAAAATTTACACATAATAATGATAATTATAGTATATTGAGAAACAAATATGTTGTTAATATAATAATAATATGGTTGGTAACCACTTCATATTCTAACCATTACCGGCCCTACGTGTACCTCACTGCCGTTTGCAAGGTTTGTTTTTTTTGCCACTCCGTTTACAAGGCTTAGACTAGACAATATATAATAGAGTCGTGATAATATACGTTCCGAGACATCTATTCCGATGAATTTCGATTGTGTCTAGTTCAAATTTACCTTAAAAGTTGATATTATTTACAGACTTTGCCATTCAGTATTAAAAAGATAAATATGAGGTAAACGCTGTTGTGTTCTAATTAACTTCACCAGTTATAAATTGATAGAAAAAGAAAAGTAGAAAAAGTGAATTTCAATTTACAAGTAACAAAAGCCAAAAGGTTGAGGTTTTTTTTTTGTCTATACTCAATAGGTCGTGGGTTGGGAATTAAGTCATGATCATGAACTAGCACAAGTCCACAACTAAAGTACGGCCTACCTACATTCGAGCATATGTAGCTACACTCGAGCATATGTACAACAAAACATAATTATTGGAGCATTCCGATTATAGTCATGTAAGTCATGACATATATATGTATCCCAGTTAACATATGTGCTTAAGTTTGTATATATAAAACTATAGCAAAAATTCCTAAAACGTTTTATTTGTAAACCTTTAATTATTTGTTTTATACATAATTTATGATTATTTCAGCTTTATTATTTAATTATATTGTTTGATTATATATTCTAAAAGTAGCATAAAATTCATTTATTATTTTTTTTTAAAAAAAATCATAAGAAAGATTTTGATAATTGTATGCATTAAAAAAAAACCGAACAATATAATGAAAAAAATCTAGTTTTCTTAAAGGAAAAACCTAATTTTTAGAGTTTTGTTTTTATATAAAATAATTTCGTTTAAATAAAGGGTTAAGAACACAACATGGGCCTGAATGTTTGCCCATATTGCCAAAAGGAGTCTGAATTGAAAAAGCGTATTATTAAGGGGTCTGAATCGTATTATTAAGGGCTTTGGACAACTGAATTGTTAGATCGGATTCACTAACACTAAAGAAGCCGATGGGTTATGATATCATCATCAGATCAGAGATGTCCGTGGGAACAGAGAAAGTGAGAAGCAGCTTTTGCTTTGTGTTTTTTGGTACAAATGGCGTTTGTTACATCTTTGTTTATGAACTTTGCTTGAAGCTTGCGTTAGCTTCAAAGCCTCAGAAGCCAAGAAAGGAACACTCTTTTTCCTTGTGTCTGTTTCTTCTTACTTTTCCTCCATCCATTGCTATTGCTAATTGCTATGCTCTTCTCACTTTTGACCGCTAGTATCATATCATTAAAGAAGTTACCTATTATCTTTATATGATGGGTGGTAACTTATTTTAGTAGTGGTGATAGAAACTGTGAAATATAGTGTGAAATTTATATAGAAAGTGGTTTAGAGCCCCACCAATGACTAATACATTTGTTCCATTATATTCTCTTTCATACTTTCTCTTGAAATTCACTGGAAATTCACAGGTAGAAAATTTACTCTTATTTTAATTTGCCATGTTAATAATTTTGTCAGTCTTTTAAAATTTCAACGAACTGTCAAAATTATTAATATATATATATATGAACTTACCATATTATATACTAACGTATAAAACGATATATTGTATCGATCGATCTTCATATGCGTCAAACACTATGTAGCTAGTAGTGTGACTATTAAATAATATAAAATTCCAAGAAATTTTCAAACTCACTCAAGGACGAAACTAGATTGATGGTTTGAGCAAAAGTCTCAAATAAAACAAAAATAATAACTATATTAAACTTATACTGACATGGCTATGACTATTAGAAGAATTTAGCTAGAGTTGGAGACACTTGGCTAGTTATATAGCACTACGCTACGTATCCCGATTTATGAGGACGTGAACGTGCATGGTTGTATATAATAATTAATTAATACATGATTGTAGAAAACAGTCCAGAGACAGACAACTCTACATTGTGGTGTAAATCGTGGTCGATCACATCTTTTGGTGCAACCGATAGAGAAATAGTCATCGGGTTAGGGAATATATGGAGACAAGTTGTTAATTGGAGATCAATTATTTTAATTTCATTGCACGTAGATACTACTAATGATTGATTGAGCTACCAAACCCCCTATTTATATTACTTTAATTTATTTCGGCAAAGCAATATAATTGTAAGGTTTAATAAGTTTTTTATACAATATATTTGATTAATATTTTCTTTTGATGCAACATGTTATTTTATACTTTTGACACATAATGTTTGTATTTTAGTGTTTTCGTTAAAAGTCAATTGTTACTTTTGACTGTCAGTTAAGTTAATCTACGTGACTAGCCCAAAGCATGTATACTGTTCAGTTTTAGTCCACAAATTTATATATTTTACTTTTTTGTATAGTTTAGTCCCTAACCTAGTTCCTATCAAACCCTTGATTCGATTGACCTAGCCGGGGTCGAACCCACGCTAGTTCTGACCATAGCTAGGGTCACATAACCTAGTAAATCCTAACCACGGTTGGACCTAGCTATGGGCTCGACCCGGGCTAGGTCAATTGGGACCTAACCCCTATTGGAACTAGGTCTCGGTTGACTTAGCCCGGGTCGAGCCCATGGCTAGATCCGACCATAATTAGTGTCGCCTAGGTCAGGTGACCCTAACCATGGCCTAACTTAGCCAATGGCTCGACCCGAACTAGGCCAATCGAGCCAAGGGTTCCATTGGAACAAGTTAATGGACTAAATTATACAAAAACAAGTTAGGAATATAATTTGAGGGATTAAACTTGACAAAAATAAAAGTTTGGGACAAGTCACGTGCAAGTCACGCGGGTTGATTAACGGTCAAAATTAACACTTGACTAATTGATGCACCAAAATATAATAAGTTTCAAATGTTATGCATCAAAAGGATGCAAAAGGAAACACGTTTCACCAAAAGACAATATTAGTCAAACAAGTTGTGAAAACTTGTCCGGATTTGAACCGGTAAGGTGGCTGATTTCCGGTCGGACCGGTTCAATTAGATTCAACCCGGTTAGACTAGTACTAGCAAAAAAAAAATAGGCACAACATAATCTTTATTTATAAAGATGCAGGCCTAGCTCAGTCTAGATTTTTTTTTTTATTTGAGCAGGCGAACCGTTATTGTTCTGATCCGATCCAATCTGATTTGCACTAGTGGGTTTTTTATACATTCTATTAACCGAAATTACAACGGATGTAGCAATTTGGTTTGCAACTAAAAGTTTGAGTAGCTAATTTAAAAAAAAAAAATCAAATAGAGATTTGTAATTTATATCATTATTAGAGAGGTTTTTTTTTTTTTTTTACCGAGAGTTGTTTATAAAGTAGCTCTGATATTAGTATATTATTAGCAAAATTTGGCCCAAAAAAAATATTACTAGCTAAATTTAGTCAATACTCTATAATTCTACTAATGTGAAAATTCACAATTTATTATGTAGATTCTCGTAAAATATTAAAACACTAAAAAATAGCTGGAACTCGAAATTTTGAAGGGGAAATGTCGTGGTTGTTATGTGTACTACTCTTGTGTTATTTATGGCACTAATATGTTTCAACTTGTATATTTGGGAAAACTTGTCCGGATTTGAACCGGTAAGGTGGCTGATTTCCGGTCGGACCGGTTCAATTAGATTCAACCCGGTTAGACTAGTACTAGCAAAAAAAATAGGCACAACATAATCTTTATTTATAAAGATGCAGGCCTAGCTCAGTCTAGATTTTTTTTTTATTTGAGCAGGCGAACCGTTATTGTTCTGATCCGATCCAATCTGATTTGCACTAGTGGGTTTTTTATACATTCTATTAACCGAAATTACAACGGATGTAGCAATTTGGTTTGCAACTAAAAGTTTGAGTAGCTAATTTTTTAAAAAAAAAAAATCAAATAGAGATTTGTAATTTATATCATTATTAGAGAGGTTTTTTTTTTTTTTTTTTTTTTTTTTTTACCGAGAGTTGTTTATAAAGTAGCTCTGATATTAGTATATTACTAGCAAAATTTGGCCCAAAAAAATATTACTAGCTAAATTTAGTCAATACTCTATAATTCTACTAATGTGAAAATTCACAATTTATTATGTAGATTCTCGTAAAATATTAAAACACTAAAAAATAGCTGGAACTCGAAATTTTGAAGAGGAAATGTCGTGGTTGTTATGTGTACTACTCTTGTGTTATTTATGGCACTAATATGTTTCAACTTGTATATTTGGGAAACCCTAATCCTAGGTTAGGTGAAGACAAAAAATGAGAAATATTGAACTGGATTTGGGACTCATCATATTCGGTCAAACGAATCCGACCTCACCTTATATAAGGCGGGGTCCTGTATAAAAATACTCAAAGGCCCCCCTAAGAAATATAACCTCCAAATTAGTCCACAAATAATCCAACCGGACCAAATTAACACATTATCCAACAAGCCACCAATCTGAGATGGGCAAAGCCCAATCCAACACACAACCAACATGGGCTCAGCCCAAATATAACCTCCACAACTTAGCTCAAATAGAGCCCATATTAGAACCAATCTTAACACTTCCCCTTAATCTGGGATCTTCCAACAATCTCAATTCAACAAGAGCAACTAACACGTTACTCCCCCTGGCTCAGATATCTAATCATCATTGCCAAAGTCAGACCCTTTAAGGCCTGAAAACAGATTCAGCATACCAAGCTTACCAACAAGATAATAATGTTGTTTAGAACTCAATGCCTTTGTAAACAAGTCAGCCACCTGTTTCTCAGTTTTAACATAGTTAGTTTTCACAAAACCCTTCAAAAGCATATGTCTAGAAAAATGACATTCTATTTTAATATGCTTAGTACGCTCATGAAAAATTGGATTTGAAGCAATATATGACGCAGCTTTGTTATCACGATGCAGCATGGATGCAGATGATTAAGAAAATATAATTCATCAAGAAGGTCTCTCAGCCAAAAGAACTCAGCTATAATATGTCTTATACTTCTATTTTCTGATTCAGCTGAGTAAAGGTAAACAACATCATGTTTTTTTTTACCTTCGAAGAAACATGAGATTTACTCAACATTACAATGTAACCAGTGTGGACTTTCTAGACTGAGTACAAGATCCCCCTGTCATAATCACAATAAGCATTCAAACTGCAAGAGCTATCAGATGGAAAGAAGGTTCCATTACCAGGTTCAAGCTTTATATATCTTACAATTCGTAAAGTAGCTTGATAGTTTGATTGCTTAGGAGCCTGCAAATACTGACTTTGATGCTGCCCAGTAAAAGCTATGTCAGGACGTGTAAGAGTGAGATAGAGTAACTTTCCTATTGAGCCTTTTGGTAATCCGAGAAACTAATGTGATGCTGGTCCTATGAGCGTTGTTGGGAATGACAGGGCTATGAGTCTCTCATCACTCACTCGACCCATTAAGGATGCTCCGTGTTGTTGAATGTGCTCCATCGGGTCTCCTTTCCCATTGTATTTCTCTATCCTTCCGGGTGTTACTCCATCGAGAAAGCGCATGTCTATCAGCTCTTGAATGCCCACTTGCCATCATCCTTAAATATCGTGGTTTTTCGTTCTAATCCCAGAGGACGGCGCCAATGTTGGATCAAGCCCTTCGAGGTTCGCCCGTAGAGTGCGCCTTCGAGGTCTTGATCCGTGGGTGTGCTCTCCTTCTCCTTATGTTCCCGTGTACCTGCAATAAGGATTGCGCCGGAGGGGGTGGTTTCCGGCTAACCCTCTTCGATGCCTAAGTAAGAAATCGATTTTAGAGAGATAAAGTAGATAGAGGTCAGAGCTCATAGAATCACTTACCTTGAATGAAGAATATGAGGGGGGTATTTATAGGGTTTTGGGGTTTGACCACGTGGGGCCCGCCAGAGGGTGGTAGGGTCCGCGGAATATTCCCTTTGGGGATAGGGAGAAATGGTATGCCCGTAGGTCGGGGATGTATAATTCAGTCGTGTGGATGTCTAGGTGTTTGTTGGCGTTACCCGGATCCAAGGGGCCGACCATCAGGATATATCGACACTATTTTGCCGGGCTAGCCCGGTATCTCGGGACGGACTTATCCAGCGTCTCGTGTCGGACTAGTCCGGCGTCTAGCGGCGGACTAGTCCGGCATTAGCCAGATTGGTTTTGGCCGGGGTGTTTTGGGTGCTTTCGTGCCGGGGTGTGCGTCTTGGTTTTTATCCGTGTTTGAATGAGGGTGAGCCCTGATAAGGTCCTACTGGGTGTATATCCATCAGGCGCCGTAAATGGAATTCCATTATATGTATATGTTACCTAAGACAATTGGGTAAATGTCACATTAGGACATTGGGCCAGACCCAAATCCCAACTGACATGAAAGGCCCAAAATATGGGCCTCCCTTATGTATAGGCCAGCCGAACTTATTAGGTGGGCAAAGTGGACTTTTGCCCATTTTGCTCCTCTTATAAATAAGAGGTGTTAGGGGTTTTTATTAGAATATGTAGAGAGGAGGGTTGAACCATAATCAATGAAGTATATGAATGTATAAATGATTCAACCAAGTATTACATGCTAGGAGACTACTATATATAGGAGTGTAATCCTAACTAACTAAGTCAACTATACAAGTCAACCTAAGGTACCATGTATCTATACAAGTATGAGTACCTATCTATGTATATACAAGTATGTACATCTATATTCCCCAATCTTTTCCTTCTTCTTCCTTTTTAAAGAAAGAAAATGAAAATTTGAGAGAAAAGTTTGATGATGAATAAAATGTCAAGGTCCAATCAAACTCGGTCTTCACAAAATGCCAAGGTACATTCAAACCCGGTCTTCACATAAATGCCAAGCTACATTTAAACCCGGTCTTCACAAAATGCCAAGATACATTTAAACCCGGTCTTCACAAAATGCCAAGCTACATTTAAACCCGGTCTTCACAAAATGCCAAGGTACAGAGCCCGGTTCCGGTTGGCGGTATTGTCCCCTTTGGTGGATCCACGTACCAGGTTACCGGGTCGGGCCTGGGCGTGAGAGTGGGGTTTGTTGAAATTAAGTCCCAATCCGCACAGATTTAAAAAACACGGTGCCATAATAGAGTCCTCATGGTGCGGGGGAGTGTTGAAGTCTCCAAAAGTAACTCCACCATGAGAAAGTCCCACACCGATGGGTTTGAGAAATTAGAGCAACTATATAAGCATGTGGGCTACCTCCTCCTATTACCAATTGGTATTAGGATGGAACCCTACTTGTAAAAGTTGCTCTATGTTGGCCCGTTGGGTTTGACTCGGAGAGGCTAATCCTTGATCCCTCCTTGAAGTGTTTTAGAGAGAAAAACCCTCCTCCCCATAACACATATTCGGCCGAACCTCACTTCACCAAAGGGTGTGCCAATTTGCCTTCGAGCAAACACTCCGGAGATCTGTCCCTGTCAAGAATTGAGATCAGAGGCTTTGCTGTGGAGAATATACCGCGTAGGGCTTCCTTAACAAGAACCTCTACGGGTACCGACCAGAGGACCGTGAACTCCCTGCTGCAGGATCTTGGGACTACGGATTACTTCTGAGGTATGTGCGAATCTTCCGCTGCGTAATATCGATTACTAGCATGTACCATGTTTATAGTATCCGTAGTGATTACTCCCCGTAATCTAACAAAATCTACCACCAGAGTCACTATGGTTGCTTTGGAGAAAAGTCGACTAAAACGCCAAGATACTGAATAAGATCGGTGATAAGAGGAATCGCCTTGCCAGCAAAATGACTATTCGACTTCAGATGAAGCGAATCAAAAAACGAAGCCAGAAAAGACAATCAGAGGATGGATTGGTTGCGGTAGAGAGCAGTAGAAGGCGATGTAAGGTCGGATCGGTGAGCAAGCAGAGCTTGCAACTCTGATACCATGTAGATTTGCGAAACCCTAACCCTAGATTTGGTGAGGATGAAGAAGGAGAAATATTGAACTGGATTTGGGGCTCATCGGATTCGGTCAAACGAATCTGACCTAATCCTCGCCTAATACTCAAAAATCCTCTAAGAAAGATAACCTCCAAATTAGTCCACAAACAATCCAACTAGACCAAATTAACAAACTTATCCAATAAGCCACCAATCTGATATGGGAAAAGTCCAATTCAACAACCAACACGGGCTCACTCCAAATATAACCTCCACAACTTAGTCAACATACTGAGCTCAAATAGAGCCCAGATTAAAACCAATCTTGACACAACTTTCACGATGTTACTATTTGCTGTTAATTATTTTCGTTAATAGATTGTCACATTGAGTAAGAAACCCAATTTACCTTTGCAACTAGAAAAAAAAAAAAAAGATGAATGTGAATGTAATGAGCTACACAGACGATCGAATGTGGTGATGAATTTTGGAAACTGTTGGATTTTCTTTTTTAATTCGACGTCAGCTTGGAAGACCGAAACATTGGGGTACGTAGAACAACATATTTGTTGTCATATTTTTATTTATTATATTATATATAAATTTTCGAGGTCACTTTTGTTTTTCTAATGGTTAAATTGCATTTACTAGCTGAACTTTAACCATTTTGGATGGAGTTAAACTTATTTTTGGACAAGTTGCTTACCAAAATTTAGACAAAGTTGTAATACAAGTATGGCCGCCTACTAGCTAGCAACTAGAATATAACTAGGGCTGGCAATTCGTGCGGGCCGTGCGGGCCGTGCGAGTTCGTATTATGCCAGGTTCGTGTTGTGTTCTGGGGTCAGCCTAAATACGAACCAATCCGGCCCAACATGAAAAACTGACAAAAAAACCCTATAGTAAATTGAATAAAAAAAATTAATATTTAACCGTTTTAGTATAAAAAATCGTGTTATCGTGTCGTGCCGTGTTACTAATATCAAACCAAAACTCATAATTTTCTTATCGTGTTCGTATCGGCCCATCGTGCCGAGCCCAAATAGCCAGCCCTAAATATAACCAACCTACAATATTATGGGGAGGGTACGTGCATTAATTTAATTAGGCCTAGACATTCATGAAAGGAATCTATACTATAGACCTAATAACGATTCCATTAAACTAATAAATATGCCTTATAATAAAAACAATCCTAGACAGAAAAGACACACCGCAACACAAGCATCTTTCCCTTCCAAGTCAAAATAAAACATGATCTTATAATTAATTAACCTTAACATCTTTAACAACCACCAAGGTCGGAAGGTTTGGAACCCTAAATTCAACTATTGTTGGCTAAGAAATCATACTTCCTTTTAATGTGCTCTACACTATTATTACACTCTATAAAGCTACCTAATTCAATCTAATATATATATATTGAGTATTCAGTATATTAAAGTTAAAACTCTTTGTAAAGTCTGTAAAAATGGCATCTCATTTTACCAGTCAGTAATTTTTTCGTTAATAATTTTAACTAATTGTAATCACAAATATAAATCCCTTGTGTAAACTCATAGGGGGCGTTTGGATGGACGTAATATGAGATTACTTGAAATGTGAGATTACATGCAATGTGAGCAACGTAATGTAATGTTAGATTGCAGTATTTGATTCTGATGTAATATAGAGTGTAATATTAGATTACAGTGTTTAAGTATGTGTTGTAATGTGACTTTATTTTATTATATGAAATTATATTATATCATAATATTGCAAAATCTAAAAGAATATATATTTTGACAACAATTAATTTCTTAAAGTTTATGTTTTGTGGTTAATATTATAATTTATGAACTATAAAAACTAAATATCTAAAATCAGTGCGCATAACTATTACAATTTTATTAATTAAAACATTTTATGTAGTTTTCTAAGATAATTTTTAATAAAAAAAATGTCACGAAAAAGACTTCGCTCATTTTATACGGACATCATGTGCATTATCTTTTATTATAATGAGTTATGAAGTATATAAAAAATAAAAAGTTAATAATAATAATATTGTTATTATTTTAATACAAAGTATTTTATCTATTAGACAATCTGTAATGTTTGACATAATCTCATATTACATCCGTTTTTTTATGTAATCTCACATTACATTGAATGAAATTTGGACGTAATCATAGAATAAAATGAACATTATATTACATTACAATGCACATTACGTCGTTTGAAAATCAAACGATAATATTAATATAATGTGGGGACGTAATGTAATATTGCATCCTACTTTACAGTTTACATCCATGCAACCACCCCTTAGAGATCATAATAAATGTGAAGCTAGCATACGTAGGGAAAGACCATGTCTCGGTTCAGAGTATATTAATGTGGTAGAAATGCGACTTTCAAATTAACACGATGATAAAACGCCACATCTATTACTACATAAACATTACTACACTATAGATTAAATTACATATAGATTAATTAGCAGATCGATGTGAGTGCGGTAGAAGGGTTCTAGCTATGATGAGAGCATAGCTAGTTAGGAGTTGAACATTTGATCAGTTGCATGCAGCTTTCAATGCTCCACCTGCCTAACAATTTTCTTTTAAATTATGAGTTAAATCCAATGGGTCAGAGAATATAAGTTGAGGTTCCATCCTAAAATTAATTAGTGGTAAAAAAAGGTAGTTCACTTACTTATATACTCTTAATTTTTAAATCCACCGATGTGGAATAACTTATGGTGACTTCAACACACCCCCGCACGATGAGCATTCAATTACGGCAACGACTTTTAAAATCCGAAGGGGTGGGGATTAATTTTAAAAACCCCACTCTCACGAGGCCCGACCTTGTAAGATGGTACGTAAGAGTCAACAAAGCGGACAAACCCAAAATCGCCAATCGGAACCGGGCTCTGATACCATGTTAAATTCCACATTGGGCAGAGTCAAACCCAACAGGCTAGAGAACAACCATTTATACAAGTGGGAGTTCTATCCTAAAACCAATTGTTGATAGGAGGAGATAGTCCACTTGCTTATATGGTGCTCTCAAGTTTTAAATCCACCGATGTGGAACAACTCATGGTGACTTCAACATGATCATCTATGGGTTAAGCTGTGGAACACAACTTTTACGTACGTTGTTGCAGGATCTAATCTAATCTAATTACATAACATTACATTTATATTTTTGCAACCAAATACTGCAATTTAACATCATGCTCCACATATACATCAAAGGTTATGACTCAATTCATTAGGCAATATAATATTACTTGTAATTTCAAGTTATGATGTTTTTTTTTGCTGATAATCTTTAGGTTTATATATATACTAATACTAGACACTAACCCACGTTATATGTGCGCATATTTTTCTTTGTGAGCGTATTACAAGGATATGATTAAACCGACTTCGATGATTACATAAGAGCATGATTGAGCTGACTCCAATGATAATACAAGTGTAGAGCCTAATTAAAACAAATTAACTTAAATTTTGTAACATAACATTGTATAAAATTTAAAATAAATCTAAAAAAATAAAAATAAAAATGCTCAAGTGTAGAGCCCAATAAAGAGCTCCCGGTCCCTCTAGCATTTTAATATTATATAATATATTTTTTGGACAATTTTTTTATATAATATTATGTTGCACATTAAGATTATTTTTTCAAGAGATCTCTACTCTTGTATCATCTTTGGAGCTAGGACAATCATACTCTCACCAGAGGCAGTTTGATCATATGCTTGTAATACGCTCACGAAAAAAAACATGTGTGCATGTAGTGTAGGTTGGTCTCGATTATAAGTATTAGGACAATCGACTTAAGTGGATTAAAAAACTTCAATTTAATTTCGAAGTATGTGAGCATGATGCTGCTCCCAAGATTCGAACCCTCGACTCTGATACGACTTAGTAGGGAATAAGACGAACGTTTTAACCAATATAAGCTTGGACTATCATTGAATGAATTCAGTATACATTTAAACTCTCTTAAACACACTAACAAAACATAGGTAACTAAACTATCATGTCAAAAAACAAAAGTAATTCAGAAAAAACAGTAATCATTTGATCACTTTGTAAAAATATAAGTAACTAAATAATATATTAACACTAAAATAAAAAATTCGAATTTTAGACGAGAGAGAAGAAAACTCGAAATGACTAAACTAAGACTGCGTATATTAATTTGATATAATTTCTAGAGGGGTATTTATGTTAAGTGAAAACCAGTCGTTACTAGTTCGGCCTTAACTTTGGGTTAGTAACCAAATTCCTACATAAACTTTGAACTAAATACAAATTTTTATTTTAACTTTAGTTATAAAAAAAAAAAAAATGGTTACCCGAATCGTTAATTTCAAATCAAATTGATATATTTGTTTCAATTCCCATTAAATTTGATAGAAAACTAGTATGTTTCTGCCACGTGAGGTATTTTTATGTGTATTTAAGATGAATTCATATATATATTGAAAGAACTGCAACAAAATACATTCAATTTGATGCTCAACTGAAACACACTTTTGAATTGCACGGAAGTCCAATTGAGCATCAAATTGAAAATATTTCGTTGCAATACTTTCAATTTATGTTTGAATCAATCTTGGGTGTACATGAAAAGACCCTAGGTGACGGAAACATGTTAATTTTCTATCAATTTGACGAGAATTGAAACAGATGTAGCAATTTGTTTGAAATTGAAAGTTCGGTGGTAGCAAATTTTAGAAAATTAAAGTTCAGATAACGATTTATAAATTTGTCAAATTTCGGGTAGAAATTTGGATATTAACCCATAATATATCTTTTTTTTTTTTTTCCGCGGGGTGGTTTTAGGTGGGCCCCCATCAGGAGGGCAGCAACCGTATGCTAGCTCCAAACTTAAAATAATCTTTACTCACATCAGGATCAACCGTAAAGGGTAATGTGCTTAACATAAATATTTTTTCATTCTTATTACTGTCAGCTTTCAGCCTAAAAATTCGAATTTTAGCTCGATGGATCCCACTCGATGGATCCCACCGGCCCCGGTGACAGAGAACAAATAGTATTAAAGAAGACATCTATGGCCCAAATACAGGTCTATGCTTGAAATCTTAGCCCACGAATAGGAGGAATACGTAATCGGTTGACGATAAGGGCCCATACATTTATCTATCTACTATTCATACCCCATTCAAATAAGTGTTCATTTTCAGGCCCAACTCAAGACATTGATTATCCTTTTTTTCGGCCATGATTAATTATCTTTTTAGCTTAAATGATAAGGGCTCGTTTTGCTTTTAATTCTCAAAACCTTATGCCTAAAAAAGGGCTTACGTATACGTAGTACGAGGAGGTTTGACAAAATACACAAACGATATCTAATCAGTTTGTGGTACTATCCAACTTGAGTTAAGCCACTGGGATAGCCATGATCTGAGGTCGTGAGTGCAAGATTAATGGTCAACTTTTTTTTCACCCATACAAAAGTTGAAATACCAAATAAAAATAAATTAAAGAATTATATAAAAATCAGGGTTTTAGAAAGAAAAAAAATTAGAGTATTAAATAAATCCTTAAAAAAACATAAAATTACATATACCTTAAATTCTAAAACCTTATTGAGTTGTGCGTTTAGTTTTGTCGTGTTAATCCTAAATGATAAAAATGATAAAACTCTTTAAATTTTGTACTAACCATGCCATACTTTACACAGAATTTTAGGGGAAAAAAACATAAACTAACATTAAAATAAAAAATTTAACAAACAAAAATAACAAATGGGGGGGGCACTGTTTCAGACTACGACAGTGATTATTTTGGCGCTAAATTTTCGGCAAATTTTGGTATTTAGACTTTCTAAGGTTCTTATATGGGTAAAAAAATTCAAATATTATATATTATTTGAATTATGTAGGTGGTCGATACAGAGGTAAAACAGTAATTCTGAAATATGTAGGACATAAGTCCAATTTTTTATTATTCGGTAATCAACATACAATTAACGAGTAATTTGTATGTGTGTGAAAATCGAAATTGTGATCCGTAGATCGAATGGGAAAGATGAATTTTTTACTGAGGTCCATGTTGATCATGGTCTCCTTAAGGCAATTTCGCCCCACCTCACCCTCAGGCTATGCAACGAGGCTTAAACAGTGACGACCACCTCCCAGAATACAACAGTGTCGTTGACACGAATCGTGCATACAATTCGTTCAACCGAACCGAACAATACCAGAACCCAAACAAGAATATTAGACCAAAATAACGCTACGAAATTTGAGATAAACTAATGACTTGCAGCTCCATCCGTGGGAATGAATAGTGAAAGCTATGTTGAACTCTATGGTTTGACTTTTGACTTCGAGCTTCTGACCAGAGGGGAACTTTGTATATATATAAATACTAGTTATTAACGCGTGCGTTGCACACGTATCAATCGTCTAAATTTCAAAATACATTATTTATCTTCAGTTTTCTAATATTTTAATATGTAGTTAATACATGGCCAAGTTTAGGCGTTGCGAGAAATGAATCTGTGATCGAAAAGAACGACACAAAGTAATTCAAAACAGGAAAAATAGAAGAGGATAATTAAGTCAAAAAATTAACATTGTTTTAAATTACGATACTAATTTACTGTTATAACTAATAATGAGTTGGACTGAGCATGACGTGAGTTATTAACGACAAATTGTATCTAATTTATCAACTTGAGGAGTGAAGAATGTAAGCCCGTAATTAGCCAATTAGAGTCATCGGTGGAGCAGTTTGACCTATACAAACGTAATTATACACTTTTCATGCAATTTTATATCATAATACCAAAAAAAATTGATTTAACGCTAAAGGGAAAAAAATTGGCCAACGGGACGCTAAAGGAAATTTCAATTCATTAAAATCTAAAGTTTATACTTGATATGTCAATTACTTATTTAACTACTAATTAGGTTACAATTTGATTTAATTGATAGACGGAAGAACTAAATTAATGATTCAAGACCCTAAATGTTGGACAATGAGTACCATTATCTGTAAAAGATCAAAATTCAAGAACCGTGGTTGACCCATATTTTGACATTTGATATGATTTGACAAGTTACTGATCTATGTGATACAAAAAAATCTCAACATGTACTCGAAGTTTGCATGAGTTGAGTACATATCATACTTTATGGGTGTCTCAAATTTATAGGTATATTGTATTAATAAGTTAATGATAATTAATGTAACATGTCAGTTAAGCGACCTTAACAAAAAAGTTAATGCAATTTATCTAATGAAATTTTTAGTAATACTCAAATATTGTAGGGACTAAATCATCAATTTTTTTAAAACACTAATGTCTAAAGTTTATAATTGAATTCAACTTAACTATTTATTTAACTATCAATTAGGAGATACCAAATATGATTAATTTACAAACGTAAGAACTAAATCGATAGTTCGAGTCATTAAGTATTAAACATTGAGTAACATGTTATATGTAAAGTCAAACTTGAAGAACCACGTTTGATCCATATTTGATATGTTATATGAGTTAGCAAGTGACTAATTTATTTGATACAAAAATGTCAACAAGCGGAACATCCCCAAATCGGTGATATAGTAAATGGAAAAATGCATCTACCTTACATTTGCACCTATTGAATGCATGTTGATTCTAATTGATAAGTATATTTGATGGAGAAATTAATAATAACTACGGTGACCTACCAATTAAGCGACCTAAAAAAACTAAAAATAACAAAATGTAACTAAATGGTTTTTTTTAGTAATAGTAAAGATAAATAGATGGGTCTCAAAGATAAAAAAAACTAAATCGCGATTATAAAAATAGGGGAACTAAATATAACACGTATATATATATATAATAAAATAAACAATATGGAAGCTAAATATAATATATATATATATATATATAATAAAATAAAATAAAAATAAAAATGTTCAAGATGTACCTTTTGGGGGTGAGGACAACTCTCACATTTTATATTGGTATAAAGATGAAGAATTGAATTACTCCTTTGGACGATGAAGTGTCCATGTATATATATATATAAAAGGATGTGTTCATCACCGCAATAAAAAGTGAAGGTTGTCCTCACCCCCAATAGGTACCTTTTAAATATTATTATTATTATTATTATTATTATTATTATTATTATTATTATTATTTAGTTCCCAAAATTTTATAAAATTGATGATTCATTCTTTAATATTTCTTAGATCCATCTATATCTTTATTATTACTAAACAAATTATTTAGTTAGATTTTGTTATTTTTATTTATTAATGTCGCTTAATTGGCAGGTCACCGCAATTATTATTAACTCCTAAATCCAATATACTTATCAATCAAAGTCAGCCATAACATACCATATGCATTCAATATGTGCAAATTTCGGGTGCATGCATTCTTCCGTTCACCATATCATAGATTTGGGAATGTTCCGTCTGTTGACATTTTTGTAGTATAAAAATCAGCCATTTGCCAATTCATATAACATATCAAAATATGGATAAAATGTGACTCTTGAAGTTTGACTTTACATGTAACATGTTACTCAATATTCAATACTTACTGACTCGAACTATTGATCTACTTCTTGTGTTTGTAATTTCAACCATATTAGGTATATCCTAATTAGTAGTTGAATAAATAGTTAATGTAAATTCAAGTATAAAAAAAATTGATGATTTATTCCTTACTATATTTGAGTATTACTAAAATTTTCATTAGTTAAATTACAATAATTTTTTTATTAAAGTCATTTAAATGACATGTTACTTTAATTATCATTATTTCTTAATACAATATACATATAAATTTGAGTGGATTCACTCACAAAGTATGATATGTACTCAACTCGTGCAAACTTCAAGTACATGTGGAGATTTTTTGTATTACATAGATCAGTCCCTTGTCAAATCATACAATGTGTCAAAACATGGGTCGACCACGATTCTTGAATTTCGACCTTTTACAGATAACATATTACTCGTCCATCATTTAGGGTCTCGAACTATTAATTTAGTTCTTCCGTCTATCAATTTAATCAAATTGCGTACAATCTAATTAGTAAGTAATAAGTAATTGACGTAAAATCAAGTATAAACTTTAGATTATAATGAATTGAATTTTCCTTTAGCGCTAAATCAATTTTTGTTGGTATTATGTTATAAAATTGCATGAAAATTGTATATTTACTCTTGTATAGGTCAAACTACTCTACCGATGACTCTGAGTGGTTAAGTATTGTTTTATATTCTTCACTCCCAAAGTTGATGAGTTAGTGTTCAAATACGAATTTACATTCTTCACTCCCCAAGTTGAGTTAGATACAACTTTGTCGTTAATAACCCACGTTACCGCAATCCAAATCGTTGTTAGTTCTAATCGTAAATATATATACATGCAAGGCTAATTAAGTACAGTAATTGAAAACAATAATTAATTTTGTACCTAACTATCATCTTCTATTTTTCCCGTTTTGACTTACATTGTGTCGTTCTTCTCTGACACACAGATTCATTTATCGCAGCGTCTCAACTTCCGCATGTATTAATTGAATATTATCATATTAGAAAACTTAAAATAAATTATGAATTTTAAAACTTAGACGATTGATACGCGTGCAACGCACGCGTTAATAACTAGTATATATATATATATATATATATATATATATATATATATATATATATATATATATATATATAAAATAAAATAATCATTTAATATGGCAGAATTATATGTCCATACATGCATATATACACTTGCACCAATCAAACTGTGCAATGTATCTGGACACAATTAGAATAGGTAATTCAGTTTGCAAAATTAGACAACTGTTAATTTCCCGTTTTGCACAACCAGACCTGCGTGATGTACAATTTATGTGATGACCAAAATCTCATTCACTAAGACTATTTGGTCACACTGTTAGACCCAATTGTCCAACAATATATATTTCATAGAATGTGATTTTTCATAGCACTTCAACCTTACGAGAGACACAAATAACCAACCTGTCCCGATACACCAATTCACATAAGAAGTTGAAAAATTCCCCCTAATTTTCCGTAGTCTGACTGATATTAGAAACCGGTCCATTTGAATAGCAGCTACTATTGTAACATTAATAAACAGATATATATAGGTGCTGTAAAAGACAGAAGAAGGAAGATCCAATTGATAAATGCATAGTTGTCAAAACGAAAGGGTCTCATATTCTTCTTCTTCTTTTCTATACAGCAACATTAATTAAAGTTGTTGGTGTTCAGAAGCGAAACGCCACGCCATGCCCGTGTATGAATCTCGCGTTCTCTTCAGTGTACACATGAGTTTCATTCGAAAGCCTATACAGCCATGTAGTAAAATGCATTAATTGGATAAGCTAATTAATTATATATGTGGAAAACATTATTATCTATCTATCTATCTATATATAAACATGCACTTACGATGTTGAAATTGTCTTGTTCAAGGTTGTAGATGAGAGGAATGAGTCACCATTCAAGAATAGAAGCTCCCCATCGATCCTCTCCTCGATCCTTCGATCCATCTCCTCTGGTTTAATGGAGAATGGCTGATCCGACGCCTAATTGATTCAAACACGTGAAGTGAAGTTGAGACATTACGGTATAAAACATTAAGGTGCTATGTGAATGCATCGACAATTAATGGTTTTATTTTCTAAGCAACCCGAGCATACTATATATACATTGGTATGATAATAAAATAGAAACATACCATAACCCATCCCCATGTATCTGCAAAAGATGGCACATGAGCTGTGTATGCATGAACATCTGCACATCATTAATCCAACTCAGATGCTAGCTAGGAAAAATGTGGTCAAATAACTTGCATATGACATTCATTCAAGCTGTTATGTTATTAATGGTTCTGCACAGATTCCCATGCAACTTAACAATGAATTTGAACAATGTGGATTTGTGCATATTGAGCATAAATGATAATTCGACTGCAAATACAGTTGACTGCAGTATATTTCAAGTACTAGTTATTATTTCCAATGATAAGGGGGAAAAAAAAGAGGTAGGCTTACAGTTGAAGACTTGTTTGATTGTGTTGTATATAGATGAGAAGACCTCCTTATGGGTGAAAATGCCTGCTGGTCCGGCCTATATATATAGAGAGATTTCACAGCTAGTCATTCGATATTGCGATTAATCGTCGTCACAGGAGATACATACAATCATTCGAGGGGTTAGTTTTACCTGAGTGACAAAGATTCCACCAGGGTTGAGCTTAGGCTTGAGAATGTTTTCATAGAAAGACTTGGTGTAGAGCTGATAACAAGGCCCTCCTTCAACTGGATCTGCTAGGTCTCCAACTATTATGTCAAACTTCTCCTTCCTCTTCTCTAGTTCAGCTCTTCAATAATATATTAAGCAGTATTATTTATTTTCCATATAAAGTTAATTAAATTAACAATACAGAAAATATATAATTAAACCTCTTATTTTACCTTGCATCATTAATGACTATGTTAAGCTTCTTGCTAGCAAAAGCCTCCCTATTTCCTGTCAGAAATCTTCGGCAAAAATCAACAACTTCCTGCATCGAAACATGAATTGCTCGGTTTTAAAGTTTAACTTCGGTGTAATGGAAATAAAGAAAAATCAAAGGAAACATGTAGCTAGCAAGCAAGCAAGCTAGTTACCTGATCGATATCGCACATGACAACTCTTTGAATGGACTTGTGTTTGATTGCCTCTCTAGCAGTAGAGCCCTCTCCGCCACCCATTATGAACATACTCTTAGGGCTGCAATACATACAATAATAGTGCAAAAATGAGTGATTTAATCACCTTTAATTTCACCTACAGAGAATATAGTTAGTTACTTGGGGTGACATAATAGAGGAGGGTGGATGAGGCATTCATGGTATATGAACTCATCAACTTCAGCACTCTGCATTTTTCCATCTATCACTAAAGCCTGCTTCCATGCATCATCATCCAAATTAATATTGTCAGATATATTATTATCCGGGTCGATAATAATTAATTAAGTTGAACCGAGACGACCTTTCCGAATCGCTTTGTGTCCAGCAATGCTATATCTTGAAACTCACTTGTTCCTTGATGCAGCACGCTGCAGCAGAGAATAATTACATCAGTCATATTGATAGAATTGGATTGTTTAAAGTATTCAACAATATAAACCAACATTAACCAACTCCTAATTAAGGGCATTAATTAGATACTCAAGCTCAGCTAGCTTTCCAAATACCTTACATTTAAGTAACAGGAAGACTTTATATTTGTTTAGACTTGCCAACTCAACTTTTTCATTAGGAAAAAAAATAAAATAAATAGTAGTATGCATGCGTTCTTATTCATTCACAATCGGAAAGAGATTATGATGTTATTAACTCACAATCCACCTAATCTTGCTTAATTGGACTCAGTTAGGGTCTGAATCTGTGGTCTGGGTCCGACCCAAACATGATCGGCCAGGTCCAATTGACTATTGGGGTCAATTCAAGGCCTGAGTAAAATAAATTATTTTGAAAATTAGATATTATTTTTTTGAAAAAATATGCATTTTCTTAAATATACAATTTTTTTTTTTTTTCATTTTGATCATTCCATTTCTATATATTTTTTTACATTCAACCAAACTATGTATTCTTTATTATATTATTTGTCACCTCATTAACCAAATAAAAACAAGGTTATATCCATCTGTATTTATTATTCTCTATTTTATGTTACTTATTCCTTCTCTTAATTCTTTTCATATGGATCAAAACTTGCCGTTAAAGTTTTCAGTTCTACCAACGTGACAAAGGTCGGGCAGTACTATTCATTTAATAAGAAAAAGAAACTAGTGAAAATAAAATTCAGACTTATTCCTTTAATTAAAATAAAAGAAAATATAAATTGTTATATTCTACGTTAGCCAGCCAAGCCCAACAGGATACTAGAGAGTAGTCATATAATATATGTAAGTGAGGTTCCATCCTAAAACCAATTGGTAATAGAAGGTGACTCACTTGCTTATATAACGCTCTATTATACAAATATTTACCGGTGTGGTACTCCGGAATCCGGTATAGGTCTATTTAAATTAGTAAAAATTAAAGAGAAGTAGCTACCTGTTGAGAGCAAAGGACCATTTAAGATCATGATCGATGACCTCCTCGTACCAGCTGATAATTGCGCAACTACCATTATTGGTCAGGCTCCTAATTTCATCATCATCAGCTTCACAGCACCTCTTACTACTGTATCCATTAACATGCTCATAATCCTCAACTGCCTCACCCATCCTTCAATTCAATATTTTGCAGACAAGAAGAAGAGGAACTGCTGAGAGGTGTTTGGTTTGTGGGTAAGGTTAGCGGCATGAAAGGAGTGAAGGCGTCTATTGTTTATATAGTGGACTGGACTGGACGGATCTAGCTTTACATAACTTATTAATTAATCAAGTGGAGCGAGCAACCATAGAAATTATAAATAATAATCAACTTAAACTCCCATAATCATTATGTTTCCCCCAATTTAATATCACTCATTATATTTACGGCTCTGCCAACCTACCTAGCTAGACATCACTTCTTAATTTTTTTTTGTAATTGATTGATTAAAGTAATAATAATTACATTACAACTATTACAAACTAAATGGTAGAGTTCAGCTCAATAAACTATTCTATTCGATGTGATGATCTATTTGACTTATATACACTATATTGGTCGTCCATCTAATCAATGTGGTACAAGTCTCATACCTTGTAATAGTATGGGTTAATAACTAAAAAACTGTCCTAGGTTTACCCTATGTTAAAATTAGGTGTCTGAAATTTGAAATGTTAAAATGGACTGTCCCAAGTTTCATTTTTGTTGAAATTTGTTGTCTTTGTGCGTCTTTTCATCTTCATTCCATCATTTTCATCAACCCACCAACCCACTCATAATCCATCACTCTTTACTTTTCACAAAATCGTCAAATTTCACCTAAAAATTGAACATTAAAAAAAAAGTTTCTAGAAGAGTGGTGTAGAACCATTTTCCAAGGACAATAGAGCGAGATTTACTTGCCCGGATGTGACCAACTTTTTAGGGTGATGGTCCCAGCAAGATGACGAGAAGGGAGTGTGTATGAGAGCTCGAATTTGACAGACGGTCTCGTCGGAATCGACTTCTCTAAAGTAATCACACCGAAACACCAAATTTCAACAAAAATGAAACTTGGGATAGTCCATTTTTAACATTTCAAAATTCAGACACCTAATTTTAACATAGGGTAAACCTTTGACAGTTTTTTAGTTATTAACCCTAATAGTATAGACCATCATCATGTTTCCCCTTACGGAGACTTGATATCCTCGTTGGCCACGATCACGTTGGTCACGACTAACTTTTTTCTAAGCTACCATTCCGTAAGCCACCACTACGAGCCCTAGTTGGTCACGGCTGGCTTTTTCAGTCCACCACTTCAAAGTAGTGGCGGATGCACGGATTTGATAATGGGGGGTAGTTTTGAAAAATTAAAAGTGAGTAATAAAAAAAAATTTTGTTCAAAAAATTGATATATTAAATTATCTGCACTGTACAGTTTGATAATAAAAGAAAACTGAATACTAATATCTATAATTGTTTTCTATGATGTCTCATCGCCCGAAAACGATTCAATATAGCATCGTTAGTAATCTCTGAATATATGAAAGTAATTGAACAATCGTTCAGAAGATCGTCACCCATATTATTCCGTACTTCATTCTTAATGTAATTCATCGCTGAAAATGATGTCTCCATACTTATTGTTAGTACTGGAGAAAATAAAGTTAGTCTCAGAAACATATATTTGATCAAATGTAATATGTTTTATCTTCTCAATAGGTTTCATCGGAAGTTCCACTGACTCATTTTAGTTTGGAAAAAAAAAAAAAAAACCATTATAATTAAATTTAATTCATCACAGGTGATTCAGTTTTGCAATGTGACTGCATTATAGTTGATTTTAATTTTTATGTTATCTTATATTTATCATTCTTTTGAGTTTTTTGTTGTAATATAATAAATAGCTATTTAGTATCTGGTCATAGTATTTGCACCGTTAAAAGAATTATCTATTTAGGGGCTATTTACAATATTATATTAGTTTTATACTTTTATTACATATATATGTATATATATATAATATAAAAAAAAATGAAAAAATGGGGACATTAGTTTCCATTTCTAACACTTACATCCGCCACTGCTTCAAATTCTAACTCTGATACAAATTGATAAAACTCAAATGGAGACTTCATCCCAATAAACTAGTCTATTTCGCGGGAGGAGCCATTTAGCTTATATGCACTGATGGGACGCGCACGTCGGGGTGCTCAAATGTCGATCCCGAAAGTTGAACCCACGAGTGTTATCTTTCTTGCGTGTGATCTGTTTCCTTGCGATCTGTTTCCTTGCGACCCGTTTCTTTACGATCTTTTCGTAATCCGTCTCCTTGCGATCCTGCAAGAAGGGTAAGCCGGGGGTGAATCCAGTGAACCCTCTCTGATGCTTAAATGAGTATAGTGTTTTCTAGAGAGAGAGAAAGTAGAGAGAAGGCAGAGCTCAATTGTACAAAAAATCATAATGTAGAATGAATGAGAAGTCTTGAGCTCTATATAGAGGGCTCAAGGGGATTAAACCGGCTAATGACGCCATTAATCCTTAAACGTACTTTAATAATATATAACAAATGGTTTAAGCCCTTTTAAGCATGGGAGAGTTCGTAGTGTTGTGAGGGGTCGCGTGCGCGGAGCGTCGACGAGTCTTTCAAGGGTGCGGTCCAGGCGAAAATCACTCGAACGTCGTGTGCACCCTGCTGTTGGACGACTACTCCGACCGAAGGAGTGTTAGGAAAGGACTATGGCTTGGACGACATAAACGCACCATCACACGAGCAAAAACGGCCTGGACAAGAAAAATGCCCGCCCGGACCACAGCTAGTCTGATCTAAGCTTGCTAGGATCGGACTAGTCCTATCCTAGCATGCTAGGACTAGTCCTATCCTAGTTAGGTCCTAGCATGCTAGAATAGGACTAGTCCGATCCTAGCAAGCTTGGATCAGACTAGATGTGGTCCGGGTGGGCATTTTTCTCGTCCAGACCGTTTTTTATCGTGCGATGGTGCGTTATGTCAATGTTTCGATTTACAATCGTGTACGAGGTCGACGTGTCGACTATGTCCGAACTAAAACTAGCTCAAATTTGGCGTATATCCATCATTTTCCCCTGAGTCAAACAATGGCGTAACCCTTGATTGACTCTATTTTGCGATGGGATGAAACGCTCAATTTGAGTTCGTGACTTACCTTTTGATAATCTTACCGTATGTTCGCGCGTGCGATGCAGTGTCCCATCCTTTGTTTCTCAAGGAATAGGAAAACATAGACATTAGTATGAGCATGAGTGTAAACATAAGTATATCATAAATACAAGTATAGGAGCGCGTATGCTAACACGTATGCAAGTAAAAACACAAGTATGGATGCGGGTGTAAACATGCTGCAATCGTAGACATGAATGTGTGAATGTCGAGTCCACGCGTGTGCAAGCGTCGTGGTTACCAACGTAATGCATTCATATACATGTGTGTAGGTGTATTGAGTGTGTATATTGATGTGAGCATGAATATGTATGCATGAATACATGGCTATCATATATATAAATGTCTAAGTGTTGAACACATAGGAGTGTGAGAATGTGTATGCTAGCATGCATACACATATAAGCATGAGTACGGATGCAAGCATAAACATGTTGTAACCATATATATGAATGTGCAAGTGTTGAATACACATGAGTGTGGGCACTAGTGTGAGCGTAAGTGCTTATATATGCTGGCATGCACATGGGCGTAGTCGTAAGCAGGGATTGTTAGGTTATAAAGTCTAGGTCAACGGGTCGTCAATCTAGAATTTATCTCCCACTAATGAAATGTCGGGTTTAGTGCTCCTAGGACTAGTCGTTCTGATCCGTGCCTTTATACTCCCTTGGGGTAGTCGTTCTGATATGTGTCCTTCTCTTCTCTCCTTCTGACCTCCTTTCCTTCTCTCCTTCTGACCTCCTGAGGCTTGTACTTCTTACCCCTGGGGCTTGTCCTACTGCTCTATGCTCTTCTGCTTCCTTGGCTCTCTTCTCCTTGCCACCCTGCAAGAGGGGCAATACCAGGCACAGAGGGGGGGTGGTGCCTGATGAACCCTCTCCGATGCCTAAGTCAGTACGGTTTTAGAGAGATAAAGCTAGAGAGATGTCAGAGCAAAATTGTGCAACTTGCCAAGATGATCAAATGAGTTGTGAAGGTGGGGTATTTATAGGCAACGGTGTCATTAAGGTGGCTTAATGACATCGTTAACCTTTAAACACAATTAATTAACCTTTAAGCACATAATTAAGACCCTAGGATTCAGAGAAGGTAGGCGGAGTGAATCGACGGTGGGAGTCCGAAAATGGTGCCGGGGCCCTTGGGGGGAGGAGAAATCCGACCCCCAAGGGTAGGGGTTGGGTGAGGGCACCCAACCCCTCCTAGGGAGGATGGGGTTGGCCAACCCCATCCCCCCTAGGGGAGATCGGGTTGGCCGACCCGATCTCTCCTAGGAGAGATCGGGTTGGCCAACCCGATCTCTCCTAGGAGAGATCGGGTTGGTCCACCCGATCTCCCCTAGGGGAGATCGGGTTGGCTGACCCGATCTCCCTTAGGGGAGGTCGGGTGTGGCCACCCAACCTCACCTAGGCGAGTCTAACTCGGCCGGACGGGCGTTTCGGCCTCGTCCGAGCCGTTGGTGTTTTCGCGAAGGGTTCGGGTTGAAGTTTCGATTTACAATCATAAATGGGACGATAAAAATGTAACGGTTCGGAAGTCGACGGGTTCAAATTGGGCGTATATCCATCACATGCCCCCGAGTCAACCAATGGCTTAACCCTTGATTGACTCTATTTCAGGATGGTATGATACGCGCAATTTGCAACCGGGATTTTACCTCCTTGTCTGAATGCTTACTTACCCATGGATGCGTGCCTCTGACTCTGCCCCCTGCCTTATGAGATAGAGGAATTGTAAACGTCAGAGTAGCACGGACGTGTGCCTAAGCACGCGTCCGTCTGAGGTGGGAGTAATAAATCTATCTTTGCTACAGGCGTATACTCAAAAAATACATGCTTGCATAGGAATGCAATACGGATACATCTAAGTGATTCATGCTTCAATTTCATGCCGTGATTTGCCTAAGTGGAGAAAAATTTAATTTTGGCCCAAAATTTTTTCTAAGTATGGGATACTAGAAAATATGCCTATAGGATGTTAACTAGGAGTGAACACGGACATATCATGAACATGAGGATGTGTACTAGCATACATGCAAGTAGGAACATAAGGATGGGAGTGAGTAGAGACATGCTGCGATTGTAGTCATGAATGTATGCATGAATATGTATGTATGGATGGGTTGTGAGTATAAGCATGAGTGATGACATTGACGCACCCGTAGATGTTATCATGAATATGAGCATAAATGCAAAGGTGAGAGCATAGACCTCTCCTTTACCTGAGGGTGGGGACTCTGCCACTCAATGGGACATAACGTTCCGCCTCCCTTGTACTAGCATGAGCATTGTCCATTAACCTCGACCTTCGGCATGTGTATCATTTTTCCTTCATTCGTTGGAGCGTGTGTATATCTCTTGACCTTTACCCTGCAATTTGTTCCCCATAAAAGTGAGGGTGAAAAAGCTTACAAGCTTTCTTCTTACCGCCGCGAGCGAAGGGGTCTATTGACATGTGTTAAGGGTTGACCCTTCCTTCGGATGTGCTGGAGCGTTGCTCCATTTGGGGAAATTAAAAGTTCGCCCTCTTCCCTTGGTGTTAAGGTTGCCCCCGTAGTAGGCGTATCTCGCCCCTCCATGAGTAAGGGTTGATCTTTGTGTTGGTTGCTTGTATAGATGACTCACTTTTGGGAAGCTTTCTTCTTCAGACAGGGAGACCGTTGAATCAGATGAGAGGGAAGGACCCTCTAGTTCTGCTTATCAGACCAAGAAATTTTCTAAGTCAGGGGTGACTGCTAATGCTTCCAGTACGTTCTTTTTCCCTTCTTTTTTCTTTGTGATATACTTATGATTGTTCTCATGCTGCTTCCTTTTTGTTGTTAGAGCGTTCTTCCTTGGTTACCGAATGGTTCTTGTGGTGGGTGAGAGTTCAAGTCAATATAAATCCAAGGCGCGGAAACCTGACTCTGAGGTCGGGCCCTCGGCTGCCGAGGAGAAAGAAACCGCGAGAGGCTCTCCTTCAAGTGCCCCCTTGCTGACTCCCTCCCATGGTAAGGAGGTAGTGGTTGAAGAGGCACCCCCTTTGCTTGACAAAAAGAAACAACCTGTGGCTGGCGATGGGGTGATCATAGGTCTTGATGTCTCTTCTTTATCCTCTGCCCCCCAGCCGAGGGACCGAGACTCAGGTTCATTTCGTCTGTATGTAGATTTGACGACTTTCGAAGGTGTCTTTGGCTTTCCTATGGGTTATGTTATTAACCCCTGCGTTGAAGATTTTTCTTTTGGTGACGGGTGTGATCATCATCTTACACTGAGGTTCCCCTCTCTTGCCATGGCTCTGATTAAGATGGCAAATTCTTGCTTTGGAGTTTGGTGGAGACTGCTCTTGAATTAGCCTCTACTAGTGTCGTAGTTGTGATCGTTGTGGGGATTGTTTTGTTATATGTCCTCAATAGTGCTTGTCGTGATTCTTTGCTTCATGATTGATTTCGTGAGATATGGAGGTTGTCTTCATATAAGTCCCTACCTTTGATGAGCGTATGAAGGGTGTTGTTTTTCCTTTTTCTTGAACCTCCTCCTAAGGCTAGGCGTAGCCTTTTAATGTTCGTGGTCGGGATGGTGTCTTTACAATGCATGTCTTTGACAGATGTTTTATGATGTGCTGCCATGATAATCACTTCGAGGTATGTGGACATGATAGCCACTTCCTGATGTGTCGGAGTGATAGCCCTTCTGTAGTGTGTGGACATGATAGCCAGTTCAGGGTATGTGGGCATAATAGCCACTTCAAGGTATGTGGACATGATAGCCACTTCAAGATATGTGGACATGATAGCCACTTCAGGGTATGTGGACATGATAGCCACTTCAGGGTATGTGGACATGATAGCCACTTCAGGGTATGTGGACATGATAGCCACTTCAGGGTATGTGGACATGATAGCCACATCACGATGTATGGAGTTGTGCTTTAGTATTCCTTTCTCGTTGGAGAGCCTTTATTGCTATAGTTGCCTTTTGTGTAGGCTATGTTTGTTGGGTTAGGTCCCGATGTCTCGTCTTGTCAGATGTTGTATCTTTTACGCTCTTTAGATGTCTCCTTCATGAGTTGTGCTTGACGATGTTCAAGTCTGATACGAGCATAGGTCACGCGAGGGCGACATGTATGACAATAATATTTGTCGGAGGTTAATTTGTGTGACTTGTAAGGCAATTCTCTTCTTGATGGGTCGAGCTTATTTTGAGAGCTTTGACCTTCGGATTTCATGTCTTTGCTATCCTTCTTGGTGGTGTTGGGTTCCTTTGAGATACTTCTCTTGACTTGTGATATGGGTGGTAGTATAACTCGTTACTTTTCATGATAACCTCTTGTGCTTCTGTATATGATCCTTTGGTCATGGACTTCTCCTTTGAATATGCTTTCCTTTCTTTTTCTTTCTTTTGTGCTTCCTTCACATCATACCTGCTATCTCATCAAGAAAAAACATTACTTGTTCTTCACATTACTTTACTTAGAAATTTCTTTCTTATGGTATCCTTCTGAGCATGGTATCCTTCTAAGAATGGTATCCTTCTAAGCATGGTGTGATGATCTCTTCTGATACCCCTTACACGGTATACGTTGTATTGTTAGACCAAAGATACGCTCTTGGTGGGCGTCGAAATCTTTTCACGAGACAGGCTCTCGGACGGCACTTAACGTTTCACAAGATAGGCTCCCGGAGGGCACAGGTTAGTCCACCGATACCTTCTTGACGGGTGTCAAATCTGTTCACGAGACAGGCTCTCGGACGGCACTTAACGTTTCACAGGATAGGCTCCCGGAGGGCGCAGGTTAGTCCACCGATACCTTCTTGACGGGTGTCAAACTGTTCACGAGACAGGCTCTCGGACGGCACTTAACGTTTCACAGGATAGGCTCCCGGAGGGCTCAGGTTAGACCAAAGATACGCTCCTGGTGGGCGTCGAACTGGTAGTTTGAAATCTACCTCAAGATACGCTCTTGGGGGCGTCGAACTGGTGGTGTTTTTTCTACCTCAAGATACGCTCTTGGGGGCGTCGAATCTGGTAGGTTGCAAATCTACCTCAAGATACGCTCCTGGGGGCGTCGAAATTCGTAGTTTTTGGAAACCACTCTCAAGATACGCTCTTGGTGCGTCGAAGGTCGCAGTGTATAAACTACTCTCAAGATACGCTCTTGGGGGCGTCGAAGGTCGTAGTATGAACACTACTCTCAAGATACGCTCTTGGGGGCGTCGAAATTCGTAGTTTTTGGAAACCACTCTCAAGATACGCTCTTGGTGCGTCGAAGGTCGTAGTGTATAAACTACTCTCAAGATACGCTCTTGGGGGCGTCGAAGGTCGTAGTATGAACACTACTCTCAAGATACGCTCTTGGGGGCGTCGAAGATCGTAGTATAAAAACTACTCTCAAGATACGCTCTTGGGGGCGTCGAATCTGTTCGCGGGATAGGCTCCCGGAGGGCACAGGGTTTGTAGTTTTAGAACTACTCTCAAGATACGCTCTTGGGGGCGTCGAATGTGTTCGCGGGATTGGCTCCCGGAGGGCTCATAATATTACCTTATCTTGTGTCCCTTCTCATGTATGGTGCATTTTTGGTATGCTTTTCGAGTCTTTACTTGACTTCTCCTTCTACGATATTGCCTGTTACCACGCTTTTTCTTCAATGTGGGAGATCACCTTTCGAGGGCGATGTTTGTGTGTTGCCAACTTAGGACGGGTTCGTATAGGGAGTTGAAGATGTTTTCCTCTATGTGACCTCTTCTAGGAGGAGTGGTATTGCATGTGATTGTGATCTTCTGCCTCTAATCTCTTCTCTTACACTTAGGTGGACTACCAAGCACTTATTCGTTTGGTGCCCCCCAAGTTGCTTGGTGGTCACACCGCCTTTCATATTTGGCCGTTGAAGGCCCCTCGTTCACTTTCTTGGTTGGGTGCCCCTTATGCTCGGGGCTCCCTTGTCTGCTTGTTTGAATGTGATGAGTGTCCCTTGTAGGATTTACTCTTTCTCATGCTTGCTTGTTTCGGTCACAGGCATGGTTTGGATAATGCCTTTGTCGGATGTATCTTTAGGGATTGGGTGGAAGGGCTTTTGCTTTGGGTGGGTGGGGGTGGATTTCATTCTCTTGATAACTAGGATGTGGCAGTGTCTGTATCCTAGGGGTGCTTGTAAATTTTTCCCCCCTTTCCTTGTGTAGGTTGAAGAGCTCTCTCATAGAATGGTGTCTTGAGTTGTTAATCTCGTAGGCGTGTTTCAGACTATTCAATCTGATCCATGCTCTTTGCTCGTGCATGGGGGTGTGGGGGTCTGACCGGGCTGTATCTTCTTGGAGTGATGTGGCACTTAGAGTGCCTTGCCTTTTCCTTCACATTGGAGTATTCTTCAATGCCTTTGGGGAGTGTCACATTGGTCATGCTCCTCCCACCTTGAATCTTGGTTATAGATTTCTTTTGAATTAGGACTTGAACCTAAAAAGGACGTTTCCTTTAGGTTCGCCGGTGATGTTCCCTGAATTTCCATGGGTTTGCCCTCGTATTGGTTATTCCTTGTTGGATAACTTCATTAGAGGCTGCATTTGTATTGCGTACGTATACGTGTTTGAGGTGTGTTGAGCTGACAAGTCTCTCCTTTTTTGTTTTGTCATAACCTTCATTCATCATGTATTCGGCGTATGGCCTTAGAGGCGGGATATTTTTCTAGTGCCCCTTTTATCGGGGTTCTCCTCTTGATGGGATGCCAGAGTCAAATGTCTTATCATTTGCAGACAAGGTGGTTGATCGGGATGTGCGTCTAGTGTGAGGGTCGATCTTGAAACCTTACTCCCCAAGCTTTAGAGCTCTTCTTTGGTTGATCTTGTAGAACTATTATCCTGCCCTAAGGCTCTTGGTAGGAGATGTATCTCCTTTTTCACACTCTAGTTCTTGCACTATCTCCTTTGCTAAACTTGCATCTTTAGAGTTTCTCTCTTGGTGCATGACTTCAATGACAGGATTTTCTACCGATGTTTATTCTATTAGGACTTGTATCCTTGGTTGCCTTTCTTTCTTGTGCGATGGCGAGGGAGTGTTTATGAACACTCAAATGTGTCGTACTTGGTAGAGGTATGCGCCTAATCTTTATGGCGCTGTCTTGAATCTTCGTGTACCTATCTTTGATGAACATGTTATTCATTGCATATATGATACGGAGGCCAAGTATCTCCGGGTTAGGATCATATTTTGAGAACAGAGACATAGTCATCTATTAGATGACTTCTTTATCTACGGAGTTTATTTTTGCAAGGATAAATGCAAGGATACTTGTAAGGATACTTGTAAGGATACTTGTAAGGATATGTGTTCCATCCTTTTCCTGGTTCATTTGCAGTGCCGTGTCCCTAATGGGTGTGTTGATGTTCTGACCACCTTTACTAGTAGGGGTTCCTTGGTATTAGGTATGCCTGACTCTTCTCTAGTATCATCAATGGTTGGTCATGGGAGATGTCTGACGGACTCCCTTCATGTAATATGGTTCTCTTCAAGTCAAAGTTGGTGATTCCCTCTCTTATTACTAACATATCCTTGTGTGGAAATACTATGTTTTCCATATCCTTTTTTTTTTTAAAGCTTGATGATGGTGTCACCGTTCTTCCTTTGGTAGGCTTGGTGTCCTTGAGGGTTTTTGATGGAAGTGTATTCCATTACTTTGGATGAGCTTTCTAAGTGTGGTTGTGTCTCCTGGCTATTTTGTGAAATCATAAAGATCCGCTGGAGGTGTTTGCCTTTGATGGTGGGTGTTGCCCATGTGATATGGTTTCCTCTATTTTTGGAGGGATGTGTTCGCGGCTACCCCTTCTTGTGCTAATGGGCGTTTGTGAGGAGGGCATGTTGTGACTGGTGCCCCCCTTGCATACCAATGCCAGATGGGATCCTTTGGCGGGCTTGGCTCTAAGATGCTTAGTGGAAGGTTGTAGTAGGGGTAATCATTTGTGACCTTCATGGTAGTTCCTCTATAGGATGTTGGGAGTGCTCGACTTATTTTTGTAACTGAGCCTTCCATCTTGTGATCTTTCCCAGAAACTTGACCTTATAGGTGTTCTTTGGGATTGAGGAATCTGTTGCTTGTGCATCTCTTGATTGGCGACGGCCTTTTACTGATTCTTCTAGTGGTCCACCTGTGTATATATATATCACGGAGCCCGAAGGCGTCCGGTATGGTCATTCTTGGAAAACATGTTGATGTTAAGTATCATAATCTACTCCTTTTAGGGAGTTGACTTGTTATGCAGTTAAATTAAATAAGAGGATATGGGAAGGATATGGGTGTGGGGTGTTGAAATCCCCTGCTTCCTTGGTAATGTAACTGTCTTCCTCCATTAGTCTGTGTGTATTCCTTCCACTTGAGGAATATGAGGTCGCATCCTTGCAAGGCGGACTAGGTGGAGGTGTATCCTTCATGTATGCTATGTGCGGTCTCACTCTACTATGTCTCTCCATGAGACTTCCCATTGTAATAGCTATGTGCTGACGTGGTGTGGTACTCTATTAGTTCCCTGTTCAAATACTTGTCTTTTCAACTCCTCCTCTGTCCTAGGAGGACGTGTGCCAAGGGTTGTCATGCACAAGGGGTTTGGACCTGTCGTGCTGTATCATGGGTAGGTGGTTGCTTTATTGTGTTGTTGGGACTATGTCCCTCCCTTTGAGCTTTCCTTGGTATGTCCCTTAGGCATGTCTGTGGTGATACGGACTGTATGTGTACATTGCCAGGGTGGATGTTGGAACTCCTATATCCTTGTTGGTCTGGCATGTATGTCCTCCCTTAGTGCGGTGTATGTCCCTGTTGGGGTACTTGGTTGAATCCATGCCTCCTTGGAGGTCTTGCCTGTCTATCTGCCCCCATGGGGGTGTATGCCCTGGCATCCTGCTGTGTCTGTTGCTGCCTTGGAGGCACAAATTGCTGTCTTCCCTCTAGGAGTGGCCCTGGTTATCTCTCATTTGTTCTTCTCGCTGCCTTGTTCGAGGGTGCGAGTGGTGTTCTTCTTCTGGGTCTTGTTCTTCCTCATGAACTTCTTCTTCTTCATGCTGGTGTTGCCTTCTCTGCCTGTTCCCAGAGTCTCTATATGGGCTAGCAGCTCATCCAATGCGTTCATCAACCTCGGAGTCAGTGTCTGTGCCCCTTGCGAGTATGCGGGCCTTATGTTGGTTGTGTGGGCACGATTGTCGTTCCTTTGAGTTAATATTCCATATGGATACCCTTGAGGTTGTGCCTCATAGTAGTATCCCTGTGGAGGTGCCGTGTATTGGGATGGCACTCCTTGTTGCCCCCCTGTCCCTGTGGCTTCCTAGTCAATGGAGTTGGAGCTGTGGAAGCCTCCTCCCTGCTTGTTAGGCTGGGGTGCCTGTGGGGCTACTTGAGGCTCTGGTGTGCAGGCTGTTTCTCTGGGTTAGGCTGCCTTGCTGGAGGTATAGGCTGTCTCTCTCGCCTATTGCCCCCAGGTGGGCGGTGATGCCTAGATACTAAGCTGTTCGTCATCGCTCTTGTTATTGCCAGGCTTTCTATTCGAAGCCCACAGACGGCGCCAAGTGTTAGGTTATAAAGTCTAGGTCAACGGGTCGTCAATCTAGAATTTATCTCCCACTAATGAAATGTCGGGTTTAGTGCTCCTAGGACTAGTCGTTCTGATCCGTGCCTTTATACTCCCTTGGGGTAGTCGTTCTGATATGTGTCCTTCTCTTCTCTCCTTCTGACCTCCTTTCCTTCTCTCCTTCTGACCTCCTGAGGCTTGTACTTCTTACCCCTGGGGCTTGTCCTACTGCTCTATGCTCTTCTGCTTCCTTGGCTCTCTTCTCCTTGCCACCCTGCAAGAGGGGCAATACCAGGCACAGAGGGGGGGTGGTGCCTGATGAACCCTCTCCGATGCCTAAGTCAGTACGGTTTTAGAGAGATAAAGCTAGAGAGATGTCAGAGCAAAATTGTGCAACTTGCCAAGATGATCAAATGAGTTGTGAAGGTGGGGTATTTATAGGCAACGGTGTCATTAAGGTGGCTTAATGACATCGTTAACCTTTAAACACAATTAATTAACCTTTAAGCACATAATTAAGACCCTAGGATTCAGAGAAGGTAGGCGGAGTGAATCGACGGTGGGAGTCCGAAAATGGTGCCGGGGCCCTTGGGGGGAGGAGAAATCCGACCCCCAAGGGTAGGGGTTGGGTGAGGGCACCCAACCCCTCCTAGGGAGGATGGGGTTGGCCAACCCCATCCCCCCTAGGGGAGATCGGGTTGGCCGACCCGATCTCTCCTAGGAGAGATCGGGTTGGTCCACCCGATCTCCCCTAGGGGAGATCGGGTTGGCTGACCCGATCTCCCTTAGGGGAGGTCGGGTGTGGCCACCCAACCTCACCTAGGCGAGTCTAACTCGGCCGGACGGGCGTTTCGGCCTCGTCCGAGCCGTTGGTGTTTTCGCGAAGGGTTCGGGTTGAAGTTTCGATTTACAATCATAAATGGGACGATAAAAATGTAACGGTTCGGAAGTCGACGGGTTCAAATTGGGCGTATATCCATCAGGGATGTGTGTTCAAATGTGTTGTAAACATAAGTGTGAGTGAGGGCATTGGTGTACTAATATATGTAAATCATAAATATGAGTGTAAGTGTGAGGGTAAGAGTATAGATTCCTTTTTTAGCCTTGGTATTTTGATTCATCATTCTTATCCAAGAGTATAGACTCTTTTTCTCGAAGGGACGTGGCGTTTAGCTCCACTTGTAGGAGCGCAAGCGTTGTCTTTTAGTCTTGGCATTTGAGGGGCGTGGCATTTCTCTCCATTTTTCAGAGCGTGAACATGGTTTTTAAACCTTCTCCTGCGATTTATTCTACGTAAAAATGAAGGTGAGAATGCTTACAAACTTTCTTCTTGAACTTCTGTGCGAAAGATATTTATTGACACATGTTGAGGGTTGTTCCCCTCTTTGGATGTGTCCGAGCGCTTCTCCTTTTACGGAAGCTAAAGGGTTGCTTCCCTTGTGGAGGTTTGGGGGTTGTTCCCTTCGTAGGTGTACTTCGCACTTCGATTGCAGGATCTTTCGGGCGGCGGTTTTTCTTTCGTAGCTTGATTATGAGGTTGCCCCCGTAATGGGCGTACCTTGTACTTTTATGAGTGGGGGTCGACCTTTGTGTCGATCGCATTGCGTGATATGCATATATAGAGTCGTATATGTACATAGTTTCCCCCCGTAGTGAGCCCGATTTTTGTTTCGAGTGTAGGGCGTTGCCCTTGGTGTTAGCTACACTTATTGCTTATTCGCGCAGAGTTGTCCTCGTAACGGGCACAGTTTAACTCTCGAGGTGAGGTGCTGTACCTCATGTTGGTATATAGATGCGCGTGTGTGTTGTGATGCACCTGTAGTAGTTATACTTAGTTTCTGAAAGTGAGGTGCTACTCCTCATGTTGATGCATCGACGCGTGCACTACGCTGCGCCTGTAGTAGTTATACTTAGCCTCTAAAAGTGAGGTGAAACTCCTCATGTTGATGCGCCCGTAGTGGGCATGCCTTGCGTATGTCTCCCAATTAACTTACATAAGGGGATGAACATGAGTGTATGTTTACTTCTTGATTGGAGAGAGGAGCATGCTTTTTCCAATCAGAAAAGAGAGCACTCCTTGTGGTGGCTCAATTTGGAAGGCGTTTTTTCAGCCTGTTGCGAGTCATGGAGTTAATTCCTACCGACATTGGTTATTATCTTAATTGTTCCATGGGGGAGCTTTTCGGCTGGACTAGCAGCGTGCTTGAAAATGTATTCTCCAAATGGGTGAGTAGTATTGTGAGCTCTAACTTCATCGATAATGCGCGTGCCTAATTTTGCCGAGGTCTTGAGTTCGATGTTTCGCCGTTCCAACTTTTATAGAAAGTTTTTTGGCGAAGTTGTCTAAGTCCGAGTTGGGTTTCTCATACCTAGTTGTGTTTCTCATATTCGTTGTTGACTGATATCACCCTTTGGTTGGGTGTACATTGCAGTTGAGCGTCGATCCATGCAAAAGGTCATGTGATCACGTTTCTTACTCGGGTCACCTTCTCTTTTTTAGCGGGAGGTCGTGGGAGAGTTTTCCTCGTGTGACTCCAACTCTTCTGATTTTGAGTGAGTTGTGGTGCCTTGTTATTCATTTGTGATCTTGAGCCGTTCGTTGTTCCTTTCTATGACATGGGGAATGTTGGATCACGGTCGAAGCTCCGTTACGTCCTTGACGGAATGCTCTGGACTCCTGGGCTCCGCGTAATCCTGCAAAAGGGGATGACCTGGGTGGTGACCCAGAATCCCTCTCCGATGCTTAAATGAGTATACAATCAATGGGGTGGTAGCAGTATTCTAAGTGCGTATTAGAGAGTATCGTTTTCTGGGGTCACCTCCTCCTTTATATAGAGGGAGGAGTTGCCCAGCTACCTGTGACCATACTTGGCCGTTGTACCCATGATTCCGTGTATCTCGCCACGATTCCGTATATCTCGGTTAGGATTCCATATATTTCACCCCACGCTCCGCGTATCTTACCCTTACTCCGCGTATCTCGGGCACGCCCTGCGTATCTCGGGGGATCTATCTTTATCTCTAACCGCCTCCCATTACTCTATCTAGTAGGCGGGTTTCTCGGTCTTTATCCTCTGATCACAAGTCCCGACTCCTGTCGGAGACTCCAGAGTTGTCTCATTCTAGATCACCACCCAGGACCTTCGGTCTCTACGGGACAGGTCCAGCCCCTGCGGGGCTTTATTATCGGGGCCTTTACTAAGGCATATCGGGGCCTACTCAGAGGCTTCTCATCGGGAGCATTCAGCTCATACATCGGGACCGCTAAAGTCGGGACCCTTCGTGCTGGGCCTCTGGGCCTTCCAGGCTTTTCACGAGGCCCACTGGACCTACTCGCCGTCCATTGGCTATTAACGGGGTTAACGATTACATCGGAACCCATCATTTGCCCCCAAGATATAGGGGACTTTTAGTTCATCATGTCTTTCAGTTCAGATCTTCTGACCTCTTTGTCGGAGGCTTTTGTCTTCATACCTCCCGATACCGCCGTCGGGGGCTTTTATCTTTACATTTCTTGATACCTCAGTCAGAGGCTTTTGTCTTCATACCCTCCGATACCACCGTCGGAGGTTTTTGCCTTACGTGTGATTGTTGTATAACAGAGTCTCTTACTCATGATTACCTTGGGCCCACCAGACCCCTGGGCAGTTGCCAAATCCGAGGAGACTCCTCGGTTACTGTAGCATTAAATGCCTGGGGATAAGGAAACGACGTTTAAACCGGCGTGACTGTTGCTTTCTGAAAAAGTAGCTGTGACGTCATTCACGTCTCTTCCGTACCTATAATCTTGGCGATTAAGATCGTGTCGTTTCCTCTTCAACGGTGCAGATCAGGCCCATCCAGCTGTCTCTTCCGTACCGTCCCCATGATTTCAACGATTATGATCGAATCGTTTCATCTTCAACGGTCAAGATTAGGGTCCTCCAGTTGTCCTTTTGCTTATAAAAGCTAAAACCCTGGCATTATTCACTTCTTCTGCACTCTCTCAATTTCTGCTGTTCTTGCATTCGAAGCTTCTCCTCCAAGTTCTTCCTGCTGCTCAAGTGATCCCAAGCACTCAGCCCTTCCGATCCTCCTTCATCCTTCCTCACCGATCATCAATCATGTCTGGTAAGGACTTTCTTCTATGTTTTCATGATTTACTTGATGTTTGCTTTCTCAAATCTTCTTGTTTGCAACCGTTTTAGACGAAGCTAGTTCTGAGGCTAGGGCTCCTTTCACTTTTGAATTTGCTGTCAATGAGATTTCTGAGGCTTCATATGAGGTTGCCCTTAGAGAGGGGTGTATTACCTCGGATTGGGAACCTCGTTTCCCGTATGAGTCTCAGCCTGCCGTCAGAAGGAAGCACATCGTTACGCATCCTCGGGCAGGGGAAGTGTTCGTCTCCGCCGGACAAATAAGCGCGGGGATTCGGTTCCCCTTCTACGGAAATTTGGTGGAGATGTGCAACTTCTACCAAACGCACCCTTGTACCTTCTCTCCACACGCCATCCGCGTGTGGAATGCCTTTCAACTCCTATGCCACCGTCAGCAGTGGACGTACAGTCTACTACTTTTCCGCACCTTCTACGGCATGAAGTGCAACAAAGCTGGTGTCTGCTCCTTCTCCCCCCGACTCCCCAAGTGGACAAAGGAGCAACTTTCACGTTTCGGCTGGGATAGCGAAACTTGGAAGTTCCACAAAGATCGGGTGCTGATTCGCGACTCGGGGTCTGACAACAGCGGATGGAAGAAGTACTACTTCTTTGTCCAACACAGCTCTGTCTCATGGCCTCAGCGGGAGGTCGTGGCGGACCCTGCCCCCAAGCTCCTAGACTACGCTGAGGATGACCTCAACACTCTCCAAATGGTTCAGCTCTACCGTTGGGGAGACAACTTCATACCCCTCGACGCCAACAAGCTCCAGGAGAAGGACTTGATTACTATCGGAGTCCGACTCCTTGACTCTGTTTCCAAAGATTTGGTCATCTGGGTAATACTTCTAACCATCTTGTCTTTTACTTTTGCAGCCAAGAAGGCTTCTCTGCTGACTCATCTCATTATGAAGCAGGGCGAGACTGATTCCGTCCAGAGTGGCTCCAAGCGGAAGCGAAAGTTGGTGAAGAAAGGCGCTTCATCTTCCACTCCTCTGTCTGCTGCTCCTCCAACCGAAGAGCAGGTCGGGGCCAAGAAGGCCAGGAGGGAGGAAATAGATCGGGCCTTCGGGGCCACTACCGTCGAGGAAGGTAAGCGCGTTCGTCGTGCAATTAAAAGATATAAGAAATTGGTTCCCAAGGAGTTTGTCCCAGCTGATCGGGAATCGCGGGTTCGGGAAATAAAATACATCCTTCAAGGAGAAGTCCCCCGCGTTCTCAAGGCGGGATATTACAACTTCTTTGGGCAAGACCAGCATGTCGAACGTCAAATTCTCTGGTGTCCTGGCGGAATTCTTCCTGACTATGTTCGTCCTGCCACCGCAGGTCCATCGGAGACTCCTGCTCCGACGGAGGCTGTTACACCAGCGGAGACTGCGGCTCCGCAGGAACTGATGCTGGAGGATGTCCCGGCGGATGCTCAGTTTCGTCGGGTGACTGATTTGGAGGCCTCTCCTTCTGTCGAAGAGCCTGACGAGGGGGGCCTGCTTCCCCGCGGAAGGTCGGGGCCAAGGAGCATGAGGCCCGCCGTGAGGGACGTGTCCCGGAGTCCTCCTCCTGCTTTCCGCACTCCTACTCCCGAGCCTCCTCCGACCGAGGTAGCTCCTCCCACCGATGATGCCGAGGTTATCCCTCGTCTTCCGATGGATGATGTTTACAAGATTTACACCCCCGACCAGGCGACGGTTCCCTGGCGTCCGATCGAATCCCTCCAAGGGTTTTCAATTCGACGGGATAATCTTCAGCCTGACTTGGCCCTGCATCTGCTGGCAGGGTCAATTCCTCCCGCTTTGAGACAGCCGCTTTGCTTGACGCGGGAGGACATCGAAGAGGAGTTCCGCTCCATGGCCGTCCGTCGGATGGAGGTAATACTTTACCTTTGTTTGTTTTCTTCCTTATTTCTGCTTTCGACCATCGAATTCTAATCTTTTTTCCCTTCGCCTTAGGAAACTGCGGACCAGCAGCGTTGTTTCGCCATCGCCTTGGCTCTGAAGAGTGCTTTGGAGGAGGCTGAAGCTAAGTCGGACCCTGATGCATTAGCCAAGCTTCAGGTGGAGCTCGACGAGGCGGTGGCGGCCAGGAACAAGATGGCCAAGGAGAAGGGTCTCCTTGACGACATGGCTTCGGACCTGCTCAAGAAGGTTCAAGATCATGCGTCGGGAGCGGAAGATGGTCCAGGTGGAGCAGCAGCGGAATGAGGCGGAGAAGAAGCAGCTCATTCACGAGAAAGGCGTCTTCGCGGATCTTCTCGCGGAGGCCAAGGCGAAGTTCGAAGCTGAGAGGGCTGAGTTTTCTGCCAAGCTGGCTGAGGACAAGGCTCAAGGCCTCGAGGAGGGCCGCCTGCAGGGCCGCGAGGAAGGCCTCCAGCAAGGTCGTGAGGAGGGCCGCCTACAGGGCCGAGGGGAGTATCGGAACTCTGAAGAATTCAAGGTGGCTGCTGTAGAGTTCTGCAAGTCCGAGGTGGAGGATGTTTTGTACAACGCTGTCGAAGAACTCTACACAGCTTACGCGGATTCCATTGACTTCACGAAGTCCGACACTCTTGCCCCCGTCGCGGAGAAGTACTTCAACCTCCCCGCGGAGAGTGAAGAGGCCGCTACCGTGGACCCGACTCCGCCAGCTGCGGAGCCTTCTGCCCAGGCCCCTCCGAACCTTGCTCCCTCCGATGCTGCTGAGGATCCATCTTCCAACAAGGACCAAGTCTAATGTTACATCTTTTTAGTCCTTGTAGTCTTTCTCCTTCGTTTTTTGTATCCGAACTCCTAGGCCTTCGAGCCTTTATATAAGGAATTTCTTTCATCTGTTTTGGTCTCGATAATCGTTTGCGCTTATCTAAAGCGGCTTTAAATTCGTTACTCAGAACGTTCTGATGCACCATTTGAGATGACTCCATACGTCCTTCCGACGCTTTACTCGGGACTTCACCATTTAAGGTTTCTCGTCCAATCGGGACTTCACCACTTAAGGTTTCTCGTCCAATCGGGACTTCACCACTTAAGGTTTCTCGTCCAATCGGGACTTCACCACTTAAGGTTTCTCGTTCCTGCCTTTCAAGGCCATTTTTCACACCCCTTAGGGCTTTTATCGCGCCAAATCAGATGACTTTAATCATACCCTTTAAGGGCTTTTATCGCGTCTTTGCCAGACGACTTTCGCGGACCTGTTAAGGCTTTTTCGTACCCGTTAAGGCTTTTGGCCGCATCATATAGACGACTTACGCGGACCCATCAGGGCCTTTTCGTACCTAGGCTTTTGGTTGCATCATAAAGATGACTTACTTGTACCCCGTAGGGCTTTTGTCCGTACCTGTTAAGGCTTTTGGCCGCATCATATAGACGACTTACGCATACCTCGCAGGGCTTTTCTCGTACCTCGGAAGGCTTTTGTCGCGCCCCTCAGGACGTCTTACTAATAATTAGAATAAATCTGAAAACAATTTGATCGGAAGCAACTTCTTTTATTAATAACTCAAAGCTTTGCTTACATCGGATTGATAGATAACTTGCGCCATTCGCGGCGACTTAATATCAAACATGATACTTCTTCAAGTGTTCGCCACTGAAGGAATGCTTCAACGTCTTGCCATCAAGGTCCTCTAGCTTTTATGCATTGGGTGCTGTCATCCCTACGATCTTGTAAGGTCCCTCCCATTTTGGCGATAGCTTGTTGATCCGATCTTGATGAACGAACTCGTTCCTCCGCCAGACAAGTTCTCCAACGAAGAATTGTCGGGACCTGACACGCCGATTGTAATATCGGGCTGTTGCCAGACGCATTCGGGCCTGGACTTCATCAGCCTTCCATCTTTTCTCCTCGAGTAAGTCTAAGTCTAGACGTCTCATTTTTTCGTTTGTCAGAGGTTCGTAATATTTCGCGCGATGGGACGCCACCGCTATCTCCACGGGAGCGACTGCCTCCGTGCCATAGACCAGGCCAAACGGAGTTTCCCCCGTCGATTGCTTGGGTGTTGTTCTCACAGCCCACAGCACGTTTTCGAGCTCATCCAGCCAATGGCCCTGCAAGGCGTAGACTCTCTTCTTCAAGCCATCCATCACGATCTTGTTGGCTGATTCTACCTGGCCATTGGTTTGAGCGTGGCGGACTGAAGCGATCCGATGTTCGATGTTCAACTCCTCCAGGTACTCCTTCAACTGAGCCCCATTGAACGGAGGGCCGTTGTCGCTGATCAATACTCGAGGAACCCCATACCGGGATATGATCTGAGTTTGAAGGAACTTGAGGATCTGCTGCCCCGTCGTCTTGGCCAATGCCTTAGCCTCTATCCATTTTGAGAAGTAATCGATGGCCACGAGCAAATACTTGCACTGACCTTTCGCTTGGGGAAGAGGTCCCACCAAGTCAATCCCCCATTGCGCGAAGGGCCATGCACTCCTGATGGGCGTTAAGTCCGCGGCGGGAGCCACGATATTTGGAGCGTACCTCAGGCATGCATCACAGGATCGGACCATTTCTGTCGCCTCCTTGTTCATCGAAGGCCAATAGTAGCCCAAATTCAGCGCCTTCCTCACAAGAGATCGAGCCCCTTCGTGACAGGCCGCGACTCCCTCGTGTAGCTCCCTCAGGATCCGATTCGTGTCAGGTTCCGCCACGCATTTTAGGAAAGGCTTTACATACCCTTTTTTTTATAACTGGTTGTCCACCATCGCGTAGTTGTCCGCAACCCGACGCAACCTGACAGCTGCCACCTCGTCATCGGGGAGTGCCCCCGTAGTCAGGTATGTGACCATCGGGGTCATCCAAGTGGGCTTCTCTTCTTCCTCCGATCCTGTCTCAATAGCGCAGATCTCCGCTGGATCAATGTTTGAGATAATCACCTTCTCTAGGAAATGCACCTTCCGATTCTCCTCGGGGGCCACTCCCAGAGCAAACTTGCTTAAGGCATCTGCTTCCGCGTTTTCTTCCCTCGGGATCGCCTCGATATCGAAGCTTTTGAAGCTTCCCTTCAAAGTCTGCACTTCGTGCAAATACTTCTTCATTGTCGGGCTCCTGGCTTCATAGTTCCCCTGGACCTGATTCACGATCAAGCTGGCATCGCACTTCACTTTTAAATGATCGACCCCCGTACCCTTGGCAATCTTGAGGCCCGTGATGAGAGCCTCGTATTCTGCTTCATTGTTGGTGGCTTTGAACATCAACGCCAAGGCATATCGTAGGGGCTCGCCTCCACCGGGCGGTATCAATACGAATCCTGCCCCCGAGCCTTCTACACTCGATGAACCATCAGTGTACATCTCCCAGGTGTTCTCCTCATTTGGCTGTTCTGTTATCGGGGCCTGTTCTGCTATCGGGGCCTCTTCTATGGTTGCCCCCTCTGCGGGACCCGTTACTTCCAGATCGGGTGCCGTAGACTCAGCTATAAAATCTGCCAATGCCTGGCCCTTAATAGCAGTTCTCAGAACGAAATGAATACGGAACTCCGTCAGCTCGATGGCCCATTTCACCAGTCTCCCCGACGCCTCCGGTCGGTTCAAAAAGTGCTTCAGGGGCTGATTAGTCAATACCGTGACTTCATGGGCATGGAAGTAAGGTCGTAGCTTTCGAGCGGCAATAATCAACGCAAAGAATTACTTCTCAATAGCGGGATAATTTATTTCAGACTTGGCAAACGCCTTGCTTACATAATAGATAGGCACTTGGTTGCCCTTGACAATTTTAATCAAAACAGAACTAACAGCCACATCAGAAACAGCCAAATAGAGATAAAGTGGCTCGCCTGGAACTGGTTTCGCCAACGGCGGAAGGGTACAGAGGTGCTGCTTGAGTGCCTGGAACGCCTCCTCGCACTTGTCGGTCCATTCAAACTTCTTGTGGGCCCTTAACACATCAAAAAATGGCATGGCTCGGTCACTCGCCTTGGATAGGAAGCGATTCATCGCGGCCAACCGGCCATTCAGCACCTGAACCTCCCGATGAGTCTTCGGGGACTGCATCTCCTCGATTGCTCGCAGCTTCTCAGGGTTCACCTCGATTCCTCTCTGGCTCACCATGAACCCTAGGAACTTCCCCGAGTTCACCCCAAAAGCACATTTGTCGGGGTTCAGCCGAACCTGATGGAACTTCATCCGCTCGAACGCCGCCGCCAAGTTCTGGACATGGTCTCCTGCCTGTCGGGACTTCACCAGCATGTCATCCACATACGCCTCCATAGTTTTCCCCAGCATGTCTCCAAACAACTTGTTCACCATCCGCTGGTAAGTTGCTCCGGCATTGATCAATCCGAAGGGCATCACGTCGTAGTGGTAGACGTCACTGTCGGCATAGAAAGCCGTATGGGGAGCATCCTCCTTCACCATCTTGATCTGGTTATACCCGGAATAGGCATCCATGAAGCTCAGCAGCTCATGTCCCGATGTTGCGTCCACCAACTGGTCAATCCTCGGAAGCGGGTAGCAGTCCTTCGGGCAGGCCTTGTTCAAGTCGCGGAAATCGACACACATCCGCCACTTCCCGTTACTCTTTCGCACCAGGACTGGGTTAGCAACCCAAGTCTGGAATCGGAGCTCCTTGATGAATCCAGCATCGAGCAGTCTGCCCACTTCTTGCTGGATCGCGATCCTCTTGTCCGCGCCCATCGGACGCCTTCTCTGTGCGATAGGCTTGATCGCGGGATCTATCTTCAGCTCGTGCACTATCACGTCGGGGCTGATTCCTGGCATATCACTCGGGGACCAGGCAAATAGCTCCTTAAACTCCTTCAGGAGCTCGATCAACTCTCGGGCTCTTTCCTCCGACAAAGCAGACCCGATCTTCACCTTCCTCTGAGGCCCATCAATCTCAACCTCCTTCAGATCCTCCATGGGGGCGGGACGCCCATACTCCTCTCGAGGATCGGCATCAGTCTGAAGGACAGTCATGGCTTCCCTCCTTCTCCTTCTGGTAGCGTTAACATAGCATTTTCGCGATGCCACTTGGTCACCCTTGACCTCTCCGACTCCGTTGTCAGTCGGGAACTTCATCTTCGGGTGGACCGTCGAGGCGACTGCCATGAGAGGGTTGATAGTGGTCCTCCCGATAATAGCGTTGTATGCCCCCGCAGACTCCACTACGACGAAATCTACGTTTCGTTTCTCCATCTTCCAGCCACTACCAAACTCCACCGGTAAGGTAATCATTCCCAACGGGTAAGAAGTGGAACCAGAGAATCCCACAATCGGGAAGTCCACCTGTGTCAGGTCCTTTTTCGTCTTTCCCATGGCTTCCAGAGCGTCCATGAAAAGAATGTCGGAGGAACTCCCTCCGTCTATCAGGATCCGCTTCATCTCGAATCCGTCCATGTCCAGGGTCACGACCAAGGCGTCGTCGTGAGGGCTCTCCACGCCTACTAGATCCTCCGACGAGAAAGAAATCACCATTTCGTCTTTCAGGGTCCACGACCGGGACCTTTTGCCTAGCACCACCGAGGCAGATATGCGGGAAGCGTAGTTCTCCCGAGAAGTAGAGGTATCACCTCCCGCCGCCATTCCTCCATGGATGACGTTGATAGTTCCCCGCCTCTCCTTACGGGCACCTGAACCTGAGGCTTCTGGCTCAACCTTCTTCTTCTTCGGGGATCGGTCGCGGGACTTGGAACGGGATCGTGACCGACTTCTGGAACGGGATCGGCACCGTCCCCTTCCGACGAACTCTTTTAGCTTCCCCTTCTGGATCAGTTTCTCAATTTTCTTCTTCAGCTCCCGACAGTTTTCGGTGTCGTGACCATTAGCTCGATGGTAGCGACAGTAACGGTCAGGGCGGCCTCCTAGGAATTCGCCTTCTTTTTTCGGAGGGTATCGGGCGAGACCCTGTCGGTCCATCACAGCTAGCACTGAAGTCATCGAGCTATTGATGGGAACGGCCCGACCTTCTCGATTGTCCTTCCTCAGGGGACGCTTGTCTTCTCTTTTCTCGGGGCGACCACGGTTTCTACTCCCTTCCGACTTGTCGCTCCCTTTGCGATCATCCGACAGCTTGGACGATGGCTTTCCTCTTCCCGAATTCGGAGGATCAAGCTCTCCGGCAGCAATCTTCGACTCCTGGACGTCGATTTGCTGTTTCACCCTCGCTTGCAGGGCCTCCATGCTCCATACAGCCTTCGCGGCTACACTGTGCATCAGGTCGGAACCGTACGGAGCGCTTAAGTTCCGAAGGAAGGTTCGGATGGTCTCACCCTCCGAGATTTCTTCATCAATCTCCGCAGCGCTAGCAGTGAACCGTTGGTAGTAGTATGCCAACGATTCATCGGGTCTCTGCACCACCTGGGTCAGGGACCTTACACTCTTCAGGAGACGCCTTCGACCTTGGTACTGCTTGATGAAGCGGTCGTGCATATCGGCCCAGCAGGTGATGCTTCCTGGCGGTAGGCTGAAGAACCAAGTCATGGCCCTTTCTCCCAAGGTTATCGGGAACAATGAGCATATGAGGTCATCGTTCGAAGTCCTACCCATACAGGCCTGGACATGCCTCTGAACATGGCGAACTGGGTCCCCCTCACCATCGTACTCCTTGATGGTCGGAATACCTAGCCCGGGCGGGGCAACGGTATCTATCAGCCGCGGAACAAAAGGATGACTGGATCGATCCCTCAGCTCCGATGTCATCTGCTTCTGATCGCCCATGCAGATACTGACAATTTTCACCACCTGATCGGGGGTGATGGGGCCATTCAGGGGAATGGTCCTATTTTGCACTGGTCCTGGGCCGTCGACCACGAACTTCTCCAGGTGCGCTGGTTCTTTGCCCTTTCTCCTGGGCGGAACCTCCTGAACCTCTTGTTCTTCTGGAACCACCCTCGGAGGGGGTGGAGGCAGCTCTTCTCGCGGAGGCAACTCCTCCGCTCTCCTGGCGGCCTCTCTCTTGTCCAGCAAGGCCTCCATGGCAGCCAAGAACATGGGCATAGCATCTGCTACTGCCTTGGCCAACTCCGAGTTCGAAGACGACCCTTCTTCCCTTCGCGGGACTCTTTCTCCTCCATGGCCCACCGGGTTTGGGGGAGCCTCATCTTCCTCCCTATGTGGGATATCCTGCCTGTTCATCTCCGTGTCTCGGACTGAGACCTCATAACCATCACCCTGCCCCCTTGTCTGGGAAAGAGCGGGGTTCTCACCTTGTTCAGTAACACGTTCCGGCAACGGGGAATTCACAGTCCCCGCGGGGCGAGAACTGCCAGCCTGAACCTGCTTCTTCTTGCCACCACCGGCCATTGATCTGGTAGAAGCTATCTTGACTTTTCGTAAGCTTCCCACAGACGGCGCCAATGTTGGATCACGGTCGAAGCTCCGTTACGTCCTTGACGGAATGCTCTGGATTCCTGGGCTCCGCGTAATCCTGCAAAAGGGGATGACCTGGGTGGTGACCCAGAATCCCTCTCCGATGCTTAAATGAGTATACAATCAATGGGGTGGCAGCAGTATTCTAAGTGCGTATTAGAGAGTATCGTTTTCTGGGGTCACCTCCTCCTTTATATAGAGGGAGGAGTTGCCCAGCTACCTGTGACCATACTTGGCCGTTGTACCCATGATTCCGTGTATCTCGCCACGATTCCGTATATCTCGGTTAGGATTCCATATATTTCGCCCCACGCTCCGCGTATCTTACCCGTACTCCGCGTATCTCGGGCACGCCCTGCGTATCTCGGGGGATCTATCTTTATCTCTAACCGCCTCCCATTACTCTATCTAGTAGGCAGGTTTCTCGGTCTTTATCCTCTGATCACAAGTCCCGACTCCTGTCGGAGACTCCAGAGTTGTCTCATTCTAGATCACCACCCAGGACCTTCGGTCTCTACGGGACGGGTCCAGCCCCTGCGGGGCTTTATTATCGGGGCCTTTACTAAGGCATATCGGGGCCTACTCAGAGGCTTCTCATTGGGAGCATTCAGCTCATACATCGGGACCGCTAAAGTCGGGACCTTTCGTGCTGGGCCTCTGGGCCTTCCAGGCTTTTCACGAGGCCCACTGGACCTACTCGCCGTCCATTGGCTATTAACGGGGTTAACGATTACATCGGAACCCATCAGGGAATGAGATTGAATCATTGTTTTCTCTGTCGTGTTGATCCTCCCCAGGGGTTCTCCCGCCATTTAGGGATCAATCTCTTTCCATAGACTATCTTCATTTTTTATGGGACACTTGCTCGCTTTTGTGTCGTGTCATTATGCTTTGTTGCGTTCGACCATATTCTTATGTCGATATTTTGAATTTGCCTCTTAGTTGGCTTGGGGGTTGTTATGATTTGTTGCGAATTTGACGGTCTAACATTATTCGTTGGTCTCCTTGTATATCTGGTATGTTTCAACTTCATTTTTGTGAAGTTAGGAACTTGGCCTTCGGTATTTTGAACACTTCGGATTGGATTAAATTGTATTAAATTCAGAAATGAAACGATTTAACCAAAGGTTAAACTGGGGTAAGTTGTGCCTCGCGCAAGTGGACCTCGAAAGAGGAACACGTCGTTTCAAAGTATGAGTTTAATAATGAAGTGTTTAAATGATGATGTGCTGAATTTTCGTTTGCATTCCTTCGGAATTAACTTATTGATAACATTTACATCGGTAGATAGTAGGCTTCGAAAGCTACTACGACCTTGTAAAAGTATCGACTGACGCATAAGGTGAAAACTTAAAATGCTCATATCGGTGATTGGATAAAATATCTGAAATAAGTTAGCAAACGAAGAAGGATGAAGTTGGTTAAACGCTTTTCCTTCTGTACGCCTTGAATGATAAGTCAGGCTAAGCATTCAAATCAAATGACACACTTCTATAGGCATAGTTTGTATATATAAATGTTGTAGTCATTTCACCACGCGTTCCCTATGGGATGATGAGAAAATAATTCACATTAATGTAAAACTATGTTCCATTGTAATCGGTAAACACGCCGCCATAAAAGCTGAAGAATGATAATGAGATAACTCATATCACTATGCGACATTAATTTGCACATTAAACACGCATCTAGGAAATGATTTGCTAACTACTCTTTGAAAGTACGTGTTTACAGCTAGAAAAATGGTGTCATGGTCGAACATGAGACATTACATACTTGAGGACGAATTTTCCGATGCATTGACAGTTTCAGTACAATGAGTCTTGATCAGACAGAGGATATTACTGACATCAGGTCCCACTTAATTCGAGTGGGAGAGATTTTAACTAGCAACTCAAGTGAATGACATGGTAAATGATAATGGGAATATTTTCATTATTAATCCAGTGGGAGGAATAAACTCCTTCCACACGAAATCACTGTTGCTGTTGAAACGAGTCAAGTAGAACCTGATTATCGTAATGCTAAACCGGGGATGACACAACTACCTATACTACCCATTGTTCCCAGTGGGAGTTATGCGAAAAACTTGGTTCCAGATCCTAGTGATCAAGGAATTCATCTTGGAAGTAAAGTTCCAAGACCGATAAGTCGTATAAGGAAAGTTGTCGGTTATGGTTAAAGCACTACTCTTGTACCCAATATAAGTGATGCTCCGATGAGAAGCATCATCTCGAGTGGGAGAATTAATCCCAATTGGAAGAAATGCTACGATAAGAGGCATTATTCCGAGTGGGAGAGACGTTAAGACTCAAAGACGGGATAATCAAGCCTAGATGAAAGTCAAAGGAGTCGAGCTTCTCCAAATAAGTATCCCATCTGGGAGAGTAATAACCCCACTCTATCGACTGTCGACATGCATTGGAAAGACCTCAAGTGGAGAAATGGAGGAAATTAATAAATGAAAGAGATCGCCTTAAATGAAAACCATTAAAGTCAATAGTTGATTTACCTGCTAACCACAGGGGCATAAGGATAGGGTGAGTCCTGAAAGAAGGCTCACCACTGATGAAAAGGTCGAGCGATACATAGCTCGACTCGTTGCGAAAGGCTATACCTAACTTCACGGAGTGGACTTTGACAAAACATACTCACCACCTGTGCGTAAAACCACGGTGCAGGGCCATTCATGGTCCTGGTCACAGGTTTCGATTACGAACCTCACCAAATGAGTATTAAGACCGCATTCTCCTCGGAAACCTGGAGGAAGAGATCTACATGGAGCAACCAGAGGGTTTCATTACTCCTGGTAACGAACGTAAAGTTTGCAAACTCCAAAGGTCCATCTACGGTCTTAAACAGTCGTCTCGGCAATGGTACCGCAGATTCCACGAGGAAATCGTAGGAAATGGATCTGTGAGTTTATCACAAGGATCCATGCATGTATTATAAGACCTCCGGGTCTAAGTATGTCATCTTAACCTTATGTGTGGATGACATACTTATTGTTGTAAACGACATGAGATTTGTGAATAAGTCAAAGTCCTGGTTGGCATCTGTATTTGAGATGAAAGACATGGGAGATGCCACATATATCTTAGGCATTGAGACTTCCAGAGATCGGGCTACCCGGAAATCATGTCTATTTCAAGAAGCTTATATCAACAAATTGTTGAAAGGATTCAGATTATAGGGTGTCAAAATCCGTGGAAACGCCAATGTTGTTTGGGTGCGCACTCTCAAAACGTGACGGCCCCAAGAACCTGGCAGAACTTATATAGATAAAGGGTGAAGGATGTTTTAGCATGATCGTAGTTTGTTTACGCCATGTAATGCACCCGTTCGGATATCTGTTACGCCGTAGGCCTAGTAGCACGTTTCCTATCAGATTCTGGTCATCAACATTTAAAGACTATCAAACGAGGAACTCGTTATCCGAAAAAGGTACTGCCGACTACGAACTGTGCTATGAGGGCAGGAAGTTAGAATTGACCGATTACATTGACGCCGACCATGGTGGCAATCCAGATGATCGTAAGTCCACCACAGGAGGAGCAATCCTCCTTGCTAATGCTGTCATTTCATGTATAAGCAAGAAGCAAATATGAGTCGTGCTGTCTACGATGGAATCAGAATTCGTAGCTCTCTCTAAGAATGCACAGAAAGCGGTCTGGCTTAAAAGGATTCTAACTGCGCTGCTTGGTGGCGATGTCAAGAATAAACCTATAAAGGTCTTCTCGGACAGTCAAGCAGCCATTGCGGCAGTCAAGAATCCGAAGTACCATAGTAGGACCAGACACATTGATATGAAATAATTTCATGCTAAATTTTAATAGTAGTAGACAATATAATAACTATGGAATACTTGTCCACCAATAACTTGGTAACAGACCCATTAACTAAACCACTACACAGGGACATATTCGAAAAGCATGTAAAACTGCTTGGATTGCGTAGGGTTTAGAAATGGCATGTAGGGTTTAGAAATGGCATGTATCTGTGATAACATTTTGATATTAGAAAGTTACATTTTGTAAGCGAAAGAATTGAAAATGAGTTTATGATCAATCGACGTCATAATGTTTTGATTACATCAGATTTACAGTCCACAAATAAGTCGTAGGAGGACGCAATCCTCTGCCAAACTATGTCGATGTGGGCCTTACCTAGTCACACGGGTACGGTAGTCTTGTGGTGAAGGGAGGCCTCTACCAAGCAAGACTGGCTAAGAATAAGGGGGTTAAACCTGATTAAGCAAGACGATTATCTAGTTTCGAAGCAACTCGACATGATCTTCGTTTTGCATATCGCCGTGATGAACTTCGTTCGTCATTCAACCACATTCTGGGCCAGATGAGAATCTGTGATAAGTATGCTATCAACCCAAAAGGTTCAGGTATGCTATCAACGCGTGCTTCATATTGCGCGTGTCACGTTCGACCACGGGGTCACATCTCGGTTGTGTTAGGAAGGAATCCTCGTGATTCTAGCGGGCGCAAACTTCTTCACTTCAAGCGTGTGATTGATCCCAGGAGCCTTATGAAGAGGCACCTAAAGTATCCTCACGGACTCAAAACTCATATCTAAGGTCAGGCTCAATGCTCGCTTCCCGGCGTACGAGCGTAATGCTATCCAAAAAGGCCCAGTGACCACGTCTTTGGAAACCGGTTGGGTCTGACTAAGGATATGAGCGATGGGGATGGTCAAGTTCACCTGTAATTCACCGACTCTTGTATTTACTAGGTGGCGACCAACCGGATATTAGTTGAAGGTTGTGAATACTTGTACGGATGCCTTAGAGAAGTGTTCCTATGTGGAAACTAGGCAAAAGCAGAATTAACAGTTGACCTAGGATACATCGCGGTACAATATAAATATTGTTTATAAACAGGTTGATTGGAGAAAATGGAGTCAACGTTCCGCGAGCGCTACAATACTCCTAACAGATGAGTAGCACGATGCCCGTCGTATCCGCCGGTCGCACGGAAAACCTCGTATGAACTATTCGGAAGCAATGAGAAGATCAAAGGAGTGAAATGTTGATGCAGATTCGGACAACAATACATTAACAGACACCCTCCCATTCCGGCGAGTGGGAGCTGTAAGCATATGGTGATGGGCGCCGTAATTAGTAGCCCATAATATGTATAGTTTACCTAAGGAAATTAGGTATATGTCACATTAGGGTAATTGGGCCAGACCCAAATCCCAATTGACATGAAAGGCCCAAAATTGGGCCTCCCTATGCATAGTTGCCTGTCGAAATTATGGTGTGGGCAAAGTGGAATTTTGTCCACTTTGCTCCTCCTATAAATACATGGTGTTTGGGGATTTTTAGGGTTAATCACTATTTCCTCATTAGAGTGTTTTAGAGAGAAAACCCTCAACCCCACACCACAGAGTTTAGGCCGAACCCACCTTCTCCCAAGGGTGTGCCAATTTTCTTTCCAAGCAAACACTCCAGAGATCTGTCCCCGTGCCAAGAATCAATCAGAGGCTTTGCTGTGGAGCTTGTACCGCGTAGGGCTTCTCTAACAAGAACCTCTACGGGTCCCGACCGGAGGGTCGCGAACTCCCTCCTGAGAAGATCTCGGGTCTACGGATCATCTTAAAGGTATATGCGAATTTTCCGCTGCGTAATTCCAATTACTAGCATGTACCATGTTTAAGTATCCGTAGTGATTACTCGCCGTAATCTAACAACTTGCTCATTACTTCTTAGAATTTCTTCAATGGGGTGTTAAGCGCATTTTGCTTCACACTCGAGAGTGAAGCTCTAACCTTGAGTGTGTTTATCTTTGGAGATGTTTCCTAAGGGAGGGTTGATCAAATTGATGGTGTTGTTCGAAAACGATGGAACGAGATGTTGAGTCAGGTCAGCGGATCCAAGTAGTGAGGTCGTGTATCAGATGGGCGCGTCCGATTAGGACTATTGCTATGAGTCGGACTTGGAGGTTCGACCGGTCGGTTACTTCTTTAGGTATGTTTGTTTCCTTACATTCTCGGGGTTCAAGGCATCTTAATTGTTTAACTCGCCCGCCGTGTTCGGCTTTGTTTTCTTCTTGGCGTTGAGGCATGAGGGGTTGCTATAACGCCTTCTTGGTAATACATGGTTTTTCTTTGTGTTTTTCTGGTTCGGAACGCCCTTTGGTGCGTAATATAGAAGGGCGACGGTGCTGACAGTATGTCTAGCGTCACTTGTTATGCGGGTGTCTCCCGTTTTTAGGAAGTTGCTCTTTGCAAATCCAGTATTCTTTCAATGTTGAAGCTTTTGATGACTTTTGCGATGACTAGTGGATCATTCTTTGTTTTATGATTTCGTGCCATTCTCCGTATCTTGGCCTGGGAATTAGAATTTATCATCCCCCTTTGGTGTTGAGTATACCCTTGGTTGTGGAGTATTCGGTCACCACTTTTAGGGGGTGTTGAAGTTTGATTTGTTACTTGTGTGTAACCAGGGGTTGAACTATTGAATACCCGTTATTTGGGTGCACTTTGCAGGCGTGATTGCTTTGAGGGTGCACGCGCTTTCAAAGTGCACGCGCTTGGTAGGTGGTAGTTGGGCGACGCGATGGGTTAATCGACACGGCCCGTTTGACGAAGCAAGGCGATGGTGACCGGTGCACTTATCGGTGAGAGCTCAGTGACGTGGGATGATTTGGCGGAGTGAGGCAACGAGCTCGGGTGATCGACGGTGGCAATTCCGGCGAATCACAACGACTGAAAAATTCAGCTTTCCGAGTCGAATCGGGTTTTCCCAAAGGTTCGATCCTTCCCCCTTTGTGTTTTCTCTCATTCCCTATTTTTCCTTGTCATAAGATAGGAGTTTTCAGTGCGTAGTAATATCAATGTATTTAGATCATTGAATGTCAAGTGAAAGATTACTCCATGTATCGATCGCGGGAGTTTCTCAGTCGAGAGCTTCGCTTGCCCTGAATCGAAAAGACCGTTGCTTCTTTTTGAAATCGACATTTGTATCGATTTCCCTCTTGTATGATGGGCGCGATGTCTAATTGCCTCCTCTCTGATTGTTTTGCCAATTTTTCGTATGTCATATCGTAGTGCTTTAGAGTAGCACTCTTTCACGTCTATCAATGGGACCTCCTGTTTTCTTGAGAGGCATACGTGTCTCTTGAATTGGACGATTTCGGTTGACGGCGATTTTGGTCGACGATGATTTCGGTCGGCGATGATTTCGGTCGCCGACGGTTTCGGTCGGCGATGGTTTCAGTTGGTGACGATTTCGGTCGGTGGTAGCAGCGGTCGCAATGACGGTGGTAGCGACGACAGAGTAGCACAGTTTAGCACTCCATCGTTTGTTTTTTCTATGGTTTCCTTGTTTGAGAGGTATACATATCTCTTAGATTGGACGATGCACCTCCACTTGAAAAGCCTTCATGAATGACGTTTGTATTGGATACTCGACCATCGATTCGTAGGGGGTGGCGAGTATTGTTGCTCGTGCCCGTGTTTTGATTGTCATGGATTTTTGTTCGAATCATGCATATGGCACCAATGATGGGACGCGCACGTCGTGGTGCTCAAATGTCGATCCCGAACGTTGATCCCACGGGTGTTATCTTTCTTCCTTGTGATACGTTTCCTTGTGACCCGTTTCCTTGTGATCTTCTCGTAATACGTCTCCTTGCAATCCTGCAAGAAAGGTAAGCTGGAGGTGGATCCGGCGAACCCTCTCCAATGCTTAAATGAGTATAGTGTTTTGTAGAGAGAGAAAGTAGAGAGAAGGCAGAGCTCAATTGTGCAAAAGATCATAATGCAGAATGAATGAGAAGTCTTGAGGTCTATATATAGGGTTCAAGGGGATTAATCCGGCTAATGACGTCAAACGTACTTTATTAATAGATAACAAAGAGTTTAAGCTCTTCTAAGCATAGGAGAGTTCGTAGTGTTGTGCACGCGTGCGCGTGCACGGAGCGTCGACGAGTCCTTCAAGGGCGCGGTCCGAGCGACAATCACTCGAACGTCGTTTGCAACCTTCAGTAAGACGACTAGTCCGATCGAAGGAGTGCTAGGATCGGAATAGTCCTATCCTAGAATGCTTGGAACGGACTAGTTGTGGTCCGGGCGGGCGTTTTTCCCGTCCGGACCGTTTTTGCTCGTGCGATGGTGCGTTTTTGTCAATGTTTCGATTTACAATCGTGTACGGGGTCGATGTGACGACTAAATCCAAACTAAAACGAGCTCAAATTGGGCGTATATCCATCATACACCACATTGGTTATCTCATAATCACTAGACTGACGACTTCGTATCTTGTTTAATTTAATAACGAGAATTATATTTCTTAAGTTTAGTTTAGATTCGAGTGCCTATAATTAAGCGTTCTATTCTATGAAGGTATGGGATATTATTTTTACAATGAGTTAGTAAATAATTTATAACTTAGTTAACAAAACCAACCAGAAACAAATAAGGAAAGAAAGAAATGCGGGTGGCGGAGCAGCAGAGCCCGATAGAAAGTGGGGAGGGAGGACGTGAAATTATGACAAAGGAAACGACAAATCCCGAAGATCATCTATCCGCATGGGATAATGGTGGGGCCAGGCCGTCCACGCGGGTGGGTATTGGACACGTGGTATAACACTTCGATCTGACGTGGCAGACTGCTATAGGAGGACGTAAGGTACGAACGGCAGAACTCTCTTTTTTCTTCGTTTTTATTTGAAAGAGGACGAACGGTGGCTCGTGCCATATTGGGTTGGTTGGTTGTCCAGAACCCCCCCGCATCCACCATCACCACCAAGTAAGTACCAACAAAGGGCGAGGCAAGGTGGGTCCCACATTTTGGGCATGTTAGGGTGTGGCATGTTGTTTCCACTCACATATCTTATTTTTGTGGAGACGCCACTCAAACGTGGGCGATTGTTATGTGACCGATGTTTGTGTTTACCACCAAAACATTTACATTTACCATCTTCTTTTTAAAAAGCATTGGCAAAAAAAAAAAAAGTTTTTAAAAAGCAACTCTAAAATAGTAGGAGATAAATAACACTTACCGGTTATCTTTTAGGGTTAATAACTAAAAAACTGTTCAATGTTTACCTATGTTAAAATTAAGTGTTTGAAGTTTCAAATGTTAAATTGTAGTGTCAAAGGTTTTAATTTGTTAAAATGTGATGTCTCGTTGTGATTACTTTAGAGACGTCAATTACGACGAAACCGACAGTCAAATTCGAGCTCCCATACACACTCCATTCTCGTCATCTTGCCGGGACTGTCACCTAAGAAGCTGGTCACATCCGTACAAGTAAATATCACTCTGTTGTCATTTGAAAACCGCTTCAGACCACTCTGTTAGAAACTTTTTTTTTTTATGTTCAACTTTTGGGTAAAATTTGACGATTTTGTGAAAAGTAAAAAGTGATGGATTATAAGTGAGTGAGTGGGCTGATGAAAATAATTGAATGAAGATGAAAAGACGCGTAGAGACACCAAATTTTAATAAAAATGAAACTTAGGACGGTTCATTTTAACATTTCAAATTTCAGACACTTAATTTTAACCTAAGGTTTTTTTTTTTTATTACCATCCTAAATATATATAGGCTTTATTTATACATGTACTAGGGAGTTAGTTCCATTCTTTTGCCCTAGCTAGCTAGTAGCAAAAATCAACTTTGTATAGACAGAGAGATTTATGTGGATAGATTCCTCTAGCTATGACATGTCTTGGACTTTATATTCAAAGAGGAGCACTGCCAGTACCATAGTATTAGACTTAGGGTACTTTTGTTGAATTGTACATTAAATATTAGATCACAACTTCAACTAAAACCTAAGCTTATTGAATAAGATTAGCTGATAAAATGGTAAATTTCACAAGGTTATATGAACAATAATGTTCGAATCTCCGCAATACTAACTTAAACCCCATAATTCAAGTGGTCTCTTTATAAACTTAAAGATTATATATATTTTTTTTTTCACAACGTTAGAGTTTCTATATAACTTTTGACGAGGCATTCTCGTAAATTCAAGTGAAAAAGGGAAGTGGTGATGATGATGATGAAAAGGGAAGGTAATATAAGTGGTGTTTAGGTTGGGTGCCCTCATATATACCAGTAATGGGGAAACAGAAGAGACATGATGATAAATATAAAAACAAATCTTCTCCATAACATGATGTTTCGGTAAATGTTTATAAGGGCGGCTGGCTCTATGTAGTCATGACACTCAATATCTATCTACCCATGATCGCACGCTTTGTTGTGTGCATGTCTTTAAAGTGGATAACCCACTTTTCCCCATTGTCTCCTTCCACTAAGGTCAATGCCTTTTATAATCAATCCTCTGTATCTCTCGATAGAACAAATCTCTTGAAAGTTTTTTGGATTTATAAGTCAAAACGGCACGCTTTTTGCCCAAGCTAATTCCTCTCCCATGTACTATTTTCTCACCAAATATTCTCCAATATAGGATCTCAAGGTTTACTTAACAAAATCAAAACCTCTAATTACACGAGAAACAAAATATCATTAAATATGTACTAAAAGAGTAGCATTAAATATATACTATATGCATTTTGTCAAGCGTCTGTTCTTCGACAAATATGGCTTCGCTGACCACCGACGATATCTCGCCGGAGATAGAGAGGGCTCCGTCGCTGAGTCTGTCAGACGTCTGTACCGTCTGGTACCTTCGTTCGCCGGCTCCACGTCAAGCGTCTGTTCTTCAACATATTTATATAAAAGATGCGTGGAGAAATCTGAAGGAGATGCCTCGATTATCCCCTCTACATTGAAGTAGCCTCGATTATCCCATCTACATTGAATTGAAGTCGTCTCGTTTCTCTTCTCCAAATATTGAATTGAAGCGAAATTTTAATTGTGATTAATTGCATGCATTGAATCATGAACGGTCTGAAATAATTGAAATTTTAATTGCGATTAATTGCATACATTGAATCTTAAACTGTCCGAAATTTTAATTGCGATTAATTGCATACATTGAATATTGAACGGTCTGAAATCAGCGAAATTTTAATTGCGATTAATTTCATACATTGAATCTTGAACGGTCCGAATTTTGCTTGCGTTTTGGATTGGATGAACCGAAATTTTAATTACGATTAATTGCATACATGGAGTCTTGAACAGTCTGAAATCAGTGAACTTTTAATTACTGTTAATTGCATACATTGAATCTTGAACGGTCTGAAATTAACGAAATTTTAATTGCGATTAATTGCATACATTGAATCTTGAACGGTCTGAAATTAGCAAAATTTAATTGCGATTAATTTACATACATTGAATCTTCAACGGTCCGAAAACTGCATGCTTTTTGTTGGCATTTAGAGTGAATGGGTAGCCTTAATAGGAGCCTATTAATATAATGACACATAGGGGATTTCGGGTCAAGCTGAAATCCCAATAGGACATACGCCACCCATGTGGGCTGGCCCAATTAAGCATGTGGTGTTAGCATATGATGATTGGGCGCCGTAAATGGAAGCCCATTAATATGTATATGTTACCTAAGAAATTGGGTAAATGTCACATTAGGGAAATTGAGCTTGACCCAAATCCCAATTGACACGAGAGGCCCAAAATTGGGCTTCCCTTACACATATCGGCCGGCCCAACTTAACAAGGGGCAAAGTGGACTTTTGTCCACTTTGCTCCTCCTATAAATAAGGGGTGTTAGGGTTTAGGGTTTAAGGTAATTCACAATTCCTCCTAAGTGGTCATTTGAGAGAAAAACCTTCATCCTAAAAAGACTAGTTCGGCCGAACCCACCAAACACCAAGGGTGTGCCAATTTGCTTCGAGCAAACACTCCGGATATCCGTCCCTGCCAAGAATCGATCAGAGGATTTGCTGTGGAGCTAATACCGCGTAAGGCTTCGTTAACAAGAACATCTATGGGTTCCGTCCGGTGGATCGTGAACTCCTTCAGCAAGATCCTTGGGACTACGAAAAAGGTTTCAGGTATGTGCACATCTTCCGCTGCGTAATTCTGATTACAAGCATGTACCCGTGTTTATGTTTCCGTAGTAATCTGCCCCGTAATCCAACAGTGGTATCAAAGCCTGTGTTAGGAGTTCTTGATTTTGATAAATTGGTGTTCTTGATTTTTCACATAGTTGGTCGAAATTTTTGAAGTGAAAATTTAAAATTTCCAATATTTATAATTGATAGTGCCGAAATTTTCATGATGTTCTTAGTAAAATTTGATGTTCATGATCTTCAAGAAAAAATGCGACTTTATCAAACTCAAACTTTGGATTGTAGATCTTATTGAAATTTGATCTTGAAATTCGACCACTTATCTTCAATTATGTGTTTCGGACGAATTAACAAGGTAATGTTTTTAATTTCTTAGGCCCTAAGAAAGCAAGTTTCGGCCGAATATACTAGCAATATTGTTTACCATATTTTAATTTTTATTAAAGGTGACAATATATCTATATTTGGAAATATATGGATTAGTTCACATTAATATAGAGAAATATATATAACTATCAATATATCTAGCTAATTTATATGGATAAATATATTGTTGATAGATTTAGTTAAACCTAAAAGATTTAGAAAATATATTGTCATATATTTATTTCCCTATTAAAGATATTGACAATAATATATATATATATATATATATGCCGAAATTTATATATACGTTTATATATTGTTGATTGATTTTGTCTTAAAGATAGAATCTTGGAAATAAATATATATATATTTATTATGCGCCGAATTATATATATATGCAATATTGGAAATTATTTTACATAATTAATATTTCTTTGAGGCTAAGTTAAGTTTTTAGTGGAATTTAAAACCCTACTTAGCCCACATGATTATTTTGGCCCAACCCTATGGGTTTAATGGGTCGGTCCAATTTGCAAAACCGGATAGGATTAAAATCAAACCAGATTTTCTTAATCGGTTCGACCTAGCCGGATTGGGTCGAACCGAGGTAACTAAGTGGACCTAACCGAACCGTTTTTGTGTGTTGAACCGAACCCTATTTCATTGGACCAGTTCGGACCAATCAGATTTTGAAAATAAAACCGAACCGAACTGAACCGGATTTATTGGACCCGAATCGAACGGACCGAAATTGTCTGAACCGAACTGGATTTTCAAAATAGAATTCAAGTCAATTAATAAAATAGGATGGTTAAGTTTTAAAATCCATTTTTTTTTTCAAATTTTAAATAGTCTACACAGTGCTCGAAGGTTTAAAACTTTCATGTTTTGATTAAACATTAATGCCTAGTTTTGATTATGGGGATGAATCTCGGAAATGCATGATTTAGGGACTGAATTAATTAGAGGGCTAAATTGCAATTGTTTACTTTTCATCACATATATTTATTCGAACTGTTGTCTTGACTATGTCAAGCTAGCTGGATGTTGGGGGCAAAGTCCTGGTTAAATATATGGTATGCGCACTAGGACAGACATGTTGTGATGGTTGCGACTGCCTAAGATTCATGTCTAGAAACACGCATGATTAACTGTAAGCATGAATTGAAAGCCATCTCCTAATATTTAAAATGTTTTAAAACAAAAGCCAGTCGCCAAATATGCATGTTTAAAGTGGAAGTTTCATGTATGACACGTATGCTTGAATGTTGAGGATGTAACTGCATGTGATAGTTTACTTAGAAAGTAGAATTATGTATATGCAAGCATGAGTTCCTAAGAACATTAGACGCGTGACGTGTATGCATGATGTGTGGTTTGGTTTATGAATTTGGCTTGCTATGATAATTTACTTGTGAAGTAGAATTGTATATGCATGCGTAAGTTCATCAGAACATTTTTTTTCGAATACAAAAGAGCCTTGAGAAAGCCAAGATCGGGTATGCTTATTTTAAAATTCCCGTTCCGGTAATTTGCGAACAAAACCATTTTAAGAGACTGGTCTATTGGATTGAAGACGACGGTAATGTGAACTCTTTCACGAACCCCCTTCCCTCGGTTTACTGGCGGCCGGTTGGTTTAGATGGCTAAGGAATCATTATTTGTCGTATTCCATCTTAAAAGATATCCGATGTATGCAATTATTTCTCAAAATGTTATTGTATCCCTGATTATGCATGATTATCAATGTGTTCGTATGAGTTGGTTGAATGAGTGCGATTCGATATTCCTCGCAATCTTGATGGTATGAATTATGATGAATAAAAGCAGTATGTGTTGAAATCTCTGCTACGATCTTGAAAAGTATAGAGGACAACTACGGATGAATATTATAGTTTGTATAATTTTGACAATGATAGATGAATGTGATAATTTGTTTCCCCAAGAATCGAAATAGGTTCTTCGATGATTTGAAAGCGTATGTGGTGATACATTCAACTTTGGATAAAGGGGTTGAAGAGGACTTCAATTGCTACCAGACAATGTTACAGCTTGGTATCATTTTGCATCCGCCTCGGTGGAAGCAAGAATGCTAAAGCTAGAAATGTTTTTGTTGAATGTGATAGTCTTCTCTCTTTCCATGGGTGCTAGTGTAAAAGCCGCTCGAGACCTTCGCGATGAAAGGTCATCATGGAAAAGATGTATATGGTTGTCTGATGTTGATGAGACTCACTCACCATGAGTCTAATCAAGTACAGTAACCACAGCAGTGGAGGGACAACCTTCTCTGCTCACCATAGTGGCTCGAAAGAAGCCAACCATGATCCGCATATCATGAAGAGAACTTGACCGAATAGGTCCTATACGATAATATGGTGGGTTAAACCACGTTGATAAAGTGCGTCCCAAATACGCCTCGTATGTCATGAGTATAAAGCTGCAAACTGTTTTTATACTGACACAAATCAGTTGATGTGATTCACTCGTGAATTTACTAAGGTGTAATGTTCAACATGACTCAAAGTTCTCGACTATGTGTGCGACAAGCATGGATCAAATACGTGACTTTCAGATCAAGAACCATACCATTGTCATTTATCGTTCGTTGTTCGTTTCAATTACTAAAATTTTGGTTATTTCGAGATTCAGAGTTATTGAATGAAGTAATTGTTGCTCGATTCGAAGCATGATTTGCTTAACAATTTAACGGTCCAGTCAAAGGGAATGATCCGAAACGAAAATTCATACCCACGGGTTAGGAACTTTCAGCCAGGTGAAAGAGGCTGAATGACACACATGCTCCGTCATCTCAGCCGGGACAACTGAACTGAATAAACCCATCAATTGCGTAGCTAGGTCGAAAGATTTAGTATTTCTTATTTGTTAGTGTAAGCATATGGTGATGGGCGCCTTAAATTGAAGCCCATTATATGTATATGTTACCTAAGTTAATTGGGTACATGTCACATTAGGACATTGGGCCAGACCCAAATCCCAATTGACATGAGAGGCTCAAAATATGGGCATCCATATACATAGGCCGGCCGAATATTAGTGAGGGGTGAAGTGGACTTTTGTCCACTTTACTCATCTTATATATATGGGGTGTTAGGGGTTTTATTATGTTAATCCTTAATCTTACATTTGAGTGTTTTAGAGAGAAAAACCCTCCCCCATAACACCCTAGTTCGGCCGAACCTCACATACACCAAGGGTGTGCCAATTTGCATTCGAGCAAACACTCTGGAGATCCGTCCCCTGCCAAGAATCGATCTGAGGCTTTCCTGTGGAGAATATACCGCGTAGGGATTCCTTCACAAGAACCTCTACGGGTGTCGATCGGAGGATCGTGAACTCCCTTCTGCAAGGATCCTGGGACTACGTACTACTTGTGAGGTATGTGCGAATCTTCCGCTGCGTAATTTCGATTACTAGCATGTACCATGTTTATAGTATCCGTAGTGATTACTCCCCGTTGTTGGATCGTGATTTATTAAATACGACCATACTAAGAGCATTCCATTTTTGCGGCAAAACTCTCAGACACTAAAGTCGGGACTATTGAAGTCGGGACCCTCAGAGAGTAAAATCGGGAGCACTAAAGTCGGAATCTATTAGAAGAGGTGAAATAGTGGCACCCCCCATGGACAAGGCGACCAAGGCGACCAAGTCAACCAAGGCGACCAAGGCGACCAAGGCGACCAAGGCGACCAAGTCGACCAAGGTGACCAAGTCGACCAAGTCAACCAAGGCGTCAAGGTGAGACCATCAAAGTCACCTTCAACTATCATCAACACCAGGTGGCAACCTGCTTGTCACATACTTAGAAGAAAACCCTTCCTCCTAAGGAAGAAGAGGTGGCAACCTGCTTGTCACATACTTAGAAGAAAACTCTTCCTCCTAAGGAAGAAGAGGTGGCGACCTGCTTGTCACCTGCTGACACAGTACCTCCCATCTCCACCAATGAGAGAAAGGCGGCCACCACCCTTGTCAACCAATCAAAACGAAGCTGCCACCACCTAAAGTCGGTAAAAGCTTCCCCTAGAAATACTCTTTAGTATTCTCATTCATAATTAAGATTTCTCACTACCAGAATGCTATACTAACTTAAGCTTCATAGTGGAATCAGGGGAACAACCCCGCCTTTTCCAGGTCTCGCCAAGAGCAGTCTCGCCATGAAGAACAAGCTAACCCACAAATCTTTCCAACTTTAAAGAGACACCAATGCGAGAACCAGAAGAGTCTCGCCAGGATTAGTCGGACTTTTATGATCCAACATTTGGCGTCGTCTGTGGGAAACCGATCAAAAAGTCATGGCACCTCAACTTCAAAAAGGGCTGACACCAAAAGCGTCAATAAGAATATGAAGGTGGTGACACATCCTAAAGCAATGACTAGGGGCCAGAAGTCGTTACCAAAAAGCTGACACCAAAGGTCGTCGCCAAAAAGGTAGTCACCAAAAGTTTCATCGTTAAATGGTCGTCGCCATAAATGTCGCTTCGGAAAAAGTCGTCGACTCCGAAAAGTCGGCGACAAAGCTAAAAAGGGATCAGTCATCAAAGTGACCCTTCACCTCAGAAAAAAGTCCCCTCTCATTAGATAAGGAAGTTTCGGCCGAACCACTAACACCTAGAGTAGGTGTCGAATTACTTTAAATAATTCACCCCGGAGATTTATCCAGCTACCAGATAGAAAGAGGTTTTTCTATGGAGACTATTGCCTTCAGATTTCTTCATTAACAAGAGGCAAACGAAAGACACCGTCCGACATTTTGTGAACTCCCGTTGATATCTTAAGCACGGATCGCGATATAGGTATGTGCATCATTCCGTTGCGTATTAGTTACATGGCATGTACTTAGTTTGATCCGTATAATCCGTCTTTAAGTACTTTACTCTTTAAATAAGTAATTCCACTCTTACACATTATATACATTTTTTAATAACTTCCGAAGTCAAACAGCCATAAGTAGAAATTATTTCCATACAACAAAAACATAGTTATCAGTGGATAAATATTTCCATCTATTAATTAAAATAAATTGAAAATAATTTTATATATTAATATTTTTTATTTTACTATAGACATATTTTAATACTTAATTTATTTGTTCAAATATTTTCTATTTACAAAATGAGATAGTTAATTTTTACTAATTTAAAGTTTTGACATATTACTTGCTTTACTTGTTTTCCTTGTTTAAAAGTAAATTATTAATATTGTCAACGTGTCATTATTATTGTTATTTTAGATTTAATCAATATATATATTTACATAAGTTGATGACGAGAGACAATATCCAACAGCATCTATCATTTCGGTTGACTATTCAATAATAATATATAATTGTCATAGTTGAAATTTCTGAATAAATAACAAAAATTCGAATAATAAATAGTTTAGCCACTCTTATTTTTACACTAATTATCATAATAATAGTATAAAGTTCCATAGTTATCTTTGGTTTCAAATAAAATAATCATATATATAATTTCGTAAATTTTAAAATTTCGAATTTAGGGTTATATTATTATTATCTCGATCATTTTCTTCCAAATTTTCCGTTGCACTTCTCCATCTTCCCCCATCTCTTGTTCAATTGGCCGAAATAATTGGGTTTTGTTTAATTAATCCGGCATATTTGGTTATATAATGAATTATATTTATTTGGACATATAATGTGATGTAATGACGTGTAAATTAACGTGACACTCTAAGTTACTTTTGTACATTGATTTTACCATATGTCAATTTTAAACTTAATCAAGAAGAATGATAACTCTTAAGATTGGATGAGTCATTAGCAGAAATGCTAAAGTCGACGGTAGAACGAAACCAATCTGTACTAATGAGTTCAATCCCTCAATCAGACATAATCATAATTAAAGAATAAATTAACAAACCAATTTAGGTTGATTTTTTAATTTATAAATATTAACTCTTTTAAGAAGTTGATTATTGTTGTTGTGTTGTATGATATTTTTAGTAACTTTGATGTTGTATTATTGTTTATGTTATTTTTTAGGGTGTAAATTTTTTTAATATTACTAAGCCGTATGAACCAGTGTTATCAGAACCGGACCGGACATCGGACCGGCCAAGGTACCGGTTCGCGGGTCGTCCGGTCCGACCCGGTTCGAACCCGGTTCACATGCGTAGTCTCCTTCTACTCCTCTCCCCGATCCTACCTATCCTCTCTCCCAAAATCCTCCCCGCCTTCCCAAATCCCTCCCCCAACTCACATTCTCTCTCCTCCCATGACCCCCCACCTTCCTCTCTCTCTCCAAATCCCCATTCCTTCGTTCAACCCAAATCCCCAATTCCTTCGTTCAACTCCTCACTTCTTGTTCTCTCATCCCCTCAATTCATCCCTCTCTCTCAACTCTCCCTCTCCTATTTCTCTCTCCTCTCCATCATTCACTTACAAGTCACGCTCCTTAGCCCATACACCTCTCACCTTCACTCTCTCTCTCACCTTGCCTCTCTCTCTCCATGGGCACCTCCCCTCTTCCTTCTGCGGTGGGCTGTGCGGAGCTCCTGTTGGTCTTGACTTGGGCGGTGGCTGCAGTGCGTTGCGGAACAGTCTAAAAACCTAATTTTTTTTTTTTTTAAAAGAAGAAGTCCGGACCGGCGAACCGGCGAACCGCACGGTTTGCTAAGAACCGCCCGGTTCTGTGAAAACCGGCATTCAGAACCGGGTTCGCTTACATCCTCCGGAAATGCTCAAATCGGACCGGAGAGGGGTCCGGTTCCGGTTCGAACCCGGTCGGACCGCCGGTCCGGTCCGGTTCTGATAACACTGGTATGAACAACCAATAAAAAGTTACAAAGTTGAGTTGGAATGAAAAAAGACCTAAACACTTATGAGTTTATTTATGTAGAGATAGGTATTTTTTCCATTAATTATATAGAGCGCTTATGAATTTCCATTTTTTTTTTCAATTTTTTTTATTTTCTTTAATTTTTATTAATTTCTAAGTAAAAAGAATATTAAGCCATTTCAAATTTAGATTGTTTTTTAAGTTTAATTTTACTATTTTTTATTATATATATATATTAGATGATTTTTTTAAAATACATATATATTATATTTTATATCTATATGATACTAATTTGACACATATTGTGTCAATCACATGATCATTTAACGAAAAATTGATTATTAATACAATATACTTCATATTTAATACTAAAATAGGTCTGTATGTCCAACTTAACCCAGAGAATTGGTTTTAATTTCATTAACCATAATAACAGGAATAATATTAGTAATAATATTACAATATCATATAACAATAATAATAATTATGATATATTATATTATAATAATAATAATTATAACTGAACAATTCGTTTTTACTATTTTAAACGAACATAATTATATATATACATATGGTCATTTTTACGATATAAATATATATCATGCTTTATTAAGTTAAAAAAAAATGAGATATGATAAAACCAGTGAATTTAATATTTAAAACATACCAAAGTAACTGAGAGTGTGACGTCAACTTACTCATTATTACATCACATTATATATCTAAATAATTATAATTCATACTATAACCATTCGACTGGATTATAACTAAACATAATCCAATTCTTTCAGCTCACTAAACAAGTGACGTGGAAGATTGAGAAACACAACATACATTTTGAGAGAAAAAGATTGAGATAACAATAATATAATTATAATGGAAGTATTTATCATTAAAATTTTAAAATTAACTTTAAAATTAACGTAATTATATATATAACCATTTTATTTGAAACCTGATTATGGAGTCTTATACTATTATTATGATATTAATGGATAAATAAGAGTCACTAAACCACTTATCATTAGAAAAAATATTATTTATTCACAAATTTCAATAATATGAAAATTATTTATTATTATTGAGTAGTCAACTGAAATGCAAGATACTCTTAGGCGTTGTCTCTCATCATCAACATATATATATATATTTTGTTTAAATCTAAAATAACAATAATAATTATACGTTAACGATATTGATAATTTATTTATGAGCTAGGAAAATAAGAAGCATTCAAGTTAGACTACTTTCAATACTACATTTCATTTAAAAATTTTGAATTATAAAAAATTAACCATCAAGTTTTTTAAGATAGATAATATAAGCACAATGAAATTAAATATTAAAATATGTCAATAGTATAATAAAAAAATATTTAAAATCATAATTAATTGTGTCTAATTAATATATGAAAAATTCATTCACCAATAACTATATTTCTTTTAAATGATAAATGTGTTTTATTGTATGGAACTAATTGTTCTAGTTTGAGATTGTTTGGATTTGAAAATTAGTGAAAAATGTAGATAAATAATATATATATATGTTTTTTATAAAGTATGATAGTAGCGTAGCATCGTAGTCGAGTCCCTTTTTCTAGCCCCTTCGTCTCCGCGGAACCGACCGCCGCCCTCGATCTCGATCTGACCGCAAGAGAGACACACTCTTCTTTCTTGTTACAGTTGAGATTCTTGTTCAACAATCTTCACAGCGGTGGCGATGATAGCTGCCGCGGTACAGAAAAAGAAGACCTCTTCACCGTCTTCTACCACCGCCTGTGCCAATCACAGAGCCGAGTATCACAACTGCTTCAACAAGTAGTGCTTTTTCAATTCTTTTTCCCCGTTCTGTCTAATCAGTAAAATCCCGATCGAAATACAATCTTTTCCAATTGGGGTTTCTGTTTCTTGCCATGTCCAGGTGGTATTCCGAGAAATATGTCACCGGCCAGGGCCAGAAGGAGGAATGCATTGTTGAGTGGAAGAAATACAGAGCTTGTCTTGCTGTATGTATTTTTATATTGTCATGTACCTGCACTGCAAGAAAATTAGCAATTCGAGAATGAAACTTGCCTGATGAAATTTTTTATGAGGATTTGTAAGGGTTCTATTAACTATAATGAAAATTCCTTACAAATATCAATATTTTGAAAAGCTACCGGAAATTTGTTAGGAGTCTTCATCACAATTAGCTGCATTTTTGTTAGAACTTAGAAGTGTGTCTTGAAATTGGTTTGGAATGCGATTTTTGTGAGGGCAAATAGATTCTTCACAAACAACTAGATTTCTTGTAGTTTTGGCTACCAAATTCTTTGCATTTAGTGTTGTTGTTGAATTCAAAGCCCTAACTTGAGACCTTCTAAGTAAATACTCGCTCTTTATTCATCCAGGTCAATTATGATCCATATGTACGGTTCGTTTAGTTGGTTAAGAAGCAAATCTTGGTGTGAAAACATGTTTGCATTTGCTCAATCTTGTGTAACAATGCTCCTCTTACGTTTGAAAGTACACAAGCCAAGGTTTAGAGTAAACTTAATGAAATTCATTATATTCTGGCCAAATTGAAATTTGGTATTAATATCTGCTGCTTAGGAAGTAGAAGTGTTTATCTTGATTTGGAAGATGTGCCATTACTACTTCTAACTAGAAGTAACAATATTGATACCAACTCTAGCAGATCTATCTAATAACATTGTGATTAGTTTGTAATAATACAATGCAAGTTTAGAGTAGTAACTAAGCTGTTGTAATTTTTTGTTGTTTAAGGAACATTTGGAAGATGGGCATCTGAAACGGTTCTTGCAAGCTGAAGGATCTACTCACAGTGAGACTGCCATCAAAGCTGATTCAGCAAGTGAACTTGGTTGATGTCTGTACCAAGCTTTCTTGAAGATGATGATTAACATAGTACTGATCATTTTATCTGGTGCTGTTATTTTCCTTTTGTCTTGGGAAAACTTTAACATCACTATAAGACTATGTTGTTTTAGCTGATATTGTTTTTCTTAGTCGATATTGTCTGAAGATTAAATTGGTATGTATAGATTTGATGACTCATAGATGTTGGAACAAAAAATCAAATTATTATGAATCAGATCAGGAAAATAGGAAATTGGATGATACATGCTGCTAATACCTTTTAAGGATAATAATTTTTCAAAAAATATTATATGTGTTTTGTCCGGTTTAATTAATTGTTGAAGTTAAAATTCGGGTTTAATGAACTGGCTCTTATTGAACAATAGCAGTAAAGAGAAATTTAGTTTCATCTTCCTTTGTCGATGCCATATATTCTAAACATATGGCTGTATTTATGATTAATTTTATGTGTTTGCTGCTGCTTCTTTTAAGAAATTTGAATGATGATTAAAAGGTATGTTGCCTATAGAAATGATGAATTTGTGGTTCTTCATTGTATTTTTGCTATTATCAAAAAGAAACTGTTGGAGTTATAAGCTAAAGTTGATTATAGAAATGATCAATTTGTGGTTCTTTATGGATTTTTGCAGCTGGTTTTTTTTTTCCCAATATCCGATGATTTAGTACTGAAGCAAATATGGACACTAATGAAGAACTCAGAACTCATGCTAATGAATTGAATACATTTTCAGAAATTGCATCATGAGGAAAATGTACGTCTTTTGACCTTATCATGTTGTGTTTGCTTTCCGAATTTAAAATTACAAAATCAATGATGAAATCAAATAGCATGAATGATGTGGGGAGTTTGAAGTTTCGGATTTCGTCATGCGAATATAATTTTTTAAGTGGAAACGGCGATCAGAGCAAGACCTATAGTAAACTATAGGGTTTGACAGGTTTAGGTAAAAATCCTTCGTTTAGAGGGTTAAAATAGCAATTTATATTTCTTTGTCTTTTAGTTAATTTCGAATTTTTACATAGGGTTAGGGTTTTTGTTTTTAGTATTAAAACTCCGTCAACCGCCGTTGAGAGTCAGTTTATTAATTAATGAAAAAAAAATTGAGGTTTTCCTCAACTCCGCTTTAAGTTTTCGGTATTCTTTGAATCAATGAATTTCCGCGTCTCCTATTTCCATCACGCTGCATCAATGAACCTTCTACTGTTTACCACAGAAATTTGGAAAACTAATTGCAGCTCTGCATGTAAACATTAACTAGGATATTAATTAATTGCAACCATGCATGTTAGGTGCTGATTCTGCGCTACGCGCATGGCGACTTCTTAAACCGTAAACATTTACTTGTATGGAGAAGATTAAAGTTTCTAAACTCTTCTTATATCATTAAGAAACAATATGCAATTAATCATGAACTAATTGGGTATTTTAGTATGAATTCAATTTCTATTATCGTACGCATACCACCACTATTAGTTTCTTCGTTTCCTGTGAATAACTAATAAGTTGCATTCTTTTGGAAGTGAAAAAGAAAATACATATCACAGCTTTGGGGGTAATAGAATTGTGGATGAAGTTTTAGGGCCTGATTCCAAACACTCCCTCATGTCGTCCATATTCCCACTCAGCGCAGCGTGTAATTATTAAGGGTGATAAATGAACAGTTTTGTAAAAGAAGACAGATAAAATGGTAACCTCATATTTAGTGGCCATGAAAATTGCTAAAATTTCTTTGTTGTGTACAGTTACATCAAAATGAAAAGAATCTTAACCATACCTTTCTTATATGGTCAAGATCTTAATCATCATCATCTAAGAAAAAAAAAATCTAGGTACTTAATTGATGCATCAGAGACCTGTTTGGGAGTATATATCAGCATCGTGCAGGTAACCAACTAATACATTGAATGGTGTTATATGGTACTAATTAATAGCCACACATGGACCCCTTATCCAGCTTCTAAATTTTATTAATTTATTCTACTTGGTTTGAACCAAATTTGACATCAATGTGTTCATCAACATTCTAATGTTAACCGAAACCAAAATTGATACATAATAATTCATATATATCTATATTGCAGTCATATCAAATTAGAACAACAATCAATTTCAAAATAATAAACTTAGGAGCAGTGGCTAGATATAGTTAGGGTACCTCTACAGTAGAGAAAGTTTGTCAATTTTCTCATTATACTGTTGCAACTCAGCGCATTACATCCAATCAAGCTCCCTCACCATCGCTTTTCTGTTGGTCCAATTCAACTACTTCTATAGCCTGTAACATGAACACAAAATTATCTCTTTATAACTTTTATGTGCTAATGGTAAATTTCAACTTATACCTTTTGGATGACATGATAGGTATACATTTGAAGTTATATCACCAAAAGGTATAGGAGAAACTGAAAAAGAGTGAAACCAAATGATCAAACCTTTAACGGGTTCGGGCTTGGATTGTTTTTGCTCAGGAGGAGATTCAGATAAATGAACCTGAGAATAGTCATCCACCACCTTCCTATTTTGCCCATTGTCTCTATCTCCACTTTCCCTTCATCTTTTGTCCTACTTCTCTATCTGATTTTGCCACCTTATTGAATGAACCAGTCACCCACGTAGCCACAGTAAAACATACCTTCAATAAAAATCAACATTTAGATTCACATGCAGCGGCATCAAGTTTAATTGAATATTTCTAGAGGGTCAATCATATCATACTTGCTTTTCATTATTGCAGACCCTGTGTTACTGACAGTTTGCTCTGCTGCTGCAAATGCAAACACAAACTTTATTTTCTCCGAAACATAGAACTTATTATCTATCCACCTCCTTGACCTTATCGCTCACCCGAAGAGGGTAATGCACTAATCCTCAGCCAAAATTCTTGAATTTAGTGATAACAGCTCTAGCGATATCGTTGACCTCCGAGAGTAACTTGCACTATATATTTATAATTTATATATACCTGAAAATTTCAATTTTATTAGTAGAAGAATTGAAAAATAAAATTACAAAGACATCCCCTTTCAAAGAAAACTGTTCTATATGCACTCAACTGCTCTAGAATATATAAACAAATGAACAGATCATTACGCAACTAAGAAACCAGTAAATATGAAATTGTGGCCGCCAGCACGAGAACTAAAGGTTGAATAAGTGAATCAACAGCCTCATGCAATGCAATCTCGAAAAATCTCCACCAATTGTAACAACTTTTCATCTGGTATTGATTGCAGTATCAACTCAGGATCTATATGAATAACATCTTATCTGATTGAATTATCCTATGATGCAAATTCTAAAGCACCCCCATCAACAATGCTGTATACTTTAACATCACCCGACAAAAGTAATCACATTACATTTGTTCCTAATTTGCTTGAAAAAATAATCTATTAGAATAAAGACAGATTACCTCACTAATGTTACTTGACGAAAACAGATGAAAACTACCTTTCCGCCAATTGAACATGTGTAGTAAAATTAATAAAACTCAAATTTCAACCCTATAAACAAGAAATTCAGAGATAATGAAGACCACCATTCCGCAATTGAATATGTGAAATTGCTTTAAAATTACAAAATTCCAAGGAAAGTTTACCGTATGAGTATGGATCACCTTCTGAAGAAATCTTCTGAGATAATGAGTTGATATACCCAAATTTCCACTATTGTAACTCTGAGTCCATGAATTCATTTGAATACAATTGGATTAATTCAAATCGAAACAGTCAACAGAACAGATGTGAGAAAGGAAGAGGAAAGGAAACGACCGCTATTGGATTAATTGAATTCGAAACAGATGGGAAGAGGGTGGGATGAAGAGCGGATGAAGAGCAGATGAAGAGGCGCGGCGGCGGCCGAGGAGAAAAGATGGGAAGCGTGGGATGGAATGAATTAAGGAAGAGGACACACAATCTGCTTTTTTTTTTTTTTTGCTAAAGAAAAAAAACTAAATCGATTGAAGAGGAAGGGAAACGACCTGGATTTGTTTTGGGTCTTCATAATATGTCGAAGCCCAGACCCGACAGCTAGTGGGCTTGGTTTTCAGTCATTAAAACTGCCGATGATTTAGCTGACGTGGCATAATGATATTAATCTTAATCTGCTGATTTGACTTAATGTTAATCTCTCCCTTAATCTCTTTCATACATTTATGTAATATATAGATAGATTACATGCATCATCCATCATTAAATTATATAGGTGGAGTTAATCAATGGTATATATATATATATTATATATGGGTTAAAAACCTATAAACTGTCTGAAATTTGCCCTATGTGAGATTTTAGTGTCTGAAGTTTAAATTGTTGATATTGGCTGTCTGAAGTTTCAACTTTGTAGAAATTTGATGTCTCCGTCCAAATTTGCTGTTAAAATTGACAGAACTTGATCATGTGCTTATCACATGACCCAATAAAAAAAATAAATCCCAAAATTGTCCCTAGTAGGGTGGTGGCCGATCGGAGTAGGGCGGTGGCCGGCCGGAGTAGGGTGGTGGCTAGCCGGAGTAGGGTGGTGGCTGGCCGGAGTTGAGTGGTGGCCGGAGTAAACATAAAAGTATTAGGGGCAATTTCGACTTTTCACACCATCATGTCAAATTTGACAGAAAAAATGGACGAAAATTAAATTTCAACAAAGTTGAAACATCAGACAACTAATATTATCAATTTAAACTTCAGACACCAAATTTCACATAGGGCAAACATTTTAATAGGTTCTTAACCCTATATATATATATACTAGTTATTGTCACGCGTGCGTTGCACGTGTCGTTGTCAATAACATCAGTGCTAGCAAACACAAAATTAAAAGATAGAAGTTGACAATGTGATGTAATGTTTAAATATTTGATGGTAAATAAAATTTTAGAGTATGATAAAGGAGAAAAAAAACCATTAACACAAGATTTGAAAAAGGAAAATAAGATTTAGACCAAAGAACAAATGTATTCTTCTAAAAAGTACTTAGCAGATGCAAAGCCACTTAAAGGTCTCATCTTGACATATAACGTTTGACAATTATCTCACTATGGTGAGCATCATCACGACCACTCTTTTTTTGCCACGACCACTGATAAGTGATATAACCAAGTAATTCTTGCTTCTAAACCAAATGAACTTCTCAAAATAAACTTTGAGCATATCTGAAATTGATGCACTAGTTTTCTCATTGACAAAAAAAAAAGGATCAATTTGGCATAAAAATGATAATTTTTTCGACAAAAAAAAAAGGATCAATTTGGCATAAAAATGATAATTTTTTCGAGTATATGTTCCGAATAACATGAATTTTTGGAGTAACCACTGAAGGATAGACAATTCATTGCATTTGTAGGATTTAAGGGATTAATACTACGGAAACAAAACCCTAGATACGTGCATGGTAACTAATACGCAGCGGAAGAATGTTCACATACCTATAATGTTTCCTATAGCACAGGATCTTTGAGGGGAGTTCTCGATCTGCCGGACAGTTCCTCGTAGAGGTTCCTGTTAGAGAAGCCCTACGCAGATTATGCCTTACAGCAAAGCCTCTGTCGATTCTCCGCGGGATGGATCTACTCGGAGTAAATTGCTCGACCCAATTTGGCACCTCCTTGGTGTGTGATACTTTCGACCGAACCTCTTATTTAGGGGGGAGGGTTTTACTTTAAACTCACAACTTGGGAGAGGAGAATAGCACTAGTAAAACTCTCCATAGGTCCCTATTTATAAGAGTGGAGGTGGGAAAAATCCCACCTCCTTATTGTAGGTTCGCCGCCAACTTTAGCAAGGAGGCAGACCCAATTTTGGGCCTCCCATGTCACATGGGATTTTAGGCCTAGCCCAAAATCCCTAATGTGACCCATATCTAATTACTTAGGTGAATGACCTTAATTAATGGGCTACCAATTACAGGGGCCCATAACCCCAAATGCTAACAGCTCCCACTCGCCGGAATGGGAGGGTGCCTATTAATATGTTGTCGACCAACACATCTGCATTTGGTCTTCGATCCAATCCCTGCTTCGAATAGTTCATACGAGGTTTGCCGTGCGACTGGCGGACATGACGGGCATCGTGCTACTCATCTGTTATGAGTGTTGTAGTGCCCGCGGAACGTTGATTCCCCATGTCTAATCAACCTGTTAAAATCAAAAGTGCCGCGCTGTATCCTAGGTCAACTGTAATTATCCAATTGCCCAGTTTCCACATAGGAACACTTCCTCAGGGCATCCGTACAAGTATTCACAGCCTTTCAACTAATGTTAGGTTGGTGGCCACCTAGTGAATACAAGAGTCGAAGAATTTCAGGTGTACTTGACCATCCCCATCGCTCATACCCTTAGTCAAACCCAAACGGTTTCCAAAGATGTGGTCACTAGGCCTTTTTGTTCAGCACTGCGTTCGTACGCCGGGAAGCGAACATTGAGCCTGACCTTAGGTATGAGTTAGGAGTCCGTAAGGATACTTTGGATGCTTCTTCGTATAGCATCCGGGATCAGTCACACGCTCTAGGGGATGAAGTTTGTGCCTATCCGAATCACGTGGATTCTATCTAGCACAACCGAGCATAACCCCGTGGTCGAACATGGCACTCGTAGTATGAAGAACGCGTCGATAGCATAACCTGAGTTTAGTCAGGGGTGGGAAATGTCATATGCTATAGCAGACTTATCATCTGGCCCAGAATGTGGTTTTATTACGAACGTAGTTCGTAACGGCGATTGGCAAAACGTAGATCACTTCGTGTTACTCCGAAAACCAAGTGATTGTTTTGGTTAACCATGTTTACCACCATGGTTCTTAGCCAGTCTTGACTGGACAGAGAATCATCTTCTCCGTCAAGACGACCGAGCATTTGTGACGAGGCTTGGTCCACATTCGACATTATTTTACTTTGGAGGTTGTCCCTCCTACAACTAGTTTATAGACCGTAAAAATCCGATGAAGTTTCAATCACTATGACGTCGTAATAATCATAAACTCAAATTGCAATTCTTTTAAAGTTTCAAAAGTTGTCATCACGATACAGTCTAATTAAACCATACGCAGTCCCAGCATTTTAACATGCTTTTCGAAAACATCCCTGCGTAATGGTTTAGTCATTGGATCCGCCATCATACTTTTAGTAGACAAGTATTCTAATGTGACAACTTTGTTCTCAACCATGTTCTTAGCATAATTATATTTTATATTAATGTGTTTCGTCCTGCTATGGTACTTAGGGTTATTAACTGCTGCAATTGCTGCTTGACTGTCAGAGTATACCTTTACAGGTTAACTCCCGTCGTCCCTGACCCCAAGCAATGCAGTTAAGAGCCTATTAAGCCAGACTGCTTCTTGTGTGTTCTTAGAGAGGGCAACGAATTTGGATTCCATCGTTGACAGCGCGACACATGTTTGCTTCTTGCTCATCCATGAAATGGTGGACTTAGCAAGGAGGAATAATCCCCCTGAGTTGGACTTACGATTATCCGGATCGCCACCATGGTCGGCGTCACTAAATCCTAACAATTCTAGTTTTCCACCCTCATAGCATAGAGCGTAGTCGGCAGTACCTTTCAAGTATCGAATTATTCGTTTCACAGCCTTTAGGTGTTGAGTGCCTGGATCTGATTGGAATCGGGCTACTAGGCCCACAACGTAACAGATGTCTGGACGAGTGCATTGCATGACATGCATTAAGCTACCAACCATACTTAAGTATTCCGCACTTTTCATCTGTTCACGCTCAGCCAAGTTCTTCGGGCCATTACGCTTCGACACCACGCACCCGAACACAACCGGCGTATCCACGGGCTTGGCATCCCATAATCTAAACCTTTTCAACAATTTGTTGATATAGGATTCTCGAGATAGACAGAGCTTACGAGCAGCCCGATTCCTAGTAATCTTAATGCCTAGGATATACGTGGCTTCTCCCATGTCTTTCATCTCAAATACAGATGCTAGCGAGGACTTTGATTCATTCATGTAACTCACGTCATTTGCGGAAATTAATGTGTGTCTCACGCGTTCGGACCGTTCTAACCCGTGAATAAGCGTTTGTAAGCCGTTAGTGGGTTTGGCGTGTTAACGAGGCTTGAATGTAAAACGAACCCGAATCGGGCGGATATCTATCAAGCACCATGTTTTTTTTATTATTATTAGGGTGGATTTAATTGTAACATATGTAAAACTTTAAAAGTATGAAAAATTATGAATTTTTTAACTACACCTGATATTTGCATCATACTATTAATAATATCAATTTTTCTCTAGGGTTCACCTTTAGGGTAATAGGAAAAAAAAAAAAAAACGTATCAAAAGCATGGTGCTTGTGGAGCATTATAGAAAATTGCTAAATATGTTTGAAAATGAATTCTACTTAGTTTCCCGGTTAATACTCTTTAGTGACTATTTTTTTTTTTTTTTCATAAATAATTATTTATAATTAATCTTAAGTTTTATCTTTTATTTTTCATACATTTCTTTTTTTTAGATTTAAAATCTACAATAATTTTTTTATATATATATTTACGTTGTGCATTTTCATCTTGCAAATTATATTCTCATTTTGCGCTTTCAATTTTTTTCATTTCTTCTTATTTTGAAAAGTTTATTTATACTTCTTATATCTAATCTTATTCATTTCCAATATATATATTATTTTAGGTTCATTTGCGACATAATTTAAACTTTAAAATGCAAAGTAGAAAACATAAATAAATAAAATATTTTTGGGTGAGGTGGATGTTATGTAGGATATGAGAGTCTATTTTGAGAAATACTTTTGAAAGTAGTCTAGTTTGAGAATTAGTTTTCAAATCCAACCTACTAAGGGGATTCACTCATGTTGATTATCAAAATAACGGTAATCAGTCTAGACAAAGTCAGCAAATGACTACATCACTTTAATATAAAGAACTTATGCTCTAACCAGTTATGATAGATAATTTAATTTTATTGATGTGTTAAAAGTTACATATTGTTGATATTTTATATTGCTGATGTGTCAAAATTGGTCCACTTTTTTAGTCTCTTACCATTGAAATTTATATTATTTATGTGTCAAAATGTGGTCCACTCTTTTAATCTCTTATTACTATTTTAAATTAATATTTATATATGATTCTCTTACCATTGAAAATAATATATATTTATATATAATAATTAAAATTAAAATAACCACAAGAATTCATTTATTTTGGTAACATGTGTTCATTTCTTGTATTAACAAACATTATAACATTTATAATTTATGAGGCTTTGGGCTATTGACCAATTTTATTTATTTTATATATCTTACCCTTTCTAATTTATTTTATTTTTTTGGCCAATTGTAATTCATTATTTTCCAAAACTTGTTATTTATTCACTTAGATCAGTTTTCCTTAAAAATCAGAAAGAGAACTTGACCGGACTTTTAGAGGAGGTAAATCTGGGCCTTACCTAACCATTTATATTGCATATAAAAAGACTAATAGAGATCCCTCATTTCCCCAATTTCATAAACTCTGATATACAAAGTCGCCATCATGGCCTTGGTAAAGATGTTTTTCCTCTTTGCACTTGTTTTCATTATTAGTTACAAAACCCTTGAAGGTACTCGAACACATGTGAAAGACGAGTTAGAAAAACGCCTTACTATTCTCAATAAACCGTCGATCAAGAGCTTCAAGGTAAAAATCTTACTTGTCAAAACATAGTTTAGTGCTAATACCTCGATTTTTCTTGTAACTGTGCTCTCATTGTGAAATTATATATGCAGTTTGACTATGGAATCTTCGACTGCGTAGATATATACAAGCAGCCTGCTTTCGAAAACCCTTTACTAAAAGATCACAAAATTCAGGTTTTTCTAATTACATCACTTCACTTTGAAAGTTATCAACTTGTATTTACTTTTTTTTTTTTATGTAGCTGGAACCAACTCAGTCATCCATCGGAGTTAAAAGTAAACATTCTGCACTATCTAATCGCTTCGGTATTTATCCCGGTTGTCCAAACGGAACCGTTCCAATCCGTAGAACCACAGTCAAGGATTTGATAAGAGAAAATTATCTTGAACAAGTCCATCACTACTATCCAAATACAAAAACCAACCCAAACGTTCATGTACGTTTTTTTTCCAATGAAAATATTACCTGGGATCATATATATATATATATATATATATATATATATATATATATATATATATATATATATATATATATATATATATATATATACATTCTAAATGTTAATTAGTACTTCATTTAGTAATAGACAAAACTGATGTATCTTTTTCAGTTTGCAACTGTATACGTTGATACTGGTAAGCAGTTTTCGAGTGGAAAAGCAAATATCGACATTCTTAATCCACAATGCAATCTCGGCGAGACTAGTGCATCTCAAATTTGGTTGTTCAATGCTCACGGCGGAAATGTCGGTGATGGCATGAGTGCTGGATGGATGGTATATATGCGGATTGATGATTATTTCGCTTTAAAACTGAATTTATATACAACTAGTAAGTACTTAATAATTATTATTTTGTGATTTGATACATAGGTGGACCCAAATGTGTATGGAGGAGACGCTCATACATTTCTTACAACTACATGGGTGGTAAGTGTTGTTTATGCAATTCAAGAAAAGTATGAACTTGTTAAATATTGTTCTTATCCAAGTGGGGTTTTGAACTTTACACTGATGATCATGGCAGGGTAAAGAAAAACAAGGATGTACTAACCTAATATGCCCAGGTTTCGTGCAAGTCGACCAAGCAATTCCTCTCGGATTACTTTTGCCCAACATATCCCAGTATGAAGGCACTCTATATAAATTAGCAACTTCAATATATCAGGTAAAAAAAAAATACATAATTCGATAAGGCACGAGCACGACTAATTAACACATTAACAAATGAACATAATATCTATGATCACGAATTTGGCAGGACAAAGATACAAAAAATTGGTGGCTTAGTGTAGGGCTCGATGGCAATGAGGTGAAAGTGGGTTACTGGCCGAAGGAGTTATTCTACAACTTAGATGAAGGTGCAAAAACATTAAGTTACGGAGGTGTTGTACGAGGAGTTCCTGGTCAGCCAACTCCACCGATGGGGTCTGGTCAAATGGATAAATGTCGGTATGACCATACAGCATTTGTCAGCAACATAAAATTTACAGAATTTGGGGACGACAAAGTTTATGATCTGAAGTCTAAGCATGCAAGAAGGAATGCAGACTGTTCCAATTATCAAGTGTTATTCGCGTGCAAACGCAGTAAAGGCCTCGAGTTTTACTTTTTGTATGGAGGACCGAGAGGATCTTGTTAATTATAAACAATCTCAGATTAGCAGTAACTTCATTATAATATATGATTCGTATAAATGCTTCAAGGATATTTCTTTAAAAATCCAAGTTATTGAAGTTTTAACAATCTTCTTTGGTTTGACAAATGAAATTTTTTCCAAATCACCACTATTACATAAACTAATAACAAACTTGCCCTCTAGATAAAAGTTTTTACAAATTCACCCTTAGCTGCGGTCACCGACTAAGTTTTTTATTGGTTTATGTAATAGTGGCGATTTGGAAAAAAAATCTTTGATATATATATATGGTAGAGCACCAAAATCTATGCGTGTGAACAATTTTATAGATGTAATTACTTGAACATAATGATTATTACGGTGATGATGGTCATGATAAATCAATGATTTTATTTTCTGTACAAGAATTATGTAAATGGTAAACTATTTAAAGCTAAAGAAAGGGCAAATGCGGATGACGTAAAAGAGTTCACTTCAAAGTTAAGTGAATTTTTCATTTATCAGCAAAAAATTCCAGGGGTAATTTCCATGTAGCCTCAATTTTGGTATGTAATCAAAATTATTAATTTATTTCTTTTGGTAATCAGTATTAATTTCTCTTTGACTGAAGGCGTTATGATATAATATATGGCTTGCATGAGAATTGAAGTTGGCTCTAATAATTATAGTAGACCCATTTTAATCCCATCTATATAATTATATTCCCAAATAAGGATAATTGGGGGCCTCTCATTTTTTATTTGTAATCAAAATAATTAAAAAAAAATATTAATTCTTTATGGCAATCAGTATTCAATTCTTTTTGACTGAAGGCGTTATGATACCTATGTCTTGCATAAGAGTTTGAAGCTGGCTCTAATACTTGGATGTGGCCAATTTTAATCCCATCTACAGTCCCAAGTATGGATAATTAGAGGTTTAAATCCCTCGAGTTTTAAAATGAAAATATATTTATAGTCTCCACTTTATCCATTATGAAACTGAAGAGAGCTCATATACACATATAAAAAGAGATAGTTCACCATCTTTCAGAACTTCTGTCATACACAAAACCAACACCATGGTCGTGATGAAGATGTTTTCTTTGTTGACACTTTTTCTCATCAGTCATTATAGAAGTAGTCAAGGGAGCCGAGCTCATGTGGAGAAAGAGAATGCAGAGGCCGAGCTAGAAAGAAGACTTAAGATCCTCAACAAACCGCCAATTAAGACTTTTGAGGTACGTAAAAGCCATTACTCGTGGGGAGAGTTTAGTAATACATTTGATTTTGTTAGTAATCTTGCTTTTCTATTGTACGTGCAGTTTGACTATGGAATCTTTGACTGTATAGATATATACAAGCAACCAACTTTCGATCACCCTTTACTAAAGAATCACAAAATTCAGGTTTTTCTTAATATTTTAGGCGCGATAGTTACACTTTCGTATTATTTATGATTGATATAATATATTTTATAATGTAGCTGGAACCAATCAAATTATCAACTGGAGTGAAAAGGGAGAATTCCTTGCTATCAGGATTTGGTATTTATCCTGAATGCCCGAACGGAACTGTTCCTATTCTAAGAACTACTAAAGCGGATTTGGTCAAGGAAAAGTATGTTGCGGTTCATCAGTATTATCCAAATACTAATAAACCAAAACAGAATTCTCATGTAAGTAATTTGATTTTACTCTATAATCGAAATTATTCCCCTCAAATAAGTGATAAGTAGAAGTTCTTCTGACAATTGATTAATATAATACATTAGGTGAATAGTGTTTTGCATCAAATGGAATGTTTATGAAAATTGGAATTCACACTTTTTTAGTATATATATATATATATATATATATATATATATATATTCATATTGTATTGAGTTGTTTGAGTTGCATACTGCATTCATAACAACATTTTATATGTGATTTACATAACATGAACTTCTTGTCTTATAATTATACTAAACATTATAATAATTTTTTTCTAATCATTATAAATACCTCGTCAATCGTTCAACTAATAATGGAAAATAATTATTCAATTAATAAAAAAAATTAATTATTTAATGGTTAATTGAATTATTAATATCCTCCCTTTAATTAATATCGTCAAATTAATCATGCCCAACATTCTCTTCAGCTTAAGGAAAATGTCGATCTTCATTAGATTCGTGAATATGTCAGCTACCTACTCCATGCTTTTGTAATATCCCAGCACAATCTCGCCATCCTTCCCTAGATCGTTTATGTAGTGATACTTGATGTCAATGTCATTTATCCTTAAGCTAGGATTCTTTGACAAAGTAATCAGAGAATGATTATCACACTCAATACTTGTTAGTCTTCTTGTTTGTAGTAAAACACTACAAGCATTTGATACAATCAAACTATCAGAGTAGCACAATATGCCAACACAATATATTTAGCTTTTACGGTGGACAAAGTCACCATAACTAAAAGTACTTTTCCTATCCCAGCTGCTGTCTGCCTAATCGTATTATGTATAACCCACTAGCTGAAAATCTTATGATGTTTAATAGAATATACCATCTCCAATTATACATTTGATTTACCTCAAAATCCTTTTAACCATATGCAATTGAGATTGGTGTGGAGACTCCATGAAACTACTGATAAACCCGACATTATATACAATATTTAGTCTAATAGAAGTCAAATATCATAGACAACCTACTAGTCTCTTGTAATATGCCGAATTCACTTTATCACAGTTTCCTTCTTTTTGCTAAACTTAATCTTTCTTTCTTTGAAGTACGGATCGGGTTGCAATCGACCATGTTAAACTTCTCAAGAATATCATTCTCATAATTCTTTTGGGAGATGAATATTCCATGATCAGCTTTTGTAACTTCAAGACCCACAATATATAAGACATAAGCCCTATGTATCTCATCTCGAATTCTCGAAGCATGGCCTCCTTGAAGTCTTGGATCATCTCACGAGTATCACAACTAATGACAAGGTCATTACATATAAAAATATAATGAGAATCTCATGAGCCTCATTAACCATCACGTAAAATGTATGCTCGGTAGGACACTTGATGAATCCATGACGCTGAAAATACGTGTCGACCCTATTTTACCATGCCCTTGGTACTTGCTTAAGCCCGAGATTTATTCAACTCGTAGACCATTCCTTCATGTCATCTCCTGACATAACCTTATGTATGGTCCACATATACCTCATCTTCAAGTATGCCAGTTAGAAATGCGGACCTGACGTTCACCTAGTGTATGCCCCAGTTTATCTATGCTGCAAGAGCAATAATCATTCAGATAGTGTCTAACCATGCAACTGACACAAACACCTCAAAGTAGTTAATAAATGGCTTCTGCTTGTTGCATTTGACCACCAGAAGAGCTTTCTGCTTGCAAATATCTCCATTAGGCTTGTACTTGGTCTTGATCACCTATTTCATACCAATTCATGCCTTCTAAAAAATAATTCAGCTCAACTGTGTTATTTTTCTTAATAACACGGATCTCATCATCCATAACCATGACACATATCTCATTGGTTGATTCTCCAACATAGGTCTGTGGATCGGAATCAACAAACAATGCAAAATTTATAATTATATCATCTAGTGCATCAGTTTCCTTGGAATAAACACAACCTTGCAAATGAGCTGGTAAATCTCGTTGTCGCTGAAGTTCTTAAGAAGAAGCTTTTGGAGTTGGTTCGATGGTCATTAACTTGATGCTCTGCAAATACTGGAGAAACTTCTCCCTCATCCACCATATAGAACTCAAAATACCTCTTAGCCTCAACTCGCTAATTTCATTCACCTTTTTCATCAATTGTGAGATTTTTACTAACAATCACTTTCTTTATCACCAGATCAAACAATTGATAACTCTTGGCCACATCATTATAGCCAATAAAAATACAATTTTGCCTCTTATCGTCAAGCTTTTTTCTAAGCTCTTTAGGCACATGTGCATATGCTATACTAGGAAATGCCCGTAAATACAAAAAAGAAGAAACGTGACATGTCCATACAGTTGAAAATAATGGATAATCACAAACAAAACGATAAGTAAACTAACCGTTCTTGGAAAGATTATCCTACAGGTCCTAGCTTGATGATCAGGCCCTTTCTTAATCTTAAAGATTCTTAAATCTCAGGCGCCTTCAACAAGGTTGCTTCGCGGTTCACTGAAAGGGATCCTTCAATCTCGCACTTTGCAGAAAGAAAGACTCTATTCTTCGCGAACTAAACCTCACGATATATATGAGTAGACTAGGGGTCTAGGTAATTGGGTTTCCTCTCAAAATCTCTATTGGTGATGTGAATGATTAATTGCACAAAATGATGTAATTTTTTTTCTAAGTTATAGATAGGTGAATATTGGCAACAATACATATTTAATTATGTATATATATAATTAGTTTCCATATATATCTTTTCCATTTAATTAAGGAAGTTAAAAAAAAAACCCTTAAACCCCAAGCAATATTTAATTCGACCGAACCCACTAATGGACCATTCTTAGTGTACCTTAATCCTTATAATTAATGAGCAAACCCAATGGGGCTCTTAACAACCAACAATTCGGCCAAGCCTGATTAGTTAGGGTTAATTGTTCTAATTAAATTACACATCAACTGGATTAGGTTAATGAGCTACGATGAAGGGTGGCCCAAATTCCCCAATTGACAACACATACCTCGAAAAGAGACTTCATTTGTAGTCATTTCGTCGAAAAACTGTTCAGTGCATTAACTGCACATGCAACTGCCTCTGCCTAGAACTGCTTCTACATGTTCTTAGTGAGTAACATGCACCAGACCATATCCATAATGGTTTTATTCTTTATATCAGCAATAGTGTTCTATTGAGGCGTGTACCTTGCTGTCAATTGGTGCTTAATGCATGCTTTCTTGAAGAACTTGTCACTCGCCAGATACTTAGTGCCTTCGTCCGTCCTCGTAGTTTTTACTCGATGCCAACTATGCGTCTCAGCATAGGCTTTAGACTACATAAAAACGTATATTGTCACTAATTTGCGCTTCAAGGAGTAAACCCAAGTTTTTCGACTGAATTGTCGATAAAAGTTAGGGAATACTTATAACCCTTGATAGGAAAGTACCTCCATCAACCCATAAAGATCGGAGTGATTTAGCTCTAATGACTTTTCGACCTCTATGAATAATATGATGGAAAAGATTTCCTATATTTTCCATTATAATGTTTAACACACATTCTTCATAGGAGAAATCCGAGCTTAGCCGGATATCATCTTCTTTCAAGTTAATAGCTTGAGGCTATCAACCACAATGAATATTTAACAGGGGAACTTAAACAAGAAGTAACGTACTTGATATGCAAATGGTAAAAAAAAAAATAACTTGGGGACATCTTCACCTTCGTAATCAAGTGAATTCGTGAATATTTAATGATACTCATGCATCCATGAATCTATAGGCCTGTTCAGACATTTGTCTCATACCGAAGAGGATCTGGTGGAGCCCTATAACAAAATACACATATTCCAAATGCCGCTTAGACCTATCATTGAGTTAATAACGGCGTGTCATTTTCCCTTGAAGGGAATCCTCGCATTGTTCATGAACTTCACCTCTGACTTAACAGACTCATATGGGAACATCTCTTTCTGGCTACACATATGATTGTTACACATAGTTTCCAAAAACCAAATATTATTTTGGTCCTCCACCGCAACATCACACTGTAGCAACAAGGTTTTAACATAATGAGTCTTACCTCCACCACTCAAGCTCATACATAACTCATACATTGTGACTTCAAATGACCAAGCTTCTTGCAGTGAGAACATTGAATCGAGATACATTTATTCTTTTTCTAGACCTATGATCTTTACAAACTTGAGTCTTATAATTCTCTCCCTTCTAATTAGATTTTCATTTTATGGAACTTCTCTTCTAATGATTATAGTAGTCATTATTATAATTTATTTCGAATCATAAGAAATATATGATCAATTATTCAACTAATAATAAAACATAATTGTTGAGAAGTTAATATTCAATTATTTCGAGCATGCACGTTGCTCTTCTGTGTTAGTGTATAAGTGACTGAACCAGATGCCACAAGTATATGTAACTTTATGGTAGTATATTTAGTGAAAATTCTAAGTTAACTAGATTGTTGTCAGAATTACATGGATAGGTTTAGCTCTTGGTATAGATTGTTCAGTTTACCTAGGTATACTCATGTTTAAAAAAGAATTATTTAACTTTATGTACTTGAAGATATTAGATGGTTACTATTTTTGTCTTTTGAAAAAATTATTGGTGAAAATGATTCTTATTAACCCGATATATGATGAATGTTGGTCAGTATGCAGTTATGAACATTATTCATAAGGATAAGGATTTCTCGGGAGGAAAGGCAAATTTGGATATTCGTAATCCACGATGCAACAAAGGTGAATCTAGCGGCGCTCAGATTTGGTTGTTCAACTATCACCGTGAAATTGCAGGCGATGGCGTTAGTGCTGGATGGATGGTATGTATCTAATGGGATCAATAAAAATATTTTAAATTACTAACAATAACACCTTTAAAATAAAATTGTTACAACTAATATTCATGTATGTATTTGTGTAGGTCAACCCGACCTTTTATAGATATGATGCTCGCACATTTCTTACCGCGATGTGGATAGTAAGTTTAATTAACATGCATGCACAAATAGCTAGCTAGTCATAAAATACTTGTTGGATGTAACTAGAAGTTGATCGATCTTGGTGATGATGACAGGGGAATGACAAAGATGGGTGTATTAATCTACGGTGTCCAGGTTTCATGCAAACCAATCCAAGAATTCCACTTGGCTTACTTTTGCCCAACATATCCCAATACGGAGGTCCTATATTTAAACTGGCAATCTCAATCTCTCAGGATAGAAGTACAGGGAATTGGTGGCTTGGTGTTAGAGTTGAAGGTGATGATGAGGTGAAAGTGGGTTACTGGCCAAAAGAGATATTCTACTCCTTAGATGAAGGTGCAAAAACGTTAAGTTATGGAGGTTTTGTACGAGGATTCCCAAATCAACCAGCTCCACCAATGGGATCCGGTTTGTCGGAGCAGTGTCATTACAACCACACAGCTTTTATCAGTAACATGGAATATACCTTACGTGGCACCGATGTTGTTCTTCAACCCATTTATTCCACCACTAAAAAGGATGCAGATTGTTCCAATTATCAAGTCTTTGATCCTTGTGATGTAGTTAAAGGCTTCGACTTTTATATCCTGTATGGAGGACCAAGAGCATCTTGCTAGCTAAGCTCAGTTATCAGTTATAATATATAAATATATATGTTTTTATTACTAACCTCAACCATAAAAAAAACATATTGTTTCAATGATAATCTAAGTTGTCTTGTCTAAGGTGAAGTAGGGCTGGCCTCGGTCGGTTTTTTATTTATAAATAATACTAGTTCATAAATTCTCAGGGATTCGGGATTTTTATTTTCAGGCTCAGGTGTGTGCAGTTTTGAATCAATTAACACATATATGGAAATGCATATTCTAAATAAATAAATCTATATATATATCCCAAAAAAATATATAATTTATGTCCGATTTTTAAACCAAATGACACATTTATGTTAACTTTTTCTCTTTTTTTTTTTACCAAAAAAGAATAGGTTAGTAGTGGCGACTCTAGGCCCATCCCGCTACGTAATGTTCGAGCTATCTTGCTCACGCTCTGGGTTTTTTCCAACCGGACTTAGCGAGCAACCAGCGCATGCACTGACCTCATCAACGTAGCCCCACCAGCAGCCTAGTATAGTCAAGAGGCCGGCTCGTGCCCAGTTCTACTCGCCTCATCATATGTCTGACGCGATGTGTGCCAGGTGGGACCTGATATTTTTTAAATGTTAACTTTTGCTAAATTGGATAAAATGTCCACACTATTTTAATAAAGTACACATCAAATTATTTATTGTTAGCATATGGTGATTGGGTGCCGTAAATGGAAGCCCATTAATATGTATATGTTACCTGATACAATTAGGTAAATGTCACATTAGGGAAATTGAGCTAGACCCAAATCCCAATTGACATGAGATGCCCAAAATTGGGCCTCCCTTATACACTAGGCCGGCCGAAACTATGAATGGGTAAAGTGGACTTTTGTCCACTTTGCTCCTCCTATAAATATGGAGTGATAGGGGTTCTATTATGGTAATTCATATTCCTCCTTTGTGGTAATTTGAGAGAAAACCCTCCTCCCTAAATACATCTAGTTTCGGCCGAACCACCTCCTTCACCAAGGGTGTGCCAATTTGCTTCGAGCAAACACTCCAGAGATCTGTCCCTGCCAAGAATCGATCAGAGGCTTTGCTGTGGAGACTATACCGCGTAGGACTTCCTTAACAAGAACCTCTACGGGTTCCGTCCGGTGCATCGACAACTCCCTCAGCAAGATCTTGGGACTACGGAAAGCGATTAAGGTATGTGCACATCTTCCGTTGCGTAATTGTGATTACTAGCACGTACCGTGTTTATGTTTCTGTAGTATTCAGCCCCGTAATCCAACAGTGGTATCAGAGCCAGCTTAGGAGTTCATGATTATGATAAATTGATGTTCTTGACTTTTACATGTTGGACGAAATTTTAAGTAGTGAAAATTTAAAATTTTCGATTTTTATAATTGTTGGTGCCGAAAATTTCCTGATGTTCTTAATAAAATTTAATGTTCATGATCTTCAAGAAAAACGTGACTTTTATCAAAATCAAACATTGGATTGTAGATCTTAGTAAAATTTGATCTTGAAATCTGACCACTTATTTCCAATTACATGTTTCGGTAGAACCCTAAGAAAATTACAAGGTAAATTTTTTAATTTTTTAGGCCCCAAGTTTTACAATATTCGGCCGAAATATACACATTATTTTTTTTTTTACCATATTTTAATTTTTATCAAAGGTAACAATATATCTATAATTGGAAATATATGGATAGATTCACACAATATATAGAAATATATAACTATCAATATGTCTAGAAAATTAATAGGGATAAATATATTATTGATAGATTTAGTTGCCTAAAAGATTAAGAAAATATATTGTCAGTATATTTGTTTCCCTATTAAAGATATTGACAGTAATATATATATATATATATATGTTTTTCGATTACGGGGAGTAATCACTACGGATACTATAAACAAGGTACATGCTAGTAATATCAATTACGCAGCGGAAGTTTCACACATACCTTTAAGATGATCCGTAGACCCAAGATCTTCTCAATAGGGAGTTCACGATCCTCCGGTCGGGACCCGTAGAGGTTCTTGTTAGAGAAGCCTTACGTGGTGCAGCTCCACAGCAAAGCCTCTGATTGATTCTTGGCACAGGGACAGATCTCTGGAGAGTTTGCTCGAAGGCAATTTGGCACACCTTCGGTGAGGTAAGGGTTCAGCCGTACTTAGTGTGGTGTGGGAGCATGGTTTTTCTCTCTAAAACTCTCTTGTGAGGGAATTATGATTAACCCTAAAATATTCCCTAACACCTCTAACTTATAGGAGTAAAGTGGACAAAAGTCCACTTTACTCTCACTATAAGTTTCGGTCGGCCATGAGTATAGGGAGGCCCAATTTTGGGCCTCTCATGTCCAATTGGATTTGGGTCTAGCCAATTACCTTAATGTGACATTTGTCTAAGTTCATTAGGTAAACTATACATATTATGGTCTACCAATTACGGCGCCCATTACCATATGCTTATAGCTCCCATTCGCCAAAATGGGAGGGTGCCTGTTAATGTATTGTTATCCAAATCTGCATCAACATTTCTCCCATTTGATCTGCTCCGTGCTTCCGAATAGTTCATACGAGGTTTGACGTGCGACCGGCGGATACGACGGGCATCGTGCTACTCATCTGTTAGGAGTGTTGTAGCGCCCGCGGAACGTTGATTCCCTTTACTCCAATCAACCTGTTATAAACAACATTTATATATATTGTACCGCGGTGTATCCTAGGTCAACTAATAATTCTCCATTTGCCTAGTTTCCACATAGGAACACTTCTCCAAGGCATCCGTACAATTGTTCACAACCTTCAACTAATATCCGGCTGGTGGCCACCTAGTGAATACAAGAATCAGTGAATTATAGGTGAACTTGACCATCCCCATCGCTCATACCCTTAGTCAAACCCAACTGGTTTCCAAAGACGTGGTCACTGGGCCTTTTTGTTCAGCACTACGCTCGTACGCCGGGAAGCGAGTATTGAGCCAGACCTTAGGTACGAGTTCTGAGTCCATGAGGATACTTTATCAATCACACGCTCGAGGTGAAGAAGTTTGCGCCCGCCAGAATCACGTGGATTCCTTCCTAGCACAACCGAGCGGTGACCCCATGGTCGAACATGGCACGCGTAGTATGAAGCACGCGTTGATAGCATACCTGAACCTTTTGGGTCAACAGGAATGGGACATGTCAATCATGCTATCACAGATTTTCATCCGGCCCAGAATGTGGATTTCTGATGAACGAAGTTCATCACGGCAATCTGCAGAACGAGACTCACGTCGAGTTACTTCGACTATAAGTAGTCATTCTGCTCAATCAGGTTTATCCCCCTGATTCTTAGACAGCCTTGCATAGTGGAGGCCTCCCTCCATCACAAGACGACCATACCTGTGTGACTAGGTAAGGCCCACATTCGAAATAGTTTTGGCAGAGGATTGCGTCCTCCTACGACTCAGTTTATAGACCGTAAATTCGATGTAATCAAAACATTATGACGTCGATTGATCATAAACTCAGTTGCAATTCTTTCGCTTACAAAATGTAACTTTCTAATATCAAAATGTTATCACAAATACATGCCATTTCTAAACCCTACGCAATCCAAGCAATTTTACATGCTTTTCGAATATCTCCCTCCGTAGTGGCTTAGTTAATGGGCCCTCAATCATATTATCAGTGGACAAGTATTCGATAGTGATTATATTGTCTTCTACCATCGATTTAGCATAGAAATATTTCACATAAAAATGTTTGGTCCTACTATGGTACTTCGGATTCTTAACTTCCGCAATAGCTGCCTAAATGTCGGAGAATACCTTTACATGATTACTTCCAACGTCACCACCAAGCAACGTAGTAAGAAGCTTTTTTTTAGCCAGACTGCTTCCTGCGCATTCTTAGAGAGAGTAACGAATTCTGATTCCATTGTTGACAGCGCGACACAGGTTTGCTTCTTTATCGTCCATGAAATGGCGGCATTAGCAAGGAGAAATACTCCTCATGTGGTGGACTTACGATCATCTAGATCGCCACCATTGTTGGCGTCACTGTAACCGGTCAATTCTAACTTCCCGCCCTCATAGCACAGAGCATAGTCGGCAGTACCTTTCAGATAACGAATTATTCGTTTTACAGCCTTTAAATGTTGATGGCCAGGATCTTATTGGAAACGTGCAACTAGGCCCACAGCGTAACAGATATCCGGACGGGTGCATTGCATGGCGTACATAAAATTACTAACCATGCTTAAATACTCTGCACCCTTCATCTGTTCGCGCTCCGCCAGGTTCTTGGGGCCGTCATGTTTAGACAGTGCGCACCCAAATTCTACCAGCGTATCCACGGGTTTGACATCCTGTAATCTGAACCTTTTCAACAACTTTTTGATATAGGCTTCCTGAGATAGACACAATTTCCGGGTAGCCCGATCTTTAGCAATTTTAATGCCTAAGATATACGTGGCCTCTCCCATGTCTTTCATCTCAGATATAGATGCTAACTAGGACTTTGACTTGTTCATGAAACTCACGTCGTTTGCAGCAATGAGTATGTCGTCCATGTATAAGGTTAAGATGACATACTTAGACCCGAAGGTCTTATAATACACGCACGGATCCTCGTGAAGATTCACGAATCCGTTTCCTACGATTTCCTAGTGGAATCGGCGGTACCATTGCCGAGACGACTTTTTAAGACCGTATATGGACCTTTGGAGTTTACAAACTTTACGTTCGTTACCAAGAGTAATGAAACCCTCTGGTTACTCCTTATAGATCTCTTCCTTCCAGGTTTCCGTGGCGGAATGCGGTCTCAACATTTATTTGGTGCAGCTCTAGATCGAGACTTGCGACCAGGACCATAAATGGCCCTAACCGTAGTTTTACACACAGTCAGTGAGTTTCTCTTATCAAAGTCCACTCCGTGAATTGGGTAAGTCCTTTCGCAGTAAGTCGGGTTGTTCGACATTTTCCATCAGTGGTGAGCCTTCTTTCAGGGCTCACCTTATCCTTATGCCCCTGTGTTTAGCAGGTAAATCAATTAAAGACTATAATGGCTTTCATTTAGGAGATCTCTCTCATTTATTATTTCTCTCATCTTCTCCACTTGAGGTCTTTCCAATGCTTGCCAACAGTTTGAGCGGGGTTTTCACTTTGCTTAATGGGATACTTGCCTTTGACTCTCGTCTAGGCATTATGAGTCCCACTTATTAGTCTGATCTTTTCTCCCACTCGGAATAACGCTTCTTATCGTAGCATCATTTCTATTGTGAATAACAGCAGTGCTAGAACCTTGACCTATAACTTTCCTATCACAACCTCTCGGACTCGGGGTTTTACTTCCGAGATGCATTCCTAGATCACTAGGATCTGGAACCAAGTATGGTTGGATCACTCCCACTGGGAACAATGGGTAATATAGGTAGTTGTGTCATTCCTGGTTCAACAATTTTGACCATCAGGTTCGACTTGATTCGTGCCAACAGCAACAGTGATTACTTGTGGTAGGGTTTATTCCTCCCACTGGATTTACTATGAAAATGTTCCCATTCTCATTTACCATGTCATTCACTTAAGTTGCTAGTTCAAATCTCTCCCACTCGAATTAAGTGGGACCTGATTGTCATCGTTATTCTGCTACGTTTTGATCATGACTATGTTGATTGAAACTGTTCATGCATTTGGAAAATTTGCCCTCTTAGTGATGTAATGTCTCATGTTCAACCACGGAACCATTTAACAATCCAAGCTGTAAACAAGTATTTTCTAAGAGTAACTGATGTACTCTTGTCCTCAATACGTGTTTTGTTGCGTAAATTAATGTCGCATGGTGATACAATTTAACTCATTATCACCCATCAGCCATAATGGCGTCGTACCTTGCCGATATTAATTGAAACATAGTTTTACATTAATGTGAATCATCTGTCATCATCCCATAGGGAACTTCTGGTAGAACAACTCCAACATTATGTATGTATAAACTGTGTCTCTTGAAGTGCGTCATTTGATTTGAATGCCTAGCCTGACATATTGTTCAAGTCTTCTAGAAGGAAAATCATTTAACTGACTTGATCCTTCTTTGTTTGTCGACTTATCTCAGAGATTTTATCCATCTCCGAACTGAGCATCTTAGGTATTCACCTTATGTGTCAGTTGATACTTTTACAAGGTCTTTGTAGCTTACGTAGCTTACTTCATACCGATGTAAATGCTATCAGTAAGTCATATTTCTGAAGGAGTGCAAATGTGAATTCAGCATGTCATCATATAAACACTTTAATATTAAACTCATGTAATGAAACGATGTGTTCCGTCTATCGAGGTCCACTTGCACGTTGTGCAATCTACTATGGGGTTAAACCATTGGTTAAATCGTTTCATTTCTGAATTTAAGTCAATTTAATTAGTTTTAAAGGTTTCAAACATGATTATCATTACAGTTTATTTCATTCAATGGAGTGATAATAATAAAATAAGATTTATAATCGATATGTAAGCAATGCGTCAAACAGATAATTAAAAGGATCGAATAGCTCGAGGAATGATAATCAATACTATGACGAGCATTTGTCATATGCTCAAAACAAACGTTTCCTATCTTTCAATGAACATTATTATCATGTATCTTATACTAAAAAATTAAGAAGAGGTTCATTTAGCAAAGCAAATAAAGATAAAGTCTTTCATTCAATCTTTATATCTTCGGGGCAAGTTCCTTAGGTTTGTGCTTGTTCTCCTTCTCGGTTCTGTAATCAATAGAGAAAAATTGAATTACTCTCGAGTAAGAGGAGTCCCAGAAGAACTTATGAGGTTATCATTATTCTTCAGCACGTACCTTGGGAGAATTTGTGCAGGCAATAGCAAAGTGTCCTTTCACGCCACACCTAAAACACGTTCGAGTTTCCTCTTTACGTGTCTGTTTTGCTTGCTTTTTCTTGCCTCCGAATTGCTTTCGCTTGAACTTCTTCTGAGGTTTTGGAGCTAAAGGTTTGTTAGCCTTAAACTGAAGTCTCTTTCCTTTGTTCTTGCGCTTACCCTTTTGCTCAGCTGGATGCGAGGATGCAATATGCATTTCTTCCCTTGGCATTTCAGCCTTGAGGCGATCCTCTTCCAGCTCGAGATGAACTCGCACTTTCTCGAGATCATTGAGTTGAGTGGCATGGGTAAGGTGCATTTTCATGCTATTTCAAGAGTCAGACAAAGAGCGGATTACGCATTGGACCTTTTGTTCGTCTGTCAGGATTTCTCCTGTCTCCTTGAGTTCAGCAAGCATGTTCGACATATGTCTAATATGCTCCTTCATGTGCTTGGGATTCATCTTGTATGAGTCTAAAGCGATGTTTAACGATCGCTTCTGAGCTGTGGTGTAAACACCAAACCCTGCCTTAAGACCGTTCCACAAGTCCATGGCAGACTCATAGTGATCATATCCATAATGTATGTCATCCTCAAGCAGTGACAACAAGGCGGAATGAATTTCCTGGTCCTTTGCATCCCATTCATCATGGAATTTCTCCAGTTCATCTGTGAGGTCTCCCTCCGGTCTGACTTTCTTTGTAGTCAGATGCTCCAAACCTCTCATTTCGGTGATCACCATCCTTGCACGCTTATTCCAGATCTTATAATTATTGCTGTTAAACCTCACCCCCTTATTCATTTGGGAGATTACATTGTTGATCGCAGCCATGACTAACCCATTGATGATCAAGCAAAATCAGGGAGACAATAACATTTTGAGAAAGAATTGCATACATCAAATATCTATTAAGATAGAGTCCGACAGATAGTGATTCCTCAGTCATCTAAACCAACCGACCACCAGTAAATCAATGGAAGATGGTTGTGAAAGAGTTCACACTATTGTCGTCTTCTATCCAATAGACCAGTCTGTTAAAAATGGTTTAAATCGCAAATTACCGAAACGGGAATTTTAAAATAAGCATACCCGATCTTGGCTTTCCCAAGGCCCTTTGTTGTTTTGGAAAAATCATTCAGATGAATTCACTTATGCATACACAATTCTACAATATATGCAAATTATCATATGCTAGTAACATTCATCATTCATACCACATACATGCTTACGCGTCATGCGTCTAATGTTCCGAGGAACTCATGCTTGCATTTAAAATTCTACTTTTAAGTAAATTATTAAACGCAACTACATCCTTAACATTCTAGCATACGTGTCAAACATGTAACATCTACATCAATCATACATATTTGGTGACTGGTTTTCGGTTTTAAAATAATTTTAAACATTAGGGGATGATTTGCAATTCATGCTTATATTCAATCACGCAAGCTTCTAGACATGAATCCTAGGCATTTTCAACCATCACAGCATGTATATTCTAGTGCGCATACCATATATTTAACCAGGGCTCCGCCCACAACATGTAATATCCAGCTAGCTTGACTCAGTCAAGACAACAGTTATAATCATGCTTAAATATATATTAAATAATAAACGATTGCAATTCAACCCACTAATTTAACCAGTCCCAAAAACATGTATCTCCGAGATACATCCCCATAATCGAAACAAGGCATAAAGGTTAGTAACCCTATGAGCACTGTGTAGTCCATTTTGAGGTTAAAAAACATTTGGATTTTAAAACTTGACATCCCTATTTAATTGACTTGAATTCGGTTTAGAAAACATTTTTCGGTTCAGTCAATTTCAGTCCGATTTGGTCCGGTTCGGTTCAGAAAAATCCGGTTCAGTTCGGTCCGGTTTTAAATTTAAAAAAACTGGTTCAGTCACCAGTCCAAGAAAATAGGGTTCGGCTCGGTTCAACACTCAAAACCGGTTCGGTTAGATCCACTTAATTACCCCGGTCCGACCCGATCCGAATAGGTCGAATCGATTGAGAAAATCCGGTTCGGTTTTATTTCGTCCCGGTTTAACATATTGGACCGGCCCAATAATTAAAATTTAAAAGGTTGGGTTGAAATGTTTACTTTTGGCCCAAGTAGGGTTTTAAATCCGTTAAAAAATATTAAACTTAGCCACCAAGTAACATTAATTATTTAAAATAGTTTCCAATATTAAAATACATACATATATATTCCGGCACTAACAAACATATATATACATTTATTGCTAAGATTCTATCCTTAAGATTAAATCAATAAAGAAAATATATATATATATATATATATATATATATATATATATGTAAATTTCGGCATAATATATAATATATATATATATATATATATATATATATATATATATATATATTTTTTTTTATTTATTGTAAATATCTTTAACATGGAAAAATAACTGACAATATATTTTCTCAATCTTTTAGGTAACTAAATCTATCAATAATATCTTTAACCCTATTTAAATATTTAGATATATTGATAGTTATATATTTCTATATATTTTAATGTGAATCTATCCTAATGTTCCTAATTATACATATATTGTTACCCTAATTAAAAATTAAAAAATGGTAAACAATATAATTAAAAAAATGGCCGAATTTATCCCTTGGTGACTAAGAAATTTAAAAATATGGTCGATATTCACCTAGGGTTTCGGCACAAACGCTAAAATTAGGAACAAGTGGTCAAATTTCAAGATCAATTTTTTTTAATAAGATCTACAATCCAATGTATGATTTTGATAAATTTTACATTTTTCTTGAAGATCATGAACATCAAATAAATCAAGAACATCATGAAAATTTCGGACCACCATTATCATAAAAATTTTAAAATTTTAAAATTCCTTAAAAAAATGTCGGCCCAAAAAAAAAATCAAGAACACCAATTTATCAAAATCATGAAGTCCTAACATAGGCTCTGATACCACTGTTAGATTACGCGGAGTAATCTCTATGATACTATAAACAAGGTACATGCTAGTATAACAATTACGCAGCGAAAGTTTCACACATACCGTTAAGATGATCCGTAGACCCAAGATCTTCTCGATAGGGGGTTCACGATCCTCCGGTCGGGACCCGTAGAGGTTCTTGTTAGAGAAGCCCTACGTGGTGCAGCTCCACAGCAAAGCCTCTGATCGATTCTTGGCACATGGACATATCTCTGGAGATTTTGCTCGAAAGCAATTTGGCACACCTTCGATGAGGTAAGGGTTCGGCCGAACATAGTGTGGTATAGGAGGAGGGTTTTTCTCTCTAAAACTCTCTTGTGAGGGAATTATGATTAACCCTAAAATATTCCCTAACACCTCTTATTTATAGGAGGTGTAAAGTAGACAAAAGTCCACTTTACCCTCACTATAAGTTTCGGCCGGCCATTAGTATAGGGAGGCTCAATTTTGGGCCTCTCATGTCCATTGAGATTTGGGTCTAGCCCAATTACCATAATGTGACATTTACCCAAGTTCATTAGGTAAACTATACATATTATGGGCTACCAATTACGGCGCCTATCACCATATGCTTACATAGGTGTAGGCCGAAATTTTAATATATATATATATTGTTGATTGATTTTTTCTTATACATAAAATCTTGGCAATATATATATATATATATATATATATATATATATATATATATATATATATATATTTGGCCGAATTATATATATATGCAATATTGGAAATTATTTTAAATAATTAATATTTCTTGGTGGCTAAGTTAAGTTTTTAGTGGATTTTAAAACCCTACTTAGCCCACAAAAAATGTTTCGGCCGAACCCTATGGATTTAATGGGCCGGTCCAATTTACGTTACGTGGTAACGATGATGTTCTTCATCCCATTTATTCCACCACTAAAAGGATGCAGATTGTGTAGGATTTATGAGATTAATGCTACGGAAACAAAAACCTGGATAAGTGCATGGTAACTAATACGCAGCGGAATAAGGTGCACATACCTACAATGTTTCCTGTACAGGACCGTTGAGGGGGGAGTTCTCGATACGCAGGACGGTTCTCGTAGATGTTCTTGTTAGAGAAGCCCTACGTGGATTATGCCTCACAGCACAACCTCAGTCGATTCTTCGTGGGATGGATCACTTGGAGTAAATTGTTCGACGCAATTTGGCACTTCCTTGGTGTTGCTAGTTTGGCCGAACCTTGAGGGAATATGGAGTAGGATTTTCTTTTAATCTCACCACTTAGGAAGCGATGAATAGAATTAGTGTTCTGAAAACCCTCCAAGGACTCCCTATTTATAAGAGGAGTAAAGTGGACAAAAGTCCACTTTACCCCTCCTTGTAAAAGTCGGCCAGCCATGCTATAGGGAGGCCCAATTTTGGGCATCTCATGTAATTTTGGATTTTATGCCTAGCCAAAAATCCAAATAAGACATTAACCTAATTCCTTAGGTAAATGGACTTTATTAATGGGCTCCCAATTACGGCGGCCCATAGTCCAAATGCTAACAACTCCCACTCGCCGGAATGGGACGGTGCCTATTAATATGTTGTCGTCCAACACATCAGCATTTGGTCTTCGATCCAATCCCAACTCTGAATAGTTCATACGAGGTTTGCCGTGCAACCGGCGAACACGACGTGCATCGTGCTACTCATCTGTTAGGAGTGTTGTAGCACCCGCGGAACGTTGATTCCCCATGTCTAATCAATCTGTGAAAATTTAAAGTGCCGCATTGTATCCTAGGTCAACTGTCATTCTTCAATTGCCCAGTTTCCACATAGGAATACTCATTCAGGGCATTCGTACAAGTATTCACAACCTTACAACTAATGTCAGGTTGGTGGCCACCTAGTGAATACAAGAGTTGGAGAATTACAGGTGTAATTGACCATCCCCATCGCTCATACCCTTAGTCAAACCCAACTGGTTTCCAAAGACATGGTCACTATGCCTTTTTGTTCAGCACTTCGTTTGTACGCTAGGAAGGGAACGTTGAACCTGACCTTAGGTATGAGTTCTGAGTCTGTGAGGATACTTTGGATGCTTCTTCATATAGCATCTGGGATCAGCAACACGCTCAAGGTGAAGAAGTTTGTGCCCATCCAAGTCTCGTGGATTCTATCTAGCACAACCGAGCCTAACCCCGTGGTCGAATATGTCACACGTAGTATGAAGCACGCGTCGATAGCATAACCTGACTTTAGTCAGGTAGTGGAAAATTTCATATGCTATTGCATATTCGTCATCTGGCCCTGAATGTGGTTTTATTACGAACGTAGTTCGTAACGACGATCTTCAGAACTTAGATTATATCGTGTTACTCCGTAAACCAAATGATCGTTATGCTTAACCAGGTTTGCCACCATGGTTCTTAGCCAGTCTTGATCTAATGAAGATCCGTGTCTCCGTCAAGACGGCAGAGCCTGTGTGACGAGGCTTCGCCCACATTCGACATTATTTTATTCTGGAGGTTATCCCTCCTACGACTAGTTTATAGACCGTAAAAATACGATAAAACTTTAAACATTATGACGTCGTAAAAATAATAAACTCAAATTGAAATTCCTTTAGTAAAGTTTCAAAAGTTGTAATCACAATACAAGCTACTTAAACCAAATTTTCCTCCTACGTAAAAATTTCATATGCTATTGCATATTAGTCATCTGGCCCTGAATGTGGTTTTATTACGAACGTAGTTCGTAACGACGATCTTCAGAACTTAGATTATATCGTGTTACTCCGTAAACCAAATGATCGTTATGCTTAACCAGGTTTGCCACCATGGTTCTTAGCCAGTCTTGATCTAATGAAGATCCGTGTCTCCGTCAAGACGGCAGAGCCTGTGTGACGAGGCTTCGCCCACATTCGACATTATTTTATTCTGGAGGTTATCCCTCCTACGACTAGTTTATAGACCGTAAAAATACGATAAAACTTTAAACATTATGACGTCGTAAAAATAATAAACTCAAATTGAAATTCCTTTAGTAAAGTTTCAAAAGTTGTAATCACAATACAAGCTACTTAAACCCTACACAATCCCAGCATTCTATCATGCTTTTCGAAGACATCCCTGCGTAAAAGTTTAGTTAATGGATCGGCCATAATACTTTCAGTAGACAAGCATTCTAATGTGATTACTTTTTCCACAACCATATTCTTAGCATAATTATATTTTATATCAATGTGTTTCGTCCTGCTATGGTACTTAGGGTTCTTAACTGCTGCTATTGCTGCTTGACTGTCAGAGTATACCTTCATAGGTTTATTCGCCAAGCAACGCTGTTAGGAGCCTATTAAGCCAGACCGCTTCTTGTGAATTCTTAGAGAGGGCCACAAATTCGGATTCCATTGTTGACAGCGAGACACAAGATTTCTTCTTGCTCATCCATGAAATTGCGGCATTAGCAAGGAGAAATACTCCTCCTGAGGTGGACTTACGAACATCCGGATCGCCACCATGGTCGGCGTCACTGAACCAAATCAATTCTAATTTACCACCTCTATAACACAATGTGTAGTCGGCAGTACCTTTCAGGTATCGAATTATTCGTTTCACAACCTTTAGATGTTGAATGCCAGGATTTGATTGGAATCCTGCAACTAGGCCCACAGCGTAACATATGTCTAGACGAGTGAATTGCATGGCATACATTAAGCTGTCAACCATACTTAGGTATTTTGCACTTTTCATCTGTTCACTCTCAGCCAGGTTCTTTGGGCCATCATGCTTCGACAGCCCGCACCCGAACACAACCGGCGTATCCACGGGCTTCGCATCTTGTAATGTAAATATTTTCAATAATATGTTGATATAGGATTCTTGAGAGAGACATAGAGTATGGGCAGCCCGATCCCTAGAAATCTTAATACCTAGGATGTACATGGCTTCTCCATGTCCTTCATCTCAAATATAGATGCTAGCCAGGAGTTTGATTCATTCATATAACTCACATCATTTGCGGAAATCAATATGTCATCTACATATAATATCAAGATGACATATTTAGACTCGGAAGTCTTCGTGTACACGCATGGATCCTTGTGAAGATTCACGAATCGATTTCCAACGATTTCCTCGTGGAATCTGCGGTACCATAGCCGTGATGAATTTTTAAGACCGTAAATAGATCTTTAGAGTTTATAAACTTTACGTTCGTTGCCAGGAGTAATGAAACCCAATGGCTTCTCCATATAGATCTCTTCCTTCAGGTTACCATGGAGGAATGGAGTCTAAACATTCATTTGGTGCAGCTCCAGATCAAGGCTTGCTACCAAAGCCAATATAGCTCTTACTGTTGTATAACGCATAGTAGGTGAGTCTGTCTCATCAAAGTCCACCCCATGTAGTTGGGTATATCCTTTCGCAACGAGTCGAGGTTTGTATCGCTCGAAAGCTCCATCAACAGTGACTTTCAATTTCAGAACCCACTTGGCACCTATTGCTCTGCGGTCAGCAGGAAAATCAACTAAAGACCATACCGAATTAGCTTTCATAGAGGTGGTCTCATCCTCCATTGCTCTCCTCCATTCTTTCACTTGAGGTGTTAGTATATGGTGACTGGGCGCCGTAATTGGTAGCCCATTAATATGTATAGGTAACCTAAGAAACTGGGTTAATGTCACATTAGGGAAATTGGGCTTGACCCAAATCCCATTTGACATGAGAGGCCCACAATTGGGCCTCCCTAACATAAGTGGCTGGCCGAATATATGTGAGGGGCAAAGTGGAATTTTTTCTAATTATCACATTCATTTCTCATTTTCAGAATCATACAGATTACCATATTCATCCACAGTTGTCCTCTCTACTTTTCTGAATCATAGTAGAGAGTTCAACACGTACTCCTTTTATTCATCATGATTCACACCATCAAGATTGCGATGATTAAATCGCACTAATTCAACCAATTCATACTAACACATCGATGATTATGCAAAAACCAGGGAGACAATAACATTTTGAGAAAGAATTGCATACATCAGATATCTATTAAGATGGAATACGACAAGTAACGATTCCTCAGTCATCTAAACCAACCGACCACCAGTAAACCAATGGAAGATGGCTGTGAAAGAGTTCACATTACTGTCGTCTTCAATCCAATCAGTCTTTTAAAAAGGTTTTAATCGCAAATTACTGGAACGAGAATTTTAAAACAAGCATACCCGATCTTGGCTTTCCCATGGCCCTTTTATTTTGAAAAAAAATATATTCCGATGAACTAACTCATGCATATACAATTCTACCATCCATGTAAATCATCATACGCAAGTAACATTTATCACACAAACCACACTCGTGCTTGCGCGTCATGCATCTAATGTTCCGAGGAACTCATGCTTGCATACATAATCTTACTTCCAAGTAAATCATTAAACGCATCTATATCCTCAACATTCTAGAATACGTGTTAAACATGAAACTTTCATATCAATCATACACATTTGGCGACTGGTTTTCGATTTTAAAAATATTTTAAACATTAGGGGCTGATTTGCAATTATTGCTTATATTCAATTACACATCATACTAGACATGAATCCTAGGCAATTTCAACCATCACAGCATGTCTATCCTAGTGCGCATAGCATATATTTAACCAGGGCTCCACCCCCAACATGCATTATCCAGCTAGCTTGACTCAGTCAAGACGACAGTTCTAATCATGCATAAATATATATATCGAATAATAAACAATTTCAATTCAGCACACTAATTAATCCAGTCCCAAAAACATGTTTCTCCGAGATCCATCCCCATAATCGAAACAAGGCATTAATGTTTAATCGTTATGTAAATAATAATAACCCCTATGAGCACTGTATAGGCCATTTGAGGTTCAAAACATTTGTATTTTAAAACGTGACCACCCTATTTTAATTGACTTGAATTCGTTTTAGAAAATTCGGTTCGGTTCATTCAATTTTGGTCCGGTCTGGTTCGGTTCGGTCCATAAAAATCCAGTTCGGGTCCGGTCCGGTTCGGTTCAGTCCGGTTTTATATTCAAAATATGGTTCGGTCTGAACCGGTCCAATAAAATAGGGTTGAGTTCGGTTCAACACACAAAACCGGTTCGGTTAGGTCCACTTAGTTACCCCTGTCCGACCCGACCCGGCTAGGTCGAACCGATTAGAAAACCCGGTTCGATTCAATGCGTCCCGGTTTGATATATAGGACCGGCCCAATAATTAAATCAAAAAGGGTTTGGGCCGAAATGTTTACTTGTGGGCTAAGTAGGGTTTTGAAGTCTACTAAAAAATTTAATTTAGCCACCAAGTAATATTAATTATATAAAATAATTTCAAATATTAAATATATATATATATATAAATAAAATTCGGCCATACATTAAACATATATATATTTATTGTCAAGATTCTATCTTTAAGACTAAATCAATCAACAATATATATGTAAAATTCGGCACTATATAAAAATATATATTATATTTATTGTCAATATCTTAAATAGGAAAACACATATACTGACAATATATTTTCTCAATCTTTTAGGTAACTAAATCTATCGATAATATCTATAACCCTATTAAATATTTAGATACATTGATAGTTATATATATATATATATATATATATATATATATATATATATATATATATATATATATATATATATATATTTCCATATATTAATGGGAATCTATCCTTATGTTTCCAATTATAGATATATTTTTAACTTGATTAAAAATTAAAATATGGTAAACAATATATTTTTAAAATTTCGGCGGAATTTTATTACTTGGTGCCTAAAAAATTAAAAAAATTACATTGTAGTTTAGCTTAAGGTTCGGCCAAAAACACCAAATTGGAAACAAGTGGTCAAATTTCAAGATCAAATTTTAATAAATCTACAATCCATTGTTCGATTTTAATAAATGTCACGTTTTTCTTGAAGATCATGAACATAAAATTTATCAAGAACATCATTAAAATTTCGGCTCTACCCAATTAAAATAATTTCAAAAATTTTAATTTTTTTTTTCACCTTAAAATTTTCGGCCAAAATCATATTTCAAGAACACCTATTTATCAAAATCATGAACTCCTAACACAGGCTCCGATACCATTGTTAGATTACATGGAGTAATCACTACGGATACTATATGTTAGATTACGGGGAGTAATCACTACGGATACTATAAACATGGTACATGCTAGTAATCGAAATTACGTAGCGGAAGATTCGCACATACCTCACAAGTAGTCCGTAGTCCCAAGATCCTTGTAGAAGGGATTTAACGATCCTCCGGTCGGCACCCGTAGAGGTTCTTGTGAAGGAAACCCTACGCGGTATATTTGTTGGATTACGGGGACGTAATACTACGGAATGCTAAACGTGTACTAGCAAGATATCTAATATACGCAGCGGAATTAGTACACATACATTTTAGCTTTCCTGCCCAGGAACGATGTGGAGGGAGTTCTGATCCTACGGTCGGAACCACGTGCAATTTCTTCGTTAGAAGAAGTCCCACGCGATGTAGCTCCACAAGAAGACCTTTGATCGATTCTTCAACGAAGATGGAACCTCGGACTTGATGTTGGTGGTGCCGAAATTTAGACTAGGGTGACAAGTGTTCTCAATGGAGATCCTTTTTCTTAATTGTGTGTTTAAACCCTTAGGAGTCACCCTATATATAGTATTGGGTGGAGTTGCCAAAAGGCAACTCCAACCAATGTGGTACTAGGGTTTCGGCCGAACCATGCATAAAAGGGGGGAGGCCCATTTTGGGCCTCCCTTGTCAATTACTAATTGGATTTGGCCCTATTAGCCCAGATTGACAATTACCTAATTAACTTAGGTAATTCCCTTAATTAACGGGCTCCTATTACGACGCCATGTCACCATATGCTAACAGCTCCCACTCGCCGGAACGGGAGGGTGCTCGTTAATCTATACGATTACGCAATAGTATCAACATCTCAGTCTTCTGTCTTCCTCTCCGTTTACGAATAGTTCATACGAGGCTTGCCGTGCGACCGGCGGATATGACGGGCATTGTGCTACTCATCTGTTAGGAGTATTGTAGCGCCCGCAGAACGTTGATTCCCTTTCATGAACCAAACCTGTTTGAAATAAAACTATGCACCGCATTGTATCCTTGGTCAACTGTTAATTCTCCAATTGCCCAGTTTTCCACAAAGGAATACTTCTCCAGGGCATCCGTACAAGTGTTCACAACCTTCAACTAATATCCGGTAGGCGGCCACCTAGTGAACACGAGAGTCGGTGAATTAAAGGTGAACTTGACCATCCCCATCGCTTATACCCTTAGTCCGGCTCAACCGGTTTCCAAGACGTGGTCACTTGGCTGTTTTCTTTGGCACTACGCTCATACGCCGGGAAGCGAGCATTGAGCCAGACCTTAGGTATAAGTTCTGATTCTGTGAGGATACTTTGGATGCCTCTTCATAAGGCATCCGGGATCAATCACACGCTCAAGGTGAAGAAGTATGCGCCCTTTGAATCACAAGGATTCTAGCTAGCACAACCGAGCATGACCCCGTGGTCGAACGTGGCACGCGCAGTATGAAGCACGCGTCGATAGCACACCTGGTAAAGCCAGGGATGGGATATGTCAATAATGCTATCACAGAATCTCTCATCTGGCCTTGAATGTGATATATAGTGATGGACAAAGTCCAACTCGGCGATTTACAAAATGAAGATTAAGTCATGCTGTTAAGCGTGACAATGTTATCATTTTGTTTAATCAGGTTTATCCCCCTAATTCTTAGCCAATCTTGTCATGGTAGAGGTCTCTCTCTTCTTACAAGATGACCGTGCCTGTGTGACGAGGCAAGGTTCACAATCGACATAATTTTGGTGGAAGGATTTTATTTCTTCCTACGACTTAGTTTATAGACCGTAAAATTCGGTGTTGTTAATCATTATGACGTCGATATATCATAAACTCATATTGCAATTCTTTTATTCAAATTGAAACATAATTTCAAATGTCAAAATGTTATCACTTTTACAAGCCACACAGTTTAAGCCCTACGTAATGCAAGCAGTTTTACGTGCTTTTCAAAAATCTCCCTACGTAACGGCTTAGTTAAAGGGTCTGTGGCTATATTGTTTGTAGGCAAGTATTCTAAAGTGATTATGTTGTCTTCCAGAACAGATTTAGCATAATTGTATTTCACATCAATGTGCTTTGTCCTACTATGGTACTTTGGATTCTTAACTGCCGCAATGGCCGCCTAACTGTCGGAGTACACCTTCACAGGTTTACTCTTCTTGTCGGTGCCAATTAATGCAGTAAGAAGCCTTTTCAGCCAGACCACTTCTTGTTTGTTTTTGGAGAGGGCAACAAATTCTGACTCCATAGTGGAAAGCCCGACACAAGATTTCTTCTTGCTAACCCATGATATGGCAGCATTAGTAAGGAGGAAAACTCCTCCTGTGGTGGACTTACGATCATCCGGATCGTCACCGTGGTCGGCATCACTATAACCGGTCAATTCGAGCCGATCGCCCTCATAGCACATAACGTAGTCGGCAGTACCTTTCAGATATCTGATAATTCATTTTACGGCCTTTAGATGTTGATAACTAGGATCTGATTGGAATCTTGCTACTAGGCCCACAGCGGAACAGATGTCTGGCCGAGTACAGAGCATGGCGTACATTAGATTCCCTACCATGCTCAGATACTCTGCATTCTTCATCTGTAAATGCTCCTACTGGTTTCTCGGGCATCAAGCTTCGATAGCGCGCACCCGAACACAACCGGCGTATCCACGGGTTTACCATCCAGTATTCTGAATCTTTTCAACAGTTTGTTGATATATGATTTTTGGGATAGACATAATCTCCGGGTGGCACGATCTCCGGCAATTTTGATGCCTAAGATGTACTTAGCCTCTCCCATGTATTTCACCTCGAATGCTGATGCTAACCAGGACTTTGATTTATTCATAAAACTCACGTCGTTCGCAGCAATGAGTATGTCATCCACGTATAGTGTTATGATGATATACTTAGACCCGGAGGTCTTGGTGTATACGCAGGGATCCTCGTGAATATTCACGAATCCGTATCCGATGATTTCCTCGTGGAATCTGCATTACCATTACCGAAACGATTGTTTAAGGCTGTATATAGATCTTTGGAGTTTGCAAACTTTACGTTCTTTGCCAGGAGTAATGAAACCCTCCGGCTGCTCCATATAGATCTCTTCTTCCAGGTTTCCATAAAGGAATGCGGTCTTAACATCCATTTGATGTAGCTCTAGATCAAGACTAGCAACTAGGGCAAGGATGGCCCTTACTGTGGTGTAACGCTCAGTTGGTGAGTATGTTTCATCAAAGTCCACTCCGTGGATTTGGGTATATCCTTTCGCAACTAGTCGAGCTTTGTATCACTCGACTTCTCCATCAGCAGTGAGTTTAAGTTTCAATACCCATTTAGCTCCTATTGCTCTGCGGTTCGCAGGCAAATCAACTAATGACCAAACCGAATTAGCTTTCATTGAGGCAATTTCATCTTCCATTACTTTTCTCCATTCCTTTGCTTGAGGTCCTTCCATCGCTTGTTTAACTGTTACTGGTTCATCAACAGATGTGAGAGTGAATATTTCGCCTCTCTCAATGGGATACCTTTTAGGGGAAGTGCGTTACCTTTGACTGCGTCTAGGCTCACTTATCCCATTTTAAGTTTGACCCATACTCCCACTTGGAATAATGCTTCTTATCGGGGCACTACTCCCACTGGAAATGTTGGTGTTACTAGAACTTTGAGCAACAACTTTCCTAGGACGACCCCTTCGTCTCAGAATTTCACCTCCGAGATTAGTTCTTTGATCGCTAGGATCTGGAACTGGAGAGATCATCCCACTCCCAGTTGAAATAATGGGAATTGATGGTAGTTGTGTGTTATGAATGTCAGGTTCTACTTGATTCGCATTCCCAGCAATAGTGATTTGTGTTTGGGGGGAAGTGAGCCCTCCCACTGGATTTATAATGGGGATATCGTCCTCATTAACCGAATCACTTGTTGCTGTGCCAAATCTCCCACTCGAATAAAGTGGGACCTAAGAATCATCATCATCATGTTCTAGTTCAGTCAGAACTTCATCTGTTTTTATCTCTTGAAGCGATGGAAATTCGTCCTCAAGAAAAGTGACCTCTCTGGATTCATGTTCGTACACACTACCGTTTTCTTGAGTTGACACAAATACATAACCTTTTGAGTTCTCGGAGTATCTTATAAAGATGCTCTTAAGTCCTCTGGGGCCTAACTTGCCAAATCGTCTGTTAGTTGTATGTGTGTAAGCTGCGCACCCCCAAGGTCGCAGCCTGGTAAGATTTAACTCTCTACCAGTCCAGAGCTCATACGGTGTTGTGTTAACTGCTTTTGATGGGACAAGGTTTACTACAGTGGCAGCAAGCAATGCATCTCCTCAATAATAAATTGGTAATTGTGCTTGTGACATCATGGTTCTCACCATGTCTAGGAGAGTCCGATTACGACGTTCAGTCACACCATTCTGCTGTGCTGTGTTGGGGATCGTCGTTTGACGGGCGATCCCACTTTCTTTGCATAACTTACCAAACTCATTAGAGAGATATTCTCCACCTCTATCGGTGCGAAGGATTTTCACCTTCCGCTCCTGTTGATTCTCCACGAGCTTCAGAAAGCTTTTAAAGCAATATATAGCTTCAGATTTGCGAGTAATCAAATGAGTAAACCCAAATCGGGTGTAGTCATCAATGAAAGTTACGAAGTATCGCTTTCCATTCTTAGCAGTTACGTTCATTGGTCCACAGACATCGGAATGGATTATCTGCAATGGAAATTCTGCTCGTTTTGCTTCACCGAATGGCTTGCAGGTGGACTTTCCAGCCAGACAGTCATGACATGTGTGTTTGAACACACTGTTTGTTCCGGGCAGAAGCCATCGTCGAGCCAACGACTGAAATCTGTCATAGCCTATATGTCCAAGCCGCGAATGCCATTCGGTTGCGTCAGTTTCTGCTTCTTTGGAAGACATTGCATACAAACGATATGAATTTACATTGCCATGTAGATCCATTATAAACAAACCATTTTAAGAAAAGGCATATCCAAATAAAGTATCCCCTTTATTTATACGAACAAAGGATCTCTCAAATGACAAAGTAAAGTTTTTATCCATAAGAGCAGAAACAGAAACAATGTTCCTACAGATTCTAGGAGCGAAAATGACATTATCTAGAAGTAAGAATTTGCTGTTGCCCATCGGCAATTTGCAAGTCCCTACCCATATGACTTCAACTTGTGAGTTGTCGCCAATGTATATCCTTTTAGAATCCTTCGGCAATCGTCTAAACTTGGCAAATAGTTCTCGATCGTTGGCTATGTGGTCCGTTGCACCTGAATCAAGAATCCAAGACGGATTTGAGTCAGTTAACATGACAGTTGAGGAAGCTAAAGCTTCCTCTACATAACCAAATTCGCATACCTTCTCAGGATGCGATTTGCTGGAACCTGCACCATTGCTTATTCGGCGTGGGCTGGAGTTCCCGCAAACTATCTCAGATTTTAATCTGAGACTGCCTTGTTTAGGTGAAGTCAACATTTTACCATCGACTACCTGTTGTTTCTTTCCTTTGTTCCTGAATTTCCTTTTCTTGCGGACAGCTTGTCCTGTGGATTTCGATTCCTTCGTTTCCGATTTTAATCAAGCATGTTCCCATCTCGACTATTTTCAGGACAGATGCAATATCAAGTACAAACTGCTGACGGTCAATATAGCCTTGGTTGCTCTCCAAGACTTCGGAAGGATCCCTATTACGGCCTGAATTTTATCCCATTCAGCCATCTGACTGTCATTTCCAATGGCTTGAATAGGCGAAGGAGGTCGTATACTTTTTCAAGCATACTCTTACTATTTTTGTTCAGACAGGTTACTAATGTTGGTATAAGTGGGTGCAGTGTAACTGCCAAGCCACTTCCATATTTCAGAAAGAGGGCATTCAGATGTCCTTTGTCGTCGGATCATCCTTATAGCGGACATAGAAATCTTCTGACATTTCTGACAGTATCAGCTCCTTTGCTTTCTTATCATCTTACTCCCACTTAAAGTGGGCAAATGCCAGATCTTTGGTGAGTCCGACATTTGGGTAATTCATGGTTATTTGTATGTGGTCACACAGAACTTGTGCTTCCAAAATCGTAGTGACGCGTTTGCTCCACGAGTCATAATTTGTCTCAACTAATAGCTCAAATTCACATGATAATGCCATCTATTCATCGATAACAACACTAGGTTGGGAAGATAACAACATTTTGACATAGTTGCATACATCGGATTATCTATTATGATGGAATACGACGAATGGTGATTCTTCAGTCACTAAACCAAACCAACCTTCAGTAAACCGAGGAAGGGGGTGTCGCGAAAGAATTCACACTATTGTCGTTTTTAATCTAATAGACCAGTCTTTTGAATACGGTTATTCTATTGCAAATTACCGGAACGAGAGTTTTCAAATAAGCATACCCGATCTTGGCTTTCCCGAGGCCCTTGTGATTTTGTAAAATTGTCCGATAATTTACGCATGCATATTTATAATTATACTACATCTAGCAAATCATCATACCATGCCATAAATATCGAACACAACATGCTTACGCGTCATGCGTCTAATGTTCCTAGCATACATAATTCTACGTAAAGTAAATTATCACATGCGTTCTATCATGAACATCCTAGCATACGCGTCAAAACATGCAACATCCGCACACATCATGCATAATTGGCGACTGGAATTTTCGGTTTTATAAAACGCTTTGAAAATATTAGGGGCTGTTTTGCAATTCACGCTTACAATTAATCATGCGAATTTCTAGGCATGGATTCTAGGCACTTTCAATTAGCATAGCATGTCTATCCTATTACGCAAACCATATATTTAAATCCCAGAGCTCAATGCTCGCAATATAATATCCAGCTAGCTTGACTAAGTCAATACGACAATTCTAATTATATCGAAATATATGATGCAGAAAGTAAATAATTAAAAATCAGCCCACTAATTTAATCTAGTCCCAAAAACATGCAAGTCCGAGATCCATCCCCATAATCGAAACCAGGCATTAGGTTTTTGACTTAAACCGTGTATTAAAACACAAACCCTAAGAGCACTGTTTAAGCATGCATCCAATTGCATTTTTTTTCCAGAAAAAAAAAATCATCTTTACAGCAGGTCTCTTAGGTAGAATTTTCATTTTCAAACGCATGTTCCTTATGCACGGTTTTCAAAAATAAAAAAATCTTACCTAAATTTTCGTTCTAAATATGCGTTTCATGCACATTATTTTAAAAAAAAAACCATCTAGGTAAGTTGTAACTCATGATTAGCGCATCTTTCACACATTATTTTTAAAAAAAAATAATTTATGAGAAATTTAACTCCCTTTAGCTATTAGAGCTTCTAATTTCAAAAATGCATTTTGTATAAATTGTTTAAAAAAAAAAAAAAACCAAAAACATTTTTTGTTGAGTAGTTATCCCCTTAGTTGTAGATTTTTATTTCTGACATGCATTTCAAATGCATTTTTTTCAAAAAAAAACTCTTACCTGATAATTTAATTACAAACTTGCGTCTCATGCAGATGATTAAAAAAAAAACTCTTCAGGTAAGTTGTAATTTTGGTTAGTGCGTTACGTATGCATTACTTAAAAAATAATTTAGGAAAATTTGTAATTATTCCCATTTAGCTATTAGAGCATCTATTTCGAACATGCATTCCATATTCATCATTTTAAAAAAAACTTTTATCTGAATTGTTTTATTTTTAATAATGCACCCAATATGCATTGATTTTAAAAAAAACTTTTTAGATAAACCGTAAGATCACTTAGTTTTAGGGCTCTTTGTTAAAAAAACTTTTACCTGAATTTTTTTAATAAAACTTTTTATCTCATATGCATTATTTTAAAAAAAAAACATTTCAGGTAAATTGTAATTTTTTAGTTGTAGAACTTTTATTTTTAAGTTTGCATCTTATTTTTGTGCATCTCGTGTGCATTCTTTTCAAAAAACTTTTCACCTGAATTTTTATTTTGAGCAACCAAGATGCATTAGTTTTTTTCCTTAAAAAAAAAAAAACAAACAAAAACAAAAAAAAAATCTTTTCAGATAACTTGTAAATTTTCATAACTGTAGAACTTTCATTTCAACTATGCATCTCATGTGCATCGCATGTGCATTTTTTTAGGAGTAATAATTTGTTAATAGATTGTACACATTCTTAGTCGTAAACATGCATCGCATTTGCATTATTTTTATATAAAACTTTACCTGGATTTTTCATTTCGTACATACATTCCATATGTATCATTCAGGTAAACTGGTTGTAAGTTGTAAGTTTATTAACAGTAGAACTTTAACTTTCGAGCATGCATGAGCATTTTAAAAAAACTCAAAGTGTCATTCGTTTTTATCTAAGTGTATTGCACTTTTTTTGGAAAGATTGTCTCAACCATCGCATGAGCTGGCGTTTTAAAAAATAGACTTGATTCTATTTTTTGATAAAATATTTAAATGTGCAGTTGAGTGCGACTGTTCGAGTTTAAACAAAAGACGAAAAATCCTTTTAAAAAATTTCCTTTGAACATCTGTCCTGCGTTCGAGCCAGATAGTGCACTCAGCAAGCTCCATAATGGTGCAAAACACCTTAGATCATTAATTTTGATTCATTTTTAAAAAAGTAATCAAAATTATGAAATGAACGACATTAGAGTTTTCCAAAAAATCATGCATGATTTCTCATATTCTCTACACTGATTTTTCATTCACTCTTCGCAGGTACCCTTGGTTAGGAATCCTGTACATATAAGTTCTGACGGTCAAATGGGGCAACGTAAAAAGAACATGCAGCCATCAAGTTGCACGAAGAACAAGTTGCGCACTCGGGATATCCAACGCTCAGGTGCGATAAATTGTACTTGATTTGTTCCTTGAGATTTGAGTGTCCCTACTATTTTTGCAGTCCACAACCATGTGTAACGTGAGCGCTTCGAAGAATCTCCATGAAAAATATCATCTACCATGTGTGAAATTGATACGCTTTCCAAGCTGAGGTATACAACCGTTATACGGACAGGTTTAAACCATTTAGCGGTTACCATGGGGCATCTCCCACTGAAATCGGGCATGTCCGAAGATGGAAAAATTTCAAGAGATCATCGAGAATCCCGTGAAGATTCAATGTGCTGATCAATGTAGCTTGACTCGATCAACTGAGTCATTTTTCGAAAAGTTCTGAACATTTGAAATTTGCAGTCCGCCACTAGGGGCATGTACTTTCCAGCAGGTGTACATATACAAGATGTGGAGCATGAGAATCAGGACAAGCAGCAGGTCCAGTTGTATAGCCAGCATATTGCCCACTAGAAAGATCCGACATCCAGGTAAGAGAACATGTGATCAACTTTATCCATGAAATGTAACAGTCTATTTTCTCTTTTTACTGCTCGGAAAATCATTCAAATCGAGGCCTTGATACACTTATCCCGTCCGCGGATCTTTGCTCATTGACCATGCTTACATTGACCGACGAACTTGTCCTAGATACACCAGGAATTTCCATGTCTCTGAAGCTCTGGCACGCAACAAGCCTAACACAATTGGTGTGTTACCCATGGGTCATCCCCATCTGAGATTGAGCAATGGACAGGGCACTTGAGAAGCCGAGAGAATGAACCATTGTCTATGTCATTCATTGGTCGTAGGGTCCATCCAAGACATCAACACGGCGACGTATTTTGACCCAATTGACTGAGTCCTTCTCTAGAAGATGCTTTGAATTAGAAATTTTCAATCTGTCACTAGGGGCATGTAAATAATTGTTGTTGATTATTTTCGGTAATTTATAAAATAAGAGAGAAAAAAATAAATTCCTGCTAGGTTGAAAACCTGTAAAGGCGACCTAGGCAAAAGTTAGGGAGAGGGGCATGATTGAAAACCCGCAGGGGCAGTCATGGCAAAAGGTGAGCTGAAAAAAAGAAAAAAAAAGTTCATGTTTCATGAGGGTCATAGCCGCCCTTTAATCGGCTACATGAAAATAAAGAGCGCGTTCATGCAAATCTTGTGAGAAAAGTGAAGAAATAAAAGGGCCACAGCCACCCTTCAAATGGCTACAGATAAAAGGCACTCCCGCAACATCAAAAGCGGGAAATAAGTGAAATGGCCACAACCACCCTTAAAATGGCTACAAATTAAAGGTACTCCCGCAACTTCGAAGGCGGGAATAAATGAAAGGGTCTCAGCGTCCCTAAAACAACTACAAAGAAAGGGCCACAGCCACCCTTCAAACGACTACACTTAAACGGCGCTCCCGCAACATAAAAAACGGAAAATAAGTGAAAGGGCCATAGCCACCCTCCAAATGGTTATAGATAAAAGAGCGACCCCGCGAACCTGTGAGGGTGGGAGAATAGAAAGGGTCTCAGCAACCCTCCAAACGGCTACAAATTTAAAGTGCTCCCGCAACTTCGAAGGCGGAAAATAAAATGAATGGGCCACAGTCAATCCAAAATTGACTACTCAAAAAGAAGAGCTTCCGCAACGGAGAATGCGGTAAAAAATTGAGCTGGTCACAACCACCCTTTAATTGGCTACCACAAAAAGAGTGCTTCCGCTAGGTCGAAACCACGAAAAGGAAGCCTAGGCAAGATCAGAAAATGAGGGGCATGGTTGCAAATTCAGAAATTAAAGTCATGACAAAAGGAGAGTAAATTAAAAATCGAGATGCACGGTCGAAAATATCAAGGTCGACCGTGGCAAAAGGAGAGAATTTGAGAGATAAAAAAAAACCCCGCTAAGTTGTCGCACTTTGCACAATTTAGGCAAAAATTAGGGACACATATTTCATGAATAGATTGTACGAGTATTTTCTATGGCGCAACACAATTGCAGATATGCCAGTCGCCATGCTTGTCCAGGCAGCACTCCAGACGTTCTCCAGCAGCTTCCTGATTACGCTGCTAGTTGCCATGCCAATCTAGGCATCAATTCAAGACAACGTTTTAATAATTGCCACCAGAGGCATCATCAAAGGTTTACCGGTGCGGTCTGACGTAGAGGTCCTCCGTTACCACTTGCTGCTAGAGGCATCACCAAAGGGTCTCCGGTACGGTCTGACGTAGAGGTCTTCCGCCACCAGAGATATCACCAGAGGTTTTCCGGTATGGTCTGACGTAAAGGTCTTCTGTTACCACTAGCCGCTAGAGGCATCACCAAAGGGTCTCCGGTACGGTCTGACATAGAGGTCTTCCGCCACCAAAGATATCACCTGAGATTTTCCGGTACAGTCTGACGTAGAGGTCTTCCGTTACCACTCGCAGCTAGAGGCATCGCCAAGGGTTCTCCGGAACGGTCTGACGCAGAGGTCTTCCGCCACCAGAGACATCACCAAAGGGTCTCCGGTACGGTCTGACGTAGAAGACTACCGCCACCAGAGATATCACCAAAGGTTTTCCGGTACGGTCTGACGTAGAGGTTTTCCGTTACCACTCGCCGCTAGAGGCATCACCAAGGGTTCTCCAGTACGGTCTGACGTAGAGGTCCTCCACCACCAAAGATATCACCAGGGGTTTTCCGGTACGGCCTGACGTAGAGGTCTTCCGTTACCACTCGCCAATAAAGGCATCACCAAGGGTTCTCCGGTACGGTCCGACGTAGAGGTCTTCCGCCACCAGAGATATCACCAGAAGTTTTCCGGTACGGTCTGACGTAGAGGTCTTCCGTTACCACTCGCCACCAGAGGCGTCACCAGAGGTTTTTTTGGTACCGTCTGACGTAGAGGTCTTTCGTTACTACTCATCACTAAAGGTTTTACTTTCTGCACCGATAACAGAGGCACCACCAACAGGGGCACCGCCGACCAAGGTTCTACTTTTTCGCATCAAAATAAGCATATGAGCCACCTTGAAGACTTCGAAGAATTGGAAGAGGATATACTTTCTGGTCAAAATCAGTGTTTCTTCGTATTTGGACAAACCCCTTCGAACACGTTCTACGGAAGTCCGTCTAAAGAGGGGCAAACTGTAAACACTCGATTTTGACCCGGACGTAACGACGTTACACATAATACGTTAATTCTGGACGCGTCAAGCCACGAAGTCTCCAAGAAATGCTTAAGTGCATTTTAGGAAATTATTATAAATATATTTTAAAATATTTTGAATATATTTAATATTTTCGGAATATTTAAAAATATATATATAATAATTAGTTTTTTTTTAGATAATTATCTATAAGGTATTTATCAACAGATATTATCTTTTATTTAAAGGTAATTATCAGTTTAGATATATATCCCTGGGAATTATCTGTAAGCTAATTATCTGTTACATTTTTTATTTAGATTTTATCTGTAATCTAGGCTAGGTTTTTAGTATAAAAAGGGGTCAAGTTATACACTGTAAACACACAAAAAAGCGTCAAAAGCAATAATACATTATTTTCTCGGGGTCTTTGCGATTTTGTCTTCTAGTGGTATTTTTTTTTCTTTTTGTCTTCCCCGCTGTGCCTTCCTCCACGACCAGACACAGCTCTGGTGGCCGGACTGCCATCTACCCAGCGGCTCCGCCATGCCACGCCACGCCACCCACTCCCTCCCCCACGGTGAATGAATCCTAAAGAAAACACTTATAATTTATAAAATGATAAAACTAGATATTATAATAAAAAAATTAATACATAATCAATTAAGGTAACCTTGAAAGTATATAAAATATGTTTGAAAATGAATTTTACTTAGTTTCCCGGTTAATAGTCTTTGGTGACTATTTTTTGTATTTTCATAAATAATTATTTATTTTTAATCTTAAGTTTTATCTTTTATTATCCATAAATTTATTTTTTTAGATTTAAAATCTACAATAATTTTTTATTTTTTTTATTTTATATTTTTACGGTGTGCATTTTCACCTTATAAATTATATTCTCATTTTGTGCTTTTAATTTTTTCATTTTAAAAAGTTTATTTATACTTCTTACATATAATCTTATTAACTTCTGTTGAGATCGTTTCCACTTGGGATATCTCGAACTGCTTTTCACGGACCTCAATCCTCGATCCACGAACTGACTTTGGCTTCTACCTCGATCCCCGAACTAACTTTGATCTCTGTCTTAATCTTCTATACGCCAGGTCCTGCAAAGCGATCTATAACCAGCATGGAGAGGGGGGGTGGTGCTGGTTGTGCCCTCTCCGATGCTAAAGTCAGGATTTTAGAGAGAGAAAGTGTAGAGAGAGGTCTGAGCACGAATAGCCAATTTTGTAGAGTTTCGAGTTAACCTCCTTTAAATGGGAGGTCTAGGTCCTTATTTATAGGAAACTTGAGAACTGTGCCCGGTTTGATGTTGGTTTACAGGAAAACGCTTACCGGCATCGAGGTTGGCTATATGCGCACTAACTTCTCATACTTAGTAAAATTATGGGTAAACGCGCAGTACTAGTCGGTAATCCGGACCGGTCTGGATTGCTGAGACAATCCGGACTGGTCCAGATTGCCTTATGGCAATCTGGAAATCCTCGGTCCGGGTGCGACGCGCATCCGGACCGTTTTGACCCGGGGTGACTGCGGTAAGATCCCTTTGTGGTTCTAGCGTGTTTGCGAGGTCCGAAACGTAAATATGAACCCGAATTGATAGATATCCAACACTTGCCCCCGAGTCAAGTAGCGGTTCAAAACCCATGCTTGACTCTATTTAAGATAGGATATTCGTCCAATTTAGGTTCGACACTGACCTCAGGGGTGGCCTGTTTGTGAATCGAGTGCGCGGAGCACAGATTCGTCCATCATTATTTTTCCGATGAACGTACATAATTTATTCACAGGGTTAGCGTAACAGACGGTATACATATAACAATGTGCAGTTAACGACTTATTCGTAATAACATGCAATAAGCGAAATACTTGTGATGATAAGTAATCATGCAACGGGGTGTCATCATGGTACGTGACGTGAACGTGCAACATGATGTTAACATGGAGATGACAATCATAGTACATGGATGACGTAACCGCACAATAAGCAAAATACTTAGAGCAATATAAAAATGGAGAGCACGCTTGTCAACATGAAGCATGATATAAACATTGAACATGATATAAGCACGTAATATGTTGTAAACATGTAACATGATGTGAACATGCAACTCATACTTAGATTATAAAAATAATCATATAGCAATCATATAGAGTGTAGTATATGTTGATGGTTCATATTGTCTACACTCAGTCTTAGTTGCATACATAGTGTAAGTGTCTACACTAACAATTAGTTGTATACACCCGGCCATTAGGTTAAGCTAGCATAATCCTAGTTGGTGAGCCTAGTCTCACTTAGTATATATAGTGCATATTTTAGTTTGTAATCCCTAATCATCAATGAAGTATGATTCAAGCTTATATGGTATCAGAGCCATCCCTAATGGCGGCGTATTCATCTAGTTGAAGAAACTTGATCTTCAACATTGGCCTCAAAGTTCACCTTGTTCTTGTATAGCCTTACAAGATAAGCTTCGTGAATCTTCATCTCAGTTTGAAATTTCCATTTCTTGTGCAAGAATTGATGTCAAGTAAGTAAATTTCAAGAAATCACACCACTAGCCAAAGCTGAGCATAAACTAAGGATAGCCAACATGCCTTAGTACTAGTTTGCTTAGTTCTTGTTGATTTCAGCCTTGTTGAGCTGATTGCGTGATTGTTCTTGTTATATTCTGGGGTATGCTTTGTTTCCTTGGATTTGGGTGTGAATTCTAAGCTTGTTCAAGCTGCGCCTACTGCTTGGAAGTTGTGATTTCACTACGTTACATTGTTTGCATACACCTTGCTCGGCTGAGGAGTCATTGTGTCTTCTTCGAGTTTTCACTACATACCTTGAAGAATCCAGAGCTTTCTTCAATGGAGGATTGATCCTAATCCATTCCTAGTGATTTGTGAATATTGAACTTGGGGTAATTTGTTGTGGAGTAGTACAGATTGTACTAAAGAGTGAGCTTGAATTTGTCTTACTCTCAACAAACTTGGTGTGCTAGTTTTGTTGCTAGTGCAAACCTTGTGTGCGATTTTCTTTAGAATTCTTTGCATCTGAATTTCCTCTGCTTTGAATCTTCAAGCTCCTTGTGTTACTTTGCTTGCAAGATGGCTCAGGAAACCAATGTTGATGATCCCCTATACATTCACCCCTCAGACACCACTGGCCATATGCTCATTCCTTTTCAGCTTCAAGGAACATCCAACTATCATGTTTGGAGCACCTCAATCAGGGAAGGCTTGTTGGTGAAGAATAATCTTGGTTTTATAGATGGCACATTCACAAGATTGGATGTTGGTGTCAATGATAGGGTGAGATAGGATAGGGCAAATGCAATTGTCAAGGCATGGTAAAGGAACACTGTGGCCAAGGATTTGGTCAATGGCTTGATCTACAACCCTACTGTTTCTTCCATTTGGAATGACTTAAAGGAGATGTTTGACAAAGTGGATGGCACTCAAATCTTTCAATTGACAAGGGAGATTTACCAAACATCTCAAGGTGTGCTCTCAATCACTGAATACTTTGCCAAGATGAAGCAACTATGGGATGCTCTTGCTTCCATTGATGATTTGGTTCTCCAATGTGCTGGGGATATTGCCATTGTCAATGAACACAAAGAGAAGCAGAAGTTGATGGAATTTCTCTTGGGGCTAAATGATTCCTATGGACACATTATGACCAACTTGCTTATGAGGCATCCCCTTCCTACCCTTAGCATTGCCTTCTCTGTGTTAGTACAAGAAGAGAGCCAAAGGACCATCTCTGGTTCCATTGGTGATGTGGGTGAGGCAACTGCCTTGTTCACTGGGAAGAATCCATCTTATGGAGGAGGTAGAGGCAATGGAAGAGGATATGCAAGGGGTAGAGGTTTTGGAAGAGGCTATGACATTGGAAGAGGCAGAGGCAACTTCAATGCTTCAAGTGGCAAACCACTTCCTACTTGCACCTATTGTGGCAAGAGGGGTCACAATAAGGATGTTTGCTACACCAAGCATGGCTACCCATATGATCATCCAATCCATCAAAACAATCCAAATGCTCCTAAGAGGAATTGGAACTCAGCAAACATTGTTGAAGATGGTGGAACCTCAAGTGCAATTGAGCATGTGGCAGCCAAAGACAATAGGATCTTCCATGGCACAGCTGACAAAAGGATTCAACATGTTGCTACCCATGATGATCATTTTGATCATACACCTCTATGCTTTGAAGATGTGGATCAAGCTCATGTCAACATGGCAGGTATATCTAGTGATCCGATGGTTTGGATAGTTGACTCAGGTGTAACTAACCATATCAGTCATCAAATTGAATGGCTACATGATTTGAAGAAGAGTGACTCTGATCACCAATATGTGCACTTGCCAAATGGTCACAAGTGCAAAGTGACCCATGTTGGTTCTTGCTCTTTCTCAAGTGGATTCACATTGACTAACATCCTCTTGGTCCCTGATTTCAAGTTCAATTTGATCTCAGTTTCTAGGTTGCCTAGCCAGTTAAATTGCAAAGTGATCTTTACTAGTGATCATGTGTTGCTTCAGGGCCAGAGTGGGAAGTCCATGGTGATTGGGCAATGGAATAAATGATTGTACACCTTGAAGGATGTGGTGCCTTCAAGCCCAAGGAAGATAGCAGCTACTTGCTTGGGGAATAAGGATGAAGTATTGTGATGGCATAGGCGTTTGGATCATGTCTCAGAACAATATTTGAACCATTTGGATGTTTTAGGCTTGAATAAGACCTATGGTTGTATCAAACAATGCACTATTTGTCCTCTTGCAAAGCAATCTAGATTTTTATTTCCAATCAGTGATTCAATTGCTTCAAATCCTTTTGATTTGATTCACATGGATCTATGAGGTCCATACAAGGTGCCTACCTTCAAGAACAATCAATATTTCTTGAATATTGTTGATGATCATTCAAGGGCAACTTGGGTCTATTTGATGAGACACAAGAGTGATACTTTCTTGCACATCAAGATTTTCTTGATCATGGTGAAGAATCAATTTGGTACAATGGTCAAGACTTTGAGGAGTGACAATGGGACTGAGTTCATCAACTCAGTTTGCAAAGACTTGCTTCTTCAATTTGGAATTCTTCATCAAACAAGTTGTGTGCATACACCACAACAAAATGGCAGGGCTGAACGCAAGCATAGGGACATCCTCAACATTGCTAGAGCTATAAGGTTTCAAGCTTCTATGCCACTGAGGCATTGGGGATATTGTATACTCAATGCTTGTTACTTGCTCAACAGGCTACCCACCTCTATCTTGAAGTTCAAGTCACCTATGGAAGTGTTATATGGAAAAGCCCCTTCTCTTCATCATTTGAGAACCATAGGTTGCTTATGTTTTGCAACCAAATTGAACAACCATGACAAGTTTAGTCCAAGGGCTGAACCATGCATCCTTATGGGGTATTCAACCTCACAAAAAGGGTATCTTGTGATGAACATTTCCAAATCAATATTTCATGTTTCAAGGGATGTTTTCTTTCATGAAGATATCTTCCCATTTAGCATGTCCAAGGATGCTTTAAAGACTCTTATTCCATATTGTTTGGGAACCAAGCAATCCATTGAAGACTTCCCACCAGAGAATCCAACTTACTTTGATGAGAATGTACAAAGATACAATCCAATCAATGAAGTCCCACCACCTCAACAAACTCCAACACCTCAACCACCCATTGTAGATGATCCACCCCAACCCTCTAATCTAAGGAGGAGTCTTAGAATTGCACAACTCAACCCACCACCACCAAGGAGAAGTGCAAGGATTGCTGAGCTTCAACAAAGGTCAAGTTCCAATGCCACTTTTGGCATGGAAAGGTATGTGTCTTATGAAACTTTGGGTCCTCAATACAAATGCTTCTTGGCTGCTGTTGGATCACGGTTGGAACTCCGGCACGTTCTTGACGGAAGTCCGAACTCCTTTGCTCCAAGTAATCCTGCAAGAAGGGGATAGACCGGGCGGTGACCCAGAATCCCTCTCCGATGCTTAAATGAAAGTATGAGTGTGTAAATCAGCCAATCTGAGTTCTGAGGTAACTCCTTCCTTTATATAGGGGATGAGTTACCCCAGTTACCTGTCGAGGTAACTGCCAGGGGCAGTTAGCCCACGTTCCGTCTTTTCAGGCCACTCCCCCACTATGCTGATAGTGGGCGTGTTTCTCGGACTCATCCTCTGGTGGCAAGTCCCGACGGAAGTCGGGGACTCCAGAGTTATCCCCTTTGGTCACCGCTCGGGGCCCCTCGTCATCGGGACAGGGCCAATATCCTCAGGGATTCAATATCGGGGCCTACTCAAAGGCATATCATCGGGGCCTACTCAAATGCATATCATCGGGGCCTACTTAAAGGCATATCATCGGGAGCGTACAGCTCATATGTCGGGACCGACCTTGTCGGGACCCCTCACATTGGCCCTCTAGGCCTCTTTTGGAGCCCGGTGGGCCTACTTCACCGTTTACTCGTCGTTAATGGGCCTAACGGCTATATCGAAACCCATCAACTGCCATTGACAAAATCAAGGAGCCAAGCTCCTACAAGAAAGCAATCAAGGATCCCAATTGGATTTTGGCCATGAAGGAAGAGATACAAGCCCTTCAAGCCAACAAAACTTGGGAGATATTGGAGCTTCCTCAAGGGAAATCATCAGTTGGTTGCAAATGGGTCTTCAAGGTCAAGTACAACTCTGATGGATCCATTGAAAGATACAAGGCAAGATAGGTTGCCAAGGGATTCACTCAAGTGGAAGGGGCTGATTTCAATGAGACATTCTCTCATGTGGTCAAGATGGACACAGTGAGGATCATCTTAGCATTGGCAGCTGCCAAATCATGGGGATTGTACCATATGGATGTAAACAATGCTTTTCTTCAAGGTGACTTAACTGAGGAAGTATACATGGACATCCCCCAAGGTTTTGATCCTTCTAAGTCTCTTGAGGGGTCTACCAAACGTGTCTGCAAGCTTAAGAAGTCTCTTTATGGTCTTAAAAAAGCTTCAAGGCAATGGAACATCAAGCTCACCCAAACCTCATTGAAGAATGGTTACACACAATGTGCCTTAGATCATTCCTTGTTCACCAAGATACAAGGTAATGACAAAGTGTTTCTACTAATCTATGTTGATGATCTTCTAATCACTAGTTCCAATACCAAGATGATCAATCAATTGAAACACACACTTCAAATACACTTCAAATTGAAGGATTTTGGGGACTTGAGGTACTTTTTGGGATTGGAGATTGCAAGATCAAATCAAGGACTTGTGACCAATCAAAGGAAATATGCTATGGAGCTCATTGAGGAGGCTGGCTTAGGGGCTGCAAAGCCTTCTGAAACTCCTATGGAATTCAATGTCAAGCTCACCAAACATGAGTATGACAAAGCATCCAACTCCAACACTGATGATGTGCTATTAGAGGATGCTACTTCATATAGGATACTTATTGGTAAGTTGCTATATCTTACCATGACAAGACCAGACATTAGCTTCTCAGTCCAAAGACTAAGTCAATTTGTTGATAAGCCAAAGAAGTCTCACTATGAAGCTGCCATAAGGATAATCAAGTACATCAAGGACACCCCAGGCCAATGCTTGATCTATCCTTTCAACAACAACCTTAATATGAGCTTGTTTTGTGATTATGATTGGGTTGCTTGCCCTTTTAGTAGGAAGTCAGTGAGTGCCTATTGTGTTAAGCTTGGTGCAGCCATGATAGCTTGGAAGGTCAAGAAACAAGATACCATTTCCCTATCAAGTGCTGAAGCAGAGTATAGATGCCTTAGAGTTCATATTCAAGAGGCACTTTGGGTAGGCAGAATTCTCAAGGAACTTGGTTTGCAAGTAAACCTTCCTATCCCAATATACACAGATAGTCAAGCAGCTGTGAAAATTGCTAAAAATCCAATGTTTCATGAGCTTACCAAACACATTGAATTGGATTGTCATTTCACAAGACACCACATTGGACAAGGCAAGATTGGTGTTCATTACATTCCTTCAAATGATCAACTAGCTGACTTGCTAACCAAGGCTTTAGTGAAGAACCAACACTTGGCTTTGTTGAAGCTATATGGAATCAAGGATGTCTTTCAAGAAAGAAAAGAAGAAGAAGAAAAGGATGGGAGAATATAGAGTGTAGTATATGTTGATGGTTCATATTGTCTACACTCACTCTTAGTTGCATACATAGTGTAAGTGTCTACACTTACAATTAGTTGTATACACCCAGCCACTAGGTTAAGCTAGCATAGTCCTAGTTGGTGAGCCTAGTCTCACTTAGCATATATAGTGCACATTTTAGTTTGTAATCCCTAATCATCAATGAAGTATGATTCAAGCTTATAAATCATAAGTTAGCATCATGCACATATAAAAATAATAACATGCATAATAGCCTATACGTACGCAACATGCGATAATGATTGTACGTAGTGCGTCATGCAACATTAGGGAGGATGTAAGTAATGTAAGGATATGAGAGATGTAAACATGCTCATACATGATGCTAAAGACTTGTGCGAAAATAGATATGAGTTTAGTCCTTAGCACATGGTGTAGACACTATTAATGAAAATTAGGAGAGAGAGTAGTCATTAACTTACATCCTCCCTTGATAGTTTTCCAAGAAGCTTCATTGCTTGTTGAAGAAGAAGCTTATGGAGGTGTAAATTTAAATTAGTCACATTATATTTGACATCGATCGAGGTCTACCCAAGCAAGGAAGAACCCACGGCGGCGCGTGAGAAAGGAGGGGCGGCGCGTCTGATTTACAGCGGCGGCGCGTGGAATTTCCGGGTGGCGTGTGAATTTCCGGGTGACGACAAATAGCAATTTGGACTTGCTTCGTGTTGGTGAGTCCAATTCTGTACATGGCTGGACATTTTGTGACTTCGTTTGGCCTTGATTCAATCTTGAAATCACTATGTAATTAGTTGCCTTAACTTGCATACAAGGTGTTTGATGAAATGCATTAGAATGCTTAGCCCCAAATCGGCCAAAAATTTTCTAAGTGCTGAAAATTTTAGAAAAGTGCAAATGAATTGTTATACTTCCCTTATGCATAGTGTTCATTGCCGACATGTTGCTCCATGCCTTAGCCGTTGTTTTAGTATGCTCGATGTTGACGAGCGGTAGTTTTTCGTACACGGCCGTCAAGAGTTGTAGTGATAACTTAGGCAATGTATGTTGAACATCATGTACTGATCATCGGTCGTTGTCTGCAAACATGTTAAAACACTTAGAAAATATTTCAATAATATCTAGTGCTTGTTACCATTGATGTTGTCATATGATTCTTATCGAACGCCGGCATAGAAACACTTAGAAAATATTTCGTAGTAGTTGGTGTTTGCCACTTGATGTACGTTATCCGTCGTCATGCTAGTATATTTGGAAAATGCTCCTAGATAGTTGATTCCATGCTGCTTGTTGATTGTTGACATCAAGAAAATATTTAAACAATATTTTCTGACAGTTGATTTCTTGTCGCATATAGTCCCATGTCGTAAGTGAAATACTTAGAAAATATTTCAGCCATATCTTGCTGCATGTCGACACCTTGTCGTACGTAGATATATGATAGTATGCTGACAACTTGTAATATGTTGACTGTCATCCTGAGCAAAACACTTAGAAATTATTTCACCCTTGTGATCATGTATATTGCGAGCATGAGCTTGATGTCGACATGTAAGTCAATGAGTTGAGAGGTTTGCCCCCCTTACATGATGGTTGATACTTGTTGCACGAAGACTATTAAGTCATTGCGTACATAGTTATCTCACAAGAAGCTTTTATTGCATGGATGTTTGCATAAGTGTTTGATGCGTGCTTGTGCACTGGTGGGATTGTCGGTTGTACCTTTCAGGATAGCACATCTCACTATCATCTTCGCGTACTTAGCCTTCTCACAGCTGTTAATATGAGTAAGTCTTCTATCCTCATTCCGAGAGTGACACCATGTTCAGATACCGATGATGAGCTAGATGTCGACATAGTCGAGCCGGATGTCGACATTATTGAGCCGTTGGATACTATACCAGGTGTAGGGGCCGAAGTCGTCGCAAAACCTCATGTTTTCCCCAAAGTCATAAAGGTTAAGGAAACATGTGTGAGTTACTTCACCAACCAGATTGATGAAGCTATGTTTGACTTATATGCATCTTGTTGTGGACTTGATCCAGTGCTGGAAGGTATATTGCCTTATGACGTGTTACCCGACGTCCAACAAGGGCGAGTCACCGTACCTCCCGATGACTTGTCTGCAGTTAATACTTCACAGATTAGGGAAGGCTTGCACTTTCCTTATTGTCCTGATTTGATAGACCTTTGTCGTTATTTTCGAATCTCGCCTTTGTATCTTTCTCCTGTCGGCTTTAGAGTATGGAGTTGCTTCCGGGTGCTGTTTCACAGACAGTCTTGGCACTACTCCACTACCCTTTTTCGCTGCTTCTATTATATGTTGTGTCCGGATGTGACGGGACTATGCGGTATGAAGATACGTTGGCCTAACTTGCAATACAAGGGTTTCAAGCAACTTGGACTTGGGGACGCCGAGTGGGATTATAGACATCGATTAGCTGCTCCGGCTGATCGCTCGGGTCCTCATTGGCGACATTATTATTTCTTCGTGTTCGATGTCGGCACAAATTGGGAAGTTGAGAGAGTTGAGAGAGCTGATCCTACTCCTATCTTCTCCGAGCTTTCTTCGGATGACAAGGAGACTGTGAAGGCTATTTATCGATGTCAGCAAGAGCGCAGTTTCCGTTGTCTACTACGCGCTTCAGAGCAAGAGTTGATTGACGCCGGGATTTTCATACTTTCTTCTGACGGTTTCCTAAGTTGATAATCTTTATAGCCTGTATCGTGTTGAAATGTAGGTCGAACTGATGGAAAAAGCTCGTCCTTGCAGACAGCCGATGTTCGCGGTAACCCGCCTGTTGGACGGCATGTTCGTACTACTGCCCCCGCTATTCCTGGAGCTTCCGGACATGGTCGCGATAAGGGAATTACAAGTAAGACATCTTTTTGCATCAACTTTGGACTTGTTAATTTTCCAAGTTTTGTTGTCTTCATGCTGCTTTCATTTTCAGGTCACTCTGTACTCGTGACTGAACGCGTTGTTGCCGCTCCCGTCACTAGCGCTCTTTCTAAGAGGTCCGCCACAGGGGTTCTCCCTCGAGTGATCCCAAGCGCTCCAAACCGAGTGCGACTGTTCCAACTCCTTCTTGTGATAAAGGGAAGAGAGTCACACAGTGGCGCCTCCTGCCCCCCAGTCGAGGGACCGGCTCGAGGAGGAGCGTTCCTCTCGTTGAGGTACTTGTTGTTTACTTCGACATGTTTCTTTTACTTAGGATTTTTCGCTAATATCTTCTTTGATTTATGTTGACCTTATTGCAGCACTTCCAGGCATCAAGCGTGATGACTTGATCCTATCCGACGGGATAGATGTATCTGGAGAAGATTGGTCACCTTTCTCCACTGACGGTCTTCACTTTCCGAAGGATTCCAAGCTCAACACACCGGAAGTCGGGGTGTGAGAGTTTCAAAGGTGCGTTTCTCCTAGCGATCATGACGTTAAGCCATCCACAGATGAGGAAGCACAAGCATATGTTGAGAGTAGCTTGGCTGAATTTGCCCCGGTAAGCCTTGCTATAACTTCTGTGTTCGCATGCTGTAAGCATATGCCTTGCGTTGATTGTCTTGTTGTTTGGTTTGTTGTACTTAGGCTATTTCAAGGATGATGAACATGTCGTCCTTTGTGTTCGAGCTTGTGCGCGAGAAGAGGGCTGCTTTCTAGAAGAGCAATGCAGTTATTCGTGAGCTTGCACAGTCCGATGAGGAGGTGCAAAACTTGAACTCCCAAGTTGCTGATTTTGATACACGCATTGCTGCTCGTCGCTCCCATGTTAAGCAACTTGAGGCTGAGATTGCTGCTATCAAGCAGCAAATGGCAGAGAGTAGTAGCGCCCATGATGTCACGCTTGCTTCTATACGTGAGGAAGCACACAAGTCGGGGGTTGATAAGGGACTTGCCGAGTATCCCAGCACTGTTGCACATAATGCCGCCGTCCTTGTTGCCGCCAAGGCGAAGTCTTCATCTATGATTGATGATTTTGCCAAAGATTATATTGGCAGAGTACGCGCGCTTTCCCCCGGATTTGCGTTCGACAAGTTAGGTCCTTATTATTCTTTTGCTGTTAACCATGTTGCGGATTTACAGCGTAAAGAAGCTGAAGAGGCTTCTCTCTCCGTGATCTTTGGATATGGTAATGACGATATTGCGCTTGATGTTGACTTCATGAAGATGTTATCTTAGTCTTTTGGAGATGTTATCTCTTGAAAAGTATCATGTTGTTTGCTTTCAGCATGTTGAACCCTTTGTGAACAGGTTGACGTTACGTTGAGGCTTTTGTCCCAACCTTTGTTTATGCGTTTTCTTGCATGGTATTTCGTCACTTGGACCTGTTTTCAATAATAATAAACATGTGATAACTTGCTAGTAATATTTCATACCTTGAGTTATCTTTGTTGTCCGTATGTATTAGACTTGCATGATAAGATTGATCTCCTTGTTATAATGGATAAACATCCAATATTACGACTTGCGCATTGCAGGGTGTTATTGGCGCCCCTCTTGAAAATATTTCCAAGGCATGGCATGATATGTACACTTGGTACTTGTAGAATTGTAGATAGTAATGTACTCGGCACGGGCACTTGGCACTTGACACTTGGAACTTGGCACTGGCACTTGACATGTAGCAGTGTCATCTTGACGAAGCTAGACTTAAGTTTATACCGTCTCTTAGTTCCACTCTAAGGCGACGTTGTACAAGACTCGACTTGTAAGTTTAATGAGTTTTTCAAACAGGGTGCGCTCCTGCTAGCGTTTTTGGGTGAAGCCTGCCCACTTAAGGTATAGGTCTTCATTATGTCTGTATCCTTAAGAGGATATGCATATTTTGAGTATACATGAAGCTATCCTATCAAGGAATGTATCTTCATGGCGTATGAACCCTTAAGAGGGATATACATACTTTGTAGATGGGGTGATCAGTCCCACCTAAATGCCGCATCCTGGTTTGTATGCAGGGAATGGCTATGAACATGAGGATTTGCCTCTAAGAGGATTTCACAACATGCCATTTTTTAGAAGTAAGCATGGGGTTTGCCCTTACAAAGAGGATGTCGCAGCATGCTACTTTGATAGATGTGAACATGAGGTTTTCCCTTGCAAGGAGGATGTCGCAGCATGTAACTTTTGATAGTAAATCATGGTGTTTATCCAAGATATTGCTTGTTTTTGATACCTTTGGAATAGTCGTCATTTTGATAGAGAATTTTTATAAGTCCCTTTTTGTAGATAATCCGCACGATGTCATTGCGACTTGAGATAGAGGTCGTTGTTGATGGAGAAATAAATTCCTTGTTTGTGTAGATAATAGATATGTTGGCGTTGTATGCCATAAGTTCCTCGTTACATAGTGTTTAGCTTGTATTATTGATAATAATCTTCTTGATGCCGCATAATATAAGTTGCATAATGACTTGAGTTGTTGATATGAGTAATATGCTCGTTGTCTGTTACTTGGTGTTAATCCAAAGTAGAATGCGTATTATAGAGATGTACCTACGAAAGTAGATTAATCTTCATTAGAATTTGATTATGTGTACAATCGCTTGCAGGAAGGCGTCTACTGATCGCTCTTTTCGTAATATTTCTAAGTACAAACATGTTGACAAAGATGTAAAGACAGATAAAAGGTGGATAGTCTATCTCCCTCTGAGATGTTTCGGTAGCGGACAAGCATCGTTCCTTCCGACATAGCTTCCCAAGGCTCCATGTGCAATAAACTCCTCGATCTCCATTCTCAAAGTTAAGCAACTGTTAGTATGGTGCCCTCATGTTTGGTGGTATCGGCACCAATCTTCTACATTTCTACCTAGGAAGGCAGTCATCGGCTCAAGTGGACCCGGAAGCTTGTTTTCCAGGAGCTTAATGTATATCTCTTTGACCTCCGTGTTCAAGGGGGGGGGGGGTTGAAGATGTCAGGGTATTCGACGCTTGAGCTTCCTGGTTTTCTTGAAGTCTGAGCTTCCTGATTCGAGCTGAGAGGTGTACCCCATCCCAGCTCGCGTTCACAAGAGATTGCAGTTTCCAGCTTATCTTTCAGGCAAGCCATCGTCTTGATTGTACGCCATCCATATATTCATCCGAACAGCAAAAACGTTGGCGTGTTCATGTTCAAGTAAAACGCGGTGATGACTTCTTTTTTGGTTGCCCTTAGTGCAGCTGCATTCTGGGCGAACCTCCTGAAGTAAGCCGTGATGGACTCTTCTTGTCCTTATCTGACATCTAGGACGCTTTGTCTTGTTGGGAAGAGCGTCCTATCGAGTCCTGCTCTTGTGTTAACTCCCTTTTCCCTTCATCATCATCATTTGAGGCGAACAACTTTCTTTTTATGCCAACTTCTATCATGGCAATGGACACTTGCTTCATCTTCCTTAGAGCGTTGACATAGCACTTCCGTGCGGCTGTTTGGTCGCCCAGCACCTCGCCAATCCCATGAGGAGTTAGGAACTTGATCTTTTGGTGGGCAGTGGATGGCACAATGTCGTGCGGGTTGATTGTCGTTCTTCCTAGGATGCCGTTGTATGCTCCTAGGGTGCTCACCACTACAAATGTGACATTGATATGAAGCGCCTTCCAACCTTCTCCCAGGATGACTGGCAGTGTGATCATACCCAACGGGTAAGTTGCAGCTCCTGCGAACTGACTAGCGGGAATATACTTGGTGAAAGATCGGCTTCCGTTTTTCCCAATTTCTTAAGAACTTCTACGTGCAGTAAATCCGCGGCACTTCCACCATCCATCAATATCCTTCAGACATCATATCCGTTGACATCCATCGTAATGACAAGAGCATCATCGTGGGGGTAGACTATGTGCTTCTTGTCAGTGTTTGAGAACGGGATGATCACGTCTTCCTTCTTCGGTTGGCGTCTTTTCCCATACTTGGGAAAAACTTGTAGTTGTGCAGCATAGACATCACAAGCATTAGAAAGCTTCCTCCTGCAGCTGGCCCTCCATGAATCACATTGATGACGCCACGCTTCGCCGGAGGCGGATTGACGTCCATTTTCTCCTTTCCCTTGCTCATCTTTCTGGATGGCTCAGCATGGTTCTTCTTTTGGCGCTTGTCGCCTTGATCTACGTATTGCTTGAGTTCTCCTTTGAGGATGAAATTGTTTACACAGAATCTTAGGCTGACACAGCTGTCCGTCTCATGGCCAAAGACTTCATGGTTCTCGCACCATTTGTCATCTTGCATTCCAAGCGAACCTTTTCGGAAGTTTGTTAGCTCCCTCCAAATGTTGTCATCCTTCATCTTTTTCAGGATCACGGAGAGTGGTGCATTCAAAGGAACACAGTCTGCCAAGTTCACTTCCTTCGGTCTTTGGAACTCCGGCTGGAACGGCCTCTTCTGCGGCAGGAACTGCCTTGGTTGTTGCGAACCTTGTTGAGGTCTCGCATGCTTCTCTTTAGCACGAGCTGCGCTGAGTTTCGCCTTATGCTGATCCCTGAATCTTTCTAGATCCACGAACTCCTTGACTCTTGCCGCCAATTCTTCAAGTGTCTCCGCGGGGCGCCTCGACATCTTCTCCGCTAGGGAAAACCCTCTTCGGCCTAAGTTCGCAATGAAAGAACACACGATCTCTCCTTCAGTGAGGTTGCCCTGAATGTCCGCGACATTTGGTTGAAACGGATTTAGTAATCCGCTAATGACTCATCATTTTGTTGTACCACCTCGTTCAATGCATTTGGTCCCTTTAGGAGTGTGCGCTCTCCCATGTATCTTTGAATAAACTTCGCCTTCAAGTATGCCCACAATATAACACTTCCGCATGGTAATAAAAAGAACCAATGTGCGGCCGTTCCCACAAGGGTGTTGGGGAATGTCATGGCAACATGATGCGGATTGTCAGTTCGTCCCACCAAGGAGGCTTCATGTTGTTGAATATGTTCAATCGGATCTCCTTTTCCCCTGTACTTCTCTCCTCCAATTCGGTAGAGAGAGTCTGGGATGCGGTTGTACACTAGTTCGTCGGAGAACGGATGCGACGCGTTCTCTTCAAGGGCATGCATTCCCTTCATCTTTGACTGCTTCATCTTCTTTTCGATCATCTCTTCCAAAGCCTTAGCCGTAAGTCCCGTGACTGGGATGTCACTATTGCACGCAGGCTTCCTCCACCATTCATTGTATGTATGAGCACGGCTTGCTTCCTTGAAATGGCCTTCCTTGTGCATGTCGGCGTGGCTTGCTGACTTGAAGTTACCTTCCTTTTGTGGCCGCTGTGAGTTGTTCACAGGGGGTTGCTTCCATCTTACTCCTTGCTGTTGCTGGCTAACACCAACACTTGGAGTGTATGAATGTGTAGCTTCCTGCCTTGCCTGCCGGTACTGGTAGGTACCTTCAGAATATCCTTCGCCTTCTGGATGCTGCAACTCTTGATGGTTGACATCATGCGACATCTCCCTCGTAGGTGCAGCATACTCGCTAGCTGGCGGAGGTGGTGGCGGGGGTGCCATGTATCCCTGGTTCTTTGGAGTCTCCCTAAATGCGAGGAGCTCTTCCAGTGCGGCCATCATGACAGGTGTGACTGGTGGCAGGTTGCCTGCGCCTCTTGCTTGCCGCTGCACTCCGCAGCTGCCATCCCATGTGGGAACTCTTCGTTCCTCTTCGCCCTTTGCTCGAACTCGTGCACTGGAACCTCGTTCTGGACGTCAGGACCATGCTGCACCGAAGGCGCATTTGCGGTTGACATGGAGGAGGCGGTAGACTCTGCATCTGGAATGTGAGAAGGTCCTGGTTGGCTTCTCGTCGGCTTCGGCTTGGTCGCACCCACCTTCTTCGTACGTCTGCCTGTCATAGCTTGCGGTATGGAACGGCTTCTTGCTCGAATCACGCTGACGGCGCCAAGTGTTGAGATCATTTCCACTTGGGATATCTCGAACTGCTTTTCACGGACCTCGATCCACGTCCTGACTTTGGCTTCTACCTCGATCCCCGAACTAACTTTGATCTCTGTCTCAATCTTCTATACACCAGGTCCTGCAAAGCGGGCGATTAACAGCATGGAGAGGAGGGGTGGTGCTGGTTGTGCCCTCTCCTATGCTAAAGTCAAGATTTTAGAGAGAGAAAGTGTAAAGAGAGGTTAGAGCACGAATAGCCAATTCTGTAGAGTTTCGAGTTAACCTCCTTTAAATGGGAGGTCTAGATTCCTATTTATAGGAAACCTGAGAACTGTGCTTGGTTTGATGTCGGTTTACAGGAAAACGCTTACCGACATCGAAGTTGGCTATATGCGCACTAACTTCTCATACTTAGTAAAAATAGGGGTAAACGCGCAATACTAGTCGGTAATCCGGACCATGTCGACATCCGACATGGTCCGGATTGTTGGGGCAATCCGGACCAGTCAGGATTGCCTCATGGCAATCCGGAAGTCCTCGGTCTGGGTGCGACGCGCATCCGGACCGTTTTGACCCGGGGTGACTACGGTAAGATCCGTTTGTGGTTCTAGCGTGTTTGCGAGGTCCAAAACGTAAATATGAACCCTAATTGGACATTTATCCAACACTTTCTAATTATATATATATATATATTGTTTTAGTTTCATTTGCAATATAATTTAAACTTTAAAATGCAAAGTAGAAAACATAAATAAATAAATAAAATATTTTTGAGGTGAGGTGGATGTTATGTAGGATATGGTAGTCTATTTTAGGAAATAGTTTTGAAACTAATCTAGTTTGGGAATTAGCTTTCAAATCCAACCTACTCTCGGCATGTTTGGTTCAAGGAATTGGAATAAAGAATATGAAATAAGGAATAAAGAATAGGGAATATGGAATAAGTAATTTTAATATGAAGTTGTTTTGTTGACATGAGGAATAGAGAATGATGATTACAAATTTAATGTTTGGTTGATAAAATATTATACGTAAAGGAATGGAATAGACCCTAATTGACATATATACCCTCTTACTATTTGTATTAATTAAATTAATAATATTAACATGAAAAATTCAATTCACACATATTATTAAAACGAAAAATTATTTTTTTAATGATTAATTGTTTACAATAACAATTATTTAAAAAAAAATATATATATTTTTAAACAATTTTTTGATATATTGTAAAAATCACTATAACTAATATAATATATTGTAAAGAAAAATAACATGTTAAATTATTATTCTTAATTAAATTGAAATATGATCACTTTTAATTAGATTTACCTACATAATATAATACATTATATATATATATAATATACAAAAAACATGTTGTGTAAAGTGTAAACAGATAAAAAAAATTGTGTAAACATGTTATGTAAAAAAAACATATTATGTAAAAATCAGATTATGTACGTAAACGAAACAAAATATAAGATATGTGCTGTAAAATAATTAGGAAAATAAATTATGTACGTAAGTACTTAGAAGATACTATATAAATAAATTAGGGCTAAAATAATATTTTTATTTATTTATTTTAATTTAAGCAAACTTGGAATACTCAATCTTAGGGGTTAGGCTAGGATTAAGTATTCCCTCAAAATTGGGAATATGGGATGCTTATTCCACATACTTTAATAACCAAACACCACCATAGGATTACCCATTGTCAATTCCTATTCCAAACTCTTGAACCAAACATGCCGTAAGGGAATTCACTCATGATGTTTATCAAAATTGTTGCGTCCTGGATGAACTGGGTCGTATGGACGCGTCTGTTTGAGTGGTTGAGCGGGTTTCTGGGCTGTCACCCTTCGTCTGAAAGAGGTTTTCGCCTTGTGCCGATGACGAGTGTTCGGTTTTATCGCTGAGTCTCGGAAAAGTCTGTGTCTCGAAAGACGGTTGTGTCTCAGGAGGCGTCAGAGTCTCGGGAAACGGTTGTGTCTCGGGAGGCGTCTGTGTCTCGGGAAACGGTTGTGTCTCGGGAAATGGCGGTCTGTGCACAAGTCTGAGCGTCTGGGGCGCTGGTTCCTGCACGAAAGGCCAGTACTAGCACGGAGAGGGGGGGGGGGGGTGGTGCTAGTGGAGCCCTCTCGGATGCCTAAGTCACTATAGGGCTAAAAAGGTAATCTTAGAGACAGAAAGTATTTCTAGAGAGAAGTCAGAGCTCAAAATACCAAAGTTGGGAAAATGAGAGGATGTGTGAAAATGGGTGGCCAAGGCCTTCTATTTATAGGCTTCCTTGGGACCAGACCCGGTTTTAAAGCGGTTTGATGACGGTTCAGAAGCAAGCGGTAACCGTCATCAATATTGGCAATGCGCGAACTCGACTTGTCTACACGTAACGGTAATCGCGTAAACGGTAATCGTGTAATACCCGTAATGCAATCCGGATCTCGTCGAATTTGGGCAATTCGGCGAGGTCCAGCTTGCCGTGCAACCCGGACGCGCGTAATGCGCTTCCAGACCGTTTTGACCCTTGGGAGACGTTTTTCAAGCCGTGATGTAATTTTGACGTGTTTACGAGGCCCAAAATATAAATACAAACTCGAATTGGACACATATCCATCACTTGCCCCCGAGTCAAGTAACGGTTTGAAACCTTTCTTGACTCTATTTTAAGTTAGGATACGCGTCCAATTTGATCTTGACGCTAACCTTCCGGTTTTGATTGTTGGTTGGACGTAGAAGTCTTGATTTCGTCCGTCCTTTGATTTTCCGACCGAGTGACTTTATTTCCTGTCATCACGGTTAGTGCGATAGAGAATGCGCATATGTAACGTGCAAACATGATTACCGCTAGGGATATAAGCAATTACTAATATGTCATGCGGACATGCTTTTATCAACGTGCATGCACAAGTAACGGTCATGGCAAGAATGTAATTACGTGATGTTAGAAATATAATCCGTATACTTCTAAAACGACTTAGCGATTATTAAATCATGAATCACGCGATATGAAAACATGCATGTAGAATGATGAGTTTGATACACGTAATACCAAAACAATCATGTATGTAGAAGCAAATACTTAGAAGAGGGTGGAGTATACCGTAAGCACTTAGGAGTTGGTGTAGATGAATTACTCTTTTAATCCTTATCACCAAGGAATCTTTTGGGATATGTGATTACACTAATCCCCAATCATTCTTCCAGCTCTTTGGGAATTCATTCTTCCTTCTTCTTTTCAGGTAATTGCTTCACCATTTCTAGAAACCATTTGTGTGTTCATAGTTTCTTCACCGTCGTAAACCTTCGGTGCATCCTGAAAGTTTCGTGTTTGATCATTGACTTGTTTTCAGAAATTGACACCACCAATCGACTCAGATCATCGCGAGGATTCCAGCGCCGCCTTCGGAATCGCCAGACGACGCCGGACGCGCCCTCACGCGCCGTCGCGTGAGTATTGCCTTGCCGGCGCGTTTAACCCACGCGCCGCCTTCCCGTGCTCCGTTCGCCGCGGTCCTTACCTTTCTGAAATCGTCTCGACGAGTGGAGTCCATTGTGATACTTTTTGTCACATTTTGAGGTAGTCTGAAAACTCGATTTTACAGGACAGCTTCGACTTGATTTTTGAATGTTGTCGTATTGTTGTTCGTTTGAACTATTTGTCCTTGTTGTCGTATAGAGCTGCTCATTGGTGTTTGAACTACTCGGGTGAAGGATCTTGACCCTGAGTTCCCTTTTGGCGAGTTAGGGCCTTATGCGAGTTATGCCCTTTCTCACATTGAGGCGTTAAGCCTTTTTGATCGTGGAATTCCCAACTATGAGATGTTGGTTGATGATAGCGGAGATGTAAACGTCGTTGTTACTTCTCCTGAGTTTATGGAGGTTGCCCCCGGGCCTTCCGCAGGTGGTGCCGCTATTTGAGCTGCTCGTTGATGTTTATTTTGAGCATGTTGGGCTCTTTTCCACTTTGCTTCTGTTTGTGTTTGGAACTTTGTTGGAGTTGTTCCTTGGTTGTTGCTTGTGACTTGTTCGCTTTGAACTATGTCGTTTGAACCTGCTTTATACATAGCAGTTTGCATGATAACTTGTTAGTAATATTTCATACCGTTATCACTTACTGTGTTTATTGAACGTGGATGACTAGTAACGTAGACATAGTCCCCGCAGTCGTGACCGATAGCCACTTTTTGATTGATGACTTGAGATGTACTCAAGATTGCTTGCATGATGCGTTACGCATGTTGCCCTTCTTTCCTGAATAGCTTGCCGCTATATATGTTGTAACCTGTCAAGTGTTTCGCGTATAGCGACTTTCTTAACATGTAGTATATTTGAAAGGTGTTATCTTTGCTAAGCAAGATACTAGTTTATACCGTCTCTTAGTTCCATTCTAAGGCGACGTTGTACAAGACTCGACTTGTAAATTTTATGAGTTTTAAACAGGGTGCGCACCTGCCAGCGTGTATCAACCCGCGTTGGGGAAGCATACGTAAAAACATTTTGGTTTTTTGAAAAAATATTTGTGATACGTGATTTCTCCGTCCAGCTACCACGTAACACTTTTGAAAATATGTATTGTGATGCATGATTTCTGCGTCCAGGAATCATGCAACACGGTTTGAAAATCTGTAGTACGAAATTGTCATCTAACAAGAGGACTTTTGCCGTAAAGTGTGAACCCTTGAACAGGAATTCGTAGTACGGGATTGTCATCTAACAAGAGGACGTTCGCCGTATAGAGTGAACCTTAAACAGGAATTCATAGTATGGGATTGTCGTCTAACCAGAGGACATTCGCCATAAAGAGTGAACCCTAAACAGGAATTCATAGTATGGGATTGTCGTCTAACAAGAGGACATTCGCCATAAAGAGTGAACCCTAAACAGGAATTCATAGTATGGGATTGTCGTCTAACCAGAGGACATTCGCCATAAAGAGTGAACCCTAAACAGGAATTCACACTTGTTGTAGCGTGGGGTCGTTGTCTAACAAGAGAACTTCTGCCACTTATGGGGTGATCAGTCCCGAATTGTATTTGCCCATCCTGTTTTGAATCCAGGGAATGGCCATGAACATGAGGATTTGCCTCTAACAATAGATGTCACAGCATGTCATTTTTAGAAGTAAACATGGGGTTTGCCTTTACAAAGAGGATACCTCAACATGCTACTTTTGATAGTAAATCTTGGTGTTTATCCAAGATATTGCTTGTAGTTGACGCCTTTGGAATAGTTGTCATTTTGATAGTAGACCTTGGTGTTTTTCCAAGATATTGCTTGTCGTTGACGTCTTTGGCATAGTCGTCATTTTGAGTAGATAATTTTTATAAGTCCCTTTTTTGTAGATAATCCGCCAGTTGTCATTGCGTCATATAGGTTGACTGTGTACATAGCGCTATGGCTTTGTGTTGTCGGCACCTTCTTGAGATAGATGCCAATGTTATGAATGGAGAAATAAACTCCTTGTTGGTGTAGATAATAGTTGTTGTAGTTACTTTGTTTTGCTTCCAAGTAACGTATATAGAATAGTGATGTTCCTACGAAGATAGGACAACTTCATTAGGTTCATGCGATTATTACAAAGATGCCACTTTATATGAGAGTGTGGACTTTTCAACAAGTAGATGCGTTATGAAAATAAGAGTAAAAGGGCTTGATACGACAGCTCCTTTTGTGACAGAAGATTATCCTTTCATCTGTGGAATTTCTTCAAGTGTCCTCCACTAAATGTGTTCGTAGAGGCATTTCCATTTGCATCTTCAAGGCGATATGCGTTGATATACGGGATGGATATGACCTTGTAAGGGCCTTCCCATTTTGGAGACATTTTGTTGATTTGATCGAGATGCGAGAACTCATTCTTTCTCCACACCATTTCTCTGACATGGAATTTTCTTTCTTTCACCTTCCTGTTGTAATATCTTGCAGTTATCAAACGCATACGTGCTTGATTATGTTCAGAGTTACGCATTTTTTCTTCAGCCAGGTCTAGGTCTAGACGCATGTCTACTTCGTTGGCTTGGGCGTTGAAATGGGTTGTGCGGTAGGATGAGACAGCAATTTCGATGGGAGCGACTGCTTCCGTTCCATACACCAGACTGAATGGTGTTTCTCCAGTTAACTCCTTTGGAGTTGTTCGTAGTGCCCACAGCACACTGCTAAGCTCTTCTGCCCATCCTCCTTTTATTGCATGCACTCTTTTCTTGAGACCGTCTAGGACGGTCTTGTTGGCGGCTTCGACTTGTCCGTTGGTTTGAGCATGGCGGACTGATGCGAAACGGTGGTTAATGTTGAGCCTTTCGCAAAATGTTTGAAGCCTTGAACTCTTGAACTGTGGTCCGTTGTCGTTGATTAGCACCTTTGGAACTCCGTATCGTGAGATGATGTGATTTCGGATGAAATCCATTATTTGTGCATCGGTTGTTCGTGCCAATACCTTTGCCTCGATCCACTTTGAAAAGTAGTCGATTGCAACGACAATGTACTTGGTTTGGCCTTTTGATTTTGGAAGTGGGCCCACCAAATCGATCCCCCATTGTGCGAATGGCCTAGAACTTGCAATTGGGCTTAGCTCCGCGGCTGGTGCCGTGATACTTCTTGAATAAAGTTGGCAAGATTCGCATTCTGCGACCAAGTGCGTAGCTTGGTTCTTAATGATTGGCCAATAGTATCCTAAGCTCAACGTCTTGCGTATTAGATATCTCGCACCTTCATGGCAGGCTGCTTGGCCTTTATGCAAATCCTCTAACACTTTCTGGCCTTCTCGGAAGGTGATGCACTTTAGGTATGGGGTTGAAAATCCTCTCTTGTATAGCTCGTTATCTATCAAAGCGTAATTGACAGCTTGTCTCTGGATTTTTTGGGCTTGAACTTTGTCTTCAGGGAGCTTGTGGTCTTTGAGATATGCCAATATTGGGGTCATCCAACCCGGATCTGGGTTGATGCACAAGACTTCGAATTTGTTGATTACTGACAAGATTCTGTTTTCCACGAAATGCGTTTCTTTGCCCTGTTCATTGCCTTGTGCGAACTTGCTCAAGGCATCGGCTTCTTGATTTTCTTCTCTAGGCACCGCGATGATGTCGAAGGTATCGAAGCTTGTGATGAGGTCTTTTGCTTGCCCCAGGTATTTTTATTTTCTGACTTTGCCGCGTATTCGCCTTTAAATTAATTGACGACCAACTGCGAATTGCACTTCACTCTTAGGTGTTTAACTCCAACACCTTTGGCAATTCTTAAGCCAGTTATCAATGCCTTGTACTCCGCCTCGTTGTTTGTTGCTCTAAATGTTAAGTTTAGAGCATACTTCAATGGATTGGATCCGTCGGGTGGTATCAGGAGGAACTCGGCACCTGATCCTCCTACATTTGAAGATCCGTCGGTGTACATTTGCCATACTTCGGTATGTTCTTCAATTTGTTGAGGTCCGACTTGGGCATCTGTCTCGGGTGTTATCCCGGTGAACTCTGCAATGAAGTCTGCCAATGCTTGCCCCTTGATCGCCGTTCGAGGAGCAAAATGAATGCGGAATTCACTTAATTCCACCGACCACTTTGTTAGCTTTCCTGACATGTTTGGCTTTGACAGGATGTGCTTCAGGGGTTGGTCTGTTAAGACTGTTACTTCGTGTGCGTGGAAGTATGGCCTTAGTTTCCTTGCTGCTATTATAAGCGCGTACAGGTATTTCTCGATTGGCATGTATTTTATCTCGTACTTAGCGAGTATCTTGCTTACGTAGTATACTGGGAGCTGGGTAGTCCCTTTTTGTTTGACAAGGACTGAGCTGACTGCCGTGTTGCTCACTGATATGTACAGGAAGAGGGGCTCGCCTTGTATCGGTTTTGCCAATGCTGGCAATGTGCGCAAGTGTTGCTTTAATTGCTGGAAGGCCTCTTCACACACTGGTGTCCATTCAAACTTCTTGTTTGCACGCAAGACTTCAAAGAAAGGGAGTGCCTTGTCGCCTATCCTGGCAAGGAATCTGTTTAAAGCTGCTAGGCGGCCATTTAGTTGCTGGACTTCTTTATGTTTCTTTGGGGACTCCATTTCTTCAATTGCCCGCACCTTCTCTGGGTTAGCCTCTATCCCTCTCTGGCTCACCATGAATCCCAGGATTTTTCCTGATTGTATGCCGAAAGCACACTTTGTTGGATTCAGACGGATTTGATATTCACGCATTCTTTTGAAGATTGCTCGTAGGTCTACAACATGGTTGCGCCTTTTGGTTGACTTCACGACCATGTCATCCACGTATGTCTCCATTTTTGTCCCGATTAAATCGCCGAAGATGGTATTGACCATTCGCTAGTATGTTACTCCCGCGTTGATTAAGCCGAATGGCATCACCGTGTAGTTGTATATTTCGCTATCTGCATAGAATGCAGTGTGCGGCGCATCATCTTTGAACATCGGGATCTGGTTGTATCCTGAGTATGCATCCATTACGTACATTAATTCATGGCCGGCGGTGGCATCGACTAGTTGGTCGATTCTTGGGAGAGGATATGAATCCTTGGGGCATGCGTTGTTGAGATCTTTGTAATCGATGCACATTCTTAATTTGCCACTTGATTTAGGTACCAATACCGGGTTTGCCACCCATGTTTGGTATCTTGATTCTTCAATGAATCCTGCGTCAAGCAGTCTTCCCACTTCTTCTCTGATTGCTAGTTTCTTAATACCCCCGAGGGGTCGAAGTTTCTGGGCTACTGCTCGAGTTCTCGGCTTGATGTTGAGCTTATGGGAAATGACGTCTGCGCTTATTTCGGGCATGTCGCTTGGTGACCATGCGAATAACTCTTTGTACTCTTTGAGGAGTGCTGTGATTTCTATCACTTCATCTTCTGACAAGGATGCTCCAATTTGGACCATTCTGTCTGGCTCTTCGATCTTTATTTGCTTTAACTCTTCTACTGGGGCCGGTCGGGCACGGTCTTCTCTTGGATCATCATCGATGGTGGGCACGGCCTTCTCTTGGCTCTTCGATGTTGTTCCCACAGACGGCGCCAATGTTGCGTCCTGGATGAACTGGGTCGTATGGACGCGTCTGTTTGAGTGGTTGAGCGGGTTTCTGGGCTGTCACCCTTCGTCTGAAAGAGGTTTTCGCCTTGTGCCGATGACGAGTGTTCGGTTTTATCGCTGAGTCTCGGAAAAGTCTGTGTCTCGAAAGACGGTTGTGTCTCAGGAGGCGTCTGAGTCTCGGGAAACGGTTGTGTCTCAGGAGGCGTCTGTGTCTCGGGAAACGGTTGTGTCTCAGGAAATGGCGGTCTGTGCACAAGTCTGAGCGTCTAGGGCGCTGGTTCCTGCACGAAGGGCCAGTACTAGCACAGAGAGGGGGGGTGGTGCTAGTGGAGCCCTCTCCGATGCCTAAGTCACTATAGGGCTAAAAAGGTAATCTTAGAGAGAGAAAGTATTTCTAGAGAGAAGTCAGAGCTCAAAATACCAAAGTTGGGCAAATGAGAGGATGTGTGAAAATGGGTGGCCAAGGCCTCCTATTTATAGGCTTCCTTGGGACCGGACCCGGTTTTAAAGCGGTTTGATGACGGTTCAAAAGCAAGCGGTAACCGTCATCAATATTGGCAATGCGCGAACTCGACTTCTCTACACGTAACGGTAATCGCCTAATCGGTAATGCAATCAGGATCTCGTCGAATTTGGGCAATTCGGCGAGGTCCGGCTTGCCGTGCAACCCGGACATCCGGGTTGCAATGCAATCCGGAGGTCCGGTCTGGACGCGCGTAACGCGCTTCCGGACTGTTTTGACCCTTGGGAGACGTTTTTCAAGCCGTGATGTAATTTTGACGTGTTTACGAGGCCCGAAATATAAATACGAACTCGAATTGGACACATATTCATTAAAAATGACAGTAATCAGTCTAGATAAAGTCAAAGGCAAATGACTACATCACTTAAATATAAAGAACTTGTGCTCTAGCCAGTTATGATAGTTAGTTTAATTTAAGTTTATTGATGTGTTAAAAGTCACATATTGTTGATATTTTATATTGCTGATGAGTCAAAACTGGTCAACTTTTTTAGTCTCGTACCATTGAAATCTATATTGTTGATATGTCAAAATGTGCTCCACTCTTTTGATCTCTTACTATTTAAATTAATATATATATATATATATATATATATATATATATATATATATATATATATATATAATTAAAATTAGAATAATCACAAGAATTCATTTATTTTGGTAATATGTATTCATTTCTTGTATTTACAAACCCTATAACATTTATAATTTATGAGACTTTAGGATATTGACCAAATTTATTTATTTTATATTTCTTACCCTTCTAATTTATTCTTTTTTTTGGCCAATTGTAATTCATTATTTTTCAAAAACCTATTATTTATTCACTTAGATCAGTTTTCCTTAAAGACCAGAAAGAAAACTTGGCCAGCTTTTAGAGGAGGTAAATCTGGGTCTTACCTAACCATTTATTATTGTATATAAAAAGACTGATAGAGATCTCTCATTTCCCCAATTTCATAAACTCTGATATACAAAGTCACAAACATGGGCTTAGTAAAGATGTTTTCCCTGTTTGCACTTGTTTTTATTATTAGTTACAAAACCATTGAAGGTACCCGAACACATATGAAAGAAGAATTAGAAAAATGCCTTACTATTCTCAATAAACCGCCTATCAAGACCTTCAAGGTAAAAATCTTTCTAGTCAAAAATTAGTTTAGGGCTAATACCTTGTTTTTGCTTGTAACCATGCTCTCATTGTGGAATTGTATATGCAGTTTGACTATGGAATCTTCGACTGCGTAGATATATACAAGCAGCCTGCTTTCGAAAACCCTTTACTAAAAGATCACAAAATTCAGGTTTTTCTAATAACACCATTCACTTTGAAAGTTTTCAATTTTTATTTACTTTTTTGTTTTTTTAATGTAGCTGGAACCAACTCAGTCATCCATCAAAGTTAAAAGTGAACCTTGTACACGATCTAATACCTTCGGTATTTATCCCGGTTGTCCAAACGGAACTGTTCCGATCCGTAGAACCACAATCAAGGATTTGATAAGAGGAAAATCCCTTGAAAAAGTTCATTACTACTATCCAAATACAAAAACCAACTCAAACATTCATGTAAGTTTTTTTTCCCAAAGAAAATATTAACTGAGATCATAAATATATACATTCTAAATTTAATAAGTACTTCATTTAGTAAAAGACAAAATTGATGTATTTTTTTCAGTTTGCAACTGTACACGTTGATACTGGTAAGCAGTTTTCAAGTGGAAAAGCAAATTTCGACATTCTTAATCCACAATGCAATCCCGGTGAGACTAGTGCAGCTCAAACTTGGTTGTTCACTGCTCACGACGGAAGTGTCGGTGATGGCATGAGTGCCGGATGGATGGTATATATGCGGTTTGATAATTATTTGGCTTTAAAACCAAATTTATATACAACTAGTTAGTACTTAATAATTCTTATTTTGTGATTTTATATATAGGTGGACCCAAATGTGTATGGAGGAGATGCTCATACGTTTCTTACAACTACATGGGTGGTAAGTGTTTATGCAATTCAAGAGAACTATGAACTAGTTAAACATTGTTCTTATCCAAATGGGTTTTTGAACCTCAACACACTGATGATCATGGCAGGGTAAAGAAAAACAAGGATGTACTAATCTTATATGCCCAGGTTTCGTGCAAATCGACAAAACAATTCCTCTTGGATTACTTTTACCCAACATATCCCAGTATGAAGGCACTCTATATAAATTAGCAACTTCAATATATCAGGTAAAAAATAAATACTTAATTCGACAAGACACGAGCACGACTACTTAACACATTAACATATGCACATAATATCTATGATCACGAATTTGGCAGGACAAAGATACAAAAAATTGGTGGCTTAGTGTAGGGCTCGATGGCAATGAGGTGAAAGTGGGTTACTGGCCGAAGGAGTTATTCTACAACTTAGATAAAGGTGCAAAAACATTAAGTTACGGAGGTTTTGTACAAGGAGTTCCCGGTCAGCCAACTCCACCGATGGGATCTGGTCAAATGGATAGATGTCGGTACGACCATACAGCATTTGTCAGCAACATAAAATTTACAGAATTTGGGGACGACAAAGTTTATGATCTGAAGTATAAGCATGCAAGAAGGAATGCAGATTGTTCCAATTATCAAGCGTTATTCCCGTGCAAACGCAGTAAAGGCCTCGAGTTTTACTTTTTGTATGGAGGACCGAGAGCATCTTGTTAATTATAAACAATCTCGGATTAGTAGTAACTTCAGTATAATGTATGAAAACTGTATCGTATAAATGCTTCAAGTATCTTTCTTTATAAATCCAAGTTATTGAAGTTTTAACAATCTTCTTTGGTTTGATATATATATATATATATATATATATATATATGGTAGAGCACCAAAATATATGCGTGTGAACTATATTATAGATTTAGTAATTATTTGAACAGAATGATTATGATCAATTGGTCATGATAAATCATGATTTTATTTCCAGGACAAGAATTATGGAAATGGTAAGTTATTGAAATATAAAGAAAGGGAAAATGCGGATGAATTAAAAGAGTTCTCTTCAAAATTAAGTGCATTTTTCGTGTATCAGTAAAATAGTCCTGGGGTAATTCCCATGCAGTCAGAATGGTCTCTCAGTTTTAGTATGTAATCAAAATTCTTAAAAAAAATTTATTTATTTTGGTAATCAATATTAATTTCTCTTTGACTGAAGGCGTTATGATATAATATAGGACCTTTCTACAATGCTTTTGGAGCACCATGCTTTTGCCACTAATTTTTTTTATTTTTATATTGCCCTAAATGTGAACCCCATAGGAAAATTGATATTATTAATAGTATGATACACATCTTAGGTGTAATTAAAAAAATTCATACTTTTTCATACTTTTAAAGTTTTACTTATGTTACAATTAAGTCCACCATAGTATTAAAAAAACCAAAAGCATGGTGCTCCCAAAGCATAGTAGAAAAATCCTATAATATATGGCTTGCATGAGAACTGAAGATGGCTCTAATAATTATAGTTGACCAATTTTAATCCCATCTATATAATTATATTCCCAATTAGGGGTCTCTCATTTTTTTATGAGTAATCAAAATAATTAAAAACATTTAATTCTTTATGATAATCAGTATTCAATTCTCTTTGACTGAAAGTGTTATGATAACTGTGTCTTGCATAAAAGTTGAAGTTGGCTCTAATAATGAATGTGGTCAATTTTGATCCCATCTACAGTCCCAAGTATGGATCCCTCAAGTTTTAAATGAAAATATATTTATAGTCTTCACTTTACCCATTACAAGATTGAAGAGAGTTCATATACATATGAAAAGAGATAGTTCAACTTCTTTCCGGATTTCTTTCATATACAAAACCAAAACCATCGCCATGATGAAGTAGTTTTCTTTGTTGACACTACTTCTGATCGGTCATTATAGAAGTAGTCAAGGGATTCGAGCTCATGTGAAGGAAGAGAATGTCGATGTCGAGCTAGAAAGACGCCTTAAGATCCTCAACAAACCGCCAATTAACACGTTTGAGGTACGTAAAAGTCATGACTCGTAGGGAGAATTTAGTAATACATTTGATTTTGTTAGTAATCTCGCTTTCCTATTGTATGTGCAGTTTGATTATGGAATCTTTGACTTCATAGATATATACAAGCAAGCATCTTTTCGAGCATCCTTTACTGAAGAATCACAAAATTCAGCTTTTTTTTTTTAATGATTTAGCCGCAACAGTTACACTTTCATATTATTTATATAATCTTTTTTTTTTAATGTAGTTGGAACCAATCCTATTATCAATTGGAGTGAAAAAAGAACATTCATTACTATCAGGATTTGGTATTTATCCTGAATGTTCGAACGGAACTGTTCCTATTCTAAGAACTACAAAAGAGGATTTGGTCAGGGAAAAATATGTTGCGATTCATCACTATTATCCGAATATTGATAACCCAAAACAGAATTCTCATGTAAGTAATTTTATTTAACTCTATACTTGAAATTATTCCCATCAAAATAAGTGATATGTAGAAGTTCTTCTGACAATTAATTAATATAATACATTAGGGCTGAATAGTGTGTTTTGCATCAAATGGAATGTTTATGCAAATTGAAATTCACACTTTCATATTCTATTGAGTTGTTCGAGTTGCATATTGCATTCATGACAGCCTTTTATATGTGATTTACATTACATGAACTTCTTGTCTAATATTTATACTAAACATTATAATAACTTTTTTCTATTCATTAGAAGTACCTCGTCAATTGTTCAACTAATAATGGAAGATAACTATTCAATTAATAGAAAAAATTAATTATTTATAGGTTAATTTAATTATTAATATCCTCCCTTTAATTCATATCGTCAAAATTAATCATGCCCAACATTCTCTTCAGCTTAAGGAAAATGTCGATCTTCATTAGGTTCATTAATATGTCAGCTACCTGCTCCCTGATTTTGTAATATCCCATCCCAGCATAATATCGCCATCCTTCCCCGGATCGTTTATGTAGTGATACTTGATGTCTATGCAAAGCTAGGTTTCTTTGACAAAATAACCGGAGAATGATTATCAAACTCGATACTTGTTAGTCCTCTTGTTTGTAGTTTGTTACTACAGGCATCTGATACAATCAAACTTTCTGAGTAGTACAATATGCCACCACAATATATTTAACTTCCGCGGTGATACTTGTTAGTCCTGTTTGTAGTTTGTTACTACAGGCATCTGATACAATCAAACTTTCTGAGTAGTACAATATGCCACCACAATATATTTAACTTCCGCGGTGGACAAAGCCACCATAACTAGAAGTACTTTTCCTCTCCCAGGTGTTGCCTACCTAATCGTATTATGTATAACCCACTAGCTGAAAATCTTTTGATGTTTAATAGAAAATATACCATCTTCGATTATACATTTGATTTACCTCAGAATCCTTTTTACCATATGCAATTAAGATTGGTGTGGAGACTCCATGAACCTACTGATAAACCCAAAAATATATACAATATTTAGAGTATCCACAATGGTATCACGTAAAGATTACTTAAACGTGGGTCCTACATGTTTATTTAAGTAAAACAACAAAAACTATCTACAATGGTTTTACATAGCATTCCTTAAAGATGAGACCCACACGTAAATTTCTGTTTTTACATAAAGCATTCCTTAAATATAAGTAATGCACTATGTATTACGTAACCAATTTTTTATTATAAATTAATTCATTTTATAATTAATGCTAATATCTTATTGGTGGTTGTTGGAAAATTTAATAATAAAATATATTTAAGGAATATGTTTAAGTAATACGATTGCAGAGAAAATATTTTTTACGTGTGTCTTAAATTTACGTATAATTTAAAGTGTACATAAATGTTTATGTGACAACTTTAAAGAATACAGTTTATGTAAAACCATTGTGGATGCTCTTAGTCTAATATACAGCCTAAGATAGAGGCTCTGATTTATTGAGTTAACAACTCAAAATTTGAGCTATAAAATTCTTACGGCTAAATCTATCTTCAGTCGCAAAATGAAGCGTTGGCAAAAATTAACGGCTCAAATAAAGTTGGGTCGTTATAATTATTGAGATGACTCAATAAATGTGCTGTTAATTTAATTTTTTAATAATTGTAACGGATCAAAATATTAGCCGTCTATAAAATATTTTTCTTAAAAATAATAGGTAATTTTCCCCATAAACAGTGATAATTAAATCACATGTTTCTAAAAAAAAAAATCTTCTAGAATCGGATTTTACAATCTAAAAAATCAGTTCCATTATAATTATATATATATATATATAATTACAAACTCATATCATATTTCACCAACAAAACATACTAAAATTAGTTATATGTTCAAGATTACAGAATTCAACATAGTACTAATTATGAACTTTTGATATCACTATTTCAGCCAAATATAGCATACCTCCTCCTTCTAATGCCACGCATGCGGCTGGGTTGTCTTCTAAATGTCTACTTATATCTCGATATTACTTCATCTTCTCCATCCATGACCTAGGTTATTGCTCCAACTTCATCAATCTCTCTTCGGCAAATTTATGTAGATGAGAAGACAACATATTCTTAGATCTGGCTCACCGGTCACAACCACCAGATTTGGCAGATCTGGCTTACCATCTTGGATCGACAAGAAGATGACGACTTATCCTCAGATCTGGACCGCCACCACCAGATCTGTCCGACCTGGCTCGGGAACATCGATTACTGTTCGACCTCCGGTGATGTCTACCTTCAGCCATATATTATGTCGACGGCAAGACTTCTCCTCCGATCTGGCTCACCGCCGACAGATCTGCCATATTCAAGCAACCATAAGTGGTTGCATTATAGAACACATCAAGCTTGTGCCTTAGTTATGTTTGCACAATGCTTGTGTGTGCATGCACAATGCTTGTGATTAAGTCGTGCCTGCACAATGCTTAGTATGCTTGCACAATGCTTGTGCCTTAGTTGTGCTTAGTTGTGTTTTCCTCCTTTAGCTAACTTAGTATATATAGTTAGTTAGATCATATTGTACAAACTGATTTGGAGTTTATGTGAATAATAAGATCATTACATTCTCTAAATCCTCTCAAAGCTTTTATGGTATCAGAGCCAACTGAGTTTTCTTGGTGATCAAGAAAGCTCGGATTCCTGGAGATTGTTGAAGATCAAGCAGATTGAAGATGATTCCTGGTGATTGAGGATACGTCTGGACTGTATTCATTGCTGATGAGTAGATATCTTGGCGATCAAGTCACAGATTTCTTTTGCTTCGCCGTCACGCTTCTTCGATTTGCTCCGCTTCCTCAGATTGAGCTTGGATTCATGTCGCAATCTTGATTACGACTCTGTGTAAGTCTTTCTGAATCAAGATTTGTTGATTTCCAGCTCATTTGGATCATCGATTGGATTGGAAGTTGTTTCTGTACACTGATTGTTATCGCCTGGATTCTGACTGAAATTTTAGCTTGATTCTGATGATCTGCTTGCTTGTGCTTATTGATTTCGTCAAATTGAATCAATTGCGATGCTTTCTGTGGTAATGCGATGAAGAAATTCTTTGCGGACTTTTGCGGATTGACCTTCTTCTACGACTGTACGGAGATCAACTGGTGAAATAGACAGGCTGTTTGTTATTTGCCTTCGCTGTTGACTTAGCTGATTGTCTTCGCTGTTGCCTTTGTTGTTGCCTTCACGGGTGCCTTCGCTGGTGCCTGAATCTGTGCTTTTCTTTGACAAGCTATTTTGCATTGGATTCTTTGCCTCCCAAGTCACTTGTTACTTACGAAATGACTGAGAACACGATTGAGGATCCCTTGTATCTTCATCCTTCGGATACCACTGGTTTGTTGTTGATTCCTTTTCAACTCCAAGGATCAACTAACTATCATGCTTGGAGCACAGCCATTATGGAAGGACTTTTGGTGAAGAACAAGCTGGGATTCATAGATGGTACTTTCACCAGGTCTAGTGTTCGAGTGTCTCAAAGGGTGAAATGGGACAGGGTTAATGCAATTGTGAAAGCTTGGTTGAGGAACACGGTAGCCAACGAATTGGTGGGTGGATTGGTCTACAATTCCACTGCTTTGTCAATATGGATTGATCTCAAGGAAATGTTTGACAAGGTGGATGGCACACAGGTGTTTCAATTGACAAGAGAGATTTACCAAACATCTCAAGGAGCTTTGTCAATCACTGAATTTTTTGGCAAGATGAAGCAATTGTGGGATGCTCTAAGCTCCATTGATGACTTACATTTAGTATGTCAAACTGACATGAAAATGGTGAGTGAACATAAGGAGAAACAGAAGCTTATAGCTTTTCTCTTGGTGCTCAATGATTCCTATGCACATGTGAGGAGTAGTCTTCTTATGAGGCAACCTCTTCCTTCACTAAGTGTGGCATTTTCTGTGCTTGTGCAAGAGGAAAGTCAACGTGCTATTGCTGGTTCAATTGCACAAAGCTTATGTGAATAAAAAGATCATTACATTCTCTAAATCCTCTCAAAGCTTTTATGCATATGCATAATCGATCTTGGAAGCTGTAAAAATCTCTTATATATTGAAATAAATATCAGTGAAAGTATGGAGAATCTAATTAGTAGATAGAAGAAAGATTGGGAAAAAAAAGCGAGGAAGATGAATGAAGAATTAGAAAGTAGATATAATAGAGGAAGATGTAGAGTTTCTCTCGGAGATGGAGAATAAAGGAAGGAAAATGAAGACCGTAGAGAAAGATGGAAAGATTTTCGGATGCTTCCAGAAAAATAATGCACTCTTAGGGGGTGTTTGGATGGATTGTAATCCCACATTACGACCCACATTACATCAACATTACATTGTTTGACAAATCAAACGATGTAATGTGAGCTCTGTAATATAATGTGCATTGTAATCTGAGATTACGATGGCTTGGTCAAACCCCGTCAAAACCCGTTGACTTGCCCCCTCAACGTAATGTGAGATTACATCTGGTTTTGGATGTAATGTGAGATTACGTCCAACATTACATAATGTTTATTATTTTATTACTATTTACTAAATTAATTATTCTCTCTCACCTTTTTATTTCTTTATTCCATTTATTTTTTTTGGTAAAATCTTTTTGTAGTCAATTTTATTATCGTTTAAAGTACAAGTTGTAGATACTAATAACACTTACACGCCAGACTAAGATAACCCCCACCCAGAATAATGTAAATTCTTCGTTCTAATATTTTGTTCAGTTATAATTACAGTTCCTCCGTCTGAAATTAACAGAGATACAAGTATGTTTATGCTTTACAATTTTTGCAAAGTTTAGTTTGTTATTTGCTAATAAAAATAGTTAAGTTTGGTTTTTTTTTTTTTTTTTTTTTGTGCAAAAGAACCGAACTTGGGTTTGTTTTTATGATAATTAATCCTACAATAAAAAATTCGCGTAAATTTTTTAATAACATAGTAGGTAAGAATGAAAATTTAGCTATATTATTTTAATATTTAATGTTTAAATATTAAATAAAAATTTAAAGGACCAAGTTATTTTTTTCAAAATAACTACATATTTAAATATGTAGTATTAAGATCTAATATATTTTTAAATAGATTAATATTATAATAATAAGTAAATCACCTTACATTGTAAATTACAAACCAAACCAAACACTGTAATTTGACATTACACGCCACATTACATCATTGATTACGAACCAACCCATTGAGTCATCACATTACAAGTAATCTTACATTACATCCATCCAAATGCCACTGATGGATATCAACTCAATTCGGGTTCGTATTTACATTCCGGACTTCGTAAACACGTCGAAAATCACATAACGGATCCAAACGCGTCACCCGAGGTTCAAAACGGTCCGGAAGCGCGACATGTGCGTCCGGACGTCCGGATTACCGGGGCAATCCGGCCCGTCTGGGTTGCGCTTAGGCAATCCGGCCCGTCTGGGTTGCCCTTAAGCAATCCGGCCCGTCCGGGTTGCCCTTAGGCAATCCGGCCCGTCCGGGTTGCCCTTAGGCAATCCGGCCCGTCCGGGTTGCCCTTAGGCAATCCGGCCCGTCCGGGTTGCCCACAGGCAATCCGAACCCTGTCGGATTGCATAAGTCCGACGAGGTTCGGATTGCTGTCTAGGTATCGCGCGCTACCCTGTTTACGTACACTGAGCAAGGAGTCTCCCAAAGCCGAACTTAATCAAACCAGACGACGGTTCCTATCTTCCTTTAAGACCAGCGTCGAACCGCACAAAAACCGGGCTCGATTCTAAGGTTGCCTATAAATAGGGGACCTTGGCCACCCATTTCAACTTATATTCTCAAGAGATTGACTTTGGAGCTCTGACCTCTCTCTAGAAACTTTCTCTATCTAGACTCTTATTTAAGCATCAGAGAGGGCTCAACAGGCACCACCCCCCTCTCCATGCTGGTTACTGCCCTTTGTGCAGGGAAGGAGTACACGAAGCCGGCGAAGTGCACATTGCCGAAAACCCGCTACCGTCAGCCGACAACCCGCAGTCGTCACCCGACAACCCGCAGTCGTCACCGGTCAACCCGACACGATCACAACCCGAAGTGCCGAAGAGTCCGACTCCCCGGTTGGATTTGGACGCAACACTTGGCGCCGTCCGCAAGATTCAAACAAAAAACTATATTGCACCACGAGCTATGGCAAGCAATCAACCTCCTCTAGATGATGACAACCCGCAGGAGAACAAGAGAGGCCCTGGCCGCCCAAAGAAAGATGCAACCACAAGCAAGAAGCCGATGAGAAGTCAGCCTGGACCTTCTTACATCCCCGAAGCCACATCCACTGCTTCCTCCGTGCCAACCAGAAGCGTGCCTGCCGCACAACACAGTCCGGAAATCCAGGACGCAGCACGCGTAACACCCCCTCTCGGGTTCGAGCCTAGGGCGTACATCAATGAAGAGTTCCCTTACGGGATGCCAGCTGAAGGAGTTCAGCAATAAGAAGGAGGTGCAAACCCACCGCCACCAGTCACACCCGCCATGATGGCTACACTTGAAGAGTGGTTAGCATTCAAAAAATCAAGGATATGCTCCACCACCTCCGCCACCACTGCCACCTCCGCCGCCAGTCTACGGATAGGCCGCGCCGGCAAGGGAAGTGTCACGCGACACTACTCGACAAGAGACACCGTACCAAGGAGGAGGAGGACAGTATTCTGAAGGTACATACCAGTACCAACATCCAAGGCATGAAGCAACACAGTCATACACTCCGTACGTAGAAGCACATCATCAAGAAGCGACATGGGAACAACCTCCACATCCACGTTCACTTCCTGCAAGGATTCCTCTACGATCATCAAAGGATCGCATCCGTACTGATCTACCAATCAAGCAACGTTAAAGTGCACAGACACGCGCATTTCCAAATTGCGCACATTTCAAGGGTGCGTACAGTTCCAAAGCGCACGTAGCCCCAACTTGCGGTGTACCCTAATCAATACCTGGCAAGCACGCGCATCCGCATCCTTACAACAAACCCAAGTCATGGGTATACGAGAGTTCGACCTCCGACGATGCGCAGATAGGAAACTAAAATGCCACACTTCCTACGTACAACACTCGATAATCAAAGATAGCCTCAATACCGGGAGAAGGAAATTGTAGCACAACACCGCACCCGACGTGTCCACACCTGACGCGTCCGCTCCCGACGTGTCCGCACCCAACGCGTCCGCTCCTGACAGGTCCGTTCCCGACGCGTCCGCTCCCGACGTGTCCACGCTCGACGCATCCGCACTCGACGTGTCCGCTCCCGACGCATCCGCACAAATCCTGGATTTTCCCTGATGGATATACGCCTAATTTGAACCCGTTGACTTCCGAATTGTTTTATTTTGATCACCCCATCAATGATTGTAAATCGAAACTTCGACCCAAACACCCCGCGGAAACGCCAACGGTCCGGACGAGGCCAAAATACTCGTCCGGACCGAGGCAAACTCACCTAGGTGGGGTCGGGTGGCCACACCCGACCTCCCCTAGGGGAGATCGGGTCAGCCAACCCGATCTCCCGTAGGGGAGATCGGGTGGACCAACCCGATCTCCCCTAGGAGAGATCGGGTGGACCAACCCTATCTCCCCTAGGGAGGGGTTGGGTGGCCACACCCAACCCCTACCCTTGGGGGTCGGATTTTCTCCCCCCCCCCCCAAGGGCCCCGGCACCGCTTTCCGACTCCGATACTCAGTTTATTTCCGCCAACCTCTCCGTGCTTTAAGGTTTTAATTACGAGATTAAGGGCTAATTAATTGTGTTTAAAGGTTAACGATGTCATTAAGCCACCTTAATGAAATCGTTGCCTATAAATACAACCTTTCCACTATTCATTTGATCATCTTGGCTAATTATGCAATTTAGCTCTGACATCTCTCTAGCTTTATCTCTCTAGAAAGAAACGTACTGACTTAGGCATCAGAGAGGGTACATCAAGCACCACCCCCCCTCCGTGCTTGATATTGCCCCTCTTGCAGGGCGCGTGGAGAAGAGAAGGCGAAGGATAGAAGGACACAAATCAGGACGACAAGACTTAGGAGCACCGAACCCGCGATTTCTCCAGTGAGGAATAAGGCTCAGGTCGACCGCCCGTTGACCTGAAACTTAGAACCTAACACTTGGCGCCGTCCGTGGGTTTCGAATAGAAAGCCCAACTATCACCGACCAGATGGAAAGCGTATATGTCATTCATGGAGGCTATGGAGCTGGAGGAGAGTCAGCAAATGCCAGAGAAGCGTATATGGCACAATTAGACGACCGCAAACCAAAAGAAGAGCAAGTAGAAAGAAAGAAAGAAGATGTAATACAATTTTCAAGAAGAGACATGGAGAATGTGTTGCCAGACAACAAGGATGCCCTAGTCATAACAATGAAGATCACTGATATGGACATTGGAAGAATCCTGGTAGACAGTGGAAGCTCACCTAACATCATTAGCAAGAAGGTCCTCAACATACTGGGAGTAAGGCCAAGTAGCATAAAACAGGTTCACTCCCCCTTGGTGGGATTTTCAGGAGAGCCAACATACCCACTGGGGGCAGTCACATTACCCGTGACATTGGGGATAGGCCAGAGGCAGTTAAAGATCGATGTCTCTTTCTTCATCACAGAGGAAATGGAGGAATACAATGGAGTCCTAGGTACCACCACAATCAACAAATGGGGTATGGTGCCATCAACACTATATCAGAAAATGAAATTCCCCACAAGTCAAGGAATAGGAGAAGTAAAGGGTAACCAGAAGGTTGCAAGGAAATGTGCAAGGATCGCACTAGGCAAGAAGAAAACAACAAAAGAGGTCCTACTAATAGATGAGGACCCAAGAGAGGATCATGGAAGACCCGCCCCCATGGAGGAATTAAAAGAAATACTCATAGAAGAGCCCGATAGGAAGGCAAAAATCGGGACCGCCTTATCTTAGGAAGAGGAAAACCACTTAGTAGCTTTACTAAGGGAATACAAAGATCTGTTCGCCTGGTCACCAAGCGATATTCCAGGAATATCAGAAGAAGTAATTTCACACAAGCTCAATATAGACGCGGCAACGCGACCAATAACACAAAAGGTAAGGCCAATGGGAGGAAGCAAAAAGATAGCTATCCAGGAAGAAGTGGAAAAGCTATTGAAAGCAAATTTCATCAAGGAGATTAGATTCCAAACATGGGTGGCAAACCCAGTACTGGTAAAGAAGGCGGGAGAAAGTTGGAGAATGTGCATCGATTATCGCGACCTAAACAAAGCATGCCCTAAGGACTCATATCCACTACCAAGAATAGATCAGTTAGTGGATGCAACATCAGGTCACCAACTAATGAGCTTCATGGATGCATACTCAGGATATAACCAGATAAAATTGGCCCCTGAAGACGCTCCTCACACAGCATTCTACGCTGATAGCGAGATATACCATTACACGGTGATGCCCTTCGGACTCATAAATGCTGGAGCGACATACCAAAGAATGGTCAACAAAATTTTCGGGGACATGATAGGAAAGACAATGGAGGCATACGTGGACGACATGATCGTCAAATCCAAAGAGAAGAAAGACCATGTGGAAAACCTTCGCTCAACGTTTGAGAGAATGAGGCAATACCAAGTCCGCCTAAACCCGAAAAAATGTGCATTTGGGGTACAATCAGGGAAGTTTTTAGGCTTCATGGTAAGTCAGCGAGGCATAGAGGTAAACCCCGAGAAACTACAAGCAATTGAAGAAATGCAGTCACCTACGAAGCACAAAGAGGTTCAACGACTGAATGGGAGGTTGGCAGCTCTTAACAGATTCCTGTCCAAAATAGGAGACAAAGCATTACCCTTCTTTGAGGTACTAAGGGCAAACAAAAAGTTCGAATGGACACCAAGATGTGAAGAAGCCTTCTAACAACTCAAACAACATCTAAAGACACTACCACCCCTAGCAAAGACTACGCCAGGGGAGCCCCTCTACCTCTACATCTCCGTGAGCAACGTGGCAGTAAGCTCGGTACTAATAAAAGAAGAAAACTCTGCACAATTGCCAGTGTACTTCGTAAGTAAAACATTGGCAAAGTATGAGATCAACTACTTGCCAATAGAAAAGTACCTCTATGCACTGATTATATCAGCAAGGAAATTGAGACCGTACTTTCATGGGCACGAGATAACAGTCCTCACAGACCAACCATTGAAACACCTCCTCCAAAGACCAGACACATCGGGAAGACTGACCAAACGGGCAATTGAGCTAAGTGAGTTTCGTATTGACTTTGCCCCTAGAACAGCTATAAAGGGGCAGGCTCTGGCAGATTTTATTGCCGAATTCACCGGAATTAATCCAGATGAAGACTTGGGAGAAATCAAAACTACAAGCGAGGCGAGTAGTAGTCAGGAGAAACAACCAGAAGAGTTATGGGAGATGCATACCGATGGGTCATCCAACGGGGGAGGTTCAGGTGCAAGCCTCCTATTATACCCGCCAAGTAGGGATACACCTCTGCGCTATGCCATGGCACTTACCTTTAAGGCAACGAACAATGAGGCTGAATACGAAGCATTGATAACAGGCCTGAGAATAGCCAAAGGAGTAGGGGCAAAGCACTTAAGAGTCAAGTGTGATTCTCAACTAGTTGTCAAACAAGTGAAAGGAATCTACACTGCAAAGTCTGAAAACATGCAGAAGTACTTACAGCAAGCCAGGGACCTAATAAAAAGCTTCCAAAGCTTCGACATTGAGTCAGTCCCAAGAGAACAAAACCAAGAGGCGGACGCCTTAAGCAAACTAGCCCTAGGGGCAGAAGCATGCAAAGAGGTTCACTTTGTAGAGCAAAGAATGCAATCAGTAATAGAACAAATGGAGGCTCTAGTAATAGATGAAGGAGAAGCCTGGATGACCCCAATGTGTCAGTACATCATGGAAGGAAAACTCCCAAAGGATGAGGTAGAGGCAGTCAAGATGGAAAGGATGGCTAGAAATTATGCAGTGATGGATAATGAACTCTACAAAAAAGGGTACTCCACACCCTTCCTCAAATGCATAACATACCCAGAAACAGAGAGAATACTTGTAGAACTCCATGAAGGAGACGCGGGGTGCCATGAAGGAGCACGATCAATAATCTGAAAGGTCTACAACCTAGGATACTATTGGCCATCAATGAGCAAAGAAGCAGCAGACTTGGTACAAAAATGTGATCACTGCCAAAGGTACTCCAGAAATATAACAGCTCCAGCAGCAAAGCTAAGTTCCATCTCAGGAGCCTGGCCATTCGCACAGTGGGGGATTGATCTGATTGGCCCCCTACCAAGAACAAAAGGGCAGAAAACTTGCATAATAGTAGCAATAGACTACTTCTCCAAGTGGATAGAAGCAAAGGCAATGGGAAAGACAACAGACGAGCAAATCGTTAACTTCATTCAATCTCACATTGTCTCGAGATACGGAGTCCCAAAAGCAATAATAAGTGATAATGGCCCACAATTCAAGAGCAAGAAACTGCAATGGTATTGCGAAAGGCTGAATATAGAGCACCACTTCGCATCAGTAAAACACCCTCGGACAAACGGGCAAGTAGAGTCGGCAAATAAAATAGTGCTAGACGGTCTAAAGAAGCGACTCCATGCTACCAAGGGAAGTTGGGTAGATGAGCTGGAAAATGTTCTATGGGCAGTGCGGACAACACCAAAGATAGCCACAGGAGAAACACCATTTGGCCTACTATACGGAACCGAAGCGGTGGCACCAGCAGAAATGGCTGTATCATCACTAAGAACCACGTACTTTGAAGAGCATGAGAACAACAAAGCAAGGCTCTTAGATTTAGACCTTGCGGATGATAAAATATGGAACTCAGAGGAAGCACAGGCACGAATGTGCCTTGTATCCGCAAGATATTACAACCGCCAAGTCAAGGAGAGGCAATTCCACATAGGAGAACTAGTACTCAGAAAGAACGAGTTCTCACACTTAGACCATGTCAGAAAATTATCTCCAAAGTGGGAAGGGCCGTATAAGATAGCATCAGTTCCATACGCAAATGCTTACCGCCTAGAGGATGGGGACGGGTATATCTCCACAAACACCTTCAGTGGAGAACACCTAAAGAAGTACTACGTCTAAGAAGACAGCACAAACAAAAGACCATATCCTTGGAGTTATTTCAAGTCATTACATATAATTACTTAAGTTTTCTAAAAACAACTTTTGAGAAGGAGAACTCAAGAAGTTACTCCGACTCTACAACTATCTTTGATTTCCTCCAAAGGGTATCTTGATCCACCCAAGACACCCCAAGTGTACATAAAGCATGAATGCTCCTAATGAAGTAGAAGTTACTCAAAAGTATCTTTCAAAGAAGGTGGTGACACAATCATTATGTTATCCTTACACAGATATGACTTCCAAGTTAGCAACACCTTCGACGCCCCCAAGAGCGTATCTTGAGAGTAGTTTTCATACTACGACCTTCGACGCCCCCAAGAGCGTATCTTGAGAGTGGTTTCCAAAAACTACGAACTTCGACGCCCCCAAGAGCGTATCTTGAGAGTAGTTTTCATACTACGACCTTCGACGCCCCCAAGAGCGTATCTTGAGAGTAGTTGTCATACTACGACCTTCGACGCCCCCAAGAGCGTATCTTGAGAGTAGTTTTCATACTACGACCTTCGAAGCCCCCAAGAGCGTATCTTGAGAGTGGTTTCCAAAAACTACGAACTTCGACGCCCCAAGAGCGTATCTTGATAGTGGTTTCAAAAAACTACGAATTTTGACGCCCCCAAGAGCGTATCTTGAGAGTGGTTTCTAAAAATTACGACCTTCGACGCCCCCAAGAGCGTATCTTGAGGTAGATTTCAAACTACCAGATTCGACGCCCCCAAGAGCGTATCTTGAGGTAGATTTCAAACTACCAGATTCGACGCCCACCAGGAGCGTATCTTTGGTCTAACTTGTGCCCTCCGGAAGCCTATCCTGTGAAACGTTAAGTGCCCTCCGAGAGCCTGTCTCGTGAACAGATTCAACGCCCACCAAGAGCGTATCTTTGGTCTAACAGTATCACACACACCATTCAAAGGGTATCATAAGAGATCATTGCACCATACTAAGAAGGAAACCATGAGAAAATAATGGCAAAGTAAAGTTGTATGAAGAACACATAATATGTTTTCTCTTGATGAAATAGCAGGTATGATGATGAAGGGAAAGGTCCATAACCAAATACTACACATAAAGACACAAGAAGTTATCATGAAAAGGGGAAAACATGAGTATCAAACAAAGATGGCAAAGCAAGGAAATGTGGAGTTTCAAACTCTAAAGACAAGGGCAACCCACCAACAGGAAGAGTAGTAAGAAGACACCACAAGAGATAGGTGTACTACTTCCCCATCTTGGCAATATGCCTAACAGCGAAGTTAGATAAATCACCAAGCTGAGAAAAAGGAAAGTCAGGAGCAATCATATACATACGCTCAAGAATCGCCTTCAAAGAGATACGCTTAGCCACAGAGCAGCGAACATCGATAGCAGCCTGATAAGAGGAGGAAGCCTTATACTCAGCGATAGAACACCCTTTCTCCTCCACACGAAACATCTCCTCAAGGGACACCAACTCAGCAGCCCGAAGTACCTCATCGCGATAAGACTTTTGCCTTAAGGCTTCAATCTCTTCTTTAAGAAGGGCAATACGACTCTCCAAATCTCGGCACTGCAAATCTGTGATACGGCTACGCTTCAAACAACTAACAAGCTTAGAATTAAGGGAGACACAAGTGTCCTCGTGCACCTTCTTCCCCTCAGCAAGATCAATAACAAGGGTGGACAAATTAACAAGGTCGCCAATACCCTGCGACAAAAACAAAGGATGAGACAGATAAAGCATGAAATAATAAACGTCCTAAAGGATAACAAAGTTAAGACAAGTTACAGAAGCATAGCGAGACAACACATCATGAGGCAATTCATAAACTGCCTCCGACCCTTTAGAAAGAGGCACACGATCTGCAGGAGGAATAGCGGACTGCAAGACACGAACTCCAACCTCAGGAGTTTGCAAAGAAGATTGATTGTCAAAACGAGCCCCACGCCAATAATAAGGCGCCCACTCAGACCCAACAATTCCATCAACAGGAGGACGAGACAGCTCCTTTCGACTCAGAAGTGGAAGACGAAGTCTACCTACAACAAGATACAGAGTAAACACCAATATATACTAAGGAAACTCAGACATTCCAGGACTTACCAAACAAGGGTGAAGGAAAAGATGGCTCCTGGACCCTCGATTGGGGGGCATCAATATAGAAAGAAGATGATACCCTAACATCACCACCGCTCTTACCTCCAATTGGAGGACACCTCCCCGCACCACAAAAAACCGATCTTTTTGCAATCGAAGGTCCGGTCCCAGAGTTAACCACTCCCACCCGTACTGGCCTCTTACTCCTCATCAAACACCGGGGAGATCTGCTGATCGAAAACACGCAAGCTTAGCCCAAGAAAAAAAGAAAAGGGATAGTAGAGACAAGATAAATGAGCAGAGGTAAGGGGGCAAGGGGAGACAGTTATAACTCCCAGCATAGAGAGACCCCAATGGCCAACAAGCAGAGGCAGAGGGGCAAGGGGAGACAGTTATAACTCCCAGCATAGAGAGACCCCAATGAGCAACAAGCAGAGGCAGGGGGACAAGGGGAGATCGTCATAATCCCAGTATAAAAGACCCCACGCGCCAGTAAACAGAAACACGGGGGCAAGAGGATGAAAAGAGGATGAACCAAATAGGACTATACCACCATGAAGACCCACAAATCAAAAACGAGACAAGTAAAGAAACAATCAAGGGAGAAGCGGGATTACGTCTCCCCAAAAGAAACGCTTACACAAAGCAAAAGGCACGTACCTCAATACGACACGCGTCCAGAGAAGTGAATCCAACCAAGAATCCTAACCGCCTAAAAGAAAAGAAAAAGAGAAAAGGACAACGAGAATGAGGTAATCACTTACCCCTTTTTATAGTAAAAGGGAATAGGGTTTTTTCCAAAACCGCTAAATCGACACCGTTGATTTTTGAAAAGGAAAAATTCAAGGGTCAGATTTAAAAACTGATACCCCTAGTTCCCATTAACCACGGTTAAACTCACACCTACCATAGTTAGTATCTTATAGGCATATTTTTTAAATATCCCATACTTAGAAAAATTTCAGACCAAAATCAAAAATTTTCCCCGCTTAGACTTATCCCGGCATGAAATTGAAGCATGGACTCGTTTAGCTGTATTCATATTGCATCCCCACGCGAGCGTATATTTTCCAAGTATACACCCATGGCGGGGATAGATTTATTATTTCCATCTCAGACGGACACGTGCTTAGACACGTGTCCGTGCTATTCTAACATTTACAATCCCTCTATCTTATAAGACAGGGGGCAGAGTCAGAGACACACATCTATGGGTAAGTAAGGATTCCGACAAAAGGTAAAATCCCGGCTTCAAATTGCGTGTGTCATACCATCCTAAAATAGAGTCAATCAAGGGTCAGGCCATTGGTTGACTCGGGGGCATGTGATGGATATACGCTCAATTTGAACCCGTTGACTTCCGAGTTGTTTTATTTTGATCACCCCATCAATGATTGTAAATCGAAACTTCGACCCAAACACCCCGCGGAAACGCCAACGGTCCGGACGAGGCCAAAATACTCGTCCGGACCGTGGCAAACTCACCTAGGTGGGGTCGGGTGGCCACACCCGACCTCCCCTAGGGGAGATCGGGTCAGCCAGCCCGATCTCCCCTAAGGGAGATAGGGTTGGCCAACCCTATCTCCCCTAGGGAGGGGTTGGGTGGCCACACCCAACCCCTACCCTTGGGGGTCGGATTTTCTCCCCCCCCCCAAGGGCCCCGGCACCGCTTTCCGACTCCGATACTCAGTTTATTTCCGCCAACCTCTCCGTGCTTTAAGGTTTTAATTACGAGATTAAGGGCTAATTAATTGTGTTTAAAGGTTAACGATGTCATTAAGCCACCTTAATGACACCGTTGCCTATAAATACAACCTTTCCACTATTCATTTGATCATCTTGGCTAATTATGCAATTTAGCTCTAACATCTCTCTAGCTTTATCTCTCTAGAAAGAAACGTACTGACTTAGGCATCGGAGAGGGTACATCAAGCACCACCCCCCCCCCTCCGTGCTTGATATTGCCCCTCTTGCAGGGCGCGTAGAGAAGAGAAGGCGAAGGACAGAAGGACACAAATCAGGACGACAAGACTTAGGAGCACCGAACCCGCGATTTCTCCAGTGAGGAATAAGGCTTAGGTCGACCGCCCGTTGACCTGAAACTTAGAACCTAACATTCCCGAAAACCCCCAACGGGGGCATGCACCAACTACATCCATGCAACGGAGCCTCAAGCGTTCTATGTGCACAAGACTAAAAATCGCGCTGCAGTAATAAACAAGGCGGGGCATCACCCAAGTGACAATGCCACCACCATTGCGGAAGATAGGAATTCAGGAGGAACTCCTATGTTATACGCACGCCTGTGCCAAAACCCAGCACGTGAGAAGAGTTAGAGAATTATTTCCAACATCCAGCAAGTTTACCCTTGTCAAGCACACAAGAAGGGTCGTACCACTCAAAACGTACGCTGACAGCAAAACATCATCTTCAGCCACAACAAAGGAGAAGTGGAGGATTCCACCAGTTTAACATCTCTCAACCATGTGCACAATCGTCACACAGACACAACTCCGTGAAGAGTCACGAGTGTATGAAGAAACACATCAAGTAAACTCAGACCCCTTGGAAGTAAACACATGAAGCATACAACACTATTCAACAACACGCAACGCGCGTCAGAGAGGGAAAAATTACTCTTACCCACTCCTAGCAACAAACAAACTTGCATCAAAATGCAAGGAGAGAGGAGAGCGAATTTACAAGTCTTACTCAAGAATGAGCACGGCTGCATGACAGCCACCAAGAGACACGCTCAACACTCGAAGCAAGAGCAGGGGCATCTTGCTGAACCCCCGCATACAGGACACAACATCCCCCGTACAGGATACAATCATTATACTATATCAAGAAACAACAATGCGACTACCAAGCGACTTGGGGGGCACCAAGCTGACAAGTGCTTGGCACTCCACCGAAGTGAAAAAAAGAACCATTGCAAGAACACGTGGTACCGCTCCTCCAAAGAAAATGAACCAACGAAGAATACAACTTCAACATCCTATACGGATTGGTCCCAAGAGGGAAACACCAAGCATCGCCCTCAAAGAACGATCTCTTCTACTTGAACAAAGTCCAGGTAACACGCGTTACTGCCAAAGGTAAACTCAAGGTATGAGGTAACAACTCCACAACAGTACTATTATGAATAAATTAGACCACTCGAGTAGGATAGCTACTCAGGGTAGCCTGATTTAGTCGAAACAAAATCCAAGCTGAACGGAACAGACTAGTCGCGAATAGTCTGATCTAGTCATATTGGCATTGCAGGCGATAGAGCCATATGAGGAGACTTATAACTCCATTTTATTCCCTAACCAATATATATCTCAAAGTATTGCGACTAATTTGAGACGGTTTATATGTACATCCAAGAGATTTCTCAATGACTCACCCTATCTAGAGAACAACACTAGGTGGAGCTGTATGCAACACTCTCTGGAATTCTCTATCTATGGACATTCTACTTAGGCATCTAAGCCAAGTAATGGTCGCGTATATATCATTCGCATGATCGCAACAAGTCTCCCAGTTAACTATAACTCGCGACATCTCAGCGAATATTCTACTCAAACATCAGATCTTCCCTTGGAAACAACACCAAGCAACGATCATATATAGGCATGTACATTACGCTAAGGAGGCATCGACGCGTATCAACTAGAGGACGCATACAACAATGCATAGTCGTTGTTTATACGTACATATTCACAAACACATATAACGAGTGGTACTTGAAAAAGGTCCGCTCCCGACATGTGCGCACCTGTCGCGTCCGCACCTATCGCGTCCGCACTTAGGGAAGTACAAACTCAACTACCAAAACAACAATGTACTCTACTCAGAAACAACATCGAGTATTGATGCAATCTATATCCAAACAACCACAATCGCCATCAAGCCAACCACGAAGGCGGCGAAAACACTATCAATCCCTTATCTTCATTTTTGCATATCTATTTTAAGTCTTCTTAGATTAACTGCAACTAGCACTCTAAGTGTAGTTTGTGTTTACTAGCCTTGCTACATTTCGGAAGGAGCGATCAGTTGACGCCTTCCCGCAACCCATTGTACATACACCAAGTATCTAATGAAGTTAATCTACTTTCGTAGGTACATACTACATTATGCTTACTACCTTGGAATTACGCCAAGTAGCAAACTACGCGCATATTACTCGCATCAACAATACAAGCTATCGCGCTATGTATAACAAACAACTTATGTCATACAAGGCCGACATGTCTATTATCAACATCAACAATTAGCATATAAACGCTATTATCTATAATGACGACTACCCTGAATAGCGTCGACAACATACTACATCTTGAGTTCAAACCAAGATTTATCAAAGTGACACGCTGCGAAATCCTCCTTAGAGGGCAACCCCCATGTTCAAAACTACAAAGTGACATTTTGCGACATCCTCCTTAGATGGCAACCCCCATGTTCACAACTACAAAATTGCATGCTGCGAAATCCTCTTGTTAGAGGCAAATGCTCATGTTCATAGCCATTCCCTGAGATCAAAATAGGATGCGGCAACAGATGGGACTGATCACCCCATCGTGGCGGAAGTCCTCTTGTTAGACGACAACCCCACAAATCTACAAAGTATGTATATCCTCTTTAGGGTTCATACTCCATGAAGACTTATTCCTTGTTAGGGCAGCTTCATGCACTCTCAAAGTATGATAGCCTCTTAAGGGTTCATACTCCATGAAGACTTATTCCTTGTTAGGGCAGCTTCATCCACTCTCAAAGTATGTATATCCTCTTAAGGGTTCATACGCCATGAAGACGTATTCCTTGTTAGGATAACTTCATGTATATACGCTAGCAGGAGCGCACCCTGTTCGAAAAACTCTCCAAACCTACAAGTCGAGTCTTGTACAACGCTATCTTACCCGTGAGCATATAACGGAATAAAACACACCAAATTCAGCAAGTAGTGTCTTGCCACAACGTCGCCTTGGAGTGGACCAAGAGACGGTAAAAACTGTAAGTCACTCTAAAGTGGTCTTGTACAACCCTTCTGGACTAACCATGGAGAGGTGCAGTAGCATCGCAAGGTAAGTACGGGTCTAACCATGGAAAACCTTGCAACAACGTCATGCGGGGTGTGCCCAACTGACGGATGGAAAAACGCATAGCATAGTGCAAGTAGCGTCTTGCCACAACGTCGCTTTGAAATGGTTCAAGAGACGGTAAAAACTACAAAGCGTATGGATACGGCCTTTGTCCCGTCCCTTGGATTAACCAAGATGAGACGTAGTAGCATCACAAAGTAAGTACGGGTCTAACCATGGAAAGTTTTGCAACAACGTCACGCGGGGTGTGCCCAACTGACGAATGAAAAAACGCATAGTATAGAACAAGTAACGTCTTGTCACAACATCGCCTTAGAGTGGAACTAAGAGACGGTATAAACTAAGGTCTTGCCTCGTCAAGACGACTCTACTACGTGCCAAGTGCCCTCGTGCCAAGTGCCAACACCAAACGCATTGCTATCTTATGGTCTTGTATGTTACTATCTATAAACATGAAAAGTACTCAATACACTCATCATGCCATTCCTTGGATATCAAAACAAGATGGGCACTCATGACACATAACGACGCACGTCCTATTGTCACAGCTACGGATGTTATATCCATTACAACAAGGAAAAAAAATTCTATCATGCAAGTCCAATATATACGGAGAACTATGGTAACACAAGGTATGAAACATTACTAACAAGTTATCATGCATTTCTACTATGATCATGACAGGTCTATTCGACAACATCAAACGTATATATAAAAGGTTCAGGGAACAACATCCATCGTGATTGGTGGATATACACCCAAGCTATCACTAATTGGGTTCGAGAAATGGGCCGTAGCCAAATATATTCCGAAACTTAGAACACGAACACCCGGGACCCATTACATGGGCCCGGAAAGTATCTCGAGTGGTAAAAACCACTCAGGAAGACCCCGGGTGGAAAAACCACCCGGGGATACCCGAGCAAGACCCAACTTGCTCGGGTACCCGAGCAAGGCCATAGGGGTACCCTCCGGGTACCCCCATCCGTCCAGATGAGCCCCCCTCGTCCGGACCCCCACCCTGGACGATATCTCGTCTGGGGCTTGCCTTTGGAAGGCCACACACCAACACTTAACCACATTGAACTTACCTACGGTCGAACCGAGGTAAAAGGTAACTTATTTGCGGTCAAGGCCAACTTATATTACGAACCTGCCACAACCGGACCAGTGAACCATTGGAACCGGGGCGGTCCGATAGGAACTCTATAAATAAAGACCTCATCTCCTCATTTGAAACTAATCTGGCTATCACTTATCCATGATCTGCCTTTTCTCTACTTTATCTCTCCAAGAGTCTATACTCACTTAAGCATCGGAGAGGGCACACCGAGCACCACCCCTCCTTGGTCTCGGTATTGCCCCTTTTGCAGGTATCTCGAGTAGGAGGAAGAGCGGAGGTCCGAAGCAAGAAGGCATTCAGGACACCATGTGCGAATAATGTGCCGACCGAAAACCCCCTCCCCGGCACCCATTCGCAAGTATACAAGAAAAAGAAGCCCATGAGGCGAGAATACTAGAAGGAGAAGCCCATGAAGAAGAAGAGTAAGGAAGGAGAAGCCCACGACAAACACTCGTGTGTAAACACCGGCGCCGTCTGCGGATTCGAGAAAAAAGAACGTAGCCTACTACTTATGCTCGATGGCAATAAATAAAGGGGTCCAAGAGAACAAGGGGGCGACATAGTAAGGTACCTACCGGGGGTCTCCAGGAGCCTAGCATTCGGGGGCAACAACCAAAGGATGCTAAGCAACCGTCTTCCAATAGAGAACAACACTCCTAGGATAACACTCCACCAAGCTCCAAGACACCACGGTCGGTAGTCAAGCAACAACTACCCCCTCACCCCTAATGAAAGACAAGCCCCTAGTGGGGGAAACAATCAAACAGCCAAGAATAGGCCAGAAGGCTAAAAAGTGGCTACAACAAAATGTACCCATGGCAGCCCTTCCAGAGTACATCAATGGGGGCAAGATAAGGAGGGAGCACAAGAACCTCTCCACAAAGAGGAGCAACATCCTCACATAATTTCAAAAATGCACCCATGGCAGCTCTTCCAGAGTATACCAATAGGGGGAAAAATGAGGAGGGATCAGAACAACATCCTCTCCACAAGGAGGAGCAACATCCTCACATCCCTTCATGAAGGCTATAACAACACCAAGGAGGGAGAGATGAGCAATAACTCCATCCCCAGAAGAATATGGCATTCGTAAGAGCAACAACATACACCGGGGTCCAAGCATCACCATGAATGGCATGGAGAATGCATGCATACATCACCTGACCCCCCCTAAACCCATTATGAACAAAGGGATAACCCCAAACAAGGAGGGTCACTACAACCATCATGGCTTATATTCCGTACCTTGAGAAAATGCATTTCAAGGTGTTCCACTACGATATGCTTTTCCATGGAGAACAAGATGGAGTGTCATCATATAGAGTCCCATGCTATAATATGCCTATGTACAGCAGTTACAACCACAACACGCTGCAAAAGCAGGGAATACCACTAAAACCCAGCCTATAAGGAAAAAGCCTCCCTCTCCTCCTATCCAACCTATGCTCATCGCAAGGGTCATCAATGACTTCAACATTCAAAGGATAGTGGATTCGCAAAACCAACTTTCTATGCATGGAGAGTAGTCATATTAACCAAGATGCTAGGGATATCACCACTCCCACATCTGCCATATTAAATAGCCATATTGAAGAACTCTCTACAATGTCAGTCTATCACCCCAGAAGGAATAACAAGTACTCTTGGGAAACAAATATTGGGAACTATGCAACCACCACGCCATGTGGAGGTATCACACCAACCGACGTCTAGTGCTTCCACGGGCATATAAGAGCACATAGACTCCTCTTGAAGAGAATAGGAATATCAAGGCTTAGCCCCGCAATGGAGACGCTTTTGCTTTTCCGCCCCACCAATGGAGTAACACTTAGGTGGTGATAAATTCACTCCCATCATCCTGGTAGAAAAAAGACGGGGGACTACAAACATTTCTTGAAGGAGGAAAATAGGAACTTAATACTACTAGAGCGGCTAGTGCACGTTCTCTCAATTTCCAAAGATCCATGAGAAGCACACACTACTTGACAAACAAGAGGGACGGTGTCGTCATTGAGGTGGAAAAATGAGGAGACACTCCGAATAAAAATCACCACCGTCATGAACCAATATTGGTAAAAGTCATCACGGGGGGAGCGATAAGGCCTAATTCAATCATTTAATGGCCATGCACAGCACAGGGATGGGGGCACCACACCAAACCAACACCTACGAAGATTCAATGGAAGAAGCAGTAACGAATATCAAAATTAAAAACTCCCCCAACCCCCTCGCCAATTCTGGAAGACTCTTATAAGAAAGGCATGCTCAAAGAGAACAAAAGAATAAGAAGACCAAGCAACTTGGGGGGCACCAAACTAACAAATGTTCGGCACCCAACCGAGAATTATGAAGATAAGCCTTAACAGGCTAAACAAGAGCAAACGGTGCAACTACCAAGCAACTAGGGGGGCACCATCTGATCTAGTACTTGATAGTCCACCCGGAAATAGAAGACGACGCAAATATGTGGCATGAATCCTTCCATTGGAAACCACAAAGGAAGGATACAACACAAGCCCACTACAAGGATTCACTTCTATATTGGAAGCAACAGTGACCGCCCTCATAAGGAGATACCCACAACTTATACCAACTAGGAGATACGGAAGGGGAAATATCAACCAACACTTCCAACGGAGAACATTTGAAGAAGCTCTACACCCGAAGAGAAAAGGGAAAATCCACTTCCATTATCCAATTTATTATTATCAAAAGGAGATCTACGGACTCAACACAGACTTTCATTTATATAAGAAATGACAATAGCACTAAATGAATCAAATGCTTTTTAGGGTACAAAAGGAAAGAAGAAAGACACCATCACTAACAAAAAGAGGAGGCGTCGTCTACAACGCATGCAAAATTTGCAAGTAGCATTTTGCACCAGCACCAAATCTTGGAACTCCAAGCGGCGGAAAAACGCATTTGCAAGTAGCACCTTGCCAAAACGCTATCTTGAGGCATCGAGTAAGCGGAATAAAACGTACCAGACCAAGCAAGTAACGTCTTGCCATAACGTCACATATTGGAACTCCAAGCGACGGAAAACACACTGACTTTAGTAATTAGGATCGTGAGTCGCGTCTCACCACAACGCTACCTCAAGGCATTGGGTATGCGAATAAAACGTATCAAATTAAGCAAGTAACGTCTTGACTTAAACATCAAGTAGGTGGTAAAGTGCATAACGCAAGTAGCGTCTTGCCAACAACACTATGTCAAGGCATCAACTAGTGGATGGACATCCTACAACCGAAAAGTGACTTAAGACCCACAGGGCCACCCTTACAAACGAAAATGGGAATATCCAAAAGGACACCTCTGACATATGATAAAGCGATCGAAAACCTTTACATATGAACAAGGGAAGATCTATAAGGACAACCATTACAACCGAAAAGGGACATAAGACCCATAGGGCCACCCTTCCAACCGAAAATGGGAAGATCCAAAAAAGGCAACTCTGAAATATGATATGGCGATCGACAACCCTTACATATGGAAAGAGGAAGATTTATAAGGAAATCCCTTCCAATAGAAAAGGGACATAAGACCCACAGGGCCACCCTTACAACCGAAAATGGGAAGATCCAAAAGGACAACCCTGACATATGATAAAGCGATCGACAACCTTTACATATGAACAGATGAAGATCTATAAGGACAACCATTACAACCGAAAAGGGAAATAAGACCCATAGGGCCACCCTTCCAACCAAAAATGGGAAGATCCAAAAGGACAACCCTAACATATGATAAAGCGATTGACAACCTTTACATATGAAAAAGGGAAGATCTATAAGGACAACCATTACAACCGAAAAGGGACAAAAGATCTACAGGGCCACCCTTCCAACCGAAAAATGGGAAGATCCAAAAGGACAACCCTGACATATGATGAAGCGATCGACAACCTTTACATATGAACAGGAGAATATCTATAAGGACAACCATGACAACCGAAAAGAGACATAAGACCCATAGGGCCACCCTTCCAACCGAAAATGGGAAGATCCAAAAGGAAAACCCTAACATATGATAAAGCGAATGACAACATTTACATATGAAAAGGGGAAGATCTATAAAAACAACCATTACAACCGAAAAGGGACGAAAGACCTACAGGGCCACCCTTCCAACCGAAAAATGGTGTTGGATCACGGTGGAACTCCAGTACGATCTTTGACGGCGATCCTAGCTCCTTTGCTCCACGCAATCCTGCAAGAGGGGATAGACCGGGCGGTGACCCAGAATCCATCTCCGATGCTTAAATGAGTATCTCGTATGGACTGGCAAGCAGTAATCTCAAGTATCTTCTATCAAAACGTAATTGATCTGAGGTGACCTCTGCCTTTTTATAGGCGGAGAGGTACCTCAGTTACCTGGTGAACCGTTGGGGGTAGTTAGCCTGTATTCCGCGTATCTCGGGCACGATCCCGCCTATCTAGGCCATGATCTCGCTTATCTCGGCCACGCCCCGCGTATCTCGGCCACGCTCCGCGTATCTCGGCCACGCCCCGTGTATCTCGGCCTTAACCTCTGATAGCAAGTCCCGACTAACATCGGGGACTCCAGAGTTATCTCGTTGTGTCACCGCTCGGGGCCCCTCGTCATCGTGACAGGGCCAATCATTCTCAGGGATTCGTCATCGGGGCCTACTTAAAGGCATCTCATCGGGAGCTTCCAGCTCACCTATCGGGACCGACTCCGTCGGGACCTTTCATCATCGGGACTCCCTCTGTCGGGACCCTTCGCCTGGGTCATCTTGACCTCCATTTAGGGCCCAGTGGGCCTGTTCGCTGTTTCCTCGCCGTTAAAGGGCCTAACGGTCATACCGAAGCCCATCATTTGCCCCAAAGACATGAGGGACTTACAGTTCGTCGTGTCTTTCAACTCCCGACCTCCCGACGTCGAAGTCGGGGATCTTTCCCTTGGCATAGTCACTTAGTACAAGTCTTCTCTTTCACGTTTCCTCAATACCTTGTGGATAACTGCCAAATCCGAGAGGACTCCTCGGTTCCCCAGCCATTAAATGCAGCAGATAACGAAGCGACGTCTTCAGTACCCGTGCCTGATTTTTCGCGCCTGCTTTTTCTGAAAAGTGCTTTTCAGGCTGTTTCATCATTGCACCCGTTGCCATTCTGCACGTTCTATCTCAACGGTTCAGATCAGAACGTTTCAACTTCGACGATTCAGATCGAAGCGTCCCTTCGACTGTCCTCTTCGCTTATAAAACCCTCACCCAGGGTACAGTTTCCTTTTACCATCTCCGAATTTTCAAAAGCTATCTGCAACTTCTCTGCGAATTCAAGCTCTGCAATTCCGAAGACCTTAGTGTTCCTCCGATCACCTTTCCGGCAACGTCAAGTTCGTTCTTCCAACCTCCAATCATCATGTCTGGTAAGGGTTTCTTCTTTATTGTTCGCTTATCTCCTTCCTTCATCTCTGCTTGGTTTGTTTGTAATTTCCCGGGAAAACCCAATGTGCCTTTCCATGCCTGATTTCAGACAGCGGATCTAGTTCCGAGGGGAGGAAGCCTTTCAACTTCGACTATGCTCTGAACGAGATTTCCAGCACTGCTTACGATGCAGCTCTCCGGGAGGGATGCATCGTCTCCACCAGAGAAGCCGATGCTCAAGGCACGAAATGCATACCACAAGTTCAGAGTGAAGGGGAATTACTTCTTCATCAAAAACTCCTCGATCCCATGGCCCCGATAGTCGACCCTCCAGCGGCTGACCCTGTGGAGCCTTCTGCCACAGACCTCGTGGACCCTGCTCCTGTTGATGCCGCCAACAAGGACCAAGCCTAACTGCTTATCTTTAGATTCCTTGTATTCTCCTCCTTTTGTAATCATCGGGCCTTCGAGCCCCATTAATATCAGACTTTCTTAGTTCCGATTTTCCATTGCACTTAAGTCGAAACCTCGACACTTAAGATATTCTCATACATCACTTAAGACGATTTACCAATTTGCACCACTTAAGGTGACTTACCATTATGCACCACTTAAGGCGACTTTCCAATACTTAGAGTAAATCCAAGAATCATGCATCACTTAAGACGAATTAATCTCGTGCATCACTTAAGACGACTTTAACAACACTTAGAGTAAATCTAAGGATCATGCATCACTTAAGACGACTTAATCTCGTGTATCACTTAAGACGACTTTAACAACACTTAGAATAAATCTAAGGATCATGCATCACTAAAGACGACTTAATCTCGTGCACCACTCAAGGCGACTTTTCTCATGCACCACTCAAGGCGGCTTTTCTCGTGCACCACTTAAGGCGACTTTTCTCGTGCACCACTTAAGGCGACTAAGTAACGCTTAGAATAAATCTAAGAATAATTCTGATCGGAAGCAACCTCTTTATTCATTGATGGCACAAAACTTGCTTACATCGAATCAAACGATAAATAACATACACCACTTAAGGCGATTTTACATCGGGCACCACTTAAGGCGACTTTTCATCGGGCACCACTTAAGGCGACTTTTCATCGGGCACCACTTAAGGCGACTTTTCATCAAGCATGGTGTTTCTTCAAGTGTTCGCCACCAAAAGAATGCGTTAACGCTCTGCCATCGAGGTCTTCCAACTTGTACGCATTTGGAGCTGGCATCCCCACGACCTTGTAAGGTCCTTCCCATTTTGGTGACATCTTGCTGATTCGATCCAAAAGGGTAAACTCGTTGCGGCGCCACACCAGCTCCCCGACGAAGAATTGTCGGGACTTGACTCGCCGATTGTAATACCTGGCCGTCGCCAAACGCATTCGAGCCTGGACTTCGTCGGCTTCTCGCCTCTTCTCTTCGAGCAAGTCCAAATCTAGACGTCCCATCTCATCATTCGTCAAAGGCTCGTAATATCTCATCCGATGGGATGCCACGACTACCTCCACGGGAGCAACAGCCTCCGTGCCATAAACAAGGCCAAACGGAGTCTCCCCAGTTGATCGTTTGGGTGTCGTTCTAACAGCCCAAAGCACGTTTTCCAGCTCGTTCAGTCATTTGCCCTTCAAGGCATAGACCCTTTTCTTCAGGCCATCCGTCACGATTTTGTTGGCCGATTTCACCTGGCCATTAGTCTGAGCATGGCGGACAGAGGCTGTCCGATGCTCGATGTTCAACTCCTCCAGATACTCCTTCACCTGAGACCCGTTAAACGGTGGACCATTGTCGTTGATCACCACCTTAGGAATCCCGTATCTGGATACAATATGGGTCTGGAGGAACTTGATGATCTGGTTCCCCGTCGTTCTGGCCAACGCCTTTGCCTCTATCCATTTCGAAAAATAATCGATAGCTATAAGCAAATACTTACATTGACCTTGTGCTTGTGGAAGAGGTCCCACCAAGTCGATGCCCCACTGCGCGAAGGGCCAAGCGCTCTTGATGGGTGTCAGATTAGCAACCGGAGCCACAATACTCGGGGCGTACCTCTGGCACGCGTCACAGGACCGGACCAACGCCGTCGCCTCCTTGCTCATCGTAGGCCAATAATAGCCCAAGTTCAGCACTTTCCTCATAATGGATCGAGCCCCTTCATGACAAGCCGCGACCCCTTCATGCACCTCTTTCAGGATTCGACTTGTGTCGGGCTCAGCCACACACTTCAAGTACGGAGTCGAGAACCAGCCCTTCTTGTATAGCTGATTGTCCAGCATCACGTAATTAGCCGCGATCCGACGTATCCTGTCAGCTACTACTTTATCATCAGGGACTGCCCCCGTAGTCAGATACGCGACTATCGGGGTCATCCAAGTGGGCTCCTCCTCCAATCCTGTTTCAATATCCCACACCTGTGTCGGGTCGGTGGTCGACAAGATCACCTTCTCCAAGAAGTGCACCTTCTGATTTCCTCCAAGGGTGCCCCCAGGGCAAATTTGCTCAAGGCATCTGCCTCCACGTTTTGCTCCCTCGGGATTGCCTCGATGTCGAAGCTTTTAAAACTCTCCTTTAAGGCTTGCACCTCGCGCAGGTACTTCCTCATCATCGGGCTCTTCGCCTCGTATCGCCCTTGAACCTGGTTTAAAATCAGGGCCGCGTCACACTTCACTCTCAAGTGAGCGACTCCCGTACCTTTGGCAATTTTCAGGCCCGTAATAAGAGCCTCGTATTCAGCTTCGTTGTTCGTGGCCCTAAATGTTAGAGCCAAAGCATATCGAAGCGGTTCGCCTCCACCTGGTGGTATTAATACAAACCCTGCTCCTGATCCATCTGAACTCGAGGAGCCATCCGTGTACATCTCCCAGGTATTTTCCTCGCTTGGCTGTTCTGATTGCTCTGCCATCTCTGGTTGTTCTGCCATCGGGACCTCCATGGTTGCCCCCTCTACAGGGCCCGCTTCTTCCAGATCGGGGGCTGTAGACTCTGCTATGAAATCCACCAATGCCTGGCCCTTAATAGCCGTTCTCGGAGCAAAGTGTATGCGAAACTCACTAAGCTCGACTGCCCATTTCACTAATCTCCCCGACGCATCAGGTCGGTTCAAAAAATGCTTCAGAGGCTGATTTGTCAACACAGTGATCTCATGCGCGTGGAAGTAAGGCCTCAACTTCCGAGCAGTAATAATCAACACAAAGAGATACTTCTCAACGGCTGGATAATTCATTTCAGACTTGGCAAACGCCTTGCTTACATAATAAACGGGGACTTGATTACCCTCGACAACCTTCACTAACACAGAGCTAATGGAAAATTCAGAAACAGCCAAATAAAGGTAGAGCGGCTCGCCTGGAACTGGTTTCGCCAACGGCGGGAGAGTGCGAAGGTGTTGCTTGAGTGCTTGGAACACTTCTTCACACTTGGCAGTCCACTCAAACTTCTTGTTGGCCCTCAGGACTTCAAAAAATGGCATTGGTCGGTCACTCGCCTTGGACAGGAAGCGATTCATTGCAGCCAGTCGGCCATTCAGTACTTGCACCTCCCGATGGTTTATCGGAGACTGCATCTCCTCGATCGCCCTCAGCTTCTCGGGGTTCACCTCAATTCCTCTTTGGCTCACCATAAAGCCCATAAATTTCCCTGAGTGGACTCCGAAGGCGCATTTTGTTGGGTTTAGGCGAACCTAATGAAGCCTCATCCGCTCAAATGCCATGGCTAGGTTGTGCACATGATCCTCAGCTTGTCGGGACGTCACCAGCATATCATCCACGTAAGCCTCCATGGTCTCCCCTAGCATATCTCCGAACAGCTTGTTCACCATCCGCTGGTAGGTTGCCCCGGCGTTGATCAACCCGAAAGGCATGACATCGTAGTGATAGATGTCACTGTCTGCATAGAATGCTGTGTGAGGAGCGTCTTCCTTAGCCATCTTGATCTGGTTATAGCCCGAATATGCATCCATGAAGCTCAACAGCTCATGTCCCGACGTGGCATCCACCAGCTGGTCGATTCTCGGGAGCGGGTAACAGTCCTTTGGGCAAGCCTTATTCCGGTCGCGGAAATCAACGCACATTCGCCACTTCCCGTTGCTCTTCTTTACCAGTACCGGATTAGCAACCCAGGTCTGGAATCGGAGCTCCTTGATAAACCCAGCATCGAGAAATCTGCCCACCTCCTGCTGGATCGCGATCCGCTTGTCTTTGCCCATTGGACGCCTCTTCTGCGCGATAGGCTTGATCGCGGAATCGATCTTTAGCTCGTGCACAATCACGTCGGGGCTGATTCCTGGCATGTCACTCGGGGACCAGGCAAACAGCTCCTTGAACTCCTTCAGCAGCTCAATCAATTTTCGGGCTGTCTCCTCGGTCAGAGCAGACCCGATTTTCACCTTTCTCTGAGGCCCATCAATCTTGATCTCCTTTAAATCCTCCACGGGGGCGGGACGCCCGAACTCTTCTCTGGGATCAGCATCTTTCTGAAGGACAGTCATGGCCTCTCGTTTCCTCCTTCGAGTAGCGTTGACATAACATATTCTGGAAGCCACCTGGTCGCCTTTGACCTCTCCGACTCCATGGTCAGTCGGGAACTTCATCTTCTGGTGTACAGTCGAGGCAACTGCCATCAGGGGGTTGATGGTAGTTCTCCCGATAATCGCGTTGTAGGTCCCCGCGGACTCAACTACCACAAAATCCACGTTCCTCCTTTCCGATTTCCACCCACTACCAAACTCCACTAGTAAGGTGATCACTCCTGGCGGATAGGAGGTAAAACCAGAGAATCCGACCATCGGGAAGTTCGCCTCCTTCAGGTCCTTCTTCGTTTTCCCCATGGCCTCCAGCGCGTCCATGAACAGGATATCGGAGGAGCTCCCTCCATCGATCAGAATTCGCTTCATCTCGTACCCGTCCACATCCAAGGTCACGACCAGAGCGTCATCGTGCGGAGTCTCCACGCCTATGAGATCCTTCGACGAAAAGGAGATCACCATCTCTTCCTTCAGGGTCCAGGATCGGGACCTCTTACCCAGCACCACAGCAGCAGGAATTCTAGAGGCATAAACCTCCCGAGAGGACGAGGTATCACCCCCCGCGGCAAATCCTCCATGAATTACATTGATAGTGCCCCGCTTCTCCTTGCGGGCACCAGAAGACTCCGAGTCGGACCTCTTCTTCTTTGGGGACCGATCACGGGATCGGGAACGGGACCGTGATCGGGATCGAGAACGGGATCGACACCGCTTATCCCCGACAAACTCGTTAAGCTTCCCCTTCTGGATCAGCTTTTCGATCTCTTTCTTCAGCTCCCGATGGAATCGACATTAGCGGTCGGTGCGGGATCCCAAAAACTCTCCTTCCTTCTTCGGGGGGTACCTAGAGATACCCTGTCGCTCCATGACCGTCAACACCTCCGCCATAGAGCTATTGAGAGGAATGTCATGATCCTCCCGCCTGTATTTTTTCGAAGAACACCTATCATCCCTCCGATCGGAGCGACCTCGACTGCTTTCGGCTTTATCCTTCGACTTACGCTTGTCTAAGGGTTTGACCGACTGCTTTCCTTTATTCGACTTCGGGGGCTCGAGCTCTCCAGCGGCTATCTTCGATTCCTGGACATCGATTTGCCGCTTCACCCTCTTCTGCAGTGCCTCCATATTCCACTCAGCCACGCTGTGCATCAAGTCGGAACCATAGGGGGCTGTTAGGTTCCGAATGAAGGTACGGATGGTTTCACCCTCCGAAATCTCCTCGTCAATTTCTGCCACGCTGGCAGTGTATCCCTGATAATAGTGCGCCAGCGACTCGTCGGGCCTCTGTAACACCTGGGTCAAGGACCTCACACTCTTCAGTAGACGCCGAAGACCCTGGTACTGCTGAATGAAACGGTCGTGCATGTCGGCCCAGCAGGTGATGCAGCCTGGGGGCAGACTGAAGAACCAGGTTAGGGCTCTCTCGCCCAGTGTGTTCGGGAACAACGTACACACAATATCCTCATTCAGGGCTCTGCCCGGACACGCCATGAGGTGCTTCTGGACATGACCAACCGGATCTCCCTCGCCATCATACTCCTTAATCGTGGGGATACCCAGTCCTGGCGGGGCGAGGGTGTCTATGAGTCGAGGAACGAAGGGATGGGTGGACCGATCCCTCAGCTCCGACACCAGCGGCTTCTGCTCTCCCATGCAGATGTTCACGATCTTCACCACCTGATCGGGGGTGATGGGACACATTAAGGGGAATGGTCCTGTGCTGCAGTGGTCCTGGCCCATCGACCACGAATCGTTCTGGTTGGGTGGACTCCCTACTCCTGCCCAGGATCCGGGCCTGAACCTCCCGAGCATTCTGAACCTCCGCTGGCGGGGGCGCTTCCTCTTCTAGCGGAGGCATCTCCTCTTGCCTTCTCGCAGCTTCTCTCCGATCTAAGAGGGCCTCCACAGCTGCCAAAAACATTGGCATGGCTTCCGCCACAGCCATCGTCAGGTCCGCAGCTGGAGGAGCCACCTGCTTTCTGTTCCCCTGGTGTTGAGCAGCAGCATCTCCGGGACCTTCATTATGCCCCCCTGTCTGGGAGACCTCCGCAGCAGGAAGATTCTGGTCCTCCTCGCGTTCCGGTGGTGAATTCAAAGTCGTCGCAGCAGGATGACGGGAACCACCAGATTGTCCTTGTCTTCTTTGCTTGCCAGCCACCATTGAACGAGTAGAAGGCATATCAGCTTTTTGTTACGCTTCCCACAGACGGCGCCAATGTTGGATCACGGTGGAACTCCGGTACGATCTTTGACGGAGATCCTAGCTCCTTCGCTCCACGCAATCCTGCAAGAGGGGATAGACCGAATTTGCTCCTCTTCATGAGTTTCAGTGTAAGTTCCTTGAGTGTATGCCGGCCTTGTATACGCTGTGTGGGCGCGGTTGCCCTCTCTCTGTGCCGGCATCCCGTACGGGTACCTTTGGGGTTGCTCTTCATAATAGTATCCCTCAGGGGGTGCCGTGTTGTGGGAAGGCACTCCCTGTTGTTCTCTTTCTCTCTGTGGCCTTCTTGCCCGGGGGTGGAGGCTGTGGAGGACTCAGCCCCAGCTGGGCGTGAATGTCCTCCCTCCTGGTTGTTCTGTTGCTGAGGAGGTTGTGGTATTTCTTGGGGCTCTGGATGCATTGGCTGCTTCCCAGGGTTAGGCCGCCTCCCTGGGGGTATGGGTTCTCTTCTCCGCCCATTGCCCTCGGGTGGGTGTTGGGGCCTGGACACCCTGCTGTTCGTCATAGCTCGTGTAATAGCCAGGCTTTCTGTTCGAAGCCTACAGACGGCGCCAAGTGTTAGGTTATAAAGTCTAGGTCAACGGGTCGTCAATCTAGAATTTATCTCCCACTAATGAAATGTCGGGTTCAGTGCTCCTAGGACTAGTCGTTCTGATCCGTGCTCTTATACTCCCTTGGGGTAGTCGTTCTGATCCCTGCCCTTATACTCCCTTGGGGTAGTCGTTCTGATATGTGTCCTTCTCTTCTCTCCCTCTGACCTCCTTTCCTTCTCTCCTTCTGACCTCCTTTCCTTCTCTCCTTCTGACCTCCTTTCCTTCTCTCCTTCTGACCTCCTTTCCTTCTCTCCTTCTGACCTCCTGGGGCTTGTACTTCTTACCCCTGGGGCTTGTCCTACTGCTCTATGCTCTTCTGCTTCCTTGGTTCTCTTCTCCTTGCCACCCTGCAAGAGGGGCAATACCAGGCACAGAGGGGGGGTGTGCCTGATGAACCCTCTCCGATGCCTAAGTCAGTACGGTTTTAGAGAGATAAAGCTAGAGAGATGTCAGAGCAAAATTGTGCAACTTGCCAAGATGTTCAAATGAGTTGTGAAGGTGGGGTATTTATAGGCAACGGTGTCATTAAGGTGGCTTAATGACATCGTTAACCTCTAAACACAATTAATTAACCTTTAAGCATATAATTAAGACTTTAGGATTCGGAGGAGGTAGGCGGAGTGGACCGAGCATGGGCGTCTGAGGATGGTGTCGGGACCCTTGGGGGGGAGGAATCCGACCCCCAAGGGTAGGGGTTGGGTGAGGACACCCAACCCCTCCTAGGGAGGGTGGGGTTGGCCAACCCCATCCCTCCTAGGAGGGATCGGGTTGGCCGACCCGATCTCTCCTAGGAGAGATCGGGTTGGCTGACCCGATCTCTCCTAGGAGAGATCGGGTTGGCCAACCCGATCTCCCCTAGGGGAGATCGGGTCGGCTGACCCGATCTCCCCTAGGGGAGGTCGGGTGTGGCCACCCAACCTCACCTAGGTGAGTTCGCCTCTTGTCGGACGGGCGCTTCGGCCCCGTCCGAGCCGTTGATGTTCTCGCGAAGTGTCCGGTGTTGAAGTTTCGATTTGCAATCATAAATGGGACGATAAAAATACAACGGTTCGGAAGTCAACGGGTTCAAATTGGGCGTATATCCATCAGGGCGGTGACCCAGAATCCCTCTCCGATGCTTAAATGAGTATCTCGTATGGTCTGGCAAGCAGTAATCTCAAGTATCGTGTATAAAAACTTAATTGATCTGAGGTGACCTCTGCCTTTTATAGGCAAAGAGGTACCTCAGTTACCTGGTGAACCGTTGGGGGTGGTTAGCCCGTATTCCGCGTATCTCGGGCACGATCCCGCCTATCTAGGCCATGATCTCGCTTATCTCGGCCACGCCCCGCGTATCTCGGCCTTAACCTCTGATAGCAAGTCCCGAATAACATCGGGGACTCCAGAGTTATCTCGTTGTGTCACCGCTCGGGGCCCCTCGTCATCGTGACAGGGCCAATCATTCTCAGGGATTCGTCATCAGGGCCTACTTAAAGGCATCTCATCGGGAGCTTCCAGCTCACCTATCGGGACCGACTCTGTCGGGACCTTTCATCATCGGGACTCCCTCTGTCGGGACCCTTTGCCTGGGTCATCTTGACCTCCATTTAGGGCCCAGTGGGCCTGTTCGCTGTTTCCTCGCCGTTAAAGGGCCTAACGGTCATAGCGGAGCCCATCAAATGGGAAGATCCAAAAGGACAACCCTGACATATGATAAAGAGATCGACAACCTTTACATATGAACAGGGGAAGATCTATAAGGACAACCATTACAACCGAAAAGGGACATAAGACCCATAGGGCCACCCTTCCAGCCGAAAAGGGGAGGATCCAAAAAGACAACTCTGAAACATGATAAGGCGATCTACAACCCTTACATATGGAAAGAGGAAGATCTATAAGGACAACCATTACAACCGAAAAGGGACATAAGACCCATAGGGCCACCCTTCCAACAGAAAAGGGATATAAGACCCACAGGGCCACCCTTCCAACATGTTTTGAGATATAAGTCCCCCAATCAAAGGGCAACTCATCAAACAAGATATAGAGTGTAAGTACTCCAACAGGTGACTATCATGTCCGTATATCAAAGGAGGATACCATCCCCCCTATATACTTCATCAAATGGCTATCATGTCTATATATCAAAGGAGGATACCATCCCCCTATACATCAACAATGGCTATCATGTCCGTATATCAAAGGAGGATACCATCCCTCTGTAAATCATCAAATGGCTATCATGTTCATATATCAAAGGAGGATACCATCCCCCTATACATCAACAATGGCTATCATGTCCATATATCAAAGGAGGATACCATCCCTCCCCCCTATATACATCATCAAATGGCTATCATGTCCATAAATCAAAAGAGGATACCATCCCCCTGTAAATCATCAAATGGCTATCATGACCATATATCAAAGGAAGATACCATCCCCCTATACATCGTCAAATGGCCTCGCCCCTTGTAACTCCAACAGCCTCACCCTCGGCTAAACCGGATATCCTACCCTCTTCACGAGCAGGACGAAGGGCGTCCTTCATCCTCACATGTGCCATCAAATCATCAGCTGGAGGGCCAACCACCGGCAAAGGAGGGGGGAGAAAGCCGAGACTTCCCTCTCCGAAAGGATGTCATCTTCAACACCGTCGTTCTCCTGAAACAGGGAAAACCGATATTGAAGCCAACCTATAAAGCAAACCAGTAAAATCACAAGTATTAAAAACTCAAAGACTCACATACTGAAGGAGAGACGGGGCGCGCCGTTTGAATCCCCATAGCACATACCTACTCCTCTGAGAAATGATGCACGGACTCAAAGGAAGTTGTTGTGTTCCTAATATATATCAGATAATTGTGTACTCTTTTTCCTTCACTAGATTTTTATCCCAATTGGTTTTTTCTAGTAAGGTTTTAACGAGACACAATTCCCTTATGAACATCCAAGGGGGAGTGTTATGAATATATTTAGTGGATGTTCAATATTACGTGTATATACCATCTTCCTAATTTATACTTTCCTAGTATTAAATTTACTTCCTCTCCAAGTCTATGTAATCCCTATATAAGGGCCCCTATGTGTGACAATAAGATTATCCTCAAGTTCCCTCTTCTGTTACCTCTCTACGTCACCAGACCAAACAATTGATAACCCTTGGTCACATCATTATAGCCAATAAAGATATACGTTTACCTCTTATTGTCAAGTTTTTTTATAAGCTCTTTAGGCACATGTGCATATGTTATACTATGAAACGCCCGTAAATACGAAACTGAAGGAATGTGACATGTCCATACTGTTAGAAATAATGGATAGTTACAAACAAAACGATAACTAAACTAACCGTTCTTGGCGAGATTATCCCACGGGTCCTAGCTTGATGATCGGGCCCTTTCTTGATCTTCAAGGTTCTTAAATCTCAGGTGTCTTCAACAAGAATGCTTCGCGGTTCACCGACTGGGTTCCTTCAATCTCGCACTTTGGAAAGGAAGGCTTTATTCTTCACGAAATAAACCTCACGGTATGGAAGAAGTAGGCTAGGGGTCTAGGTAATAGGATTTCCTCTCAAAATATCTATTGGTTGTGTGAATGATTAATTGCACAATCACTCTAATAGTGTTCTACTAGGCCGGCCGGATTCACCCTTTATATAGGGGGAGGATGTGATTTGTTTCCAAGTTATAGATAGGTAAAGATTGACAACAATACATATTTAATTCTAAATATATATATATATATATATATATATATATATCCATTTTAATTAAGGAAGTTAAGAAAACTTAACCCCCAAGCAATATTTAATTCGACCGAACCCACTAATGGACCATTCTTAGTGGACCTTAATCCTTATATTTAATGAGCAAGCCCAATAGGGCTCTTAACCACCAATATTGAAACTCCTGAAGAGTTTTAAATACAATCAATTTATTGATGATGTTAAAATTCGGACGAAAAACATTGAAAGGGAAAAAGTTTGGCTCGGCCTGAAGATCGAGTATTTAAGAGATTGATAAGATTCTTTTCCTAAAATAAAAATGTATGATAGCTATTTTTCACATATAAACACATCTATTGAGTACCTTAATGTTGTAAGAATGATAGATTTAAATAAATATATTTTTCGTTCTCGCGAGATTGATGAAGAACATAATGGTCCAGAAGTACCTTATATAGTGCTACATAAGCGATAATATATCTTGCTAATTACATTGGAAATGATATGTCATTGGTTATAAGCAAGATTTAGTTCTTATCAAACACATGAAAAATGGAATGAAATTAAGAAAATATTTATGTATTTTCGAGGAACGAATAATACGAGGTTATTATAATCAAGCCATAAATTAGTTGGCTATGCAAATGAAAATTATATTACGAAGATGTACAGTTTTTTTTAAATTTATCATTATATATATAAGGATAATGGAAGTTATATATATATATATATCTTGAATTGAAGAATGTTACATCAAATGAGACATGGGGAAACGCATTTCTCTGAAGTTATTCTTCACCCATGATCTTAAGAAGAAACATGACGTTACCCTGACAAATTTGTTCAAGTGATTATTTAGCATATATTTTCACGTAGGCTTACTGATGGGATATTTGGAATATTGGTGAACAAGATTGGATAGCGCCAACTTATATATTATATGATGTCAACGTCAGGGGAGAATCTACATCGCTGCACTCTTTTTCCCTTAACTAATATTTTATGCCACTGAGTTTTCCTGGTAAGGTTTTTAACGAGGCAACTTACAAAAGGGATCCATAATTAGGTACTCTTTTCCTGCACTAGATTTTTATCCCAATGAGTTTTTTTCTAGTAAGGTTTTAACGAGGCACAATTCTATTATAAACATCCAAGGGGGAGTGTTATGAATATATTTTATGGATATTGAATATTATGTGTATATATCATCTTCCTTATTTAGACATTCCTTGTATTGATTTTACTTCCTCTCTGATGGGTTTCGCTATGGCCGTTAGGCGCTTTAACGGTGAGGAAACGGTGAATAGGCCCACTGGGCCCTAAAAGGAGGTCAAGGTGACCAAGGCGAAGGGTCCCGACAGAGGGAGTCCCGATGGTGAAAGGTCCCGACAGAGTCGGTCCTGATAGGCGAGCTAGGCGCTCCCGATGAGATGCCTTTAAGTAGGCCCCGATGACGAATCCCTGAGAATGATTGGCCCTGTCACGATGACGAGGGGCCCCGAGCGGTGACACAATGAGATAACTATGGAGTCCCCCATATTGGTCGGGACTTGCTATCAGAGGTTGAGGCCGAGATACGCGGAGCGTGGCCGAGATACGCGGAGCGTGGCCGAGATAAGCGAGATCATGGCCTAGATAGGCGGGATCGTGGCCGAGATACGCGGAACGTGGGTTAACCGCCCCAGCGGTTCTCCAGGTAATTGAGGTAGTTCTTCGCCTATAAAAGGGCAGAAGTTACCTCAGATTGAATACGTTTGGATATACACTCTTTGAGACTCTTGCTTACCAGTTTATACGAGATACTCATTTAAGCATCGGAGAGGGATTCTGGGTCACCGCCCGGTCTATCCCCTCTTGCAGGATTACGTGGAGCGAAGGAGTTCGGATCGTCGTCAAGACCGTACCGGAGTTCCAACCGTGATCCAACATTGGCGCCGTCTGTGGGAAACGTGACAAAAAGCTAATATGACTTCTACTCGTTCAATGGCGGCTGGTAAGCAGAGAAGGCAAGGACAATCTGGTGGTTCCCGTCATCCTGCCCGGACGACTCTGAATTCGCCACCGGAGCGTGCTGAGGACCAAAACCTCCCTGCTGAGGTCTCCCGGACAGGGGGGCACAACGAAGTTCCTGAGGATGCTGTTCAACACCAAGAGAATAGGGAGGAGGAGGCTCCTCCAAACGCGGATCTGACAAAGGCTGTGGCGGATGCCATGCCGATGTTTTTGGCGGCCGTGGAGGCTCTCTTAGAGCGGAAAGAGGCGGCCAAGAGGCAGGAGGAGGTGCCCCCACCAGCAGAGGTTCAGAATGTGCAGGAGGCCCAACCCAGAAGCCAGGATAAGGGTAAGGAGCCCGCTCAATCAGAGCGATTTGTGGTCGACGGGCCAGGACCAGTGCAACATAGGACCATTCCCCTCAATAGTCCCATCACCCCCGATCAGGTGGTGAAGATCGTGAACATCTGCATGGGGGAGCAGAAACCGATGATGTCGGAACTGAGGGATCGATCCACCCATCCCTTCGTTCCCCGACTAATAGACACCCTCGCCCCGCCAGGGCTGGGTATCCCCACGGTGAAGGAGTATGATGGCGAAGGAGATCCGGTTCGTCATGTCCAGAAGCACCTCATGGCTTATCTGGGCAGAGCCCCGAACGATGATATCGTGTGTGTACTGTTCCCGAATACAATTGGAGAAAGGGCCCTGACCTGGTTCTTCAGCTTGCCCCCAGGGTGCATCACCTGGTGGGCTGATATGCACGACCGTTTCATCCAGCAGTACCAGGGTCGTCGGCGCCTCTTGAAGAGCGTGAGGTCCCTCGCCCAGGTGGTGCAGAGGCCCGACGAATCGCTGGCACATTACTACCAGCGGTATACTGCTAGCTAGCGTGGCGGAGATTGATGAAGAGATATCGGAGGGAGAGACCATTCGCACCTTCCTGCGGAACCTGACAGCCCCCTATGGTTCCGACCTGATGCACAGCGTGGCTGAGAAGGCTGTGTGGAACATGGAGGCACTCCAGAAGAGGGTGAAGCAGCAAATCGACGTGCAAGAGTCGAAAATAGCTGCCGGAGAGCTTGATCCTCCGAAGTCGAATAAGGGGAGGCAGTCGCTCAAGCCATTGGACGACCATAAGCGGAAGGATAAGTCCGAGAGCAGTCGGACTCGAGGTCGTTCTGATCTAAGGGAGGACAGGCGTCCCCTGAGGAAGGATAAGCGGGAGGACTATAGCATCCCTCTGAATAGTTCCATGGCGGAGGTGCTAGCGGTCATGGATCGACAGGGTATCTCTAGGTACCCCCTGAAGAAGGAAGGAGAGTTTATGGGATCCCGCACCGATCGTTACTGTCGGTTCCACCGCGCCAGCGGTCACGACACTAACCATTGTCGGGAGTTGAAGAAGGAAATTGAAAAGATGATCCAGAAGGGGAAGCTTAAGGAGTTTGTGGCTGAAAGGCGGTGTCGTTCCCGCTCCCGATCTCGATCGCGGTCCCGTTCCCGATCTCGATCGCGGTCCCGTTCCTGATCTCGATCGCGGTCCCGTTCCCGATCCCGCGATCGGTCCCCGAAGAAGAAGAAGTCGGAGCCAGAATCCTCTGGTGCCCGTAAGGAGAAGCGCGACACCGCAGCCTCTCGGGAGGTCTACGCCTCTAGAATTTCTGCTGCTATGGTGCTGGGCAAGAGGTCCCGATCCTGGACTGCGAATGAAGAGATGGTGATTTCCTTTTCCGCTGAGGATCTGATAGGAGTAGAGACTCCACATGACGACGCTTTGGTCGTGACCCTGGACGTGGATAGGTACGAGATGAAGAGGATATTGATTGACGGAGGGAGCTCCTCCGATATTCTGTTTATGGATGCGCTGGAAGCTATGGGGAAAACGAAGAAGGATCTCAAGGAGGTGACCTTCCCGATGGTTGGGTTCTATGGTATTACCTCCTATCCGCTGGGAATGATCACCTTACCAGTGGAGTTCGGTAGCGGGTGGAAAGCGGAGAGGAGAAATGTGGACTTCGTGGTGGTTGAGTCCGCAGGGACGTACAACGCGATTATCGGGAGAACCACCATCAACCCCCTGATGGCAGTTGCCTCGACTGTGCACCAGAAAATGAAGTTCCCGGCTGACCACGGAGTCGGGGAGGTCAAGGGCGACCAGGTGGCTTCCAGGAGGTGCTATATTAATGCCACCCGAAGGAAAAGACGGGAGGCCATGACTATCCTCCAGACAGATGCTGATCCCAGAGAGGAGTTTGGGCGTCCTGCCCCCATGGAGGATTTGAAGGAGGTCGAGATTGACGGACCTCAGAGGAAGGTGAAAATCAGAACCGCCATGTCCGACGAAAGGGCCCAAGAATTGATCGAGCTATTGAAAGAGTTCAAGGAGCTGTTTGCCTGGTCCCTGAGTGACATGCCAGGAATCAGCCCCGATGTGATCATGCACGAGTTGAAGATTGATCCCGCGATCAAGCCTATCGCGCAGAAAAGACGTCCGATGGGCGCGGACAAGAGGATCGCGATCCAGCAGGAGGTGGGCAGGTTGCTCGATGATGGATTTATCAAGGAGCTCCGATTCCAGACTTGGGTCGCCAACCCGGTGCTTTTGAAGAAGAGCAATGGGAAGTAGCGGATGTGTGTTGATTTCCGCGACCTGAATAAGGCTTGCCCGAAGGACTGTTACCCACTTCCGAGAATTGACCAGGTTGTGGATGCCACGTCGGGACATGAATTGCTGAGCTTCATGGATGCTTACTCGGGCTATAATAAGATCAAGATGGCTAAGGAGGATGCCTCCCACACTGCCTTTTATGCCGACAGTGACATCTATCATTATGATTTCATGCCTTTCGGATTGATCAATGCCGGGGCAACCTACCAGCGGATGGTGAAAAAGTTGTTCGGAGACATGCTGGGGAAAACCATGGAGGCTTACGTGGACGATATGCTGGTGAAGTCCCGACAGGCTGAGGATCATGTGCACAACCTAGCCACGACGTTTGAGCGGATGAGGCTTCATCAGGTTCGCTTGAACCCGACCAAGTGCGCCTTCGGAGTCCACTCGGGGAAGTTTTTGGGCTTTATGGTAAGCCAGCGAGGAATTGAGGTGAACCCTGAAAAGCTGAGGGCAATCGAGGAGATGCAGTCTCCGATAAACCATCGGGAGGTGCAAGTGCTGAATGGCCGACTGGCTGCAATGAATCGCTTCCTGTCCAAGGCAAGTGACCGATCTATGCCATTTTTTGAAGTATTGAGGGCCAACAAGAAGTTTGAGTGGACTTCCAAGTGTGAAGAGGCGTTCCAGGCACTCAAGCAGCACCTTCGCACCCTCCCGCCATTAGCGAAACCGATCCCAGGCGAGCCGCTCTATCTATATTTGGCTGTTTTTGTATTTGCCATTAGCTCTGTGTTAGTGAAGGTTGTCGAGGGTAATCAAGTCCCCGTTTATTATGTAAGCAAGGCGTTTGCCAAATCTGAAATGAATTATCCCGCCGTTGAGAAGTATCTATTTGCGTTGATTATTATTGCTCGGAAGCTGAGGCCTTAGTTCCATGCGCATGAGATTCCTGTGTTGACGAATCAACCTCTGAAGTATTTTTTGAACCGACCTGATGCGTCGGGAAAATTAGTGAAATGGGCAGTCGAGCTTAGTGAGTTTCGCATACACTTTGCTCCGAGAACGGCTATTAAGGGCCAGGCGTTGGCGGATTTCATAGCAGAGTCTACAGCCCCCAATCTGAAAGAAGCGGGCCCTGTAGAGGGGGCAGCCTTGGAGGTCCCGATAGCAGAGCAACCAGAAATGGAAGAGCAATCAGAACAGCCAAATGAGGAAAATACTTGTGAAATGTACACGGATGGCTCTTTGAGTTCAGATGGGTTAGGAGCAGGGTTCGTGTTGATACCACCAGGCGGGGGTGAGCCCCTTCGATATGCTTTGGCCTTAACGTTCAGAGCCACGAACAACGAAGCTGAGTATGAGGCTCTTATCACAGGCCTGAAAATTGCCAAAGGTACGAGAGTTGCTCACTTAAGGGTGAAATGTGATGCGGGCCTGATCGTGAATCAAGTCCTAGGACGATATGAGGCGAAGAGCCCGATGATGAAAAAGTAACTTCGCGAGGTGCAAGTCTTGAAGGAGAGCTTCAAAAGTTTCGACATCGAGGCGATCCCGAGGGAGGAAAACGTGGAAGCAGATGCCTTGAGCAAATTCGCCTTGGGGGCACCCCTAGAGGAAAATCGGAAGGTGCACTTTCTGGAGAGGGTGATCTTGTCGACCACCGACTCGTCGGAGGTGTGTGCTATTGAAGCAGGATCAGAGGAGGAACCCACTTGGATGACCCCGATAGTCGCGTATCTGACTACGGGGGCAGTCCCTGATGATGGAGTACTAGCTGACAGGATACGTCGGATCGCGGTTAATTACGTGGTGCTGGACAATCAGCTGTACAAAAAGGGGTGGTTCTCGACTCCTTACTTGAAATGTGTGGCGGAGCCCGACACAAATCGGATCCTTAGGGAGGTGCACGAAGGGGTCACGGCTTGTCATGAAGGGGCCCGATCCATTACGAGGAAGGTGTTGAATCTGGGCTATTATTGGCCTACGATGAGCAAGGAGGCGACGGTGTTAGTCCGATCCTGTGACGCGTGCCAGAGGTACGCCCCGAATATCGTGGCTCCGGCTGCTAATCTGATGTCCATCAAGAGTTCTTGGCACTTCGCGCAGTGGGGTATCGACTTGGTGGGACCTCTCCCGCAGGCACAAGGTCAGTGTAAATATCTGCTTGTGGCTATCGATTATTTTTCGAAATGGATAGAAGCTAAGGCGTTGGCCAAGACGACGGGGAACCAGATCGTCAAGTTTCTTTAGACTCATATTGTATCCAGATACGGGATTCCTAAGGTGGTGATCAGCGATAATGGTCCACCGTTTAACGGGGCTCAAGTGAAGGAGTATCTGGAGGAGTTGACATCGAGCATCGGACAGCCTCTGTCCATCATGCTCAGACTAATGGCCAGGTGGAGTCAGCCAACAAAATCGTGATGGATGGCCTGAAGAAGAGGGTCTATGCCTTGAAGGGCAAATGGCTGAACAAGCTGGAAAACGTGCTTTGGGCTGTTAGAACGACACCCAAACGATCAACTATGGAGACTCTGTTTGGCCTCGTTTATGGCACGGAGGCTGTTGCTCCCGTGGAGGTAGCTGTGGCGTCCCATCGGATGAGATATTATGAGCCTTTGACGAATGATGAAATGAGACGTCTGGACTTGGACTTGCTTGAGGAAAAGAGGCAGGAAGCCAATGAAGTCCAGGCTCGAATGCGTTTGGCGACGGCCAGATATTACAACCGGCGGGTTAAGTCCCGACAATTCTTCGTCGGAGAACTAGTTTGGCGTCGGAATGAGTTTACCCTTTTGGATCGGATCAACAAGATGTCACCAAAATGGGAAGGACCTTACAAGGTCGTGGTGCCAGCTCCAAATGCGTACAAGTTGGAAGACCTCGATGGCAGAGTATTAAAGCATTCTTTCAGTGGCGAACACTTGAAGAAATATCATGCTTGATAAAAGTCGCCTTAAGTGGTGCCCGATGAAAAGTCGCCTTAAGTGGTGCCCGATGTAAAATCTCCTTAAGTGGCGTAAGTTATTTATCGTTCGATTTGATGTAAACAGATTATGTGCAATCAATAAATAAAGAGGTTGCTTCCGATTAGAATTGTTCTTAGATTTATTCTAAGTGTTGTTGAGTCGCCTTAAGTGGTGCACGAGGAAAAGTCGCCTTAAGTGGTGCACGAGATTAAGTCGCCTTAAGTGGTGCACGAGATTAAGTCGTCTTAAGTGATGCATGGTTCTTGGATTTATTCTAAGTGTTGGAAAGTCGCCTTAAGTGGTGCACGGTATTAAGTCGCCTTATGTGGTGCAAGTGGTTAAATCGTCTTAAGTGATGTGTTGAAATGCCTTAAGTGGCATAGTTAAGTCACTTTGAGAAGTGCAAGAGAAAATCGGAACTAAGATAGTCTGATATTAATGAGGGCTCAAAGGCCTGAGAATGCATTACAAGGAAGAGGAAAAATAAAAGGACTCTAAAGATAAAGCAGTTAAGCTTGGTCCTTGTTGGCGTCAGCGGGAGCAGGGTCCACAAGATCTGTGGCAGAAGGCTCCACAGGTTCAGCTGCTGGAGGGTCGATTATCGGGGCGTCGGCACTTGGAGGCTCCGCCATGCCTTCAACAACCGCGGGAGTACTCCCTTCATCACTCTCCTCCGAGAGGGCAAAGTATTTCTTCGCGAAGGGAGCGAGAGACGGAGACTTGTCGAAGTTGATGGCGTCGCCATACTCCAGATGGAGTTCCTCGACTGCGTTGAAGAGGGTGTTCTCCACCTCCGCGCTGCAGAACTTCACCGCATCAGCTTGGAAGTCCTCGGACCCCCGATAATCTTCTCGGCCCTTGGCTTCAGCCGCGACCAGCTGCGCAGGAACCTCAGCAATTTGCTCCTCCAGAGCCTTCTTTTCAAGGACAAGTTTGTCCTCAGCAATTCGCCGCTCCTGCTGCTCCCGCTTCAGGAGCCCCTCGAAGTCACGAACCTGCTTTTGGAGGTCCCGAGTCTTTCGGTCGAGGATGGCCTGCTCCTTGGCCAGTTTTCCCCGCGAAGACTCGGAGGCCGCGAGATCCTCCTCAAGCTTGGCTATGACCGCGGGAGCCCCCTTTGCCCGCTTTTGCTCCAGGGCTTCCTCGAAGGCGAAGATGTACCCGAAGCAGCGGTTGATGTCCGCCATTTCCTGCGAAGGGAAAGTGTTAGCATATGAATAACTTGCCTTATTGATGAAAAGGTATTGTGGAAGAGGAGGAGAATGAGAAGTCTTACCTCTATCCGGCGGATAGACATTTCTTGGACATCTCGACGGATGTCCTCCCGATCCAAGAAAATAGGATACCTCAGAGTGGGCAGGATTGAGCCTGCTAGCAGATGCGGAGCCAGCTCTGGGTATGCGTCCCCTTGTCGGAGCTGGACCCCTTGCAGCGTTTGGATCGGGGTCCAGGAAGCCTCCTTCTGCACGGGGTCGTAAACCATGTAAAACTCCCGTAGAAGGGGAGAGGAGAAGGATCGACTCTAGTCGTGGAGGGGCGCGCCTCCGACTCACCCTGAGCCGGAGAGGGAGTGAAGTCGTGGATGGGCGACGGTTGTCGCTGTTGTGAAGAAGGTGAAGGGGGCAGCCCCTTGGAGGTTGGTTTCAGTGGGGACTGCCCCGCCCTCCGACGAGGAATTAGGGAGCCGCCCTCATCCGTCTCCTCGGAGGAGTCCAGATTCTCCACCCGACGAAATTGATCGCCAGTCGGGGTGTCTCCAGCCCCGAAAGGTGGTGCCCCTGCTGAAGGAGGCGCCCCTGCTGAAAGTGGTGCCCCCGCTGAAGCTCCAGCACCCGACGGAGTTCCCGAGTGACCTGCACCTAGAGGACGATAGGCTTCAGAAACATAGTCAGGTAGTTGGTTAGGGCCCTTACACCAAACGGCGCGCCGAGAAACATATTGATCTTTCCCGTGGAAGTTGTAGTAGCCCGCCTTCAAAACGCGAGGAGTTTCCCCTCGGAGGACACGTTTGACATCTGCGATGCGGGCCTCTATGGTCGAAGGGACCAACTCCTTAGGAACTAGCTTCCTGAACGATTTAATAGCTAAGCGGAGCTTTTTACCTTCTTCAGCATTCTGGACATCGAAGAGTCTGTCCACTTCCACGCGGCTCCGCTTTGTCCTCTCCGCGGAGGGAGATCCCGACGGAGCAGCAGCTTTCTTGGCCGACTTCCTCTTCCGCGCGGGGCGGACAGCGTCGGTCTCCCCCTGCTTAAGGATCAGATTGGTCAGCACGGATACCTTCTTAGCTGCAAACAAATGGAAACAGAGATTAGAAACGTTACCCAAGGAACCCTATTGGAGGGGCCGTCGAAGAGTTGACCCCCAGAGACTATGTCGAGGAGTCGGATCCCGGCATTCATCAGGTCCCGCTCCGTCAAAGAATTAGCATCGAGGGGAGTATAGGACTCCCCCCATCGGATAAGCTGGATAAGGTGAAGGGTCTGGAAGTCTTCATCAGAGTAGGTGTGGTAGGCGGGGGGAGAGTCCGCTTCCACCTCCCATCGGGGCCACGGGATCGAAGAGTTCTTGATGAAGAAGTAGCTCCTCTTCCACCCACTATTATCGGACCCCGTGTCGATCAGGAGTCCCCGACCCTTGACAACCTTCCAGGTGTCATTGGTCCAGCTGCACAACGCGAGTTGCGTCTTGTTCCACTTGGGCATCCGGGGGTAGAAGGCACAAACCCCCGCCTCGTTGCACTTCATCCCGTAGAAGGTTCTGAAGAGCTGGAGGCTGTAAAACCATTCGGAAGCAGAGGACTTGGAAGGCATTCCATAGGTAGATGGCATGGGGAGAGAAGGTAGTCGGATGCGTCTTGTAGTGTTGGCACATCTTAACCAGGTTGCCGCAGAAGGGGAATCGAATCCCCGCCGATATTTGCCCCGTGGAGACAAATACCTCCCCTTTCCGGGGACGGGTAACCTCAAGGTTACTCGGGAGGCGAGGCCAAGGATAAGGGAAGCGAGGCTCCCAGGTAGAAGTGATACAGCCCTCCCGGAAAGCGGCCTCGTAGGCAGTGGTGGAAATGTCGTTGGGTGCATAGTCGAAATTGAAGGGCTTTCTCCCCTCGGAACTGGATCCACTGTCTGAACTCAGCCATGGCAAGGAAAGGCACATTGGGTTTTTCGGAAAATTGCAAACGAATTAATCGAAGATGAAGGAAAAGATATACAAGCATCAGGGAAGAAATCCTTACCAGACATGATGGCTCGAACTGGAATGGATGATCTGAAAGTTGCCGGAAAGTTGATCAGAGAGCAGAAAGCCTTGAGTTCTCAGAGTTGCAGAGAGCTTTTGGAATTTTGGAAACGGTAAAAGGGAAACAGTGCCCATGGTTAGGGTTTTATAGGAGAAGAGGACAAGTGAAAGGACATTCTGATCTGGGTCGTCGAAGTTGAAACGTTTTAATCTGAACCGTTGAGATGAAACGCGCAGAATGGCAACGGGCGTAATGATGAAACGACCTGAAAAGCACTTTTTCAGAAAAAGCAGGCGCGAAAAATCAGCCACGGGTGCCAAAGACGTCGCTTCGTCATCTGCTGCATTTAATGACTGAGGAACCGAGGAGTCTTCTCGGATTTGGTGACTATCCTCGAGGTATCGAGGAAACGTGGACGAGAAGATCCGTATCAAGTGATTTTATCAAGGGAAAGGTCCCCGACTCCGATGTCGGGAGGTCGGGAGTTGAAAGACACGACGAACTGTAAGTCCCTCATGTCTTGGGGGCAAATGATGGGTTTCGCTATGGCCGTTAGGCCCTTTAACGGTGAGGAAACGGTGAATAGGCCCACTGGGCCCTAAAAGGAGGTCAAGGTGACCAAGGCGAAGGGTCCCGACAGAGGGAGTCCCGATGGTGAAAGGTCCTGACAGAGTCGGTCCTGATAGGCGAGCTAGGCGCTCCCGATGAGATGCCTTTAAGTAGGCCCCGATGACGAATCCCTGAGAATGATTGGCCCTGTCACGATGACGAGGGGCCCCGAGCGGTGACACAATGAGATAACTCTGGAGTCCCCGATATTGGTCGGGACTTGCTATCAGAGGTTGAGGCCGAGATACGCGGAGCGTGGCCGAGATAAGCGAGATCATGGCCTAGATAGGCGGGATCGTGGCCGAGATACGCGGAACGTGGGCTAACCGCCCCAACGGTTCTCCAGGTAACTGAGGTAGTTCTTCGCCTATAAAAGGGCAGAAGTTACCTCAGATTGAATACGTTTGGATATACTCTTTGAGACTCTTGCTTACCAGTGTATATGAGATACTCGTTTAAGCATCGGAGAGGGATTCTGGGTCACCGCCCGGTCTATCCCCTCTTGCAGGATTACGTAGAGCGAAGGAGTTCGGATCGCCGTCAAGACCGTACCGGAGTTCCAACCGTGATCCAACACTCTTCAAGTTATGTAATCTCTATATAAGGGCCCCCTGTGATAATAATATACACTCTTAAGTTCTCTATTCTATTACTCTCTAAGTTCGTAACAATGGAAAGTTAATTTTTTGGCCAAGATGGAAAGTTAATGAAGAAACCATTTATCAACATTCTAAAATTGAAGTCACCGTTCACTAATGTAAAAAAAATTATAACATAAAAAATATATAAGTAACCGAGAATGAATGTTAGGCGTCAGATACAAACTACTAAAAACTATTTTTAAAAATGTGGGTGATATGCAAGTGTTGGGTCCAGTTGTGCGATGTTACTAAATGGACCAAAAAAATTAATAAAAGCCTCCTTGATTAATTAATTAAAGGATAGCTCGAGTCATATTTTTCTGGAGTAAATTGTACAAATACTCTAGGATTTCGAATGGACGTCTTTAAGCTCAGGATTTGGTTACTTCTTAAAAGCTCGTAAACTAATAATATGTCATAACGACTTTGGTTTGACTTTTCCGATTTATCTTTCAATGAATTATCCGCATTGGGTCATATATATCTCTAAAACAATAGTGCATATTTCTCAAGTTTAAAGAAGAAATCAGAACAACATATAAATGTTGGATTGAGTTGCAATACCTAGCAAAGTTCTAGAATGTCCATAAGCGTCCATGGGCTGAATTGTAATAATCACAAAAGTTTGGGGTTGAACTGAGAGCAGGTTTCAATACATTAAAAATGACTATGAATTTCTCTGAATTGATTTTTAACACTTAGCAAAATTATAGAATGACCAGAAATTTCGTGAGCTGAAATGTACCAATCATTAAAGTTCATGGCTGAACTAAAAACAGATTCTAAAACCTGTTAAAAATAACAATGGACTCTGTAGCTGAAAACGGCGTTTAAACATGTTAAAATGATCATAAACTTTTCTGAATTAATTTGTAATACTTGGAATAGTTATGAAATATTTAGAAAATTTATGCACTGAGTTATAACCATTATCAAAGTATGAGTTGAACAAAGAAGCATCTTAGAAATTTTGAAAAATATCAAGTTAAATCCCCCAAGCTTTGAAAATATGAAAATTTACCCAAAGCAATACCAGACTTCAAATCAAGTCCAATTCTTACACGAAACATACATATTGAAGCATAACGGATGTAATAATAAACTTTATTCAAGATCAAAATGTAAACCAATCCAACTAAAAGAGAGTGTTGGGTGCCTTTTTGGTAGAAAAACTGATAACACTAGAAACTAATGGTAGAACGTTGGAAAGATGATCGCCACTAGAATACTTTTTAATGAGAAGACACATTCTTCTAATCTGACGGGGTTTATGGACCCAACAAATTCGTTAAACATACAAAATTGAGCCTACCTAATAGGTACACAATGTGTAACAAAGTTAAACAATTGCATGACATCAATCTTAGTCAGAGCGTCTGCAACTGAGTTGGCTTCGCGATAAATATGCATATGTTTTAATCTACTAAATTTGAGAGACAAATTCCTGCAATCCAATATAATAGGCATGGATTTCAAATTTGGATTCACGGTATCAAAGGTAAAATCCTGAACCATAAGAGCATCAGTTTCCATATGTAAGAACATGATCTCAAATGGAAAGCAAGGTTAAGACTATCACGGATATCTTAAAGTTCTTCAAGCAAACTATTAGTAATTCCCAAATTGTGAGAGAAGCCCAAATCTAATTTCTCGTACAGTCGCGGATTACTCCTCCAGGTCCAGCCTTCCTCGGGTCCCCATGTGACGCTTCATACATTTTAAGCCTTTTTCACCCAAAGTCGGTTGGAATCCAGTTAACCTGGATGGTAGAAAGTAGTGGAGTGGGGGTTTGTTTCTCCATTACCTCCTGGAAAGTCTAACTTGCTAAAAAGAGACACTAAGCACATTATTAGTAGTATGGTCACCTCTAAAAGAAAGTTCTCCAATATACTCCTCAAACAATTATATCCTTAATATCGTAGTTATTTAAACATAATTCACTCTCACAATGGAAGGTGGAAATATATAGTACAAGCAGATAGATTGGGCACTCGTCCCACACTTTTCGTTTATGTCCATAAACTTGAATTTATGGTGAATGTCTTCTTCTTCACTCCAAAAAACCTGGATGGGAGAAATGTTACACTCAATCCTATTGAGGGGCAAGGCGGCCTCTGAAATAACTCAAATGAATTAAGATTCGGGGAACGATAGGTGTTTTCCAAATATAGTTCCATGAATTGACACAATGATTAGTTTCCTAGTCATCAAGTGCATCATAAGCAGATGTATTAGAGTGGAGTCTCGTTTGATAAATTCTTTATATATGAGTAACCTGTAGTAGACCAAAAATGTTACCAAGAATACTCATAATCACATCAGCAATTTCGGTAGGTAAATTCGCGGAAATGCACCCTAAATTCTAATCACTGTTATGAAAGATGGCTACAAATTTCATGGTCAATGAGATAATCAGATGCAACTGATCACAATGGCTTACTTCACAACCATATATCATCCTAAAACCTGATAGAATTACCATTCGCAACTAACCACACCTTCCCAAGTTGGAATGTGTTCAAACCCTTCTGAATGGCTCTCCATATACATTAATTACAGCTAGGAGGGGAGACTATTTGCCTTGCAAATCTATTCATAATTTACTTAGCCCATGGGGCATTCACAATGCAAAGTTTCCAGGCCAAGCTCCCAAGGGGAGTCTTGTTCCTCAACTCAGAAGATCTCATACCCAATCCTCGCAAGGAGGCTGGTTTAAAGATTTGTTCTCAATTAACAAAATTCATTAATCTCTTTTCTTCAGAACTACCTCACACAAAATTCATATTCAACCTATCCAGGTCTTTGCAGACTTTTTTAGATACCATAGTACATTGCATGTAATAATACGAATAAAAGAAATGACAGATTTAGCCCAAGTAACTCTACCATCCATTGGTAGTAATTCAATCGCGTACCTTAAAGTTTGGCTCTAAACTTATCAATAATAAAGTCAAAGGAATCAACCTTGGCATTGGAATTATCAAGAGGTAAACCAAGGTAAGATCCAAAGTTCTAAACTTCTCTCACATTTAGCTTCTCAGAAAATTCAGACCTATCTCTCTCAAAGATATTTTTCGAGTATGTAATGACAGATTTCTCGAGATTTTCCTTTTGACCCGACATATCACAAAACCTCTTGAGAACCAATTTTATGCGCTCAGGATTATTCACGGTGGCCTCGGCTTTAAGGATAATACCATCCGCAAAAAATGAGTAAGTGGGACATTTTCATGCCCAGAGTAATGCATTTTCACATATTTTTCATCATTTCCTTCAATGAGATACCTAAGGTACTCCATACAGATAATGAAAGGTAGTTGATGGATATTCGCCCGATTCGGGTTCGTATTTATATTCCGGACTTCGTAAACACATCAAAATCATATAAACAGTTCAAAAACACGTCCTTGAGGTTCAAAACGGTTCGGACGTGCGACACACGCGCCCGGACCGGACCTCCAGATTGCTCGGGACGACCTGGAGTACGTCGGGATCGCCCGAACCCGACGTAACCCGAGTCGTCATTCGCGACGCACGTGTTCCCTTTGTGCCATCACACTAAGTTAGAGTTTCCAATAGCCAACCTTGATCAAACCAGACGACAGTTCACTTTTTCTCTAAAACCGTCGTCAAACCGCTCAAAAACCGGGATCGGTTCTAAGGTTTCCTATAAATAGGGGACCTAGGCCATTCATTTGAGACAATTCCACTAGAGATTGGCTTAAGAGCTCTGATTTCTCTCTAGCTTTCTCCCTCTAGAAATCTTATTTTAGCATCGGAGAGGGCTCAACCGGCACCACCCCCTCCCCCCTCTTTGTGCTGGTTATCGCTCTGTATGCAAGTCCTGACGACTCCGTGTGAAGAAAAGAGCAGGAGAAGGAAGGATCCGACACGACAATAACTTGGAGATTCGTCAAGGTCGTTACATCCAGCGGTTTAGGACGAAACATTTGGCGCCGTCCGCGAGATTCGAACAAGAAGCTATATTGCACCACAAGTTATGACGAGCAATCATCCTCCTCCTGATGGTGTCAGCCTGAAAGGAAAAGAAGAAAGTCCGAAGAAGACGCCGGCAAGGAGTCAGCCTGGACCTTCGAACATCCCACAAGCTACCTCGACAGCTTCCTCAGTGCCCGCAAGAGACGTGCCCCCAACACAGGACGAGCAAGGAGCACACAACCTAGTGCACAATACACCCCCTCTAGGGTTCGAGCATGAAGCCCACACAAATCAACAATTCCCCTGTGGGATGCCTGCCGGGGAGACACAACATGGAAGAGGTGCACACCCAGCACCAACAGTTACTCCTGCTATGATGGCTGCACTTGAAGAGCTGTTAGCTTTCAGAGAAATGTTAAGGAACCAAGGATTTGCACAACTTCCTCCCCCACCTCCACCAGTCAGGGGACATGCCATGCCAGCAGGGGCAACGTCACCCAACACTTCCCGCCAAAAGACTCCATTCCAAGGAGGGGAACAACATCCAGAAGAAGAATTCCAGTTCCAACAAGCAAGAAGTGCACCAAGGCAAGAAGCAGCGCGTTCATTCAATCCTTATGAAAGAACGCGGGGTCTGGAAGAATCATGAAGACAACCACCGCCTCCACACTCACAGCAATACTATAAGGAGAGTTCCTACCAGGCAACCAGCCAAGAACATGCTGGGATGTATCGCAACACTGGATGGAGAAAACCAGTGAACATTGATGACGTCCCAATCACGAGACTCACTGCAAAAGACCTGGAAGCAATAATAGAGAAAAAGATGAAGGAGGCCAAGATGAAGGGCATGCACGCATTAGCTGAGAATGCATCTCATCCCTTCGCAGATGAACTGTTATACAGCCGTGTACCAGACGCGCTCTATGGAATAAAAATAGACAAGTACCGGGGAAAAGGCGACCCAATAGAGCATGTACAGCAGCATGAAGCCTCTCTGCTAGGAAGAACCGACAACGCACATCATGTAGCCATGATGTTTTCCCAAACTCTGGCAGAGACTGCAGCGCATTGGTTCTTCTCACTTCCATGCGGGAGTGTGACTTCTTGGCCCTATTTAAAGGCTAAATTCATCAAGTGTTATATAGGAGAGTGCACGCTCCTAAAAGGAGCAAACGCATTGAATAGCGTCCAGCAGCAGAACAAAGAATCCTTAGCAGATTACTATGTCCGCTTCAACCAGTACGTTGCTAAGGAAACTTGACTGAAGGGGAGATAGTGCGCGCTTTCATAAATAACTTAGGTCGTAAAGGGTACACACTCGCCGAGAAGATGTCCAAACGACCTGCTGAAATACTTGAAGAGTTGGCTTCAAGAGTGAAGGATTTTGTAGACCTAGAGAGATTCAGGGAACAAAACAAAGCTAAAGTAAGTGCCACTCGAGCAAAAGAAAACAACAAGCCAGCAAAGCCTCAGCAAGGCAGCCAACAAAACAGGCAGTGGCAACCACAGCCTAAGAGACCATTTCAATCAGATTTCCAGAGGCCTAAGGAAATCAATCTTGCTAAATGCGTTCCTCTCAACGCGCCAATATCCTTTATTTTGAAGGAAAGACGGTAGCGGACCTTACTCCGGGATCTTTCACATTGTTCAGCTTTTTCGGTGCCGCAACAAGTCCCTTAGGAACAATCACATTGCCGGTCATTTTTTGTGAAGGGTGGAAAACCCTTAACGTCAATGTCACATTTGTGGTGGTGGAAGCTCTAGGAGCTTATAACGGAATCTTAGGGATAACGACTATAAACCTTTACGTGATGGTTCCATCCACTGTTCACCAAAAGAAGAAGTTCCCGACGAAAAACGGAATTGAGGAAGTATTGGGAGATCAAACGACAGCACAAAAGTGCTATGTTAATGCACTCAGGAGCAGACAACATGTCACCATATCAATGGTTGACACTTCTAAAAGGAGAAGGTTGTATATCGAACATAATGATGAAGAAGCAAAGGAACAAGTTTTAACACTTGTAAGTCCGCCCGAGAGAATCTGCTTCCTAGCATGGCAAATCGTGGGACGTCAAGCAAGGTCAAAATGAGCCAATAATGAGCTACTTCAGTAGATTTGCCTACAACGCTGCTCTAGTTAGAGCAACAAAGGGAGACGTGATCAAAGATTCTTCTTGCACATGAATGCTCCATATTTCCTCCTTTTCGGAAAAGTACATGGATGGCGAACTACTGATACAATGGCGGACTTTAAAGACAAGATGGATACCGCAGTGGCATGCGAAAGAGAGCTGGGATGGGGTACACCTCCCATCCAAGAAAGGGAAGAGCAGGCTGACAAGCAACCAAATGGAGGAACAAACATCAACCACAACTGCATCTTTACACCTTTGAACACAGAGGTCGAAAAGATATTTGTCAACCTCCTAGAGAACAAGATTCCCTACCATTCGAGCCAAAATTTGCTTTCCTTGGCAAGGATACTGAAGAATGGTGCAAATACCATAGAACGTGGGGGCACAGCACCAATAATTGCTTATCTCTACGACTCGAAATTGAGGAGATTATCTCGCTGATAACACTGAAAAGCTATGTGGCACATAACTACTCCATCAAGCCTACCATGAAGACAACAAATACTTCATCATTTCCTCCATATCTAACCATGCTTATTTACTTTAAGTATTTTTAGATTCATTATTACCTCAGTGTAATTTACGCTTAGTAGTTCTACTACTTGATTGGAAGGAGAGATCGGTTGATGCCTTCCGACAACTCATTGTATATACAAAAAGAACCTAATAAAGTTAATCTACTCTCGTAGGTACATTACTACATTATGCATACTACTTTGAATTACAACAAGTAGCAAACTACGCGCTTATTACTCGCATCAACAAAGCAAGCTATTATGCTATATAAAAACAATCGACTAAGTATAACGTCGACATATCTACCATCAAAACCAGCAATGAGTATATTAACACTCTCTATCTTTAACGACGGCTACTACAAATAGCGTCAAAAACATATTACATCTTGAGTTTAAACCAAGATTTATCAACAAGTGACATGCTGCGACATCCTCCTTGCGAGGGCAACCCCCATGTTCACAACTAAAAAGGCATGCTGCGAAATCCTCTAGTTAGAGGCAAATCCTCATGTTCATAGCCATTCCCTGAGTTCAAAACAGGATGCGGCAATATTCAAAGGGACTGATCACCCCGTCATGGCGGACGTCCTCTTATTAGACGACAACCCCATACTACTATTAGAAGTATGCTTCCCTATCGCGGGTCGATACATCATGACGCGACATCCTCTCTTTAGAGGGCAACCCCATACAACTACTACAAGTATGCTTCCCCATCGCGGGTTGATACATCATGGCGAACGTCCTCTTGTTAGACGACAATCCCATATTATTTTCAAAATATGCTTCCCCATCGCGGGTTGATACAACGCTATCAGGAGCGCACCCTGTTTGAAAAACTCACCAACCCTACATGTCGAGTCTTGTAAAACGTTATCTTGCCCGTGAGCATATAACGGAATAAAACACACCAAATTCAGCAAGTAGTGTCTTGCCACAACGTCGCCTTGGAGTGGACCAAGAGACGGTAAAAACTGCAAGTCACTCCAAAGTGGTCTTGTACAAACCTTCTGGACTAACCATGGAGAGGTGCAGTAGCATCGCAAAGTAAGTACGGGTCTAACCATGGAAAGCTTTGCAACAACGTCACACGGGGTGTACCCAACTGACGGATAGAAATACGCATAGCATAGTGCAAGTAGCATCTTGCCAGAACGTCGCCTTGAAATGGTTCAAGAGACGGAAAAAACTACAAGGCATATCAATACGACCTTTGTCCCGTCCCTTGGAATAACCAAGTTGAGACGTAGTAGCATCACAAAGTAAGTACAGGTCTAACCATGGAAAGCTTTGCAACAACGTCACGTGGGGTGTGCCCAACCGACGGATGGAAAAATGCATAGTATAGAACAAGTAGCGTCTTGTCACAACATCGCCTTAGAGTGGAACTAAGAGACGGTATAAACTAAGGTCTTGCCTCGTCAAGACGACTCTTCTACGTCCTAAGTACTAAGTGCCAAGTGCCCTCGTGCCAAGTGCCAACACTAAACGCATTGCCATCTTATGGTCTTGTACGTTACTATCTATAAACATAACAAGTACCCAGTGTACTCTCTACACCATTCCTTGTAATAAAAACAAGATGGGCACTAATGACACATAGCGACGCTCGTCCTATGGTTACAGCTACGGATATTATATCCACTACAACAAGGCGATCAATCCTATCATGCAAGTCCAATATATAAGGAAAACTATGGTAACACAAGGTATGAAATACTACTAACGAGTTATCATGCATTTATATTGTCATCATGTCAGGTAAAGACGATAAAACTACAAGAAAGCAGAAAATAAACAAAGGTTCAAAGGTCAAGACCCTAAGTAACCTCAACCCTAAAACATGGGAAGCACAACCTTCAAACAAAGAGTTGGATACACTCTTGTAAGTTAACCTGATGTCACTGGCGAGATGTCGTCATCTCCAGCTCGCCCGGGGGCAATCTCCATAGTCTCAGCAGAAGTAATAATGAGGTCGACATCACCCTCATCATCAAACAACATGTCAAAATTGGCCTCCGCAAATGCCAAACGACGCAAGCCTTCAATGTGTCCAACAACAAAATTGGCATAAGGACCCAACTTGTCAAAAGGGAAGTCGGGGGCAAGAAGACTCACCATGCGGATATAATCTTCAGCAATCTCTCCCATCATCTTATCCGACTTCACCTTGACGGCAGCATCAACGACACTAGCAAACTCAGGAGTAGTCGAGTATCCAGCAACTCCTGCAAACTTGCCCGCCTCAAAGCCTTCCTTGTGAGAAGCTTCCAACGCCACTTGATGTGCATCACCGTCCTCTATGACCTTCTTCTCAAGAGCAACAATCTTAGCCTCAAGCTCAGCAGAACGAGCCCGATGAGAAGTGTAACGAGCCTCGAAGTCAGCTGCCTTCGAGCTAAGAATATGCGCTTTCTCCTTGGATTGAGAAAGCTCATGACTGGCAACCTTGCACTTCTCAACCGCAGCCCGCTTCTCGCTCACAAGCTCCATCACAAAGGACGACATGTTCACCGTGTCGGAAATAGCCTGGAGATAACACAACAACAAACAAAGCATAAAGGTGTCACAACGATACAGGCATTCATACAAATAAAGAAAGGAGAAGATTAACACTCACAGGGGCAAAACGAGTCAAGGCGCGTTCAACGTAAGATTGCGCCTCTTCGTCAGTCGACGGCCGTGTATGTCGGTCGCCGGGAGGAACACACCTGTGCAATACGCGCACGCCCTCCTCCGGACTACTAAGCTTAGAATTATTAGCAAACCGAGGTCCACTAACAGCAAAGGGTGTCCAGTCGTCCCCAGAAATGTCGCCCTCTAGAGGACGAATCAAGTCAGCTCGGCCGAGTGCAGGGAGCGCTGAAAAACAAGCAAACACAAATGAAGTAAATAAGCAGGATAACGCAAAAATAATAAAGGAAAGAAGCACGTAATTCATACCTCAACGAGGAGTGCGCTCCTCCGCGGGTCGATCCCTCGACCGGGGGGCAGAAGGTGCCTCTGTACGACCTACCACTCCTTTCCCTTTGTCGCAAGAAGGAGTCTGTCCGGTCGCACCAACTTTAGTGCGCTTAGGATAACTCGAGGCACCCACTGTCGCGTCGGACCTCTTAACAGATTTGTTGGAGCCGGGAGCAGGAACAACGCGCTCAGTCACAAGCAGAGCGATCTGCAAACAAAGACTAGTTAAGAACAAACAACATGGAAGAATAGAAAAGACAAAAGAAAATATCTTACTCATTGGCCCCTTGCCACGGCCTTGTCCGGAAACCTTGGGTACAAGAGGAACTGAAGACGATGCATCCTTCCTAGCAGGAGCAAGGACGCGAGCAGGATCCGTATGCAAAGACGAGAACTTTCCATCAAACCAACCTACACCACAACATAATAAGAAGTTATAAAGATTCGCAGCATACTGAATCCTCAGAAAAAATCTATGAATCCCGGCATCAATCAGCTCATGGTCCGAAACACGCGAGAAACATTGATAAGTGCGCGCCTGTTGACACTGGTATATTTGCTTTAAGACTTTCTTGTCCGCTGAAGAAAGTTCGGAAAAAGCAGGGGCACGCTCAGCTTCTGTGACTTCCACGGTATCCCAGGTAGTGCCATCATCACATACGAAGAAATACTGATGACGCCAGTAAGACTCGGAGCGATCAGCCTTTCCAGCAAGTCTGACACTACTATCCCACTCGATATCTCCAAGCCCAAGTGTCATGAACCCCTTATCCTTTAAGCAGGGACAACACATCTTCATACTAAACAACCTTGTCACATCTGGACGTAATAATTGGTAGAAGCAATGAAAGATAACCGAGGAATAATGCCATGACTGCTGATGGAACAACACTCGGAAGAAGTCCACACACGGATGCCTGCAGGCGCAAGTTCCAAAGGAGAGATCCGATAAAACTGGCAAAGATCGACCAAGTCCGGACAATAGGGAAAGCGTCAGCCTTCTCCAACTTGCCCCAAGTAGACAGCAGACAAGTCGTCGGGTGGTACTGTGGGCTGACCATGGACGACATCGTGGAGCACGTCAAAAGGAAACACAGCGTCCAAATATGGATAAAGGCTAGAGGAAGATACACTCAACATGAAACGCCCCTATCTATCCTATTACCACCAAAGTACTGAGTCACATCCGTCATCTCCATCTCGGACTCGTCGGCAGACTCCAGGTTATGATTAGCCTCAACTTCCAACTCATTATCTAAGTACACTACCAAATCAGCTTCGGACTCGTCGCCAGTATCCGAACATAGAGTAACTAGTGGGGTAGGAATGGAAAACTTACTCATGACGACCGTCCCAGATGAGCTAATAGCGTGAACCTGAAGACTATCCTGTCAACCCAACCTGTAAAAGCAGATAACGACCCAATCAGCATATGCGTACATGACAGTTACTCATACGAACACTCTCCCAATGGAGACAACTACATATCTATAGACTTGTTAGTCTCTATACATCACATAACGAACGTCCCCCTCGAGGGGCAACTCTATGACGACATGGGCTTTGTCCCAACACCTATATGTTCTATGCAAATGATGCGCGTCTACATGATACTACACATTTACCTAAGGTAACAAGTGAAAATATAATTATGGCACTAACACGTATACTTGCATGTGTTTTCTATATTAATGCAGGTTTATACCATAAACGCTGACAGCAGCCGATACATGGTGTCAACTACCAATGAATATTTTCTAAGTATTCCACCATGTCAGTAGTCGACACATGACAAGGTGTCGACTATCAAGGAATATTTTTTAAGTATTCCACCATGTCAGCATTCGACATATGACAAGGTGTCGACTATCAAGGTATATTTTCTAAGTGTTCCACTATGTCATCAGTCGAAACATGACAAGGTGTCGACTATCAAGGAATATTTTCTAAGTGTTCCACTATGTCAGCAGTCGACATATGACAAGGTGTCGACTATCAAGGAATATTTTCTAAGTGCTCCACTATGTCAGCAGACGACACATGACGAAGTGTCAACTATCAAGAAATATTTCTAAGTATTTTACTATGTCAGCAGACGACACATGACGAAGTGTCAACTATCAAGAAATATTTCTAAGTATTTTACTATGTCAGCAATCGAAATATGACGAGGTGTCGATTATCAAGAAATATTTCTAAGTGTTCAACTACGATAGCAGATGATAGACGACACATGACAGAGGACATACGACAAAGTAGTAAACATGAATCTTCAAGAAATATTCTCTATGTGTTTCATCATGAAGGAGATAACAATGAGCGATTATCAACTATCTGTTGGATTACTGGGACGTAATACTACGGAATGCTAAACGTGTACTTGTTAGAAATCTAATTACGCAGTGGAATAATGTACACATACCTCAATAGCTTTCCTTCCCAAGAACGTTGTGGAGGGAGTTCTGATCCTCCGGTCGGAACCCGTACAAGTTCTTCGTGAGAAGAAGTCCTACGCGGTATAAGCTCCACAGCAAATCCTCTGATCGATTCTTCAATGGGGACAGATCCTCGGACTGAATGCTCGGAAGTAGTTTGGCACACCAATGGTGGTGTTAGGGGCCGGCCAAAATATGCTTGTAGGGAGAAAGGGAGAAGTTGTGATCAAGGTGTGTTTTGGGAGTGACCCCAAGACCTCCTTATATAGTGGGAGGAGGAGAAAATCCTCCTTCCTACTACTAGGGTTTCGGCCGACCTATGATGTGGGTGGGAGGCCCAATTTTGGGCTTCCCATGTCACATGGGAATTGGGTCTGGCCAAATTAGCCCTAATGTGACATTTACCTAATATCTTAGGTAACCAAATATATTAACGGGCTACCAATTACGACGCCACGTCACCATATGCTAACAGCTCCCACTCGCCGGAATGGGAGGGTGCCTGTTAATGTATTGTCATCCAATAGCATCAACATTTCAGTCTTCAGTTATTGTCTCCGTCTTCGAATAGTTCATACGAGGTTTGTCGTGCGACCGGCGGATACGACGGGCATCGTGCTACTCATCTGTTAGGAGTATTGTAGCGCCCGTAGAACGTTGATTTCCTGTCGTTAATCAATCCTGTCAAGAATAAAGTATGTACCGCATTGTATCCTTGGTCAACTAATAATTCTCCAATTGCCCAGTTTTCCACATAGGAATACTTCTCCAGGGAATCCGTACAAGTGTTCACAACCTTAAACTAATATCCGGTTGGTGGCCACCTAGTGAACAAAAGAGTCGGTGAATTATAGGTGACCATGACCATCCCCATTGCTTATACCCTTAGTCTAACTCAACCGATTTCCAAGACGTGGTCACTTGGCCGTTTTCTTTAGCTCTACGCTCGTACGCCGGTAAGCAAACATTGGGCCATACCTTAGGTATAAGTACTGAGTCTTATAGGATACTTTGGATGCCTCTTCATAAGACACCCAGGATCAATCACACGCTCAAGGTGAAGAAGTATGCGCCCTTTGAATCACAAGGATTCTAGCTAGCACAACCGAGCATGACCCCGTGGTCGAACATGGCACGCGTAGTATGAAGCACGCGTCGATAGAACACCTGGACAGGCTAGGGGTGGGATATGTCAATCATGATATCGTAGAGTCTTTCATCTGGCCCTGAATGTGATTTTAATGATGGATAGAGTCCAACACGGCGATTTTACAAAATGAAGATTAAGTCATGCTATAAGCGTGACCAAGTTATAGTTTCGTTTAACCAGGTTTATCCCCTGGTTCTTAGCCAATATTGCTGTGGTAGAGGTTCCCCTCTCCTACAAGATGACCATGCCTGTGTGACGAGGCAAGGTTCACATCCGACATAATTTTGGTGGAAGAGTTTTACCTCTTCCTACGACTTAGTTTATAGACCGTAAAATCCGATGTTATTTTTCATTATGACGTCGATAGATCATATACTCAATTTACAGTTCTTTCATTCAATCGAAATATTATTTCAAATGTCAAAATGCCATCACTCATACAAGCCACTTATTAAGCCCTACGTAATCCGAGAAGTTTTACGTACTTTTTGAAAATTTCTCTACGTAATGGCTTAGTTAATGGATCTGTGACCATATTGTCTGTGGACAAGTATTCTAAAGCAATTATATTGTCTTCCACAACAGATTTGGCATAATTGTATTTCACATCAATGTGTTTGGTCCTACTATGGTACTTTGGATTCTTAACTGCTGCAATTGCTGCCTGACTGTCGGAGTATACCTTCACATGTTTGCTCTTCTTGTCAGTGCCAATTAATGCAGTAAGAAGCCTTTTCAGCCAGACTGCTTCTTGTGCGTTTTTAGAAAGGGCAACGAATTCTGATTCCATAGTTGAAAGCGCGACACATGATTGCTTCTTGCTTACCCATGATATGGCAGCATCAGCAAGGAGGAAAACTCCCCCTGTGGTGGACTTATGATCGTCTGGATCGCCACCGTGGTCGGCGTCACTATAACCAGTCAATTCGATTTGCCTGCCCTTATAGCACAGAACATAGTCGGCAGTACCTTTCAGATATCTTATACTTCGTTTTACGGCCTTTAAATATTGATAGCCAGGATCTGATTGGAATCTTGCTACTAGGCCCGTAGCGTAACAAATGTCTGGCCGAGTACATAGCATGGCGTACATTAAACTTCCTACCATGCTTAGACACTCTGCATTCTTCATCTATTCACGCTCCTGCTGATTCTTCGGGCCATCACGCTTCGACAGCGCGCACCCGAACACAACCGGCATATCCACGGGTTTGGCATCGAGCATTCTGAATCTTTTCAACAGTTTGTTGATATATGGTTCTTGAGACAGACACAATTTCCGGGCGGCACGATCTCAGGCAATTTTAATGCCTAAGATGTACGTGGCCTCTCCCATGTCTTTCATCTCAAATGCTGATGATAACCAGGACTTTGATTCGTTCATAAAACTCACATCGTTTGCAGCAATGAGTATGTTATCCACGTATAAGGTTATGATGACATACTTAGACCCGGAGGTCTTGGTGTAACGCAGGGATCCTCGTGAAGGTTCACAAATCCGTTTCCGACGATTTCCTCATGGAATCTGCGATACCATTGCCGAGAAGATTGTTTAAGACCGTAAATAGATCTATGGAGTTTGCAAACTTTACGTTCTTTAGCAGGATTAATAAAACCCTCTGGCTGCTCCATATAGATCTCTTCCTCCAGGTTTCCATGGAGAAATGCGGTCTTTAACATCCATTTGATGCAGGCTCGTGATCGAGGCTTGCAATAAGTGCAAGGATGGCCCTAACTGTGGTGTAACGCACAGTTGGTGAGTATGTTTCATCAAAGTCCACTCCGTGAGTTTGGGTATATCCTTTCGCAATCGTTCGAATTTTGCACCACTCAAATTTTCCATCAGTAGTGAATTATAAAATTTCACTTTCTAGCTCTATGGTTAGCAGGTAAATCAACTGAAGACCAAAACCGAATACGTTCTAATTTAGGCATTTTCCTCCATTGTTTTCCTCCATTCCAACGTTTGAGGTTCTTCCAATGCTTGCCGAACCGTCACTGGTTCGTGAACGAATGTCTCACTTGATGGGATACTTCTTAAAAGAAGTTCGTTGCCTTAGACTAAGTCTAGGCTCGATAATCTCATCTTAAGTCTGATCGTTACTCCCACTCGGAATAATGCTTCTTCTCAGAGAATTACTCCCATTGGGAACAATGGCGGTGCTAGAACTTTGGTCTACAACTTTCTTAGAATGACCTCTTGGTCTCAGGATTTTACCTCCGAGATTTATTCCTTGATCACTAGGAAATCAAGTTAGTCGTTTCCTCCCACTAGGAATAATGGGCAGTTGCGATGACTATTGGATTTTCATCCAATGGTTCAACATTATGATTATCAGGTCCGACTTGATTCGCATTAACATTTAGTGATGATTATGTGAGGGGGAGTGAGCCCTCCTGCTGGATTTATTATGAGGACGTTTCCATCATCATTTATCATGTCATTCAATAATGCATACACTAATGCTATATCATTCTCCCACTCTAAGTAAGTGGGACCTGAGAATCTCCGTTACCCATTATAATCTGATCAGTACTTTAGTTCGTTTCGTTCCGCAAAGCATTGGTAATCCTCAGATTTCTATAATGTGTCATGTTTGACCACGTTGCCAATAATCCAAGCTAATTTTAAACTTCCATTTTCTAAGAGTAGACCGTACTCTTATTAAAAGCTTTTTAACCCGCAAATTAATGTTGTTTAATGATAAGGTTTTACCCGTATCATTCTTTAGCTTTTATGGAAACGCGTCAACCGATTATGTTGGAACATAGTTTTACATCAGTATGAATCAACTTAATTTCATTCGGTAGGAACAATTAATATTGAGTTCTAACATAATGTAATTTTAAACTATGTTTCTCGAAGTATTTAATAATATGATTGCTTAGACAAACTTTTCGTTAAAGGCTTGTAGTGGGAGTGTCATTTTACTGACTACTTCCTTTCGTTTATTAACTCATCCAGAGACTTATCCACCTCTTGGACTATGCATTTGAGCTTTTACTTAATGCTATAGTTGTCCTACTAGATCGTAGTAGCATTAAAGCATACTTCTAACTATAGTAGTCATCAATGAGTTATTTTCAAAGGATTATAAACGAAAATTCAGCATTCATTTATTAAAATACTTCATTATTAAATTTGTACTTCAAAACGATGTGTTCCGTCTTTCGAGGTACACGCGCGTACGGCGCATAAAACCAGTTTTATCCCGTGGTTTAAATCGTTTCGTTTCCAAATTTAATCTAATCGGTTTTGAACATGTTTAATCATTACGCAAATAATCATTTTAAATGGAGTACTAGCAAATAAGAATTACTAAATATTTCAATCTAGCTACGCAATCGATGGGTATGTTCAGTTCAGTTGTACCGACTGAGATGACAGAGTATGTGAGTCGTTTCGTTTTATTCGTCCAGTTTTACCTGGCCGAAATTTTGGTCCTAACCCGTAGGTCGACCCGATTAAGAAAAACCCGGATTGGTTTAACCCTTCCGGTTTTGCAAATTGGACCGGCCTAATAAACCCATAGGGTTCAGCCGAAATATATCTTGTGGGCTAAGTAGGGTTTTAAAATCCACTAAAACCTTAACTTAGCCACCAAGAAATATTAATTATTTAAAATAATTTCCAATATTGTATATATATATATATCGGCACAATAATTAAGTAACATATATATAAATATTGTCAAGATTTTATCTAGAAGATGTAAATCAGTTAACAATATAAACATATATATATATATATATATATATATATATATATATATATATATATAATTTTCGGCCACACACACACACACACACACACACACATATATATATATATATATATTATTGTCAAATATATCTTTAGGGATTAAAATATAGTTGACAATATTTTTCTTAATCCTTTTAAGTAACTAAATCCTATCAATATATCTTTATCTCTATATTTTAGCTAAATATATTGATAGTTTATATATTTTAATATATAATGTGAATCTTTCCTTATCTTTCCAATTTATAGATATATTGTCTCCTTTTAATAAAATTAAAATATGGTAACAAATATATCCATTATGTTAGGCCGGTCGAATTTTACTTATTTGCACCCCAAGAAATTAAAAAATTTACCTAATAATTCACCTAGGGTTTCGGCCATAATACCAAAATTTGGAAAAATTGTCAAATTTTAAGATCAAACACTACTATGATCATGAATCCAAATATTGTTCTTGATAAAACTTATCGTGTTCTTGAAGATCATGAACATCAAACTCAAATTTAAACATGAATTTTCGGTTTTGATCTATAAAAACATGTAAATTCCAAAAAATTTAAGTTTTTAAAGATCAAACATATGAAGTTTGTTTAAAAATTTCGGATTAATCATGGTGTTCATCATAAAAATTTCGGTTTTTATAAAATTTTAAAGAACATCAGTTTATCAAAAAATTTAGAACTCCTAACACAAGCTCTGATACCACTGTTGGATTACTGGGACGTAATACTACGGAATGCTAAATGTGTACTTGTTAGTAATCTAATTACGCAGCGGAATAATGTACACATACCTCCATAGCTTTCCTGCCCAAGAATGTTGTGGAGGGAGTTCTGATCCTCCGGTCGGAACCCGTACAAGTTCTTCGTGAGAAGAAGTCCTACGCGGTATAAGCTCCACAGCAAATCCTCTGATCGATTCTTCAACGGGGACAGAACCTTGGACTGAATGCTCGGAAACAGTTTGGCACACCAATGGTGGTGTTAGGGGCCGGCCGAAATATTCTTGTAGGGAGAAAGGGATTTCTCTCAAATCACAACTTAGGAGAAGTTGTGATCAATGTGTGTTTTGGGAGTGACCCCAAGACCTCCTTATATAGTGGGAGGAGGAGAAAATTCTCCTCCCTACTATTAGGGTTTCGGCCGACCTATGATGTGGGTGGGAGGCCCAATTTTGGGCCTCCCATGTCACATGGGAATTGGGTCTGGCCCAATTAGCCCTAATGTGACATTTACCTAATTATCTTAGATAACCACATATATTAACGGGCTACCAATTACGGCGCCACGTCGCCATATGCTAACACTATCAACAATCAACATTGAGCATGTCTTAATGCTATCTACGCCATGGTGCATCATGTCAACAATGATCACTATACATGAAGGGAGTACTATTACTTACTATCATGATTATGAATTTTCAGCACTTAGCCAAAATATTGACCAATTTAGAAAACTAATCTCTTTCGGGAATTTTAACAAACACCTTGTGTGCATTCTAGATTAACAAAATTCAAGAGGCAATCAAGATCGAGTTGAACTTAAACGAAGTTGCGAAGGGTCTAGCCATACCCAAAATTAGACTCGACACCACGAGATGACCCTGGAAAGCCGACCATCGCCGCCAGAAGTCACCCACCTCCGACGGAGACCCACGCGCCGCTGCCAGCCTGTCACGCGCCGCCGTAAGCTGTGTCGTGGTTGCCCCTCCTCTCACCGGAATTTCGCCAGTGATGTTCTTTGTATGGTTGCCCCCAAAATTTCTTGGTTTTCAAATATGCTTAGCCTCAAAATTGGCTTCTCCAAAAGATTCTTCTTCTTCAAGAAAAGAGAGTATCTTGAAAACTATTAAGGATGAAGGTTAACAAATGGGTATTCTCTCTCCTATTTTCCCTAATAGTGTTCACACTTTTAGATAAGTCGTAAATTCATATCTATTTCTCTATAAGTCCCTAGTATCATGATTAAGCATGTTTACATCATTATTACAACATACAAAACTTCATGACGCGTTATGTGCAATCATGCTCACATGCTACGTACCCATGATTTAATTACGATCATCTAGTTTATCTTAAGACATGATCCATGTTTTTATCATCATATGATTGATCGCATGATTCTGTTATTAATAAAACATCATCGTATCATAAACATCGTTATCATCGCACTCGTCATGTACGTAGCGAATACATCCATGATTAGTACATCTTTACGCATGTTGACATTTAGAAATATGATCACATGCATCCATTATACATATATATCTCTGCTACACTAACCCTGTCAGCAGATAACGGATCACTCGTTAAGAAAAATCAAGGATTGACAAAATTAAAGCTCAAGTATCCAATCGACGGTCAATCAACTTCTGAGGTCAACACTGAACCTAAATTGGACGATTATCCTATTTTAAAATAGAGTCAAGCAAGGTTTGAACCGCCACTTGACTCGGGGTTAAATGATGGATATTCGCCCAATTCGGGTTCGTATTTATATTCCGGACTTCGTAAACACGTCAAAATCACATAAACAGTTCGAACAAAACGTCCCCAAGGTTCAAAATGGTCCGGACGAGCGACACACGCGCCCGGACCAAACCTCCGGATTGCGAGTCTGGATTGCTCAGGAGTCAGGACGACCCGGAGTACGTCGGGATCGCCCGAACCCGACGTAACCCGAGTCGTCATTCGCGACGCACGTGTTCCCTTTGTGCCATCACACTAAGTTAGAGTTTTCAATAGCCAACCTTGATCAAACCAGATGACGGTTCACATTTTCTCTAAAACCGTCGTCAAACCGATCAAAAACCGGGATCGGTTCTAAGGTTGCCTATAAATAGGGGACCTAGGACATTCATTTGAGACAATTCCACTAGAGATTGACTTAGGAGCTCTGACTTCTCTCTAGCTTTCTCTCTCTAGAAATCTCATTTTAGCATCGGAGAGGGCTCAACCGGCACCCTCCCCCCCCCCTCTTCGTGCTGGTTATCGCCCTGTGTGCAGGTCCAGACGACTCGGTGTGAAGAAAAGAGCACGAGAATGAAGGATCCGACACGACGATAACTTGGAGATTCGTCAAGGTCGTTGCATCGAGCGGTTCAGGACGAAACAGTAGCTAGGGAGAGATATGGTCGACTTGCCATAGCCATCTCGAAGGAGCATTACTATCCAACTTATTCCTATTAAATAGGATAATAATTGAGGACGTGCTGACACAACTCATAATCAGAAAAATCAAGAAATTAGGGAATCCAAAGAAGAACAAAGTGATCCTAACAATGTCCTACTCCAATCTATCATAAACTTTTTCTAAGTCAAGTTTAAAATCAAGCACCCCCTTCGACCCTACTTTTTCTTAGCAAAATGGAGAACTTCTCTAAGCATGACCACATTATCCTCCCCTCTCCGTCCCGGAATTATGCTATATTGGAAAAGTGGAAATCAACTCCTTTTATTATTGGACGAATTTTATTAACAAAATTTAAATAAAAAAATTGTAGGTTGTCTTGCGGAGGCTAATATGGAGTTGTTGGGTAACGTTAGCAGGACTATGGAACTTTGGGGTGAGACAAAGCAAAGTTTAATTCCAACATGTGGGAATAACCGAAGTTCTAACAATATTGAACACTCCTCTGAAAAGGGATTTTCTGTGTAATGCCAAGGTTTTTAGAAGAAAAAAAAAACATGGTGGAGGCCATAGAGCCCGTGGCTTAAAAAAAAAAAATTCCCAAGTGATTTTTTTAACTTCATCTCCAAAAACAGGAAAAGCCAAATACATTGGGCGAACATATTTTTAATCATCAAACCTCCTCAAACCTTTAATTCTAAAAGTTTATTAGGTTGGTCGAACAATTTGGTCTCGTTTATCTTAGAGGGTTAAACTATTTAAACTCATTATCCTCTACAGTTAACCTGATCAAACTGTTGCCCAACCCAAAAGGGTTTTAGAAAAAAAAAAATCATAAAAGTACAAAACCCTAAACTCTAAAACAATATAAAATAAAAGAAATAAAATATTAAGACAAAATAAAAATAAAAGAAAGTCGTATCAGGAAAAGCATTCGCTAGGAAATATTACGATAGGAAATAAATATTTTAATAATAATTGGGTATATACATCTAATATTTATCTCCTAATAATATTTAGGAATATATTTGTAAGATATTTATCTTCCATGTATTATCTCCTTTTATTTAGAGATATATATGTAATGTATTTTATCTCCTAGTATTATCTCTAATTATTTACAAATATTATATGCAGTCTTAGAAACTCTACTTCTAGCTCTAGTATAAATAAGGGTTATCTATGCATTGTAAAATGATGAGAAAATAATGGAAAAAATATCGATTATTTGATAGAAAAATATATATATAAAAGTAGACCACATGTTCGAAGCTTCCTCGACATCTTGCTGAAGCCTAGGTATTACTTTCAGTTTACATATGGGTAGTGACAGATCTAGGTGTAGTAGAGGAGGTGCAGTCGCACCCCCCAGCTATATATAATTGGGCTAAATGATCTTTTGTTGTCATATGTTTGATCAACGTTAGCTTTTGGTGCCATATATTTTTTTGTAGACTTTTGGTGCCATATGTTTTCATTTTGTAGACGTTTTCCCAAGTTCGCCGGCCACCACTCAAGGTCGTCGACCACCACATAGGGCCGCCGACCACCACGAATAGGAGCCAGCAACCACGAATAGGAGTCAGCAACCACGAATAGGAGTCGACAACTATGAATCGGGGCATGCTACCATGAATCGGGGCCGACCACCACGAATATGGACCCACCACCACGAAACACAGTCGACCACCACCAATTCGGTCGTCCGGCCCCGATCTAGGGCACAGAGGGCTCCGACTGAGCCCTATGTTGCTCAATCGGAGGCAAAGGGCTCCAGATCAGGGCCCCCTAGTTTCGATTGAACTACAGAGGGCTCCGACAGAGCCCTCTATGGCTCCGTGGGAGCCAGGGGCCCCGATTTGGAGCCCTCTGGTTTCAAGTGATCCACAGAGGGCTCAGTCGAAGGCAACATCTCTAATTGGGCCCGGCCACCTCCAGTTGAGATGGTGGCCGGCACCGATTGGGGCTGGTCGATCTCGATTTGGTGATGGTCGGCCCCTATTTATGATGGTTCACCCGATTCGTGGTTTTTGGCTCAGATCTGAGGTGGTTAGCGACCTTGGGTGGTGGTCGGCAGCTTTGGGTGGTGGTCGGCGGACTTGGGCGGTGACCGGAGAAAACAATAGAGATTAAATTGTAAAAATAAAAACTTAGGAATATAAATTTGAGGACTAGAATTAACAAAGTAAAAGTATTTAACGGTCAAACTTAACGGTCAATAAACGGATGCATAAAAAATCTACAAAATGCAAACATATCGCACCAAAATATACAAAAGTCAACTTTGGTCAAACATATAACACCAAAAGACTCTTTAACCATATATAAGTATAGTGTATATTTTAATAGATGTATAAATTTCGCACTCCGTCACTTAATGTGAAAACAAATTTTTTTAATGAAAAAGTTCCAAACTAAAATACAATTTTGGCCACGATTTTTCTTGGGCCGGCCCCCTGGATTCGGTACATGGTATTATTGGACCTTTAGAAGAGTGAACTCATAAACGTAGTTGTGTTATATATATTCTTTCGACAATTGACCTTAATAAGGAAAGGAAGTTGTTCTTAGTTGATAATGTGACTTTGTATACTTTGTTTGATCTAAGGATTTTAATCGTTATCTGGGTAATTAAATTATTGCGTAGCTTTTTGGCTTTTATATTTACTTATTTTTTTAAGTTTTGTATCATTTATTAATTGTTTGCAATTTGATGTTAAGATGAGAAACTTGGGTTATCAAAACAATTTAAGAAACATGGTAAAAGTGTAAGACAAGCGAATGGAGAATACTATTTTAATTTTAATTTGTATTTGAACTTCTCAACCTGAATTTCTCAGTAAATAATTAAACACCTATTATTCCCTTGGTTAGTTTGGTTTGGTTAGAGTATAGTTACATATCACTAACTAGGTTTAGGAGTTATAGTTTCATGCGGAATATGGGATTCGGCATCATTTTGGGCTGAGTAACCAAAATGAAAATTATCGGCTAAAACTTCGGACGAGTCTAATTGTCCATTTAGGCCCAAAAGGGTATAATTGGGCCACAGTAGGTACATCTACTACATTGGGCCGGCCTGAGGCTCAGCCTGAAACTTGGACACACTACAGTGAGCATTCTTCTGCTTTTCTAAAGTATAAATTTCAAACACATTAGGCATTCCATTTTGCAGGTCGAAACTTGAAGTACAAGTCCTTCTAATAATGATTGAATTTCAAATAATACTGATAAATTATTTTATTATTTTGCAGCATAATCCCGGAATTGATGGAAAAGTCCTTATAGCAGCTAGCTAGCTAGGGGTTTGGAGTTTGGACTTTGGACCACTCTCTGCCCATTGAAGTGCATAGTTGAATAATTATTGATCTAATAATTCGTGATTATATTTACTTGTTTCTTTTCTAACATACTTATAATTAAGAGAGATAATTAATGAGGAAAAGTGCTTGACAATGATTATCACTTGAAAAGTCAGACATGAAAAATGGTATGTATTTTCTTTAAGCTTTATTAATTGCCTTTTGCTAATTGGGACCTATCTAAATATTTGCAGTGTATAGTTGTGATGTATCGAATACAAAACCTCATAGTATGGTTGACAATTTAATTCATAATAAAAATAGTATGATAAGTGGCAGATCTAGGATATCTATAATAAATGTATGCCATGAAAAAAAACACTAAAATTTAACGTATAGCTGTATTTTGTTAGGAAAATTATATAAATCATACAATATATTTGAATTTTTTTATTAGTACTAACATGTTTTAAAATATAATATGCTTTTTTTTGTTAAAAAATATACAATGTGTTTCAAAACGATAATAATTGATACTTCTTTAAATTATCTATCCAAAATTATCGTTAAATACATTTCAAATGTAAAAAATTAACCGAGTATTTTTTTTAAAAGTGTCACAACTAAACACTAATGGTTTATACAAACGTTACACTTAATAAAGTCAAACCAGACCAGACCCGATTGGGAATCAGTTGAGTTTCAACCGAGTCGGAAAACTATTTTAACACTAGTATAAGTTATTAGGTCTTGATTTTGATATTTATAAAATGTATTTAGTTAATTTTATAAATTTAAAATATATTCAACCAATGTCTTGAAACATGTCCATTTTAAGATATATTGGTAAAAAAAAAACCATATTTTTAAACATATTGTATTGTTTACATCATTTTCTATATTAATTGGACATTTCTTAGGACATTAGATTAGAGTACCTAGAGTTGATGGTTTGGTAAAAGATTATAAATTTACAACTTTTTTCTTCAAGTCAAAAGTTCAAAATTTAAAATTGATTTGCTTTTTTTTTTAGAATGGCTTGAATGAGGGGTTTATAATATAATAATTAGTCTTACAAAATAATAATAGAGTCTTAATGTCTTACACAAAATAATTACGTCTTACTAGGTTTGAAGTATATTTTCCTTTAGAAAGAACTCTAAAATCCCCATAAAAATACTCGATGATGAGATGATATTTGTCAATCTATTATTACATGTAGAACCGTCACTCTGTATGCTAAATTAATACCCTTTTTTTTTTTTGAATGCATATGATATAACGATATTAAATGGTAAAAATGTACACTGCAATACGGTAATTTACATGTGTGTACGATTTTCAGGTATCACACAATAAGAAATGCACGATAGTAAGCTACAATTGTAGGAATAAGTCGGATATTAGAGTAAATAATTAAACAAGTGTTGATTAATAACTCTTAGACTTTCTAACCAAATTCACTTAAAACTTCTCATGAAAAATAATAATCATAACCAGTTTAAGGAACCTCAAATTAAAAATATTTTTGATTAATTTGTTATAGTAACGTAAGTATGTTAAAAATATATGATATCATATATCACTAAAAAGCTCTTCAACTCTACTTTTACGTAAAAATCATAGTTTATAAACCAGAGTAGTATTTAACATTTCATAGCTGGATTACGATATCCAATATTATATAAATAATATTATAGTAAATAAAAATAAATAAATATATATTTATACCCATCAAAATAATGTAATGGTATTTAGTGACATATAAGTTTTCTATTAAATTTTACAAATTCAGAGTAATCAGTGTTTTCATGAGCCAAAATAATAAGTATTTGAGGCCAAAAGTTTCGAAATTGATAGTTTTCATGAGTATCTTTCTCCAATTCGATCTCTCGTTCGTAAGATCTGATGTGGGTTTTACACCTGCATCTTGGGAAACCAGGGCAACATATTTAAATAGCACTCTTCTGGCTTTGGTTGCCCTTCCTCCGCCGAAGCGGAGTCTAATGGCACACCAAAGTTGAAGAGCACTTAAGTTGAGTTTGAAGTCCTCTGCAACCTCTCTGTCCAAGGTTGCCAGTATCACCTTGCAAGCTCTCCGATCTTCAAGGCTCCTCACCTTATTAGGGTATGTAAGGACGCCTTGTTCATTCACCCATGTTCTGCCCTTATTCACATCAATACACACTTGTGTATACTTTCAGCGAAAAGGAGTTCTCTCACATATTCACTCCATGCATCCCAATCCATGCCATCCAGATTGCGAGGCTCGTAAAAGAGAACCGATCCAGCCATGAAAACTAACACTTTGATAATCACGCATAATCAGGGAGACAATAACATTTTGAGAAAGAATTGCATACATCAAATATCTATTAAGATGGAATCTGACAAATAATGATTCCATAGTCATCTAAACCAACCGAGCACCAGTAAACCAATGGAAGATGGTTGTGAAAGAGTTCACATTATCGTCGTCTTCCATCCAATATATCGGTCTGTTAAAACGGTTTTAATCGCAAATTATCGGAACGAGAATTTTAAAATAAGCATACCCGATCTTGGCTTTCCCAAGGCCCTTTTATTTGGAAAAATATTCTGATGAATTCACTCATGCATATATAATTCTACTATCCACGTAAATTATCATATGCCAGCAACATTCATCACATAAACCACACTCATGCTTACGCGTCATGCGTCTAATGTTCCGATGAACTCATGCTTGCATACATAATTCTACTTCCAAGTAAATTATCAAATGCAACTACATCCTCAACATTCTAGCATACGTGTCAAACATGTAACATTCACATCCATCATACCCATTTGGAGACTGGTTTTCGATTTTAAAATAGTTTTAAACATTAGTGTTGATTTGCAATTCATGCTTATATTCAATCACGCAACATTCTAGAAATGAATCCTAGTCATTTTCAACCATCACAGCATGTCTATCCTAGTGCGCATTCCATATATTTAACCAGGGCTCAGCCCACAATATGCAATATCCAGCTAGCTTGACTCAGTCAAGACAACATTTCTAATCATGCATAAATATATATTGAATAATAAATAATTGCATATCAGCCCACTAATTATACCAGTCCCAAAAACATGTATCTCCGAGATCCATCCATGTTTCATCCAAACCCGCTTGTTCTGACGGACTTGACGAACCTTCTCTCGTTCACTGTGTTCGTTCTTCTGACTTGTGCTCCTGACTTCGAGCTTGTCGTCCAGACCTGCATGTAAGGGCAATAACCAGCACTGGGGGGGGGGTGCCGGTTGAACCCTCTCCGATGCTAAAATGAGTATTTCTAGAGAGAGAAAGCTAGAGAGAAGTCAGAGCTCTAAAGCCAATCTCAAGTGAATGTGTCTAAAATGGATAGCCTAGGCTCCCTATTGATAGGCAACCTTAGAACCAATCCCGGGTTTTAAGCGGTTTAAGCGTTTTGACGCCGGTTTAAAGGAAAATGTGAACCGTCGTCTGGTTTGATTGAATTTGACTATTAGAAAAATCTAACTCAGTGTGAGGACACAAGCGGGATACACGCGCTGCAGACGACGACTCGGATCACGTCGGGTTCGGACGATCCTGGCGTGTTCTGGGTAGTCTTGGGGCAATCCGGAGGTGTCCGGATTGCATAGGAAATCAGGTCGCGTGTTTCACGCGTCCGGACCGTTTTAAACCTCGGGAGCGTGTTTTGACGGTTTACGTGGTTTTGATGTGTTTGCAAAGTCCGGAATGTAAATACGAACCCGAATTGGGCATATATCCATCACTTGCCCCCCGAGTCAAATAATGGCTTGACCCTTAATTGAATCTATTTTAAGATAGGATACCTGTCCAATTTGGGCCCGATGTTGACCTCAAGCGATGGTTTGTTGTTGGTTGGGCACGTGGGCCTTGATTTCGCCTAACTTTATTTTTCTTGGCGAGTATTTGATATATGCTAACATGATTAGTGTAACAGACATGCATACGTATATAGCGAATGTAAGTGACGAGTTATAAACTTATGTACACATGTTTATGTGTGTTGACATGTACAAGAATATACTAATCATGAACGGTTAGCTACGGACGCATCCGACACGTACATGATGAGTACGGTAATAATGACGTACATGATGCTATGACGCTTTATTAATAAAAACATGCAATCAATCATGGTATGATGAAAACATGGATCATGACTTAAGATAAACGAGATGATCGTAATTAAATCATGGGCACGTAACATGTGAGCATGATTGCGTATGTCGTGACTAAAAATGACGTACGCCGTGATATGGATGTAAACATACTTAATCATGATACTAAGGACTTATAGAGAAATAGAGAGGAATTTATGACTTATCCATAAGTGTGAACATTATTAGTGAAGATAGGAGAGAGAATACCCAGTTAAACCTTCACCCTTAATAGTTTTTAGAATCCTCTCATTTCTTGAAGAAGAAGAAGAAACTTTGGAGTAGTAAATTTGGGGGCCAAGCACATTTGAAGACCAAGAAATTTTGGGGTAGTCATCCAAACACCATCACCGGCGAAATTTCCGGCAAGGGAAGGGGAGGCCACGACACAGCTCACGGCAGCAGGGACGGCGGCGCGTGGCTGAGCAGCGGCGGCGCGTGGGTGTCCGGCGACGGCTGCAGTTTTCCGGCGGCGGTGGACGGCTCTCCGGCATCGTCTCGTGGTAGTGAGTCTAATTCCGGGTATGGCTAGACCCTTCTCAAATTCGTTTAGGCTCAATTTGATCTTGATTGTCTCTTAAAATTGATTACTCTAGAATGCACACAAAGTGTTTGTTAAAATTCCTAAAAGAGGTTAGTTTTCCAAATCGGCCAATATTTTGGCTAAGTGCTGAAAATTCATAAACATGAGAGTAAGTAATAATACTACCGTTATGTGTAGTGATTATTATCGACATGTTGCACCATGACGTAGATATTGTTTGAACATGCTTGCTGTCGATTATTGATAGTTGATAGTTGATTTTTGTTATCTCTCTCATGATAAAACACTTAGAGAAAATTTCTTGATGGTTGATGTTCACTACTTAGCATTTGTCGTCTGTCGTCTACAGACTATCGTCTGCTACCATAGCAAAACACTTAGAAAATATTTCTTGATTGTTGATGCTTGTCATATGTCGACTGCTGACGTAGTGGAACACTTAGAAAATATTTCTTGATAGTCGACGCTTTGTCATATGTCGACTGCTGACATAGTGGAACACTTAGAAAATATTCCTTGATAGTCGACACTTTGTCACATGTCGACTGCTGACATTGTGGAATACTCTGAAAATATCTCTTGGTAGTCGACAGTTTGTCATATGTCGACTGCTGACATAGCGGAACACTTAGAAAGTATTCCTTGATAGTCGACACTTTGTCATGTGTCGACTGCTGACATAGTGGAACACTTAGAAAATATTTCTTGATAGTCGACACTTTGTCATATGTCGACTGCTGACATAGTGGAACACTTAGAAAATATTCCTTGATAGTCGACACTTTGTCATATGTCGACAGCTGACATAGTGGAATACTCTGAAAATATCTCTTGGTAGTCGACACTTTGTCATATGTTGACTGCTGACATAGTGGAACACTTAGAAAATAATCCTTGATAGTCGACACTTTGTCATGTGTCGACTGCTGGCATAGTGGAACACTTAGAAAATATTTCTTGATAGTCGACACTTTGTCATATGTCGACTGCTGACATAGTGGAACACTTAAAAAATATTCCTTGATAGTCGACACTTTGTCATGTGTCGACTGCTGACATAGTGGAACACTTAGAAAATATTCCTTGATAGTCGACACTTTGTCATGTGTCGACGCTGACATAAAGGAACACTTAGAAAATATTCCTTGATAGTCGACACTTGTTATCAGTCGACAGCTGACATAGTGGAACACTTAGAAAATATTTCTTGATAGTTGACACTTTGTCATGGACTTGCATTTAATAGAAGATACATGCAAGTAAAGGCGTTAGTGCTATAATCATATTCACACTTATTACCTTAAGAAAAAGCAGAGTGTCATGTAGTCCCGCGTAGATCACATAACGCACGTAAGTGTCGGGACGAGGCCCATGTCGACATAGAGTTGCCCCCCGAGGGGGATGTCCACTATGTGATGTATAGAGACTAACAAGTCTACAGATATGCGGTCGTCTTCATATGAAGAGTGTTCGTTGTTTAGTGCTCGCATAGGTAGCTTTCATGTATATGTGCGCTGATCAAGTTGTTATCTGCCTTTGCAGGTTAGATTGTCCAGACGATTTCTTTGTGTTCGCGCTTGCAGCTAAACTAAGATAGTTGTCATGAGTAAGTCTCCCATCCTACCCCGTGTGTTACTTTATGTTCAGATACCGACGGTGATTCAGAAGCCGACTTGATAGCATACTTGGATAGCGAATTAGGAGCTGACACTGATCACACCTCGGAGTCTGCAGCCGAAGCAGAGACAACAGAGGTGACCCAGTACTTTGGTAACAACCGGATAAGTGAAGAGCTATATATGCTGTATGCGTCCTCCTCCGGACTCTGTCCATATTTGGAAGCTGTATTCCCATATGACGTACTTTCAGGAGTCACCCCAGGACAACCTCTGGTGCCTCCTGACGACTTGACCGCTGTTTACTTAGGGCAGATTCGGGAAGGCCTGCGCTTTCCTTATCGCCCGGACCTAGTTGATCTCTCCCAATATTATCAGATCTTGCCATTGGACCTTGCGCCAGCTGGGCTCCGAGTGTGGACTTTTTTCCGAGTATTGTTTTACCAGCAGTCGTGGCATTATTCCACGGTTATCTTCCGTTATTTCTACCAACTTCTGCGGCCGGACGTAACAGGTTTGTGTGGCGTGAAGATGTGTTGGCCTTGCCTTCAAGAAAAGGGGTTTGCCTCACTCGGGCTTGGAGATGCGGAGTGGGATAGTAATGTTCGGCTTGCTGGAAGGCTGACTGTTTCGGCTCTCATTGGCGACATCAATACCTTTTTGTAGAGGTTGACCCTGCGCTCGCCTTCTCTGAGCTCTCTTCGAACAACAATGAGGTTTTGAATCATATATATAAGTGTCAACAAGCGCGCAATTATCAATGTTTGTTGCGTGCATCCGATCAGGAGTTGGTTGATGATGGGATTCATGTGCTTGCTTCTGAGGATTCGGTATGCTGAAAGCCTTTATTACTTCTTACTATGTTGATATGTAAGTTGGTTTGATGGAAAGAGCTCGTCCTTGCAGACAGATCCTGCTCATGTTATGTCTTCTTCCAAGAAGGTCATGTCGTCTTCTGCACCTCCTCCACCTAAGGCTTCCGGTCCAGGCCGCGGCAAGGGACTGACGAGTAAGATGTTTCCTTGTGATTTTCTTTTTGACTTACTACTCCTCCAAGTTGTTGTTCTTAACTTGTCTTTATTTGCAGGTCACTCACCTCTCGTGACTGAGCGCGTCGTTCCTGCTCCCAACTCCAGCGTTCCAGCTAAGAGGTCAGACACGGCGGCGCATGCCTCGAATGACCCTAAGCGCGCTAAGGTTGGTCCGACAAACCAAACTCCTTGCGGGAGGGGAAAAGGAGTGGAAAGTCGCACTGAGGCGCCTTCTGCCCCCCGGTCGAGGGACCGACCAGTGGAGGAGCGTACTCCTCGTCGAGGTATATGTTGCAAAGTTCTTTCTTTTGCTATCCTTGCTTTATTTTGATTGTTGTTTTCTTCTCAACGCTCTCAGCACTTGGGCGTGCTGACCTGATTCGTCCTTTGGAGGGCAACATTTCTAGTAGTGACTGGACACCTTTTTTCTATCGGAGGTCCTCGGTTTGCTAAGGATTCTAAAATTAGCATTCCCGAGGTGGGAGTACGAGTGTTGCAGAGATGTGTTCCTCCTGGCGATCGACGCATTCGACCATCGACTGATGAAGAGGCACATGCTTATGTTGAGGGTGCTTTGACTCTATTCGATCCTGTGAGAATTGATCTTTTCTTTTTCGTTATTTGTATGAAAGCCTGCATTGTTATGACACCTTTATGCCTTGTTTGTTTTTGTATTGTTCACAGGTCGTTGCCGACATGGTGAACATGTCGTCATTTGTGATGGAACTTGAGAGCGACAAGCGGGCTGCTGTTGAGAAGTATGATGCTGTTCGACATGAGCTAGCTCAATCCAAGGAGAAGGTGCGCACTCTTAACTCAAAGGCAGCGGATTTTCAGGCTCGTTACAACTCTCGACGGGATCGACTTGACGAGCTTCATGCAGAGGTCGTTGCTCTTGAAAAGAAGATCACAGAGGATGTTAACGAGCATGAGGTAGCGTTGCGTGCTGCACGCGAGGAGGGATTTAAGGCTGGCAAGGAAGAGGGGTTTGCTGAGTACCCAACCACTCCTGCCTTTGTTAGTGTGGTCGATGTCGCTGCAAAGGTAAAGGCCGACAGGCTTATGGGCAAGTTTGCAGAGGATTACATCCATAGGGTGAGCATTCTTGCCCCGATTTCCCTTTTGACAAGCTAGGTCCTTATGCGAATTATGTTGTCGGACATGTTGAGGCTTTGTTTCGTTTGAAACTTGCGGATGCCAACTATGAGATGTTGTTTGGTAATGATGACGGTATCGACCTTGTTATCACCTCTGCTGAGATCATGGAAGTTGCCCCTGGGCAAGCTGGAGATGATGATATCTCGCGAGTTGCGTCAGGTTGATTATCATGAATGTGTTAAAACTCTTGTTCATAGATTTTGGTTCCCATGTTTTGAGTTGGGGTTGCTCTGGGAGTTGACCCTTGAAGCCTTGTTTATATTCATCTTGCTTGGAATTTTATCGTCTAGACCTGACATGATCATAATGAAAATGCAAGATAACTTGTTAGTAGTATTTCATACCTTGTGTTATCGTAGTCGTCCGTATATATTGGACTTGCATAATAGGATTGATTTCCTTGTTGTAGTGGATATAACATCCGTAGCTGTGACCATAGGACTTGCGTCGCTAAGTGTCATGAGAGCCCATCGTGTTTTAAATCCAAGGAATGCCGTAATGAGTGTATTGAGTACTTGTCGTGTTTATAGATAGTAACACGCAAGATCATGTGATAGAATCGCACGAGGGCACTTGGCACGGGCACTTGGCATATAGTAGAGTCGTCTTGGCGAGGCAAGACATTAGTTTATACCGTCTCTTAGTTCCACTCTAAGGCGACGTTGTGACAAGACGCTACTTGTTCTATACTATGCGTTTTTCCATCCGTCATTTGGGCACACCCCGCGTGATGTTGTTGCAAAGTTTTTTCCATGGCTAGACCCATACTTACTTTGCGATGCTACTACACCTCTACTTGGTTAACCCAAGGGGTGGAACAGAGGTCGTATCAATACGCCTTTTTACCGTCTCTTGAACCATTTCAAGGCGACGCTGTGGCAAGACGCTACTTGCTCTATGTTATGCGTTTTTCCATCTGTCAGTTGGGCACGCCCCGTGTGACGTTGTTGCAAGGCTTTCCATGGCTATTCCCGTACTTACCATGCGATGCTACTGCACCTCTCCATGGTTAGTCCACAAGGGTTGCACAAGACCGCTTTAAAAACGACCTGTAGTTTTTCCCGTCTCTTGGTCCACTCCAAGGCGACGTTGTGGCAAGACACTACTTGCTGCATTTGGTGTGTTTTATTACGTTATATGCTCACGGGCAAGAGAGCTTTGTACAAGACTTGACTTGTAAGTTTGATGAGTTTTGCAAACAGGGTGCGCACCTGCAAGCGTATATACATGAAGCTACCCAAATAAAGGGACGTATCTTCACGGAGTATGGACCCTTAAGAGGGATGTACATACTTTGAGTATACATGAAGCTAACCTAACAAGGAATGTATCTTCATGGAGTATGGACCCTTAAAAGGGATGTACATACTTTATAAGTGCACGGGGTTGTCGTCTAACAAGAGGACGTTCGCCATGTCGGGGTGATCAATCCCTTTGAAAGTTGCCGCATCCTGTTTTGAACTCAGGGAATGGCTATGAACATGAGGATTTGCCTCTAACAGGAGGATTTCACAGCATGTCATTTTTAGCTGTGAACATGGGGGTTGCCCTCACAAGGAGGATGTCGCAGCATGTCATATGTAGATAAATCTTGGTTTGAACTCAAGATGTAGTATGTTGTCGATGTTGTTTAGAGTAGTCGTCGTTATAGATAAAGAGCACTTATGTTCTCATTCTTGATGTCGATAATAGATATGTCGACTTTGTATAATATAAGTCGATTGTTTGCATATAGCGCGATAGATTGTATTGTTGGTGCAAGTAATATGCGCGTAGTTTACTTTACTTGGCGTTATTCCAAAGTAATGTATAACGTAGAAATGTACCTACGAAAGTAGATTGAATTCATTAGATAGTTGTTGCATTTACATATTTTGCAAAATAGAGTACTACCACATCCAATCTAGAAAGACTTAGAGAAAATAGATAGTATGTAGATAAAGGGATAGATGATGAGTCAGCCGCCTTTATTGTTGGTTTGGTGACGGAGTAGGGTGGTTGTGTGCCACGTAGCTCTTCAATCCGCCTAGCGCGATAATCTCTAATCTTAGAGACATGCAATTGTTGGTTCCATGCCCCCATGTCTTGTGGTGTTTGCACCACTCATCAATGTCTTTGCCTAGAAAAGCTGTCTTTGGTTCGAGTAGCAAGGGAAATTTGTTCTCTAGGAGGTTGACGTATATCTCCTCAATCTTCGTGTTTAATGGAGTGAAGATGTAATCATTGTTGACATCTATGCCCTCGAAAAATCAACTGTCAACATCAACAAAGAGTATGTAAACACTCTCCATCTATAATGACGACTACCCCAAATAACGTCAACAACATAATATATCTTGAGTTTAAAACAAGATCTACCAAAGTAACATGCTACGACATCCTCCTTCGAGGGCAACCCTCATGTTTACAATCATCAAAGTGACATGCTGCGACATCCTCCTTCGAGGGCAACCCCCCATGTTCACAACTGTTAATATGGCATGCTGCGACATCCTCTTTTGAGGGCAAACCCCCATGTTCATAAGCCATTCCCTGAATACAAAACAGGATGCGGAAAATTGGTGTGACTAATCACCCCATCATGGCGGAAGCCCTCTTTTTAGACGACAACCCCACAAATCAACAAAGTATGAACGACCAATCACAGAATCATACTTCATGAAGACTTATTCCTTAAATGGGCAGCTTCATGTACTCTAAAAAGTATGAACGACCAATCATGGAATCAAACTTCTTGAAGACTTATTCCTTAAATGGGCAGCTTCATGTACTCTAACAGTATGTATACTCACTCATGGGTTCATACTCCGTGAAGATGTATTCCTTGTTAGGATAACTTCACATATATACGCTAGCAGGAGCGTACCCCAGTCAGGAAAACTCGCCAAACATACAAGTCGAGTCTTGTACAACATTATCTTGCCAGCAGGCGCATAACATAATAAAACACACCAAATGCAGCAAGCAGTGTCTTGCCACAACGTCGCCTTGGAGTGGACCAAGAAACGGTAAAAACTGCAAGTCACTTTAACGTGGTCTTGTGCAACCCTTCTGGACTAACCATGGAGAGGTGCAGTAGCATCGTAAGGAGAGTACGGGAATAGCCATGGAAAACCTTACAACAACGTCACATGGGGTGTGCCCAAACTGACGGATGGAAAAACGCATAGCATAGAACAAGTAGCGTCTTGCCACAACGTCGCCTTGAAATGGTTCAAGAGACGGTAAAAACTACAAGGCGTGTTCACACGACCTTTGTCCCGCCCCTTGGATTAACTAATTTGAGGCAAAATAGCATCACAAGGTAAGTACTGGGTTAGCCACGGAAAACCTTGTAACAACGTCACGCGGGATGTGCCCAAATTGACGGATGGAAAAACACACCAAATACAACAAGTAGCGTCTTGTCACAACGTCGCCTTAGAATGGAACTAAGAGACGGTATAAACTAATGTATTGCCTTGTCAAGACGAATCTCCTACATGTCAAGTGCCAGTGCCAAGTGCCCGCGCCAAGCACATTACTACTTACAACGCTACAAGTACCTAGTGTACACATCTTGCCATGCCTTGGAATCTAACTAAGAGGGGCACTCATAACACTCAACAATGGGCGACATACAGTCGCAACTATGGACATCATGTTCATCATCTAAGGATATTTATCCTATCATACAAGTCCAAACAATACGGACAACATAGATAACACAAGGTATGAAATACTACTAACGAGTTATTATGCATTTTACTATGTGTTGGATCACGGTGGAACTCCGGTACGGTCTTTGACGGCGATCCTAGCTCCTTCGCTCCACGCAATCCTGCAAGAGGGGATAGACCGGGCGGTGACCCAGAATTAGGGGTGGCAACTGCTGACACGACACGACGACACGATCTGACACGGACCTGCTTTTTTTCGTGTCCTGATCTACACGAAAATATGACCGTGTCTGATAGATCTGTGACACGACTAGACACGTTTTTAGGCAAGTCCGTGTAGATCTGATCTGTAGGTCCAACGATAGACACGCATTGACACGACTTATTTGAAACTTAATATTTATATAAAGACCAATAATTTTGCCAAAAAATATATATAATTATCAATAATAATTTTAAAAATATTGCAACTATTCAATACATTAAAATATTTAAAAAAAAATTATAATATAATTGTTTGTAATAATAAAAACTTATATAGACAAATAAAAAAAACTTATAATAAGATTTCATGTGCTAGTTTCAAGATAACTTGAAATTTAGATATCTGCTTATTTTGTTTGTAATGTTCGATTTTTTATATTTAAGTAATTTTTCTTTATGAACTTATTATTTGTATAATGAGAATATCCAATTATTTGTCAAAATATGATGGTGCTTAATTTAGGATGATTTTGTAACATTTGTAAAAAAATTGGGCTAAAAAGTGTAATATTTTTTTGGTGTAAAAACAAAATTCTGTGTCTCGTGTCTGTGTTCCGTGTGACACGATATCTGCCAACTCCCGTGTGTCACAAGATCTGCCTGTGTCATATTTAAAGTGATCTGTTTAGACACGAGAGATCTGTTGACACGTGTGTCACTAGCGACACGACACGAATCGACAAGAGACGACCTGTTTGCCACCCCTACCCAGAATCCCTCTCCGATGCTTAAATGAGTATCTTGTACGGACTGGCAAGCAGTAATCTCAAGTAAGGTATTTCGACGTAAGTCATCTGAGGTGACCTCTTGCCCTTTTATAGGCGAAGAGATACCTCAGTTACCTGGTGAACCGTTGGGGGTGGTTAACCTGTATCCCGCGCATCTCGGGTGTGATCCCGCCTATCTAGGCCATGATCTCGCTTATCTCGGCCACGCCCCGCGTATCTCGGCCACGCTCCGTGTATCTTAATCACGTTTCGCGTATCTCGGCCATGCCCCGCGTATCTCGGCCTTATCCTCTGATAGCGAGTCCCGACTAACATCGGGGACTTCAGAGTTATCTCGTTGTGTCACCGCTTGGGGCCCCTCGTCATCATGACAGGGCCTATTGTTCTCAGGGATTCGTTATCGGGGCCTACTCAAAGGCATCTCGTCGGGAGCGTTCAGCTCGCTCGTCAGGTCCGACTCTGTCGGGACCTCTCATCCTCGGGCTCCCTTCGTCGGGATCTTTTGTCTGGGCCATCTTGGCCTTCGTTTAGGGCCCATCGGACCCATTTGCCGTTTCCTCACCGTTAAAGGGCCTAACGGCTGTAGTCGAACCCATCACTATGTTCAAAACAGGTCTAAACAACATAGCTCAAAGCAAGCACAACATATACAAAAGATCTATGGACAACTCCCAAAACCAACATCAACCCGGACACGGGGGGCAAACGACAAAAGCAAAGGTTCAACATACTCAATATAATCAACCTGACGCCGCTCAAGGAGCACCGTCATCTCCAGCAGGCTCAGAAATAACCGCCAATATCTCGTCGTCCGGATCAAAATCGTTTTCATCCCCAAACATCATATCATAGTTAATCGTCTCAAGCTCCAAACGGCGTAACTCAGCAACACGCTCAATAGCGGATGCTGCGTAGGGACCCAACTTGTCGAAAGGAAAGTCGGGATCAAGTAGACGTACCCTACGAACATAGTCCGCAGCAAACTCATGAATCAACGGCTCAGACTTTGCCTTAGCGGCAGAAGTAACGGCGGCAGTAAAGGCCAAGGTAGTAGGATACTTGACAAGTCCTTCTGTGATCCCAACCTTACGCCCCTCCTCGCGCGCAGCACAAACAGCGGTTTCATGCGCGCTATCATTCTCCGCTATTTGTTTCTTGATAGCCGCGATCTCAGCCTCAAGATGATTCGCATGGGCACGACAAGAGTCATACTTCGCATCGAAGTCAGCAGTCTTCGAAAGCAAACTCTGAGTTTTCTCCTTAAGAATCGCAGGCTCGCGGGAGGCAACACCACGCTTCTCGACAGCAACTTTCCTTTCGCACACGAGGTCCAGCGTGAAGGAAAGACATGTTCACCATGTTCGCAACAGCCTAAAAGAAAACACCCAATAAGTCAAGACAGTCACAGCAATGCATACAGTCACAACCAGATAAATAATGTTATCACTTACCGGGGCAAACCCTGATAAGGAACCCTCAACATGCTGTCGCATCTCCTCATGCGTGGACGGCGCAAGGCGTCGATCGCTTGGAGGAATACACCGCTGCATCACGCGTACCCTAACCTCCGGAGTACTAAGCTTCGAACCTTTGGGAAACCGAAGACCCCCAGTAGAAAAGGGTACCCAATCGTCACCAGATATGTCACCCTCCAGGGGACGAACTAAGTCACTACGCTTAAGTGACGGCAGCGCTGCAACTAAAAACATTAAGGAAGTATAAGAGACACAAGCAGGAAAAATACAAGGAAAGACAAAAATGTACACTGTACAAACATCGTCGCAAAGGACGCTCCTTCGTGGGACGCTCCTTCGAGCGGGGGGCAGAAGGCGCCACCGCGCGATCTTCAACTCCTTTCCCTTTGTCGCGAGAAGGATTCGGGACAATGGCACTCGGTTTGGAGCGCTTGGGATCACTCAAAGGACGCGCCCCAACTGCGGACCTCTTGACAGGAGCGGTAGAATCGGGAGCCGCGACAACTCGCTCGGTCACAGGCGCATAACGACCTGCAAACAAGAAGTAATATGAAGACAACGAAACGAAAAATCAATAAGGTCGACGGAAAAATAAGTAAACATCTTACCCGTAAGTCCCTTGCTACGACTATGATGGGGGGCAGCGGGGGCAGAGGAAGGGGTAGTCCTTCCAACAGGAGGAACATCGCACGCAGCCACCGTCTGCAAAGTTGAGCTTTTTCCGTCAAACCAACCTACAACACAACATAATGAAAGTTATAAAACTCTCAGCATACCAAAGTTTCAGAAGGAAGCGTTTGAAACCCGGCATCAAGCAGTTCTTGATCCGACGCGCGTAACAGACACTGAAAGCTCCGCGCTTGCTGACATCGATAGATGCTTACTATAGTCGCCTTGTCCGTCGACTAAAGCTCGGAAAAGGCATGTGCAGGATCAGCAACCTTAACCTCCTCAATATCCCAAGTAATACTGTCATCACACACGAAAAAGTAGTGATGTTGCCAGTGCGAACCAGATCGGTCAGTCTCAGCCGCCAGTCGATGAATACGGTTCCACTCCACGTCCCCAATCCCAAGTTGTTCAAATCATTTGTCACGTAGGCAAGGCCAACGTATCTTCACGCTACACAACCCTGTCATGTCCGGGCATAAAAGCTGGTAGAAGCAGTGGAAAAGAGTAGTCGAATAAGGCCACGACTGTTGGTGAAATAACACCTGAAAACAAGTCCACACGTGGATGCCTGTAAGTGTAAGATCCAGTGGGGAAATCCAATAGAAGTGACACAAATCGACTAAGTCAGGACAGTATGGAAATCGTAAAGCCTCCCTAACATGTGAAGAATACACAGTGGTCAAGTCACTTGGAGGGATGGTAGCTTCACCCTTAGCAGCATCAGGTAACACGTCGCGAGGAAACACACCCTCAAAAATCAGGTCAAGTCCGGAAGTTGACGCGTCTAGTATGAACTTCTCTCTCTCTCTCCATCCTGTTCGAGAGATATCTAGTTTTTGCCACAGATCCTTTCGCCGCTTCCGGCGCAACAGGAATCTCGATAACAGCCTCCGCACCTAGTGTTTGGTCCAGTAGAGCAATCATGTCGGCATCCGACTCACTGCTATCATCGGAACAAAAAGCAGTCTGCGTAGTAGGTACGAAAGACTTACTCATAATAAAAACCTCGCTGAAGGAATTCCTGCAACCTGAAAATGAAACCTGCAATCAAGACAACGTTCGTTAGTTTACGAACGACGAACATTCAACTCATAACGATCACCATGACAACCCTATTCCTACATCCAGCATATGGATACAACGTACATAGCATGGATATAAAAAATAATCTAAGTATGGGGGCAAGTGTACACATACTAGCTCGCACATATAAGCGCGCACATATCGGCTGTCGACATACAACGAGATGTCGGCTATCAGGAATATTATCTAAGTGTTCCAACCATATCAGCAATCAAAAACCGTCAACGCGCGGCAAATTGATGACAATCAACAACCATCTACATACAACAAAATGCCAACTATCAAGGAATATATTCTAAGTATTCTCCTATAACGGCAGTCAACGACAATCATGGTAACAAGCATTAAATATCTCAAAAATATTTGCTAAGTGTTTTATCATGGTTGCAGACAACATATAAGCTCAATGAACAATGATCAATATGTCGACATACAACAATGTCCGGACGCCTGCTAAACAACCAACATTAAGCATGCCAAAACATCACCTAAGTCATAATGCAATGTATCGACAACAATCACAATGCATAAGGGAAGTTTAACAACTTATCTCTATTTTTTAAAAATTTCCAGCACTTAGCCAAAATTTTGGCCGATTTGTGGGACTAATCTCTTTTGGGAATTTTAACAAACACCTTGTGTGCATCCTAGATTAGTCAAATTCAAGTAGAAATCAAGATCGAATTGAACCTAAACGAAGTATCAAAGGGTCCAACCATACCCGAAATTAGACTCGCCACCACGAGACAACCCCGGAAAACTACTCACCACCGCCGGAGGTGACCCACCGCCGCCGGAGCTGCACGCGCCACCGCCGTCCGCCTCACGCGCCGCCATCGGTCGCCTCACGTCCGCCTCTTCTCGTCGCCGGGATCCCGCCGGTGATGACCTTGATGTGGTTGTCCTAAAAATACTTGGTCTCAAATATTTGGTCTCCAAATCGGCCACTCCCAAGTTTTCTTCTTCCTCAAGAATGAAGAAAATACTACAAGTTACTAATGGTGGATGATTAAGTAATGGGTTTTCTCTCTCCTATATCTATCCATCATTATCTATGGGTGCAGCTTAAAACTTTAATTATTTATTACTAAGTCCTTGTGTAGCATGTTTACATGTTGTCATCTCCTTATCTCAACACTTAGAATTTTCTAAGCATGTTTTGACTATACACTATGCACACATGACTTAGTGTACACATGACATAACATTTACACGTTCCATACACACGTCGTACTATTTCAAGAATCGTAATCCATATCTTTAATTATCGTCACATGATTATTTGTATGATTTAGTTATCAATCATTTATTCACATCTTTCACGTTCACGTTGTCATCGTACTCACAATGACGTCATGTATCATGTTCGCATGCTTTCATGGAAATTATTACATAAGTGCATAAACATGATCGCATTGTTTATTATTTGTTATTATATGTATATTGCTGCTTGCACTAACCATGTCAATAGTAAATATACCTCCCGACAAAAATTGAAGCGGGAAGAAATCGAAGCCGTCGCGCACAATTGACAAACAAGCTCCGAACCTAAATTGGGCTTATATCCTAGCTTAAATAGAGTCAAGAGTGGTTTGAACCATTACTTGACTCGGGGGCAAGTGTTGGATATCTACCCAATTCGAGTTCGTATTTACATTCCGGAAACACGTCAAAAACCACAAACGGATCCGAATTACAAAACCCGAGGAACAAAACGGTCCAGACGGGCGAAAGCGTCCGGACCGGAAAAACCTCCGGATTGCCTTTAGGGCAATCCGGACCTCCGGTTTGCCATAGGAAATCCGGTGGTCAGGATTGCCTTGGTGGTCCGGACCACGCCGGATGTTGACACCAACGTGGTCTGGACCGCTAACGAGTACTGCGTGCTTATTTTCCTGTCGTCTGAACATTGAGTAAAGAGTTCTCCTAGGCCAAATCTAAACAAACTTGACAACGGTTCTTACTTTCTTTAAACCATCGTCGAACCGCACAAAAACCGGGTTCGGTTCTAAGGTTGCCTATAAATAGAGGACCTTGGCCACCCATTTTCTCAAGTCACTTCATTCATTTCTCAAGATTGGGCCAAGAGCTCTGACCTCTCTCTAGGACTTTCTCTCTCTAAGATTCTAATTTAAGTATCGGAGAGAGCTTAACCGGCACCACCCCCTCCTCCGTGATGGTTAGTGTCCCGAGCGCAGGTGAAGCCGTCAACCGTGCACAGCCGACAAGCCGTCAATCGTGCACCGGTCAACGGCCATTTGCCGTCATCAAGCAACTTACTCCCGACACCCGACGTGCCCCCTACCCGCAGTTCCAAAGAGTTCAACCCCCCGGTTGGATTTGGACGAAACACGCAAGATTCGAGGGCAGATGTTCTCTTCCCCAAAGAGAATGATGTGATTAAAGTGTATGATTTTAGCGTGCGAATACAGTTTTTCATGCAGAAACGGTAGTCTGAGCAAATACGATAATAAACTATGGGGTACAATGGTTTTCATCTTAATTCCTTTGTTTATATGGTTAAAATAGCAATTTATGTTTCTTTAAGTCTTTTTTGTAGATTTTTTTTTATTATTTTTGTTGGATATATTTTTGTTAATATTGGAATTAGCTAGGGTTAGGGCTTTAGGTTTCTCTATATAAACTCTGTTTAGTAGTCTTAGTTATTAAGTTTTTGAAATTATTAATGAAAAATCGAGGTTTTCCTCAATCATGCGTCAATTTCTCGACATTCTTATGAATCAACGAGTTCTTGCGCTCTCTATCCATCAAATTCTCGGTATTCCCCTAGAATCAACGAGTTGTTGTCGCACCTATCCTCATCAAGCTGCATCACTATACAAGGTAGATGAGTGGGGCTACGTTGATAAGGTCAGAGTATGTGTTTGTAGTGTTGGCATTTGGTGAATGCGTAGTCGTAATATGAGGCATTTAATATAAGCCAAAACCTAAGTGATTGGGTACTGTCATATTAGGGATTTTGGGTCTTGCCTAAAATCTCAATTGACATGAGATGCCCAAATTTGGGCCTCCCCTTTAACACATAGGCCGGGGGAATAATTGTGTAAGGTTAAGGTGGGTTTTGCCTACTTCCTCTATAAATAGAGAGTGCCAGGGATTTCTTTAGGTTAATCACTTTCTCCCTTTTAGTTGAGACTAAAGAAATCCCTCTCCCTTACACCACAAACATTCGGCCGAACCACCTATTGAAGGAGGTGCCATATTGCTTCGAGCAATCAACCCGAAGATTCATCCTGCCGAAGAATTGAAAGAGACTTTGCTGTGGAGACCATTTTGTGTAGGTGATTCCTTAACAAGAATCCTTACAGGAGCCATCCGGCGGACCGCGAAGTCCCCTCAAGATCTCGGGTCTACGAAAAGTAAGAAACTGGTATGTGTCTCTAATCCGCTGCGTAATTAGTTTACATTGCATGTACGCGTGTTTTGTTCCGTAGTAAATATCCCCTACTTCCAAGAGTTCTATCAGAGTCTGTGTAGGGAGTTCATGATTTTGGTAAAATTGGTGTTCTTGAGTTTTTAGTAAAATTAATATTCATGAAATTGAGTGCTTTTGGTAAAACTGATGTTCGTGATCTACAAGAAAAACGTGACCTTTATCAGAATTTAACATTGGATTACTGATCTTAGAAAAATTTGATCTTTAAATTTGACCACTAACCCTAAAACTAAGTTTCGGCCGAACCTACCTAGGAATAACAGAGTAAATTTTTTATTTCCTAGGCCCCAAAGAATTTGATTTCGGCCGAAACATGTAAAATATTTTAAAAATAATTTCAGCGAAATTGCTATTATGAATTAGGCCATAATTGGGGTTAGATTCACATGATAATTGTGATAATAAATATCGATATATTCTAGCATGATTTTAGGGACGTTGGATATTAGTTGCTTAAAGATTGAGAAAATATATCGTCGATAGATTTATATCCCTAATATAGAATATTGAAAATAAATAAATAAATGAATATAAATATATATATAACTATAAATGAGGTCAAAATATATATATATATCTATATATATATATTGTGCAAATATTGGAAATTATATCTACAATTAATGTTACTTGGAGGCTAAGTTAAGTTTTTGGTGGATTTTAAAATTTTACTTAGCCGCGAAGTAAACATTTCGGCTGGACCTTATTAGGTTATGGGCCGGTCCAAATTGTAAATCCGGGTCGGGTCAACTTACTCGGAGGACCATGGGAACCCGAACCGGCCAAACTGGGTCAGGTTCCACGGGTCCAACCGGAGCGGGTTAACAAATCCGGGTTTTCTCAATCGGTAGGGCCAATCCATGTCGGACCGGGTAACTAATGGGTCGAACCAAACCGACCCAGTTTGCGTGAAAAACCGAACTGAATTCCTATTTTGAACCGAATCGGACCGGTCGGACCAAATTGACATGAACCGGACCTTTTTGGTCGGACCGACCCGAATCAACTAAAAATAGGATGGTCAAATTTTTTAAAATCCAAATGTTTTCAAACTTTTAAAATTACCTACACAACACCAATATGTTTGAAATTTTCACGTTTTAACCAAACCTGATGCCTTGTTTCGATTGTGGGGATGCATCTCGGAAAATGCATGATTATGAGACTGAATCATTTAGTGGGCTGAATTGCAATTTCTATATTAATTGATATTATTGCATGATTAGAATTGAGTCTTGACTATGTCAAGCTAGCTGGATATTACATGTTGTGAGTTGAGCCCTGGATATTAATTAACGAGTTGTGCACTAAGATAGACATGCTGTGATGGTTGTTATTGCCAATAATCCATGTCTAGAAGTTTGCATGATTGATTGTTAGCATGAATTTCAAGTCAACCCCAAATGTGTAATCGATATTCAGTCGCCAAATGTGCATGTTTGATGTGGTGTGATCACGCATGATGTGTATGCATGAAACTGCATGTGATAATTTACTTATGTAGTAGAATTATATATGCAAGCATGAGTTCCTCAAAGCATTAGATGTATGACGCGTATGCATGATTTGTTCGAGGATGTGGCTGCATGTGATAATTTTCTTGTTTAGTTGAATTATATGTGCTTGCATGAATTCCTCAAAACGTTTTAAAAAGGGCATTGGGAAAGCCATTATCTGGTGTATGTAACAACTCCCCGTTCCGGTGAAAGCGATTAAACCGTTTTAAAAGACTAAAATATTAGAAAGGAGAAGTCGGAAGTGTGAACTCTTTCAGGGCCTCCTTCCATTGATTTAATGGTGGTCGGATTGGCTAGATGACTGAATCATTGTCGTTCGCCTTCTATCTCATAGATATCCGATGTATCCAATTATTTTTCAAAATGTTATTGTCTCCCTGATTATTGCATGATTGTCTGTGTGTGTTTATATCGATGGCTGGTAGAGTGCATTTCTATATTCCTTGCAATCTTGATGGTGTGTGATATGGTGAATGGAAGGAGTATATTTTAAACTCCTCTCTACTGCGATTCCGAAAGCGGAGAGGACGTCTACAGATGAATCAGATGAATATGCTAATCCGTTTCCCAATAATGGGAGTAGGTTCTTTAATGATCTAAAAATGTTAGTGGTGATATTTTCAACCTTGTACAAAGGGGTTGAAGGAGACTTCAATTGCAACCACACAACATTACTTCTTTGGTGTTTCCATTGCATCCGCTTCGGTGGAAGCAAGGACGCAGAAGCTATAAATGTTTTTGGTTGAGTAAGATGATCTCATCTCCATGGATGCTGGTGTAAAAGCCGCTCGAGACTTTTCGGATGATAGGTCAAGATGGATGAGAATATTTATCATATTGAAGAGGTATACCCTTACATGGTTTTCTGACGATGATGGGGCTCAGTTGCTTGATTGAATCAATTAAGTATACCATGAGTCTATTCAAGTGCTGTAACTAGTGAAAAAGGGAAACCAACTTCACAAATCACCACAGGACATCGAGGGAAGTCAACCATAATTTCTGTATGCCATGGAGAGAACCAGACTACAAAGGTCCTAAACGAATATCCAGTGGGTCTAAACACCGTTGATAAAGTGCGTCTCTAATATGCCTCGTTTGTCATGTCTATAAAGTTGTAAAAGGATTTATTCAGACACGGATCATCTGATGTGATTCAGTCGTGAATATGTTCAGTACGGTGTTCGGCATGACTCAGAGTTCTCAAGTATTTGTGTGATGAGCATGGATCGAACACGCGGCCTTCAAATCAAGAACCTTATCATTTTCGTTTCATGTTCATTTGAATTGATGATTTTGGTTACTTGAGTTTCAGATGATTGAATAAAGTAATTGTTATTGAGATTGAATTCAATTCGATTCGAAGTACAATTTACTTATCAATTAATCGACCTGGTCAACGGTATCGATCCGAAAAAAATCCGAATATACGGATTAAGAACCAAAATTTCAGCCAGGACAAGAGGCCGAATAAATGAAACAATCACACATACTCATTGTAACTCCATCGATTGCATAACTAAACAAAAATTTAGTTATAATCAATTGCTAGTACTCCATAAAAAAAATAAAAAAATCGTAACGACGGACATGTGCAAAACCGATTAAATTAAATTTTGGAAACATAAAACGTGGCGTCGCGCGCATTGTGCTTGTCCCTCGACAGACAGGACACATCGATTTAAAGTACAAATTTAATATGAAATGTTTAATTCGATGCTTGAAATATTTTTTTTTCATTTGCATAAACACCAGTTTCGGGTTTTACTCATATAACATCTCGTAGAGAATTACAAACAAGCAAAGGCTGAGAACCTAATGCACGAACTGAGGCGGACAAAACCTCAAATATGAGTATGCAATGAAAAGGGTATTGTCTGTTAAACGAAGATCCCTAATACGCGTCTAACGAATCACATTGGCGGAGCATCTTAATCAGACACTTCATGGGCATTGTCAGAACCATGATGTGTCAAGCTCAACTTCCAATCTCATTCTAGGATGATGCATTGTTGACTACCACTCCTGTAGTAAACCTTGTTCCTTCAAAATTGGTGGACTCGACACCATATGAGCTGTGAACTGGTAAAGAGATGGATCTTACCAAGTTGTGACCCTTGGGTTGCGCAACATACATGTATCATACCGACAGCCGATTCAGCCAGTTGGAACCTAAAGGCCTGAAAAGTATCTTTATAAGGTACAATGAGAACTCTAAGGGATACGTGTTTGTGGCAGCTCAAGAAAATGGTAGTGTAGTCGAACATGAGTCCAGAGACGTTACATTCCTTGAGGATGAATTTCCTAAGCTTGATAACATCAAAACGAATGAAGTCTTTATTGAACTAGAACATGATGATGATAGTCTGGTCCCACTTACTTGGAGTGGGAGATTTGAGGCGGCAACACCAGTGAACAAGATGGTAAATGAGAATTGAGACATTTTCATAATAAATCCCGTGGGAGGGGTCAATCCAAATACTCAATCACTGTTGTTGTAGGTGCGAATCAAGTGGAACTTGATCATCATGTTGCTGAACCGTTGAATGAGAATCCTATAACTCCTCAACTACTAACTGGTAACAGTGGGAATGGGACAACCAACTTGGCTCCTGGTCCTAGTGACCGTGAAATTCATCTCGGAGTTAGAATCCCGAGAGAAAGAGGTCGCCAAGAAAAGTTGTAGGTGAAGGTTCAAGCAACGCCCTTGTTTCTAGTGGGAGTATTGTTCCTAGTGGGAGCATCGTTCCCAGTGAGAGTATAGTTCAATTTCAAGATGGGAACGTTGAGCCTAGACGTAGTCAAAGGCATCGAACTTCTCCAAAGAAGTATCCCATTGAGAAGGGTGAATTATTAACCCTGACTTCAATTGATGAACCGGTAACGGTTAAACAAGCTTTGAAAGGATCTCTAGGAATAGAGGAAAGAAATTAAGGAAGAGATCACCTCTACGAAAGCCAATTCGGTATGCTCGTTAGTTGATTTGCCAGCTAACCGCCGAGCTTCAGGGGCTAAGTGGGTTCTGGAATTGAAACTCACTGCTTATGGAAACGTTGAGCGTTACAGAGCTCGACTTGTTGTGAAAGGATATACCCAACTCCACGGAATTGGCTTTGATGAGACATAATCACCGACTGTGCGTTACACCACAGTTCGGGCCATTCTGGCCCTTGTTGCTAGCCTCGATCTGAAGCTGCACCAAATGGATGTTAAGACTGCATTCCTTCATGGAAACTTGAAGGAAGAGATATGTTAGATTACAGGGAGTAATCAGTATGGATACTTAAACAAAGTACATGCTAGTAATCGGAATTACGCAGCGGAAGATTCGCACATACCTTTAAGATGATTCGTAGACCCAAGATTTTCACTGGAGGGAGTTCACGATCCTCCGGTCGGGACCCGTAGAGGTTCTTGTTTGAGAAGACCTACGTGGTGCAAGCTCCACAGCTAAGCCTCTGATCGATTCTTGGCACGGGGACAGGTCTCTGGAGTGTTTGCTTGGAAAGCAAATTGGCACACCCTTGGTGAAGTAAAGGGTTCGGCCGAAACCTAGATGGTGTGAGGTTGAGGGTATTAGGGAATAAAATATATTAGTAGATATATTTTATTATATCTAATACCATATAGAAGAATGAGAATTGTATTATTGGTGTTATTTAGGTTGAGTACATGTACCTATATATATAGATACAATACTATATCTATAGCAATATAATAAGAAACATAATCTGATAATATATTAAGAATATATCTATTCCTAATATAAACTTATCTAGATATAATAAAATATATCTACTAATATATTTTATTCCCTAATAGAGGGTTTTTCTCTCTAAAACACTCTAATGAGGAAATAGTGATTAACCCTAAAAATCCCCTAACACCATGTATTTATAGGAGGAGCAAAGTGGACAAAAGTCCACTTTGCCCACAACTAGGTTTTGGCCGGCCATGCATAGGAGAGACCCGTAATTTGGGCCTCTCATGTCAATTGGGATTTGATTCTAGCCCAATTACCCTAATGTGACCTTTACCTAATTTCCTTAGGTAAACTATACATATTATGGGCTACCAACTACGGCGCCCATCACCATATGCTTACAACTCCCACTTGCCAGAATGGGAGGGTGCCTGTTACTGTATTGTCGTCCAAATCTGCATCAACATTTCACTCATTCGATCTGCACCTTGCTTCCGAATAGTTCATACGAGGTTTGCAGTGCGACCGGCAGATATGACAGGCATCGTGCTACTCATATGTTAGGAGTATTGTAGCGACCGCGGAACGTTGATTCAACCTGTTATAAACAACATTTATATTGTACCGCGTTGTATCCTAGGTCAACTGTTAATTCTCCTTGTCCCTGGTTTCCACATAGGAACACTTCTTCAAGGCATCCGTACAAGTATTCAAAACCTTCAACTAATATCCGGTTGGTGGCCACCTAGTGAATACAAGAGTCGGTGAATTATAGGTGAACTTGACCATCCCTATCGCTCATATCCTTAGTCAGACCCAACCGGTTTCCCAAGATGTTGTCACTAGGCCTTTTGGTTCAGCACTACGCTCGTACGCCGGGAAGAGAGCATTGGGCCTGGCCTTAGATATGAGTTTCGAGTCCATGAGGATACTTTAGGTGCCTCTTCATAAGGCTCATGGGATCAATCACGCTCTCGAGGTGAAGAAGTTTGCGCCCGCCATAATCACGAGGATTCCTTCCTAGCACAACCGAGCTGTGACCCCGTAGTCAAACGTGGCACGCGCAGTATGAAGCACGCGTTGAAAGCATACCTGAACGTTTTAGAGTGACAGGAAAGGGATATGTCAATCATGCTATCACATATTCTCATCTGGCCCAGAATGTGGTTAAATGACGAACGAAGTTCATCACGACGATATGCAAAATGAAGATCATGTCGAGTTACTTCGAAACTAGATAATCGTCTTGCTTAATCAGGTTTATCCCCCTGACTCTTAGCCAGTTTTGCTTGGTAAAGGCCTCCCTCTACCGCAATAATACCGTACCTGTGTGACTAGGTAAGGCCCACATTCGACATAGTTTAGCAGAGGATTGCGTCCTCTTACGATTTAGTATATAGACCGTAAATCTGATGTAATTATAAACATTATGACGTCGATTGATCATAAACTCAGTTGCAATTCTTTCGCTTACAAAATGTAACTTTCTAATATCAAAATGTTATCACAGATACATATCATTTCTAAACCCTACGCAATCCAAGCAATTTTACATGTTTTTCGAATATCTCCCTGCATAGTGGTTTTGTTAATGGGTCCGTTACCAAGTTATTGGTGGACAAGTATTCCATAGTTATTATATTTTCTACTATCATTAAAATTTAGCATGAAACTATTTCTCATCGTGTTTGGTCCTACTATGGTACTTCAGATTCTTAACTGTCGCAGTGGCTGCTTGACTGTCAGAGAAGACCTTCACATGTTTATTCTCAACATCACCATCAAGAAGTGTAGTTAGAAGCCTTTTGAGCCAGACCGCTTCTTGTTCATTCTTAGAGAGAGCTACGAATTCTGATTCCATCGTGGACAGCGCGACACAGGTTTGCTTCTTGCTCGTCCATGAATACTCCCCCTGTGGTGGACTTACGATCATCCGGATCGCCACCACGGTCGGCATCAATGTAATCGGTCAATTCTAACTTCCTGCCCTCATAGCACAGTTCGTAGTCGGCAGTACCTTTTCAGATAACGAGTTACTCGTTTTATAGTCTTTAAATGTTGATGGCCAGGATCTGATAGGAAACGTGTTAATAGGCCTACGGCGTAACAGATATCCGGACGGGTGCATTGCATGGCGTAGAACAAACTACAGACCATGCTAAAACATCAATCACACTTTATCTATTTATGCTCTGCCAAGTTCTTGGGGCCGTCACGTTTTGACAGTGCGCTCCCAAACAACATTGGCGTTTCCACGGATTTTGGCATCATGTAATCTGAATCCTTTCAAAAATTTGTTGATATAAGCTTCTTGAGATAGACATGATTTCCGGGTAGCCCGATCTCTGGCAGTATCAATGCCTAAGATATATGTGGCCTCTCCCATGTTCTTCATTTAAAATACAGATGCCAACCAGGACTTTGACTTATTCACAAATCTCATGTCGTTTACAGAAATAAGTATGTCGTCCACGCATAAGGTTAAGATGTCATACTTAGACCCGGAGGTCTTATAATACACGCACGGATCCTCGTGAAGATTCACAAATCCGTTTCCTACGATTTCCTCGTGGAATTTGCGGTACCATTGCCGAGACAACTGTTTAAGACCATAGATGGACCTTTAGAGTTTGCAAACTTTACGTTCGTTACCGGGAGTAATAAAACCCTTTGGTAGCTCCATTTAGATCTCTTCCTCCATGTTTCCGAGGAGGAATGCGGTCTTAATACTCATTTGGTGAGGTTTGTAATCGAAACCTGCGACCAGGACCATGAATGGCCCTACACCGTGGTTTTACGCACAGGTGGTGAGTATGTTTTGTCAAACTCCACTCCGTGAAGTTAGGTATAACCTTTTCGCAACGAGTCGAGCTATGTATCGTTTGACCTTTTCCATCAGTGGTGAGCTTTCTTTCAGGACTCACAATATCCTTATGCCCCTGTGGTTAGCAGGTAAATCAACTATTGACTTTAATGGCTTTCATTTAAGGCGATCTCTCTCATTTATTAATTTCCTCCATTTCTCCACTTGAGGTCTTTCCAATGCATGTCGACATTCGATAGAGTGAGGTTATCACTCTTCCAGATGGGATACTTCTTTGGAGAAGTTCGACGCCTTTGAATTTTGTCTAGGCTTGATTATCCCGTCTTTGAGTCTTAACATCTCTCCCACTCGGATTAATGCCTCTTATCGGAGCATTTCTTCCAATTGGGATCAATTATCCCACTCGAGATGATGCTTCTCATCGGAGCATCACTTCTATTGGGTACAAGAGGAGTGCTTTAACCATAACCGACAACTTTCCTTATACGACTTCTCTGTCTCAGAATTTTACTTCCAAGATGAATTCCTTGATCACTAGGATCTGGAACCAAGTTTTTCGGATCACTCCCACTGGGAACAATGGGTAGTATAGGTAGTTGTGGCATCCCCGGTTTAGCATTACGATAATCAGGTTCAACATGATTCGTCTAAAAAGCAGCAGTGATTACTTGTGGTAGGTGTTTAGACCTCCCACTGGATTTATTATGAAAATGTTCCCATTATCATTTACCGTGCCATTCACTTGAGTTGCTGGTTCAAATCTCTCCCACTCTAATTAAGTGGGATATGATGTCAGTAATATCCTCTTCTGTCTGATCAAGACTCATTGTACTGAAAACGTCAATGCATCGGAAACATCATCCTCAGGTATGTAATGTCACATGTTTGACCACAGTACCATGTCTTTAAGTTGTAAACATGTATTTTCAGAGAGTATTTAACATAATCTTGTCCTAAATAAGTGTTTAATGCGCAAATTAATGTCGCATGGTGAAATGTTTTAATTCATTATCACTCTTCAGCCCTTTTTTATGGTGGCGCGTCGTACCGATTTCAATGGAACACAGTTTTACATGAACGTGAATCACTTCTCATCATCCCATAGGGAACGTGTGGCGAAATGACTACAACATTTATGTTTATAAACTATGCCTATAGAAGTGTGTCATTTGATTTGAAAGCTAAGCCCGACTTATCATTCAAGGCGTACTGAAGGAAAATCGTTTAACCGACTTCATCCTTCTTCGTTTGCTAACTTATTTCAGAGATTTTATCCCATCTCCGAACTGAGCATTTCAGGTTTTCACCTTATGCGTCAGTCGATACTTTTACAAGGTCGTGGTAGCTTTCGAAGCCTACTCCCCACCGATGTAAATGTTATCAATAGGTTATTTCCGAAAGAATGCAAACGAAAATTCAGCACATCATCATTTCAAACACTTCATTATTAAACTCATACTTTGAAACGATGTGTTCCTCTTTCGAGGTCCACTCGCGCGAGGCGCAACTTACCCCAGTTTAACCTTTGGTTAAATCGTTTCATTTTAGAATTTAATACAATCTAATCCAATCAGTTTCGCACGTGATTATCATTACAGTTTATTTCATTCAATGGAGTAATAAGAAAGAAAGATTTTTAATAGGTTAATTCTTAGAGCTACGCAGTCGATGGATTTTAATGGCATGATTTTGATGTTACCGAAATGTATGATTAAAATGCATGGAGTTGTTTGATTTAGATAAGTTCAATAGCCTTATTGTTTCGGTTTTCTCACTTTTCGGATCGATCTCGTTTCTAGCCGAGTCGATTAATCTTGACAAGTAGAACTCATTTCAAATCGAATGGTAACTACTTAATTCAAGAATTCCGAAATATCAATAACCAAAATTCAAACATAAAATTGAACAGTGTGAGAAATAACCACAATGGCAAAATCTAGATCATCCACGAAGCTTTTAAAAGATAAGGTAGAGCATTGAGAGGATTTAAAAGAGACAATTTAATGTACTTTTATCACTGGCGTTCATCACACCGGATGATCGTTTGAGGACCAAAAAGATGATCATGATTCCTCTGCATCTTCGCTTGATCTCTTGTGGTGAAGCGCAGAAGGACCCTCTGGTTGATCTTGTTTGCTATCAACAAACAGGGCCGTGATGAATTTGATTGATTCAATCAAGTAGCCAAGTCCGTTGTCGTCAGCCTACCATGATAGAGGGTACCTTTGCGTAATACTGAGTATCTTTCTACAATTTGATCTCTCATTCTTGAGATATGATATGGGTTTTACACCTGCATATGGGAAATAAGGGCAACATACTCAAATAGCACTCCTCTGGCTTTGGCTGCCTTACCTCCACTGAAGCGGAGTCTAATAGCACAACAAAGTTGAAGAACACTAAGGTTGAGTTTGAAGTCCTCCGCAACCTCTCTGTCCAAGGTTGCCAGTATCACCTCGCAAACTCTCTGATCCATAAAGCTCCTTAACTTGTTTGGGTATATAAAGATGCCTTTTTCATTCACCAATGTTCTCCATTTGTTCACGTCAATACACTTATGTATATTCTCAGCGAAAAAGGAGTTCTCTTACATATTCACTCCACGCATCATAATCCATGCCATCCAGATTGCGAGGCTTGTAGAAGGGAACCGATCCAGCCATGAAAAACTAACACTTTGATAATCATGCAAAAATTAGGTAGACAATAACATTTTGAGAAAGCATTGCATACATCAGATATCTATTAATGTTGAATCCGATAAATAATGATTCCTCAGTCATCTAAACCAACCGACCACTAGTAAACCAATGGAAGATGGCTGTGAAAGAGTTCACATTACCGTTGTTTTCAATCCAATAGATCAGTCTTTTAAAGCGGTTTTAATCGCAAATTACCGGAACGGGAATTTTAAAACAAGCATACCCGATCTTGGCTTTCCCAAGGACCTTTGTATTTTGGAAAATACTCCGATGAATTCACTCATGCATATATAATTCTACTAACCATGTAAATTATCATATGCAAGTAACATTCATCAAACAAACCACATTCATGCTTACGCGTCATGCGTCTAATGTTCCGAGGAACTCATGCTTGCATACATAATTCTACTTCTATGTAAATTGTCAAATGCAACTACATCCTCAACATTCTAGCATACGTGTCAAACATGGATATTCCACAACAATTATACATATTTGGCGACTGGTTTCGGGTTTTAAAATAATTTTAAACATTAGGGGCTGATTTGCAATTCATGCTTATATTCAATTACGCAACATTCTAGACATGAATCCTAGGCATCTTCAACCATCATAGCATGTCTATCCTAGTGCGCATTCCATATATTTAACCAGGGCTCTGCCCACCACATGCAATTTCTAGCTAGGTTGACTAAGTCAAGACAACATTTCTAATCATGTATTAATATATATTGTGAATAATAAACAATTGCAATTCAGCCCTCTAATTAATCCAGTCCCAAAAACATGTATCTCCGAGATCCATCCCTATAGTCGAAACAAGGCATAAAGGTTAGCAACCCTATGAGCACTGTGTAGTCCATTTAGAGGTTCAAAAACATTTGGATTTTAAAACTTAATTTTATTTAATTTAATTAACTTGAATTCGGTTTTGAAAATCATTTCGGTTGAGTCAATTTCAGTCAGGTTTGGTCCGGTTCGTACCGGTCTGAAAAATCTGGTTCTGTTCGATCCGGTTTAAAATGCGGTTCGGTCCGAATCGGCCCAATAAAATAGGGTTCGGTTCGGTTCAACACACAAAAACCAGTTCGGTTAGATCCACTTAATTACCCTGGTTCGACCCTACCCGACTAGGTCGAACCGATTGAGAAAACCCGGTGCGATTTAAATACGTCCCGGTTTGACATATTGCACCGGCCCAATAATTAAAATTTCAAAGGTTGGGCCGAAATGTTTACTTATGGCCCAAGTACGGTTTTAAAGTCCAAAAATTATTAACTTAGCCACCAAGTAACATTAATTATATAAAATAATTTCCAATATTAAATATATATATATATATATATTTCGGCCAGATTACTAAAATATATATATATATTTATTGTCAAGATTCTATCTATAAGATTAAATCAATCAACAATATATATTATATATATATATATATATATGTAAAAATCGGTAAAATATATAATATATATTTATTTATTGTCAATATCTTAAATAGGGTAACAAATATACTGACAACATATTTTCTGAATCTTTTAGGCAATTAAATCTATCAATAATATCTTTAACCCTATTAAATATTTAGATATATTGATAGTGATATATATTTCTATATATTAATGTGAATCTATCCTAATGTTTCCAATAATAGATATATTGTTACCTTAATTAAAAATTAAAAATTAAAATATGGTAAAAAATATAATTTTAAAAATTTCGGCCGAAATATTTCCCTTGGTGATTGAGAAATTTAAAAATTTTACCTTGTAATTCACCCAAGGTTTCGGCAAAAACACTAAAATTGGGAACAAGTGGTCAAATTTTAAGATCAAATTTTAATAAGATCTACAATCCAATGTTTGATTTTGATAAATATTTCGCTTTTCTTGAAGATCGAACATCAAATTAACCAAGAACACCATGAAAATTTCAGATTCACCAATAACCCCAAAAAAATCGAAAAATTAAAATTTGTCCTTTAAAAATTTTGGTTTTTAATTTTAAACTTCAAGAACACCAATTTATCAAAATCACGAACTCCTAACACATGCTCTGATACATTTGTTAGATTACGAGGTGTAATCACTACGGATACTTAAACAAAGTACATGTTAGTAATCGGAATTACGCAGCGGAAGATTCGCACATACCTTTAAGATGATCCGTAGACCCAAGATCTTTTCTGGAGGGAATTCACGATCCTCCGGTTTGGACCCGTAGAGGTTCTTATTAGAGAAGCCATACGTGGTGCAAGCTCCACAGCAAAGCCTTGGTGAAGTAAAGGGTTCCGCTTAAACCTAGATGGTGGGGTTGATAGTTTTTCTCTCTAAAACACTCTAGTGAGGAAATAGTGATTAGCCCTAAAAATCCCCTAACACCATGTATTTATAGGATGAGCAAATTGGATAAAAGTCCACTTTGCCCACACCTAGGTTTCGGCCAGCCATGCATAGGGGAGGCCCATAATTTGGGCATCTCATGTCAATTGGGATTTGGGTCTAGCCCAATTACCTTATGTGACATTTACCTAATTTCCTTAGGTAAACTATACATATTATGGGCTACTAATTACGGCGCCCATCACCATATGCTTACAAGATATACATGGATTAAACAGAGGGTTTCATAACCCATTGGAACGACCGTAAGGTTTGAAACTCTAAAGATCGATTTATGGTCTTAAACAATCGTCTCGGCAATGGTACTGCATGTTCCACGAGGAAATCATTGGCAACGAATTCGTGAATATTCACGAGGATCCCTGCATGTACACCAAGACCTCTGAGTCTAAGTATGTTTTCTTGACGTTATATGTCGACGACATACTCATTGCCGCAAACGACGTGAGTTATTTAAATGAATCAAAGTTCTAGCTGGAATCTGTATTTTAGATGAAGAATACGGGAGAAGCCACGTACATCCTGGGCATTAAGATTGCTAGGGATTGGGCTGCTCGTAAACTGTATCTTTCCCAAGAATCCTATATCAACAAATTATTAAGAAGGTTCAATCTCCAAGATGCTAAACCTGTGGATACGCCGGTCGTGTTTGGGTGCGCGCTGTCGAAGCGCGAGAGCCCAAAAGACCAGGCGGAGCGTGAACAGACGAAAAGTGCAGAGTACCTCAGTATGGTTGGCAATTTGATGTACGCCATGGAATGCACTCGTCCAGATATCAGCTGCGTTGTGGGCTTAGTAGCACGTTAACCGCACCCTGGATATCAACATTTACGAGCCGTAAAAAGAATTATTCGATATCTTAAAGGTACTGCCGACTACGGACTGTGATACGAGGGTATTACGATTGAATTTTTTGGGTTCAGTGATGCCGACCATGGTGGCGATCTAGATGATTGTAAGTCCACCTCAGGAGGAGTATTCTCCTTGTTAATGCTGCCATTTCATGGATGAGCAAGAAGCTATTATGTGTCGCGCTGTCTACGATGGAATCTGAATTCATGGAAATCTCTAAGAATCCACGGGAGGCTATTTGGCTAAAGAGTCTCTTGACTGGTCTTCTTGACTTCGAGGACGGGAGTAAACCCGTAAGGATTTACTCTGACAATCAAGCAGCTATAACGCTAGTTAAGAATCCAAAGTACCAGAGTAGGATGAAACACGACGTTAAATATAATTAAGCGAAAAAAAATGGTAGAAGACAAATTAATCACATTAGAATACTTGTCCTCTAAGAGTATGGTGGCAAACATATTGACCAAACCTTTACGCGGGGAATTTTTGAAAAGCATGTCAAAGTTCTTGGACTGCGTAGGGTTTAAGAGGCTTGTATTGTGTCAATAACATTTTTGAGCTTTTAAATAAAAGAATTTCAATTTGAGTTTATGATTTTTTACGACGTAATGATGGTTGAATTACATCGGATTTACGGTCTATAAACTAGTTGTTGGAGTGTAATGTTGGATTACATGGCTAAATACTACGGAAACTTAAATATGGTACATGCTAGTAATCAAGATTACGAGCGGAAGACGTGCACATACCTTAATCTCTTTCCGTAGTCCCAAGATCTTGCTAAGAGAGTTCTCGATCCACCAGACGGCACCCGTAGAGGTTCTTGTTAAGGAAGCCCTACGCGGTATAGTCTCCACAACAAAGCCTCGGATCGATTCTTGACAGGGACTGATCTTCGGAGTGTTTGTTCAAAGCAAATTGGCACACCCTTGGTGTTCTATGTGGTTCGGCCGACTAGGAGAGTCTAGGGAGGAGGGTTTTCTGTTAATATAGGAGTATACTTACTCACTAACATATGTACACACTAAGTTAGTTAGTTGATTAGTGTTAGTTAGTGATATCTGCTCCTAGTATAAATACCATCTCATATGTACATTGTAAACTGATTTGGTCTAATAAGAATACATTTGCATATTCCAAATCCTCTCTACTGAATATGGTATCAGAGCACGGCGATTTCTTGGAGCCCAAACAACCTTCATCTTTTCGATTTCTTGGAGATCAAGCAAGCCTCTAGATTACTGATTTCTTCTGGATTCTTTGCTTCGATTCTTCAATTGAGGATTGCATTCTGCCCCAATCTTGATTCCGACTCTTTGTAAGTCTTCAAGGATCAAGAATTTGATGCATTTCAGATTCATTGGATCAGATTAAGTAGCTTTGTTTAGTCGCGATTGATTTGATTGATTGCTTGGCTGCATCTGCTTCGATTGAAAGTCTTGTTCATTGATTCTCTTCTGAGATACTTTGCTCAGTGGATCTGGATCATTTTCTGATTGATTTTGGGAGGAATTTGGATTTGAATTCCTGCGCAAGTTTCTTTGCACCTGGATAGTACATTTCTGGATTGTTGTACTATTGCTAGCTGTTGCCAGCTTGCTCTTTGTCTGATTCTAGAGATTTTCTGTGGCTGTGAGGCTCTCTTGTTGATCAAGACAAATTGCTTCTTTATACATTCGATTTGGACTCCAAGGTATGGCAGAGAATTTGATTGATGATCCTCTTTATCTCCACCCTTCGGACACAACTGGTCTCCTCTTGATTCCATTTCAACTCCAAGGTTCTACTAACTATCATACCTGGAGCACTGCCATGAGGGAAGCTCTTTTAGTGAAGAGCAAGCTTGGATTTATTGATGGCAGCTTCACACGTTCAAGCATTCCTGTGGCACAATGTTTGAAATGGGATAGAGCTAATGCTATTGTTAAGGCTTGGCTCAGATACACAGTTGTTAAGGAGCTGGTTAATGGATTGGTTTACAACTCCACAGCATTATCCATATGGAATGATCTCAAAGAGATGTTTGATAAAGTGGATGGCACGCAGGTTTTTCAGCTCACAAGAGAGATTTACCAGACTTCCCAGGGTGCTCTCTCTATCACTGAGTATTTTGCAAAGATGAAACAACTCTGGGATGCTTTGAGCTCAATTGATGACTTGATGCTTGAATGTCAGGTTGATCTCAAACTTGTCAATGATCACAAGGAGAAGCAGAAACTCATTGCTTTTCTTTTGGGATTGGATGAATCTTATGCTCATGTAAGGAGCAGCTTGTTGATGAGGCAGCCATTTCCTTCTCTTAGTGTTGCTTTTTCTGTGTTGGTGCAAGAGGAGAGTCAGCGTGCCATTTCAGGTTCAATTGGTGATGTTGGTGAATCAACTGCCTTGTATTCAATAAGGAATCCTTCTGGTTATCCTAAGAATTCCAATGGTGGTTCAAGGAATGGCTCAGGCAATGAAGGTCCATATAGGCCCTATAATAACTCTGGTGGCTCAGGTAATGGTGGTAGACCTGGCAAGATAGATAAGTCCAATTGGCATTGTACCTATTGTGGTAAGTATGGTCATAGAGAGGATACTTGTTGGAAGAAATTTGGTGGTCCTTCAGGAGTTTTGAAACGCCAATGGAACTCAGCTAATGCAAGTGTTGATGATCTCAATTTGGTTGAGCATGTTTCAGCTGGGGATAAAAGGATCTTCCATGGCACCTGTGAGAAGAGGATTGTTCACTCAGCTATGGATAAGAGGGTGCAACATGTTGCAGCCCAAGATGATTTTGAGCCTCTAGGCTATGAGGGTGGTGATCAGGTTCAAGCTCATATGGCAGGTATGATATCACCTTCTACTATGACTTGGATCATTAATTCAGGGGCTACCAATCATATAACTCATGAGGTAAGTTGGTTGCATAATCTAAGGGCAACTGATTCCAACATTCAGTTTGTCCACTTGCCTAATGGTCACAAGTGTAAGGTGACACATATTGGTAGTTTCTCCTTCTCAAATGGTATTACCTTGGATGGTATCCTTTTGGTACCTGATTTCAAGTTCAACTTGATTTCAGTGTCTAGACTTCCTCACCAATTGAATTGCAAAGTAGTATTCACCATTGATCATGTGTTGCTTCAGGGCCAATTTGGGAAGCAAATGGAGATTGGTGAAAGGTCAAAGGGGCTCTACATACTCAAGGATCAGGTGCCTTCTTATGCAAGGATGGTGGTGGCAGCTTCTTCTATTGAAACTAATAAAGTGGATGCATGGACTTGGCACAAGCGTTTGGGTCATGTTTCAGCCATTCACATGGGATATTTGAATGATGTATTATGTTTTAATAAATCCACTGATTGTATTAAACAGTGTAGAATTTGCCCTTTGGCCAAGCAAACAAGACTTTCATTTCCTCTTAGTGATTCTCATGCTTCTAAGCCCTTTGAATTGGTTCATATGGATCTTTGGGGTCCTTACAAGGTGTCTACAATCAAGAATTATCAATATTTCCTCACCATTGTTGATGACTTCTCAAGGGCAACCTGGGTGTTTCTGATGAGGAATAAGAGTGATACATTCATTCATATCAAAGGGTTCTTATCAATGGTTCAGAATCAGTTTGGAGTAGTTGTTAAAACCTTAAGGAGTGATAATGGCACAGAATTTGTCAATTCAATTTGCAGGGAGTATTTTCTTCAGTTGGGGATCCAGCATCAAACTAGTTGTGTTCACACTACTCAGCAAAATGGCAGAGTAGAGCGCAAGCATAGACACATATTGAATGTGGCTAGAGCAATCAGATTTCAAGCTTCCATGCCTATTAAGTATTGGGGCTATTGTGTTCTCACAGCTTGCTACCTAATCAATCGGTTGCCATCTTCTATACTGGACTACAAATCTCCTATGGAGGTGTTATATGGAAGGAAGCCTTCTATTGCACATTTGAGGATCATAGGTTGTTTATGCTTTGCCACCAAGCTAAACAATTCAGATAAGTTCAGTCCTCGAGCTGAACCTTGCATTCTCATGGGGTATTCCACTTCTCAAAAGGGTTACATTGTGATGAGTGTTCACACATCTTCCTTTCAGGTATCAAGAGATGTGGTTTTTCATGAACACATATTTCCTTTTGGAATGTCCAAGTCAGCTTTGGGTTCTCTATTGCCTTCTTGCTTGTGTCCAAAGGCATTGGATGATGTTTCCATTATAGAGGATCCTCCTTCTCTAGCTGATCCTCCTATTGATATTCCTTCACCTCCTCCTAAGGTTGTGGATGATCCACAACCCACTGCATCACATCCATCTCCAATTGTCACTCCTCCGGTGCCTATTCTTAGAAGGAGTGCTAGGATTGCACAAAGGAATCAAGGGGCTTCTTCTAATGCTGTTTTTGGTATTGAAAGGTTTGTTTCATATGATAGTTTGAGCTCTGATTTCAGCTGCTTCCTAGCTTCTATTGACAAGATGAAAGAGCCTTCAACCTATAAGCAGGCCATCAAGGATTCAAATTGGGTGGTGGCCATGAAGGATGAAATAAAGGCTCTTCAAGACAACAAGACTTGGGAGGTGGTGGATCTGCCTTTTAATAAGAGCACCATTGGTTGTAAATGGGTGTTTAGAGTGAAATACAACTCTGATGGATCTATAGAGAGATACAAGGCTAGATTGGTTGCCAAGGGGTTCACTCAAGTAGAGGGGACTGATTTTAATGAGACCTTCTCTCCAGTTGTCAAGATGACCACAGTGAGGATTGTGTTGGCTATGGCAGCTTCTTATTCTTGGGGATTATTTCACATGGATGTGAATAATGCTTTTCTTCAAGGAGATTTACATGAGGAGGTCCACATGGATATTCCTCAGGGTTTTGATTCATCTAAGCCTGTGCTTGGAGCTCCTCAAAGGGTATGCAAATTGTTGAAGTTCTTTTATGGTCTTAAGCAAGCTTCAAGGCAGTGGAATATCAAACTCACTCATACTTTGATTCAGCATGGATACATCCAAAGTTCCTCTGATCACTCTCTTTTCACTAAGTTTGAGGGTAAGGATAGAGTTTTCTTACTCATATATGTGGATGATTTGCTAATCACTGGCTCCAATGCTAGAATGATCAATCAGTTGAAAACTGTTCTTCAATCTCATTTCAAGCTCAAGGATTTGGGCAACTTGAGATATTTTTTGGGGTTGGAGATAGCAAGGTCTAAGGAGGGTTTGGTCATCAATCAGAGGAAGTATGCCTTAGAATTGATTGAAGAGGCTGGATTGGGAGCAGCTAAGCCTACTGAGACTCCTATGGAGTTCAATCTCAAACTCACTTCACATGGTTATGCTGAAGCAATTAACACCAATTCTGAAGACATTCCTTTAGAGGATGCAACTTCTTATAGAAGGATGATTGGTAGGCTTCTCTATTTGACTATGACACGCCCTGACATTAGCTTCTCTGTCCAGAGACTTAGTCAGTTTGTTGACAAGCCAAAGAAGTCTCATCTAGATGCTGCCTTGAGGGTGATCAGATATATCAAAGGTAGCCCTGGCCAAGGTTTGATCTACTCATCCCAGAATCCTCTCACCTTGAGCATGTTTTGTGACTCAGATTGGGCAGCATGTCCCTTTAGTAGGAGATCTGTGAGCTCTTATTGTGTGAGACTTGGCAATGCAATGGTGGGATGGAAGGTGAAGAAACAAGATACAGTCTCTCTTTCGAGTGCTGAGGCAGAGTATAGGTGCTTAAGGGTGGCTATTCAGGAAGCTTTGTGGCTCAAAAGTCTTCTCAAAGAATTAGGGATTCATATTTCTTCACCTATACCAATCTACACAGATAGTCAGGCAGCAATCAAGATTGAAAAGAACCCCATGTTTCATGAAAGGACCAAGCACATAGAGCTGGACTGTCACTTTACTAGGCAGCATATTGATTCAGGGGTGATTCTTCCTCATTTTGTTGCATCCAAAGACCAGCTGGCTGACTTACTCACCAAGGCTCTTATTAAGAAGCAGCACATTGCCTTACTTAGGCTATATGGAATAAAAGATGTGTTCCATGAAAAGAGAGAAGAAGATGAAGAAGGTGGGGGCATATAGGAGTATACTTACTCACTAACATATGTACACACTAAGTTAGTTAGTTGATTAGTGTTAGTTAGTGATATCTGCTCCTAGTATAAATACCATCTCATATGTACATTGTAAACTGATTTGGTCTAATAAGAATACATTTGCATATTCCAAATCCTCTCTACTGAATAGTTAAATTACCACAAAGGAGGAATCAGGATTCACCTTAATAAAACCCCTAACACTCTCTATTTATCGGAGGAGCAAAGTGGACAAAAGTCCACTTTGCCCTACCTATAATATTCAGCTAACCTATTGTATAAGGGAGGCCCAATTTTGGGCCTCCCATGTCAATTGGAATTTTGGTCAATGCCAATTTCCCTAATGTGACATTGACCCAATTTCTTAGGTTACTTATAGATATTAATGGGCTACCAATTACAGCGCCCATTCACCATATGCTAACAGCTCCCACTCGCCGTAATGGAAGGGTGCCTGTTAATGTATTGTTGTCCAAATCGCATCAACATTTCACTCTTCTAATCCTGCCCCTGCTTTCGAATAGTTCATACGAGGTTTGCCATGCGACCGGCGGATACGACGGGCATCGTGCTACTCATCTGTTAGGAATGTTGTAGCACCCGCGAAACGTTGAATCCCTATTTCCAATCAATCTATTAAAAACATTAAATGTATCGCGTTGTATCCTAGGTCAAATGTTAATTCTCCAATTGCCTAGTTTCCACATAGGAATACTTCTCCAAGGCATCTGTACGAGTATTCACAACCTTCAACTAATATCTGGCTGGTAGCCTCCTAATGAATACAAGAGTCGGTGAATTACAGGTGAACTTAACCATCCCCATCGCTCATACCTTAGTCAAACCCAATCGGTTTCCAATGACGTGGTCACTTGGCCTTTTTCTTCAGCACTACGCTCGTACGCCGGGAAGCGATTATTGAGCCTGACCTTAGATATGAGTTCTGAGTCCACGAGGATACTTCGGGCACCTCTTCATAAGGCTCCCGGGATCAATCACACGCTCGAGATGAAGAAGTTCGCGCTCATCCGAATCTCGAGGATTCTACCTAGCACAACCGAGCCTGACCCCGTGGTCGAACATGGCACGCGTAGTATGAAGCACGCTTTGATAGCATACCCGAACATTGTCAGGAATGGGATATGTCAACAATGTTATCGCAGAATTTTCATCTGGCCCAGAATGTGGTTAATGACGAACAGAGATCATCACGGCGATGTGCAAAATGAAGAGCATGTCGTGTTACTCCGAAGCCAAATGATCATTTTGCATAACCAAGTTTGTCCCCCTGGTTCTTACCCAGTCTTGTTATAGTATAGGTCCCCCTCTCCTACAAGAAGACCGTGCCTCTGTGACGAGGAAAGGCCCACATTCGACATAATTTAGGCAGTACATTGCGTCCTCCTACGACCCAGTTTATAGAATGTAAAATCCGATGTACTCAGACATTATGACGTCGATGAATCATAAACTCAATTTGCAATTATCTCATATATTAAAAATTTAACTTTCAATTATCAAAATGTTATCACAGATACATGCCCACTTTTAAACCCTACGCAGTCCAAGCAGTTTAACGTGCTTTTCAAATGTCTACCTACGTAATGGTTTAGTTAATGGGTCCGCTATCATGTTGTCAGTGAGCAAGTATTTTAAAGTGATTATATTGTCTTCTACCACGGATTTAGCATAATTATATTTCACATCAATGTGTTTAGTCCTACTATGGTACTTTGGATTCTTAACTGCCACAATAGCTGCCTGACTGTCAGAGTACACCTTCACAGACTTACTCCCGACATCGACATCAAGCAGTGCAGTAAGAAGCCTTTTCAGCCAGACCGCTTCCTGCGCATTTTTTGGAGAGAGCAACGAATTATGGTTCCATCGTAGACAGCGCGACACAGAATTGCTTCTTGCTCGTCCATGAGATGGCGGCATTAGCAAGGAGAAAGACTCCTCTTGTGGTGGACTTACGATCGTCTGGATCGCCACCATGGTCGGTGTCACTGAAACCGGTCAATTCTAACTTCCAGCCCTCATAGCACAGTACGTAGTCGGCAGTACCTTTCAGATAACGTATGATCCGTTTTACAGCCTTTAAATGTTGATAGCCAGGGTCTGACTGGAATCTTGCTACTAGGCCCACAACGTAACAGATGTCCGGACAAGTGCAAAGCATGGCGTACATTAGACTTCCGACCATACTTAAATACTCAACACTCCTCATATGTTCACGCTCTTGCTGGTTCTTCGGGCCGTCACGTTTTGACAACGCGCACTCAAATATTTCCGGCGTCTCCACAGGTTTGGCATCTTGTAATCTGAACATTTTCAACAGTTTGTTGATATAGGCTTCCTGAGACAGACATAACCTCTGGGCGGCACGATCTCTAGCAATTTTAATGCCCAAGATTTACGTAACCTCTCCCATGTCTTTCATCTCAAAAACAGATGCTAACCAGGACTTTGATTCATTCATGAAACTCACAGCGTTTGCAGCAATGAGTATGTCATCCACGTATAAGGTTAAGATGACGTAATTAGACTCAGAGGTCTTAGTATACACGCATGGATCCTCGTGGAGGTTCAGGAATCAATTTTCAACGATTTCCTCGTGGAGTCTGCGGTACCATTGCCGAGACGATTGTTTAAGACCGTAAATGGATCTTTGGAGTTTACAAACTTTTCGTTCATTACCAGGAGTAATGAAACCCCCAGGTTGCTCCATATAGATTTCTTCCTCCAGGTTTCCTACAGGTTGCTCCATATAGATCTCTCTTCCTCCAGATCTAGGCATGCGACCAGGGCTAGGATGGTCCGGACTTTGGTGTAACGCATAGTCGGTGAGTATGTTTCATCAAAGACCACTCCGTGAAGCTGGGTGTATCCTTTCGCAACTAGTCGGGCTTTGTATCGTTCGACATTTCCATCAGCAGTGAGTTTCAGCTTCAGAATCCACTTAGTCCCTATGGCTCTGCTGTTAGTAGGTAAATCAACTAAAGACCATACTGAACTGGCTTTCATTGAGGCAGTCTCTTCCTCCAATGCTTTCCTCCATTCCTTCGCTTGAGGTCCTTTCAATGCTTGTTGAACCGTTACTGGTTTGTCAACAGAAGTTAGGGTGAAAATTTCACCCTTCTCGATGGGATACTTCTTGGGAGAAGTTCGATGCCTTTGACTTTGTCTAGGCTCGTTAATCCCATCTTGAGTCTAAACGTTGCTTCCACTCGGAATAATGCTTCTTATCGGAGTATCACTCCCACTGGGAACAAGGGCAGTGCTAGAACCTTGACCTACAACTTTTCTTGGACGATCTCTCGGTCTCGGGATTTTACCTCTGAGATGAATTCCTTGATCACTAGGATCTGGAACCAAGTTGGTTGATCCACTCCCACTAGGAAAAATGGGTATTTGTGGTATTATTGAATTTTCATCCGGCGTTCCGGCTACATGATTAACAGGTTCAACTTTACTCTCACTTGCAGCAACAGTGATTTGTGTGACAGGATTTTCTCCTCCCACTGGATTTACTATGAAAATGTCTCCATCTTCATTTACCATGTCATTCACTTGCATTGCTGCCTCAAATCTTCCACTCGAAGTAAGTGGGACCTGACTATGATTGTTATCCTGCTTCATTTTGATCAAGACTTCGTCTGTATTGATTTCACCAAGAGTTGGAAATTTGTCCTCAAGGAATGTAATGTCTCATGTTCGACCACGACACCATAATCCCAAGCTAATTTAAACATGTATCCTCTAAGAGTAGTTGTCGTACTCTTGATTTGAATACTTTTTTAATGCGCAAATTAATGTCACATGATTATAAGCTTTACCTCGTTATCATTCCTTTTAGCTTTTATGGCGTCGTGTTTGACCGATTTTATTGGAACATAGTTCTACATTGATGTGAGTCAACTTTTTTTCATCCCGTAGGGAACGTCGGTTGTTGAACTCTAACATTATGTTTTCAAACCATTCAAGTTGAAGTGTGTTATCGAAACGAATTCCTTGCCGGACTTGTCATTCAAGGCGTATAGTGGGAGAGTCATTTTACTAACTTCATTCTTTTCATTTGCTAATTCATCTCGAAGACTTTATCCATCCCTGAACTGTGCATTGGGTTTTCGCCTTATGCGTCAGTTGATACTTTACGAGTTTGGGGTAGCTTGTGAAGCATACCTCTATTACAACCTTTAAATGTTGATAGCCAGGTTCTGATTGGAATCTTCTTACAGGCCCACAACGTAACAGATGTCCGGACAAGTGCAAAGCATGGCGTACATGAGACTTCCGACCATGCTTAAATACTCAGACCTCCTCATATGTGCACGCTCTTGCTGGTTCTTCGTGCCGTCACGTTTTGACAACGCGCACCCAAATACTACCGGCGTCTCCACAGGTTTGGCATCTTGTAATCTGAACATTTTTAACAGTTTGTTGATATAGGCTTCCTGAGATAGATACAATCTCCGGACGGCACGATCTCTAGCAATTTTAATGCCCAAGATGTATGTAGCCTCTCCCATGTCCTTCATCTCAAATACAGATGCCAACCAGGACTTTGACTCGTGCATGAAACTCACATCATTTGCAGCAATGAGTATTTTATCCACGTATAAAGTTAAGATGACGTACTTAGACCCGGAAGTCTTTGTATACAGGCAGGGATCCTCGTGGAGATTCACGAATCCGTTTCCAACGATTTCCTCGTGGAACCTGCGGTACCATTGCCGAGACGATTGTTTAAGACCTTAAATAGACCTTTGGAGTTTACAAACTTTACGTTCGTTACCAGGAGTAATGAAACCCTCCGGTTCCTCCATATAAATCTCTTCCTCCAGATTTTCGTGGAGGAATGCAGTCTTAACATCCATTTGGTGCAGCTCTAGACCGAGACATGCGACCAGCGCTAGGATTGCCCTGACTGTAGTGTACCACACAGTTGGTGAGTATGTTTCATCAAAGTCCACTCCGTGAAGCTTGGTATATCCTTTCGCAACTAGTCGAGCTTTGTAACGCTCGACATTTCCATCAGTAGTGAGTTTCAGTTTCAGAACCCACTTCGCCCCTGTGGCCCTGCGGTTAGCAGGTAAATCAACTAAAGACCATACCGAATTGGCTTTCATTGAGGCAATCTCTTCCTCCATTGCTTTCCTCCTTTTCTTCGCTTGAGGTCCATTCAACGCTTGTTGAACCGTTACCGGTTCATCAACAGAAGTTAGGGTGAATATCTCACCCCTCTCGATGGGATACTTTCTTGGGAGAAGTTCGATGCCTTTGACTACGTCTATATCTATTAATCCCATCTTGGTTAACCCACTGCCACTAGGAACAATAGGCAGTTGTGGCATTATTGGATTTTCATCCAGCGGTTCGGCAACGTGATTATCAGGTTCAACTTGATTCGCACCTGCAGCAACAGTGATTTCTGTGATAGGAATGGTTCCTCCCACTGGATTTACTATGAAAATGTCCCCATCTTCATTTAACATTGGATTTACTATGAAAATGTCCCCATCTTCATTTACCATTTTATTCACTTGTGTTGCTGCCTCAAATCTCCCACTCGAAGTAAGTGGGACCTGACTATCATCGTTATCTTGCTGCAATTCGATCAAGACTTCTTCTGTTTTGATTTCACCAAGCGTTGAAAATTCGTCCTCAAGTCATGTAACGTCTCATGTTCGACCGAGGCACAATAATCACAAGCTAATTTAAACATGTATCCTTTAAGAGCAGTTACCATACTCTCGGTTCAAATACTTGTTTAATGCGCATGTTAATGTCGCATGATGATAAGATTTAACTCGTTATCATTCCTTTTAGCTCTTATGGCGTCGTGTTTTAACCGGTATAGTTGATGAAGTGCTTTATCAATATGAATATGTTGCCAAACTACTCGTTCAAGGCATTTAGAGGGAGATTCATTTTGGCGACGTCATCCTTAATTCATCTCAAAGAGTTATCCATCTTTGAACTGTGCATTGAGCTTTCGCCTTATGCGTCAGTTTATATTTTACGAGTTCTTGGTAGCTTGTAAAGCATACCTCTCTTCATCGTGCAAGTATTGAATGAATTATTCCCAAAGGGAGGCAAATGAAAATTCAGCATTCATTCATTAAAAAACTTCTTTATTAAATCCGTTCTTTGAAAACGATGTGTTCCGTCTTTCGAGGTACACGCGCGTGTGGCGCCTATACCAAGTTTAGCCCATGGTATAATTCGTTTCATTTCCAATTTTCAATTTAACTTAATCCAATCGGTGTCAAACATGTTCATCATTACGGAATTTGTCATATAACGGAGTTCTAACTGTTAGATTACAGGGAGTAATCACTACGGAAACTAAAACCATGGTACATGCTAGTAATCAAAATTACGCAGCGTAAGATTCGCACATACATGTACAGTTGTCTGTAGTCCCAAGATCTTTGCGGGAGGGAGTTCACGATCCTCCGGTCGGCACCCGTAGGGGTTCTTGTGAAGGAAGCCCTACGTGATATGTTCTTCACAGCAAAGCCTCTGATGGATTCTTGACAAGGGACGGATGTCCGGAGTGTTTTCTCGAAGGCAAATTGGCATACCCTTGGTGGTGGTGATGTGGTTCGGCCGAATATGTGGTGTCTCTGGGGAGGAGGGTTTTTCTCTCTAAAACACTCCAAGAAAGGATTAAGGATTAACCTAATAAAACCCCTAACACCACTTATATATAGGAGGAGTAAAGTGGACAAAAGTTCACTTTACCCACCTACATAATTCGGCCGGCAACTATGCATAAGGAGGCTCAATTTTAGGCCTCTCATGTCAATTGGGATTTGGGTCTGGCCCAATATCCTAATGTGACATGTACTTAATTAACTTAGATAACATATATATAATGGGCTTCCATTTACGGTGCCCAACACCATATGCCTACACTAACAAATGAGAAAGATTTTAAATTTGAATTTAAAAGCAATGCATCGAACAACAATAATGAGATCAAACAACTCGATGAAGATGGATAATTAATACTCGGTTCAAGCATTTGTCACATGCTTAAAAGAAATAGTTTTCTTATCCCATGGAACTTATTATCGGTGAGTATCATTAACTGAAAATTCAAAAAAAAGGTTCTGACAATTAAAGATAAAAATTGTCGTTTAATCTTTATTGTTCTGGGGCATCCTCTTTCAGGTTCGCATTTGTTCTGCTTCTCGATTCTGTAATTCAAATGCTAAATTGAATTACTCTCGAGTAAGAAGAATCCAAGGAGAATTTGTGGATTTCATCATTATTTCTCAGTGCATACCTTGGGAGGATTGGTACAGGTAGCAGCCAGGTGGCCTTTTACACCACACCTGAAACACGTTCGAGATTCCTCTCTACGTGTTTGTTTTGCTTGCCTTTTATCGCCACCGGATTTCTTGCGTTTGAACTTTCTTTGAGGTTTTGGAGCTATTGACTTGTCAGCCTTATTCTGAACACCTTTGCCTTTTCTCTTGCCCTAGCCCCTTTGCTCAACTGCTGTAGAGGATGCGATGTGCATTTCCGTCCAATGCTTTTCAGCCCTAAGACGATCCTCCTCCAGTTCGAGATGAACTCGCACTTTCTCGAGGTTATCGAGTTGAGTGGCATGGGTAATGTGTATTTTCATGCTATTCAAAGAGTCAGGCAAAGAACGGATCACATATTGTACTTTCTGTTCCTCAGACAGGATCTCTCCTGCCTCCTTGAGTTCAGCAAGCATATTAGACATATGCCTAATGTGCTCCTTCATCATATGCTTAGGATTCATCTTGTAGGAGTCTAAAGCGATGTTTAAAGACCGCTTCTAGGCTGTGGCGTATACACCAAACCCTGCCTTAAGACCATCCCACAGGTCCATGGCAGACTCCAAATGATCATACCCGTAGAGTATGTCATCATCTAGCATTGACAACAAGGCAGAACGGATTTCCTGATCCTTTGAATCCCATTCATCATGGAATACCTTCTGATTATCCATGAGGTCTCCCTCCGTCCTGGCATGTTTTGTAGTCAAGTGCTCCAAACCTTTCATTTCAGTAACCATCATCTTCGCGCGCTTGTTCCATATCTTATAATTATTGTCATTCAGTCTAATCCCCTTATTCATTTAGAAGATGACATTGTTGATCGCAGCCATTGATACTAACACAATGATAATAGTGCATAATCAGGGAGATAATAACATTTTGAGAGAGAATTGCGTACATCGGATATCTATTGAGATGGAATACGACGAATAATGATTCCTCAGCCATCTAAACCGGCTGACCGCCAGTAAACTGAGGGAAGGGGGTTCGTGAAAGAGTTCACATTACCGTCGTGTTCAATCCAATAGATAAGTCTCTTGAAAAATGGTTTTATTCGCAAATTTACCGGAACAGGAACTTTGAAATAAGCATACCCTATCTTGGCTTTCCCAAAGCTCTTTTGTATTTAAAAATTTTCTGATGAACTTACGCATGCATATATAATTCTACTACACAAGTAAATCATCATAGCAAGCCAAATTCATCATTCAAACCACACACCATGCATACGCGTCATGCGTCTAATGTTCCGAGGAACTCATGCTAGCATTTATATAACTCTACTTTCTAAGTAAATTATAACATGCTGCTACATCCTCAACATTCAAGCATACGTGTCATACATGAAACTTCCACATCATACATGCATATTTGCTGACTGGTTTTCGATTTTAAAACATTTTAAAATATTAGGGACTGACTTGCAATTCATGCTTAAAATTTTTCATGTGTGTTTCTAGACATGAATCCTAGGCAATCACAACCATCACAACATGTATGTCCTATTGCGCAAACCATATATTTAACCAGGGCTCCGCCTCGAACATCCAGCTAGCTTGACATAGTCAAGACAACAGTTCTAATAAATATATGCGATAAAATTAAACAATTGCAATTCAGCCCTCTAATTAATCCAGTCCTGAAATCATGCATTTCAGAGATCCATCCCCATAATCGAAACAAGGCATTAAGGTTTAAACCTACGAGCACTGTGTAAACTAATAAAAGTTCAAAAACATTTGGATTTTAAAACTTGACCATCCTATTTTATTAATTGACTTGAATTCGATTTTGAAAATCCGGTTCGGTTCAATCAAATTTGAATTATCTGGTTCGGTCAGGTTTAGAAAAATCTGGTTCGGTCCGGTTTTGCAAAACTTGTTCGATCTCGTTTTGAATAAAAACTGGTTCGGTCCGAACCGGTTCATTAAAATAGGAATTTGGTTCGGCTCAACACCAAAACCGGTTCGGTTAGGTCCACTTAGTTACCCAGGATCGACCTAACCCAGCTAGGTCGAACCAATTAACAAAACCCGGTTTGGTTTTATCCTATCCGGTTTAGCAAATTAGACCGGCCCAATAAACACATAGTGTTGGGCCGAAATAATCTTTTGGGCTAAATAGAGTTTTAAAGTCCACTAAAAACTTAACTTAGCCTCCAAGAATTATTAACTATATAAAATAATTCCAATATTGCATATATATATATATAAAAAAAATCGGCACAATCAAATATATATATATAAATTTCGGACCTATTAATTATATATATATATATATATTTATTGTCAATATCTTTAATAGGGAAACAAATATACTGACAATATATTTTCTTAATTTTTTAGGTAACTAAATCTATCAATAATATCTTAATCCCTATATTTTAGCTTGATATATTGATAGTGATATATTTCCATATATTTAATGTGAACCTATCCATATATTTCCAAACATAGATATATTGTTACCTTTAATAAAAATTAAAATATGGTAAACAATATCCCTAAGGAATTTCGGCTAAAACATGTATCTTGGTGCTTAAGAAATTAAAAAATTTACCTTGTTAATTCTCCTAGGGTTCGGCCGAAACACTAAATTGGAAACAAGTGATCAAATTTTAATAAGATCTACAATCCAATGTTCGATTTTGATAAAAGTAATTTTTTTTCTTGAAGATCATGAACATCAAATTTTACGAAGAACACCATGAAAATTTCGGCCCTTACAATTGTAAAAATCAGAAATTTTAAATTTAAAAATTTTGGCCAACCATGTCTAAAATCAGGAACACCAATTTATCAAAATCAACAACTTCTAACACAGGCTCTGATACCACTGTTGGATTACGAGATTGATTACTACGGAAACAACAGAAGAAGGTACATGCTTGTAATCAGAATTACCCAACGGAAGATGTGCACATACCTTAAACCTATTCCGTAGACCCAAGGATCTTGCTGAGGTAGTTCATGATCCACCGGAAGGAACCCGTAGGGATTCTTGTTAGAGAAGCCCTACGTGCTATTAGCTCCACAACAAAGTCTCTGATCGATTCTTGGCAGGGACGGATCTCCGGAGTGTTTTACTTGAAACAAATAGGCACGCCCTTTGGTGGTGGTAGGTTCGGTCGAATATGTGTAGAAGGGGGGGAGGATTTTTCTCTCAAATCACCACTTATAAATAATTTTAAATTACCCCAAATAAAACCCTAACACCCCTTATTTATAGGAGGAGCAAAGAGGACAAAAGTCCACTTTGTCCCTCACATATTTCCGCCGGCCTATATGTGTTAGGGAGGCCAAATTTTGGGCCTCTCATGTCATTAGGGATTTGGGTCAAGCCCAATTTCTTAGGTTACCTATACATATTAATGGCTAACAATTAAGGCGTCCATTCACCATATGCTAACACATGTCTATCCTAGTGCGCAAACTATATATTTAATAAGGGCTCTACTACCAATATGCAATTTCCAGCTAGCTTGACATAGTCAAGACGACAGTTCTATTGAATAAATGTGACGAAAAGTAAAAATTGCAATTCAGCCCTCTAATTAATCCAGTCCCAAAGTCATGCATTTCCGAGATCCATCCCCATAATCAAAACTAGGCATTAAGGTTTAACTAAAACATGAAAAGTTTAAACCTTCGAGAACTATGTAGGCTAATTTAAAGTTCGAAAACATTTGGATTTTAAAATTTGACCCGGTTCGGTTCAGTCAATTTCGGTTCAATCCGGTTCGGCTCCATAAATCCGATTCGGGTTCGGGCCGGTTTTATTTTAAAATCTGGTTCAGTCTGAATCGGTTCAATAAATTAGGATTACGGTTCGTTTAGATCCACTTAGTCACCCCAGTTCGACCCGACTAGGTCGAACCGATTAAGAAAATCCATATTGGTTTAACCCGCTTCGGTTTTGCAAATTGGACCGGCCCATTGAACCCATAGGGTTCTATTGAAATATTTCTTGTGGGCTAAGTAAGGTTTTAAAATCCACTAAAAACCTAATTTAGCTACCAAGAAATATTAATTATGTAAAATAATTTCCAATATTGCATTTGTATATATAAAATTCAGCCAAATCTATATATATATATTTCCAAGATTCTATCTATAAGATATAAATCAACCAACAATATATATACATATATATAAATTCCGACTAACATATATATATATATATATATATAGTCAATATCTTTAATAGGGAAGCAAATATACTGACAATATATTTTCTTAATCTTTTAGGCAACTAATTCTATCAATAATATCTTTATCCATATAATTTATCTCGACATATTGATAGTTATATATATTTCTATATATTGTGTGAATCTATCCATATATTTCCAATTATAGATATACTGTTATCTTTAATAAAAAAAAATTAAAATATGGTAAACAATATAATAATATATTTTGAGCGAAACATAGAAAACTTGGGGCCTAAGAATTTAAAATTTTACCTTGTAATTTCAATTATGGTTCGGCCGAAACATCAAATTGGAAACAAGTGGTCAAATTTCAAGATCAAATTTTACTAAGATCTACAATCCAATGTTTGATTTTGATAAAAGTCACATTTTTCTTGAAGATCATGAACATCAAATTTTACTAAGAACATCATGAAAATTTTGGCACCAACAATTGTAAATATCGAAAATTTTAAATTTTCACTACTTAAAATTTCGGCCAACTTGTAAAATCAAGAACATCAATTTATCAAAATCATGAATTCCTAACACAGGCGCTGATACCACTGTTGGATTACAGGGCTAAATACGACGGAAACTTAAATACGGTACATGTTAGTAATCAAGATTACGCAGCGGAATATGTGCACATACCTTAATCGCTTTCCGTAGTCCAAAGATCTTGCTGAGGGAGTTCTCGATCCACCGGATGGCACTCGTAGAGGTTCTTGTTAAGTAAGCCCTACGCGGTATAGTCTCCACATCAAAGCCTCTGATCGATTTTTGGCAAGGACAGATCTTCGGAGTGTTTGCTCAAAGCAAATTGGCACACCCTTGGTGTTCTATGTGGTTCGGCTGAACTAAGAGAGTTTAGGGATGAGGTTTTTCTCTTAAATTACCACAAAGGATGAATTAGGATTCACCTTAATAAAACTCTTAACACTCTCTATTTATAGGAGGAGCAAAGTGGACAAAAGTCCACTTTACCCTACCTATAATATTCGGCCGGCCTAGTGTATAAGGGAGGCCCAATTTTGGGCCTCTCATGTCAATTGGGATTTAGGTCTAGTCCAAATTAACTAATGTGACATTTACCCAATTGTCTCGGGTAACATATACATATTAACGGGCTTTCATTTACGGCGCCCTATCACCATATGCTTACATGTAAAACCTCCCAATAAAACAAGTCGGATGTGGGCCTTGCCTCGTCACATAGGCACGGTCGTCTTGATGGAGGGGGAACATCTACCATGTCAAGACCAGCTAAGAACAACGGTGTTTCGAAAGATAAACCTGGTTAAGAAAAATGATCATTTGGTTTTGGAGTAACACGACATGATCATCGTTTTGTCACATTATGGGCTAGATGAAAATCTGCGATAGGATATGACATTTCCCACTTCTGACAATATGTAAGTTCAGGGTATGTTGTCGACGCGCACTTCATACTGCGTGTGCCATGTTTGACCACGATGTCAGGCTCGGTTGTGCTAGGTGGAATCTTCTGAGGTTCTGATGGGTGCAAAATTCTTCACCTTGAGCGTTTGACTGATCCCGGGTGCTTTCTGAATGAGCACTGGAAGTATCCTTGCTGCTCAGAACTTGTATCTAAGGTTGGGCTCAATATTCGCCTCCAGCCGTACGAATGCAGTGCCCGAACAAAAGGCCCGGTGACCACGTACTGGAAACCGGTTGAGTTTAATCGAGGATATGAGCAATGGGGATGGTCATGTCACCTGTAATTCTCCGACTCTTGTATTCACTAGGCGGCCACCAACCAAATATTAGTTGAAGATTGTGAATACTTGTACGGATGCCTTGGAGAAGTGTTCCTATAGGGAAACTAGGCAATTAGAGAATAACGGTTGACTAGGGATACAGTGCGGCACAGAGAAGTAACATATTGATAACAGATTGGGAATCAACGTTCCGCGGACACTACAACACTATTAACCGATGAGTAGCACGATGTCCGTTGTGTCTGCCGGTCGCACGGAAAACCTCGTATGAACAATTCGGAAGTTGGAGTGGTTCGAAGATTAAATGTTGATATGTTGATCAACAACATATTAACAGACACCCTCCCATTCCTGCGAGTGGGAGCTGTTGTTATTTGGTGAATGAGTCGTCGTAATAGGAGCCCTTTAATATAAGCCCAACACCTAAGTGATTGGGTAATGTCACATTAGGAAATTTGGGCATTGCCTAAAATCCCAATTGACATGAGAGGCCCAAAATTGGGCATCCCCTTTAACAAATAGGTCGGCTGAATTATGGCGTAGGGTTAAGGTGGGTTTTGCCCACATCCTCTATAAATAGAGAGTGTCAGGGATTTCTTTAGGGTTAATCACTTTCTCCAATTTATTTGAGACTAAAGAAATCCCTCTCCCTTACACCACAAACATTCGGCCAAACCACCTATTGAAGGAGGTGCTAAATTGCTTCGAGCAATCGACCCGGAGATCCATCCTGCCGAAGAATTGAAAGATGCTTTGCTGAGGAGACCAAGTAGGATTATTGGGGATAAATACTACGGAAAAAACAAGGTACATGCTATGTAAACGAATTACGCAGCGGAATAAATGGTACATACCTACAATGCTTTTCGTAGACCCAAGATCTTCTAGGGGAGTTCTCGATCCGCCGGACGGTTCCCGTAAGGATTCTGGTTAAAGAATACCTACGCGGATTAGTCTCCACAGTAAACACTCTTTTCGATTCTTTAGCAGGGATGGATCTCCTGAGTAATTGCTTGAAGCAATTTGGCACCTCCTATGCTTATGGAAGGGTTCGGCCGAAACCTTGTTGATAGGGAGGTGGAATTTCTTTTTGTCTCACCACAAAGGAAGAAAGTGATTAGCCCTGAATTAATCCTTGAAACTCCCTATTTATAAGAGGAGGTGGAAAAAAACCCACGTCGCCCTATTAGCTTAATTTCGGCCGGCCTAATGAAAAAGAATTGCCCAATTTCGGGCCTCTCATGTCCATTGGGATTTTAGGCCTAGCCCAGAATCCATAATGTGACATTACATAATTGCCTCAGGTAACAGTCTTATATTAATGGGCTCATATTTAAGGCGGCCCAATATCCAAATGCCAACAGCTCCTACTCGTCGGAATGTGAGGGTGCCTGTTAATATGTTGTTGACCAACACATCAACATTTGTTCTTTGATCCATCCTTGCTTCAGAATAGTTCATACGAGGTTTACCGTGCGACCGGCGCGCATCGTGCTACTCATCTGTTAGGAGTGTTGTAGCGCCCGCGGAACGTTGATTCCCAATCTTTAATCAACATGTAACAATACTGTGCCGCGATGTATCCTTGGTCAACTTTCATTCCAAAATTGCCTAGTTTCCGCATGGGAACACTTCTCCAAGGCATCTGTACAAGTATTCACAACCTTCAACAAATATCAGGCTGGTGGCCACCTAGTGAATACCAGATTCGGAGAATTACAGGTGTACATGACCATCCCCATCGCGCATACCCTTAGTCAAACTCAACTAGTTTCCAAAGACGTGGTCACTTGGCCTTTTTGTTCAGCACTGCGTTCATACGCCGGGAAGCAAACATTGAGCTTGACCGTAGATGTGAGTTCTGAGTCCGTAAGGATACTTCAGATGCTTCTTCATAAAGCATCCGGGATCAGTCACACACTCAAGGTGAAGAAGTTTGTGCCCATCCGAATCTCGTGGATTCTATCTAGCACAACCGAGCCTGGCCTCGTGATCGTACATGGCACGCGCAGTATGAAGCGCGCGTCGATAGCATAACATGAACTTACATGTTGTCAAGAGTGGGAAATCTTATATGTTATCGCATATTTTTCATCTGGCCCATGTTAGGTTATGAGATCTAGGTCAACGGGTGGTCGGCTTTGATCTCACTCCTTACTGGGGATGTGTGTGATCCGGTATTCCTGAGTTGCCCTGTCTTAGCCTATGTCTTTCCTTCCTTCCTTTGCTTCTTCTCTCCTTCTACCCTGCAGAAGGGGCAGTACCAGACACGGAGGGGGGGGGGGTGGTGCCTGGTGAACCCTCTCCGATGCCTAAGTCAGTATTCTTCTTAGAGAGATAAACTAGAGAGATGTCAGAGCAAAATAATCCAAATTGCCAAGATGATCAAATGAGTTGTGAAGGTGGGGTATTTATAGGCAACGGTGTCATTAAGGTGGCTTAATGACATCGTTAACCTTTAAACACAATTAATTAACCTTTAAGCGTATAATTAAGACCTTAGGATACGGAGAAGGTAGGCGACGTGAACCGGGTGTGGGTGTCCGAAAATGGCGCAGGGGCCCTTGGGGGGGGGGAGAAATCCGACCCCCAAGGGTAGGGGTTGGGTGAGGGCACCCAACCCCCCCTAGGGGGAATGGGGTTGGCCAACCCCATCCCTCCTAGGAGAGATCGGGTTGAAGTTTCGATTTACAATCGGTAATGGGACGATAAAAATACAACGGTTTGGAAGTCAATGGGTTCAAATTGGGTGTATATCCATCACATGCCCCCGAGTCAACCAATGGCCTAACCCTTGATTGACTCTATTTCAGGATGGTATGATACGCGCAATTTGAAACCAGGGTTTCTACCTTTCATCTGAGTGTCAGCTTACCCATGGATGTGTGTCTTCGACTCTGCCCCCTGTCTTATAAGATAGAGGAGTTGTAAACGTTAGAGTAGCACGGACGTATGCCTAAGCATGAGTCCGTCTGAGGCGGGAGCAATAAATCTATCTTTGCTACCGGCGTATACTTAAAAAAATGCATACTCTTACAAGGATGCAATACGAATGCAACTAAGTGACTTATGCTTCAAATTCGTGCCGGGATTCTATCTAAGTGAGGAAAAATTTAATTTTGGCTAAAAATTTTCCTAAGTATGGAATGCTCAAAAATAAAACTAACTTGATAGTTTTTCTAAGTATGGAGATATACTTCGCCATAGTTGAAAGGGATAAAAAAGATGGTTTTTCCTTGGCCCTTAGATCTCATTTAAAGATAGATGGAGGGTGGTGATTAAAACTCCTTAAAAAACCCTATCATCTTTTCAAAATAGAGGAGAGTTAGAAAAATACCTCAAGGAGTCATCATAGCCACCATCTTCCCTCTTCACTCACCCTTGGAGAGCAAGAAAAAATTAGAGAGCACCCCCAAGGTAAGGGCCGGCCGAAATTTTCACCAAGGGGCAAAAATCCGGCCAGCAGCTCCGGCGGGAAGTGGTCACCAGCGCGGACGAAGGCAACTGGTGGACCAGCATCTCGAGACGGCGGCTTGATTCCCGGCGGCTGACGGACGGCGACGCGGCAGGTTCTTGGCCGGTGGGGAACGGCGACCAGACGAGCGGCGGCGTCCGGAGTCTTCGACGGCGAGCTCGTCTCCGGCGGTGGCAGCGTCAGGTCCGGCCAGGATCGTCGATAGCGGGACCAAGCGGCTCCGGCGTAGTCTGGGACGGATTCCGGGGACGGATTCCGGCGACGGAGAGACGGCTGGAAACGACTCCGGCGACGACGGGATTGAAGCTCCGGCGAGGGGCTGATTCCGACCGACTTCGAAATTTGAATTCCGGACCCGTTTATCACATCGGGTCGGGTTTTCCAAAGGTCCGCTCTTTTCCTTTCCGTTACCGCATAAAACGTTGATTTTTGAATCGTTGATATTTGATTGCCGATGCTTGATTGCCGATATTTAATTGCCGAAATTTGATTGAATGTGGGATTGCCGTGGATAGCCGTTGATAGTTGTGGATTTGGGGAAAAATGTTTGCCGGTCGTCCGGATATGGTTTCTTGTCCGATCGAGCTATTCCGGTCTTGAATTTGATGTTGTACCGCCGTTGGTGTGTTAATCTTTGCTGGAGGGTATAACGGTAATTTTTTCCAAAACCCGACCTTAGGCTCGGATAAAATATTCAAGTTGGTTGTCGTAGTGTCCTTGGCTCATGTTGACTATCTTTGCTGGGTGTCTTTGGATCTTTGATTGTTGTCGTTGGTCGGGTGTCGGAGTATTTCCGGTTCTTCGGAAATTTTTCTTGTCTTGATATTTGTCGTGTCGTGGCAGGTGCTATATTCCTGGTGGTGTCCGCGCACACAGACTCTACAGAGGCGTCGTATCCTCCGAAGGATGAGTGAGTTTCTTTTCTCTTCCTTTTTGGTCGCATTACTTCCTTTCCTATTGCTAGCTTAGTGTCGTGACCTTCGTTGGGGTGTTAGTCGAAATTTGATTCGTACTTTGGGATTTCCTGCTACCTTTGCCTTAGGTTTCGCTATCTTGTCGGAGAACCATCTCACTAGGTCCGATTACAATGAGCATGTTACCCTAGGAGATATCTGTCCCCTAGATGAGCCTCTGTATCCTTTTCTCCCCTCCTTGGGGAATACTCGCGAGACGGTGACGGAGCCTCCTATAGGGAAGGTCGCCGTGTACCCCTCCCAGATCCGATTCGGGCTGAGGTTGCCTTACTGTGACGAGCTTATAGAGTTGAGCAGGTTCTTCAGGATTTCTCCTGTGAACCTTGCCCCCAGTGCCCTTCGTGTCTGGGTGGGCTTCCGGGTATTGTGCCATTGGTACTCCTGGAAGTACTCCCTCGTTCTATTCCGATGCTTCTACCGGTTCCAGTACCAGACGAAGGTGGGGTTTGCGAGTTTCGTAACTCGCCATCCGACCTTCAAGGATCCCCGATTTACTGATTTCGGGTTGAGTGGGATCGAGTGGGATACCTCCCTCCGTTTCGTGGCCCGGAGTGACAATTCGGCCAGTCACTGGGCTAAGCATTACTTCTTCATTACGGATCGATACGTCACTTGGTCGGTCTTGAATGAGGATCGGTCCGATGGTTGGCCTGCTTTCGGAGAGTTCTCTTCAGTTGATTTAGAGACTATGAAGATCATTCACGAGAGCAACAGGACTCGGTCATACTGCCCCGTGTCCTTAGTGACTGAGACGGATCTTTACGAGGCCGGGATCAGTTTGACTCCTGACTCCGGGGATTCGGTATGTCACTTGGTCTTTCCATCTTTATTTACCTTCTGCTCTTCCTTTGTAGGTTGGTTTCATGGAAAAACCTATAACGTGCAGGGAGCCCCTGTTGATCTGAGCAAGAGGAAGGCTCCTTCTGGTTCTGCTCTGAAGAAATCCCCCCTGCCTGGGAAGAAGGCTGGGGCCTCTGGTATGCTTTCTCCTATTTGCTTCTTTATGGTATAATCTATGTTTTCCTTATCTTGCTTTTCTTACATTGCTAGGGCGCTCCCTCTTGGTGACTGAGAGGGTCGTCTCCGTTGGCAGAGATTCTGGACCTTCCAAGTCCAAGCCGCGGAGATCTGATTCTGAGGCCGGGGCCTCGGCTGCTAAGAGAAAGAAGGCCGTGGATCCTGCTTCGCCTACTGCTCGTCCTCCGACCCTATCTCGTGATAAGGAGATGGTGGTCGAAGAGGTGCCTTCCCTGGCTGACAAAGGGAAGCGACCTGCTGGTGGTGGTTCCCCTGCCCCCCAGCCGAGGGCACGGTCCTCAGGTATGATCTACCTTGTTGCTGATCCTTCTATGTTTATATTCTCCTTTGACTTGCTTTGCTTGTGTAGGTGGGCCTCCGACTTTAAGTCGGAAGGATTTCGCCCGTCTTACTGATGAAGATGTTATTGGGTCTGAGTGGACTCCTTTCACTGGTCTGAAGGAGTTCCACCTCGATAGCACCTCCTCTTTGCGGACTCCTGAGGTTGGTGTCCGCGTACTCCGCGGCGCCATCCCCCCTGGCGATCGTGTTGCTCCGCCCAAGTCTCCTGGGGAGACTCGGCGCTTTGTTCAGGGGGTACTTTCTCGTTATGCACCTGTGAGTTGTTCCTTGCTTTCCTCTTATTACTTTCATAATGGCTATCTTTCGGTTACTCATCCCTTGTTTGAATTGTTAGGGTATGTATGACATGGTGAACATGTCCTCGCTCGTGCTCGAGTTATCTGACGAGAGGAAGACCCTTGAGGACAGCCAGGTCTCTCTCAAGGCGGAGGTCGCCACTGCTGCTGAGAAGGCGCGATTATCTGATTTGAGGATGCAGGAGCTCCGGGACCAGGTGTCCTTGCTTGAGACCACTGTGGGCAGTTTGCGTCGGGAAGCTGAGGTTGCAGCGTCGCTCCATTCTGAGGAGTTACGGAAGTTGGAGGCTAAGTGTCGTGCGGAGGAGAGGACTGTCGCGGTGTCTGAGTACAAGGCCTCCTCTGCCTTCACTGCCGATTATAGCGCGCGTCTCACTCAGGAGATGAACCAGTTCGGTGAGTATCTGGTTGATCACATTTTCCGTATTGATCCTCAGTTCCCAGTTGGTGACCTTGGTGACTTCGGGCCATATGCCACTGGTTACATGGCTGTTCTGAGGGGTCAGGCTGCTGTTGCAGACGAGCTTGCCCCTGCCCAGGTGGATGCTACACCAGTGGAGATTGGTACCTCAGATTCCTCCTCATCATCTCTATCTGCCGGTGGTTCAGCTTCAGGGGGTGAGGGTGACTCCCCCGAAGGTTCTGACTGACGTGTTTATCTCATGTTATCCTTGTATATAACTACACTCCTTCTCCCCTTTAATGGGTTGAGTGTCTTTTGAAATTGTGGTGGTGTTTGTTGTTACTTTCCTTTGCCGTATTGTGTTGTTGACTACGTGGTTCGCTTGCCTTTACACTAGTGCTTCTCATGCTTTTGTATATATCCCTTTGGTTATGGGCTCTTCTCTTGGTGTGTTTCCTTTACTTGTCTTTCTTTCGTGTTTTCCTTCATGTCATACCTGCCATTTCATAAAGAAAAAACATTACTTGTTCTTCACATTACTTTACTTAGAAATTTCTTTCTCATGGTATCCTTCTGAGCATGGTGTGATGATCTCTTCTGATACCCCTTACACGGTATACGTTGTACTGTTAGACCAAAGATACGCTCTTGGTGGGCGTCGAACTCTGTTCACGAGACAGGCTCTCGGACGGCACTTAACGTTTCACAGGATAGGCTCCCGGAGGGCTCAGGTTAGACCAAAGATACGCTCCTGGTGGGCGTCGAACTGGTAGTTTGAAATCTACCTCAAGATACGCTCTTGGGGGCGTCGAACTGGTAGTGTTTTTTCTACCTCAAGATACGCTCTTGGGGGCGTCGAATCTGGTAGGTTGCAAATCTACCTCAAGATACGCTCCTGGGGGCGTCGAATTCGTAGTTTTTGGAAACCACTCTCAAGATACGCTCTTGGTGCGTCGAAGTTCGTAGTGTAATAACTACTCTCAAGATACGCTCCTGGGGGCGTCGAAGTTCGTAGTTTTTGGAAACCACTCTCAAGATACGCTCTTGGTGCGTCGAAGGTCGTAGTGTAATAACTACTCTCAAGATACGCTCTTGGGGGCGTCGAAGGTCGTAGTATGAACACTACTCTCAAGATACGCTCTTGGGGGCGTCGAATGTCGTAGTATGAAAACTACTCTCAAGATACGCTCTTGGGGGCGTCGAATGTCGTAGTATGAAAACTACTCTCAAGATACGCTCTTGGGGGCGTCGAACCTGTCATTGACTTGAAGTCATATCTGTGTAAGGATAACTTCGTGATTATACCACTACATTCACTGGAAAATACTTTTGAGTAACTTCTACTCCCTTAGGAGCATTCATGTTTTTGTACACGTGGAATGCCTTGGTGCACCAAGACATCCTTTGTAGGAATCAAAGATAGTTGTAGAGTTGGAGTAATTTCGTGAGTTCTCCTTCTCAAAAGTTGTTTTTTGAAAAGCTTATAAAGCTGAAAAATGCAAAATGCTAAATATGAAACTAAGGATATGGTCTTTTGCTTGTGCTTTCTTCTTATACGTAGTACTTCTTTAGGTGCTCTCCACTGAAGGTGTTTGTGGAGATATACCCCTCCCCATCTTCGAGGCGGTAAGCGTTTACGTAGGGAACTGACGCTATCTTGTATGGTCCTTCCCACTTCGGAGATAATTTTCTGACTTGGTCTAAGTGTGAGAACTCATTCCTTCTTAGTACCAGTTCTCCTACGTGGAATTGTCTCTCCTTGACTTGGCGGTTGTAGTATCTTGCTGAGACAAGGCGCATTCGTGTCTGTGCTTCTTCTGAATTCCATCTTTTATCCTCCACCATGTCTAAATCTAAAAGCCTTGCTTTGTTGTTCTCATGCTCCTCAAAGTACTTGGTCCTCAGTGATTGCACAGCTATTTCTGCTGGTGCCACCGCTTCAGTCCCGTATACTAGACCAAATGGCGTTTCTCCTGTGGATATCTTTGGTGTTGTCCGCACTGCCCATAGAACATTTTCCAGCTCATCTACCCAACTTCCCTTGGTAGCGTGGAGTCGTTTCTTTAGGCCATCTAGCACTATCTTGTTTGCCGATTCTACCTGTCTGTTTGTCTGAGGGTGCTTTACTGATGCGAAACGGTGGTCTATATTCAGTCTTTCGCAATACCACTGCAATTTCTTGCTCTTGAATTGTGGGCCATTGTCACTTATTATTGCTCTTGGCACCCCGTACCTCGAGACAATGTGAGATTGGATGAAATTGACGACTTGGTCGTCTGTTGTCTTTCCCATTGCCTTTGCTTCTATCCACTTGGAGAAGTAGTCTATTGCAACAATTATGCAAGTCTTCTGACCTTTTGTTTTCGGTAGGGGGCCTATTAAATCAATCCCCCATTGCGCGAAAGGCCAGGCTCCTGAGATGGAGCTTAGCTTTGCTGGTGGGGCTGTTATATTTCTAGAGTACCTTTGGCAGTGATCACATTTTTGTACCAAATCTGCTACTTCTTTGCTCATTGATGGCCAATAGTATCCTAGGTTGTAAACCTTTCGACTTATTGACCGTGCTCCCTCATGGCACCCCGCGTCTCCCTCATGGAGTTCTGCAAGCACTCTTTCTGTTTCTGGGTATGTTATGCATTTGAGGAAAGGTGTGGAGTACCCTTTCTTGTAGAGTTCATTGTCCATCACTGCGTAATTCCTAGCCATCCTTTCAATCTTGACTGCCTCCACCTTATCCTTTGGGAGCTTTCCTTCCATGATGTATTGGCGCATTGGGGTCATCCAGGCTTCTGCTTCATCTATTACTAGAACCTCCATTTGTTCTATCACTGATTGCATTCTTTGCTCTACAAAGTGAACCTCTTTGCCTGCTTCTACCCCTAAGGCTAGTTTGCTCAAGGCGTCTGCCTCTTGGTTTTGTTCTCTTGGGACTGACTCAATGTCGAAGCTTTGGAAGCTCTTTATTAGGTCCCTGGCTTGTTGCAAGTATTTCTGCATGTTTTCGGATTTTGCAGTGTAGATTCCTTTCACTTGATTGACAACTAGTTGAGAGTCACACTTGACTCTTAAATGCTTTGCCCCTACTCCTTTGGCTATTCTCAGGCCAGTTATTAGTGCTTCGTACTCAGCCTCATTGTTTGTTGCCTTAAAGGTGAGTGCCATGGCATAGCGCATAGGTGTATCGCTGTTTGGTGGGTATAGTAAGAGGCCCGCACCTGAACCTCCTCCGTTGGATGACCCATCAGTATGCATCTCCCATAATTCTTCTGATTGTTTCTCCTGACTACTACTTGCCTCGCATGTAGTTTTGACTTCTCCCAAGTCTTCGTCTGGATTAATTCCAGTGAATTCGGCGATAAAATCTGCTAGAGCCTGACCCTTTATGGCTGTTCTTGGGGCGAAATGAATGCGAAACTCACTTAGCTCAATTGCCCATTTGGTCAGTCTTCCCGATGTGTCTGGTCTCTGGAGGAGGTGTTTCAATGGTTGGTCTGTGAGGACTGTTACTTCATGCCCATGAAAATACGGTCTCAACTTTCTTGCTGATATAATCAGTGCATAGAGGTACTTTTCTATTGGCAAGTAGTTGATCTCATATTTTGCCAATGTTTTGCTTACGAAGTATACCGGCAATTGTGCAGCGTTTTCTTCTTTAATTAGCACTGAGCTTACTGCCACATTGCTCACGGAGATGTAGAGGTAGAGGGACTCCCCTGGTGTAGGCTTTGCTAGGGGCGGTAGTGTTTTTAGGTGTTGCTTGAGTTGCTGGAAGGCTTCCTCACATCTCGGTGTCCATTCGAATTTCTTGTTTGCCCTTAGTACCTCAAAGAAGGGTAATGCCTTGTCTCCTATTTTGGATAGAAATCTGTTAAGGGCTGCCAGCCTCCCATTCAGTCGTTGAACCTCTTTGTGCTTCGTAGGTGACTGCATTTCTTCAATTGCTTGAAGTTTTTCGGGGTTTACCTCTATGCCTCGCTGGCTTACCATGAAGCCTAAAAATTTCCCTGATTGCACCCCAAATGCGCATTTTTTCGGATTTAGACGAACTTGGTACTGCCTCATCCTCTCGAATGTTGAGCGAAGGTTCTCCACATGGTCCTTCTTCTCTTTGGATTTGACTATCATATCGTCCACATATGCCTCCATTGTCTTCCCTATCATGTCCCCAAAGATTTTGTTGACCATTCTTTGATATGTTGCTCCAGCATTTATGAGTCCGAAAGGCATCACCGTGTAATGGTATATTTCGCTGTCAGCATAGAATGCTGTGTGAGGGGCGTCCTCGGGGGCCATTTTTATCTGGTTGTATCCTGAGTATGCATCCATGAAGCTCATTAGTTGGTGACCTGATGTTGCATCCACTAACTGATCTATTCTTGGTAGCGGATATGAGTCCTTTGGGCATGCTTTGTTTAAGTCACGATAGTCGATACACATTCTCCAACTTCCCCCGGGCTTCTTTACCAGTACTGGGTTTGCCACCCATGTCTGGAATCTGATTTCCTTGATGAACTTTGCCTTTAGTAGCTTTTCTACTTCTTCTTGGATAGCTATCTTTTTGCTTCCTCCCATTGGTCTCACCTTCTGTGTTGTTGGTCGCGTTGCCGCGTCTATATTGAGCTTGTGTGAGATTACCTCTTCTGATATTCCTGGCATATCGCTTGGTGACCAGGCGAACAGATCCTTGTATTCCCTTAGTAAAGCTACTAAGTGGTTTTCCTCTTCCTGAGATAAGGCAGTCCCGATTTTGGCCTTCCTATCGGGTTCTTCTATGAGTATCTCTTTTAGTTCCTCCATGTATCATATTTATGACTCCTTTTTTGTTGGGTGGAGGGTTGTAGTCTATCTTTCCCTTGCCCTTGTCTTTCTGTGATGGCCCTAGTTGCATACTGTTGCCCCCATGGTCTATGAATTGCTTCAGTTCTCCCCTCTGGACGATGTTGTTTATGCTTAGTTTTAGGCTAAAGCATTCATTTGTGTCGTGACCATAAGCCTCATGGTTGTCACACCATCTATCCTTGTGATTTCCCACCATTGGGGCTCTCCACCTTGCAGGGGGTGACCAAAGCTTTTGGTTCCGCATCTCTCTAAGTACGGTGGCTGGAGTGGCGTTCAATGGGATGAACTTAATGACGTTTATTTCTCTAGCCTTTAAGGGTTCACCCATTTGGTTTCTTTGCTGTGGCGGACGCCATTCCTGCTGCCTTGCATGCTGCGGTGCCTGGGGTGGCTTGCCTTTGTTTGGCTTTTGATTATCCTCCTTGGCTGCCTGGATTTTGGCCTTCTTGCTTGCCCTGTGCCTTTCAAGGTCGATATGCGCTTTAACTCTTCCTGCAAGCTCCTCCAAGGTGCTTGCTGGCTTTTTGGCCATCTTTTCAGCCAATGTTGACCCAAAGCGACCTAAGTTTCTGATGAAGGCTCGTATTATCTCCCTTTCGGTGATGTCTCCCTGGATGTCTGCAATATTCTGGTTGAACCTAGTATAGTAGCTGGCCAGGGATTCATCGTATTCTTGTTTCACATCATCAATGGAGCCTGTTCCCTTGAGGAGTTTCCTCTCCCCTAGGTATCTCTGCAGAAACTTAGCCTTTAACTGCTCCCATGAGTGGATGCTCTCAGAGGGCAGGCTGAAGAACCAATGTGAGGCCACCCTTGTTAGGGTGTTTGGGAACAAGAGTGCCTTGTACCTTTCATCAATGGTCCTCCCAAATAGGGAGGCCTCATGCTGTTGGATATGCTCTAGGGGGTCTCCCTTCCCATTGTACTTTGCAATTTGCACTGTGTGCAGGGAGTCTGGCACCCTATTCATCTCCAGTTCCCTTGTGAAAGGGTGGTTCGTCTTGTCACTTAGACAATGCAGGCTGGGTTTCTTTGACTCATTCAATTTCCGGGTTATCATGGCTTCTACCTCCTCCGGGGTGATCATCACCTGCGCCGGAGTATAATCCCTCTGATATCCACTGTAGTTGTAGACTGGGCTTACTGGGTTCCCTTGTCCATGCTGGTATGGACTGTAGGTGTACCCTTGGTACGCCTGCTGGGGTGCTTCATAGAAGTCTTGCCTCCTTGGAGGTCTTGCTTGTCTTTCCTCTTCAAGCAGGGTGTAAGCCCTGTTGCTCTGCTGTTGCCTAGGAGGCACGAATTGTTGCCTTCCCTCTGGGGGTGGCTCCTGGTAATATCTTCTTTGTTCCTCTCGCTGCCCTGCTCGAGAGTGCGAGTAGTGCTCTTCTGTTGGGATCTGCTCTTCTTCATGAGCTTCAGTGTAAGTCCCTTGGGTGTATGCCGGCCTTGCATATGCTGTGTGGGCGCGGTTGCCATCTCTCTGTGCCGGCATCCCATACGGGTACCTTTGGGGTTGCTCTTCATAATAGTATCCCTCAGGGGGTGCCGTGTTGTGGGAAGGCACTCCCTGTTGTTCTCTTTCTCTCTGTGGCCTTCTTGCCCGGGGGGTGGAGGCTGTGGAGGACTCAGCCCCAGCTGGGCGTGAAGGTCCTCCCTCCTGGTTGTTCTGTTGTTGAGGAGGTTGTGGTATTTCTTGGGGCTCTGGATGCATTGGTTGCTTCCCAGGGTTAGGCTGCCTCCCTGGGGGTATGGGTTCTCTTCTCCGCCCATTGCCCCCGGGTGGGCGTTGGTGCCTAGACACCCTACTGTTCGTCATAGCTCGTGTAATAGCCAGGCTTTCTGTCCGAAGCCTACAGACGGCGCCAAGTGTTAGGTTATGAGATCTAGGTCAACGGGTGGTCGGCTTTGATCTCACTCCTTACTGGGGATGTGTGTGATCCGGTATTCCTGAGTTGCCCTGTCTTAGCCTATGTCTTTCCTTCCTTCCTTTGCTTCTTCTCTCCTTCTACCCTGCAGAAGGGGCAGTACCAGACACGGAGGGGGGGGGTGGTGCCTGGTGAACCCTCTCCGATGCCTAAGTCAATATTCTTCTTAGAGAGATAAACTAGAGAGATGTCAGAGCAAAATAATCCAAATTGCCAAGATGATCAAATGAGTTGTGAAGGTGGGGTATTTATAGGCAACGGTGTCATTAAGGTGGCTTAATGACATCGTTAACCTTTAAACACAATTAATTAACCTTTAAGCGTATAATTAAGACCTTAGGATACGGAGAAGGTAGGCGACGTGAACCGGGTGTGGGTGTCCGAAAATGGCGCAGGGGCCCTTGGGGGGGGGAGAAATCCGACCCCCAAGGGTAGGGGTTGGGTGAGGGCACCCAACCCCCCCTAGGGGGAATGGGGTTGGCCAACCCCATCCCTCCTAGGAGAGATCGGGTTGAAGTTTCGATTTACAATCGGTAATGGGACGATAAAAATACAACGGTTTGGAAGTCAATGGGTTCAAATTGGGCGTATATCCATCAGCCCAGAATGTGGTTGTTGACGAACGAAGTTCATCACGACGATATGCAAAACTAAGATCATGTCATGTTACCTAGAAACCAAATGATCGTTTTTCTTAACCAGGTTTATCTTTCGAGATCACCATGGTTCTTAGCCAGTCTTGACATGGTAGAGGTCCCCTCTCTTCGCCAAGACGACCGAGCCTGTGTGACGAGGCTTGGCCCACATTCGACATGTTTTATTTGGAAGGATTGTCCCTCCTACGACTAGTTTATAGACCGTAAAATCCGATGTAATTCAAAAATTATGACATCTTAAGATCATAAACTCAAATTACAATTCCTTTTATTCAAATATTACTTTAAATCTCAAAACGTTATCATCACTATACAAGCCTCTTAAACCCTACGCAGTCCAAGCATTTTGACGGGCTTTTCGAAAACATCCATGAGTTAAGGTTTGGTCAATGGATCTGCCACCATACTCTTAAAGGACAAGTGTTCTAATGTGATCAATTTTTCTTCGACCATACTTTTAGCATAATTATATTTTACATTAATGTGTTTCGTCCTACTATGGTACTTAGGATTCTTAACTGCTGCAATTGCTGCTTGACGGTCAGAGTATACCTTCACAGGCTTACTCCCGTCCTCGACGTCAAGCAATGCAGTTAAGAGTCTTTTAAGCCAAACTGATTCCTTTGCATTCTTAGAGAGGGCTACGAATCCGGATTCCATCGTAGACAGCGCGACACAGGATTTTTTCTTGCTCATTCATGAAATGACGGTGTTAGCAAGGAGAAATACTCCTCCTGAGGTGGACTTACGATCATCCGGATCGCCACTGTGGTTGGCGTCACTGAACCCAGTCAATTCTAATTTTCCACCCTCATAGCACAATCAGTAGCCGGAAGTACCTTTTAAGTATCGAATAATTCGTTTTACGGCATTTAAATGTTGATAGCCAGTGTCTTAGTGGAATCGTGCTACTAAGCCCACAGTGTAACAGATGTCTGGACGAGTGCATTGCATGGCGTACATAAGACTACCAACCATACTTAGGTACTCTGCACTTTTCATATGTTCATGCTCAGCCTGGTCTTTTGGGCCCTCACGCTTTGACAACGCGCAGCCAAACACAACTGGTGTATCCACGGGTTTGGCATCTTGTAGTCTGAACCTTCTCAACAGTTTGTTGATATTGGATTCTTGAGAGAGACATAGTTTACGAGCAGCCTGATCCCTAGCAAACTTAATGCCTAGGATTTACGTGGCTTCTCCCATGTCCTTCATCTCGAATACAGATGCCATCCATGACTTTGATTCATTCATGTAACTCAAATCGTTCACGGCTAGTAGTATCTCATCCACATATAATGTCAAGATAGTGTACTTCGACTCATAGGTCTTAGTGTACACACAAGGATCCTCGTGAAGATTCACGAATCTGTTTCCAACGATTTCCTCGTGGAACCTGGAGTACCATTGCCGAGACGATTGTTTAATATCATATATCGATCTTTGGAGTTTACAAACTTTACGTTCGTTTCCAGGGATTATGAAACCCTCAGGTTGCTCCATACAGATCTCTTCCTCCAGGTTTTCGTGGAGGAATGCAGTCTTAACATCCATTTGGTGCAGCTCTAAATCAAGGCATGCGACTAGGGCCAGAATGGCCCGGACTGTGGTGTAACTCACAGTTGGTGAGTATGTCTCATCAAAGTCCACTCCGTGAAGTTGGGTATATACTCTCACAATGAGTCGAGCTTTGTACCGCTCGACATTTACATCATGAGTGAGTTTCAGTTTCGGAACCCACTTTGCCTCTATGGCTCTGCGGTTAGCAGGTAAATCAACTAAAGACCATACTGAATTGCCTTTCATAGAGGTGGTCTCTTCCTCCATTCCTTCACTTGAATTCCTTTCAAAGCTTGTTTAAACGTTTCCGGTTCATCAACCGAAGTCAGAGTGAATAAATCACATTTTTCGATGGGATACTTTTGGGAGAAGTTTGATGCCTTTGACTATGTCTAGCCTCATTAGTCTAATCATGAACTTGAACAATGCTCCTGATTGGAACAACACTCCCAGTGGGAACAACACTCCTAGTGTTACTTGAGCCTTCACCAACAACTTTTCTTGGACGACACCTTGGTATCGGGATTCTACCCCCGAGATGAATTCCATGGTTACTAGGACCAGGAACCAAGTTGGTAGTGCCACTCCCACTGTCACTAGTAGTTAGTTGATGAATTATAAGATTTTCATCCAACGGTTCGGCAACATGATTATCAGGTTCGACCTATCGCACATGCAACAACAGTGATATGAGTGGTTTGATTGACTCCTCCCACTAGATTTATTATGAAAATGTCTCCATTCTCATTTATCATGTCATTCACTTATGTTGCTGCCTCAAATATCCCACTCAAAGTAAGTGGGACGTGATCATCATCATCCTACTCTAGTTCAGTCAAGACTTCGTTTCTTTTGATATTACTAAGCGTAGGAAATTCGTCCTCAAGGAATGTAACGTCTATGGACTCATGTTCGACCACGCCACCATTATCCTGAGCTGTCACAAACACGTATCCCTTAGAGTTCTCAGAGAAAATTTTCAGTCATCTAGGTCCCAACTTGCCAAAACGACTATCGACTTGATGCGTGTATGCTGCGCAACCCCAATGTCGCAGCCTGGTAAGATCCATCGCTTTACCATCCCATAGCTAATACGGTGTCGTGTCCATTGACTTCGTAGGAACAAGGTTTACAACATGTGTGGCAGTCAACAATGCGTTACCCCAGAAGGGGATCGACAGTTGAACTTGCGACATCATGGTTCTTACCATTTCCAGGAGTGTACTATTACATCGCTCCGCCACTCCATTCTATCGTGGCGTATTAGGAATTGTAGTTTGTCGTACAATTCCTCTTTCTTTGCATAATTTATTGAACTCATTAGAGTGGTATTTTCCACCTCTATCAGTGCGTAGGGTTTTCACCTTTCGCTCTTGTTGATTCTCTACGAGGTTAAGAAAGCTCTTAAAGCAATCGATAGCCTCGGATTTACGAGAGATCAAATGAGTAAACCCGTAATGGGTAAAGTCATCAATGAAAGTCACAAAATAACGTTTATTACCCCTAGAGGTGAGGTTCATTGGTCCACATACGTGGGAATGAATTAAATGCAATGGGTACTCAGCTCGTAGCGATTCACCGAATGGCTTGCGGGTAGACTTTCCGGCTAGACAGTCCTCACAAATGGTTTTCACCACCTGAGTTGCCCCGGGTAAAAACCCTCTTCGAGCTAGATTTTGTACTATGTCATAGCTTATATGTCCTAACATTGCGTGCCATTCGGCCGCATCAGTTTCTGCTTCCCTGGATGATACTTAATACATTCTATTCAAATTTTCATTACCATTCAAATCCATGATAATGAGACATTGAGAGGAAAATGCATGCCCATAAAAGACATTTCCTTTATTTATTCGGACAAGGAAGTTCTCAAATGATAAAGAAAATCCATTATTCATAAGAGAGGTAACAAAAACAACATTCCTTCGAAATTTAGGAGCAAAATTGACATTTTTAAGGAGTAAGGTCCTGCCATTGCGTAAAAACAATTTGCAGTTCCCTACTCCTTCGAATCCAACTTGAGAGTTGTCGCCTATGTATATCCTCTTTGAATCCTTTGGCATACGTCTGAACATGGCAAACAATACTTTGTCATTGGTTATGTGGTCTGTCGCACCTGAGTCATGAATCCAAGAAAGATTTCAATCAGTTAACATGACAGTTGAGGAAACTAAAGTTTCCATAACATATCCAATGTCGCGTACCTTGGAAGCATGCGATTTACTTGATCCAGCTCCGTAACTGATATGGCGAGGGCTAGAATGTCTGCAAACTATCTTTGATTTTAACTGGAGATTGTCTTGTTTAGACTTTGTTGACATTTTACTATCAACAGCCTGTTGTTTCTTTCCTTTGTTCCTCCATTTCCTCTTCTGGCCAGCAGGTTGTCTTGACATCTTGGTTTCTTTCGTTACCGATGCCAATCGAGCCTCTTCCATCTCGATTAATTTTAGGACTGATGCAAGATCCAGTATTGAACCACTGACAATCGGCAGGGTCCTGGTTGCTCTCCAGGACTTCGGGAGGATCCCGATTATGGCTTGAAATTTGTCCCATTCAGCCATCTGATTTCTTCTTCAAGTGGTTTGATCATGTTGAGGAGTTGATACACTTTTTCAAGCATACTGATGTTGTTACTCTTTAGACATTCGTCCAAAGATGGTAGAAGCGAGTGCAGTATAACTACAATGCCGTTTCAGTATTTCAGGAAGAGTGCATCCCATATATACTTTGTGACCGGAATATCCTTATACTCTTCCTTAAAGTTCGGAGACATTTCAGACAACAAAATCTCCTTAGCTATCTTGTCATCCTGCTCCCACTTGAAGTGGTTGTATGCTAGCCCTTTGTTCAGGCCGGCATCTGGACAACTCATCATCTTCCGAATGTGGTCTACGAGAACCTTATCATCCAACAAATCATTGATGCATTTTGCACCACGAGTCGTAGTTCGTCTCTTTCAAAAGTTCATTAGCACATGATGAATCCATCTATGCAGTTTTTCGATACTAAAACATTGATAATCATGCATAATCAGGGAGACAATAACATTTAAAAAAAAGAATTGCATACATCGTATATCTATGAGATAGAAGGCGACAAATAATAATACCTCAGACATCTAACCAAACCGACCTCCAGTAAACCGAGGGAAGGGAGTCGTGAAAGAGTTCACATTACCGACGTCTTCTTTCTAATATATCAGTCTTCTAAAACGGTTTAATCGCTTTTACCGGAACGGAGAGTTTTTACATATACTCGATCTTGGCTTTCCCAAGGCCCTTTTAAAACGTTTCGAGGATTTCATGCATGCATACACAATTCTACTACACAAGAAAATCATCATACGCGGGTCACATCCAAGAAACAAACCGCTCATCATGCATACACGTCATGCGTCTAATGTTCCGAGGAACTCATGCTAGCATATATAATTCTACTACTTAAGTAAATTATCACATGCGGCTACATCCTAAACATTCATGCATACGCATCACGCGTCATCACACCGGCCACATCAAACATGCATACTTGGCTGATTTTTTATTTTAAAACATTTGGGGCTGGTTTTCAATTCATGCTATCAATCAAACATGCGTACTTTGTCTAGGCATTTGCAACCATCACAGCATGTGTATCCTAGTGCGCAACTCATTAATTGAAATCCAGGGCTCTGCCCTCAACATGCAATATCCAGCTAGCTTGACATAGTCAAGACTACAATTCTAATTATGTAATAATATCAATTATATAGCAATTGCAATTCAGCCCACTAAATGACTCGGTCCCAAAATCATGCATTTCCGAGATCCATCCTCATAATCGAAACTAGACATTAGGTTTAATTAAAACATGAAAATATTCAACCAAGGAGCACTGTGTAGGTAATTTTAAAGTTCGAAAACATTTGGATTTTAAAATTTTACCATCCTATTTTTCAGTTGACTCGGGTCGGTCTGGTTTAAATGTATGGTTCAGTCAAATCCGGTCCGGTTTGGTTCACTCCAGTTAAACCGGTTCAGCCTGTCCGGTTTAGTTCGGTTAAAAATGGTTCGTCCGGACAAGTTCGGTTAAAAATAGGAATTCGGTTCAGTTCTTCATGCAAACCGGCTCGGTTCGACCCATTTTAGTTGCCCGGTTCGACCCGACCCGAATGGGTCGGACCGACTGAGAAAACACGGTTGGTTGACCAGCTCCGGGTTGGACCCGTGAAACACGACCCGGTTCGGTTCGGTTGACCCGGTTCGGGTTCCCTTGGTCCTCCGGGTCAATCGACCCGAGATGTGCAAAATTGAATCGGCCCATTAACCCTAGAGGGTTCAGTCGAAACTATTACTTGTGGGCTAAGTAGAGTTTTAAAATCCACTAAACAATTAACTTAGCCACCAAGTAATAATTAACTATAAAATAATTTCCAATATTTGCAGATATATATATATAAATTCGGCCGAAATTAATAAATATATATAGATATATATATATAATTTATTTATTTATTTATTGTCAAGATTCTATATTAGGATGAAATCTATCTACAATATATATATTTTATCAATCTTAGGCAACTAAAATCTATCAATAATATTGAAGATTCCTAAAATCATGCTAGAATATATCAATAGTAATTATCATAATTATCTTATGAATCTAACCCAAATTATGGCTAAATACATATAACAATATAGTGGCCAAAATATTTAAAATTAAAATTCTCATTAATTCGGCTGAAATTTGCTTGGTGCCTAAGAAATTAAAAATTTTACCTTGTAATTTCATGATTGGTTCGGCCGAAACAACAATTTAGGGTTAGTGGTAGAATTTTCAAGATCAAATTTTACTAAGATCAATAATCCAATGTGCAGTTTTGATAAATGTCATATTTTTCTTGAAAAATCATGAACATCAGTTTTACCAAAAAAAAACTCAATTTCATGAATATCAATTTTACTAAAACCATCAGTTTTACTAAAATCTCAAGAACACCAATTTATCAAAATTATGAACTCCCTAACACAAACTCTGATACCATTGTAGGATTATAGGGGATAGATACTACGGAAACAAACAAGGTACATGCTATGTAAACGAATTACGCAGCGGAATAAAAGGCACATACCTACAATGCTTTCCGTAGACCCAAGATCTTCCAGGGGAGTTCTCGATTCGCCGGACGGTTCCCGTAAGGATTCTGGTTAAGGAATACCTACGTGGATTGGTCTCCACTTCAAAGCCTCTTGTCGATTCTTTAGCAGTGATGGATTTCCGGAGTAATTTCTTGAAGCAATATGGCACCTCCTAGGCTTATGGAAGGGTTCGACCAAAACATTGTTAAAAGGGAGGAGTGATTTCTTTTTTTCTCACCACAAAGGAAGAAAGTGATTAGCCCTGAATTAATCCCTGACACTCCCCCTATTTATAAGAGGAGGTGGGAAAAACCCACATCACCCTATTAGCTTAATTTCGACCGGCCTAATGAGAAAGGGAGGCCCAATTTTGGTCCTCTCATGTCCATTGGGATTTTAGGCCTAGCCCAAAATCCTAATGTGACATTACCCAATTGTCTTAGTAACAGTCTCATATTAATGGGCTCCTATTTACGGCGGCCCAATATCCAAATGCCAACAGATCATTCTGTGTAGGTGATTCCTTAGCAAGAATCCTTACAGTAGCCGTCCGGCGGACCGCGAACTCCCCTCAAGATCTTGGGTCTATGGAAAGCAAGAAACTTGTATGTGTCCCTATTCTGTTGCGTACTTAGTTTACTTGGCATGTGCACGTATTTTGTTCCGTAGTAAATATCTCATATTTCCAATAGGTAGTTCACTTAGTCTGAAAAAAAAAAAAAAAACCTCCAATCGTGAGTAGGAGCCAAACATTCCATAACATGATGGACCTAGAGTTGGTACTACTAACACATTCCTTTTAGTTAGAAAAATAAAAAGGCAACATGACAAAATAATATGGATTTGGATGCATTAGCTTTAGAATTGATTTTAAACTTTAGGATCATCAGTTTCGTCACGTGTTATTATCTAATTTATCAAGTAGAATTATATCGTTAGATTATATTATGTTAATACTTATATCTATATACTTATATTTTATTCGACTTTACAATAATATTTTTTATAATAAATTGAATTCTATTAATTATAAATATTTTATTCTAAATATATATAATTAAATGTTTACAATTTTTTTACTATCTCTAATTGACAGATATACATATAGGAAAGTAGATATTCTTAGTTTTTTTAGTGATGTACGATTGTATGTATTCTCGTTTACATACTTTATTTATTGTTATAAATTAATTATTATATTATAAAATAAAGCTCATATGCAAAAAATTTACCATATATAACTGAAAACAAAACTTTTACACAAATACAAACTTATAATTTTATTATTTAAAGATATAATTAATGTTAAGTTCTGAATTTTACATATATTGCGATGTATTCTCTGTAAACATATTACTTTAGCGACAATTAATAAAGTTGTCAGCCATTTTACTCATTAATGTAAATCGAATTGACCGTATAAAATCGTATCTTCTCTTTTTGCTTTCTTTATTAAAATTGCTTGCAAGTTTTAAGATAATCAACCCTAAAAAATACAAATACATCGCGCAAAACCATAATTAGTGTATTATTGAACCGCGTTTTTTTGTCCAAATATATATATAACATTTCCTGCATTAATTTATTGAACAGTGAAAAGATCTAGAAACAGCAGCCATGCAGTCCTGAAAAGTTGCGCTTTCGACTTCTATCCAAGTTATTGAAGTAGTATAGTAACTATATAGTAAAGTGGCTAGTAACTGGTCTAGCCAGCACTAAACCCAAACCAAACCAGTATAATATATATTATATATGATATATATTATTAGTAAAGGAAAGGAAAGTAAAGTAAAGTAAAAAAGAAAAAAAAAGTGTTCAAAAGAAGAGAATAGATATTGAACCCAATTTTGTACTTTATCAATTCACTACACACGTTAGGGTTAATAGTACAACTCTTTGGAGATGCAACAAATAATCTAATCCTTTTTTTTTTTTTCTAGATGATGATTTTGTTTTTATATCAACCTATCCAAATTTAGCACATAGTTAAAAGTAGATATTCTACATTAATGTAGTTTTATTATGCATGTCAGTTTATATTAATTAAGGAGTTTTCCCCGCTCAATTTGTTACATATGAGTGACATCCTTAATTTGTACTATATTGAATAGAAAATAGTAATTATGTGCAGCAATATAAAGTGGATTTGAACATGAAACATCTAATTAAAATAATATAAAGTGTTAAATGACTACACAAAATTACATAATTTTCAAATTAATATTAATTTGCAAACTAGACAATTAAACTAAATTACATACTTATAATTACTCTTTTCATAATAAAAAATGAACTGGTATTATCAACCCTAGACTCTCCTACTCACGGTTTGGGATAAATAATTAATTTTACTTCTCTTGTATTTAATTACTTTGCAACTAGACAAGTAAATATATCGTCGAATTGTTTTTAATTCTTATGAGCAATAAAAGAAAAGACGGATCCAGAACCAGGAACAGAAAAAGAGAATATGAATGACAGAATGAGAACAATATTCATAATTAATTAATTAATTAATTAATTAATTAATTAATTAAACCAAGTGAAATTAATTTACGGCTGTTATAAAATACTTTAGTAAATAATAAAAATCAATTTCTTTATGTTTTTATCTTGATGATTTCACGCCAGTTTTCTAGTTACGAGCTCAAGGGTAACTATCGATTCAGAACCAGAAATGTCGATTTCATTTCTTATTATTATATTATTATTACAGGATCATATGATATATATGTCGAGGTCAAGGGGAAGAGATACTTATCCGCAAATGTAGGAAAATCAGTCGAGTCCCCATGCAAAACTAGGTTATTATTAGGTTTATTTTTTTTGCCAACTAGATTAGTTAATTAATTAAGCAGAAACTGCATTTGGGGGATAATAAATTATATTAGGATCATCAAGCTGCACAAATATCGAGCTAGCCAGCTTGGCCAAGATCTTACGTACTATTATTAAGTGTCCTGCTAAAATATCGAATTTATTTCAAGTCCATTTCTCAGCTATGAATGTGTAAATATTTATTTTATATCTTGAATTTTGATTGATTCTCTCTCATGATCTAACAGTTGAGAAATCGAGTTGAAATAAATTTTATTGCATTTTAGCCAGCACCTAAATTTAAACTCAACACTCCCAGAAAAAATAACTAAGAAAAACTATATATTAATCATTTGATATTTTAAAAATAATGATTAAAAAAAACCATGCATTTTTTTTTTTTTTTTTTTTTTTTTTTGGATAAGAAATGGTTGAGACAAGAAGACGTTCACGTAGAAACTAGGGGATGCTTGCATGAGAGTATGAGACACTTAAGGGAAAACGTAAAATCCTAATCTTTGAGGTTTTATTTATTAGTTAATTATTGCATTGGATAGAGGGATTCAAGTTAAACGAGGTAGGTTAGATTTTGGTTACAGCTTACGAGAAATCATCATCTTATAATTAATCCTACTTCAAACCAACTCCCTAAATTAATAAGAAAAATAATAATCTAACAAGTATTAATTTATTATATGATAATAATGATGTTACTAACTTTAATAAGATGATTAAGAATGAACTAATAGTGTTGTAGTAATTATAACTACTAATTAAACCAAACTTTATCCTAATAATTATGCTTGTTATGCATGATCTTGATTGGAAAAGTAATGGGTGTTGCAAATAATTAATCTGTCTAGTGATTTGAGTAGAAGAAGATTAATTACATGTTATTGGATGATGTACTTCTGTTTCCACAAACAAATAATAATAATCAAATTAAAGCATGTTACATCATCCTGTTTTAACTTCTTTCTCATGGCCATGGAATTATTGTAATGTACTTTGTCCACTATACTATGGCTATCAACATTGACGATGTTGATACTTATAAATTATATATATCTATGATATGATAAAATATAGTCTCTTATTGTTTTTGTATAATGCTAAAGGGACCCAGTATTATATAATGAGTCGCGTGTCCCTTAATGCATGATCGAGTTGAATTTCATATTATTGTTTTCTTCCTAGTAAATAAATGAAGTGAATATATATCACTACGGGTCATATATATATGACCCTACTTAAATCGGCGGAACTAAGATAAAATGTATCCAAAAAAAATAGCAATTATTCATAAGGATCTCATTTTATTTTATTTTTCAAATGACACTACTAATATGTAGTTAGTTCTCGATAGCTAGGTTAGTCTTGGTTTTATGCACATCTATCTGTTAACTGAAAAGTTCAAGGTTCAACCATAGCACAAAAAATTATAGATGGCATTTTTAAACTGCTTTTTTAATATTTTGATCCTGCAATATAAATTTGTATCTTGTATAGAGCATATTGAAAATAATGTGGCCATTTATTAAGGTAGAATCATGCAACTTAAGCTGCTTTCTTAGTTGATGAAATGTTAGTGGCAAGTTTCTTAGTCTCATATTTAAACTTTGTCGAGTCTTGAGTCTTAGGAATTGAAATATTAATAATCAGCAGTTTACTATTTACGTTTAGACGCAAATGTAAGTGAAATTATTATAGGCGTGGAACAATTCATTAATGCTACCTTTGATTGGAGCTACTATAGAACACAAACAGAAAATTAAAGAAAATTTTACAATTTATATTAGGGAATCTAATACCTAACCCTTATAATACAAGAGACTTGAACAATTGGATAGACGCCTTTATTTATTTATTTTCCTTTTTCCTTTTTGAGGCCAAGATTGGATAGAGCCACTTTTCTCAAAAGGCGTTAAACACCTTTCCATGTTTTCGAAGAAGTAACCAAAATGTTTACTTTTTTTGCAAGATTTGTTGTAGATATCACAACCTTAACTTAGTCGAGCACTCCATTATGTATGTTCATACACCGCCGTCCAACGGTATGCAGTGTGGAACCAACGTCCTTAGATTTTAATAGCATGGTCCAACTAATGGCAAAGTTTGTTAAAAATGTCGGTCTTATTTTAATAGAATTCATATTTAACACTACAAAAGAAAAATCGGTTTTACTTACTGCAGAAATATTGGTCGGGAATGTACTGCCGTTTTTCCACCGGATTACGTCTGATTCGAGCAAAGAAGTGATTCTGATTTTTTATTGACCAATTATTCCGACTGATTTGACTGGTAAGCTAGCGGTCAGAACGTCGTTAAAAATACCCACCGGTACCTAACGCACTGTGTACGGTCGGTGAGTATATTATCGATATCCGACCGAATTTTGCCCCATGCATGTCTAAACAATTTGCTTACAGGCATTTTAGCTGGCCAACGGTTTTCGGCCCAGTGAGTCTGCTCACCCAGGGTTGCTGGGCTGCTTTGACCCCCATTACAACTTAAACTATGCATTGCATAACGACCCATTTATGTGGTAAAAAATTATGACTTCCTTGGTCTGCCAAATGCACGGCCCAACAACCGTTTTCCAATTTTACTAAATAAGTTGCAAGAATTTACACCATGCACATATGTTTCGTCTAATCAGACATATTTGATTATATATATATCCCTTCACACACCGAGTTAATTGGTAAGTTCATACGTTAAGTCCTCGAGCCGGTTATGTAATAGAAGTTGACAATAAATGTATATGTACACCTTTAGAACCAATTTCAAATAAGTCTGTTTGCGCACATCACTAAAATGCCGCTAACCCTCTTATATGTAAAGCAGTTATCTTACAATATCAGTTTCCCTCAGTAAAGTTCGTTTGAATTCATTAGTGCATTCACAAATAAAATAGTATATATACCCTAAACCACTTGTCAAAAACAATAAATAAACATGTGCACTACCACCAGCGGTTATAAAGATGATACAATGGATTTCTACAATCAAACGTCTGGCTAAACTTACGAACTTCAGCATCACATCGAGATACGATGCAATGTGGATCTTCAAAGTCAGTATACTCTCCTGTCCATTGATATATTCTCTTCCAATGGTTGTTGATGCATCGATCATGACCTTTTGACAGAACATGCGAAACAAGCAGAATTTCGTTAGGCCATAAGTTTGTAAAATCAACGTACAGTTGGCGCCGACATTCCAACTCCATCTTGGCTTCACAAACCTTTCTTAGCAAGGCGTAGCTTGATTTCCAATTTTGTTCATTGCCGCCCTTGTAGAATATGAACACTATTGCTAGGGCATAAGTAGCCGTTAGATGGTCAGCAGTTGATGCAGACGTCAAGTATCGAATCCCCATTTCAAAGTTCGATCTGATGAAATAATTGTTCACTCCTTCCCGATAAAGAGCTTGCTGGTTGTTGTGTTGGCAAGAAGCTTGGACAAAGTCCGTATGTCTTCCTGCCAAAGATCAGGGTAAGGTCCGGAGAGATACGCAGCTGTGCATGTGCTCACTTTTGGCAACCCTCATAAACCTTCTGCAGCTGCATTTTAATATCCACGTTGGTTAAGTCGTGATCATATCGCTTTGATAAAGTTAATTGAAAAAATATACAATATAATGTCACATACCATAACTTGAGCTTGAAAAATTCTTTTATCGAGGCTTCACTGACATTGGCCATGATTAGTACCAGCATCTCATCAGGTATAAAGCAGAACACAGGTTGATCCATTGTCCTATTTTATATGAATTGTGACACGTTTGTGTAAGTGCATTGTGTCGACGCATAACTGTAAATAATGTCGACACCGTTTTTTGAAGTTGTGTTACCACAACAATTAGTTAGGATCTAGGAAGCAACTACTATTAAAAAAAAAAAATTCAACATTGATACTATTGGTCACTGATTCACGGATCGGTATCATTACATATTGTTTAGGCAAAAAAAGCACAATATTATCTTTCAAACATCAAAATTGGTTTGATAATACACCATTTATACATCATGATCATAAACCAACCTTTGCTTAATACAACCAACCGATCTCTACAACAAAATCAACCAATAAGCACATTAACAATGATAGCAATAATATTAGAAGTAGGAAGCCTACCTAGTTGGAAACTTTGAGTGAAATTGATAAATAAAATGTTCATCATGTTGTCTGTGGGAGAGAATCCATTCATTTAAAAAAAATGTATAAATAACTCGTATAAGGAAATAGAAGATGAATTGAAAAGTCGGTTGCTATGTAAAAAATTCGCATTTTGTTTGCTATGTTCAAAAGTTCAAATGGGGTTGGGAGTAAAAATGATATTCTTTGATTTAAAAACGACGCTGGTTAAATTGTGTAAATAATATCGGTTGTTTTGCTATATAGTCTCTTCTTTGAATTGAGATAAACAAAACTTGCACAACGAATAAAATGAAAACTAAAATGGGTTATTTTGAAAAAGGTCTTTTGTTTTAATATGTTAACAACTTAAAATTGAGTTGTAAGTAAAGAAGATGTTGTTTGGTTTTATAAAGACAATGGTTGAAGTAATATGGTCTCCTTGTTAGAAATTGTCAATAACAAAATGCTGATTGCAAAAAAGGAACAGAACTAGGATCATGTTAAGTTTTGAACTCCCATCCTCTGCTAGGTAGATAGAGCGTGTTTATAGCAAGATATTCGTGGACGATTGATCAACTGCTGTCCTTTATAGGTATTAACGGGGTTCCTTGAAAATATTACAGACCATATACACTATACCAATGGTGTCCCAGGAATCTGGGTGACTACGGATTCGCGACTGTCAACAATAGTTTCCTAGCTAACAACTCTTCCGTGAAAAACTAATCAACCCCCAATATCATGATCATGAAATTCCCTAGCGATTTTTAAACTTTAACCTTCACTGAATCTCCGAAAACAGTTTACTTCATTCGTTAAACAGAGTGTCAATTACCCATCCACAACAAGTCATCGTTAAAGCGTGTAACCAAAAATAGACGTCGACACCATACCAGGTACACAAGCAGATGCCGCGAACGGACTGTCACGGCGAGAAGAGATGCTTCTGACTTCAGCTGAAGTACAGACGGCGGCGAAGAAGACGATGGTTGAGTCGCTTGGAGCCATGGGGGGAGGAGGAGATGGACAGTTCCGTTCGTCTATGAGTTTGGGAAGAGGAAGGGAAATGACTCTTCGGATTGTGTTGTTGATGAACTTGGAACGACACTGTGACGTTTCAGTTTGAACCGGCAACTGTCGCACTAAGATTCTTCCGGAATGTTTACAATGCTATTTGGGTTTTGGGCTTGTTGACCATGTTACCTCGTAGGTTTCGACTTTGCATAACGGCCCATGTATTTTTAAAAATGGCCCACTTATTAATTCTAACAAGTACATGGCCCAACGGTCCAAGTGTTGAATTACGGGGCTAAATACTACGGAAACATAAACAAGGTACATGCTAGTAATCAGAATTATGCAGTTGAAGATGTGCACATACCTTAAACCTTTTCCGTAGACCCAAGATCTTGCTGAGGAAGTTCTCGATCCACCGGACGGAACCCGTAGATGTTCTTTTTAAGGAAGCCCTCGCGGTATAGTCTCAACAGCAAAGCCTCTGATCGATTCTTGGCAGGGACAGATCTCCGGAGTGTTTGCTCGAAGCAAATTGGCACACCCTTGGTGGTGTAGGTGGTTCGGCCAAATTGGGTAGTATTTAGGGATGAGGGTTTTCTCTCAAATCACCACAAAGGAGGAATTGTGAATTACCCTAATAAAACCCCTAACACTCCCTATTTATAGGAGGAGCAAAGTTGATAAAAGTCCACTTTGCCCACACTTATTTCGGTTGGCCTTGGTGTAAAAGAGAGGCCCAATTTTGGTCCTCCCATGTCAATTGGGATTTGGGTCAAGTCCAATTTCCATAATGTGACATTTACCCAATTTCTTAGGTAGCATATACATATTAATGGGCTTCCATTTACGGCGCCCAATCACCATATGCTAACAGCTCCCACTCGCCGGAATGGGAGGGTGCTTGTTAATGTATTATTGTCCAAATCGCATCAACATTTCACTCTTCTGATCTTGCCCCTGCTTCCGAAGAGTTCATACGAGGTTTGTCGTGCGACCGGCGGATACGAAGGGCATCGTGCTACTCATCTGTTAGGAGTGTTATAGCGCACGCGGAACGTTGATTCCATATCTCAAATCAACCTGTTAAAAACATCAAATTGTATCGCGTTGTATACTAGGTCAACTGTTAATTCTACAATTTCCTAGTTTCCACATAGGAATACTTCTCCAAGGCATTCGCCCAAGTATTCACAACCTTCAACTAATTATCTGGTTGGTGGCCACCTAGTGAATACAAGATTCCGTGAATTACAGGTGAACTTGACCATCCCCATCGCTCATACCCTTAGTCAAACCCAACCGGTTTCCAGAGACGTGGTAACTTGGCCTTTTTCTACAGTTGCGCTCATACGCCGGGAAGCAAACATTGAGCCCTGACCTTAGGTATGAGTTCTGAGTCCATGAGGATACTTCGGGTGCCTCTTCATAAGGCTCCCGGGATCAATCACACGCTCGAGGTGAAGAAGTTTGCGCCCATCCGAATCTCGATGATTCTACCTAGCACAACCGAGCATGACCCCGTGGTCGAACATGGCACCCGTAGTATGAAGCACGCGCGATAGCATCGTCAGGTGAGGGATATGTCAATGATGTTATCGCAGATTTTCATCTGGCCCAGAATGTGGTTAATGACAAACAGAGTTCATCATCGGCGATGTGCGAAACGAAGATCATGTCGTGTTACTCAGAAACCAAATGATCGTTTTGCATAACCAAGTTTATCCAACTAGTTCTTAGACAGTCTTGCTTCGGCAGAGGTCCCCCTCTCCTACAAGACAACCGTGCTCGTGTGACAAGGCAAGGCCCACATTCGACATAATTTAGGCAGAGGATTGCGTTCTCCTACGACTTAGTTTATAGACCGTAAAATCCGTTGTAATCAAACATTATGAAGTCGATGAATCATAAACTTGAATTGCAATTCTCTCATTTATCAAAAATGTAACTTTCAATTATCAAAATGTTATCACAGATATACGCCCACTTTTAAACCCTACGCAATCCAAGGAGTTTAACATTCTTTTCAAATGTCTCTTTGCGTAATGGTTTAGTTAATGGGTCCGCTACCATGTCATCAGTGGGCGAGTATTCTAAAGTTATTATCTTGTCTTCTACCATGGATTTAGCATAATTATATTTTACATCAATGTGTTTAGTCCTACTATGGTACTTTGGATTCTTTACTGCCGCAATAGCTGCCTGCCTGTCAGAGTACACCTTCACAAGCTTACTCCCGACATCGCCACCAAGCAGCGCAGTAAGAAGCCTTTTCAGCCAGACTGCTTCCTATGCATTTTTGGAGAGAGCAACGAATTCCGATTCCATCGTAGACATCGTGACACATGATTGCTTCTTGCTCGTCCATGAAATGGCGGCATCAACAAGGAGAAACACTCCTCCTGTGGTGGACTTACGATCGTCTGGATCGCCACCATGGTCGGCGTCACTGAATCCGTTCAATTCTAACTTCCAGCCCTCATAGCACAGTACGTAGTCGGCAGTACCTTTCAGATATCGCATGATCCGCTTTACAGCTTTTAAATGTTGATAGCCAGGGACTGATTGGAATCTTGCTACTAGGTCCATAGCGTAACAGATGTCCGGACGAGTGCAAAGCATGGCGTACATGACATTTCTGACCATGCTTAAATACTCTGCACTCCTCATCTGTTTACGCTCTTGCTGGTTCTTCAGGCCGTCACGTTTTGATAACGCGCACCCGAATACTACCGGCATCTCCACGGGTATGGCATCTCTTAATCTAAACATTTTCAACAGTTTTTTGATGTGGGCTTCCTAAGATAGACACAATCTGCGGGCGGCACGATCTCTAGCAATCTTAATGCCCAAGATGTACGTAGCCTCTCCCATGTCATTCATCTCAAATACAGATGCCAACCAGGACTTTGATTCATGCATGAAACTCACATCGTTCGCAGCAATGAGTATGTCATCCACGTATAAAGTTAAGATGACGTACTTAGACTCAGAGGTCTTTGTATACACGCACGGATCTTCGTGAAGATTCACGAATCTGTTTCCAACGATTTCCTCGTGGAATCTGCGGTACCATTACCAAGACGATTGTTTGAGACCTAAATACTTTACGTTCGTTACCAGGAGTAATGAAACCCTCTGATTGCTCCATATAGATCTCTTTCTCCAGGTTTCCGTGGAGGAATGCGGTCTTAACATCAATTTGGTGCAGCTCTAAATCGAGGCATGCGACCAGGGCTAGGATTTCCCTGACTCTGGTGTACCGCACAGTCGGTGAGTATGTCTCATCAAAGTCCACTCCGTGAAGCTGGGTGTACCCTTTCACAACTAGTCGAGCTTTGTATCGCTCGATATTTCCATCAGTAGTGAGTTTCAGTTTCAGAAACCATTTAACCTCTATGGTCCTGCGGTTAGCAGGTAAATCAACTAAAGACCATACCGAAATGGCTTTCATTGAGGCGATCTCTTCCTCCATTCCTTCGCTTGAGGTCCTTTCAACGCTTGTTGAACCGTTACCGGTTCGTCAACAGAGGTTAGGGTGAATATCCCATCCTTCTCGATGGGATACTTCTTGGGAGAAGTTAGATGCCTTTGACTTCGTCTAGGCTCATTTATCCCATCAAGAGTCTGAACGTTGCTCCCACTCGGAATAATGCTTTCCATCGGAGCATCACTCCCATTGGGAACAAGGGCAGTGCTAGAACCATGACCTACAACTTTTCTTGGACGAACTCTTGGTCTTGGGATTCTACCTGCGAGATTAATTCCTTGATCACTAGAACCTGGAGCCAAGTTGGTTGATCCACTCCCATTGGGAATAATGGGTAGTTGTGGCATTATTGGATTTTTCATCCAACGGTCCGGCTACGTGATTATCAGGTTCAACTTGATTCGCACCTGCAACAACAGTGACTTGTGTGGTAGGATTGGCTCCTCCCACTGGATTTATTATGAAAATGTCTCCATCTTCATTTACCATTTCATTCACTTGCATTGCTGCCTCAAATCTCCCATTCAAAGTAAGTGGGACCTGACTATCATCGTTATCCTGCTCCAATTCGATCAAGACTTCGTCTGTTTTGATTTCACCAAGCGTTGGAAATTCATCTTCAAGGAATGTAACGTCTCATGTTCGACCACGGCACCATTGTCACAAGCTAATTTAAACATTTATCCACTAAGAGTAGTTATGTTACTCTCGGTTCAAATACTTGTTTAATGTGCAAGTTAATGTCGCATGATGATAAGATTTAACTCATTATCATTCCTTTTATCTTTTATGGCGTCGTGTTTGACCGATTTTGTTGGAACATAGTTGTACATTGATGTGAGTCAACTGCTTTTCATCCCATAGGGAACGTCGGTTGTTGAACTCTAACATTATGTTTTCAAACCATGCTAGTTGAAGTGCGTTATCGATATGAATGTCTTGACAAACTATTCGTTCAAGGCATTTAGTGGGAGAGTCATTTACCGACGTCATCCTTTTCATTGGCTAATTCATCTCAAAGACTTATCCATCTTTGAACTGTGCATTGGGCTTTCGCCTTATGCGTCAGTCGAAACTTTTACGAGTTCGTGGTAGCTTGTGAAGCATACCTCTTTTCATCGTATAAGTATTGAATGAATTATTCCCAAAGGGAGACAAATGAAAAATTCGACATTCATTCCTTAAAACACTTCATCGTTAAATTCGTACTCTGAAAACGATGTGTTCCGTCTTTTGAGGTACACGCGATTGGCGCCTATTTCAGGTTTAATCCATGGTATAAATCGTTTCGTTTCCAAAATTCAATTTAATTTAATCCAATCGGTGTCGCACATGTTCATCATTACGGTATTTATCATATAATGAAGTACTCACAAATAAGAAAGATTTAAGTCGGTTCGCTCTTAGAACTACGCAATCGATGGATATCAATGGTATTTCAATGTTGATATTAGATGAAGGAGAGTGTCTTATGTTTGATCCGACCAATTGCATTTGGCGGATATTTTGGATTCAACTTCGTTTCGGATCAATCCCGTTTAATTGGACTGATTAATTTTGATAAATAGATCTTGTTTCGAATCGAACGGAAACTACTTTATTCAATAAATCTGAATCTTAATCAACCAAAATTCAAACATTAAACGAATAAATAGGAAATCCATCAACAACAATAATAAGGTTTATGATCATAGATAGAAGCTTCAATGAAGGTAAGATAGACAAGCAGTCTCGACCACGTTCAGCGTTCCACCTGAAAAGAATTCACAAGTGAATTTGATCAGATGTCTTGCATCAAATAAAACTTCTTTCAGTTCTATGTGTGTGGCAAACGAGGTGTACCTATTATGACACATGAATCAACGGTGGTTTGCACCGGATCATCGTTTAGACTTTTTGTTGATGGGGTTAGCCAAGCATTTCTGAAGACCATCGAATCTGTTATCGGTTGTCTCGGGTTCTTTGAAGATGTTTTCTTCCTCATGGTTGGCCTCGTGCAGATCCACGATCGTCTTAATCGATGTGATCAGACGTGTGAGTCCATCATCGCTAGCAAACCATGAAAGTGGAAACATCTTCATTACTTTCTGAGCTCTTGTCCATATGTCTACTTCGTCAGCGGGATCATGAGCGGTTATAATACCGTCATCATTGCATAGAATACTATAGTATTCTACCATGAGTTCTTTTGCTTCAGCGGCCTTTCCTCCACCGTAGCGGAGGCATATGGCACACCAAAGATGCAATGCGCTGCTCTCCATAAACTCCCCCCCCCCCCCCCACTTCAACTGACAGTTTCGAGTAAATCAATTCTCGTGCTGTCCGATCTTTCCTCAACCTTTTCTTGCTGTTGTAGGGGTATGATTTTCCATATTCGTCCGTCTCGATCCTGTTTGCCTTTGAATTGATTCGCTCATCAACATCCGCAGTAATAAGGAGATCATCAACACTGTCTTTCCATTCATCATAATTCATACCATCCAGATTGCGAGGTTCATAGAAAGCGTACTGGCCCAGCCATAAAAACTAACACATTGATAATCATGCATCATTAGGGAGACAATAAAATTTTGAGAAAGAATTGCATACATCAGATATCTATTAAGATGGAATATGACAAATAATTATTCCTCAGCCATCTACCAATCGACCGCCAGTAAACCGAGGGAAGGGGGTTCGTGAAAGAGTTCACATTACCTTCGTCTTTAATCCAATAGATCAGTATCTTAAAACGGTTTTATTCGCAAATTACCGGAATGAGAAATTTAAAATAAGCATACCCGATCTTGACTTTCCCAAGGCCCATTCGTATTTTAAAAAAATTATGATGAACTTACACATGCATATACAATTCTACTTCACAAGTAAATTATCATAGCAAGCCAAATTCATCATCCAAACCACACATCATGCATACGCGTCATGCGTCTAATGTTTCGAGGAACTCATGCTAGCATATATATAATTCTACTTTCTAAGTAAACTATAACATGCAACGCTACATCCTCAACATTCAAGCGCATATGTGTCATACATGAAACTTCCACATCAAACATGCATATTTGGCAACTGGCTTTTGTTTTTTAAAAAACATTTTAAAACATTAGGGGCTGACTTGCAATTCATGCTTACAATTAATCATGTGTGTTTCTAGACATGAAACATAGGCAATCGCAACCATCACAACATGTCTGTCCTAGTGCGCAAACCATATATTTAACCAGGGCTCTGACCCCAACATCCAGCTAGTTTGACATAGTCAAGACAACAGTTCTACTAAATATATGCAATAAAAGTAAACAATTGCAATTCAGCCCTCTAATTAATTCAGTCCCTAAATCATGCATTTTCGAGATCCATCCCCATAATCGAAACTAGGCATTAAGGTTAATCAAAATGTGAAAATTTTAAATCTTCGAGCAATGTGTAGACTATTTCAAGTTCGAAAACATTTGGATTTTAAAACTTGACCATCCCATTTTATTAATTGACTTGAATTCGATTTTGAAAAAATCCGGTTCGGTTTAGTCAATTTCGGTTCAACCCGGTTCGGTTCGGTCCCATAAATCCGGTTCGGTTCGGTTTTATTTAAAATCTTGTTCGGTTCGAACCAGTTCAATAAAATAGGATTTTGTTTCGGTTCAACACTCAAAACCGGTTGACAATATATTTCTTAATCTTTTAGGTAACTAAATCTATCAATAATATATTTATCCCTATAAATTAGCTAGATATATTGATAGTTATATATATTTCTATATATTAATGTGAACCTATCCATATATTTCCAATTATTGATATATTGTCACCTTTAATAAAAATTAAAATATGGTAAACAATATATTAACTTATATTCGGCAGAAACTTACAAACTTGGGGCCTAATAAATTAAAAAATTTACCTTGTAAATTTCCTTAGGGTTCGGCCGAAACACTAATTGGAAACAAGTGGTCAAATTTTAATAAGATCTACAACCCAATGTTTGATTTTGATAAAAATCATGTTTTTCTTGAAGATCATGAACATCAAATTTTACTAAGAACATCATAAAAATTTCGGCACTGACAATTATAAAAATCGGAAATTTTAAACTTTCATTCTTTAAAATTTTGGCCAACAGATGTAAAATTCAAGAACATCAATTTATCAAAATTATGAACTCCTAACACAGGCTCTGATACCACTGTTGGATTACGAGGCTAAATACTACGAATATAAACAAGGTACATGTTAGTAATCAGAATTACGCAGCGGAAGATGTGCACATACCTTAAACATTTTCCGTAGTCCAAAGATCTTGCTGAGGGAGTTCTCGATCCACCGGACGGAACCCGTAGAGGTTCTTGTTAATGAAGCCCTACGCTGTATAGTCTCCACAACGAAGCCTCTGATCGATTCTTGGCAGGGACAGATTTCCGGAGTGTTTTGGCACACCCTTTGTGGTGTAGGTGGTTCGGCCGAAGTGGGTAGTATTTAGGGAGGAGAGTTTTCTATCAAATCACCACAAATGAGGAATTGTGAGTTACCCTAATAAAACCCCTAACACTCCATATTTATAGGAGGAGCAAAGTGGACAAGTCCACTTTGCCCATACACTTATTTCGGTCGGCCTTGGTGTATAAGGGAGGCCCAATTTTTGGGCCTCTCATGTCAATTGGGATTTGGGTCAAGCCCAATTTTCCTATTGTGACATTTACCAATTTCTTAGGTAACATATACATATTGATGGGCTTCCATTTACGGCGTCCAATCACCATATGTTAACACCAAGTACATCTAGGCGGCAACATTTTGGGTGTGAGGAAATAAAAAATTATTTGGGTTTTCGAATTTGAATCTCTGGTTTCCACCATTTTCCCGCTCCCATGTTAAAAACCTACATTAATTACTTTCTAACTCACCATTTAGGTAAAAATCTAATATGTCAATCCTCAATTGAAGGTGCATTTAGGTCGACAATAACTTGCTGTGGAAACCTTTGGGTATATCGCAACCTTCCTGACAACCTAGCATAGGTTGAAGTAACCACTTCGAAGCAAAACGTTGTTAAATAGAACGCTAATTTCGAACATCCTTCTCCGGTCTATACAACAATCTTTGTCTCTTCAAGGTAATCTACTATTCTGCGCTGCCTTCTTTTCACCAATTAAATTAATGCCTAGAGGTACTTCCGTTCAATTCGTACGTAGTTACAGTATATTTTCTCCCCATGAAGGTCTAACCATTCTATATGTTAAATGGTTTTCCAGTTCGTTGGTTCACGAATGCCATGACAGTGTAAGCAAAGTTGTACGGTTTCGCCCAGTTCATTCAGTTGGCGAGAATTGGAAGATGAATTTTTACAAAAAAAATCTCATGTAATATTGCATTGTTACTAATTTTGAACAGTTCCCAAATGTGTAAACAATCGTTTAGTTCATATGGAATAAATATGAAATCTACATTTTCAATTTCAATCTGAAGATGTACGTCAACATAATAATCACAGTTCCATTTGAACTCTAATTTCACCCAGTAGATCTTTACGGTGCCAACTGTAAACAGCAATGAAGGTTAGTCTGGATGTTTTCCAATGCTAAAGATACTGTACATGAAGGTTTAATATAATCTTGAAAGCAACATATAGCAACTTGTCTGCAAACACTAGTTCCATCCGTTGGACTTGAACTGAGCCGAGTTTAATTGTGATATGTCAAAACAGCATTTATTGTGTCAACAAGTCGGTATTAGTAATGGGTATGTGTAGTGGTAAACTGAACATTCAACATGCACTGACAGTATGTTAAATACAATATGTCATGTCTTCACATGCCGAAACTATCATTCTGTGTTCGAGTACTCAATACCAAAGCCTAACATTGGAATCACATACGGTGGTGCTGAACATCCCAATTTGAATTCGCCTAACACCGACTCGCCAGGATATCTTTGGGATCGGCTGCAAGGTTGCTAAATGTCGACAAAGAATATTCGTAAATGTCTCTCGTAGTTGTATTTCGGGTCGAAGTCTGAACAACTGAATAGGACATACTGCAATGAGCTTATGCAACTGCAATGGAAGGTTTCAGTACTAACGGGATGGGTGACTAAATATGTGTAATTAACGGTTGCCTAATGGTAGTCTAAATACTTTCATCGGAAACCAAAAGGGAAAAGTATGTAAAACATGCAACATGTTTGAAAAAGATGGTTTTATGGACCAGTATGTTTTAAAATGTACAACATGTTTACATGTTTGAAAAAGATGATTTTATGGACCAATATGTATTAAAATGTACAACAAGCTTGCAAAAGATGTTAAAATAACATATTGTCCACTTGTTATCAATAGTCTCATTAAGTGGACACGTGTGAAACACATTTTTAGAAACAATAATAATAATTAAAACAAGAAATTAATTTATACATAACAATGGTTATTAATGGGTGGACGTAGATAAAAATAATAATAATTATTATTATTTTTTAAAAACGTGATCCGCACATGTTCACTTAATGAGACTAGTGACAACAAATGGATGATATTAATTTTACTATTTTTTGTAAGTTTGTTGTACATTTAAAAAAAATGGTCCATAAAACCCATCTTTTTCAAACATGTTGTACGTTTTAAAACATATTGGTCCATAAAACCATCTTTTTCAAACATGTTGCATGTTTTACATACTTTTCCCAAACCAAAACCCAGCTGCTAAAGACGCATATTCAGTAGCACCGGGTTGTAGCTCCCTAGGACGGCTTTAGTACCGGCCAGTTGGAGTCGAGAGGGCGGCAGCGCAGCCTCCCAAACCTCTGCTGCCATCCTTACAGCGGCATAACATCGACAGATTTAATGTACTGTCCTCTTCCCGACGGATATATCCCGTAGGCAAAGATTCTCAACCTATTTTACCTGTCAGGAACATTTCCGACCGTGTACCGGAGCTCATTTTAACAAGAGTCCATATCGGACGGAAAACTGACGTAACAGGCCATCTCCGTTTGGTTTCCGACCGATATCGACTGTAGGTAAAACCGATTATCGACTGTAGTGTAAACCCTGATCAAATATAGAAGAAGTCATGAATTTATGGGTTAGTGGGGGAAAACAAATTTTGGGACTAAATTTGAGATTTTAAAAAATAGTTTGAAAATAATTAAAGATTTTTTTTTTAAAATTACACAACATCCCGCTACGTAATGTTCGAGCTCTCCTGCTCACGGTCTGAGATTTTTTCCGACCTGACTTAGCGAGCAACCAGCGCATGCACTGGCCTCGTCAACGTAGACCCACCAGCAGCCTAGTATAGTCAAGAAGTCGGCCCGTGCCCGTGCCCAGGCGGGACCTAATATTTTTTAAACAGGTAACCGCGAGGTGACACCTTTAAAAGATTTCGAACCTGGGACCTCGAAGTCAAATCACATGAGAGTAAGCACACTTGACCACTAACCACCAATGTTGTCATGTTGTTGGTCACAACATCAAAAGTTAAAAGGACAATTGCCTCATTTCATTTTCATTAACTTCGCACATGTCCTAAAATCACACAATTGTTTGTAAATATCAATTCTAAAAAAAATTTGTTAAATATATGTCAAAGAACTTCACCCACACGAAACCACCATGCTAATAGATTGCCTTCCTCTCCTCTACTTTTGGCGAAATACATTTTTTAGATAAAAATATATATAATTAGTCTCCTTTTAGCTCTTGAAAACTCGTACCACTGATTTTTTTACTTTAATTATTTTATTACCATAATTCAAGTATTGCCTCTAAATAAAAATCGTAAATTTGTCATATTTATTCACAAATTCGACGATCTAAAATTTATTAAGGCGTCTACGTAATTATGTCAACCATAGTAACGGACCACCCACGTTAAAATCATGAAAGCAGTTTTGTTTGTAAACAGTAAAGTCTTGAAACCTTGCACCCACATGCTCTAAATTATGAGAAATTTAATGAAGCCGTCGGTTTTTATATGAATAGTTAATTGATCCTCCAAATCTTCCGTGTACGTCAAAATAGTTTGGTTCGGATCATTATCACATATTAGACTAATATATATAATTCATGATTTTTTTTATGCGGGGTGTTTTACACAACATTCATACTAGGTTAGTTTTACACTTAAAATAATTTTCACTTGCGTTGGTGTTAGCGGTAAGGTATATGATGATGGACATAAATTTTTTTTTTTTTAAATTTCCGAAACTGTAACAATTTTAAATTTAAAACCACATGTTAAAGTGTAAAACGTTGAACTCCCTAACCCATATTACATAATTATACTTTAAGGGCACTTATTATTAGATATAAAAGTCCACTCTACATATATAAGGAGAGGAGGGAGTTAGTAATGAATCATCAAGTTTATAAATTATGAAATAAAGTTATTGTTGGACAAGACATGAATAAACTACATTATGAGTTCCATCATCGTCTTGGTGATGGAGACACGAAATGATTTAGTAAGTTAATGCTTCGTCATGTACACAACTGTGGATCAAAGGCACGCTCCATTGCGTTAAAGATGTCCCTTCAACTTTATTTGGGACACTTCTCCTTCTCCAAAACTCTATACTCCTTTAAAACCATATATTTAGTATAGAATAGAAACAAAAAAGGGATTAAAAATACTTTGATGTACTTGGTTAAAAATACGTTTTTGCAGTGTCAATGGGTGGGCGGGCGGGTATGACCAGGACCCGCTTGCGGATCCAACCGTATCCATCCTGTAAATCACGAATATAATCTCATATTACTAATCCTAAATTCTAAATTTCATAATTTTCATACATAAATTCAATTTCAAATTCGAATTACAAGTTTAATTTTAAATTAAAATACAAACTACTAAATTCATTAGAACTGATATTATTTTGACTATTTTGTTATATTATTCATATAGTTGTATATAATACACATAACGGGAGGGACGGTTATCGTAGGCCGGCCCAGACCCTTCCCATAACTTACGGATTGACGGAGCAAAGTCGAGACTGAACCCTGCGGGTCGGCAGATAATCTGACCGGTTGACTTATAGCAGTATCTAAGATATTTTATTATTTATAATTTAGATTCCAGGTATCTAAAATTTGCAAATTATTATTCTAAATAATGAATCGTCAATTTTAGATCAAATTGAACGCGTGTAGGTAGGTAATACATACATTAGAAAATATATTTTATTGTATTGTGATAAAGTTATTTTAAAAATAGAAAATATACTAAAATAAACAATTTCTTATTTATTTGTTAATGTGTATCCCTAATATAACATACGTGACACAATTATCATTACAATATGATAAAACAATGTACGTATGACATATTTCAATTTTAATCCAAAACTGACATTAACAAATTTCAAATACTGTGGAAGTCAAAACAAAAACATATACTCTCTTATTCAAAACGTAATTTCTCCGGAAAAATGAATGGTCAAAATTGTAATAATTAATAATAATAATAGATGGAATATTCACCTGCAAGCTTTACAGTAATTGTTGTTCCACAAGTTTATAGAGCTACAATGAGAGACAATAGCATGCATAATCCGAATTGTTCTTTCCTATCATGAGGTGTTTCTGGAGAATATCTTCTGGCCAGGCGCGAGAATTGCCATGGGATCGAACATCATCTTCCTCTGCAGAAATTCCGACCACTGGCCGCCGAAATGCCTCTTCCACTCATCTTGAGTCTCATAATGAGGAAGGTATAACTTGTAGTCGAATCGGCTCCGGTTGCATAATTCTATGATTTCGTGGTTCTGTGCCACCAGTTTCTCCACCGGCGGTCCCTCGGGGTACGGAGGAGTGAACCGAAGTAAGGCCACGATGTAGAAGATTTCACCCGTCTCCGGCAACACCACCGATGTTCGTTTATCCCACCTAATTAACAACATCCATTCATTACATTACATTACATTACACCAAATAAAAATATACCCGCAAAGTTAAGAGCATATTTATTTATATTGCCGGTAGGTAATCCAAATCACATGTTCCACTGCTACGGATCATGTTTTATTGTTGTGATTTTAACTATCATAATTTGACATATGTACATAGTGCAATTAATTTTGTGCTTTTTTTTTTCCTTAAAAATCTATTGGAATTTGTCAACCTAAAAAAAAAATATTAATCTAAACACGTGTCAAGATTTTAACGGTGATGCACGATCTTGATAGAAAAAGTAGAGCAAATAATTTGAATCTGTTATGAGGATAGAACAACTCGTATGTTAATTATGATAAATAAAATATTTAATTATGGTGATTTTTTTTCATTCACAAACTTAAATGTGGCATTTTTTATTAAATGAAGCTTTAAACTGCTAAGTCATAAGAGTTAAATAAAAAAGATTGTGTTTATTTTAAGCTATATGTATAAAATGATATGTTGAGGTTAGGTTAGGTTAGGTTAAGGGTAAATTGGTCCAACAAGAAATGATGCAATGGAGCCCAGACAAATGATGTTGTCATTATAAATCTGGTTGACGAATGAATTTGCTTGTCGTTTCCCAAATGGCAAAGACTGACCAAGAAAGTTACACGTCTTGATGTCTCATTATATTTAAAAAAGAAGGGCTCAATGACCAACATAACCTCCATTTGGACACCCATGATTGATGATTCCACGATTTTTCCAAAAACTCAATTCATCTTCATCTAGTAACTTGATTTTTTATTTTATATATATATATTTTCTTAAAAGAAGGAATGCTCACGTACACAATTTTATTCTCAATTCTCATACCTAACAATGTAAGAGACAGTGAGTTCTATGCACTTGTTTGATACTAATCTAATCTAAAGAAATATAGTTTTGCAATTAAATCAGATAATTAAACGTAGCGAATTCGTCAATTTTGAAGTTTAAAATTCATTATAAAGAGTCTCTATTTCATAATATTTCGTCATGCGACAGAGGTAGCAGTTATAAATTTTAAAATACACATAAAAATCGAATGTCATTAAATAGAATTGTATTATTTTAATATTCTAATATATTTATCTTTTATTACTATTATATATTTAAATTTTACGTATTGTAATTAGTTAGCTATAAGTTAGTCTAATTTATGCACTGGGTGTTTTATATGAAAATAGATACAAAGAGATTATACATAAAGATATGACTCTTAACATAATAGTTAATAAAAATATGTATATACATAAATTCTTTTAATATATATATATGTTCCACATGATGTAAATTTTCATTTACTTTAAATTTGGCACCACAGTTTATACTAGAATTTTTTTTAATGTAATTTTACATATTTAAAAAGTAATCCATAAACCAGAGAATATTGTATAAATACTATACACTATGAAACTCAAAATTTCAAAATATTCTATTCATTTGTATCATTAAAATTCCATAGTATTACAAAATGAAATTATATAATTTTTATACACATTAAATAATATAATGTTTTTTTTTATCAACAATAATTATATGGATAAAACCCTAAACCTACATGGTTATTGGTTAATCTCAATCTAGGCGAGGGTTCTAGCTAGAGATAGAAGTTACCATTGATGTCTCTGACAACTGACAATGTAGAAGATAGTTTGTCCACACCCTAAACTAAAATATCCTAGTATAGTTAGTTTCTTTATCCTAGGTGGTTGGTTGGTTGGTTGATTAATTACGTTTAGATGGATTAGATTAGATTTGATTTGGATTTAACCTAAACCATTGATTGGAACATGCAACTGATAGATATTAGACACGTGTCTCGATGGATGAATGATTCCAACGATGACCGTTCACTCGAATAGTGACATGTCACTTCCACGTGTCACTCTACCGGAGGACTCGGAGAGGACCAGCGCCAACTACTAGCTGGACCCCACAGCAACAATGACATAAGAAGGAGTCAGACTTTTGCTAGTCCTACTTTAGAATTATTATTATTGGTGAATATATAGACTTCAATGTTATTTTGTTGTTATTACCAAAAAAAAATTGTTATTGTTGTGAAAATGGTTTAAAAAAATAATAATTACGGATTTGATTTAAAATTTAAAATTCAGGTTTTATACATAATTAATAATTTCCGTTTAATGTCGGACTTTTTCATCCATGCAATTTATAATACTGACAATTTTTTTTAAATTACATTTCAAGAAGTTATTAATTATTTTAGTAATTATATTATCTTTCACTCACTGTACATTGTTTTTTTTCAAAAATCTTCTTTGTGACTTGCATTTTGAAGAATGAATTGAGTCGGGTAGACATGAGGATCCCAAAAAAAAAAACATGGCTAGAGTTATATGCAGAGGCAATTATCCTCTTAAATATCCGAGTTGTGCAAATTTAATCATAAAAACATAAATTCTTTTGTGTAGAATTTTAAAATCTTATATATATATATATGTATCGATTATTTTGTTTTGAATATTCATCTGTATTTCATTTTTTTGCATAGCTTCGTCTCTAATACTCATTAATTTTTTTTTTATATAATTTGAGAGAGAAATGGTTACCTGCTTCGCAGAAGAGGGTAGACTAGCATAGGCCCGCCAATGCCGTCCTTGAGGAGGTCCTTAAACACGGCTCGGTCGAAGTTAGCAATGTCGGATTGCGACACGAATAGATTCAACCACGGGTGTGGAGCGTCCCATATTCCGGTCACCTTCGCGTCCATCTCCACGCGCTTTACGCGCATCAAGAAGTCAGCATAACTTACATCCGCATGGAATTCCATCCCCTCGACGAACTTTAACCCCCGAAGCAACCTTTTCACGACCTGGAAGCCGTAAATATATATACTAGTTATTAGCCCGAAGTGCATCAAATCTATTAGCTAAGAATTTTATATTTTAGGAGCAACCCCTGAACTTTCAATAAGCATGCGTTTTAATCCTAAGGAACGAACGTCTTTTCTTTTGAATGATACACACAAGTGGGGAATTGAATTGAATTGAATTAATAAGGTTTTCACAGATTCCGGAAAATGATGCGAGGCTTTGGCGATTAGCGAGAACTGACTGGGGGACCAAAAAAGGGAAAAAACAAAATCTGGAGGATCAGACATTTCTATAAACACCCCGACTGGGTCTGCAGAAATTACGAAAGTGACACGACGACAGAAGCAGAAGCAGAAGCTGTGATGATATATATATTGGCTGCGATTCCCGACCAGACAGCATGGGCATTTCCGTGACATATCTCCGCCGGTGTCAGAAGATCCAATGGAAGATTACGTTGTTGATACCACCGTATATGTGTATTTATGTATCGTCTGTTTCACCAACAACTCTTCTCTCTCAACTTAAAACTACTTATCTTATTTTCATCAAACCACGTTATTGTCTTTTATAATAACTTACTTAATTAACCGAAAATAATATATATATATATATAATCAAATATATTTTTATCATTAAGACGAATGATTTTCTTTAAACACTAAAATCTGTGCCGCACAAATTATTGGACCAATGCACTATGTAGATGGTCCGATACCACCGTCTAAAAGTGTAGCTATCATTTTTGCAAAGAAATCATGAAAAATGTTGAAATTATGAAAATGACCTTTATCGGATTAAAAAAGTGGGTAAAATAATTGAAGCTCAACTCCACAATGGCAGCCTTGTTGGCCCAGTAGTGTCATGATGGTAGACAAGAATGAAACGGAGAATATTATTAATATATATCACGTGATACTATACATATTACATACACTCAATAATGATATATATATTTTTTTTAATTCATGATGAATACTAAAAGCTCAACAGGTTCTCAGTTTATTATTTTCTCGAATACAGCCTCCCTACTTCCGTCGTTTAGGTTGTTACACGTGTCAATGAAATCCATTTTTCGTGTTTTATTTGGACCTGCCGGCGGATGTTTCTCTTTTGTTAAAAAGTCTATTTGTTAATAATAATATAATTATTGTCACTAAAACGAATTTTGTTCACAAATAACGAAAAGAAAGAGTAAAGGCAGACTGTTCAGTTATCAATTTGATGTGAGGTTGCAGCTTAAGTGCAGCGAGACGCGAAGCAGAGGATTATTGTAGAATGACAGTTGGAATGAAGGAAGAGTGAGTTTGTTAGGTTACCGTCTCAACGGTGAGGAGGGTGTCGCAGCTGCCGTAGTTGAGCCCTAGCTCGAGGCAGTATAGCACCGAGCTAGGCAACTGAGTTGACTCAATCCTATGGTCCGAGTCAAGCGGTACTGACGGCCAGCCGTTGACCGGGTCGTCGCTGTTGACGAACACGAAACCCTCAACGTAGTCAAAGGAGTCACCCTCCGCCCGAGTAATGAGCGACTCCGCGTCCCGACTGAACTCCCCGAACTCGCCGTACACCAACCTTATCCATCTCACCTGAATCAACAATATTAAATCAAACCACACAAAATTCAGAATTAATTATTAAAAATAAAATGCGTACCATATCTGGGGCGGGTTGGAGAGGGATCCGGGCTCGGGTTATGATTCCGAATTGGCCGAGGCCGCCGAGGGCTCCGAAGAAAAGCTCCGAATTTTCGGTCTCCGAGCAGACAATGACGTCACCCGTCCCCGTCACCACTTCCAATTCCGTCACGTTTGACGTCTGAGGGCCGTACCGGAAGGCCTGGCCGCTTACGCCGGCGTTAGACAGCGTGCCGCCGACGGTGAGGCCGAGGTAGTCGGTGAACGACCGCGGGGAGAGGCCGTAGGCGAGGCAGCGCTGCAGGATGTCCTCCCATAATGTTCCTCCGGAGACGTCCACGTGGGCGGCGTCTTCTCCGGCGTGTACCAATTGGAACCGCTCGGGCTCCACGGACCGCATGTTGATGACAAGGCCACGGTCCGTCATGGCCTGGCCGTTGATGGAGTGGCCGTTTCCCCTGGCGGCGACCGTAAGACTCGGAGACCGGTATGCCGCGCGGACGACCCTGGCGACGTCCTCCGTCGCTGCTGGCCTGATGAAGGCAAGCGGCTTGACGGAGTACATGCCGCCGAAGTCCCTGCTTGCAAGCTCCGACGAGGCTCCTCCGGCATCATCGCAGCAGCAATCTACAGTCATCCCCTGAAGGTCCAGGGTCTTGCAGAGAACAGAGACATCTTCGTTGTCGGGGGTCAGGTCAACGTCGCTGTCTCTAACGAACCTTTCCAAGTAGGCTATCATGTTGGGCGGCGGCGGAGGTCGGAGCCGTGAAGTTTCCGGTCAACTTCTCCAGTGACCAGTAAGGAACTGCTTTTTTGGTAATTGGTGAAAGTGCTGGTGCTGTAGCTATTTATATAGTAGTGGTGAAGAGTCATCTACGATTCTCCTAATTTATTATTCGCTTTCATATATTGCAGTAGTGTCTACTGTCAAGGAGCTCAGCTCAGCTGAGGTTACTTTTGCAATATATAAATAAAATTAGTAATTGTATAAACATTGAAATAAAATGTGTGTATATGTAGTATTTTTTTGTGAAGGTTTGTTCTTACCTATATATGTATATAATACATATCAACTTTTTTATTTTTCTGTGGACATTTTTATTTGTATATAAGATATCTTATATTGTCCATTTCTTATCACCATCCTTTCATATGTTTAAAAATTGTATGTAGATATGCACTTGATTTTAGTCTTGGATACTTCTTTATTAATATTTTTTTGTTTTTTTTGTTTTTTTTTAAAAAAAGCAGCTTCTCGTGCATTTAGGAAAACTGTCTCCACTTGGTAAAAAATCTAAAGGGGGCATTTGAATGGACGTAGTATGAGATAACTTAAAATGTGAAATTATAAATAATGTGATAACGTAATGTTATGTTAAATTGCAGTGTTTGATTGTGCTAGAATGTGGAATGTAATGTTAGAACTTAAATTACAGTGTTTGGTATGTATTGTAATTTGCATTGTAATGTGAATTTATTATTATTATATTAATCTATATGAGAGTATATTATATCTTAATATGATAAGCTTTAAAAGAATATATATTTTGACAACAACTAACTTGTTAAAGATTATGTATGTTGTTAATACTATTCATTTAAGAATTCTAAAAACTAAATATTTAAACTCGATATGCTCATCCACTAAAATTCAATTAATTAAAACTTTATATATAGTTTCATAAAATAATTTTCATAAAAAAATGCAACGAAAATACTTACTCATTTTATAGGAACATCATGTGCATTATTATTTATTATAATAATGAGTTATGAAGTATATAAAAAAAGCTAATAATAATAAAAATATTATTATCATATTAAACTATAAAGATAATATAAAATATTTTATCTATTTAATAATAATAATAAAATAATAACACTCTGTAATGTTGGACATAATCTCACATTACATCTGTTTTTGGATGTAATCTCACATTGCGTTTAATGGAGTTTGAACGCAATCTCATATTACAATGGACGTTACAATGTAATGCACATTACGTCATGTGGCAAACCAAACTATGTAATATGGATGTAATGTGAGATTACATCCTACATTACGTCCACCCAAACACCCCCAAATCTAACGATGATATCTGCTACATATATATTTATGATAAAAGTCAATACGGTTCCAGAAATACTTATTTGTATATAAGGTGAATAATCGACTGAATTTTACTTGAAAATGCAATTAGTCAGAATTTGTTTAACTAAATAATTTTTTTTTTTTACAAAAATCTCATATATTCATCAATCAGACAGTTTACAATTGAACTAAATAGTTAATCAGACTTCCCATAAATGAGAAATCTATATTAGGGATGACAATTCATTATGACCGTGTGGGTTCGTGTTGTGTCAGGTTTGTATCGCATTCTGGGGATCATCCCAAACACGACCTAACACGAAGGCATCCCAATTTAGTTCAGCACGAACACGACATGACAAAAACACGACACGAAAAACCGGCACTAAAAATCTATAGTAAATTGAATAAAAAAATCACACATAAACATTTTTTAAACAAAAAAAATAAAATTACTCAATATAATGAGTTCAATACAAACTTCATAAAATACATTGCAAAAGAGGTCATTTTAGGTTTAGATAGCTCATTTTAATAGAAATTATTTTATATATACATATAACTATCGTGTTATTTGTAATCATTTGGTCTTTGAGCCGCCGTAATTGGAAGCCCATTAATTAAGTCCATGTACCTAAGAAATTAGGTAATGTCACATTAGGAATTCTGGGCTAGGCCTAAAATCCCAATTGACATGGGAGTCCCAAAATTGGGCCTCCCTATACACATGGCCGACCGAATTATCACTAGGGGTAAAGTGGACTCTCCTCTTATAAATAGGGACTCATAGGAGGGTTTCATTATGCTATTGCTCTCTTCCTAAGTGGTGAGATTAAAAGAAAACTCTCATCCCTAATATCTAGCTAGTTCGACCAAATATTACACCACCAAGAGGTGCCAAATTGTGTCGAGCAATTTACTCCAGGAGATACATCCTGCAAAGAATCGACTGAGGCTTTACTGTGAGGCATAATCCGCGTAGGGCTTCTCTAACAGAAACCTCTACAGGGAACCGTCCGACGGATCGAGAACTCCCATCAACGGTCTTGGCCAGCAGGAAACTTTGTAGGTATGTGCACCTTCTCCCGCTGCGTATTAATTGTCTGGCACGTATCTTGTTTACTGTTTCCGTTGCATTAATCCCTTAAATCCTACAGTGGTATCAGAGCCTGTGTTAGGGAGTTCGTGTTTTTGATAAAATTGGTGTTCTTGATTTTCTTGTGGTGGCCGAAATTTTCAACTTTTTAAAAGGCTTTGAAATTTCAATTTTTTGTTAAAATTCGGACTGGCCATGGTTTTTCATGATGTTCTTAGTAAAGTTTGATGTTCTTAGTAAAGTTTGATGTTCATGATCTTCAAGAAAAACAAGACTTTTATCACAATCAAACATTGGGTTCTTGATCATGATAAGATTTGATCTTGAAATTTGACCACTTACCCTAATTTTCTTGTTTCGGCCGAACCATGCTTTAGGTGTTCAAGATTAAATTTTTAACTTCTTAGTCCACAAGTATCCTAAAGTGAGCGAAATTTTTATGAACTTTGCTAGTAGTTTCAGCTGAATTTTTGGTGCCTAGGGATTAGGCCAAAATTAGGGATCTAGATATTATTATAATATAGTTGCCTAAAAGATTGAGGAAATATATATTATTGATGAAATATATATCCCTAATATTGAATATTGACAATAATATATTTTTACAAGATATATATATATATAGTGTTGCCAAATATATATATGTATATATATTGTTGATTGATTATATATCTATAAAGATAGAATCTTGACAATAAATATATATATATATATATATATATATATATATGTTTGCCGAAAATTATATATATATATATATGTGCATAAAATTGGAAATTATTTTATAATTAATTGTTACTTAGAGGCCAAGTTAATTTTTTAGTGGACTTCAAAACCCAACTTGGCCCACAAGTCAATTTCGGCCGAACCCTATGGGTTATGGACCGCTCCAACTTTAGCACATCCGGGTCGGGTCAACCAACCTGGAATACCAAGGGAACCGAACCGGACCGAACGGGTCAAACCGGACCGAACCGGGTCGGATTCACGGGTCGAACCGTAGTGGGTCAAACGCAAGGTTTTCTCAATCGGTCCGACCCATTCTAGTCGGGTCGGACCGGGCAACTAATATGGGCCGAACCGAACCGGTTTGAGTGGCATACCGAACTGAATTCCTATTTTAAACCGAACCGGTCCGACCGAACCATTTTACCGAACCGGACAGGTCCGAACCGAACCGAAATAATTAATCCAAAACGAATTAATTAAGTAAAATAGGATGGTCTAATTTTTAAATCCAAATGTTTTCGAACTTTAAATTACCTACACAGTTTTTTACGGGTTTAACTTATTCGCGTTTTAATTAAACCTGATGCTTGGTTTCGATTATTGGGATGGATCTTGGAAATGCATGATTTTCGGATTGATTCATTTATTGGGTTGAATTGCAATTGCTATTTAATTGATATTATTGCATGATTAGAACCGTCGTCTTGACTATGTTAGTGAGCTGGATTATGCATATTGTGGGCGGAGCCCTAGTTTTCAATTAATGAGTTGCGCACTAGGACAGACATGCCGCGGTGGTTGCAATTTCCTAGGATTCATGTCTAGAAGTACGCATGATTGATTTATAGTATGAATTGCAAGTCAGCCCCAAATGTTTTAAAAGCGGAAATCAGTCGCCAAATATGCATGTTTGTAGGGTATGATCACGCATGATGCGTATGCATGAATGTTGAGGATGAATTGGCATGTGATAATTTACTTGAGAAGTAGAATTATATATGCTAAGCATGAGTTCGTCGGAACATTAGACGCATGGCGCGTATGCATGAGGTGTGTTTAGTTTCTTGGATGTGATATGCGCATGATGATTTACTTGTGTAGTAGAATTGTATGTGCAAACTTGAGTTTCTAGAAGTGTTCTAAAAGGGTATTGAGAAAGCCAAGATCGAGTGTTTTAAAAAACCCCCGTTCCAGTTATTGCGATTAAACCGTTTTAAAAGACTGATTTGTTAGAAGAAGATGACGGTAATGTGAACTCTTTCACGACCCCCAGTCCCTCGGTTTACTGTCGGTCGGTTGGGTTAGATGTCTGATGAATCATTACTAGTCATCCTCTATCTCATATATATCGATGAACGCAATTCTTTTTCCAAAGGGTTATTGTCTTCCTGCTTATGCATAATTATCACTGTCTTTATAGTATAGATAGCATATCAAAAGTGTTTCTTCACTGAACTTGATGGTAGCAATTATGATGAATGAGAGAAATATGTTACGAACATTCTCCTTGCCGCAAACGTTGAGGAACGTATAGACTCAACAACAGGGAGGGTAAACACGGACGAATTTGGTAGTCTAAGATACAATTACGGTCAATTGTCGCAGAAAGATCGGATAACCGGCGATTTAATCCGTGCAACCCTGATAGAAGGAGTTGAAGAAAGCGACGTGAATGTTAGTGCGCTACACCTCTGGTGCACCATACGCCTTCGCTATACCGGAGGAATGGCCGCACAAGCAAGAGACCTAATGCTTAGGTATAATTGTATTCTTTGCAAAGATGGAGGTGTACTCACCACTGACGATCCCAAAGATGAAATAGACATATGGAAAAGGATTCAAAAGGTGATGAGGATGTTTCCCCTTTCGTGGTTTGCAAATGATGATGGGCTCTCGTGTCTGATTAATACAATTCAGACTGCGACTGAGCTATTCGAAAAGCACCCCAAGGATGAATGTTCTTCCAACGAATCCCAATCAGAAGGTCTCTATGATCATATCCGTAAGTTGATGGGTAAATCCAGCAACAAAAGGTCTAAACGAAATCTGATGGGACAAACACCGTAGATTAAAGCGCGTCTCAGGTACGCCTCGTTTGCCATATAAAGTTGTAAATACTTTATTTGAAACACAACATCTGAAAAAATTCACTTGTGATCAGGTGTCGTGATTGATATGGCAAAGACTTATAGTCTATTTTATCGCTTTCTGCTTCTTTAATTTCCGCGACTGTACCGTTTTAGTTGTATTGTGTTTACTTGTTCGATTAAGTTGTTGAATTATTGGTTAATATTTGATTCAGAGTTATTGAATAAAAGTAATTGTTATTCAATTCGAAATACAATTTACTTATCAATCACTGTCCCAGACAAAGGAAACGATCCGAAACGAATATCTAATGTCTCCGGCTTAGAAGACTGTTCGAATTAGACAACAAAATTAACATAGTCCATTAAAATTGCTATAAGTTAGTGAGAACCCGAATAGATATTCCTTATTTGTTAGTACTCCATTATAAAAGTAAAATTGTAATGATGAACATGTACTAAACTGATTAAACTGAATTTTTGAAGCGAAACGATTTCACCACGGGTTAAACCTGGTGATGCGCGTGCGTTACACGCGTGTTCCTCGAATGATGGAACACATCGATTCCAAGTACAAAATTCAATATAAAGTGTTTTCTTGATTTAATGCTTGAAATAAATTTTCATTTGCACGAACACCCATTCAAGGGTTTTTACTCATACAAAATTCTCATAGAGAATTTCAACAAGCACCAGGTGAAAAACTAATGCACGGTCCATGGTGGATAACACATTGGGGTATGAATGAGCAATGAAAAGGAACGCTAGTAAACGACGTCTCCCACTATTCGCCTTTAATGATAAAAGATTGGCGGAGCATTAAGCGACACACACTTCATAAATAAGGTAAGTACCATGATATCGCAAGTTTAACTCATAACCTCCCTTTCAAAGGTGAGTTATAGTTAACTGCAAATCATGTGGTGAACTTATTTAATGAATTGATCGGTTACACGACACCATGTGAGCAATTGGTAACGAGAGGGATCTTACCAGAATTGCGACATCCATGTTGCAAATAAACACACATAGTACCAAATGAAATACTGAAAAGTATATCCATAGCATACATATGTGTAATAGTTTGGAAGCTTGGTGACATGGTCGAACATGAGACGTCATTTCTTGAGGATGAATTTCCAAAGCTTTATAAACATCAACGAACGAAGTCTTGATTGAACTAGAGAATGATGGTGATCAGGTCCCACTCGTTTCGAGTGGGAGATTTGAGGCAGCAACACAAGTGAACGATATGGTAAATGAAGATGGGGACGTCTTCATAATAAATCCAGTGGGAAGAGTCAATCCAACCACCCAGTTCAGTGTTGCTGCAGGTGCGAATCAAGTCGGACCTGATGATCATGTTACTGAACCGATGGATGAAAATCCAATTTTACCTCAACTACCTACAATACCCAGTGGGAGTGGTACGACCAACTCGGTTCCCGGTCATCATAACCTTGGAATTAATCTCGGAGGTAGAAATCCGAGACCGAAAGGTCGTCCTAGAAAAGTTGTTGGTGAAAGTTCAAGTAGCGCTCTCGTTCCCAATGAGAGTATTGCACCAATAATGAGTATTATTCCGAGTGGGAGCGATGTTCAAGTTCAAGATGGGACTATCGAGTCTAGACACAATCTAAGGCAACGAACTTCTCCCAAGAAGTATCCCATCGAAAGAGGTGAATTATTCACCCTCACTTCGGTTTATGAACCGGTAACGGTTAAACAAGCTATTGATGGACCTCAAGCGAAAGAATGGAGGATGAGATCGCCTCTATGAAAGATAATTCTGTATGTTCTTTAGTTGATTTGCCTGCTAACCGCAGAGCAATAGGTGCCAAGTGGGTTCTGAAATTGAAACTCACTGCTGATGGAGCTGTCGAGCGATAGAAAGCTCGACTCGTTGCGAAAGGATATACCCAACTTCACGGAGTGGACTTTGATGAGACATACTCAACTATTGTGCGTTACACCATAGTACGGGACATATTTGCTTTGGTTGCAAGACTCGATCTGGAGCTGCACCAAATGGATGTTAAGACTGCATTCCTCCATGGTAACCTCGAGGAAGAGATCTATATGGAGCAGCCGGAGGGTTTCATTACTCCTGGCAACGAACGTAAAGTTTGTAAACTCCAAAGATCTATTTACGATCTTAGACAATCACCCAGGCAATGGTACCGCAGATTCCGCGAGGAAATCGTTGGAAATGGATTCTTGAATATTCACGAGGATCCATGCGTGTACACGAAGACTTCCAAGTCTAAATACGTCATCTTGACATTATATGTGGATGACATATTAATTGCCGCGAATGATGTGAGTTACATGAATGAATCAAAGTCTTGGCTGGCATCTGTATTTGAGATAAAGGACATGGGAGAAGCCACGTACATCCTAGGCATTAAGATTGCTAGGGATCGTGTTGCTCGAAAATTAAGTCTCTCTCAGGAATCCTATATCAAAAATTTGTTGAAAAGGTTCCGACTATAGGATACCAAACCCGTGGATACGCCGGTTGCGCTCGGGTGCGTGCTGTCGAAGCGTGACGGCCCGAAGAACCTGGCTGAGCATGAACATATGAAAAGTGCAGAATACTTAAGTATGGTTGGCAGCTTAATGTATATCATGCAATGCACTCGTCCAGACATCTGTTACGCCGTGGGCCTAGTAGCACGATTCCAATAAGACCCTGGCACTCAACATCTAAAGGCTGTGAAATGAATAATTTGATACCTGAAAGGTACTTCCCACTACGATCTGTGCTATGAGGGTGGAAAACTAGAATTTTTAGGATTCAATGATGCAGACCATGGTGGCGATCCGAATGATCGTAAGTCCACCCCAGGGGAAATATTCCTCCTTGCTAATGCCGTCATTTCATGGATGAGCAAGAAGCAAACCCCTCTCGCTGTCAACGGTGGAATCTGAATTCGTTGCCCTCTCTAAGAACGCACAGAAGCGTTCTGACTTAATATGCTCTTAACTGCATTGCTTGGCGTCGAGGACGGGATTAAACATTAAAGGTATATTCTGACAGTCAAGTAGCAATTGCGGTGGTTAAGAACCCTAAGTACCATAGCAGGACGAAACACATTGACATAAAATATAATTATGCTAAGAATATGGTTGAGGAAAAAGTTATCACAATAGAATACTTGTCTACTGATAGTATGATGGCCGATCCATTAACTAAACCTTTATGCAGGGATGTTTCGAAAAGCATGTTAAAATGTTGGGACTGCGTAGAGTTTAAGTGTTAGCATTTGGGGTTATGGGACGCCGTAATTGGTAGCCCATTAATTAAGGCCATTAACCCAAGTAATTAAGAATGGGTCACATTAGGGTATTTGGGTTAGGCCTAAATCCCATGTGACATGGGAGGCCGAAAATTGGGCCTCGCTCCCCTAGCAAGTCGGCGCCGACCTCACCTAAGGAGGTGGGATTTTTAATCCCACCTCTACTCTATAAATAGGGACCTAAGGTGGTGTTTTCTAGTGCTAATAAATCTCTCCCAAGTTGTGAGATTTAGAGAAATCCCTCCTCCCAATTAGTGTATAGGTTCGCCGAAATAACACACAAGCTAGGAGGTGTCAAATTGCGACGAGCAATTTACTCCAAGTAAGATCCATCCCACGAGAATCGAAGAAGGCTTTGCTGTGAAGATCAAACCGCGTAGGGCTTTTCTAACAGGAACCTCTACGAGGTACTAGTTGGTGGATCGAGAACTCCCCTAGAAGATCTTGGGCTACAAAATTCGTTAAAGGTATGTGAACTTTCTTCCGCTGCGTAATTAGTTACCATGCACGTATTTAGGGTTTCGTTTCTGTAGATTAGTCACCATAATCCAACAGTGGTATCAGAGCCAGTTTAAGGAGTTCGTTTTTTTGATAAAATTGTTGTTCTTGGTTTTTCTAATTATGGCCGAACCGAAATTTTAAAATTAGGGTTCAAAGTTTTAAAATTTTCGATTTTATGGGTAATACTATGTTGGCCGAAATTTTCATTATGTTCTTAATAAAATTTGATGTTCATGATCTTCAAGAAAAGCAAGACTTTTATCAAATTTAAACTTTGGATTCTTGATCATGACAAGATTTGATCTTGAAATTTGACCACAAACCCTAATTTGGTGTTAGTTTCGGCCGAACCTACTATAGGAGTTCAATGTGAAATTTTTTATTTCTTAGTCCACAAGTAACCCTATAGTGACTGAAATATTTCAAAAATATTTTATTATAACCGGCCAAAATTTTTGTTACCAAAATTAGGACAATATTCACAAGATAATTGTGAGTATATTTACTATCAATAGCTAGCATATTTTTAGGAATATATATATATATTAGTTTCCTAAAGATTGAGAAAATATATATTATTGATGAAATATATATATATTCCTAAATATATAATATTGACAATAATATATTCTAGAATATATATATATATATTGTTGATTGATTATATATTCATAAATATAGAATCTTGACAATAAATATATATATATATATATATGGTTGTGCCGAATTTATATATATATATGTGCAGAAAATTGGACAATATTTATTTATTGATAGTTACTTAGAGGCCAAGTTAAATTTTTAGTGGACTTTAAAACCCTACATGGCCCACAAGTAATTATTCGGACCGAACCCTATGTGTTATGGACCGGTCCAATTTTAGAACATCCGGGTCAGGTCAACCAACCCGGAACACCACGTGGACCGAACCGGTTCGGGTTACGCGGATTAGACCGGAGCGGGTCAAATGTCGGGTTTTCTCAATTGGTCCGACCCATTCGGGTCGGGTTGGACCGGGGCAACTAATATGGGTCAAACCGACCCGGTTTGAGTGTCGAACCGAACCCTATTTTAAAACCGAACCGGTCTGAAACGAACCAAAATTAATCTGAGCTGAATTAATTAAATAAAATAGGATGGTCAAATTTTTAAATCCAAATGTTTTAGAACTTTAAATTACCTACACAGTGCTCACAAGTTTAAGTTATTCGCGCTTTAATTAAACCTGATGCCTAGTTTCGATTATGGGGATGGATATCGGAAATGTATGATTTTGGGACTGAATCATTTAGTGGGCTGAATTGCAATTGTTATTTAATTGATATTATTGCATGATTAGAACTTTCGTCTTGACTATGTCAACCTAGCTGGATTATGCATGTTGTGGGCTGAGTCCTGGTTTTCAATTAATGAGTTGTGCACTAGGATAGACATGCTGTGATGGTTGCACTTGTCTAGGATTCATGTCTAGAAGTACGCATGATTAATTTATAACATGAATTTCAAATCAACCCCAAATGTTTTTAAAGCGGAAATCAGTCGCCAAATATGCATGTTTGTATGGTTTGATCACGCATGATGCATATGCATGAATGTTAATGATTTATTAGCATGTGAAAAATTACTTAGGAAGTAGAATTATATATGCTAAGTATGAGTTCCTCGGAACATTAGACGCATGACGCGTATCCATGAGGTGTGTTTGGTTTCTTGGATGTGATATGCCATGATAATTTACTGGGATAGCAGAATTATATGTGCAAACTATAGTTCCTAGAAACATTTTCAAAATGGCCTTGGGATAGCCAAGATCAGGTGTTTTAAAACCTCCCGTTCCGGTTAAAGCGATTAAACCATTTTAAAAGACCGGTCTATTAGGAAGAAGATAACGGTAATGTGAACTCTTTCACGGCCCCCTTTCCTTCAGGCTTTACTGTTGGTCGGTAGGGTTAGATGTCTGAGGAATCATTATTTGATATCTTCTATCTCATAGATGTCCGATGAATGCAATTTAGTTTTTCAAAAAGGTTTTATCTTCCCTCTTATGCAAATTGTCAATATGTTTGTATCGAATGAAAGCACCGATGGATTCGTCTTGTGCAAATGAACTTTTGAAAGAGACGAACTACGACTCGTGGTGCAAAAGCATCAGTAATCTGCTAGAAGACGAAGGTCTATTAGACCAGATTCATAAAACGATGAGCTGTCCTGATGTATGCCTAATTAAAGGCCTAGCATATGCCCACTTCAAGTGGGAGCAGAATGACACAAGGGTTAAGGATGTTTTGTTGTCGCAGATGTCTTCGCACATCGAAACCGTGCATAAGGATATTCCTTTCGCAAATGATATTTAGGATGCCCTCTTCCTGAAATATGGGAGTGGGATCGCAGTTACACTGCACCCACTTATACCGGCTTTGGACGAATGTCTAAAGAGCAACAACACCAATTTACTTGAAAAGGCACATAAACTCCTTAGTATGATAAAACCGATCGAGGAAGAGAGTCAGATGGTTGAATGAGACAAAATTCAAGCCATAATTGAGATACTCCCAAAGTCCTGGAGAGCAACCAGGACTTTACTGACCCTCGGAAGCTCGATGTTGGATCTCCCTAGTGTCATGACGATCATCGAGATGGAACAATCTCGATTGGCACCGGTTACGAAAGAGACCATTGTGCCAAAAACACCTGTTGGACAGAGGAAGAGGAAAAGGGGCAAGGGAAAGAAACAACAGGCTATCAACGGTAAAACGTTGACTGAACCTGAACATAGCAAACTCCAGTTAAAATCAGAGGTTGTTTGCAAGGACTCTATTCCTCGCCGAATAGGCGATGGAACTGGGCCTAGCAAATTGCGTACTGAAAAGGTATGCAACATTGGATATGTTAAGGAAACTTTAGTTTCCTCCACGGTCATGTTAGCTGATTCAAATTCCTTTTGGATTCTTGATTCAGGTGCAACAGACCACCTAACCAATGACAAGAATATGTTTGCTATGCTCAGACGAATTCCGAAGGATTCAAAAAGGATATATGTAGGCGACAACTCTCAAGATGACGTCGAAGGAATAGGGAGCTTCAAATTGCCTATGAGCAATGGCAGAACCTTACTCCTTGAAAATGTCCCTTTTGCTCCTAGATTTCGAAGGAATGTTGTTTCTGTTACTTCTCTTATGGATAACGGTTTTACATTATCATTTGAGAATTCCCTTGTTCGTATCAATAAAGGTAAAACCTTTTATGGTAATGCATTTTCCTCTAATGGACTCATCGTTATGAATCTGAATGAGTATGGACATTCGAACCGAATGTATTCATTGTCGTCTAAAGAAGCAGAAACAGATGCGGCCGGATGGCATGCGAGGTTGGGACATATAGGCTATGACAGGGTTCAAACCCTTGCTCGGAGAGGTCTACTTCCGGGCACCACACTTGTAGTGAAAACCACTTGTGAGGATTTTCTAGCCGGAAAGTCAACCCGCAAGTCATTCGGTGAATCACTACGTGCCGAATATCCATTGCATTTAATTCATTCTGACGTTTGTGGACCCATGAATGTTACGCAAGGAGTGGTAAACGCTACTTTGTCAGTTTCATCAATTATTTCACCCGCTATGGGTTTATTCATCTGATTTCTCATAAATCCGAGGCTATCGATTGCTTTAAAAGCTTTCTAAGCCTCGTATAGAATCAGCAGGAGCGAAAGGTGAAAACCATTCGCACTGATAGAGGTGGAGAATATCTCTCTAATGAGTTTAAAAAATTGTGCGATGAAAAGGGAATTGAACACCAAGTTACGGTTCCTTACACACCACAGCAAAATGGTGTGGCTGAACGACGTAATCGTACACTCCTGGACATGGTGAGAACCATGATGTCGTGGGAAAAGTTTCCGATCTCATATTGGGGTGACGCACTTATGACTGCAACACATCTAATAAACCTTGTTCCAAAAAAGTCGGTAGCCACGGCACCATATGAGCTGTGGTTTGGTAGACATGTCGATCTTACCAGACCGCGACCTTGGGGTTGTGCAGCATACACGCATCAATTTGACAGCCGATATGGCAAGTTAGGACCTAGAGGGTTGAAGAGTATCTTCATAAGGTACTCTGAGAACTCTAAGGGATACGTGTTTGTCGCAGCTCAGGAGAATGGTGGCATGGTCGAACATGAGTCTATGGACGTTACATTCCTGAGGACGAATTTCCTACGCTCGGAAACATCATAACAAACAAATTTTGATTGAACTAGATGACGCTTACGATCAGGTCCCGCTCGATTGGAGTGGGAGAATTGAGGCAGCAACATAAGTGAACGATATGGTAAATGAAGATGGAGACATTTTCATAGTATATCCAGTGGGAGGAGTCAATCCGACCACAACGATCACTGTTGCTGCAGATGCGAATCAAGTCGGACCTGATCATGCTACCTAACCCATGGATGAAAATCCAATTTTACTGCAACTACCTACTGTAAGAAGTACAGCTGGTACAACTAACCCGATTTCCGGTCATAATAACTGTGGAATTAATCTCGGAGATGGAATTACGAGACGGAGAGGTCGTCCAAGAAAAGTTGTTGATGAAAGTTCAAGTAGCTCCCTTGTTCCCAGTGGGAGTATTGCACCGATAACGAGCATCATCAATCGATATATATAGAGATATCAATATATCACTCAAACCCCTGTTCCAACACGGTGAAAACAAGTTCACGACCTGTGGGCCTTCTACCTCCACGCGGCATTGCTCCGTCAGGCTTTCGCCCATTGCGGAAAATTCCCCATTGCTGCCTCCCGTAGGAGTCTGGGCCGTGTCTCAGTCCCAGTGTGGCTAATCATCCTCTCGGACCAGCTACTGATCATCGCCTTGGTAAGTTATTTCCTCACCAACTAGCTAATTAGACGCGAGCCCCTCCTCGGGCGGATTCCTCCTTTTGCTCCTCAGCCTACGGGGTATTAGCAGCCGTTTCCAGCTGTTGTTCCCCTCCCAAGGGCAGGTTCTTACTCGTTACTCACCCGTCCGTCACTGGAAACACCACTTCCCGTCCGACTTGCATTCACAGTGGGAGTGAAGTTCAATCTCAAGAAGGGACAAACGAGCCTAGATGAAGTCTAAGGCAACGAACTTCTCCCAAGAAGTATCCCATCGAAAGAGGCGAGTTATTCACTCTTACTTCAGTTGATGAACCGGTAACGGTTAAACAAGCCATGGAAGGACCTCAAGTGAAAGAATGGAGGAAAGATGAAATCTCCTATATGAAAGCTAATTATGTTTGGTCTTTAGTTGAATTGCCTGCTAACCGCAAACCGATAGGTGCCAAGTGGGTTATGAAATTGAAACTCGCTGCTGATGGAGCTGTCGAGCGGTACAAAGCTCGACTTGTCGCGAAAGGATATACCCAACTCCACGGAGTGGACTTTGACGAGACTTACTCACCTACTGTGCATTACATCACAGTACGGGCCATATTGGCTTTGGTTGCGAGCCTCGATCTAGAGCTGCACCAAATGGATATTAAGAATGCATTCTTCTAAGGCAACCTGGAGGAAGAGATCTATATGGAACAGCCGGAGGGTTTCATTACCCCTGGCAATGAACGTAAAGTTTGTAACTCCAAATATCTATTTACAGCTTTAAAAAATCATCCCGACAATGGTACCGCAGATTCCATGAGGAAATCCGTGGAAACAGATTCACGAATCTTCATGAGGATCCGTGCGTGTACACGAAGACTTCCAAGTCTAAGTACGTCATCCTGACATTATATGTCGATGACATACTGATTGCCGCAAATGACGTAAGTTATATGAATGAATCAAAGTCCTGGCTAGCATCTGTATTTGAGATGAAAGACATGGGAGAAGCCACATACATCCTAGGCATTAAGATTGCTAGGAATAGGGTTGCTCGTAAACTATGTCTATCTCAGGAAGCCTATATCAACAAATTGTTGAAAAGGTTCCGACTACAGGATGCCAAGCCCGTGGATACGCCAGTTGCGCTCGGGTGCGCGCTGTCGAAGCGTGATGGCCCGAAGAACCTGGTAGAGCGTAAACAGATGGAGAGTGTAGAATACTTAAGTATGGTTGACAGCTTAATGTATGTCATGCAATGCACTCGACCAGACATGTGTTACTCAGTTGGCTTAGTAGCACCATTCCAATCAGATCCTGGCACTCAACACCTAAAGGTTGTGAAACGGATAATTCGATACCTAAAAGGTACTGGCGATAGTGACGCTCTGTGCTATATTGGTGGAGAACTCGAATTGTTAGTATATAGTGACGCCAACCATGGTGGCGATCTGGATGATCGTAAGTCCACTTCAGGAGGAGTATTCCTCCTTGCTAATGCCGCCATTTCATGGATGAGCAAGAAGCAAACATGTGTCGCGCTGTTCACTATGGAATCCGAATTCATGGCTCTCTCTAAGAACGCACAAGAAGCGGTCTGGCTTAAAAGGCTCATAACTGCATTTCTTGGCGTCGAGGACGGGAGTAAACTTGTGAAGGTATACTATGACAGTCAAACAACAATTGCAGCAGTTAAGAACCCCAAGTACCACAACAGGACGAAACACATTGACATAAAATATAATTTTTCTAAGAATATGATTGAGGACAATGTTATCACTTTAGAATACTTGTCTACTGAAAGTATGATGGCGGACCTATTGACTAAACCACTACGCAGGGACGTCTTCGAAAGCATGTTAAAATGTTGGGACTGTGTAGGGTTTAAGTAGACAATATCGTGATGAAACTTTTTGAAATATAATGAAATAAATTACAGTTTGAGTTTATGATTATTACGACGTCATAATGTTTAAATATTCATCGGAATTTCACGGTCTATAACTAGTCGTAGAAGGTCCAACCTCCATAATAAATTAATGTCGAATGTGAACCAAGCCTCGTCACACAGGCTCGGTCGTCTTGACGGAGAAGGGATTCTCTATTAAGTTGAGACTGACTAAGATCCACGGTGGCAAACCTGGTTAAGCAGAACGATCAATTGGTTTTTTGGAGTAACACGACAATTATCAAACTTCTGCTGATCACCGTTACGAACCATGTTCTTAATAAAATCACATTTCTGGGCCAGACGACGAATCTGCGATAGCATATGACATTTCCCAGCTTCCTGACTAAACTCAGGTTATGCTATCGACGCGTACTTCATACTACGCGTGCATGTTCGACCACGGGGTTATGCTCGGTTGTGTTAGATAGAGTCCATGAGATTCGTACGGGCACAAACTTCTTCACCTAGAGCGTGCGACTGATCCCAGATGCTATATGAAGGAGCATCCAAAGTATCCTCACGGACTCAGAACTCATACCTAAGGTCAGGCTCAATGTTCGCTTCCTGGCTTGTAAGCGCAGTGCCAAACAAAAAGGCCTAGTGACCACGTCTTGGAAACCGGTTGGGTTTGACTAAGGGTATGATCGATAGGGATGGTCAAGTACACCTGGAATTTTCCGACTCTTGTATTCACTATGTGGCCACCAACCTGACATTAGTTGAAAGGTTGTAAATACTTGTACGGATGCCCTGGAGAAGTATCCCAAAGTGGGAACTAGGCAATTGGAAAATTTTCAGTTGACCTAGGATACAACGCGGCACTTTATTTTTAACAGGTTGATTAGACATGGGGAATCAATGTTCCGCGGGCGCTACAATACTCCTAACAGATGAGTAGCACGATGCTCGTCGTGTCCGCCGGTCGCACGGCAAACCTCGTATGAACTATTCGGAGCAGGGATTGGATCGAAGACCAAATGCGGATGTGTTGGACGACAACATATTAATAGGCACCCTCCTATTCCGGCGAGTGGGAGCTGTTAGCATTTGAGGTTACGGGCCGCCGTAATTGGTAGCCATCAATTAAGGCCATCAACCTAAGTAATTATGAATGTGTCACATTAGGGTATTTGGGCTAGGCCTAAATCTCATGTGACATGGAATGCCCAAAATTGGGACTTCCTCCCCTAGCAAGTCGGCGCCGACTTCACCTAAGGAGGTGGGATTTTTAATCCCACCTCCACTCTATAAATAGGGACCTTAAGTGGTGTTTTCTAGTGCTAATGAATCTCTCCCAAGTTTTAAGATTTAGAGAAAACCTCCTCCCTATTAGTGTATAGGTTCGGGCGAAATAACACACAAGCTAGGAGGTGCCAAATTGCGAAGAGCAATTTACTCCAAGTAAGATCCAACCCGCGAGAATCGAAGGATGCTTTGCTGTGAAGATCAAATCGCGTAGGGCTTTTCTAATAGGAACCTCTACGGGGTACCGGTCGGTGGATCGAGAACTCCCCTAGAAGATCTTGGGCTACAGAATTCGTTAAGGTATGTGCAATTTCTTCCACTGCGTAATTAGTTACCATGCACGTATCTAGGGTTTCGTTTCTGTAGGATTATTCACCATAATCCAACATTAAGTAGCCTGTATCATGATGACAACTCTTTGAAATTTATTGAAATGAATTGCAATTTGAGTTTATGATTCTTACGATGTCATAATGTTTGAAGTTTCATCGGATTTTTACAGTCTATAAACTAGTCGTAGGAGTGATAACTTCCAAAGTAAAATAATGTCGAATGTGGGCCAAGCCTCGTCACACAGGCTCGGTCCTCTTGACGGAGAAGAGGTTCTCCATTAGATCAAGACTGGCTAAGAACCACGGTGGCAAACCTGGTTAAGCAGAACGATCATTTGGTTTTCGAAGTAACACGATATGATCTAAGTTATGCAAATCGTTGTTACGAACTTTGTTCGTAATAAAACCACATTCAGGGCCAGATGACGAATCTACGATAGCATATGAAATTTCCCACTTCCCTACTAAACTCAGGTTATGCTATTGACGCGTGCTTTATACTACGAATGCCATGTTCGACCACGGGGTTAGGCTCGGTTGTGCTAGATAGAATCCACGTGATTCGTATGGGCACAAACTTCTTCTCCTAAAGCGTGTGACTGATCCCGGATGCTATATGAAGAAGCATCCAAAGTATCCTTGTGTACTCAGAACTCATACCTAAGGTCAGGCTCAATGTTCGCTCCCAGCGTACGAGCTCAGTGCCGGACAAAAAGGCCTAGTGACCATGTCTTGAAAACCGGCTGGGTATACGGTATGAGCGATGGGGATGGTCAAGTACACCTGTAATTCTCCGAATCTTGTATTCACTAGGTGGTCACCAACCTGACATTAGATGAAAGGTTGTGAATACTTATGGGGATCAAGGTTGTCCCGATCTGAATTTTAGGATCTTACGACTTTACGACATCGGTTAAGTAAAACGATCCTGGGATCCTACAATTTAAGTTAATATAAAACCATTCATATCAAGAATGAAATCGAGAATTAATTTCGAATTAAGAAAATTAACATATCTATAGTATATTAGGCTGTCAAAATTGATTTTTCTCAACCTAAACTAATTTTAAGGATTTTTTTTTTTTTTTTAATTTCACGCATCAAGTTGTCCATCTCCTAACATATTCTTCTATATTTATATTATTTGTTGGAATAGACAAACATACCGGATTAGAGTAGTATGTTATACTTATTCATAATAATTTATAACGTTAAGTATTTTACAATTAAAGTATTCTTATATTTGATAAAACTATTTAATATTCTATATCGAAGATGATTTTGATAAATAGGTACATGTATTAAATGATTCTTTTTGTGGTTGTTTATTTATTTGATAGATAGTAATTTATATACATTAACCTATATAATATAATATGTCACATTAATTTATTTATATGTTAATTTATAATTATCATAGGATCGTACAATCCACGATCCGATCCTACATACGATCTGATCATACTCTAAAACGATCCAGATTAGGATTTCGATCCTAACAAACTTGGCGCGCATGTCCTGAAGGAGTATTCCTATGTGAAAACTAGGCAACTGGAGAATGACAGTTGACCTAGGATAAAGCACGACACTTTATTTTTAACAGGTTGATTAACATGGGGAATCAACGTTCCGCGGGCGCTATAACCCTCCTAACAGATGAGTAGCAAGATGTCCGTCGTGTCCGCCGGTCGCACGGAAAACCTAGTATGAACTATTCGGAGCGGGGATTGGATCGAAGACCAAATGTAGATGTGTTGGAGAACAACTTATTAATAGACACCTTCCCATTCCGGCGAGTGGGAGCTGTAAGCATTTGGACTATGGGTCGCCGTAATTTGGATCCCATTAATTAAGTCCATGTACCTAAGAAATTAGGTAATGTCGCATTAGGGATTTTGGGCTAGGCATTGACATGAGAGGCCCAAAATTGGGCCTTCCTATACACATGGCCGACCGAATTATCACTAGGGGTAAAGTTGACTTTTGTCAACTTTACTCCTCTTATAAATAGGGACTCATTGGAGGATTTCATTATGCTATTACTCTCTTCCTAAGTGATGAGATTAAATGAAAAAACCCTCCCTAATATCTAGCTAGTTCGGCCAAATATTACACCACCAAGGAGGTGCCAAATTGTGTCGAGCAATTTACTCCAGGAGATCCATCCCGCGAAGAATGGACTGAGGATTTGCTGTGAGGCATAATCCGCGTAGGCCTTCTCTAACAGGAACCTCTACAGGGAACCGTCCGACGGATCGAGAACTCCCCTCAACGGTCTTGGGCTGCAGGAAACATTGTAGGTATGTGCACCTTCTTCTGCTGCGTATTAGTTACCTGGCACGTATCTTGTTTATTGTTTCCGTAGCATTAATCACCTAAATCCTACATTATTGTGTCGGGTCGTGTCACCAATATCAAACACGAACACGACACATATTTTTTTTTACAAAATTTTGAACGACCCGAGTTTGGCACGACAAGAAAATGATTGACCCAAACCCGTAACTTTCAGTGCCGTGTTCGTGTCCGCCCTGTTGGTATATGGAGATTGGGCCACCGTAATTAGGAGCCCATTAATATGAGCCTGTAACCTAAGACAATCGGGTTATGTCACATTAGGGATTTTGGGCTAGGCCTAAAATCCCAATTGACATGAGAGGCCCTAATTGGCCCTCCCTAGCTTATATATGGCCGACCAAATTTTATAGAGGGCAAAGTTGAATTTTGTCCGTTTTTCTCCTCTTATAAATAGGGAGTGCTATGATATTTATTAAGAGCTAATCCTCTATTCCTTTGTGGTGAGATTAAAAGAAATTCCTCCTCCCTATAAACCTAGGGGTTCGACCGAAACTATTCTCAACCTAGGAGGTGCCAATTGTCAAGCAATTTACTCTGGTGATCCATCCTGCTGAAGAATCGACAGAGGCTTTGTTGTGGAGCATAATCCGCGTAGTGCTTCCTTAACAAGAACCTCTACGGGAACCGTATGGCGGATCGATAACTCCCTCGGTGATCTTGGGACTACAGGAAACATTGTAGGTATGTGCACTATCTTTCGCTGCATATTAGTTACCATGCACGTATCTAGGGTTTTCTTTTCCTTAGTATTTAACCCCGTAATCTTTCAGTGGTATCACAGCTTGTGTTAGGAGTTCTTTTAAATTTTCGTTTTTTACAAATCATCATGGCCGAAAATTTCATGATGTTCATAATAAAATTTGATGTTCATGATCTTCAAGAAAACCATAACTTTTATCAAGATTAAACATTGGATTCTTGATCTTTGCAAGATTTGATCTTGAAATTTGACCATAAACCTAATCCCAGTGTTTTTCAGCCAAACCCCTTAGGTTTACATGGTTAAAATTTTAATTTCTTAGTCCATAAGTAACCTAAAGAAACCGATTTTTTTAAAAGAAAATTAATTTTTTTTTTTTTTTTTTTTTCGGCCGAAAAATTTATGCCTAGGGATTTAGGTCACAATTAGTGTTAGATTCACAAGATAATTGTGGATAGTAACAATCAATATATCTAGCACAAATTTAGGGATGTAGATATTATTGATAGATTAGTTACCTAAAAGATTGAGATAATATATTGTTGATAGATTTTATATCTGTAATATAGAATATAGAATATTGACAATAAAATATATATATATATATATATATACTTGTTTCGAAGTATTTATATATATATATGTGTAGATATTGGAAATTATTTTATAATTCATTGTTTAATTGGTGGCTAAGTTAAGTTTTTGGTGGACTTTAAAACCCTACTTAGCCCACAAGTAACAATTTCGGCCGCACCTAATGGGTCATGGGCCGGTCCAACTTTGCACATCCGGATCGGGTCAACCGAAACCGGAAGATCAAGGGAACCTGACCGGAACGAACCGGGTCAACAGAACCGGGACGGGTTCACGGGTCCAAAACCGGTGCGGGTCAACCAAAACGGGTTTTCAATCGGTCCAAACCATGCGGTTCGGGTCGGACCAGGGCAACCAAAATGGGTCGAACCGACTCGGTTTGAGTGAAGAACCGAACCGAATTCCTATTTTAACCGAACCGGTCCGACCGAAATGTTTTTAACCGAACCGGCTGAACCGGAATTTGACCGAACCGAACCATGTCAATTTAAAGGATGGTGAAATTTTAAAATCTAAATGTTTACAAAATTTAAAATTTGCTTATAGGTTTATACCTGATGCCTAGTTTCGATTATGGGGATGGATCTCGGAATTGCATGACTATGTCAAGTTAGCTGAATATTGCATGTTGTGGGCGGAGCATTGGTTTTCAATTAATGAGTTGCGCACTAGGGTAGACATTCTGTGATGGTTCTAAATGCCTAGGATTCGTGTCTAGAAGTACGCATGTTTGATTGATAACATGAATTGCAAGTCAACCCCAAATGTTTTAAAACATAAAATCAGTCGCCAAATATGCATGTTTGTTATGGTGAGATCACGTATGATGCGTATGCATGAATGTGGAGGATGTACAAGCATGTGATAATTTACTTAGGAAGTAGAATTATATATGCTAGCATGGGTTCTTCAGAACATTAGACGCATAACGCGTTTGCATGATGATTGGTTTGTTTCGTGGATGTGACTTGCGCATGATGATTTACTAGTGTGGTAGAATTATATGTGCAAACTTGAAATCCTCAAAAAGTTTTAAAAAGGGCCTTGGAAAAGCCAATATCGGGTGTTTTAAAACCTCCCGTCCGGTGAAACCGATTAAGCAGTTTTAAAAGACTGATCTATTAGAAAGAAGACGTCGGTAATGTGAACTCTTTCACGATCCCTATTCCCTCAGTTTACTGTCGTTCGGTTGGGTTAGATGTCTGAGGAATCATTATTTGCCGCCTTTTATCTCATAGATATCCGATGTAAGCAATTCTTTTTTTTTCTTTTCAAATGTTATTGTCTCCCTGTTTTTTGCATAATTATCGATGTGTGTTTGAGTTTATATGGCATATCGAAAGCATTTCTTCACGGCACTTGACGGTAGCAATTATGATGTTTGGGAAGATCATGTTATGGACATCCTCATTGCTGCAAATGTTGAGGATCAGATAGACCCAACAACAAAGAGAGTAAACACAGGCGAAAATAGTCCAAGATACAACAGCAGTGGAAGGTCTCAGAAAGATCAGATAACACGTGATTTAATCCGTGCTACACTGACAGAAGAAGTGGATGAAGGCTTCATGAACGTTAGTGCATTACACCTCTGGTGTACCATACACCTTCGTTACTGCGAAGGAATGGCCGCCGAAGGAAAAAAATCTGATGCTTAAGTATCACGAAATTCTTTGCACAGATGGATGTTTACACTCCGTTCATGATCCCGAAGATGAAATAGACACATGGAAAATGATTCAAAAGGTGATAAGGATGTTTCCCCTTTCATGGTTTGCAAACAACGATGGGCTCTCATGTTTAATTAAAACAATCAAGGCATCGATTGAGCTATTTGAGCAGCACCCTAAGGATGAATGTTCCTCCAACGAATCCGTGAGGTCGCAAGATTTGTATGGAAATCTTCGCAAGTTGATGGGTAAAACCAGCAACTAAAGGTCAAAACGAAATCCGGTGCGTCAAACACCGTAGATGAAAGCGCGTCTCAGGTACGCCTCATTTGCCATATGAAGTCATAAAACACTATATTAGAAACATTACATCTGATCTAATTCACTTGTGAATTATTTTTAGGTGCGATGCTCAATATGGCAAGGACTATTGTTCTATTTAATTTTCTTTCGCTCCTTTGTTTTTTTTTGTAACTGTACTGTTTTAGTTGTATAGAGTTTACTTGTTCGTACAAATTGTTGGATTTTGGTTAATTTAAGATTTGGAGTTATTGAATAAAAGTAATTGTCATTCGATTCGAAATACAATTTACTTATCAATTATCATCCCGGTCAGAGGGAACGATCCGTAGCAAAATTCTAAGTCTCCGGTTTAGGAACATAAACTTTTCGACCAGGTCAACTAGTTGAATAAGACGACAAAATTAACATAACCCATCCAAATTGCTATAATTAGGTTGATCAATGCAGTAAGAATGCGAATAGATTTAAATATTCCTCATTTGTTAATATTCCATGAAATAATTAAAATCGTAATGATGAACATGTGCGAAACCGATTAAAGTAAATTTTGGAAACGAACCAATTTCACCACGGGTAAAATCTGGTGATATGAGCATCACGCGCAGAGTTCCTCGATAGATGAAACACATCGATTTAAAGTACAAATTTATACGAATTGTGTTTCTGATTTAATGCTTGATATAAATTTTCACTTGAGACCCATTTCGCGTTTTACTCATTGATTCCTCATAAACCGTGAAGAAGTATGCTTCAAAAGCTACTACGATCTCGTAAAGAATCAATAGTTGCACAAGGTGAAAACCTAATGCGCAGTTCAAAGGTGGACGAAACCTCTCATATTGAGTATGCAATGAAAAATGATATATCTGTCAAACGACTATCCATTTATACGCGTCTAACGATAAAGATTGGTGGAGCATTATTTCAAAACATGCACTTCGAAGACATAATATGAAACATGGGTCTTTAGCTTAACTTCTGATCACCTTCAAGGATGATGTGATGTTGACTTTCACTCATGTAGAGCTTTGTTCCTACAATATCGGTTATCACAACACCACATGAGCTATTAAATGGTAATGAGACGGATCTTACCATAATGCGACATTTCGGCCGCAAAATAGACACACATTGTACCAACAACTGCGAAAGCAAAGTTGGAACCTAGAGTACTAAAAAGTAACTCTACAACATGCATGTCTGTGGTAGCTCAGGAGTTTCGTGGCGTGGTCGAACATGAGACGTTACATTCCTTGATGACGAATTTTCCATTGTTTTGAAACATCAAAACGAACGAACTCTTGATTGAACTAGAGCACGATGATGATGATCAGGTCCCACTTACTTCGAGTGGGAGATTTGAGGCAGCAACAAAAGAGAACGACATGGTAAATAAGAATGGAGACATTTTCATAATAAATCAAGTGGGATGAGTCAATCCAACCACTCAGATCACTGTTGCTACAGTTGCGAAGCAAGTCGAACCTAATAATCACATTCCTGAAACGATGGATGAAAATCCTGTTGGATTACGGGGACGTAATACTAGGAAACACTAAATCATGTACGTGCTAGTAATCACAATTACGCAGCGGAAGAATTCGCACATACCTTTAGTCGATTCCTTTGCCCAAGATCTTGTGGAGGGAGTTCACGATCCACCAGTCGGAACCTCGTGCAAGTTCTTAGAAAGAAGTCCCACGAAGTATGTATCCACAGCAAATCCTCTGATCAGTTCTTCAACGGGGACGGATCTTCGGACTGATTGCTTAGAAAGAATTTTGGCACTCCCTTGGTGTTCTTCAAGTGGTTCGGCCGAATATAGTGTTTAGGGAGGAGGTAATTTCACTCTAATTCACTCTAAGGGAGAGTTATTAATTCCTTATGAAAAACCCCTAACACACCCCTATATATAGGAGGAGTAGAGTGGACAAAAGTCCACTCTACTCCATGTGGTATTTCGGCCGCACCATGTAAGTATAAGGGATGCCCAATTTTGGGCCTCTCATGTCAATTGGGATTTAGTTCAGGCCCAATTACCCTAATGTGACATTTACCCAATTGTCTCAGGTAACATATACATTTAACGGGCTACCATTTACGGCGCCCGTACACCTTGTGCTAACAGCTCTCAATCGCCGGAATGGGAGGGTGCCTGTTAATGTATCGTTGTCCGAATCGCATCAACATTTATGTCTTCCGATCTTGCCCCTGCTTCCGAATAGTTCATACGAGGTTTGCCGTGTGACCGGTGGATACGACGGGCATCGTGCTACTCATCTGTTAGGAGTGTTGTAGCGCCCGTGGAACGTTGATTCTCTGTCGTCAATCAACCTGTTAATTAAATATTAATCGTATCGCATTGTATCCTTGATCAACACTAATTCTCCAATTGCCTAGTTTCCACATAGGAACACTTCTCCAAGACATCCGTACAAGTATTCACAACATTCAACTAATATCCGGTTGGTGGCAACCTAGTGAATACAAGAATCGGTGAATTACAGGTGAACTTAACCATGCCCATCCCTCATACCCTTAGTCAAACCCGACCGGTTTCCAAAGACGTGGTCACTTGGCCTTTTTCTTTGGCACTACGTTCGTACGCCGGGAAGCGAATATTGAGCCTGACCTTAGGTATGAGCTCCGAGTCCGTGAGGATACTTTGGGCGCCTCTTCATAGGGCACCCGGGATCAATCACATGCTCGAGGTGAAGAAGTTTGCGCCCATAGGAATAACGAGGATCCTAGCTAGCACAACCGAGCATGACCCCGTGGTCGAACATGGCACGCGCCGTATGAAGCACGCGTCGATAGCATACCTGAACTAGTTAGGGGTGGGATATGTCAATGATGCTACCGAAGAATATTTCATCTGACCCTGAATTTGGAAGATGACGGACGGAGTCCATCGCGCCGATTTACAAAACGAAGATCAAGTCGCGTTTTACCGAGACCAAGTGATCGTTTCGTATAACCAGGTTTATCCCCTGGTTCTCAGCCGATCTTGATATGGTAGAGGTCCCCCTCACCTACAAGACGACCGTGCCTGTGTGACGAGGCAATGCCCACATTTGACATAATTTTGACAGAAGACTTTTACATCCTCCTTCGACTCAGTTTATAGACCGTAAAATCCGATGTTATTAATCAGCATGACGTCGATAAATCATGCACTCAAAATTTGCAATTCTTTATTCAATCAAAATATAATTTCAATAATCAAAATGTTATTACTGATACAAGCCACTTATTAAATCCTACGCAATCCAAGCAGTTTTACGTGCTTTTCAAAAATCTCTCTGCGTAAAGATTTAGTCAGTGGGTTCGCCACCATATTGTCAGTGGACAAGTATTCTAAAGTGATTATATTGTCTTCCACTACAGATTTAGCATAATTATATTTTACATCAATGTGCTTAGCCCTACTATGGTACTTTGGATTCTTAACAGCTGCAATGGCTTCCTGACTGTCGGAGTATACCTTCACAGGCTTACTCACTTTGTCAATGCCTAGCAATGCGGTAAGAAGCCTTTTCAGCCAAACCGCTTACTGTGCTATTTTCGAGAGGGCAACGAATTTCGATTCCATCGTAGACTGCGCGACACACGATTGCTTCTTGCTCGTCCATGAAATGACGGCATTAGCAAGGAGGAATACCCCTCATGTGGTGGACTTACGATCATTCAGATCGCCACCATGGTCGGCGTCACTGAAACCGGTCAATTCTATCTTCCTGCACTCATAGCACATTACGTAGTCGGCAGTACCTTTCAGATAACGTATGATTCGTTTTACGGCCTTTAAATGTTGATAGCTAGGGTCTGACTGGAATCTTGCTACTAGGCCCACGGCGTAACAGATGTTCGGACGAGTGCAGAGCATGGCGTACATGAGGCTTCCCACCATGCTATATACTCTGCACTCCTTATCTGTTCACGCTTTTGCAGGTTCTTCGGGCCATCTCGCTTTGACAGCGCGCACCCGAGTACAACCGGCGTCTCCACGGGTTTGGCATCTAGCATTCTGAATCTTTTTAACAGTTTATTCATATAAGATTTTTGAGATAGAAATAATCTCCGGGCGGCACGATCTCTGGAAATTTTAATACCTAAGATGTACGTAGCCTCTCCCATATCTTTCATCTCGAATAATGATGCCAACCAGGACTTCGACTGTTTCATGAAACTCACATCGTTCGCAGTAATGAGTATGTCATCCACGTATAAGGTGAAGATGACGTACTCAGACCCGGAGGTCTTAGTGTATACACAGGGATCCTCATGGAGGTTCACGAATCTGTTTCCAACGATTTCCTCGTGGAACCTGCGATACCATTGCCGAGACGATTGTTTAAGACCGTAGATAGACCTATGGAGTTTACAAAGTTTTCATTCGTTTACAGGAGTAATGAAACCCTCCGGCTACTCCATGTAGATCTCCTCCTCCAGGTTTCCGTGGAGGAATGTGGTCTTAACATCCATTTGGTGCAGCTCTAAATCGATGCATACAACAAGGGCAAGGATGGCCCTGACTGTGGTGTAACGCACAGTCGGTGGGTATGTTTCATCGAAGTCCACTCCGTGCAGTTGGGTATATCCTTTCGCAACAAGTCGGGCTTTTTATCGCTCGACTTCTCTATCAGCAGTGAGTTTGAGCATCAAAACCCACTTCGCCTCTATAGCTCTGCGTTTAGCAGGTAAATCAACTAAAGACCATACTGAATTAGCTTTCATTGAGGCGATCTCTTCCTCCATTCCTTTGCTTGAGGTCCTTCCATTTCTTGCTTAATCGTTACCGGTTCATCAAGAGACGTTAGAGTGAGTAATTCACCTCTCTCGATGGGATACTTCTTGGGAGAAGTTCGTTGCCTTTGACTTCGTCTAGGCTCGATAATCCCATCTTGAGTCTGATCGATACTCCCACTCAGAATAATGCTTCTTATCGGAGCATCACTCCCACTGGGAATAATGGCATTGCTGGAACCTTGACTAACAACCTTTCTTGGACGTCCTCTCGGTCTCAGGATTTTACCTCCGAGATTAATTCTTTGATCACTAGGACCTGGAACCGAGTTGGTCAATCCTCTACCACTGGGAATAATGAGTAGTTGTGTCGTTATTGGATTCTCATCCAGCGGTTCAGCAACGTGATTCTCAGGTTCAACTTGATTCGCATTAGCAGCATTAGTGATTTGAGTGTGGAGGGGGGGGGGGGGGGTGGGAGCCCTCCTGCTGGATTTACTATGATAATGTTTCCATCATCATTTACCATTTCATTCACTTGTGCTATGTCAAATCTCCCACTAGAAGTAAGTGGGACCTGGGATTCATCGTCATCCTGCTCTAGTTCGATCAAGACTTCGTCAGTTTTTTCCGCTAAGCGTTGGAAATTCATCCTCAAGGAATGTGACTTCTCTGGATTCATGTTCGAACACACCACCATTTTCTTGAGCTGACACAAATACATAACGTTTCGAGTTCTCAGAATACCTTATGAAGATACTATTCTGTCCTCTAGGTCCTAACTTGCCATAACGGCTGTCAGTTGTATGTGTATATGCTGCGCAACCCCAATGTTGCAACATGGTGAGATTTAACTCCCTACCAGTCCATAGCTCATATGGTGTTGTGTCTACCGCTTTTGTTGGCACTAGGTTTACTACATGAGTGGCAGCTAGTAATGCGTTTCCCCAATAGGAGATAGGCAGTTGTGCTTGCGACATCATGGTTCTGACCATGTCCAGGAGTGCACGATTACGACGTTCAGCCACACCGTTTTGCTGCGGCGTGTTTGGGATCGTTGTTTGACGAGCAATCCCTTTTTCTTTGCACAACTTATCAAACTCATTAGAGAGATATTCTCCACCTCTATCAGTGCGTAGGGTTTTCACCTTTCGCTCCTGCTGATTCTCTACAAGCTTTAGAAAGCTTTTAAAGCATTCTATAGCTTCCGACTTACGAGTAATCAAATGAGTAAACCCAAAACAGGTAAATTCGTCAATGAAAGTTACGAAGTATCGTTTGCCACCCCTAGCGGCTACGTTCAATGGTCCACAAACTTCGGAGTAAATTATCTGCAATGGATGTTCGGCTCGTTGTGCTTCACCGAATGGTTTACGGGTGGACTTTCCAGCTAGACAGCATGGCAAGTGTGTTTAACCACATTGCTAGTTCCGGGCAAAAGCCCTTGTTTTGCCAATGACTAAACCCTGTCATAGCCTATAAGTCCAAGCCGTGAATGCTACCCAGCCGCGTCAGTTTCTGCTTCTCCGGAGGAGATTGAATACATTCTATTCGAATCTACACTACCATTCAAATCCATAAAAATGAGCCCACCAGAGGTAAAAGCTTGTCCGAATAAGACGTTGCCTTTATTTATACGAACAAGGGTTTTCTCAAATGATATAACAAAGTCATTATTCATGAGAGCGGAAACAGAAACAACATTTCTACGGATTCTTGGAGCAAAAAGGAAATTTTCAAGAAGTAAGAATCTGCCATTGCGCATAGGCAGTTTGCAGTTCCCTACCCCTAAGACTTCAACTTGTGAGTTGCCGCCAATAAATATCCTCTTTGAATTCTTCGGCAATCGTCTAAACTTGGCAAATAGTCATTTGTCATTGGCTATGTGGTCTGTTGCACCTGAATCAAGAATCCAAGAAGGATTTGAGTCAGTTAACATCACGGTTGAGGAAACAAATGCTTCCATATCATAACCAACATCGCGTACCTTTTTAGGGTGCGATTTGCTGGAACCTGCACCATTGCCTATTCGGCGTGGGCTAGAGGTCCCGCAGACTATCTCAAATTTTAACCTGGGACTGCCTTGTTTAGGCTGGGTCAACGTTTTACCGTCAACAGCCTGTTGTTTCTTTCCCTTGTTCTTGTACTTCCTCTTTGTTCGCCCAGCCCGTCCTGTCACCTTTGTGTTTTTCGACATAGATGCTAATCGATTCTCCTCCATCTCGATTATTTTCAGAACTGATGCAAGATCAAGCATGGAACTGCTGACAGTCAATACGGCATTGGTTGCTCTCCAAGATTTCAGGAGGATCCCGATGATGACCTGAATTTTATCCCATTCGGCCATCTGACTATCATCTTCCAAGGGCTTGAACATGCGAATGAGGTCGTAAACTTTTTCAAGTAAACTCTTGTTGTTGTTGTTCAGTCTTTGTTCCATGGCTGGTATAAGTGGGTGCAGAGTAACTGCCATGCCACTTCCATGTTTCGGGAAGAGAGCATCCCAGATGTCCTTTGTTACGGGAACATCCTTATACTTGTCGTAGAATTCCTGAGACATTTCTGACAGCAAGAACTCCTTCGCTTTCTTGTCATTTTGCTCCCATTGAAAATGAGTGAAGGCTAGATCTTTGGTCAATCCAGCTTCCGGCTAGCTCATTGTCCTATGAACGTGGTCTATAAGACCTTGGTCCTCCAGCAGCGTACTGACACGTTTGCTCCACGAGTCGTAGTTCGTCTCAACTAATAGCTCAGATTCACACGAAGTAGCCATCTATGGTGTGATACGTTACTAATACATTGATAATCATGCATAATCAGGAGGACAATGACATTTTGAAAAAGAATTGCAAACATCAGATTATCTATTAAGATGGAATACAATAAATAGTGATCCTTCAGTCATCTAGACCAAACCAACCCCCAGTAAACCAAAGGAAGGGGGTCCGTGAAAGAGTTCACACTATCGTCGTCTTCAATCCAATAGATCAGTCTTTTGAAAACGGTTATTATATCGCAAATTACTGGAACATGAATATTTTGAAAAATATGCATACCCGATCTTGGTTTTCCCAAGGCCCTTTTTATTTTGAAAATATCCGACAATTTACGCATGCATATATAATTCTACTACACTTAGCAAATTATCACATCATGCCATAAAAATCGGCCAAACCAAACATCATGCATACACGTCATGCGTTTAATGTTCAGAGAAACTCATGCTAGCATATATAATTCTACTATTATGTAAACTATCACATGCTATTACATCCTAAACATCCTAGCATAAGAGTCATACATGAAACTTCCATAAACATGCATAATTGGCGACTGGATTTACGTTTTAAACACTTTTAAAATATTAGGGGCTAATTTGCAATATGCTTACAGTCAATCATGTGAATTTCTAGACATGAATCCTAGGTAATTCCTACCAACACAACATGTCTATCCTATTGCGCAAACCATATATTTAAATCCCAGAGCATAGCTCACAATATAATTTCCAACTAAAGACGACAGTTCTAATTATATCAAAATATATAGCAGAAAGTAAACAATTGCAATTCAGCCTTCCAGTCCCTAAAACATGCATTTCCGAGATCCATCCCCATAATCGTAATCGGGCAATAAGGTTTAATATAAAATGTGGAATTTAAACATTTTGAGCACATTTTAGGCTAATTTTAAAGTTCAAAATATTTGGATTTAAAAATTTGACATCCTATTTTATTAAATTGACCTAAAATTTCGGAATAGTCAATTTAAAATCTGGTTCGGTTCGGTCCAATAAATTCGGTTAGGGTTCGGTCTAGTTTAATCAAAACTGGTTCGGTCCGAATCGGTTCAATAAAATAGGTTTTCGGTTCAGTTCATCACTCAAAACCGGTTCGGTTTAGATTCACTTAGTTACCTTGGTCCAACCTAACCCATCTAGGTTGGCCCGATTAAGAAAATCCGGATTGATTTAATCTGCTCCGTTAATGCAAATTGGATTGGCCCATAAACCCTAGTGGGTTCGACCAAAATACTTCCCTTGGGCTAAATAGAGTTTTAAAATCCACCAAAAACTTAACTTAGCCCACAAGAAATATTAATTATGTAAAATAATTTCCAACATTGCTAATATATATATAAAATTCGACACACATATTATTAATATATATAAATATTGTCAAGATTCTATCAACATGATGTAAATCAATTAACAATATATATATAATATCCGGCCATAACAATATATATATATATATATATATATATATATATATATATATTGTCAAATATATGTTTAGGGATAAAATATATAGACAATATATTTTCTCAATCTTTTTAAGTATCTAAATCCTATCAATATAACTTTATCCCTATCTTTTACCTAAATATATTGATAGTTTATATATTTTAATATATAATGTGAATCTTATCCAAATCTTTCCAATTTTATAGATATATTGTCATCTTTAATAAAATTAAAATAAAGTAAACAATATATCCCTAAGGTGGCCTGCCGAATTTTGTAACTTGTACCCTAAGAAATTGAAAATTTTACCTAATAACTTTACTAGGGTTTCGTCCATAACACCAAAAATTGAAAAGTTGTTAAATTTTAAGATCAAACACTACTAAGATCAACAATACAAATATCTATTTTGATAAAAAAAAAAATGGTTTTCATGAAGATCATGAACATCAATTTTAACCAAGAACATCATGAAAATTTCGGTACTTACAAAAACATAAAAATTTTGAAAATGTAAAAAAATTTCAAAGATCAAAATTTCGGTTTTTGTAAAAATTCAAGAACACCAATTTTATCAAAATCATGAACTCCTAAACCTCGCTCTGATAGCACTGTTGGATTAGGAAACACTAAATCATGTACGTGCTAGTAATCACAATTACGCAGCGGAAGAATTCGCACATACCTTTAGTCGATTCATTTGCCCAAGATCTTGTGGAGGGAGTTCACGATCCCCCAGTTGGAACCTCGTGCAAGTTCTTAGAAAGAAGTCCCACGAAGTATGTCTCCACAGCAAATCCTCTTATCAATTCTTCAACGGGGACGGATCTTTGGACTGACTGCTTAGAAAGCAATTTGGAACTCCCTTGGTGTTCTTCAAGTGGTTCGGCCGAATATAGTGTTTGGGGATGAGGGATTTTCATTCTAATTCACTCTAAGGGAGATTTATTAATTCCTTATGAAAAACCCCTAACACACCCCTATATATAGGAGGAGTAGAGTGGACAAAAGTCCACTCTACTCCATGTGGTATTTCGGCCGCACCATGTAAGTATAAGGCAGGCCCAATTTTGGGCCTCTCATGTCAATTGAGATTTGGTCAGGCCCAATTACCATAATGTGACATTTACCCAATTGTCTCAGGTAACATATACATTTAATGTGCTACCATTTACGATGCTCGTACACCTTATGCTAACAAATCCAATAATACCTCAACTACCTACTGGTAACTGTGGGACAGGTACTAGCAACTTGGTACCTGGTCCTAGTGACCGTGGAATTCATCTCGGAGAAGGAATCCCGAGACCAAGAGGTCGTCCAAGAAAAGTTTTTGGTGAAGGTTCAAGCAACGGTCTTGTTCCCAGTGGGAGTATTGCCCCGATAACGAGCATTATTGCTAGTATGAGAATTGTTCCCAATGGGAGTATTGCCCCTAACTCAATGTTCGCTTCCCGGCGTATGAGCGTAGTGCAGAAGAAAAAGGCCAAGTGACCACGTCTTTGGAAACCAGTTGGGTTTGACTAAGGGTATGACCGATGGGGATGGTCAAGTTCACATGTAACACCGACTCTTGTATTCACTAGGTGGCCACTGATGGATTTAAGTGAGGGTGAACAATTCACCTCTCTCGATGGGATACTTCTTAGGAGAAGTTCGGTGCCTAAGACTGCGTCTAGGCTCGATCATCCCATCTTGAGTTTGAACTACGCTCCCACTAGGAATAATGCTCGTTATCGGTGCAATACTCCCACTGGTAACAAGAGCATTACTTGAACTTTCACCAACAACTTTACTTGGACGACCTCTCGGTCTCGGAATTCCACCTCCGAGATTCATTCCACGGTGTTGATGACCGGGAACCGAGTTGGTCGTTCCACTCCTACTAGGTATAGTAGGAATGTGAGGTAAAATTAGATTTTCATCCATAGGTTCAGTAACTTTGTTATCAGGCCTGACTTGATTCGCACCTGTAGCAACAGTGATCGGTGTGGTTGGATTGATTCTTCCCACTGGATTTATAATGAAAATGTCTCCATCTTCATTTACCATATCGTTCACTTGTGTTGCTGCCTCAAATCTCCCACTAGGAGAGAATGGGACCTGATTATCATTATCTTTTAGTTCAATCAAGACTTTGTTCGTTTCGATGTTTCCAAGCGTAGGAAATTAATCCTCAAGGAATACGAAGTTTCCAGGCTCATGTTCGACTACGCCACCATTCACCTGAGCTGCGACAATCACGTATCTCTTAGATTTTTCAGAGTATCTTATGAAGATACTTATCAATCCTCTAGGTCTCAACTTGCTGTAACGGCTGTCGGTCTGATACGTGTATGCCGCACAACCCCAAGGTCGCAGTTTGGTAAGATATACTTCTCTACCAAACCACAGCTCAAATGGTGTCGTGTTCACCAACTTTGAAGGGACAAGGTTTACCACATGTGTGGCAGTCATAAGTGCGTCACCCTAACAGGAGATTGGCAATTTTGCCTGCGACATCAAGGTTCTAACCATGTCTTGGAGTGTACGATTACGTCGTTCAGCCACGCCATTTTGTTGTGGAGTGTAAGGTATTGTAGTCTGATGTACAATACCTCTTTCTTCGCACAACTTCTTAAACTCATTAGAGAGATATTCTCCGCCTCTATCAGTGCGAAGGGTTTTCACCTTTTGCTCCTGCTGATTCTCTACGAGGTTAAAAAAGCTTTTAAAGTAGTCAATTGCCTCGGATTTATGAGAAATCAGATGAGTAAACCCCCATAACGGGTGAAGTCGTCGATGAAGCTGACAAAGAAACGTTTACCACTCCTAGTGGTGACATTCATTGGTCCACAAACATCCGAATGAATAAAATGCAATGGATATTCGGCTCGTAGTGATTCACCAAGTGGCTTGCGGGTTGACTTTTCGGCTAGACAATCCTCCCAAGTGGTTTTCACCACTTGCGTCGCTCTTGAGAGTAAACCTCTTCGAGCGAGGGTTTGTACCCTATCGTAGCCTATATGTCCCAACCTTGCATGCCACCCGGCCGCATCAGTTTCTGCTTCCCTAGACGACCATTTGATTCGAAATTTCATGTCCATTCAGATCCATAATTATGAGACCATTAGAGGAAAATGCATGACCATAAAAGGCAACGCCTTTATTTATGCGAACAAGGGAAGTAACAGAAACAACATTCCTCCGAATTCTAGGAACAAAAAGGACAATTTCGAGAAGTAGGGTTTTGCCATGCGCAAAGGCAATTTACAGCTCCCTATTCCTTCGACGTCAACTTGAGAGTTGTCACCGACATATATCCTTTTTGAATCCTTCGGCATTCGTCTGAACATGGAAAAAGATCCTTTGTTATTGGTTATGTGGTCCGTTGAACCTGAATCAAGAATCCAAGCGGAATTTGAATCAGTTAACATGACAGTTGAGGAGTTTCCTTAACATATCCAATGTTGCATACCTTGTCAGCATGTGATTTGCTAGGTCTAGCCTTATCACCTATATGACGAGGGTCAGAGTCCTTGCAAACAATCTCCGATTTTAACTGGAGTTTGCCTTGTTCAGGTTTAGTCAACATTTTACAGTTGACTGCCTGTTGTTTCTTTGCCTTGCCCCTTTTCCTCTTATTCTGTCCAGCGGATTGTTTTGGCACATTGGTTTCTTTCGTAACTAATGCCAATCGAGTTTGTTCCATCTCGATTATCTTCATGACACTTGGGAGATCTAAAACCGAACTATAGAGAGTCAGTAAAGTCCTAGTAGCTCTCTAGGACTTTGGGAGAATCCCAATTATGGCTTGGATTTTGTCGTATTCAACCATCTGGCTTTCTTCTTCAATCGGTTTTACTATGCTAAGGAGTTTGTGTGCCTTTTCAAGTACACTCATGTTGTTGCTCATTAGACATTCGTCTAAAGTTGGTATAAGTGGTTGCTGTGTTACTGCTAAGCTGCTCCCATGTTTCAGGAAGAGGGCATCCCAGATATCCTTTGTGCAAGGAATATCCTTATACTCAATTTCGATGTTCGAAGACATCAACGACAATCAAAATCTCATTTGACCTTGTGTCATCCTGCTCCCACTTAAAGTGCGAATATGCCAGGCCCTTTGTCAAGCCCGCATCTGGCAGCTCATCGTTTTCTGAATGTGGTCTATAAGACCTTCGTCTTCTAGCAGATCACTTATGCGTTTGCACCACGAGTCATATTTCGTCTCAATAAAAAGCTCATTTGCACAAGATGTATCCATCTGTGCAGTTATTTGATACTATACATTGACAATTATGCATAAGCGGGAAGACAATAACATTTTGAAAAGAATTGCATCCATCGGATATATATGAGATAGAAGATGACTAATAATGATTCCTCAGTCATCTAACCGACCGACAGTAAACTGAGGGAAGGGGGTCGTGAAAGAGTTCACTTTACCGTTGTTTTCTTTCTAATAGATTAGTCTTTTAAAACGGTTTAATCGCTATAACCAGAACATGAAGGTTAATTAAACACCCAATCTAGGCTTTCCCAATGCCCATTTTAAAATTTTTCAAGGAACTCAAGTTTGCACATATAATTCAACTAAACAAGTAAATTATAACGCGCGCATATATCATCCAAGAAACCATACACACCTCATGCATATGCGTCATGCGTCTATTGTTCCGAGGAACTCATGCTCATCATATATAATTCTACTGCTTAGGTAAATTATTACATGCTAATCCATCCTCAACATTCATGCATACACATCATGCGTGATCACACCATAAAAAGCATGCACATTTGGCGACTGCCTACGTTTTTAAAATATTTTGGGCTGACTTGCAATTCATGCTATAAACCATTCATGCGTACTTCTAGACATGTATCCTAGGCAAATGCAACCATCACAGCAAGTCTATCCTAGTACGCAACTCATTAATTGAAAACAAGGGCCACAATATGCATAATCCAGGTAGCTTGACTTAGTCAAGACGACAGTTCTAATCATGCGATAATATTAATTAAATAGCAATTACAATTCAGCCCACTAAATGACTTAGTCCTATAATCATGCATCTCCGATATCCATCCCCATAATCGAAACTAGGCATCAGGTTTAATTAAAACGTGAACAATATAAACCTGCGAGCACTGTGTAGGTAATTTAAAGTTCGAAGAACATTTGGTTTTAAAATTTGACCATCCTATTTTAATTTAATTAATTCGTTTCGTATTAATTTCGGTTCGGTTCAGACCAGTTCGGACCGGTCCGGTTCGGTAAAAATGGTTCGGCCGGACCGGTTCGATTTAAAATATGATTCGGTTCGTTTCGTCACTCAAACCGGGTCGGTTTGACCCATAATAGTTGCCCCGGTCCGACCCAAAGGGGTCGGACTAATTGAGAAAACCCGGAGTTTGACCCGCTCCGATTCGACCCGGGTGACCCGAAACCGGTTCGGTAAGACCAGTTCGGTTCACATGGTATTCCGGGTTGGTTGACCCGACCCGGATTTGCTAAAATTGGACCGGTCCATAACCCATAGGGTTCGGTCCGAATTATTACTTGTGGGCCAAGTAGGGTTTTGAAGTCCACTAAAACTTAACTTGGCCTCCAAGTAACAATTAATAATTAAACATTGTCCAATTTCTGCGCATATATATATATATATTTATTTATTGTCAAGATTCTATATTTACAAATATATAATCAATCAACAATATATATATATATATATATATATTTTAGAAAATATATTATTGATAATATTAGGGATATATTTTTAATCAATAATATATATTTTCTCAATCTTTAGGCAACTATTTTATCAATATTGTCTAGTTCCCTAATATTAGTATATATATATTGATAGTAAATATATACACAATTATCTTGTGAATATTGTCCTAATTTTGATAAATTTCGGCCGAATTACACTTCATAAATTTCAAAAATTTCGGTTCACTATAGGGTTACTTATAGATTAAGAAATAAAAAATTTTACCTTGAACACTTATAGGTGGTTCGACCGAAACATGCAAAATTATGGTTTGTGGTCAAATTTCAAGATCAAATATTGTCATGATCAAGAATCCAAAGTTTAAATTTGATAAAAGTCTTGCTTTCTTAAAGATCATGAACATCAAATTTTACTAAGAGACATCATTAAAATTTCGGCCAACATGGTGTTACTCAAAAATTGAAAATTTTAAAAACTTTGAACACAAGTTGAAAATTTCGGTTCGACCAACACAAGAAAATCCAAGAACACCAATTTTATAAAAAAATACGAACTCCCTAACACAAGTTCTAATACCACTGTTGGATTTAGGGGATTAATACTACGTAAAAAAAAAAATCCTGGATACGTGTATGGTAACTAATACGCAGTGGAAGAAGGTGCACATACCTATATTGTTTCCTGTAGCCTAGGACCTTCGAGGGGAGTTCTCAGTCCGCCGGACGGTTCCTCGTAGAGGTTCCTGTTAGAGAAGCCCTACGCGGATTATGCCTCACAGCAAAGCCTCTGTCAATTCTCTGCGGGATGGATCTACTCGGAGTAAATTGCTCGTCGCAATTTGGCACCTCCTTGGTGTGTGTAGTGCTTCTGTCGAACCTCTAAGTTTTAGGGAGGAGAGTTTTATTTTTAATCTCACAACATGGGAGAGATTGATTAGCCATAGAAAACACCACCTTATGTCTCTATTTATAAGAGTGGAGGTGAGATTAAATCCCACCTCCTTACTTAAGGTCGGCGCCGAACCCATGTAGGAGTGAGGCCCAATTTTTTGGCATCCCATGTCACATGGGACTTTAGGCCTAGCCCAAAATCCGTAATGTGACCCAAACCCTAATTACTTAGGTACATGGCTTTAATTAATGTGCTCCCAATTACGGCGGCCCATAGTTCAAATGCTAACAGCCACCAGCCGGATATTAGTTGAAGGTTGTGGATACTCGTACGGATGCATTGGAGAATTATTCCTATGTGGAAACTAGGAAATTAGAGAATTAACAGTTGCCCTGGGATACATTGCGATACAATTTAATGTTTTTAACAGGTTGATTAGAAATAGGTAATCAACGTTCCGCGTGTTAGCATATGGTGACGTGGCGCCGTAATAGAAGCCCGTTAATTAAGGGAATTACCTAAGTTAATTAGGTAATTGTCAATTTGGGCTAATTGGGCCAAATCCAATTAGTAATTGACAAGGGAGGCCCAAAATGGGCCTCCCCCTTAACATGCATAGTTCGGCCGCCCCTTTTATACCACATTGGTTGGAGTTGCCTTTTGGCAACTCCACCAATACTATATATAGGGGTTTCTGCTAAGGGTTTATTCACTCATTCATAATAACAAGGATCTCCATTGAGAACACTTGTTTCCCTTAGTTAAATTTCGGCACCATCACATCTGGTCTGAGGTTCCATCTCCGTTGAAGAATCGATCAGAGGTCTTGTTGTGGAGCTACATCGCGCGGGACTTCTTCTAACGAAGAACTTGCACGTGGTTCCGACCGGAGGATCAGAACTCCCTCCACATCGTTCTTGGGCAGGAAAGCTAAAAGGTATGTGTACTAATTCCGCTGCATAAATTAGATTTCTTGCTAGTACACGTTTAACATTCCGTAGTATTACGTCCCCGTAATCCAACAATGGTATCAGAGCCTGTGTTAGGATTTTTAAAATTTTGATAAACTGATGTTCTTGATGTTCATAAAAACCGAATTTTTTCTGATGTTCATGAACACCATGAAGAATCCGAAATTTTTAAGTAGATTTCATGTGTTTGATCTTTAAAAACTTAAAATTTTCAAATTACATGTTTTTCTAATCAAAACCGAATTTTTCATGATCAATTTAAGTTTGATGTTCATGATCTTCAAGAACACCATAAGTTTTATCAAGAACAGGTTTTGGATTCATGATCAAGTTAGAGTTTGATCTTAAAATTTGACAACTTTTCCAATTTTCTTGTTAGTACCGAAAATTCCTAGGGGTGTTTTAGGTAAATTTTTTAATTTCTTGGCCACCAAGCAATTAAAAATTCGACACAATCTATAATAGATATAGGTTGCCATTTTTAAATTTTATTAATAGGTAACTATATCTAGAAGTTGGAAATAAGGATAGGTTCTAATATAATATTGTAAAAGATATTAACTATCAATATATATGGATTAAAATAGGGTTAATATATATATTGATAGATTTAGTTACTATTAAACAATTAAGAAGATATATTGTCTACATATTTTAATCCCTAAAAGATATATTCGACAATATTTATATATATATATATATATATATCATTCGGCTGAAAATATATTAACATATATATTTATATTGTTGATTGATTTATATCTTAAAGATAGAATCTTGACAATATATATATATATATATATATATCTACTATATTATGTTAATTTGGTATCGGAAGCCCTCTGACTGACACGTGGACAGTTTGTCCAGTTAGTGTTGCCTAATTTAATCGAAATTTAATAGGGGTTCTCTAAATTTAGATACATAATATTGATTGATTCAAAATTAAGAAGTATTTTTATATCCTTATTTAAAGAAACAAATTTATTAAAAGTTTCCTTTTAAATTCATTATTTATACAGTTTGGCTTCGGAAGATCATAAACCGCCACGTAAGCAAGCAAGAGAATAAGGTATTAAACAAAAAACTCACGGCAAGCTATATAATTATAAACTCACACGGCAAGCTATATAATCAATATCTATACATATGTGTATATTTGAATTTAGGGTAACTAAATATTAATGGCAACACATCATAATAAATATGGAAAATGATTCCCATTCCGACCTTTTGTTCCTAGAAGTTCCGATTTTGTTCCTAGAAGTTCCGATCTGTGAGTGTGTATTAAATGTCCACAAAGTTGTAAGAAATTACACATTGTGCCACTCACTAATATTTCGGAACATCTCGGAATTGGCAGTCGGAACTGCTATCAGGTCTCAATATATATATATATATATATATGCACCACACGAGTAAAAAACGAAATTGCCCATTCTAGGGTTTTATTATATATATATAGCGGTCCACTTTACGTTTACATTGTGCATATAAAACAGTATTAAAGTGTCTTATTACCTACAAAGTGTCCTTCAATTTTTCAAAAATATAATAAGAATGGTTGGTTACTACGGAAACAATTAAGTTTGAGTAGCTAATGAAGAACGAGGGGTCAATCTTCACGGAGAAGCTACAAATTAGTTGGTGCAGTAGTGATAGTGTACACTTGACTTGAGGTTTGGTCGATCAAATTGTTTTTTTCCTTGAAAAGTAAGTATTTTAAATATCTCTATGTTATTTTTTTTTTAACTTCACGTGCTTTCTAATGTTTTTTTTTTGTTATAACGTGCTTTCTAATGTTAATCTACGTTATTTCTATTGTGCAATATAATATGTACGTATATATATTGTTGGTTTACATCTAGAGACCTTATATTTTCTAATTCGTCTACGAATTCGATTAAGTCCTCACTTTTCGAACAATTCCTTTGACAATTTTGATACATTCGGTAGTGTTCTACCTTTACTCGAGACCAAATCATTATATTGTATGTTTGTTGTAGTATATTCTAGGTATTTTATTGTGTGTTCATCTAATCTTCACTTCTTATTTGTGTATATCTACAGCTAGATAGGCTATATTAGGTACCGCCAATGGTGACAATTATCAGGTGGTGCTTAGTCTAAAAAATCAAGGTATGAGGCATTGTCAGCTCACATAAATTTCAGATTTGTTGCTTTTGGTATGTTTAAATTAAATAATATTTGTATCTTAAAATTGAGTATATCTGCAAAATAAAGAAACTATCTATATGAAAATAATAATAAATTAAAATAATATATTTAAATAATATATCTATAATGTAGCATACTAAGGTCGTCACCTATTTTTACTCAAATAAAATATATAAATATAAAATATACTAACAATGTATATAAAATATAAATATATGATACAAAAACTTATTAATCTTCAAAATTAAACAAAGAAGTCGAAAATTCTCTCGCCACCATTACACAATGGTATAAGAATATCTATTAATATTAAAGAATGAAAAAAGTCAAAGACGGCGTTGTTTTATTTTTCAATATATATTATTATATTTATATGAAGAATGATGCATTAGTAGACTTTGGATTATATAGTAGTTATTTCTTAAATTCAATGATTTATTTTTTTTAACGCTAAACTTAATTTTTTAGTTCGATTTTCTTACCCGCGAGATGTCTATTTTTTTGGATGATTATCATTCTTTTTATATTGACGACGAACTTGATTTTTACATGTTTTAATTAATTGTTTCCATTAGTCATGTATAATTATATACTTCTTTTTATATGAAAAGTTTATATATTATTATGGATTATGAAAGTATTTTATATAATAAAGAAACTGTCTATATCTATATAAATAAAGTAATAAAAAGTTAAAGTTTTCAATTTAAATAATATGAAGCATTTCTAATGTTGATATGTAGATATTTTTATTTTTAATCAATAAATATATAAATATAAATTCACTAACATTACATAAATATAATATAAAATATATACATTGTTTAGGTAAATGGTTAAAATAGATACATTTTTTTTTAATTGTATCTATGAAAATGTTCGAAGTATTATAATTTATGAAATCCAATTTCAACGATTTATTTTTTAAATTCAATTTTTTTTTTCAACTGTAGTCGGTGTTTGAATGAAGCTCTTTTCCTGGCTTAAAAAAAAATAAAAATTAGTTCGGTTTTTTACTCGCGCGGTGCGCGGGGTTAGCATCTAGTATATATAAATTGGCCAAAATTGTATATTAATATATATTTATATTGTTGATTGATTTACATCTCAAAGATAGAATCTTGACAATATTTATATAAATATATATACATATGCCGAATTTTTATATATATATATATAAGCATTATTGGAAATTATTTTATATAATTAATAATTCTTGATGACTAAGTTAAGTTTTATGGTGGATTTTAAAACCCTACTTAGCCTATAGAATTATTTCGGCCGAACCCTAGGGTTCATGGGCCGGTCCAATTGCTAAACCGGATCGGGATAAACATATCCGGGTTTTCTTAATCGGGTCGGGTCGGACCATAGTAACTAAATTGAACATAACCTAACCGGTTTTGAGTGATAAACCGAACCACAATCTTATTTTATTGAACCGTTTCGGACAAAACCGGAATTTTTAAAAATAGACAGAGTTGAACCGGATTTTAAAATTTGGACTGAACCTCTTTAAAATCTTCGGAAATTTTAAATTGTCAATAAAATAGGATGTCAAATTTTAAATCCAATTTTTTTTCGAACTTTAAAATTAGCCTAAACACTGCTCTTAGGGTTTGTGTTTTAATACACGGTTTCAATCAAAACCCTAATGTCAGGTTTCGATTATGGGGATGGATCTCGGACTTGCATGTTTTTTGGGACTGGATTAAATTAGTGGGCTGATTTGCAATTGTTTACTTTCTGCATCATATATTTTGATATAATTAGAACTGTCGTCTTGACTTAGTCAAGCTAGCTGGATATTATATTGCGAGCATTGAGCTCTGGGATTTAAATATATGGTTTGCGCAATAGGATAGACATGCTATGCTGATTGAAAGTGCCTACAATCCATGTCTATAAATTCGCATGATTGATTGTAAGCATGAATTGCAAAACAGCCCCTAATATTTTCAAAGCGTTTTATAAAACCGAAAATTCCACTCGCCAATTATGCATGATGTGTGCGGATATTGCATGTTTTGACGCGTATGCTAGGATGTTCACAACAGAACGCATGTGATAATTTAATTTACATAGAATTATGTATGCTAGGAACGTTAGACGCATGACGCGTAAGCATGTTGTGTTCGATATTTATGTAATGGTATGATGATTTGCTAGATGTAGTATAATTATAAATATGCATGCGTAAATCATCGGATAATTTTACAAAATCATAAGGGCCTTGGGAAAGCCAAGATCAGGTGTGCTTATTTGAAAATTCCCGTTCCGGTAATTTGCAATAAAATAACCATTTTTAAAAGACTGATCTATTAGATTGAAAACGACAATAGTATGAATTCTTTCACGACACCCCTTTCCACGGTTTACTGAAGGTTGGTTTGGTTTAGCGACTGAAGAATCACTATTCGTCGTATTCCATCATAATAGATAATCCGATGTTTGCAATTCTGTCAAAATGTTGTTCTCTTCCTAAACTTTGCATGATTATCAATGTGTTAATATAAATGGCTGCAACTAGCAATGTCATTTCCCCGTTGAATAAGGGAATAAGATTGAATAGCGGTAATTATAAATATGGAATAAACGAGTTAAGATGATAATCTCTTAAATAAGAGGTCCGGAGCGTTTGACCACAAAACGAACTAGGCCTGAGGGAGACCTCACAGATGAGCAAAAGACGTTCTATGATGAATGGGATGTCAAGGATCATGATGTTTGTTCCACCTTGCTCTCTATGCTGGAAGATGAGATTCTCTATAGGTTTGACCATTTGGGGACTGCCAAGGACTTATGGGATGGTCTTAAGGCAACATTTGGTGTCTACACCATTGCCCAAAAGAGAGCGTTAAACATCACTCTTGACACCTATAAGAAGAATCCCAAGCATACGATAAAAGATCATATTATGCATATGTGTAACTTGATCGCTAAGCTCAAGGAAGCAGGTGAAAACCTGTCTGAGGAACAACAAATCAACTACATGATCCGCTCTTTACCCGACTCTTGGAATATCATGAAAATGAGCCTTACTCATGCTACCCATCTCGATACTCTCGAGAAGGTACAAGTTCATCTTGAGCTGGAGGAAGATAGACTCAAGGCTGAAAAGTCTAGATCTGAAATGCATATTGCATCCTCCGCTCCAACCGAACAAAAGGGGGAGCGCAAGAGAAAGGGAAAAAGCTCTCAGAACAAAACTGAGAAGTTTGTGGCGAACAAATCCCAGAAGAAGTTTAAACGCAAATAATCTGGTTGTAAGAAAAAGCAAGCAAAGCAGACACATAAAGAGGAAACTCGAACGTGTTTCAGGTGTGACATGAAAGGACACATGGCTAATGCTTGCACTAATCCTCCTAAGGTACGTAAAGAGAAAAAATGATGAAAATCACCCGAGAGTAATTCATTTTCTTTTGAATTACAGAACCGAGAAACAGAAGCAACGACCTGATCGAGGATGCCCCAGAAGAATAAAGATGGAATGATAGATTCTTTATCTTTAGATTTGCTAAAACTTCTACTTTTATTTCTGTTTGAAAATACTCCTAAATAAGTTTCTTGGTGGAACACATTATTTTCGAGTATTTACTAATACTTGAATTGAGTATTGAATTTATCATAGTTTGTTTTTATCCTATTCACGCTATTCAACACATTGCTCAAGCATCCTTATTTGTTAAAGTACTCCATTATAGTTTGTATCCCAAATAATGTGCATGTTTAAAACTGATCTTGCTTTTAAATTTGGAGACTAAAACGATTCTCAAAACCACGGTTTTTAACCGGGTATGCGCGAGGCGCATGTCACCTCGAAAGACGGGTCACATCGTTTTAGAATATGAATTTAATAATCAAGTATTTTTATGAATGCGGAATTTTCGTTTGCAATTCTTCAGATATAACTCATTGATAACTACTTAGATTTTAATTAAGCATTCCAGCTACTACAATCTAATTAGAATATCAACCATGGCATTAAAAGCGACAGCTTAAATGCATGGTCCATAAGATAGATAAATCTATGGATGAGTTAAATAAACGAAAAGAAGTAGTCGGTAAGATGACTATCCCTTCATTAGCCTTGAACGAAGAGTTTGGCTAAAAGCATTAATTAAACACTTCAAGAAACATAGTTCAAAATTACATAATGTTAGAGTGGCACATTAATTGTTCCTGCGGGATGAGATTAATTTAACTCACATTAATGTAAAACACTATGTTCTGACAAAATCGGTTAACACGTTACCATAAAAGCTAATGAATGATTCGGGTAAGACCTTATCACAAAGACGCATTAATTTGCGCATTAAAACGAGTATTTATTAAGAGTACGCACTACTCGCGAAGAATACGAGTTTTAAAATTAGCTTGGAACAATGGTTTCGTGGATAAACATGACACATTATAAAGGTTTGAGGATGAATTTCCAACGCTTTGCAGAACGAAACAAGATAGTACTGATTGATTTAACAGATGGTTGATGGAGATTCTCAGGTCCCACTTACTTCGAGTGGGAGAATTGATATAGCATAAGTGATTGATTTGGTAAATGATGATGGAAACGTCTTCATAATAAATCCAGTGAGAGGGCTCACTCCCCCTCACACATAATCATCACTAAATTTCAAAATGCGAATCAAGTCGGACTTGATAATCATGATAATGAACTATTTCAACTACCCATTTTTCCTAGTGGGAGTGGAACAACCAACTTGGTTCCAGATCCTAGTGATCGAGGAATACATCTCGGAGGTAGAATCCTAAGACCGAGAGGATATTCCAAGTAAGTTCAACCACCACCATTTTTCCCAGTGGGAGTAATGCCCCGATAAGAAGCATTATTCCAAGTGGGAGTAACGATCAGACTAAAACATGAGATTAATGCGCCTAGACATAGTCAAAGGCAACGAACTTCTCTCGAGAAGTATCCCATCAAACGAGATGTGTTAAACATCTTGATGTTTGTTCTTGAACCAGTAATGGTTCAGCAAGCAAAGGAAGGACCCCAAAACGAGGGAATGGAGGAAATCAATGGAGGATGAAATTGCCTAAATAAGAACTAATTCAATTTTAGTCTTTAGTTGATTTATCTGTTAACCACAGAACTAGAAAGTGAAATCTTAGAATTCACTTCTGGTGGAAATTTCGAGTGCAAAACTCTAATAATTGCAAAAGGATATACCCAAATTCACGCAGTGAACTTTGATAAAGACGGACTCACCGACTATGCGTTACACCATAGTCAGGGCCGTCCTTGCCCATGACTGCAAGTCTCGAACTCGAGCATGCATCAAATGGACATTAAGACCAAACCTCTCCAAGTAAAACTGGAGAAAGAGATCTATATGGAGCAGCCTGAGAGTTTCATTACTCCTGGAAAAGAACGTAAAGTTTGCAAACTCTAAAGATCTATATACGGCCTTAAAAAATCCTCTCGGCAATGGTATCGCAGATTCCACAAGGAAATCGTTGGAAACGGATTCGTGAATCTTCACAAGGATCCCTGAGTATACACTAAGACCTCCGGGTCTAAGTATGTCATCATAACACTATACGTGGATGATATACTCATTGCTGCGAATGATATGAGTTTAATGAATAAATCAAAGTCCTGGTTAACATCAGCATTCGAGATGAAACACATGGGAGAGGCCACGTACATCTTAGGCATCAAAATTGCCCGAGATCGTGCCGCCCAGAGATTATGTCTATCTCAAGAATCATATATCAACAAACTGTTGAAAAGATTCAGAATGCTGGATGCTAAACCCGTGGATACACCGGTTGTGTTCGGGTGCGCGCTATCGAAGCGTGACGGCCCGAAAAAATAGCAGGAGCGTGAACAGATGAAGAATGAAGAGTATCTGAGCATGGTAGGGAGTCTAATGTACGCTGTTAGGTTCCGAGTCTAGGGTCAACGGGCGGTCGACTCAAGCCTCGTTCCTCACTGGAGATGTGGCGGATTCGGTGCCTTCGGGTTGTGCTGCCCGAGCTCGTGTCCTTCCGTCCTTAGCTTCTCTTCTCCTTTCGCCCTGCAGAAGGGGCAATACCAGGCACAGAGGGGGGGGGGGGGTGGTGCCTGATGAACCCTCTCCGATGCCTAAGTCAGTACGGTTTTAGAGAGATAAAGCTAGAGAGATGTCAGAGCAAAATCATGCAACTTGCCAAGATTCTCAAATGAATAGTGGAGGTGTTTATTTATAGGCAACAGTGTCATTAAGGTGGCTTAATGACGTCGTTAACCTTTAAACACAGTTAATTAACCTTTAAACACATAATTAAGACCTTAGGATACGGAGAAGGTTGGCGGAATAAACCGAGTATGGGAGTCCGAGAATGGTGCCGGGGCCCTTGGGGGGAAGGAAAATCCGACCCCCAAGGGTAGGGGTTGGGTGAGGCCACCCAACCCCTCCTAGGGGAGATCAGGTTGGCCGACCCGATCTCCCCTAGGGGAGATCAGGTTGGCCCACCCGATCTCCCCTAGGGAGGTCGGGTTGGTGGACCCGATCTCCCCTAGGGGAGATCGGGTTGGCTGACCCGATCTCCCTTAGGGGAGGTCGGGTTGGCTGACCCGATCTCCCTTAGGGGAGGTCGGGTGTGGCCACCCAACCTCACCTAGGTGAGTCTAACTTGGTCGGACGAGCGCTTCGGCCTCGTCCGGACCGTTGGTGTTTTCGCGAAGTGTTCGGGTTGAAGTTTCGATTTACAATCATTAACGGGGTGATAAAAATAAAACGATTCGGAAGTCAACGGGTTCAAATTGGGCGTATATCCATCACATGCCCCCGAGTCAACCAATGGCCTAACCCTTGATTGACTCTATTTTAGGATGGTATGACACGCGCAATTTGAAGCCGGGGTTTTACCTTTCATCGGAATGCTTACTTACCCATGGATGTGTGCCTCTGACCCTGCCCCCTGCCTTATGAGATAGAGGAATTGTAAACGTCAGAGCAGCGCGGGCACGTGTCTAAGCACGCGTCCGTCTGAGGTGGGAGTAATAAATCTATCTTTGCTACGGGCGTATACTCGAAAAATACATGCTCGCATAGGAATGCAATACGAATACACCTAAGTGACTCATGCTTCAATTTCATGCCGGAATTTTGCCTAAGTGGAGAAAATTTTAATTTTGGCCTAAATTTTTTTCTAAGTATGGGATGCTCAAGAATAAACCTATGGGATGTTAACTTGAGTGGAGATATACTTAATCATAGTCTAAGGGGGGGTAAAGGTGATGGTTTTTCTTTAACCCTTAGATCTCACTCAAAATTAAATGGAGGGTGGTGATTAGACCACTTTAAAAAACCCTATAGCTTTTCAAATATATAGGAGAGTTAAGAAAATACCTTGCTTAGCCACCATAGTCATCCTTTTCCCCCTTTTCTCACACTTGGAGAGCAAGGCAAAATTTAGAGCACACCCAAGGAGGAGGTCGGCCAAATTTCCGGTGAGAAACCAGAAATTCCGACCAGCAGCTCAGTCGGGACGGTCGACGGGAGAAGCCCAGCCGGGGACGACGGCGTGACCTCAGGCGGACGGCAGCCAACGGTGGTGTGGGGTGCGGCTGAGGCGACGGGGGGCTCGATTGAAGACGACGGCGCAACCTTGGGCGGACGGCGGCCAGCGGCCAGCGACGGCGTGGAGGCGAGACGGGCTAGCAGACCGGGACGACGACGGCGCTGGGCTGACGATCGACGGGGCACGGACACTTCGACCAGCCATCACCGGGACGTGACGAAGGTGGGGCGACTGGGCTCTGCTCCGGCGACGGCGGCGGACCATTCTCGGCGAGGGGCTGATTTCCGACAACGCCAAAATTTGAATTCCGGACCCGTTTATCACATCGGGTCGGGTTTTCCGAAGGTCCATTCTTTTCCTTTCCGTTATCGCGTAAAATGTTGATTTTTGAATTGCCAATACTTGATTGCTGATACTTGATTGAATGTGGGATTGCCGTGGATAGCCGTAGATAGTCGTGGATTTGCGGAAAAAACTTTGGCCGGTCGTCCGGAGATAGCTTTTTTGTTCGATTAAACTATCCCCATTTTGAACTTGATGTCGAGTCGCCATTTGTGTGTTGATTTCCGTTAGAGGGCGTAATGGTAATTTTGCCCGAAAACCGACTTTAGGTTCGGACAAAATTGTTCGATTTTGTTGTCGTGGTGTCCTTGGCTTATGTTTGTTATCTTTGTTGGGTGTCTTCGAATCTTTGGTTGTGATCGTTGGTCGAGTGCCGGGGTACTCCCGGTTTTTCGGAAATTTCTTGTTTTGATACTTGTCATGCCGTGGCAGGTACTGTATTCCTGGTGGTGTCCCCACACACAGACTCTGCAGAGGCGTTACATCCTTTGAAGGATGAGTGAGTTCCTTTTCTCTTCTTTTCGTCGCATTACTTCCTTTCCTATCATTAGCTTAGTGTTGCAATCTGAGCTGGGGTGTTAGTCGAGACTTGATTCGAACTTTGGGATTTCCTGCTACCTTTGACTTAGGTCTCGCTGCTCTGTTGGAGAACCACTTGACTAGGTTTGATTACAATGAGCACGTCACCTTAGGTGATATCTGTCCCTTAGATGAGCCTCTATATCCTTTCCTCCCTTCCTTGGGGAATACCCGCGAGACGGTGACAGAGCCCCCTAGGGGGAAGGTCGTCGTTTACCCCTCCCAGATTCGATTTGGGTTGAGGCTGCCTTACTGCGATGATCTCGTAGAGTTGAGTAGGTTCTTTAGAATTTCTCCTGTGAACCTTGCTCCTAGTGCCCTCCGCGTCTGGGTGGGCTTCCGGGTGTTATGCCACTGGTACTCCTGGAAGTATTCGCTGGTTCTGTTCCGATGCTTCTACTGGTTCCAATATCAGAGGAAAGTAGGCTTTGCGAGTTTTGTAACTCGCCATCCGTCCCTCAAGGATTCCCGCTTTGCTGATTTCGGGTTGAGTGGGGTCGAGTGGGATACCTCTCTTCGCTTCGTGGCCCGGAGTGACAACTCGGCGAGTCACTGGGCCAAGCACTATTTCTTCATCACGGATCGATATGTCACTTGTTCGGTCTTGAATGAGGATCGGTCGGATGGTTGGCCTGCCTTCGGGGAGTTCTCTCCTGTGGATTTAGAGACTATGAAGACGATCTATGAGAGTAACAGGACCCGATCATACTGCCATGTGTCCTTAGTGACAGAGACGGATCTTTATGAGGCAGGGATCAGTTGACTCCTGACTCCGGGGGTTCGGTATGTTACTTAGTCTTCTCATCTTTATTTACTTTCTGCTTTTCCTTTGTAGGTTGGTTTCACGGAAAAACCTATAACGTGCAGGCAGCACCGGTCGATCTGAGCAAGAGGAAGGCTCCATCTAGCTCTACTCTGAAGAAGTCCCCCATGCTTGGGAAGAAGGCTGGGGCCTCTGGTATACTTCCTCCTTTTTGCTTCTTTATGGTATACTTGTGTTTTCCTTATCTTGTTTTTCTTACATTGCTAGGGCGCTCTCCCTTGGTGACCGAGAGGGTTGTCTCCGTAGGCAAGGACTCTGGACCTTCTAAGTCCAAGTCGCGGAGATCTGACTCTGAGGCCGGGGCCTCGGCTGTCAAGAGGAAGAAGGCTGCGGATTCTCCTTCGCCTGTTGTTCGTCCCCCGACCCTGTCTCGCGATAAAGAGATGGTGGTCGAAGAGGTGCCTTCCCAAGCTGACAAAGGGAAGCGACCTGTTGGTGATGGTTCCCCTGCCCCCCAGCCGAGGGCACGGTCATCAGGTTCGATCTCCACCGTATCACTGATTCTTCTATGTTTATATTTTTCTTTGACTTGCTTCGTTTGTACAGGTGGGCCTCCGGCTTTGAGTCGGAAGGACTTCGCACGTCTTACTGACGAGGATGTCGTTGGGTCTGAGTGGACTCCTTTCGCTGGTTTGAAGGAGTTCCACCTTGATAGCGGCTCCTCTTTGCGGACTCCTGAGGTTGGCATCCGTGTACTTCGCGGTGCCATCCCTCCTGGCGATCGTGCTGCTCAGCCTAAGTCTCCTGGGGAGACTCGGCGCTTCGTTCAGGGTGTACTCTCTCGTTATGCGCCTGTGAGTTGTTCCTTGCTTTCTCCTTTTTACTTTTATGTGGTTGGTTTTTCGGTTACTCATCTCTTGTTTAAATTTTCAGGGTATGTCTGACATGGTGAACATGTCATCCCTTGTTCTCGAGCTATCTGACGAGAAGAAGACTCTAGAGGACAGCCAGGTCTCCCTAAAGGCGGAGCTCGCCACTGCTGCTGAGAAGGCGCGCCTATCCGATCTGAAGATGCAGGAGCTCAGGGACCAAGTGTCCTTACTCAAGACTACCGTAGGTAGCTTGCGCCGGGAGGCTGAGGTCGCATCTTCACTCCATTATGAGGAGTTGCGGAAGTTGGAGGCTAGGTGTCGGGCAGAGGAGAGGACTGTCGCAGTGTCTGAGTACAAGGCTTCTTCTGCCTTCACTGCTGACTATAGCGTGCGACTCACTCAGGAGATGAACCAGTTTGGTGAGTATCTGGTTGATCATATTTTCCGCATTGATCCTCAGTTTCCAGTTGGCGATCTTGGTGATTTTGGGCCATACGCTACTGGCTACATGGCTGTCCTTAGGGGTCAGGCTGCTGTTGCAGACGAGCCTGCCCCTACACAGGTGGATGCTACGCCTGTGGATATCGATACTTCAGACTCCTCCTCTTCCTCCATCTCTGCCGGTGGTTCAGCCTCAGGGGGTCAGGGTGACTCTCCCGAAGGCTCTGATTGATGTATCTATATCTTGCTATCTTTGTATATATAACCATACTCTTTCTCCCCTTTGACGGGTTGAGTATCTTTTGGGATTGTTGTGGGGTTTTGTGTTACTTTCTCTTCTCGTATTTTGTCGTTGGCTGTGTGGTTCACTTGCCTTTATATTAGTACTTCATATGCTTTTGTATGTACTCCTTTGATTATGGACTCTTCTCTTGGTGTGTTTCCTTTACTTATACTTCTTTCGTGTTTTCCTTCATGCCATACCTGCTATTTCATTCAAGAAAAAACATTATGTGTTCTTCATAGCACTTTACTTTGAAATTACTTTCTCATGGGATCCTTCTCAGTATGGTGTAAAGCTCTCTTCTAATACCCTTTGAATGGTATGTATGGTATTGTTAGACCAAAGATACGCTCTTGGTGGGCGTCGAGTCTGTTCACGAGACAGGCTCTCGGAGGGCACTTAACGTTTCGCAGGATAGGCTCCCGGAGGGCACAGGTTAGACCAAAGATACGCTCCTGGTTGGCGTCTAAAACTGTTCACGAGACTGGCTCTCGGAGGGCACTTAACGTTTCGCAGGATAGGCTCCCGGAGGGCACAGGTTAGACCAAAGATACGCTCCTGGTTGGCGTCGAAATCTGTTCACGAGACTGGCTCTCGGAGGGCACTTAACGTTTCGCAGGATAGGCTCCCGGAGGGCACAGGTTAGACCAAAGATACGCTCCTGGTTGGCGTCGAAACTGGTAGTTTGAAATCTACCTCAAGATACGCTCTTGGGGGCGTCGAATCTGGTAGTGTTTTTTCTACCTCAAGATACGCTCATGGGGTCGTCGAATCTGGTAGGTTGCAAATCTACCTCAAGATACGCTCCTGGGGGCGTCGAAATTCGTAGTTTTTGGAAACCACTCTTAAGATACGCTCTTGGTGCGTCAAAGGTCGTAGTATAGAAACTACTCTCAAGATACGCTCTTGGGGCGTCGAAGGTCGTAGTATGAACACTACTCTCAAGATACGCTCCTGGGGGCGTCGAAATTCGTAGTTTTTGGAAACCACTCTCAAGATACGCTCTTGGTGCGTCGAAGGTCGCAGTATTGAAACTACTCTCAAGATACGCTCTTGGGGGCGTCGAAGGTTGTAGTATGAACACTACTCTCAAGATACGCTCTTGGGGGCGTCGAGGGTCGTAGTATAAAAACTACTCTCAAGATACGCTCTTGGGGGCGTCGAAATCTGTTCGCGGGATAGGCTCCCGGAGGGCACAGGGTTCGTAGTTTTTAGAACTACTCTCAAGATACGCTCTTGGGGGCGTCGAAATTCGTTATTGACTTGAGGTCATATCTGTGTAAGGATAACTTCATGATTATATCACCACATTCATTGGAAAATACCTTTGAAGGAAATCCTACTCCCTTAAGAGCATTCATGTTTTTTGTACACATGGGGTGCCTTTGGGGGATCCAGACACCCTTTGGAGGAAATCAAAGATAGTTGTAGAGTTGGAGTAACTTCGTGAGTTCTCCTTCTCAAAAGTTGTTTTTGGAAAACTTAAAAAACTTGAACATGCAAAGTGCTAAATATGAAACTAAGGATATGGGGTGGTCAATTTGTCTGTTGCCACGTACTCCTTTAGGCCTCCATTGTGAATCATTTCCTCCATTTCTATCTTCAGCACCATGCAATTGTTGGTTTGATGCCCCCAGGTCCCATGGTACTCACACCATCCCTGTGCATCTCTTCCTAGGAAGGCCTTGCCCTCCTCTCTGCATGTGGGTAGCTCCTCCTTGAGGTACTTCTGAAAAATTTCTTCTATGCTCACTGTAAGGGGTGTGAATGTGAAGTTTACACCTCCTTCCAGTGTATCAGTCTCTCTTTCTTTCTCCGGAACTTCCTCCGGCTGCTCCATCTCCTTTGCAAACGCCTTGTCTAGCTTTTCCTTGAGCTGTCTCATCGTGTTTGTCATGACCATCTCATAAAGCCCTCCATAGGCCTCAAATGAGTTTGGATGCATGTTTCTAATGAAGGCTCTGACGACTTCTCCTCTTTTGATGTCCATATTTGCACCATAACTGGAGAATCTCTGGAAGTAGCTTGATATTGGTTCCCGCGGCATTTGCTTGATATCATCGATGTGACGGAAGCCTCTTATGATGGAGTCCCTTGTTCTTTTCCCTTCTATGGTTTCTGGCTGCCAAGGTATGGCTGTCACCTTCACAGCCTTGCTCATGTGTCTCTTCTTAGGCATTGTTTGAAAAAACTGTCTGCTCAGGCGGAGTGCAACTCCGTTCTTCATTTTTCTTTGCCTTTGTTTCCTCATCACCTTCTTGTTGTCTTGGTCGGTTCCTACCATGACCATTGCCACTGTGTCTGTCCTGAGTGATCCCCGTCTCATGGAGTTGACGTAGCACTGCCTTGCAGTGCGTTGGTCACCCAGGACTTCTCCCACCCCATTCTCAGTGATGTACTTCAGTTTCTGGTGTACGGTGGATGGCACGATTTCATATGGGTTTATGGTTGTTCTTCCTAGGATCCCGTTGTAGGCTCCCAAGCTTTCAACCACCAAGAAGTTAATGTTCACCTTCAGCTGTGTCCATCCTTGGCCCATGGTCACTGGCAGTGTTATCATTCCCAGGGGGTAACTTGTTGCTCCTGAGAAGCCAACCAGAGGGAAGTTGACTGGTTTGATGTCTGCCTTTTTTTTCCCTATCTCCTCTAGGACCCTTAGGCTTAGGAGGTCTGCTGAGCTGCCCCCATCTACTAGTATTCTCTTTACATCGAAATTATCAATGTCTATCGTGATGACTAACGCATCGTCGTGTGGGAAGACAATGTGGCTCTTGTCCTTCTCCGAGAATTCAATCTTCATCTCCTCTCCTTCTCGTGGCCTTTTCCTCCACCTTGGCACTGAACTCAGTTTTGATGCGTAAACCTCCCTTGCATTAGCAGTTGGGCCACCTGATGCCACTCCTCCGTGTATCATGTTTATGGTTCCTCTCTTGTTGGGTGGAGGATTGTAGTCTACCTTGCTCTTGCCTTTGTCCCTGTATGATGGCCCTAACTGTATGCTGTTGCCCCCATGATCCACGAACTGCTTTAGTTCTCCCCTTTGGATGACATTGTTGATGCTTAGCTTTAGGCTGAAGCATTCGTTCGTGTCATGCCCGTATGCTTCATGGTTATCACACCATCTATCCTTGTGTGTCCCCACCATCGGGGCTCTCCACCTTGCAGGGGGTGACCAGAGTTTCTGATTCCGCATCTCTCTGAGGACAGTAGCTGGAGTGGCATTCAATGGGATGAACTTGATGACGTTGATTTCCCTAGCTTTCAGTGGTTCGCCCATTTGATTTCTTTGCTGGGGCGGACGCCATTCCTGCTGCCTTGTGTGTTGAGGTGCCTGAGGTGGCTTTCCTCTGTTCGGCTTTGCATTGTCTTCCTTAGCTGCTTGGATCTTGGCTTTCTTACTTGCCCTGTGCCTCTCCAGGTCTATATGAGTTTTTACTCTTCCTGCAAGCTCCTCTAAGGTGCTCGCTGGTTTCTTGGCCATCTTTTCTGCCAGCGTTGACCCGAAGCGGCCTAGGTTTCTGATGAAGGCTCGTATTATCTCACCCTCAGTGATGTCGCCCTGGATGTCTGCTATGTTTTGGTTAAACCTAGTGTAGTAACTGGCCAAGGATTCATCATTTTCTTGCTTCACGTCATCGATGGAGCCTGTTCCTTTGAGGAGCTTCCTTTCTCCTAGATATCTCTGAAGGAACTTCGCCTTTAGCTGCTCCCATGAGTGGATGCTCTCAGAGGGTAGGCTGAAGAACCAGTGTGAGGCCACCCCTGATAGGGTGTTTGGAAATAGGAGTGCCTTGTATCTTTCATCAGTAGTTCTCCCAAATAGGGAGGCTTCATGCTGTTGAATATGCTCCAAAGGGTCTCCCTTGCCATTGTATTTTGCAATCTGGACTGTATGCAGGGAGTCTGGCACCTTGCTCATCTCCAATTCCCTCGTGAAAGGGTGGTTCGTTTTGTCACTTAGACAATGCAACCGTGTTTCTTTGACTCGTTCATTTTCCTTGTTATCATTGCCTCTATTTCTTCCGGAGTGATCAATATCGGTGTCGGAGTGTAATTTCTCTGATAGCCTCCGTAGTTATAGATAGGGCTTGCCGGGATCCCTTGTCCGTATTGATACGGACTGTAGGTGTATCCTTGGTGTCCCTGCTGGGGTGCTTCATAGAGTTCTTGCCTCCTTGGAGGTCTTGCTTGTCTGTCCTCCCCCAGTGGGGTGTAAGCCCAGGCGTTCTGCTGTTGCCTAGGAGGCACGAATTGTTGCCTTCCCTCTAGGGGTGGCTCCTGGTAATTTCCTCTATGCTCCTCTCGCTGCCCTGCTCGAGGGTGCGAGTGGTGCTCTTCCGTTGGAATCTGTTCCTCTTCATGAGCTTCTGTATTTGTCCCCAGGGTGTATGCCGGCCTTGTGTATGTTGTGTGGGCGCGGTTGTTATTCCCTTGGGCCGGCATCCCATATGGGTATCCTTGGGGTTGCGCCTCGTAGTAATATCCCTCAGGAGGTGCTGTGTGTTGGGATGGCACTCCCTGTTGCTCCCTCTGTTGCTCCTTTTCTCTCTGTGGCCTCCTTGCCAAAGGGGTTGAGGCTGTGGAGGACTCAGCCCCAGCTGGGCGTGAGGGTCCTCCCTCCTGGTTGTTGTGTTGGGGAGCTTGTGGGGTTCCTTGAGGTTCTGGTTGCATTGGCAGTTTCCCTGGGTTAGGCTGCCTTCCTGGAGGTATGGGCTGCCTCCCTCGCCTATTGCCCCCAGGTGGGCGGTGGTGCCTAGACACCCTGCTGTTCGTCATTGCTCTTGTTATTGCCAGGCTTTCTGTCCGAAGCCCACAGACGGCGCCAAGTGTTAGGTTCCGAGTCTAGGGTCAACGGGCGGTCGACTTAAGCCTCGTTCCTCACTGGAGATGTTGCGGATTCGGTGCCTTCGGGTTGTGCTGCCCGAGCTCGTGTCCTTCCGTCCTTAGCTTCTCTTCTCCTTTCGCCCTGCAGAAGGGGCAATACCAGGCACAGAGGGGGGGGGGGGGTGGGGTGGTGCCTGATGAACCCTCTCCGATGCCTAAGTCAGTACGGTTTTAGAGAGATAAAGCTAGAGAGATGTCAGAGCAAAATCATGCAACTTGCCAAGATTCTCAAATGAATAGTGGAGGTGTTGTATTTATAGGCAACGGTGTCATTAAGGTAGCTTAATGACGTCGTTAACCTTTAAACACAGTTAATTAACCTTTAAACACATAATTAAGACCTTAGGATACGGAGAAGGTTGGCGGAATAAACCGAGTATGGGAGTCCGAGAATGGTGCCGGGGCCCTTGGGGGGAAGGAAAATCCGACCCCCAAGGGTAGGGGTTGGGTGAGGCCACCCAACCCCTCCTAGGGAAGATAGGGTTGGCCAACCCTATCTCCCCTAGGGGAGATCGGGTTGGTCCACTCGATCTCCCCTAGGGGAGATCGGGTTGGCTGACCCGATCTCCCTTAGGGGAGGTCGGGTGTGGCCACCCGACCTCACCTAGGTGAGTCTAACTTGGTCGGACGAGCGCTTCGGCCTCGTCCGGACCGTTGGTGTTTTCGCGAAGTGTTCGGGTTGAAGTTTCGATTTACAATCATTAACGGGGTGATAAAAATAAATTGATTCGGAAGTCAACGGGTTCAAATTGGGCGTATATCCATCATACGTCATGCTCTGTACTCGGCCAGACATCTGTTACGCTGTGGGCCTAGTAGCAAGATTCCAATCAGATCCTAGTTATCGACATCTAAAGGCCGTAAAACGAATTATCAGATATCTGAAAGGTACTACCGGTTACGTTCTGTGCTATGAGGGCGATCGGCTCGAATTGACCGGTTATAGTGACGCCGACCACGGTGGCGATTCGGATGATCGTAAGTCCACCACAGGAGGAGTTTTCCTCCTTGCTAATGCTGCCATAACATGGGTAAGCAAGAAGCAATCTTGTGTCGCGCTTTCCACTATGGAATCAGAATTCGTTGCCCTCTCCAAAAACGCACAAGAAGCGGTATGGTTGAAAAGGCTTCTTACTGCATTAATTGGCACCGACAAGAAGAGTAAACCTGTGAAGGTGTACTCCGATAGTCAGGTGGCCATTGCGGCAGTTAAGAATCCAAAGTACCATAGTAGGACAAATCACATTGATGTGAAATACAATTATGCTAAATCTGTTCTGGAAGACAACACAATCGCTTTAGAATACTTGCCTGCATACAATATGGTCGCAGACCCTTTAACTAAGCCGTTACGTAGGGAGATTTTTGAAAAGCACGTAAAACCGCTTGGATTACGTAGGGCTTAAACTGTGTGGCTTGTAAAAGGTGATAACGTTTTGACATTTGAAATGATACTTCAATTGAATAAAAGAATTTCAATTTGAGTTTATGATTTATCGACGTCATAATGATTAACAACATCAGATTTTACGGTCTATAAACTAAGTCGTAGGAAGAAGTAAAATTCTTCCACCAAAATTATGTCGAATGTGAACCTTGCCTCGTCACATAGGCACGGTCATCTTGTAAGGAGAGAGGGACCTCTACCATAACAAGATTGGCTAAGAATCAGGGGGATAAACCTGATTAAACAAAACGATAACATTGTCACGCTTAACAGCATGACTTAATCTTCGTTTTGTAAATCGCCAAGTTGGACTTTGTCCATCACTATATATCACATTCAAGGCCAGATGAGAGATTCCACGATAGCATTATTGACATATCCCATCCCTGGCTTTACCAGGTGTGCTATCGACGCGTGCTTCATACTGCGCGTGCCACGTACGACCACGGGGTCATGCTCGGTTGTGCTAGCTAGAATCCTTGTGATTCAAAGGGCGCATACTTCTTCGCCTTGAGCGTGTGATTGATCCCAGATTCCTTATGAAGAGGCATCCAAAGTATCCTCACCGACTCAGAACTTATATCTAAGGTCTGGCTCAATGCTCGCTTCCCGGCGTACGAGCGTAGTGCCAAAGAAAACAGTCAAGTGACCACGTCTTGGAAACCGGTTGAGTCAGATTAAGGGTATAAGCGATGGGGATGGTCAAGTTCACCTTTAATTCAGCGATTCTCGTGTTCACTAGGTGGCCGCCAATCGGATATTAGTTGAAGGTTGTGAACACTTGTACGGATGCCATGGAGAAGTATTCCTTTGTGGAAAACTGGGCAATTGGAGAATTAAAAGTTGACCAAGGATACAGTGTGGTACATGTTTTATTTCAAACAGGTTTTGTTCATGAAAGGGAATCAACGTTCTGCGGGCGCTACAATACTCCTAACAGATGAGTAGCACGATGCCCGTCGTATCCGCCGGTCGCACGGCAAGCCTCGTATGAACTATTCGGAGACGGAGACGAAGACTGAAGACTGAAATGTTGAACATGCAAAGTGCTAAATATGAAACTAAGGATATGGGGTGGTCAATTTGTCTGTTGCCACGTACTCCTTTAGGCCTCCATTGTGAATCATTTCCTCCATTTCTATCTTCAACACCATGCAATTGTTGGTTTGATGCCCCCAGGTCCCATGGTACTCACACCATCCCTGTGCATCTCTTCCTAGGAAGGCCTTGCCCTCCTCTCTGCATGTGGGTAGCTCCTCCTTGAGGTACTTCTGAAAAATTTCTTCTATGCTCACTGTAAGGGGTGTGAATGTGAAGTTTACACCTCCTTCCAGTGTATCAGTCTCTCTTTCTTTCTCCGGAACTTCCTCCGGCTGCTCCATCTCCTTTGCAAACGCCTTGTCTAGCTTTTCCTTGAGCTGTCTCATCGTGTTTGTCATGACCATCTCATAAAGCCCTCCATAGGCCTCAAATGAGTTTGGATGCATGTTTCTAATGAAGGCTCTGACGACTTCTCCTCTTTTGATGTCCATATTTGCACCATAACTGGAGAATCTCTGGAAGTAGCTTGATATTGGTTCCCGCGGCATTTGCTTGATATCATCGATGTGACGGAAGCCTCTTATGATGGAGTCCCTTGTTCTTTTCCCTTCTATGGTTTCTGGCTGCCAAGGTATGGCTGTCACCTTCACAGCCTTGCTCATGTGTCTCTTCTTAGGCATTGTTTGAAAAAACTGTCTGCTCAGGCGGAGTGCAACTCCGTTCTTCATTTTTCTTTGCCTTTGTTTCCTCATCACCTTCTTGTTGTCTTGGTCGGTTCCTACCATGACCATTGCCACTGTGTCTGTCCTGAGTGATCCCCGTCTCATGGAGTTGACGTAGCACTGCCTTGCAGTGCGTTGGTCACCCAGGACTTCTCCCACCCCATTCTCAGTGATGTACTTCAGTTTCTGGTGTACGGTGGATGGCACGATTTCATATGGGTTTATGGTTGTTCTTCCTAGGATCCCGTTGTAGGCTCCCAAGCTTTCAACCACCAAGAAGTTAATGTTCACCTTCAGCTGTGTCCATCCTTGGCCCATGGTCACTGGCAGTGTTATCATTCCCAGGGGGTAACTTGTTGCTCCTGAGAAGCCAACCAGAGGGAAGTTGACTGGTTTGATGTCTGCCTTTTTTTTCCCTATCTCCTCTAGGACCCTTAGGCTTAGGAGGTCTGCTGAGCTGCCCCCATCTACTAGTATTCTCTTTACATCGAAATTATCAATGTCTATCGTGATGACTAACGCATCGTCGTGTGGGAAGACAATGTGGCTCTTGTCCTTCTCCGAGAATTCAATCTTCATCTCCTCTCCTTCTCGTGGCCTTTTCCTCCACCTTGGCACTGAACTCAGTTTTGATGCGTAAACCTCCCTTGCATTAGCAGTTGGGCCACCTGATGCCACTCCTCCGTGTATCATGTTTATGGTTCCTCTCTTGTTGGGTGGAGGATTGTAGTCTACCTTGCTCTTGCCTTTGTCCCTGTATGATGGCCCTAACTGTATGCTGTTGCCCCCATGATCCACGAACTGCTTTAGTTCTCCCCTTTGGATGACATTGTTGATGCTTAGCTTTAGGCTGAAGCATTCGTTCGTGTCATGCCCGTATGCTTCATGGTTATCACACCATCTATCCTTGTGTGTCCCCACCATCGGGGCTCTCCACCTTGCAGGGGGTGACCAGAGTTTCTGATTCCGCATCTCTCTGAGGACAGTAGCTGGAGTGGCATTCAATGGGATGAACTTGATGACGTTGATTTCCCTAGCTTTCAGTGGTTCGCCCATTTGATTTCTTTGCTGGGGCGGACGCCATTCCTGCTGCCTTGTGTGTTGAGGTGCCTGAGGTGGCTTTCCTCTGTTCGGCTTTGCATTGTCTTCCTTAGCTGCTTGGATCTTGGCTTTCTTACTTGCCCTGTGCCTCTCCAGGTCTATATGAGTTTTTACTCTTCCTGCAAGCTCCTCTAAGGTGCTCGCTGGTTTCTTGGCCATCTTTTCTGCCAGCGTTGACCCGAAGCGGCCTAGGTTTCTGATGAAGGCTCGTATTATCTCACCCTCAGTGATGTCGCCCTGGATGTCTGCTATGTTTTGGTTAAACCTAGTGTAGTAACTGGCCAAGGATTCATCATTTTCTTGCTTCACGTCATCGATGGAGCCTGTTCCTTTGAGGAGCTTCCTTTCTCCTAGATATCTCTGAAGGAACTTCGCCTTTAGCTGCTCCCATGAGTGGATGCTCTCAGAGGGTAGGCTGAAGAACCAGTGTGAGGCCACCCCTGATAGGGTGTTTGGAAATAGGAGTGCCTTGTATCTTTCATCAGTAGTTCTCCCAAATAGGGAGGCTTCATGCTGTTGAATATGCTCCAAAGGGTCTCCCTTGCCATTGTATTTTGCAATCTGGACTGTATGCAGGGAGTCTGGCACCTTGCTCATCTCCAATTCCCTCGTGAAAGGGTGGTTCGTTTTGTCACTTAGACAATGCAACCGTGTTTCTTTGACTCGTTCATTTTCCTTGTTATCATTGCCTCTATTTCTTCCGGAGTGATCAATATCGGTGTCGGAGTGTAATTTCTCTGATAGCCTCCGTAGTTATAGATAGGGCTTGCCGGGATCCCTTGTCCGTATTGATACGGACTGTAGGTGTATCCTTGGTGTCCCTGCTGGGGTGCTTCATAGAGTTCTTGCCTCCTTGGAGGTCTTGCTTGTCTGTCCTCCCCCAGTGGGGTGTAAGCCCAGGCGTTCTGCTGTTGCCTAGGAGGCACGAATTGTTGCCTTCCCTCTAGGGGTGGCTCCTGGTAATTTCCTCTATGCTCCTCTCGCTGCCCTGCTCGAGGGTGCGAGTGGTGCTCTTCCGTTGGAATCTGTTCTTCTTCATGAGCTTCTGTATTTGTCCCCAGGGTGTATGCCGGCCTTGTGTATGTTGTGTGGGCGCGGTTGTTATTCCCTTGGGCCGGCATCCCATATGGGTATCCTTGGGGTTGCGCCTCGTAGTAATATCCCTCAGGAGGTGCTGTGTGTTGGGATGGCACTCCCTGTTGCTCCCTCTGTTGCTCCTTTTCTCTCTGTGGCCTCCTTGCCAAAGGGGTTGAGGCTGTGGAGGACTCAGCCCCAGCTGGGCGTGAGGGTCCTCCCTCCTGGTTGTTGTGTTGGGGAGCTTGTGGGGTTCCTTGAGGTTCTGGTTGCATTGGCAGTTTCCCTGGGTTAGGCTGCCTTCCTGGAGGTATGGGCTGCCTCCCTCGCCTATTGCCCCCAGGTGGGCGGTGGTGCCTAGACACCCTGCTGTTCGTCATTGCTCTTGTTATTGCCAGGCTTTCTGTCCGAAGCCCACAGACGGCGCCAAGTGTTAGGTTCCGAGTCTAGGGTCAACGGGCGGTCGACTTAAGCCTCGTTCCTCACTGGAGATGTTGCGGATTCGGTGCCTTCGGGTTGTGCTGCCCGAGCTCGTGTCCTTCCGTCCTTAGCTTCTCTTCTCCTTTCGCCCTGCAGAAGGGGCAATACCAGGCACAGAGGGGGGGGTGGTGCCTGATGAACCCTCTCCGATGCCTAAGTCAGTACGGTTTTAGAGAGATAAAGCTAGAGAGATGTCAGAGCAAAATCATGCAACTTGCCAAGATTCTCAAATGAATAGTGGAGGTGTTGTATTTATAGGCAACGGTGTCATTAAGGTAGCTTAATGACGTCGTTAACCTTTAAACACAGTTAATTAACCTTTAAACACATAATTAAGACCTTAGGATACGGAGAAGGTTGGCGGAATAAACCGAGTATGGGAGTCCGAGAATGGTGCCGGGGCCCTTGGGGGGAAGGAAAATCCGACCCCCAAGGGTAGAGGTTGGGTGAGGCCACCCAACCCCTCCTAGGGGAGATCGGGTTGGTCCACTCGATCTCCCCTAGGGGAGATCGGGTTGGCTGACCCGATCTCCCTTAGGGGAGGTCGGGTGTGGCCACCCGACCTCACCTAGGTGAGTCTAACTTGGTCGGACGAGCGCTTCGGCCTCGTCCGGACCGTTGGTGTTTTCGCGAAGTGTTCGGGTTGAAGTTTCGATTTACAATCATTAACGGGGTGATAAAAATAAAACGATTCGGAAGTCAACGGGTTCAAATTGGGCGTATATCCATCATACGCCATGCTCTGTACTCGGCCAGACATCTGTTACGCTGTGGGCCTAGTAGCAAGATTCCAATCAGATCCTAGTTATCGACATCTAAAGGCCGTAAAATGAATTATCAGATATCTGAAAGGTACTACCGACTACGTTCTGTGCTATGAGGGCGATCGGCTCGAATTGACCGGTTATAGTGACGCCGACCACGGTGGCGATCCGGATGATCGTAAGTCCACCACAGGAGGAGTTTTCCTCCTTGCTAATGCTGCCATAACATGGGTAAGCAAGAAGCAATCTTGTGTCGCGCTTTCCACTATGGAATCAGAATTCGTTGCCCTCTCCAAAAACGCACAAGAAGCGGTATGGTTGAAAAGGCTTCTTACTGCATTAATTGGCACCAACAAGAAGAGTAAACCTGTGAAGGTGTACTCCGACAGTCAGGTGGCCATTGCGGCAGTTAAGAATCCAAAGTACCATAGTAGGACAAATCACATTGATGTGAAATACAATTATGCTAAATCTGTTCTGGAAGACAACACAATCGCTTTAGAATACTTGCCTGCATACAATATGGTCGCAGACCCTTTAACTAAGCCGTTACGTAGGGAGATTTTTGAAAAGCACGTAAAACCGCTTGGATTACGTAGGGCTTAAACTGTGTGGCTTGTAAAAGGTGATAACGTTTTGACATTTGAAATGATACTTCAATTGAATAAAAGAATTTCAATTTGAGTTTATGATTTATCGACGTCATAATGATTAACAACATCAGATTTTACGGTCTATAAACTAAGTCGTAGGAAGAAGTAAAATTCTTCCACCAAAATTATGTCGAATGTGAACCTTTCCTCGTCACATAGGCACGGTCATCTTGTAAGGAGAGAGGGACCTCTACCATAACAAGATTGGCTAAGAATCAGGGGATTAAACCTGATTAAACAAAACGATAACATTGTCACGCTTAACAGCATGACTTAATCTTCGTTTTGTAAATCGCCAAGTTGGACTTTGTCCATCACTATATATCACATTCAAGGCCAGATGAGAGATTCCACGATAGCATTATTGACATATCCCATCCCTGGCTTTACCAGGTGTGCTATCGACGCGTGCTTCATACTGCGCGTGCCACGTACGACCACGGGGTCATGCTCGGTTGTGCTAGCTAGAATCCTTGTGATTCAAAGGGCGCATACTTCTTCGCCTTGAGCGTGTGATTGATCCCAGATTCCTTATGAAGAGGCATCCAAAGTATCCTCACCGACTCAGAACTTATATCTAAGGTCTGGCTCAATGCTCGCTTCCCGGCGTACGAGCGTAGTGCCAAAGAAAACAGCCAAGTGACCACGTCTTGGAAACCGGTTGAGTCAGATTAAGGGTATAAGCGATGGGGATGGTCAAGTTCACCTTTAATTCAGCGATTCTCGTGTTCACTAGGTGGCCGCCAATCGGATATTAGTTGAAGGTTGTGAACACTTGTACGGATGCCATGGAGAAGTATTCCTATGTGGAAAACTGGGCAATTGGAGAATTAAAAGTTGACCAAGGATACAGTGTGGTACATGTTTTATTTCAAACAGGTTTTGTTCATGAAAGGGAATCAACGTTCTGCGGGCGCTACAATACTCCTAACAGATGAGTAGCACGATGCCCGTCGTATCCGCCGGTCGCACGGCAAGCCTCGTATGAACTATTCGGAGACGGAGACGAAGACTGAAGACTGAAATGTTGATACTATTGCGTAACCGTATATATTAACACGCACCCTCCCATTCCGACGAGTGGGAGCTGTTAGCATATGGTGACGTGGCGCCGTAATAAGGGAATTACCTAAGTTAATTAGGTAATTGTCAATTTGGGCTAATTGGGCCAAACTCAATTAGTAATTGACATTGGAGGCCCAAAATGGGCCTCCCCCTTAACATGCATAGTTCAGTCGCCCCCTTTATACCATGTTGGTTGGAGTTGCCTTTTGGCAACTCCACCAATACTATATATAGGGTTGTCTGCTAAGGGTTTATTCAGTCATTCATTATAACAAGGATCTCCATTGAGAACACTTATTTTCCTTAGTTAAATTTCGGCACCATCACATCTGGTCTGAGGTTCCATCTCCGTTGAAGAATCGATCAGAAGTCTTGTTGTGGAGCTACATCGTGTGGGACTTCTTCTAACGAAGAACTTGCACGTGGTTCCGACCAGAGGATCAGAACTCCCTCCACGTCGTTCTTGGGCAGGAAAGCTAAAAGGTATGTGTACTAATTCCGCTGCGTAGATTAGATTTCTTGCTAGTACACGTTTAGTATTCCGTAGTATTACGTCCCCGTAATCCAACACCGTGGGCGCTACAACACTCCTAACAGATGAGTAGCACGATGCCCGTCATAACCGTCGATCGCACGACAAACTTGTATGAAATATTCGGAAGCAGGGACAAGATCAAAAGAATGAAATGTTGATACGATTTGGACAATAATACATTAACAGGCACCCTCCCATTCCGGCGAGTGGGAGCTGTTAGCATATGGTGATAGGGCGCCGTAAATGGAAGCCCGTTAATATGTGTATGTTACCTGAGACAATTGGGTAGTTGTCACATAAGGGAAAATAGGCTAGACCTAAATCCCAATTGACATGAGAGGCCAAAATTGGGCCTTCCTTCTAGACATGGCCGACCGAAATATTGGAGTGGGCAATGTGGACTTTTGTCCACTTTGCTCCTCCTATAAATAGAGAGTGTTAGAGGTTTTATTATGGTGAATCCTAATTCCTCATTAGTGGTAATTTAAGAGAAAACCCTCCTCCCTAAACACTCTAGTTTCGGCCGAACCACATAGAACACCAAGTGTGTGCCAATTTGCTTTGAGCAAACGCTCCGAAGATCTGTCCCTGCCAAGAATCGATCAGAGGCTTTGTTGTGGAGACTATACCGCGTAAGACTTCCTTAACAAGAAATTCTACGGGCTCCATCCGGTGGATCGAGAACTCCCTCAGCAAGATCTTGGGACTACGAAAAGCGATTAAGGTATGTACACATCTTCCGCTGCGTAATCTTGATTACTAGCATGTACCGTATTTAAGTTTCCGTAGTATTTAGCCCCGTAATCCAACACTCATGCTAGCATATATAATTCTATTACTCAAATAAATTATCAAATGCGGCTATACTCCATATTCATGCATACACATCATGCATGATCACTTAATAACATACATGCATATTTGGCGACTGATTTTCGATTTTAAACATTCAGGGCTGACTTGCCATTCATGCTAATAATCAATCATGCGGACGTCTAGATATGGATTCTAGGAAATAACAACCGTCACAACATGTCTATCCTAGTGCACAACTCATTAATTGAAATCCAGGGCTCTACCCACAACATGCAATATCCAGCTAGCTTGACATAGTCAATACGCAATACTAATCATGCAATAATATCAATTAATATAGAAATTGAAATTCAGCTCACTAAATGACTCAGTCCCAAAATCGTGCATATCTGAGATCCATCCCCATAATCGAAAATAGGCATCAGGTTTGGTTTAAATGTGAAAATTTCGAACCAATTAGCACAATGTAGGTATTTTTAAAGTTCGAAAAACATTTGGATTTTAAAAATTGACCATCTTGTTTTCAATTGACTCAGGTCGGTCCGACCGGTCTGGTTCACGTCAATTCGGTCCGACCAATCCGGTCTGCTTAAACCAGTCCGTTTAAACCGGTCCGATCGGTCAGGTTAAACCGGTCTGATTTGTAAAATAGGAATTCGGTTTGGTTCTTCACACAAACCGGGTCGGTTTATTCGACCCGACCTGGATGTGTCTGATCGATTGAGAAAACTCGGATTGGTTGACCCTCTCCGGTTGGACCCATGGAACCCGACCCGGTTCGGTTCGGTCGACCCGGTTCGGTTCGGTCGACCCGGTTCGGTTCGGTCGACCGTGTTTGGGTTCCCATGGTCTTCCGGGTGTAAGCATATGGTGTTGGGCGCCGTAAATGGAAGCCCATTATATGTATATGTTACCTAAGTTAATTGGGTACATGTCACTTTAGGACATTGAGCTTGACCCAAATCCCAAATGGCATGAGAGGAAAAAATTGGACCTCCCTATACTAGCATGGCCGGCCGAATTATAGGTGAGGATAAAGTGGACTTTTGTCCACTTTACTCCTCCTATATATATGTGGAGTTAGAGATTTTACTGGGGTTAATCACAATTCCCTTTAAGTGGTATTTTGAGAGAAAACCCTTCCGCCAGAGACACCATATTCGGCCGAACTATATATCCACCAAGGGTGTGCCAATTTGCTTTCGAGGAAACACTCCAGAGATCTGTCCCTTGCCAAGAGTCGATTAGAGGCTTTGCTATGAAGAATATACCACGTAAGGCTTCCTTCACAAGAACCCCTACGGGTGCCGACCGGAGGATCGTGAACTCCCTCCTACAAAGATCTTGGGACTACGGACAACTGTAGAGGTATGTGCGAATCTTCCGCTGTGTAATGTCGATTACTAGCATGTATTATGGTTTTAGTTTCCGTATTGATTACTCCCCATAATCTAACAGTGGTATCAGAGCCTGTGTTAAGAGTTCATGATTTTGATAAATTGGTGTTCTTGAAAATTTAAACTTTGGACCGAAATTTTAAAAAGGGAATTTTAAAATTTTTCGAATTTTTATGGTTAAGGAGGTCCGAAATTTTCATGATGTTCTTAGGAAATTTGATGTTCATGATCTTCAAGAAAAAGTTAATATTTATCAAAATCAAACATTGGATTGTAGATCTTATTAAAATTTGATCTTGAAATTTGACAACTTGTTCCCAATTATGTGTTTGTGCCGAAAATTCTAGTAAATTTACAAGGTAAATTTTTTTAATTTCTTGGTCACCAAGTAAAGAATTTCGGCCACATGTATAAAATAATATTGTTTACCATATTTTAATTTTATTTTTATTCTAGGTAACAATATATCTATAATTGGGAACATTAGGATAGATTCACATTAATATATAGAAATATATATAACTATCAATATATCTAAATATTTAAATAGGTTAAAGATATTATTGATAGATTTTAGTTATCTAAAAGATTGAGAAAATATATTGTTAATATATGTTTCCCTATTTAAGATATTGACAATAAATAATATATATTTATATGTGTGTGCCGATTTATATATATTGTTGATTGTTTAATCTTAAAGATAGAATCTTGGCAATATATATATATATGTGTGTTAATTATGTCCGAAATATATATATATATATATATATATATATATATATACTAATATTGGAAATTATTTTATATAATTAATGTTACTTGATGGCTAAGTTAAATATTTTTGGACTTTAAGACCCTACTTGGGCACAAGTAAACATTTCGGCCCAACCTTTTATATTTAATTATTGGGCCGATCCAATATGTCAAACCGGGACGAATTAAATCCGAACCGGATTTTCTCAATCAGTTCGACCTAATCGGGTCGAGTCGGACCAGGGTAACTAAGTGGATCTAAGCGAACCGGTTTTGAGAGTTGAACCGTACTGAAACCTATATTTATTGGAACGGTTCGGACTGAACTAGATTTTAAAATTAAAACCGGACCGTACTGAACCGGATTTTCCGGACCGGACCCGAAAAGGATTTCCTGGACCGAACTGAACCGGACCAAACCGGACTGAAATTAACTGAACCGAACCGTATTTTCAAAACTGAATTCAAGTCAATTAAAATAGGGAGGTCAAGTTTTAAAATCCAAATGTTTTGAACCTTAATAGGCCTACATAGTGCTCAAGGGTTGATAACCTTTCATGCCTTGTTTCGATTATGGGGATGGATCTCGGAGATACATCTTTTTTGGGACTGGAATAATTAGTGGGCTGAATTGCAATTGTTTATTATTCAATATATATTTATGCATGATTAGAAATGTTGTCTTGACTGAGTCAAGCTAGCTGGTATTGCATATTGTGGGCTGAGCCCTGGTTAAATATATGGAATGCGCACTAGGATAGACATGTTGTGTTGGTTGTGTTAGGTTATAAAGTCTAGGTCAACGGGTCGTCAATCTAGAATTTATCTCCCACTAATGAAATGTCGGGTTCAGTGCTCCTAGGACTAGTCGTTCTGATCCGTGCCCTTATACTCCCTTGGGGTAGTCGTTCTGATCCCTGCCCTTATACTCTCTTGGGGTAGTCGTTCTGATATGTGTCCTTCTCTTCTCTCCTTCTGACCTCCTTTCCTTCTCTCCTTCTGACCTCCTGAGGCTTGTACTTCTTACCCCTGGGGCTTGTCCTACTGCTCTATGCTCTTCTGCTTCCTTGGTTCTCTTCTCCTTGCCACCCTGCAAGAGGGGCAATATCAGGCACAGAGGGGGGGGGGGTGGTGCCTGATGAACCCTCTCCGATGCCTAAGTCAGTACGGTTTTAGAGAGATAAAGCTAGAGAGATGTCAGAGCAAAATTGTGCAACTTGCTAAGATGATCAAATGAGTTGTGAAGGTGGGGTATTTATAGGCAACGGTGTCATTAAGGTGGCTTAATGACATCGTTAACCTTTAAACACCATTAATTAACCTTTAAGCACATAATTAAGACCTTAGGATTCGGAGAAGGTAGGCGGAGTGGACCGAGTGTGGGAGTCCGAAAATGGTGCCGGGGCCCTTGGGGGGAGGAGAAATCTGACCCCCAGGGGTAGGGGTTGGGTGAGGGCACCCAACCCTTCCTAGGGAGGATGGGGTTGGCCAACCCCATCCCCCCTAGGGGAGATCGGGTTGGCCGACCCGATCTCTCCTAGGAGAGATCGGGTTGGCTGACCCGATCTCTCCTAGGAGAGATCGGGTTGGTCCACCCGATCTCCCCTAGGGGAGATCGGGTTGGCTGACCCGATCTCCCCTAGGGGAGGTCGGGTGTGGCCACCCAACCTCACCTAGGCGAGTCTGACTTGGCCGGACGAGCGCTTCGGCCTCGTCCGAGCCGTTGGTGTTTTCGCGAAGGGTTCGGGTTGAAGTTTCGATTTACAATCATAAATGGGACGATAAAAATGTAACGGTTCGGAAGTCAACGGGTTCAAATTGGGCGTATATCCATCACATGCCCCCGAGTCAACCAATGGCCTAACCCTTGATTGACTCTATTTTAGGATGGTATGACACGCGCAATTTGAAACCGGGGTTTTACCTTCTTTGTCTGAATGCTTGCTTACCCATGGATGCGTGCCTCTGACTCTGCCCCCTGCCTTATGAGATAGAGGAATTGTAAACGTCAGAGTAGCACGAACGTGTGCCTAAGCACGCGTCCGTCTGAGGTGGGAGTAATAAATCTATCTTTGCTACAGGCGTATACTCAAAAAATACATGCTTGCATAGGAATGCAATACTGATACATCTAAGTGATTCATGCTTCAATTTCATGCCGTGATTTGCCTAAGTGGAGAAAAATTTAATTTTGGCCCAAATTTTTTCCTAAGTATGGGATACTAGAAAATATGCCTATAGGATGTTAACTAGGAGTGAACATGGACATATCATGAACATGAGGATGTGTACTAGCATACATGCAAGTAGGAACATAAGGATGGGAGTGAGTAGAGACATGCTGCGATTGTAGTCATGAATGTATGCATGAATATGTATGTATGTATGTATGGATGGGTTGTGAGTATAAGCATGAGTGATGACATTGACGTACCCGTAGATGTTATCATGAATATGAGCATAAATGCAAAGGTGAGAGCATAGACCTCTCCTTTACCTGAGGGTGGGGACTCTGCCACTCAATGGGACATAACGTTCCGCCTCCCTTGTACTAGCATGAGCATTGTCCATTAACCTCGACCTTCGGCATGTGTATCATTTTTCCTTCATTCGTTGGAGCGTGTGTATAGCTCTTGACCTTTACCCTGCAATTTGTTCCCCATAAAAGTGAGGGTGAAAAAGCTTACAAGCTTTCTTCTTACCGCCGCGAGCGAAGGGGTCTATTGACATGTGTTAAGGGTTGACCCTTCCTTCGGATGTGCTGGAGCGTTGCTCCATTTGGGGAAACTAAAAGTTCGCCCTCTTCCCTTGGTGTTAAGGTTGCCCCCGTAGTAGGCGTATCTCGCCCCTCCATGAGTAAGGGTTGATCTTTGTGTTGGTTGCTTGTATAGATGACTCACTTTTGGGAAGCTTTCTTCTTCAGACAGGGAGACCGTTGAATCAGATGAGAGGGAAGGACCCTCTAGTTCTGCTTATCAGACCAAGAAATTTTCTAAGTCAGGGGTGACTGCTAATGCTTCCAGTACGTTCTTTTTCCCTTCTTTTTTCTTTGTGATATACTTATGATTGTTCTCATGCTGCTTCCTTTTTGTTGTTAGAGCGTTCTTCCTTGGTTACCGAATGGTTCTTGTGGTGGGTGAGAGTTCAAGTCAATCTAAATCCAAGGCGCGGAAACCTGACTCTGAGGTCGGGCCCTCGGCTGCCGAGGAGAAAGAAACCGCGAGAGGCTCTCCTTCAAGTGCCCCCTTGCTGACTCCCTCCCATGGTAAGGAGGTAGTGGTTGAAGAGGCACCCCCTTTGCTTGACAAAAAGAAACAACCTGTGACTGGCGATGGGGTGATCATAGGTCTTGATGTCTCTTCTCTATCCCCTGCCCCCCAGCCGAGGGGCCGAGTCTCAAGTTTATTTCATCTTCATATAGATTTGATGACTTTTGAAGGTGCCTTTGTCTTTTCTATGGGTTATGTTATTAACCCCTGCGTTGAAGATTTTTCTTTTGGTGATGGGTGTGATCATCATCTTACATTGAGGTTCCCCTCTCTTGCCATGGCTCTGATTAAGATAGCAAATTCTTGCTTTGGAGTTTGGTGGAGACTGCTCTTGAATTAGCCTCTACTAGTGTCGTAGTTGTGATCGTTGTGGGGATCATTTTGTTATATGCCCTCAATAGTGCTTGTCGTGATTCTTTGCTTCATGATTGATTTCGTGAGATATGGAGGTTATCTTCATAATGAGGACGTCTCCTTCCTGGTATCACCCAGTGGGTTGAAATATAAGTGTCTCCCTTTGATGAGCGTACGAAGGGTGTTGTTTTTCCTTTTTCTTGAACTTCCTCCTAAGGCCAGGCGTAGCCTTTTGATGTTCGTTGTCGGGATGGTGTCTTTACAATGCATGTCTTTGACAGATGTTTTATGATGTGCTGTCATGATAATCACTTCGGGATATGTGGACGTGATAGGTACTTCGTGATGTGTCGGAGTGATAGCCCTTCTGTAGTGTGTGGACATGATAGCCATTTCAGGATATGTGGACATGATAGCCACTTCAAGATATGTGGACATGATAGCCACTTCAAGATATGTGGACATGATAGCCACTTCAGGGTATGTGGACATGATAGCCACTTCAGGGTATGTGGACATGATAGCCACATCACGATGTATGGTGTTGTGCTTTAGTATTCCTTTCTCGTTGGAGAGCCTTTATTGCTATAGCTGCCTTATGTTTAGGCTATGTTTGTTGGGTTAGGTCCCGATGTCTCGTCTTGTCGGATGTTGTATCCTTTATGCTCTTTAAATGTCTCCTTCATGAGTTGTGCTTGACGATGTTCAAGTCTGATACGACCATAGGTCAAGCGAGGGCGACATGCAAGACAATAACGTTTATCGAAGGTTGCTTTGTGCGACCTGTAAGGCAATTCTTCTTCTTGATGGGTCGAGTTTACTTTGGGAGCCTTGAACTTTGGATTTCACGTTTTGCTATCCTTCTTGGTGTGGTTGGGTTTCTTTGAGATACTTCTCTTGACTTGTGATATGGATGGTAGGATAGCTCGTTACTTTTCATGATAACCTCTTGTGCTTCTGTATATGATCCTTTGGTCATGGACTTGTCCCTTGTATATGCTTTCCTTTCCTTATCTTTTTTTTGTGTTTTCCTTCATGCCGTACCTGCCATCTCATCAAGAAAAAACATTATGTGTTCTTTATACAACCTTACTTTAAGATTACTTTCTCATGGGATCCTTCTGAGCATGGTGTTCTTCTAAGCATGGTATCCTTCTAAGCATGGTATCCTTCTAAGCATGGTATCCTTCTAAGCATGGTGTGATGATCTCTTCTGATACCCCTTACACAGTATACGTTGTACTGTTAGACCAAAGATACGCTCTTGGTGGGCGTCGAAATCTGTTCACGAGACAGGCTCTCGGACGGCACTTAACGTTTCACAGGATAGGCTCCCGGAGGGCACAGGTTAGTCCACCGATACGTTCTTGACGGGTGTCAAAATCTGTTCACGAGACAGGCTCTCGGACGGCACTTAACGTTTCACAGGATAGGCTCCCGGAGGGCTCAGGTTAGACCAAAGATACGCTCCTGGTGGGCGTCGAACTGGTAGTTTGAAATCTACCTCAAGATACGCTCTTGGGGGCGTCGAACTGGTAGTGTTTTTTCTACCTCAAGATACGCTCTTGGGGGCGTCGAATCTGGTAGGTTGCAAATCTACCTCAAGATACGCTCCTGGGGGCGTCGAAATTCGTAGTTTTTGGAAACCACTCTCAAGATACGCTCTTGGTGCGTCGAAGGTCGTAGTGTATAAACTACTCTCAAGATACGCTCTTGGGGGCGTCGAAGGTCGTAGTATGAACACTACTCTCAAGATACGCTCTTGGGGGCGTCGAAATTCGTAGTTTTTGGAAACCACTCTCAAGATACGCTCTTGGTGCGTCGAAGGTCGTAGTGTATAAACTACTCTCAAGATACGCTCTTGGGGGCGTCGAAGGTTGTAGTATGAACACTACTCTCAAGATACGCTCTTGGGGGCGTCGAAGATCGTAGTATAAAAACTACTCTCAAGATACGCTCTTGGGGGCGTCGAATCTGTTCGCGGGATAGGCTCCCGGAGGGCACAGGGTTCGTAGTTTTAGAACTACTCTCAAGATACGCTCTTGGGGGCGTCGAATGTGTTCGCGGGATTGGCTCCCGGAGGGCTCATAATATTACCTTATCTTGTGTCCCTTCTCATGTATGGTGCATTTTTGGTATGCTTTTCGAGTCTTTACTTGACTTCTCCTTCTACGATATTGCCTGTTACCACGCTTTTTCTTCAATGTGGGAGATCACCTTTCGAGGGCGATGTTTGTGTGTTGCCAACTTAGGACGAGTTCGTATAGGGAGTTGAGGATGCTTTCCTCTATGTGACCTCTTCTAGGAGAAGTGGTATCGCATGTTATTGTGATCTTCTGCCTCTAATCTCTTCTTTTATACTTAGGTGGACTACCAAGCACTTATTCGTTTGGTGCCCCCCAAGTTGCTTGGTGGTCACACCGCCTTTCATATTTGGCCGTTGAAGGCCCCTCGTTCATTTTCTTGGTTGGGTACCCCTTATGCTCGGGGCTCCCTTGTCTGCTTCTTTGAATGCGATGAGTGTCCCTTGTAGGATTTACTCTTTCTCATGCTTGCTTGTTTCAGTCATAGGCATGGTTTGAATGATGCCTTTGTCGGATGTGTCTTTGGAGGTTGGGTGGAAGAGCTTTTGCTTTGGGTGGGTGGGGGTGGATTTCATTCTCTTGATAACTAGGATGTGGCAGTGTCTGTATCCTAGGGGTGCTTGTAAATTTTTCCCCCCTTTCCTTGTGTAGGTTGAAGAGCTCTCTCATAGAATGGTGTCTTGAGTTGTTAATCTCGTAGGCGTGTTTCAGACTATTCAATCTGATCCATGCTCTTTGCTCGTGCATGGGGGTGTGGGGGTCTGACCGGGCTGTATCTTCTTGGAGTGATGTGGCACTTAGAGTGCCTTGCCTTTTCCTTCACATTGGAGTATTCTTCAATGCCTTTGGGGAGTGTCACATTGGTCATGCTCCTCCCACCTTGAATCTTGGTTATAGACTTCTTTTGAATTAGGACTTGAACCTAAAAAGGACGTTTTCCTTTAGGTTCGCCGGTGATGTTCCCTGAATTTCCATGGGTTTGCCCTCGTATTGGCTATTCCTTGTTGGATAACTTCATTAGAGGCTGCATTTGTATTGCGTACGTATACGTGTTTGAGGTGTGTTGAGCTGACAAGTCTCTCCTTTTTTGTTTTGTCATAACCTTCATTCATCATGTATTCGGCGTATGGCCTTAGAGGCGGGATATTTTTCTAGTGCCCCTTTTATCGGGGTTCTCCTCTTGATGGGATGCCAGGGTCAAATGTCTTATCATTTGCAGACAAGGTGGTTGATCGGGATGTGCGTCTAGTGCGAGGGTCGATCTTGAAACCTTACTCCCCAAGCTTTAGAGCTCTTCTTTGGTTGATCTTGTAGAGCTATTATCCTGCCCTAAGGCTCTTGGTAGGAGATGTATCTCCTTTTTCATACTCTAGTTGTTGGACTATCTCTTTTGCTAATCTTGCATCCTTAGAGTTTCTCTCTTGGTGCATGACTTCAATGACCGGATTTTCTACCGATGTTTGTTTTATTAGGACTTGTATCCTTGGCTGCCTTTCTTTCTTGTGCGATGGCGAGGGAGTGTTTATGAACACTCAAATGTGTCGTACTTGGTAGAGGTATGCGCCTAATCTTTATGGCGCTGTCTTGAATCTTCGTGTACCTATCTTTGATGACCATGTTATTCATTGCATATATGATGCGGAGGCCAAGTATCTCCGGGTTAGGATCATATTTTGGGAACAGAGACATAGTCATCTATTAGATGACTTCTTTATCTACGGAGTTTATTTTTGCAAGGATAAATGCAAGGATACTTGTAAGGATACTTGTAAGGATACTTGTAAGGATATGTGTTTCATCCTTTTCCTGGTTCATTTGCAGTGCCGTGTCCCTAATGGGTGTGTTGATGTTCTGACCACCTTTACTAGTAGGGGGTCCCTTGGTATTAGGTATGCCTGACTCTTCTCTAGTATCATCAATGGTTGGTCATGGGAGATGTCTGACGGACTCCTTTCATGTACTATGGTTCTCTTCATGTCAAAGTTGGTGACTCCCTCTCTTATGACTAACATATCATTGTGTGGAAATACTATGTTTTCCATATCCCTTTTTAAAAGCTTGATGATGGTGTCACCGTTCTTCCTTTGCTAGGCTTGGTGTCCTTGAGGGTTTTTGATGGAAGTGTATTCCATTATTTTGGATGAGCTTTCTAAATGTGGTTGTGTCTCCTGGCTATTTTGTGAAATCATAAAGATCCGCTGGAGGTGTTTGCCTTTGATGGTGGGCGTTACCCATGTGATATGGTTTCCTCCATTTTTGGAGGGATGTGTTCGCGGCTACCCCCTCTTATGCTAATGGGCGCTTGTGGGGAGGGCATGTTGTAACTGGTGCCCCCCTTGCATACCAATGCCCGATGGGATCCTTTGACGGACTTGGCCCTAGGATGCTTAGTGGAAGGTTATGGTGGGGGTAATCTTTTGTGACCTTCATGGTAGTTCCTCTATAGGATGTTGGGGGTGCTCAACTTATTTTTGTAAGTGAGCCTTCCATCTTGTGATCCTTCCCAGAAACTTGACCTTATAGGTGTTCTTTGGGATTGAGGAATCTGTTGCTTGTGCATCTCTTGATTGGCGACGGCCTTTTACTGATTCTTCTAGTGGTCCACCTGTGTATATATATATCACGGAGCCCGGAGGCGTCCGGTATGGTCATTCTTGGAAAACATGTTGATATCAAGTATCAAAATCTACCCCTTTTAGGGAGTTGACTTGTTATGCAGTTAAATTAAATAAGAGGATATGGGAAGGATATGGGAGTGGGGGTGTTGATATCCCCTGTTTCCTTGGTAATGTAACTGTCTTCCTCCATTAGTCTGTGTGTATTCCTTCCACTTGAGGAATATGAGGTCGCATCCTTGCAAGGCGGACTAGGTGGAGGTGTATCCTTCATGTATGCTATGTGCGGTCTGACTCTACTATGTCTCTCCATGAGACTTCCCATTGTAGTAGCTACGTGCTGACGTGGTGTGGTACTCTATTAGTTCCCTGTTCAAATCCTTGTCTTTTCAACTCCTCCTCTGTCCTAGGAGGACGTGTGCCAAGGGTTGTCATGCACAAGGGGTTTGGACCTGTCGTGCTGTATCATGGGTAGGTGGTTGCTTTATTGTGTTGTTGGGACTATGTCCCTCCCTTTGAGCTTTCATTGGTATGTCCCTTAGGCTTGTCTGTGGTGATACGGACTGTATGTGTACATTGCCATGGTTGATGTTGGAACTCCTATATCCTTGTTGGTCAGTCATGTATGTCTTCCCTTAGTGCGGTGTATGTCCCTGTTGGGGTACTTGGTGGAATTCTTGCCTCCTTTGAGGTCTTGGCTGTCTGTCTGCCCCCAGTGGGGTGTAGGCCCTGGCGTCCCGTTGTGTCTGTTGTTGCCTAGGAGGCACAAATTGCTGCCTTCCCTCTGGGGGTGGCTCTTGATGATTTCTTATTTGTTCTTCTCGCTGCCCTGCTCTAGGGTGCGAGTCGTGTTCTTCTTCTGGGACTTGTTCTTCCTCATGAACTTCTTCTTCTTCATGCTGGTGTTGCCTTCTCTGCCTGTTCCTCAGGGTCTCCCTATAGGCTAGCAGCTCATCCAATGCGTGCATCAACCTCGGAGTCACTGTTTGTGCTCCTTGCGAGTATGCGGGCCTTATGTTGGTTGATTGGGCACGATTGTCGTTCCTTTGAGTCATTATTCCACATGGATACCCTTGAGGTTGTGCCTTATAGTAGTACCCCTGTGGAGGTGCCGTGTATTGGGATGGCACTCCTTGTTGCCCCCCTGTCCCTGTGGCTTCCTAGTCAATGGAGTTGGAGCTGTGGAAGCCTCCTCCCTGCTTGTTAGGCTGGGGTGCCTGTGGGGCTACCTGAGGCTCTGGTGTGCAGGCTGTTTCTCTGGGTTAGGCTGCCTTGCTGGAGGTATAGGATGTCTTTCTTGCCTATTGCCCCCAGGTGGGCGATTATCTCTAGACACTAAGTTGTTCGTCTTCGCTCTCGTGATTGTCAGGCTTTCTGTTCGAAGCCCACAGACGGCGCCAAGTGTTAGGTTATAAAGTCTAGGTCAACGGGTCGTCAATCTAGAATTTATCTCCCACTAATGAAATGTCGGGTTCAGTGCTCCTAGGACTAGTCGTTCTGATCCGTGCCCTTATACTCCCTTGGGGTAGTCGTTCTGATCCCTGCCCTTATACTCTCTTGGGGTAGTCGTTCTGATATGTGTCCTTCTCTTCTCTCCTTCTGACCTCCTTTCCTTCTCTCCTTCTGACCTCCTGAGGCTTGTACTTCTTACCCCTGGGGCTTGTCCTACTGCTCTATGCTCTTCTGCTTCCTTGGTTCTCTTCTCCTTGCCACCCTGCAAGAGGGGCAATATCAGGCACAGAGGGGGGGGGGGGGGTGGTGCCTGATGAACCCTCTCCGATGCCTAAGTCAGTACGGTTTTAGAGAGATAAAGCTAGAGAGATGTCAGAGCAAAATTGTGCAACTTGCTAAGATGATCAAATGAGTTGTGAAGGTGGGGTATTTATAGGCAACGGTGTCATTAAGGTGGCTTAATGACATCGTTAACCTTTAAACACCATTAATTAACCTTTAAGCACATAATTAAGACCTTAGGATTCGGAGAAGGTAGGCGGAGTGGACCGAGTGTGGGAGTCCGAAAATGGTGCCGGGGCCCTTGGGGGGAGGAGAAATCTGACCCCCAGGGGTAGGGGTTGGGTGAGGGCACCCAACCCTTCCTAGGGAGGATGGGGTTGGCCAACCCCATCCCCCCTAGGGGAGATCGGGTTGGCCGACCCGATCTCTCCTAGGAGAGATCGGGTTGGCTGACCCGATCTCTCCTAGGAGAGATCGGGTTGGTCCACCCGATCTCCCCTAGGGGAGATCGGGTTGGCTGACCCGATCTCCCCTAGGGGAGGTCGGGTGTGGCCACCCAACCTCACCTAGGCGAGTCTGACTTGGCCGGACGAGCGCTTCGGCCTCGTCCGAGCCGTTGGTGTTTTCGCGAAGGGTTCGGGTTGAAGTTTCGATTTACAATCATAAATGGGACGATAAAAATGTAACGGTTCGGAAGTCAACGGGTTCAAATTGGGCGTATATCCATCAGGTTGGAAATGCCTATGATTCGTGTCTAGAATGCTGCATGATTGAATATAAGAATTAATTGAAATCACCCCCTAATGTTTAAAATTATTTTAAAATCGGAAACCAGTCGCTAAATGTGTATGATGGATGTGAATGTTACATGTTTGACACGTATGCTAGAATGTTGAGGATGTAGCTGCATTTGATAATTTACTTGGAAGTAGAATTATATATGCAAGCATGAGTTCCTCGGAACATTAGACGCATGACGCGTAAGCATGAGTGTGGTTTGTGTGATGAATGTTACTAGCGTATGATAATTTACATGGATGGTAGAATTATATATGCATGAGTAAATTCATCGGAATATTTTTCCAAAATAATAAGGGCCTTGGGAAAGCCAAGATCGGGTATGCTTGTTTTAAAAATCCCCGTTCCGGTAATTTGCGATTAAAACCGTTTGAAAATACTGATCTATTGGATAGAAGACGACGATAATGTGAACTCTTTCACAACCATCATCCATTGGTTACTGGTGGTCAGTTGGTTAAGATGACTGAGGAATCGTTACTTGTCGCATTCTATCTTAATAGATATATGATGTATGCAATTCTTTCTCAAAATGTTATTGTCGCCCTGATTTTTGCATAATCATCGATGTGTTAGTATGAATTGGTTGAATTAGTGCGATTCGATATTCCTAGCAATCTTGATGGTATGAATCATGATGAATAAAAGGAGTACGTGTTGAACTCTCTACTACGATTTCGAAAAGTGAAGAGGACAACTACGAATGAATATAGTAGGCTGTATGATTTTAACAATGAGAGACGAATGTAATAATTTGTTTCACCAGCATGGGAGTAGGTTCTTTCATGATCTGAACGCATATGAGGTGATACATTCAACCTTGGTAAAAGGGGGTTTAAGAAGACTTCAATTGCAACCAGGCAATGTTGCAGCTTAGTATCCCTTTGCATCTGCCTCGGTGGAAGCAAGGATGCAAAAGCTAAACGTTTCGGTTGAACGTGATGGTCTTCTCTCTTTCCATGGACGCTGGTGTAAAAGCCGCTCGAGACCTTCGCAATGAAAGGTCAACATAGAAAATATGTATAAGGTTGTCTGCTGTTGACAGGAATCAATGACTTTGAGCCTAATCAAGTACAGTAACCACAGCAGTAAAAAAGGAAACCTTCTCTGCTCACCATACTAGGTTCGAAAGAAGTCAACCATGATCCGCATTTCATAGAGAGAACTGGACCATAAAGGTCTTATACGATAATCCGGGGGTTAAACCATGTTGATAAAGTGCGTCTCAAGTACGCCTCGTAGGTCATGTGTATGAAGCGGTAAAATGCTTTAAATAGACACAGATCATTTGACGTGATTCACTTGTGAATTTACTAATATGTGATGTTCAACATGGCTTAAAGTTCTCGACTATCTATGCGACAATTATGGATCACATACGCGAACTTTAGATCAAGAAACCTACCATTATAATTTATCGTTCGTTTGAGTTAATAAAATGTTGGTTATTTCGAGGTTCGGATTTACTGAATAAAGTAGTTTTCGTTCGATTTGAAATGTGATCTACTTGTCAAAATTAATCGACCCGATTAAACAGGATCGATCCGAAACGAAATTTCGGCCAGGTAAAAGTGGTCGAATAAAACGAATCTATTCACGTACTCCGTCATCTCAGTCGGGACAACTGAACTGAACATACACATCGATTACGTAGCTAGATTGAAAGATTTAGTATTTCTTAATTGTTAGTACTCTATTGAATGAAATTATCAGTAATGATGATTATGTGCGAAACCGATTGGATTAAATTAAATTAAATTCAGAAATGAAACGATTTAACCAAGGGTCAAAACTTCGGTAAATAGCGCTACGCGCGTGTGGACCTTGAAAGACGAAACATATCGTTTCAGTAGATGAGTTTAATAATGAAGTGTTTGAATGATTAGGTGCTGAATTTCGTTTGCATTCCCTTGGAAACAACTTATTGATAACATTTACATTGGTATGAAGTAGGCTTCGAAGCTACCACGACCTTGTAAAAGTATCAGCTGAGACATATGGTGAAAACCCAAGATGCTCAGTTCAGAGATGGGATAAAATCTCTGAGATAAGTTTGCAAACGAAGAAGGATGAAGTCGGTTAAACGATTCTCCTTCCGTATGCCTTGAACGATAAGTCAGTCTAGGCATTCAAATCAACTTACACACTTCAGGAAGCACATTTTATAAACATAATGTTGGAGTCACTCTATCAGACGTTCCCTATGATATGATGAAAAGTGATTCACATTTATGTAACACTGTGTTCCAATGAAATCGGTAATACACACCAACATAAGAGCTAAAAGATGATGATGAGTTAAATCATGTCATCACGCGACATTAAATTGCGCATTAAGCACGTATTTAGGAGAAGAGTACGTAATCTACTCTTAGAAAATACTTGTTTAAAGCTTCAGAATATGGGGTCGTGGTCGAACATGAGCTATTACATCACTAGAGGGCGAATATTCCAAATGCATGGACAGTTTAAATCTATCAAGTCATGATCAAATCGGAGCAGGATATCACTGACAATCAGATCCCACTTAATTCGAGTGGGAGAGAGATTTGAACCGGCAACTCAAGTGAATGACATGGTAAATGATATTGGAAACAATTTCATAGTAAATCCAGCGGGAGGAATAAACCTTACCACATGAGATCACTGTTGCCGCAGAGACGAATCAAGTCGAACCATCATATTGCTGAACCAGATACCCACTGTTTCCAGTGGGAGTGATCCGACCAAACTTGGTTCCAGATCCTAGTGATCAAGGAATTTATCTCGGAAGTGAAACCCCGAGACCGAGAGGTTGTCAAAGGAAAGTTGATGGTCAAGGTTCAAGCGCTCCTCTTGTTCCCAAAGGAAACGATGCTCCGATATGAAGAATTGTTCCGAGTGGGAGAATTATTCCCAATATAAGTAATGCTACGATAAGAAGCATTATTCACAGTGGGAGAAATGATCAGAATCTAAATGGGATTAACCAAGCCTAGACGAAAGTCAAAGGCATCAAACTTCTCCAAGAAGTATCCCATCGAGTAAGGTGAAAACCTCTATCTAACAACTGTTGGCAAGCAATTGGAAAGACCTCAAGTGGATAAATGGAAGAAATTATTAAAAGAGAGAGATCACCTAAATGAAAGTAATTATAGTCTATAGTTGATTTACCTGCTAACCACAGGGACACAAGGATACGGTGAGTCCTGAAAGAAGGCTCACCACTGATGGAAAAGGTCGGGAGGTGCTAAACCCAACTTGACGCGAAAGGATATAGCCATTTCACGGAGTTGACTTTGACAAAAAAAAAAAAAAAAACTCACTGACTGTGCGTGAAACCACGGTTAGGGCCAGTCATGGTCCTGGTCGCAAGTCTCGATCTCGAGCTGCACCAAATGGATGTTAAGACCGCATTCCTCCACGGAAACCTGGAGGAAAAGATCTACATGGAGCAACCAGAGGGTTTCCTTACTCCTGGTAACGAACGTAAAGTTTGTAAATTCCAAGGGTCCATCTACGGTCTTAAACAGTCGTCTCGGCAACGGTACAGCAGATTCCACGAGGAAATCTTAGGAAACGAATTCGTGAATCTTCACGAGGATCCGTGCGTGTATTATAAGACCTCCAGGTCTAAGTATGTCATATTAACCTTATACGTGGACGACATACTCATTGCCGCAAACAATGTGAGTTTTATGAACAATTCAAAGTCATGGTTGGCATCTGTATATGAGATGAAAGACATGGGAGAGGCACATACATCATGGGTATTAAAATTTCTAGAGATCGGTCTACCCGGAAATTGTGTCTGTCTCAAGAAGCTTATATCAACAAACTGTTTAAAAGAATCAGATTAAAGGATGTCAAACCCGTGGATACGCCGGTGGTGTCTGGGTGCACACTGTCAAAACGTGACAGCCCCAAGAACCTGGTAGAGCGTGAACAGATAAAGGGTGCGGAGTATTTAAGCATGGTCGGTACTTTGATGTACGCCATGCAATGCACCCGTCCAGATATCTGTTACGCTGTGGGCCTAGTACGTTTCCAATCAGATCCTGGCTATCAACATTTAAAGGCTGTAAAACGAATTATTCGTTATTTGAAAGGTACTGCCGACTAAGCACTGTGCTGTGAGGGCGGGAAGTTAGAATTGACCGGTTACAGTGACTCCGACCATGGTGGCGATCCAGATGATCGTAAGTCCACCACAGGATGAGTGTTTCACCTTGCTAATGCCGCCATTTCATGGATGAGAAAGAAGCAAACCTGTTCGCGCTGTCCACGATGGAATCAGAATTCGTAGCTCTCTCCAAGAACGCACAGGAAGTGCTCTGGCTGAAAAGGCTTCTTACTGCGCTGCTTTATGGTGACGTCGGGAGTAAACCTGTGAAGGTGTTCTCTGACAGTCAGGCAGCCATTGCGGCAGTAAAGAATCTGAAGTACCATAGTAGAACTAAACACATTGATGTGAAATATTTTTATGTTAAATCTATGGTAGAAGACAATATAATCACTATGGAATACTTGTCCACTCATAACATGATTGCGGACCCATTAACTAAACCACTACGCAGGGAGATATTCGAAAACCATGTAAAACTGCTTGGATTGCGTAGGGTTTAGAAGTGGCGTGTATCTGTGATAACATTTTGATATTATAATGTTACATTTTGTAAGTGAAATAATTGCAACTGAGTTTATGATCAATCGACGTCATAATGTTTTGATTACATCAAATTTTTTGTCTATAAACTAAGTCATAGGAGGACGCAATCCTCAGCCAAAACTATGTCGAATGTGGACCTTACCTCGTCACACATGTACGTTCGTCTTGCGGTGGATGGAGGCCTCTACCAAGCAAGGCTGGCTAAGAATCAGGGGGATAAACCTGATTACGCAGAACGATCATCTAGTGACGAAGTAACTCGACATGATCTTCGCTTTGCAGATCGCCGTGATGAACTTTGTTCGTCATTAATCAACAGTTTCGACCAAATGAAAATATGTGATAACATGATTTGACATGTCCCATTCTTTTTACTTAAACGTTCAGGTATGCTATCGATGCGTGCTTCATAATACGCGTGCAACGTCCGACCACGGGGTCACAACACAGTTGTGCTAGGAAAGAATCCTCGTGATTCTGGCGGGCGAAAACTTCTACACCTCAAGCGTGTGATTGATCCCGGGAGCCTTATGAAGAGGCACCCAAAGTATCCTCACGGACTCAGAACTCATATCTAAGGTCAGGCTCAATGGTCGCTGTTGCGTTCTGGATGAACTGGGTCGTGGGGACGCGTCTGTTCGTATGGTTGAGCGGGTCTTCGGGCTGTAATCCTTCGTCTGAAAGAGGTTTGTGCCACTGACGAGTGTTCGGTTGAGTCTCGGAAAGTCTGTGTCCCAAAAAGGCGGTTGTGTCTCGGGAGGCGTCTGAGTCTCAAAAGGCGGTGGACTGTGCACCAGTTCGGATGTCTGGGGCGTCGATTCCTGCACAAAGGACCGATGCTAGCACGGAGAGGGGGGTGGTGCTAGCGGAGCCCTCTCCGATGCATAAGTCACTATAGGGCTAAAAGAGTAATTCTAGAGAGAGAAAATATTTCTAGAGAGAAGTCAGAGCTCAAAATACCAAAGTTGGGCAAATGAGAGGATGTGTGAAAATGGGTGGCCAAGGCCTCCTATTTATAGGCTTCCTTGGGACCGGACCCGGTTTTAAAGCGGTTTGATGACGGTTCAAAAGCAAGCGGTAACCGTCATTCATATTGGTAATGCGCGAACTTGACTTCTCTACACGTAACGGTAATCGCGGAAACGATAATCGCACGATACCCGCAATGCAATCCGGACCTCGTCGAATTTGGGCAATTCAGCGAGGTCCGGATTGCAAGCAACCAGGACGTCCGGGTTGCAAATGCAATCCGGACGCGCGTAACGCGCTTCCGGACCGTTTTGACCCTTTGGGAGACGTTTTTCAAGTCGAGATGTAATTTTGACGTGTTTACGAGGCCCGAAATATAAATACGAACTCGAATTGGGCACATACCCATCACTTGCCCCCGAGTCAAGTAACGGTTAAAAACCTTTCTTGACTCTATTTTAAGTTAGGATACGTGTCCAATTTGAGCTTGACGCTAACCTTACGGTTTTGATTTTTGGTTGGACGTAGGAGTCTTGATTTCGTCCGTCCTTTGATTTTCCGACCGAGTGACTTTATTTCCTGTCATTACGGTTAGTGCAATAGGGAATGCGCATACGTAGCATGCAAGTATGGTTACCGTTAAGGATATAAGCAATTAGTAATACATCATGCGAACATGTTTTTATCAACATGCACGCACAAGTAACAGTCATGGCAAGATCGTAATTACGCGATGCAAGAAATATAATCCGTATACTTCTCAAACGACTTAACGATTATTAAATCATGAATCATGCGATATGTAAACATGCATGTAAAATGACGGATTCAATACGTGTAACACCAAAACAATCATGTATGTAGAGATAAATACTTAGAAGAGGGCGGAGGATACCGTAAGTACTTGTAGGTGCATTACTCCTTTGATCCTTATATCAAGGAGTCTCTTGGAAGTAGTCGTTTGTTGCTTTGATGCCTTTAGAGAAATATTTCCTTAAGTGTTGTCGTATTTGCTCTTCGCGGTTCGTCATATTAGTCGCATCGCTTGCATGATAGCTTCTTGAGATGTTGGTCCTTTTTACTGTACATACCAACTTTGCTATGCGCGTTGACTTTGGCTATGCGCGTTGACCTTTGCTACGCGCGTTGACTTTGGCTATGCGCGTTGACTTTTGCTACGTGCGTTGACTTTTACTATGCGCGTTGACATTTGCTATGCGCGTTGACTTTTGCTATGCGCGTTGACTTTTGCTATGCGCGTTGACTTTGCTACGCGCGTTGGCGCTAATGGTTGAGCATCAGGTATAGACTGTTGGTCATTGCCTGCAAGTATGCTAAAACACTTAGGAAATATTTAAGCGATATCTAATACTTGTTACCATAGATGTCGTCGTATGAGCTTTGTCGATGAGCGTCGTATACGTAGGTGTGATTAGGAGACATAGCTACTTGTTGTATGTAATCCATCTTTGTCGACATGTACGTACGTACATGGAAACACTTAGAAAATATTTTCTCCTTGTCGACATGCATCCTTGTCGACATGTATGTACGTAAATGGAAACACTTAGAAAATATTTTCTCCTTGTCGACATGTATGTACGTACATGGAAACACTTAGAAAATATTTTTCTTCTTGTCGACATGCATCCTTGTCGACATGTATGTACGTACATGGAAACACTTAGAAAATATTTCTCCTTGTCGACATGCATCCTTGTCGACATGTATGTACGTACATGGAAACACTTAGAAAATATTTTCTCCTTGTCGACATGCATCCTTGTCGACATGTATGTACGTACATGGAAATACTTAGAAAATATTTTTCTCCTTGTCGACATGTATGTACGTACATGGAAACACTTAGAAAATATTTTTCTCCTTGTCGACATGCATCCTTGTCGACATGTATGTACGTACATGGAAACACTTAGAAAATATTTTTCTCCTTGTCGACATGCATCCTTGTCGACATGTATGTACGTACATGGAAACATTAGAAAATATTTCTCCTTGTCGACATGTATGTACGTACATGGAAACACTTAGAAAATATTTTTCTCCTTGTCGACATGCATCCTTGTCGACATGTATGTACGTACACTGTGTGTGCGTATTTGCCTCCGCACTTAGTATATTTTCACCATCTCTGGCTGTGTATGTTGTATCCGTATGCTGGATGCGAACACAGGTTATATGCCAACTCCTGATAATATGTTGACACGTGGTTGTATGCTGACAGCTTGCAATATGCTAACTGTCATCCTGAGCCAAGTACTTAGAAAATATTCCACCATTGTAATCTTGTATGCTACGAGTATGAGCTCGGTGTTGTCATGCAAGGTTAATGTGTTGAAGAGGTTGCCCCCCTTGCGTGATGCTTGTTACTTGTTGCACGAAGACTAACAAGTCTTGTACGTACATGGTTGTTTCACATGTAGCGTCTGTTGCATAAATGCTTGCATTAGTGTTGGTGCGTGTTTACGCACTGACTGGATTGTTGGTAGCATCTTCCAGGATATCAGATCTTGCTGTCCTCTTGTCAGAATTAATCTTCCCACGGCTGTTACCATGAGTAAGTCCATTATCTCCATCTTGATGAGAGAAAGCTTGTCTTTGCAGGTAGCTGATGTGTCCGGAAATCCATTTGTTGGGAGGAATGTCCATACAAGTGCCCCCGCTACTCTGGAGTCTTTGGGCACGGTCGCGGTAAAAGGCTTGTGAGTAAGACGTCTCATTGTATCCTCTTTGAACTTGTTAATTTTCCAAGTTATCGCTGGCTGCAGCTTCTGTTTTTAGCATAATCTTCGAAAGATCCGACGCCGGGGCGCGTTCCTCGAGCGATTCTTAGTTCTTTATGCCGAGCATGACCGTGCTAATTCCTTCTTGTGATAAAGGAAATAGAGTTGAGGGTTGTGCAGTGGTGTCTTCTGCCCCCCGGTCGAGGGACCGGCCCAAGGAGGAGCGTTACTCCTACTGAGGTAAGTATTTGTTGATTGCTGATTGTCGCCCTTATGTTGAAGAGCTATGTTGTGCTGAATGTTGAAACAATCATTCTTGTCGTGTCTTTTGTGTGGATAACGACATTGCATTTGATGTTGACATTATGAACTCTTTGCCCTAAGTCCTTAGAGATGATTTCAACTCTTGGTTGCTGTCGGGCTGTCTGCTTCCAGCATGTTGAACCCTATGTGAATGGGTTGATGTTGATAATTCTTTGCTCATGCCTTTGCTTGCATGATATTTCGTCACCTGGACCTGTTTTTAATAACAATCATGTGATAACTTGTTAGTAATATTTCATACCTTGAGTTATCTATGCCATCCATATGCTTTGGACTTGGAAGATAGGGTAGATATCCTTAGATGAACATGATGTCTGTAGTTGCGACTGTATGTCGCTCATTGTTGAGTGTTATGATCGCCCCTCTTGGTTAGATTCCAAGGCATGGCAAGATGGATAAAGCATAGGATGTTGCGACTTGCGCATTGTAGGTTTTTTGTTTGATGTGGATGACTAGTAATCATAGATGTAGTCTCCGCAGGCGTGACCATTAGCCACTTTTTGATTGATAAGTTGAGGTGCTCTCCTGATTGCTTGCATGATGCATTATGCATATTGCCCTTCTTTCCTGAATAGCCAGCCGCTATATGTGTTGCAACCTGCCAAGTATTTTTGTGTATAGCAATATTTCTCAACAAGTAGGTATTTGAAAGGTGTTATCTTGGCTAAGCAAGATACTAGTTTATACCGTCTCTTAGTTCCACTCTAAGGCGACGTTGTACAAGACTCGACTTGTAAATTTTATGAGTTTCAAACAGGGTGCGCACCTGCCAGCGTGTATCAACCCGCGTTGGGGAAGCATACGTAGAAGCATTTTAGTATTTGAAAGGTGTTATCTTGGCTAAGCAAGATACTAGTTTATACCGTCTCTTAGTTCCACTCTAAGGCGACGTTGTACAAGACTCGACTTGTAAATTTTATGAGTTTTAAACAGGGTGCACACCTGCCAGCGTGTATCAACCCGCGTTGGGGAAGCATACGTAAAAACATTTTATTTTTTGAAGAAGTATTTTGTGAACCCTAAAAAGCTTGTTGATAAAATATTTGAAAAAATATTTTGGCATTGAATGTGATATACCCAAAAAACCGTGTTGATAAATTTTTTGGAAAGGTGTTTGATACATAAAATATTTGATAAAATATTTGACAAAATATTTGGTAAAATATTTGAAAAAATATTTGTGATACATGATTCCTGCGTCCAGGGACCATGTAACACTTTTTTGAAAATATGAATTGTGCTGCATGCTTTCTGCGTCCAGGAACCATGCAACACGGTTTGAAAATCCGTAGTACGGAATTGTCATCTAACCAGAGGACTTTTGCCGTATAAAGCGAACCCTAAACAGGAATTCTTAATATGGGATTGTCGTCTATCAAGAGGACATTCGCCATAAAGACTGAACCCTTTAAACATGAATTCACACTTGTTATAGTGTAGGGGCGTTGTCTAACCAGAGAACTTCTGCCACTTATGGGGTGATCAGTCCCGTATGCCCATCCTGTTCTGAATCCAGGGAATGGCTATGAACATGAGGATTTGCCTCTAACCAGAGATGTCACAGCATGTCATTTTTTAGAAGTTAACATGGGGTTTGTCTTTAAAAAAGAGGATACCTCAACATGCTATTTTTTATAGTAGGCCTTGGTGTTAATCCAAGATATTGCTTGCAGTTGACGCCTTTTGAATAGTCGTCATTTTGATAGATGATCTTGGTGTTAATCCAAGATATTGCTTGTAGTTGACGCCTTTAGAATAGTCGTCATTTTGATAGTAGATCTTGGTGTTATTCCAAGGTGTTGCTTGTAGATGACGTCTCTGAATAGTCGTCGTTTTGATAAATAATCCGCAGGTTGTCGTTGCGGCATATAAGTTGATTGTGCACATAGCTTGATGGCTTTGTGTTGCCGGCATCTTCTTGAGATAGACGCCTATGTTATGAATGAAGAAATAAACTCCCAGTTGGTGTAGATGATAGATATGTTGGTGTTGTATACCATAAATCCCTCCTTGGACACAATGCTTAGTTTGTATTGTTGAAGTAGATTTTGTGCATAGGTTACTACTTGGCGTAATTCCTGTGTAGTAATCGCAGTGTAGCATGTACCTACGAGCAGAGTTACTTTTGTCAGATAATCGTAATTTTTATAAGTTTGCAAAAGTATGAAGTCATGATTTTTTTTATTATTTTAGTTATGCATATAATAATTAAAGTAAAGGAATCTGATACAAGGATTCCTTGTTTGTGTAGGAAACTTCCCTGAGTGCGGATACGATAGGTGTAGATCATGATAGGCATGTATATATGTTAGGTAGAATTGCCGAGCATTTGTCAGCTTGGTGCCCCCCAAGTCGCTTGGCAGTTGTATCGCTGTTTCCTTATTGTTTATATTGTTTCTTATTCTAATAGAGCATGATCTGTCCTTTTGTAATGCCTCCGCCTTGTTTATTATTGCAACACGATTTTTAGTCTTGCGTGTATAAAATGCTTGGAACTTTGTGTTGTTGACGCGAGTAATATCTGCGTAGTTGTTACTTGGCGTTATTCCAAGGTAATATGCGTCATAATAATGTACCTACGAAAGTAGATTTAACCTTTATTAGATATTTAGAGTTCGCACAACGGATTACAAGAAATCGTCTACTGATCACTTCTTTTGAAAATTACTGAGGCTAATAAGCATGAGTTGTACTTAATCTTTAAAAGATTTAAAATAGATATGCGAAAAAGGAGATAAGGAAGATAAAGGGATTGCTGATGTGTTTGACGTCCTCATAGGTGATTTGTTGGCTAGTTGATTCTGCCACGTGCCACATAGTTTCTCAATGCATCTAGCGTGTTGAGCTCTTCAATCTCCCCTTTTGGGGATGGACAAAAGTTGATGTCATGCCCCCAAGTTTTACTTTGCTTGTATTGTTCTTCAACATCTTTGCCAAGGAAGGCAGTCGTTGACTCAAGTGGGCGGTGAGGTTTGTTTTCTGGGAGTTTGAGATTTGCTTCTTCTGCATTCATACTCCAAAGATTGTACAAGTTGCCACAATTGGTTCCATAAGTGACGTTGTTTTTCTGGCGTTTGGCGATAGGTGGATTATCATCCGCCTTTTCTTTTCCCTTGCCTTTTTCTGAAGACTTCACACGAGGCTTCCTTTGATGCTTATTGCCATGATCGATATACTTCTTCATTTTTCCTTCTAAGATCAAGCTGTTTATGTGAAATCTTAGTCCAACACAGCTTTCGGTTTCGTGGCCGTACAGTTCATGATTTTCACACCATTTGCTTTCTTCTTTTCCCAATGGTCCCTTGTGGAATTTTGAGGGCTTTTTCCACAGCTTGGTTTCTTTCATTTCTTTCAAGATGACAGATAACGGTGTGTTCAATGGAACACATTTGGCGAGTTTGGACTCTTTGATCCTTTGGTCATCTGACTGGAATGACCTCTTTTGTTGCGGTTGTCTCTTTTCCCAGGAAACGTGTATCTCTTTTTCAATTATTGCCTTCAAGGTTCTTGTTGTCAATCCCGTGATTGGGACGTCGTCGTCACTAGCAGGTTTTTTCCGTCCCTCCTTGTGACAGATGTCAGCATCGTCTTGGCTTGTCCTTGTGGAAGGACTTTCTTTGTGTATTTTGGATGACTCTGCTTGAGTCTTCTTTGGAGGGTTGTCGCCTTGATCGGTGAATTGCTTTAATTTGCCTTTGAGGACGAAGCTGTTAATGCGGAAACATAGGCTGGCACAACTGTTCGTCTTGTGGCCGAAGACCTCGTGGTATTCACATCACTTGTTTTTGTCTTTCCCCAACGGGCCGTTTCTGAAATTGCTCGGTGCTTTCCACATTTTTGCATCCTTCATCTCTTTCAATATTTCGGACGGCGGGGCTTTCAAAGGAATGCAGTCAGTGAGGTTTACTCCTTTTGGCTTCTGGAAATTTCCTTGAAGAGGTCTTCTTGGCTGAGGCTGCCAATTTCTTCCTTGCTGACCGCTTGAGGGCGGTTTTGCTTGATTCTGCTTTGGGGGTTGTTTCCATGCCTCTTTTTGGTGTTGTGCTATCACGTACAGGTTGCATGAGCGTGCAGCTTCGTGCCTTGGCTGTTGGTACTGGAAGATACCTTCCGTGCATTGCCCCTCTATTCTTTGATGCAGTGTGTCTTGATGACTTGTGACTCGAGACTTTGTCCCTATCGTCTCAACTTGTTCGTTAATTGGAGGCAAAGGAGGTGACGGGTTGACACCTTTGTATTGGAAGGCTCCTTGGTCGCATTGTGCGGAGAATGCATTTCTTGTTGGAGTGAAGAAAGCATTGGATGTGGCAACAGGGATGTGGAAGGATCCAAGTTGTCTTTTTATCGGCTTCTGCGAGCTTATGGGCAAGGCGTTGTGGTATGCGATGTGCTCCTTGTCTTTTGATGAGAAATCAATGACATCTTCAAAGGCGGCATCCTTTATGTCAACATACTCCAAGTTGGTGTCATCGGTCTCGTGCATTGTCTTTGCGGTATGGTAGCTTTTTGTTCGAATCACATAGACGGCGCCAATGTTGCGTCCTGGATGAACTGGGTCTTGGGGACGCGTTGGTTGAGCGGGTCTTCGGGCTGTAATCCTTCATCTGAAAGAGGTTTGTGCCACTGACGAGTGTTCGGTTGAGTCTCGGAAAGTCTGTGTCCCAAAAAGGCGGTTGTGTCTCGGGAGGCGTCTGAGTCTCAAAAGGCGGTGGACTGTGCACCAGTTCGGATGTCTGGGGCGTCGATTCCTGCACAAAGGACCGATGCTAGCACGGAGAGGGGGGGTGGTGCTAGCGGAGCCCTCTCCGATGCTTAAGTAACTATAGGGCTAAAAGAGTAATTCTAGAGAGAGAAAATATTTCTAGAGAGAAGTCAGAGCTCAAAATACCAAAGTTGGGCAAATGAGAGGATGTGTGAAAATGGGTGGCCAAGGCCTCCTATTTATAGGCTTCCTTGGGACCGGACCCGGTTTTAAAGCGGTTTGATGACGGTTAAAAAGCAAGCGGTAACCGTCATTCATATTGGTAATGCGCGAACTTGACTTCTCTACACGTAACGGTAATCGCGGAAATGGTAATCGCACGATACCCGCAATGCAATCCGGACCTCGTCGAATTTGGGCAATTCGGCGAGGTCCGGATTGCAAGCAACCCGGACGTCCGGGTTGAAAATGCAATCCGGAGGTCCGGTCCGGACGCGCGTAACGCGCTTCCGGACCGTTTTGACCCTTTGGGAGACATTTTTCAAGTCGAGATGTAATTTTGACGTGTTTACGAGGCCCGAAATATAAATACGAACTCGAATTGGGCACATATCCATCAGTCACTTCCCGGCGTACGAGCGTAGTGCTGAACAAAAAGGCCCAGTGACCACGTCTTTGGAAACCGGTTGGGTTTGACTAAGGATATGAGTGATGTGGATGGTCAAGTTCACCTGTAATTCACCGACTCTTGTATTCACTATGTGGCCACCAACCAGATATTAGTTGAAGGTTGTGAATACTTGTACGGATGCCTTGGAGAAGTGTTCCTATGAGGATACTAGGCAAAAGGAGAATTATCAGTTGACATAGGATACAGCGTGACACTATATAAATGTTGTTTATAACAGGTTGATTAGAGAAAAGGGAATCAACGTTCTGCGGGCGCTACAACACTCCTAACAGATGAGTAGCACGATGCCCGTCGTGTCCGCCGGTCGCACGGAAAACCTCGTATGAACTATTCGGAAGCAAAGGACTAGATCAAATGAGTGAAATGTTGATGCAGATTTGGACGACAATACATTAACATGCCCCCTCCCATTCCGGCGAGAGGGAGCTATAAGCATATGATGTTGGGCGCCGTAAATGGAAGCCCATTATATGTATATGTTACCTAAGTTAATTGGGTACATGTTACTTTAGAACATTGGGCCAGACCCAAATCCCAAATGGCATGAGAGGCCCAAAATTGGGCCTCCCTATACTAGCATGGCCGACCGAATTATAAGTGAGGATAAAGTGGACTTTTGTCCACTTTATTCCTCCTATAATTATGGGGAGTTATGAGTTTTATTGGGGTTAAGCACAATTCCCTTTAAGTGGTGTTTTGAGAGAAAACTCTTCCCCTAAAGACACCATATTCGGTCGAACCATATATCCACCAAGGGTGTACCAATTTGCTTTCAAGCAAACACTACAGAGATCTGTCCCTTGCCAAGAATCGATCAGAGGCTTTGCTGTGAAGAATATACCACGTAGAGCTTCTTTCACAAGAACCCCTACGGGTGCCGACCGGAGGATCGTGAACTACCTCCTGCAAAGATCTTGGGACTACGGACAACTGTAAAGGTATGTGCGAATCTTCCGCTGCGTAATTTTGAATACTAGCATGTACCATGGTTTTAGTTTCCGTAGTGACTACTCCCTGTAATCTAACACCGGGTCAGTAACCCGACCCGGATGTGCAAAAATGGACTGTCTCATTACCCAATAGGTGAAGCCGAAATACTAACTTGTAGGCTAAGTAGGGTTTTAAAATCCACTAAAAACTTAACTTAGCCACCAAGCAATATTAATTATAGATATAATTTCCAATATTTGCACAATATATATATATATATATATATGTATATATATTTCGGCCAACTATAGATATATGTATATATTTATTTATTCTCAAGATTCTATATTTAGGTATATAAATCTATCAACAATATATTTTCTCAATCTTTAATATTTATCAATAATATCTAACTTCCCTAATATTGTACTAGAATATATTGATAGTAATTATCACAATTATCATGTAAATCTAACCCTAATTTCGGCTAGGTACATTCCTAAAGGTGCCGAATTTTATTAAAAAAAAATTGTACAAAATTCCGGCCAAAACAACTTTACTTGGGGCCTAAGAAATTAAGTATTTTACTTTGTAATTCCTATGTGGTTCGGCCGAAACTTGTGATTAGGGTTAGTGGTCAAATTTCAAGATCAAATTTGACTAAGATCAACAATCCAATATTTAATTTTGATAAATGTCACGTGTTTCTTGAAAATCATGAACATTAGTTTTATCGAAAATACTCAATTTCATTAATATCAGTTTTATAAAAATACTTCAAGTACACCAATTTTATCAAAATCAGGAACTCCCTAACACAGGCTTTGATACAACTGTAGGATATAGGGGATAGTTACTACGAACAAAAACACGTGTACATGCCAGGTAAACTAATTACGCAGCGAAATAGAGACACATAGCAGTTCTTGCTTTCTGTAGACCCAAGATCTTGAGGGGAGTTCGCTGGACGAATCTTGTAAGGATTCTTGTTAAGGATGTTAGCATATGGTGACGTGGCGCCGTAATAGGAGCCCGTTAATTAAGGGAATTACCACTTACTCATTTGATTACTCGCAAATCTGAAGCTATAGATTGCTTTAAAAGCTTTCTGAAGCTCGTGGAGAATCAACAGGAGCGGAAGGTGAAAATCATTCGCACCGATAGAGGTGGAGAATATCTCTCTAATGAGTTTGATAAGTTATGCAAAGAAAGTGGGATCGCCCGTCAAACGACGATCCCCAACACACCACAGCAAAATGGTGTGGTTGAACGTCGTAATCGGACTCTCCTAGACATGGTGAGAACCATGGTGTCACAAGCACAATTACCAATTTGTTATTGGGGAGACGCATTGCTTGCTGCCACTCATGTAGTAAACCTTGTCCCATCAAAAGAAGTTAACACAACACCGTATGAGCTCTGGACTGGTAGAGAGTTAAATCTTACCAGGCTGCGACCTTGGGGGTGCGCATCTTACACACATACAACTAATAGCCGATTTGGCAAGTTAGGCCCCAGAGGACTTAAGAGCATCTTTATAAAATACTCCGAGAACTCAAAAGGTTATGTATTTGTGTCAACTCAAGAAAACGGTAGTGTGTACGAACATGAATCCAGAGACGTCACTTTTCTTGAGGACGAATTTTCATCGCTTCAAGAGATAAAAACAGATGAAGTTCTGACCGAACTAGAACATGATGATGATGATTCTCAGGTCCCACTTTATTCGAGTGGGAGATTTGGCACAGCAACAAGTGATTTGGTTAATGAGGACGATATCCCCATTATAAATCCAGTGGGAGGGCTCACTCCCCCCCCCCCCCCCCCCAAACACAAATCACTATTGCTGGGAATGCGAATCAAGTAGAACCTGACATTCATAACATACAACTACCATCAATTCCCATTATTTCAAGTGGGAGTGGGATGATCGCTCAAGTTCCAGATCCTAGTGATCAAAGAACTAATCTCGGAGGTGAAATTCCGAGACGAAGGGGTCGTCCTAGGAAAGTTGTTGCTCAAAGTTCTAGTAACGCCAACATTCCCAGTGGGAGTAGTGCCCCGATAAGAAGCATTATTCCAAGTGAGAGTATGGGTCAAACTCAAAATGGGATAGGTGAACCTAGACGCAGTCAAAGGCAACGCACTTCCCCTAAAAGGTATCCTATTGAGAGAGGCGAAATATTCACTCTCACATCTGTTGATGAACCAGTAACGGTTAAACAAGCGATGGAAGGACCTCAAGCAAAGGAATGGAGAAAAGCAATGGAAGATGAAATCGCCTCAATGAAAGCTAATTCGGTTTGGTCATTAGTTGATTTGCCTGCGAACCGCAGAGCAATAGGAGCTTAGTGGGTATTGAAACTCAAACTCACTGCTGATGGAGAAGTCGAGTGATACAAAGCTCGACTAGTTGCGAAAGGATATACCCAAATCCACGGAGTGGAATTTGATGAAACATACTCACCAAATATGTGTTACACCACAGTAAGGGCCATCCTTTCCCTAGTTGCTAGTCTTGATCTAGAGCTACATCAAATGGATGTTAAGACCGCATTCCTCCATGGAAACCTGGAGGAAGAGATCTATATAGAACAGCTTCCAAAGAACATAAAGTTTGCAAACTCCAAAGATCTATATACAGCCTTAAACAATCGTCTCGGCAATGGTATCGCAGATTCCACGAGGAAATCGTCAGATACGGATTCGTGAATCTTGACGAGGATCCCTACATATACACCAAGACCTACGAGTCTAAGTATATCATCATAACACTATACGTGGATGACATACTCATTGCTGCGAACGACGTGAGTTTTATGAATAAATCAAAGTCCTGGTTAGCATCAGCATTCGAGATGAAAGACATAGGAGAGGCCACGTACATCTTAGGCATCAAAATTTCCCGAGATCGTGCCACCCAGAGATTATGTTTATCTCAGGAATCATATATCAACAAACTGTTGAAAAGATTCAGAATGCTGGATGCTAGACCCGTGGATGCGCCGGTTGTGTTCGGGTGCGCGCTATCGAAGCGTAATGGCCTGAAAAACCAGCACGAGCGTGAACAGATGAAGAATGCAGAGTATCTGAGCATGGTAGGGAGTCTAATGTACGCCATGCTCTGTACTCGGCCAGACATCTGTTACGCTGTGGGCCTAGTAGCAAGATTCCAATCAGATCCTAGTTATTAACATCTAAAGGCCGTAAAACGAATTATCAATTATCTGAAAGGTAATGCCGACTACGTTATGTGCTATGAGGGCGATCGGCTCGAATTGACCGGTTATAGTGACGCCGACCACGGTGGCGATCCGGATGATCGTAAGTCCACCACAAGAGGAGTTTTCCTCCTTGCTAATGCTGCCATATCATGGGTAAGCAAGAAGCAATCTTGTGTCGTGCTTTCCACTATGGAATCAGAATTCGTTGCCCTCTCCAAAAATGCACAAGAAGCGGTATGGCTGAAAAGGCTTCTTACTGCATTAATTGGCACCGACAAGAAGAGTAAACCTGTGAAGGTGTACTCCGACAGTCAGGCGGCCATTGCGGCAGTTAAGAATCCAAAGTACCATAGTAGGACTAAACACATTGATGTGAAATACAATTATGCTAGGTCGGTTCTGGAAGACAACATAATCGCTTTGCCTACAGAAAATATGGTCGCAGACCCTTTAACTAAGCCGTTACGTAGGGAAATTTTTGAAAAGCACGTAAAACTGCTTGGATTACGTAGGGCTTAAATTGTGTGGCTTGTAAAAGTGATAACATTTTGACATTTGAAATTATGTTTCAATAGAATAAAAGAATTGCAATTTGAGTTTATGATTTATCGATGTCAAAATGATTAACAACATCGGATTTTACGGTCTATAAACTAAGTCGTAGGAAGAAGTAAAATTCTTCCACCAAAATTATGTCGAATGTGAACCTTGCCTCGTCACACAGGCACGGTCATCTTGTAAGGAGAGAGAGACCTCTACCATAACAAGATTGGCTAAGAATCAGGGGGGTAAACCTGATTAAGCAAAACGATAACATTGTCATGCTTAACAACATGACGTAATCTTCGTTTTGTAATTCGCCGAGTTGGACTTTGTCCATTACTATATCACATTCAAGGCCAGATGAGAGATTCTGCGATAGCATTATTGACATATCCCATCCCTGGCTTTACCAGGTGTGCTATCGACGCGTGCTTCATACTGCGCGTGCCATATACGACCACGGGGTCATGCTAGGTTGTGCTAGCTAGAATCCCTGTGATTCAAAAGGCTCATACTTCTTCACCTTGAGCGTGTGATTGATCCGGGATGTCATATGAAGAGGCATCCAAAGTATCCTCATGGACTCAGAACTTATACCTAAGGTCTGGCTCAATGCTCGCTTCCCGGCGTACGAGCGTAGTGCCAAAGAAAACGGCCAAGTGACCACGTCTTGGAAACTGGTTGAGTCAGACTAAGGGTATAAGCGATGAGGATGGTCAAGTTCACCTTTAATTTACCGACTCTCGTGTTCACTAGGTGGTCGCCAACCGGATATTAGTTGAAGGTTGTGAACATTTGTACGGATGCCCTGGAGAAGTATTCCTTTGTTGAAACAGGTTTGGTTCATGAAAGGGAATCAACGTTCTGCGGGCGCTACAATACTCCTCACTGATGAGTAGCACGATGCCCGTCGTATCCGCCGGTCGCACGGCAAGCCTCGTATGAACTATTCGGAGACGGAGACGAAGACGAAGATTGAAGACTGAGATGTTGATACTATTGCGTAACCGTTTAGATTAACGAGCACCCTCCCATTCCGGCGAGTGGGAGATGTTAGCATATGGTGACGTGGCGCCGTAATAGAAGCCCGTTAATTAATAATTAGGGAGGCCCAAAATGGGCATTAGGCCAAACCCAATTAGTAATTGACAAGGGAGGCCCAAAATGGGCCTCCCCCTTAACATGCATAGTTCGGCCGCCCCCTTTATACCACATTGGTTGGAGTTGCCTTTTGGAAACTCCACCAATACTATATATAGGGGTGTCTGCTAAGGGTTTATTCATCATTCATAATAACAAGGATCTCCATTGAGAACACTTGTTTCCCTTAGTCTAAAATTCGGCACCATCACATCTGGTCTGAGGTTCCATCTCCGTTGAAGAATCGATTAGAGGACTTGTTGTGGAGCTACATCGTGTGGGACTTCTTCTAACGAAGAACTTGCACGTGGTTTTGACCGGAGAATCAGAACTCCCTCCACTTCGTTCTTGGGTAGGAAAGCTAAAAGGTATATGTTCTAATTCCGCTGCGTAGATTAGATTTCTTGCTAGTACACGTTTTAGCATTCCGTAGTATTACGTCCCCGTAATCCAACAATGGAATCGCTTACACTGAATTGTCTCCAGAGCAAAGCCTCTTATCGATTCCTCGCAGGGATGGATACCTGGGGTAATTTCTCAACGCAATTTGGCACCTCTAACGTAAATGGTTCAGCCGAAACTGAGAGAAAAGAGAGAAGGGATTTCTTTTATCTCAACACTTAGGAGAAGGTAGTGATTTTCTGATTAACCCGAAAGAAATTCTGACACTCCCTATTTATAAGAGGAGGTGGGCAAAACCCAACTCACATCCTCAAAGTTTCGACCAACCACTTTGGAGTAAGGGGAGGCCCAATTTTGGACCTCTCATGTCAATTGGGATTTTAGGCCTAGCCCAAAATTCCTAATGTGACATTACCCAATTACTTAGGTGCTGGGCTTATATTAAAAGGCTTCTATTACAGCGGCCCATTCACCAAATGCCAACATAATATTCCATGTATAGTTGTTTGAGTAGTTATGTTTTGTAACTTGGACTTCTTCGAGTAATATGGTTTGCCTTGATAAGGAATGACTTTTATTCTTCCTTCTTTAAATCAACAATTTTAGCAAAAGATATAATTTACAATAAATAACAATGAATTTTGATTTCAATAGTTGGTGTATATTAATGTCCGATAAGACACGATCAACCGCCACTCAGATGAGGATATGAATCTCAGTTATGATTGAATCGAAACATATAACGATCCGCCAAGCTAGTAATATGCTGAATTACATGGTTGCTGAATTTTCTTGCTAAAATATTAATTATTGCGTTTCTAGATGTATGTAATTTAACTGATTTTAGGAACAAATGAGCGGTTTGACACCTATAAGGGTTCGACACTAAAGGTGAGAAACTGAAAATAATTAGAATTACGGATGTAACGAAAGTTACATGTGTAAATTACTTCATGGAGCTTACGCTCTCGTTATGTTAAGTTTATTAAGTCTACGAAGTGACGGAAGCTTATTGGAGCATTTAGAACTTCGTAGAAGAATCAATTAAACCAGACGGTTAACAACCTTCCGAACTGACATAGGAGGTGGAAACAGTCTCACTAATGTTCAACGATATATGTAACAAAAATTGGGCCTGTATAACAACTCATGATTACACTAAATCCGACAATTCATTATGTTGAGCCGGACCCAATGCAATTATATTGATGTTTTTAAATGCTGAAATTGCATGCTCTTTGAACATGGTTAGTGATATGATATTGCAGGCACAACTACCCATTTCCTTTTGGGGCAATGCGTTGGTGACGACGACAACATATTGAGCCATGTAGACCTCAAAATCGATCAACACTACTCCTTTCGAGTATTGGAGAGAACGAGAAATCAACTTGTCCAACCTACGACCTTAGGTCTGTAGGGGTGGCAATTCGTGTTATCATGTGTACTGTCGTGCGTGTCAGTAGTCGTGTCGTGTTAAACTACTAAACACGAACACGCACGGTAAGCTTATCTTGCCACGTTTTACAAACACGAACACAACATAGAATTTTTCGTGTGTGTTTGTGTCGTGTTAAGTTATTCAATTTTACATGTCTATACGAGATTTTTAAGTAAAAATCAAAATAATTAACTTCATATGGCAAAAAATACTTTGAATTGATATGTCAGTATTCCTAAGTTTGTAATATATATGATAAACTCTAAAACTTAAACCACATATTGAAGTTTTAAAAGATATTAAATAAGATTTTTCAAAATATTACTCAAAAGTAACACTTAGTAGCACAACTTTATCGTGCTATTGTGCGTGTCGTGTTGTAATACATAAACACGACACGAATAATATGTCGTGCTAATCGTGTTCGTTCTAACATGTTATCGTTCTTTCATACCCTTACACGAACACGGTTTTTTCCTTGCTTGTTCGTGTCTTGCTTTCGTGCCGTGTCACAAATTGCCAGCCCTACTCCAATAAACTTAAACTGTTGGACCTTGAACTTACGCACCGGTCAGCATTTTCCTCACCAGCCTAATAGAAGACGTCGTTTCCACCAATGTTCCGATGAGTCAATCATCCAAACAATAAAAAACTGCTAAGAAAAGTCTCCAAAAGCGAAATTTCATATACGAGTTACAGATCTAAACCAGATCTACTCCATATATTCTTAGTTCTACCAGATATGAAAATTTACTTTACAGAAATAGTGGCCAAATCGAGCCGACCAATTTTGAAAATTCATCGAGTGCTGTCAATACCTTGAATAGATGGATGCTGGTGGTGAGAATTCTCAGGACGGGAAGACGTAAAAGTCTTCATAACAATAAGAAAAAAAAAACACCCAAGAAAAAGGACGAAGAAGAAACTAGACAGCCGCCCCAGAACAAAAGTATAACTAATTAAAAAAAATTACTGAAAAGAGAGCGTGGTGTCGGGCGCAGGCGCCTTAAACAGCCGGGCCGATTATGGAAAATTGAAAAGTTTAGCATATAGGATATTCTTTAGAGCAAGAGCGGCGTTCTAGCTTCCAGTTAATCACATTATAAAATTTCTTCAAATAACACCGGTGTCTGTCTGCTATTTCGTTTTGTATAAAGTTCAGTTAGAGCAATTGCGTTTTCAAGTGAAGTTGGCTAGATAACATATAATGATTTTACATAATTGGTATTACTTAAAGTTGATAACATTTATGTACGCTTTAAATAATATTTAAATTTAAGATAAGATATACATGAATAATAATTGCTATCCAATAGTTTTACTTAACTATATTACTTAAATATATTTTATTATTAAACTTTCATCAACTATCAATAACCTAGTATTAATTATGAAATGAATTAATTTATGATTAAAAAATTGGTTATGTAATAATGTGACAATATAGTGTATTTCTTAAATTTAAGGAATATTTATAAAAAAAAATGTAAATCCCACATTTAATGAATAAAAATATATTTTGTAAAACAATTGTTACAATTTTTTTAAAAAAATAAATAAATGAGGGATACAGTTATATGTAATGATGTTATATGTAAAATCATTATGATTCTTAATTAGATACATATATAATAAATCAAGTTAATGGAAATTCAAATAAAAAATCTTGATTGATTGATTATACACGCCGTGTGATATTATATTACTTATAAGACTTTTACCTTCACGTCATTGTATCTTTTGTAAACCTCCTCCCAAATTTGGCACGCTTGAAGAAGCTTAATAAGGGAGGGGGATGTATTTATTATTATTATTATTATTATTATTATTATTATTATTATTATTATTATTATTATTATTATTATTATTATTAGGGTTAAAGGTCCTTTTGGTACCACATGTTTGCAAAAATTACACTGTTCATACCACTAGTATTTTTTCGTACCGAATTGGTACCATATGTTTTCAAACCTTACTGTTTTGGTACCTCCGTTAGGGTTCCGTCAAAAACGGCCGCTAAATGGCATGTGCCATGCACGTGACCAGCCCAAAACTTTCAATTTTGTTACAATTTAGTCCATCTAATACATCCCTAACTTTTATTTTGTTCAATTTAGTCATAAAACTTCAAAATCAAACCATTTCCCCAAATTGACCTAGCCGGACCTAGCCCTAAGCTAGGTCCGGCTAGGTCAATTGGACCTAGCCCCAATTTAACTCAATTGGGGCTAGGTCCCAATTGACCTAGTCGGACCTAGCCTAGGGCTAGGTCCGACCCTGGGTCGGGGTCGCCTGGGTCCGGCGACCATGACCCAGGGTCGGACCTAGTCCTAGGCAAAGTCCGGCTAGGTCAATTTGGGAAAATGGTTTGGTTTTGAAGTTTTAGGACTAAATTGAACAAAATAAAAGTTAGGGATGTAATAGATGGACTAAATTGTAACAAAATTGAAAGTTTTGGGCTGGTCACGTGCATGGCACATGCCATTTAACGGCTGTTTTTGACAGAACCCTAACGGAGGTACCAAAACAGTAAGGTTTGGAAACATTTGGTACCAATTCGGTACGAAAAAATACTAGTGGTATGAACAGTGTAATTTTTGCAAACATGTGGTACCAAAAGGACCTTCAACCCTTATTATTATTATTATATTCATAAGTTTCTAGCACTTATTATTTTTTGGGAGGTATATAAAATTAAAATTTCAAACGTTTCAAATTGACTTTCGTTTCTTGATTAACTAAACCAATCGTGGCAAAAGAAAAAACAACTAAACTAATATTGCGGAGTTTGTGTACTCTTTCAATCACTATGATGTCATGTATCTATAGGGCTGGGCATGGTTCGGTTTTTGGCCGAACCGGTTCAGAACCGAACCGGAACCAGATTTTAGGTTCAGTTGGTTTTCTATACCAGGTAAGAACCGAACCAGATTTTAGGTCCTAGAACCGAACCATAGGAGAACCGGTTTTGAACCGGTTCGAACCGGTTTTGAACCTTTTTTTCTTTTTTTTTTTACTAAAATTCAAAATATAAACCTTTTTTTTTTACTAAAATTCAAAATATACAGCCAATATAGAACTATTCCTAAGTTAAGTTTCGAGTTCAAAACTAAACTCAATTGACTATAGAACTGATATGAGCTAACATAATATATAATAACTATATATAAGTAAACAAATCTGCTACGACCACCTATATATCCAATATGAACCAAACCCAAATAGTGAAGGATCTACCCTATGGGTGTAAACGATTCAAGCTACTCGTGAGCTTCTCGAGATCGGTTTGGTCGATATTCAAATTCGACTCGCTAAATTTCGAGTCGAGTTGAACTTTTTTTGATACCGAGTCGAGTTCGAGTTCACTTGTACTCGACTCGAGAGGCTCGCAAGCCTAATCGAGCTTTTTTGTTTTGCATATTCAAGTCGAGTTCGAGTTCGAGTTTGAGTTTTTCGAGTTTTACGTAATAATATTATATATGTATATATTGAGTCGAGGAAGAGTTTGACCTCGAGCTAAGATGCACCATTTATAATTTAATTGAATTTTTAACCTTATCGAGCCGAACTCGAACATGTCAAGTATGGCACCGAGTCGAGCTCGAGCTTGAAAAATTAAGGCTCGGTCGAGTTCGAGCTCAAGTAAACTGAGTCGAGTCGAGTCGAGCTTGTCGGATACTCGGCTTGTTTATAGCCCTTTAATCTACCCAAAAAAAAGATGCAAGAGTGTGTTACTATTTAACAATTTAGGCTTTATGTAATAAAAGTGGTTCTGAAAAACCGGTTCAAAACCGGTTCGGAACCTGTTTTGAACCAGTTGAAAACCGCTCCATATATTCTTTATCAAAACCGAACCATTTAAGAACCGGTTCAGTCAGAACCGGTTTGTATTGGTTCGGTTCCGGTTTGGCTCCGGTTCGGTTCGCCCGAACCGGTTTTTATGCCCAGCCCTATGTATCTATTACGAAATTATGTATTAGTTAAATATCGATTAAATTATTATAATGTATGTTTAACTACTATAATATTTGTATGATATTAGTTTTAGTTTGTATTAAGATATTCTATTAAAATGTTTTTGATGAAATATGTATTATGATATAATAATAAAATGACTAAAATATTTAAATACCCATAAGTTCATATACAGTATTTTTTTGTTTAAAGTGTAACCCGAGGGTTGCTGGAGCCCGATCCAAAGTCTACGGGGGCCCAATCCAGAGTCGGACATTGGGTCGTCGGACTTGGAGTCGTCGTAGTCATTAACTATTAGGTAATAATATTTACTATATATAAATGCGTATTAGCTAATACCAATAAATGTGTCATCCAAACACATTATTTACTTTTTTTTGTTTCCCGTTGGATAGTTCCAGGAGAGTTCCTCATCAAGGAGGGCATCAACCGTAGCATGTTTGCTCCACGCCTACACTAATCCCCACTCACACCTGGTCAGTCCGTAGAGGATAAAATGTTGGTTATGAATATCTTTTCATTCCGATAATCACAAGCGGAGTTTGAATCAATAATCTCTAGTTAATAAATAGAGCGTTAAACCGTTATACTATATTACATGATTTAAACAAATTATAACTAATACATGTACTTTGTATCATTATATATTGAATCAAACATCCTCAAAGTGGGAGATTCTTCTACCCTTCGAAGAGCTACGGGTACGCATGTATCAGTGGATTTTCTCCTCTTCAAGCAACTATCATTTGTCTGGGGTCATCTCTACCGTTAAGCCGATTTGGTGATTTTGTTTTTTTACTATCGTTTGCATTTCTGTTTGTTGCTCTGTTGTATTTGCTTTGTTGTTTCGTTAGTACCTACTCTACTAGTTCGGGTTTTGGGTGTTAACCAGCCCCTTAAGAGCGGGTATTCTCTATTTTGTAGTGTATAATCGTTTTTATTTCAATAGAGTTCGGTTTTGATAAAAAAAAATCCTCAAAGTAACCTACCTAACATCCATTGACTAACATCCATTGACTGTATATATATATATATATATATATCATTTTCCTGAGAACATTTAATTGTAGAACGGATTCGAATAAACTAATTTTATTGTACCTTTCAAATTTAATATTATTATATATATATATATAAGGACCACTTTTGCATAGTTATCAAACATTACTTAAATCGATTGATACACACAAAATAAAGTCAAATCTTCTACCAAATGAAAGTCAGGATTAGTTTGCACGCTAATACACCTCTTCACAAGAATTGAATGAGCCCTCCCGATACTGACACGACAATAATTTGAACGTAATCAATTTCTACAAGCAAATTACTCGAACCGATCCGAGTGATTTTTTTTTTACATACTAAGTGTGATTGGACAAGCTCGTCGGGCCTTCCCTCGTCGGGGCTTCCGTATTAGGCGGCCTTGCATCGAGTTGAGTTCCGATCCTCTTCGTGTTACCCTTCTTCTTGGTGTTACTGTCGATCACTTCCCGAGCCTTCGATCACTTGCAAGAAGTATTACGCCAAAGGGGGAGGGTGTGTCTCTAGCGAACCCTCCCCGATGCTAAAGTCAGAGCCGGATTCTAGAGAGATAAAGTAGAGAGAAGGCAGAGCTTGAAGGATTCAAGTCGTTAAAATGAAGAATGCCTTCTCCTATTTATAGAGTTCGGGAATTTTACAGGTGGGACCCGTGTTAAAGGGTAGTTTCGTAAATAGGTGGAAACCCGAGTGTCAGTCACCCAAGGGCCCGGGCCGGATGCATCGGCCCTGTGACGCCGGACCGGTCCGGTGTTACTGGCCAGACTAGTCCAGTACCAATGGTACGGAATGGTCCGGTAACATGAAACCGGACTAGTCCGGTCCTGAGTTTCCGGACTAGTGTGCGAAAAATAAAGGCCTTACCGTGTTCGGGGTCAATGGGCGACCATGTCAAGCCTTAATGAGGTCCAGTCGGGTGTATATCCATCATTTTCCCCCGAGTCAAGCATAGGTTTACCATCTACTTAACTTTATTTATTAGAAGGATTTATACCCGATTGTATCTCGGCTTTATTTTACCTCTTTTCATGAGTTTTTCATTGTCATTGTAGGTGTCGGTGTCCGACAGTCATTCCTTCCGTGCTAGGAAGTTTGTCACTGTCGGTGTCGATATCCGACCTATATCATCATTATACTTATAGACAAAGGTTTTCATGTATGAGGTTAGTATGTAATGTCATGGATATGATAATACGTGCTTGATAATCCAAATGAATTCTCACATATGAGTACGTGTGTATGTATGTGACAATGTAATATGAACAAGTGGATGAATGTCATGACGTATGTGTGTATGGAAATAATCATGAAGTTTTTTTTCTAACTGTTTGTCAACAGTGTTGTTGACGTGTATGTATGCTGTAATGCATAGTGATGAAAAAATTTATAAGTGTTCTGACAACACTTACTCAAGGTGCATATGAATGCATACATGATGTTCATGGAAAAAATTACTATGTGTCAATTAACACTAGTAGTGATATATATGTATGTGATCATGGTGATGTTGAAAAAATTCTAATGTTATGGAACACTATCAATGTCATGTGATGATGCATATGGGTATGACAATATCTATATGCCTTAGTAAAAAAAACATTACCAACACTATGGTTGATGGCAAATATGTAAATAATGGTCATCTTTTCTAATAGCCATTAGATTATAAAATTTTGAAATGCAGGGTGGAGATTGTATCTTCTTATTAACCCTAGGGCAATACCTTTATATAAATGTGTTTACATTTCACCACCACCATAGCCACCATTGCCTCAAATCTGAAAAAAAAAAAAAAAAAAAAAAAAAAAAAAAAAAAAAAAAAAAATTACTCTTTTACCTTGCTTGGCCATCAAAAATTACCGTAGTTCGGTTTAGGAGCCCGGTTTGGTTTTGTTTTCGTCTTGGTTTGGTCGGGTAGTTCAAATTTTGGACCGAACCGAGCTAGGTGGTCCGGTCGGTTCCGGGCGAGGAACGGGGCTCGCAGCGGAGGCTTCCTCGGCAAATTTTCCGCCGCGGCGGCTCTTGGAGGGCGATTAGGCTTCAATTCCGCGGCGTGGTAGGCTCGCGGTGGTCGGGTGAGGCAGGGCGGGCTCGGGACAGCTCTCTGATGGTGGTGGTGGCCTCAATTTCCGGCCAACATTTCTCCGGTTTCCTTGGCTTGTCTTTGGCGGGTCAGATCGGCGCGACGGAGACCTAATCGAGGCCGGTGGTGGCCGGGATAGCTTCGCCTGGTCAAGGTGGCATCGGAGGCTCAACCAGCGGTGTCGGAGGGCCTCTACGGCGACGGCGCGGCGACTTCTCCGTGGCGGGTGTGATTTCCGCCAGTTCAGTCCGGTTTTGTTTAACTAGTTTGACTCTGGAAAGGTCTATTTGAACTGGTTTGGCTGAATCGGTTCCCTGCTTGGTTACGACTTTCGAAGGTCCATTATTTTCCTTTTCGTGTCCTATTTTCAGTCATAGACTAGGCAAACACTTGCAATATATTTTCGTGTAAAAATAATTTAACATTTGCATGTAATCGGGAAGAGGTTACCTTTATTCCAATTTTTCGGAAACTTAGCTTTTTTCCCGAGTGAGGATGTCATTGCTTACATTCGGGTTTTCATTCATAGTGGTCATCATAATTGTAAAATGCAATTGATAATATAGACATATAATGATTTGCGCCCGTAGTGAGCTTATTTGTACCTTAGACTTGAGTTATTGATCTCGCGTCGATGATGTCGGTGACTATGTTTTCCTTGCCATAGAATGTTGATCATAGGGGGATACCCTTGTCATTCATCATGTATCATCATTCCGGACATGGGGTTTCTTCCCACGTGTCCTTTATGTATTACACCATAGGTGTTATAGTACCCCCGAAATAGGCTCAGTGATCATTATATGCTTAGGGGGTTACCCTTCGCATTGTCATAGTCATCGTCATTGATATGATGTCATGTTGCCCCCAAAGTAGGCGTTGTTGTCATGTTAGTCATAGTGAATTGGCCCTTGTATCCGGCGTAGGTGTCATATGGCATGTACACATTTTTATGCCTTTGAGGTAGTTATATTAATAGTCATTGACCTAGGTGGTCGTAGATATTGGTGGTTGTGAGCATAGGGCAGGGACCCTTTCATTCGTCATGCTTGATAGCTCGTATTCATCACGTTTCCCCCAAATAGGCGTAATTGTTGACATCGTCATAGGGTGTCATCCCTTTCATTTCTTATGCTTCATGGCATGGTTCTTCATGTTGCCCCCGTAGTAGGAACTTCCATTGTCATGGTCGTAGGGTGTCGACGTTGATGTCGATGTAGATGTCGACGTTGATGTCGACGCAGGTGTCGTCATTGATGTCGACGTAGGTGTCGACGTTGATGTCGACGTAGGTGTCGATGTTAATGTTGATGTAGGTGTCGATGTTGGTGTCGACGTAGGTTTCGACGTTGATGTCGACGTAGGAGTCAGCGTGTGATATCTATCATTTGATAACATGTACGGCATATTTTCCTTATACTAGGCATTGTCGTGGTCATTGATATAGGTTGTCATTCTTCATGAATATCACACATTCATGGTGCGCGTCTGTTGAGTTGCCTCCGAAGTAGGCGTAATAGTCACTTGTCGTGTATAAGACTTTGGTTCGTTATAATATTAATAAGTCTTCTTATTCATGTTGCAGGCTATTTGCGCCTACTTGTTCCCCGTGGCTTTGTCTCTTAGGCGTGGATTTGAGATCGCACTCGCCATTCTTTATATATTGTTATGATGCGTAAGTCTTATTCTTCTCGAAATAATAAGCTTCCTGAATTTTCTGCTCGTTATTATGTGGTGTCGGACTCTGATGAGGATTGGGAGGACTCCGTTGAGTCTGAGTCGGTATCTAGGTTATTACCAATCTCGAGTGCTGAGCATAAGGTTTTGAAGGCCTTAGGGGAGTCGTCTGATTATGATTCGTATGCAGAGTCAGCTCTCGACCCGAGGTCTCTTGAGAGATTTGCTTCTGATGAAGATTTTCGACCAGACGAGCTGGATGAACAGTATGTCGACGATGATGACGTTAAAGCACCAGTGTTGGAGGTGGTGCCCGAGTTAGAGGTGGATCATGAGGGTTGGAAGTTTATTGGGAATCAGCTTCGGCAGAAAGATTATATTTATATTCTTACCATAGATGGTCTGAATGACACAGGTGATGCCGTCTTCCCCTTTGATCACTATCTGAAGGCTGATATGGGTGGTATTACCTTGCCCCTAATTGGTATTTCGACCCTATACATTGCACAGGTGCGCACCGACTTGCGTTTTCCTTACTGTCCGGCTCTTCTTGAGCTGTGTCGGTACTATGGGATATCTTCCTTGGACCTTGCCCCCAATGTTATTCGCTATTGGGTTGGTTTTTCGGGTATTATGCCTTCGTCAGGGTTGGACGTATTTCCTTACTCTTTTGCGATGGTTTTATCGGATTCAGTATCAGAAGCTGAACGCCATGTATGGACTCGTTGTCCGGTACCCTACTTTCTCTTTGAAGGGCGTAGAAGCTGTTTGGGACTTGAAGTTCAGATTTTTCGTGACCATTGATCGGTCGAAGTCTCACTGGAAGACGCATTACCTCTTCATTAAAGACCATCAGGTTACTTGGCCTATCACCCATTGTGGTATTAAGGACGATGTTCCCGCTCCTTCAGAATTGTCATCCTCCGATCGCTTTACTATTCGAGCCATATATACTGCTCATCGAGATCGGAGTTATGAGTCTGTACGGCTGTTTTCAGAGCAGGAGCTATGTCAAGCCAGTGTGATAGTGACTTCTCTCTTGGTATGCTATTCCTCTATTATTCTTTATGCCTTATTTTTTTTCTTCCTGTAGGGTTTTTTGCTGACAGAACCCCACGGTTGCAGACGGGTGGATCTGCCCGGAGTGGTGGTGGTAGGTTAGAGGATGCGAGGGGTCATGGCCGGGATGGAGGGGTTGCTCTCTCTCCCCCTGTTTCTAAGGTTCACAAAATTTCTAAGTCTTCGAAAGTTGTTGTTGCCTCAGGTATGTGTGTATGCTTGTTATCATTGTTATATACTCAATGATATAATTTCTCTTATCTCATCTTCCTTGTCATTTCAGGGTCTGCAACCCCTATCGACAAGTCTGTTATTACTGACAATGCTGTTATATCTTCGAAGCCGGAGAATGTTATCCCGGAGACTTGTGGCACCAAGGATTCCTCTACTCGGAAGAGAAAGGTTATTGAGCTTGAGGATGTTCCTCCAACTCCTTCATGTGACAAAGAAAATGAGGTCGATGAACCTGTGCCTATCGTTGACAAGGGCAAAGCCCATACCATTGTCCAGGAGATGACATCGAATGCTGATGTCTTGTCTGATCTTTCCGCTCTCGACCCCGTACTGAGCTTAAGAGGTACATGTCTTTTATGTTTACTCTGCTTCTTCGTATTGCATATTGCTTACTTATTGTTATGTAGGTCGCATGCGGCTTCCTATTCTTTCTCGAGAAGACTTTGTTCGCCCTTTTGAGTACGACGTCTCTGGTCCCTTGTGGGTGCCCTTTTCCTCTTCTGGTATCTATCAGCTTGATCGTTGGTCGACCCTGACGACCCCAGAGGTTGGGGTTCGTATGATCAATGCATTTGTGCCCCCTATTGATCGGAGGCCGGTTCCTGACTCCTCTACGTCTGGGCTTGAGTTTGCTCGAGATACTCTATCCCGATGTGCCCCCGTAAGTATTCTTTTACTTAGCTCTTACTTTGTTATATCTATATTGCTTTATTTCATGCTTTTTTTTTCAGGTATTTGGAGATGTGGCAAACCTAGCATCCTCCGTGGTGCAATTGAATGAGATTGTTGACCTCCAGAAGTCTAAGCTAGAGGAAGCGGATCAGAAGGTGCGTGTGATGCGGGATAATACTTCCACCTTTGAGTCTTCTGAATTTTTCTACCAGGGTCGCATTGCCTCCCTTGAAGATGACGTCGCTCGACTTCGCAAGGAGAAAGAGGATGAGGATAATGCTTCGTGAACCCATTTAGCCAACGAAAGGCCTCTGACGTGTCTGCTCGCCGTGCTCTTGCTCAGTACAAGGCGTCTCTCTAGTTTGAGGAGGATGCCAAGAAGAAATGTGACGACATCATTCATGATTATGGTATGAAGCTTGCTGCCAAAATTTATAGCATTGAGTCTCTTTTTGACTTCAGCAAGCTAGATGACTTTGCCGATTTTGCTTCGGCATACGTATCACAAATTTTCGGCGAGGATTCTACCCCCTCAGGTGATGATGCCGACGTCGGTTCCTCGACTCAAGGTGATGGTGACGATGATACCACCTCTGACTGATTATCTTTACTTGTCTATCATGATTGTAAATAGTTGCTTTCGTATCATCATGCTTGAAGTGTTCTTTTTGTAGAAACACGTATTTTGGGATTTAGGCGTGTATGCCATCCATCTATCTTTTACTTTGAACATGTTCGAAAAACATATATATTTGCATTGTGGTTGTATGAATGTGAGTAGTATTTCATACCCTTGTTTTCATGTTTGTCCCATTTATTTGGGTCATGGTTGCTTTGTTGTGTGTGTTTGCAATACTTGTCATATCCTCTTGTACTTGAGGTCTTTGATGCCGTGTCGATCTTATGCCGGTCTTGGCTTGTTAACATGTATGTGTCATAGACTTGTTGTTCCTTCCTCCTTCAGTCGAGGTGTTGTCGTGTATGGCCTGCCGGTTGTATGCCGGTGTTGGCGTTCATTACATTCATCGTCAATGGTACGTAGGTGTTATACGTATATGTGCCCCTCTTGGGTGTTCATTACGTTTATTCGCTAGTCGATGCCTCGACATAGCGTTGTTATACAAGACGCTACTTGCGCTGTGTTGACACATTTTGTGAACTCATATCCAATGCCTCGAGATAGCATTGTAAACAAGACGCTACTTGTTGGTTTGGATCGTTTTATCCACTTGCCCGACGCCTCGAAGCTATGTTAAGGCAAGATGTTACTTGCTTAATTTGGTACGTTTTAAGCCGCCGACCCAATGCCTTGAGGTAGCGTTGTAGCGAGACGCGACTCGTGATCCTATCATGATAATACAAAAGTTAGTGCGTTTTCCGTCGCTTGGTATTCCAAGATGTGACGTTGGTGCAAGATGCTACTTGCGATTTTTAATGCTTTTTTTTTCATTGTGAGACCATTACTTGGCATTTCTGAAGTAATGGTCGTGATATGATTGACTACGCCGCAGTGCAGTAGCCATTACTTGATTATTTCAAGTTTGTGTTGTGCCAAGACGCTACTTGCGTATATTTTTAGTGCATTTTTAGACCTGCATGCCAAAGTTTGCTAATGCGACTTACCTCTTCATCGGTCTAGTCAGATGTCACTATGACATGCTACCCATGGTAGGTCACTGCTACTTAGTAGACTGAACATAATGATATTCACATGTCTCCTCAAAGTTAGCCCCTGGACTTGGTTCATGGTCCTAGTAACCTTGGAATTCTTCTCGGAGGTAGAATCCCAAGACCAAGATGTCGTCCGAGAAAAGTTGTAGGTGGAGGTTTATACAACGTCCTTGTTCCCAGTGGGAGTGTTGTTCCGAGTGGGAGCCTTATTCCTAGTGGGAGTGTAGTTCAAATTCAAGATGGGAATATTGATCCTAGACGTAGTCAAAGCCACCAAACTTCTCCTAAGAAGTATCCCATCGAGAAGGGTGAATTATTCACTCTGACTTCGGTTGATGAACCGGTAATGGTTAAACAAGCATTGGAAGGACCTCAAGCGAAGAAATTGAGGAAATCAATGGAGGATGAGATCGCCTCTATGAAAGCTAATTCAGTGTGATCGTTAATTGATTTTCCTGCTAACCGCAGAGCAATAGGGGCTAAGTGGGTTCCGAAATTGAAACAGAGTGGACTTTGATGAGACATACTCACAGACTTTGCGTTACACCACAATCTTGGCTATTTTGGCCCTGGTTGCAAGCCTCGATCGGGAGCTGCACCAAATGAATGTTAAGACTGCATTCCTCCACGGAAACCTGGAGGAAGAGATCTCTATGGAGCAACCAGGGTTTCTTTACCCCTGGAAACGAACGTAAAGTTTGTAAACTCCAAAGATCGATCTATGGTCTTAAACAATCGTCCTGGTAATGGTACTACAGGTTCCACGAGGAAATCGTTGGCAACAAATTCTTGAATCTTCACGAGGATCCCTGCGTGTACACTAAGACATCTGAGTCAAAGTACATTATCTTGATGTTATATGTCGATGACATACTTATTGCCGCGAACGATGTGGGTTATTTAAATGAATCAAAGCCCTGGTTGGCATCTGTTTTCAAGATGAAGGACATGGGAAAAGCCATGTACATCCCAGGCATTAAGATTGTCAGGGATAGGGTTTCTCATAAACTATGTCTTTCCCAAGAAGCCTATATCAACAAACTGTTGAGAATGTTCAATCTCCAAGATGCCAAACCTATGAATACGCCAGTCGTGTATGGGTGTGCGCTGTTGAAGTGTGATGGCCCGAAAGACCAGGCGGAGCGTGAATAGATGAAAAGTGTAGAGTACCTTAATATGGTTGGTAGTCTAATGTACGCCGTGCAATACACTCGTCTGGATATCTGTTAATCTGTGGGCTTAGTAGCACGTTTCCAATCTAACCCTGGATATCAACATTTACGATCTGTTAAACAAATTATTCGATACCTTAATGGTATTGCCGACTCTTGATTGTGCTATGAGGGTAGAAAAATTGAATTGACTGGGTTCGGTGACGCCAACCATGGTGGCGATCCAGATGATCGTAAGTCCACCTCAGGAGGAGTATTTCTCCTTGATAACGCCGCAATTTCATGGATGGGCAAGAAGCAATCCCGTGTCGCCCTGTCCACGATAGAATCTGAATTCGTTGTCATCTCTAAGAATGCACATGAAGTTGTCTGGCTAAAGAGACTCTTGACTGTTGTGTTTGACGTCGAGGACGAGAGTAAACCTATAAGGATTTACTTTGACAATCAAGCAACGATAACAACAGTTAAGAATCCAAAGTACCATAATAGGACGAAACACATTGATGTTAAATATAATTATGCGAAGAGTATGGTAGAAGAAAAATTGACCACATTAGAATACTTATCCTCTAAGATTATGGTGGCAGGCCCATTGACCAAACCTTTACGCTGGGAAGTTTTTGAAAAGTATGTCAAAATGCTTAGATTGCGTAAAGTTTAAGAGGATTGTATTGTGTCAATAACATTTTGAGTTTTGAAGTAATATTCGAATGAAAGAATTGCAATTTGAGTTTATGCTCTTACGACGTCATAATGTTTGAATAACATCGGATTTTACGGTTTATAAACTAGTCGTTGGAGCGTAAAACCTCCCAATAAAACATGTCGAATGTGGGCCAACCTCGTCACACGGGCTCGGTGGTCTTGACGGAGGAGGAACCTCTTGTAAGCATATGGTGATGGGCTTCGTAATTGGTAGCCCATAATATGTATAGTTTACCTGATGAACTTGGGTAAATGTCACATTAGGGTAATTGGGCTAGACCCAAATCCCAATTGACATGGAGGCCCAAAATTGGGCCTCCCCAATACATAGGCCGGCTGAAACATTAGTGAGGGGTAAAGTGGACTTTTGTCCACTTTACTCCTCTTATAAATAAGAGGTGTTATGGAATATTTAGAGTTAATCATAATTCCCTCATAAGAGTGTTTTGGAGAGAAAACCCTCCTCCCACACCTTGAAGTTTCGGCCGAACGATATTACACCTAGGGTGTGCCAAATTGCTTTCGAGCAACTCTCCGAAGATCTGTCCCCGTGCCAAGAATTGATCTGAGGCTTTGTTGTAGAGCTAACAGCACGTAGGGCTTCTTTCACAAGAACCTCTACGGGTTCCGTCCGGTGGATCGAGAACTCCCTCGTACAAAGGATCTTGGACTACGGTAACTGTTGAGGTATGTGTAACTCTTCCGCTGCGTAATTTCGATTACATGCACGTACAGTGTTTTGTGTTTCCGGAGTGATTACTCCCAGTAATCTAACAGTGGTATCAGAGCATGTGTTAGGATTTCATGATTTTGATAAATTGGTGCTCTTGAAATTTTTTAATTTTGGACAGAAAATTTTAAAGTTAAAAAGATTTAAAATTTCGATTTTTAAAGGGTTTTATGATAGGTCCGAAATTTCATGTTCTTGGTTAGATTGATGTTCATGATCTTCAAGAAAAATGTGATATTTATCAAAATCGAACATTGGATTGTAGATCTTATTAAAATTTGATCTTAAAATTTGACCACTTGTTCCTAATTTGTGTTTGTGCCGAATCTTTGAGTAAATTACAAGGTAAAATTTATAATTTTCTTGAACAAAAAGGGGTAAATTTTGACACACGCATATTGTTTACCATATTTTAATTTTTAATTAAGGTAATAATATATCTATAATTGGGAACATTAGGATAGATTCACAATAATATATAGAAATATATATCATCATCAATATATCTAAATATTTAAATAGGGTTAAAGATATTATTGATAGATTTAGTTACCTAAAAGATTGAGAAAATATATTGTCAGTTATTTGTTTCCTTATTAAAGATATTACAATAAATAAAATATATATTTATATATACTAGCCGATTTTACATATATATATATTGTTGATTGATTATATCTTAAAGATAAAATCTTAGCAATAAATATATATATATATATATATATATTGTTGATTGATTATATCTTAAAGATAGAATCTTAGTAATAAATATATATATATATATATATATATATATATATATATATATATATATATATATATATTTAATATTGGAAATTATTTTATATAATTAATGTTACTTGGTGGCTAAGTAATAAATATTTTTTGGTCCAACCTTTTAAATTTTAATTATTGGGCCGGTCCGGGACGAAATAAAACCGAACCGGATTTTCTCAATCGGTTCGACCTATTCGGGTCGGGTCGGACCGGGGTAATTAAGTGGATCTAACCGAACCGGTTTTGAGTGTTGAACCGAACCCTATTTTATTGGACCGATTCGGAACGAACCAGATTTTCCGGACCAGACCGAACAAGATTTTCTAAACCGCACCAAAACGGACTGAAATAGACTAAACCGAACAATGTTTTCTAAACCGAATTCAAGTCAATTAAAATAGGGAGGTCAAGTTTTAAAATCCAAATGTTTTTGAACCTCGAAATGGACTACACAGTGCTCATAGGGTTGCTAACCTTTATGCCTTGTTTCGATTATGGGGATGGATCTCTGAGATACATGTTTTTGGGACTAGTTAAATTAGTGGGCTAAATTGCAATTGTTTATCATTCTATATATATTTATGCATGATTAGAACTGTTGTCTTGACTGAGTCAAGCTAGCTGGATATTACATGTTGTGGGCGGAGCCCTGGTTAAATATATTGTGTGCGCACTAAAATAGACATGCTGTGATGGTTGAAAATGCCTAGGATTCATGTCTAGAAGCTTGCGTGATTGAATATAAGCATGAATTGCAAATCAGCCCCTAATGTTTAAAATTATTTTAAAACCGAAAACCAGTCGCCAAATATGTATGATTGATGTGGATATTACATGTTTGACACGTATGCTAGAATGTTAAGGATGTAGTTACGTTTGATAATTTACTTAAAAGTAGAATTATAAATGCGAGCATGAGTTCCTCGGAATATTAGACGCATGACGCGTAAGCATGTATGTGGTATGAATGATGAATGTTACTAGCATAAGATAATTTGCATGGATTGTAGAATTCTGTAAGCATGAGTGAATTCATCGGAATGATTTTTCCAAAAAAAAAAGGGCCTTGGGAAAGCCAAGATCGGGTATGCTTATTTTAAAATTCCCGTTCCGGTAATTTGCGATTAAAACCGTTTTAAAAGACTGATCTATTGGATAGAAGACGACGATAGTGTGAACTCTTTCACATCCATCTTCCATTGGTTTACTGGTGGTCGGTTGGTTTAGATGACTGAGGAATCACTATCTGTCAGACTCTATCTTAATAGATATTTGATGTATACAATTCTTTCTCAAAATGTTATTGTCTCCCTGATGATGCGTGATTATCATCATGTTTAGTAACGAATTACAGCATAGATGACAACATCTTGTGTTGATGAGCTTTTGAAACTAGGACTCGTGGAGCAAGTGCGTCAGTGCACTGTTGGAGGACAATAACCTTTCAGGTCACATTCAGAAATCCATGAGCTACCCAACAGTTGGTCTGACCAAGGACCTAGCATATGCCCATTTTAAGTGGGAGCAAGATGACAAGAAAGCGAAGGAGATTCTGCTGTCTGAGATCTCTCAGGAATTCCATGATGAGTATGAGAATGTTCCGATTGCAAAGGACATTTGGGATGCCCTCTTCCTGAAATATGGAAACGACATGGCAGCAATCCTGCACCCACTCATGCCTGCATTGGAAGAAAGCTTTAACAGCTACAGCAAAAGTGTATTGGAAAAGGTATATGATCTCCATAGCGTTTTGAAACCACTGGAGCAAGAAGGCTAGGTGGGTGAATGGGATAAAATTCAGGCCATCATCGGGGCCCTCCCGAAGTCTTGGAGAGTAGCCAAGGCTTTACTGAGTGCCAGTGGTTCTGTGTTGGATCTTGCATCGGTGCTGAAATTCATCGAGATGGAACAAGATCGACTGAAACCAGTACTGGGACGAGCTGGGAAAGGAAAGAGGAAGAGAATGAACAAAGGAAAGAAACAACAGGTTGTCGACAATAAAATGTTGACAAAGCCTAAACCTGGCAATCTCCGACTAAAATCAGAGATAGTTCGCGGGAACTCCAGCCCACGCCGAATAGGCGAAGGTACAGGGTCCAGTAAATCGCATCCTGAAAAGGTATGCGACCATGGTTATGAAATGGAATCTCTTGTTTCCACAACTGTCATGTTAACTGACTCAAATCCTTCTTGGATTCTTGACTCAGGTGCGACGGACCACATAGCCAATGACAAAGGACTGTTCGCCAAGTTTAGACGATTGCCAAAGGATTCTAAGAGAATATACATTGGCGACAACTCACAAGTTGAAGTCATAGGAGTAGGGAACTGCAAATTTTCTATGAACAATGGCAGGACCGTGCTACTTGAAAATGTCTTGTTTGCTCCTAGAATCCGTAGAAATGTTGTTTCTCTTTCCACTCTTATGAATAATAATTACATTTTATCATTTGAGAAGAACTTTTTTCGTATCAATAAAGGCAATCTCTTCTTTGGGCATGCCTATTCCTCTTTTGGTCTCTTTATCATGGATCTAAATGGTAGCATATATACGAATAAAATGTATGCATTGTCCTCCAGGGAAGCAGAGACTGATGCAGCCGAATGGCATGCGAGGCTGGGACACATAAGCTATGATAGGGTCCATTCATTAGCTTAAGAGAGCTTTTGCCTGGTTCCAGCAATGTGACTAAACTCACTTTCCATGATTGTCTAGCTGGAAAAACCACCCGCGAACCATTTGGAGAAGCTCAACGAGCCGTAGATCCATTGCAGTTGATTCACTCCGACGTCTGTGGACCACTGAATGTAACCGCTAAGAATGCGAAACGATAGTTCGTAACTTTCATTGACGACTATACCCGTTACGTTTTACTCATTTGATTATTCGTAAATCCGAGGCAATAGATTACTTTAAAAACTTTCTAAACCTCGTAGAGAATCAACAGGAGCGGAAGGTGAAAACCTTACGCACTGATAGAGGTGGAGAATATCTCTCTAATTATTTTGATAAGTTGTGCAAAGAAAGAGGGATAGCCCGTCAAACGACAATCCCCAACACACCACAGCAGAATGGTGTGGCTGAATGTCATAGTCAAACTCTCCTGGACATGGTTAGAACCATGATGTTGCAGGCACAATTACCTATCTCCTATTGGAGTGATGCGTTATTGACTACCACTCATGTAGTAAACCTTGTCCCAACCAAAGGGGCAGACACAACACCCTATGAGCTATGGCATGTTGGAGAATTAAATCTCACAAGATTGCGACCTTGGGGTTGCGCTGCCTATACACATACGAATGAAAGTCGTTTCGGCAAGTTGGGACCCAGAGGACTAAAGAGTATCTTTATTAGATATTCGGAGAACTCTAAGGGTTACATATTTTTGTTAGCTCAAGAAAACGGAGGCGTGGTTGAACATGAATCCAGAGACGTGACTTTTCTTGAGGACGAATTTCCAACGCTTGGAGAAATCAAAACAGATGAGGTTTTGACTGAACTAGAGCAGGATAACATTGATGATCAGGTCCACTTACTTCGAGTGGGATATTTGAACCAGCAACTCAAGTGAATGACATGGTCAATGAGAATGGGAACATTTTCATTATAAATCCAGTGGGAGGAATAAACCCTACCACACTCACTGTTGCTGCAGAGACGAATCAAGTTGAACATGATAATCATGTTGTCGGATCAATACCACAACCACCGACACTACCCATTATTTCCAATGAAAGTGTGCCGACCAACTTGGTTCCAGGTCCTAGTGATCAAGGAATTAATCTCGGAGATAGGATCCCGAGACCAAGAGGTCGACCAAGGAAGGTTGTTGGAGAAGGTTCGAGCACTGCATTTGTTCCCAATGAGAATGATGCTCCAGTCAGAAGCATTGTTCCAAGTGGGAGTAATGTTCAGAGTCAAGATGGGAACATCCAGCCTAGACGTAGTCAATGGCATAAAGCTTCTCCTAAGAAGTATCCCATTGAAAGAGGAGAAATCTTCACTCTAACATCTGTTGACGAACCTGTAACGGTTCAAGAAGCGTTGGAAGGACCTCAGGCAAAGGAATTGAGGAATGCAATGAAAGAGAAAATCTCGTCAATGAAAGCCAATTCGGTATGGTCTTTAGTTAATTTACCTAATGGAGGCAAAGCCATAGGAGCCAAGTGGATTCTCAAATTGAAACTCACCGCTGATGGGAAGGTCGATCGATACAAAGCTCGACTTGTTGCGAAAGGATATACCCAACTTCACGGAGTGGACTTTGACGAAACATACTCACCAACTGTGTGTTATACCATAGTACAGGCTATTCTGGCCTTGGTCGCAAGTCTCGATCTCGAGCTGCACCAAATGGATGTTAAGATAGCATTCCTCCACGGAAACCTGGAGGAAGAGATCTACATGGAACAAGCAGAGGGTTTCATTACTCCTGATAACAAACGTAAAGTTTGTAAACTCCAAAGGTCCATATACAATCTTAAACAGTCGTCTCGGCAATGGTACCGCAGATTCCACAAGGAAATCGTAGGAAACGGATTCGTGAATCTTCACGAGGATCCGTGCGTGTATTATGAGACCTCCGTGTCTAAGTATGTCATCTTAACCATATACGTGGACGACATACTCATTGCTGCAAACGACGTGAGAGTTTCATGAACAAGTTAAAGCCCTGGTTAGCATCTGTATTTGAGATGGAAGACATGGGAGAGGCCACGTATATCTTGGGTATTAAAATTGCTAGAGATCGGGCTACCCAGAAATTGTGTCTATCTCAGGAAGCCTATATCAACAAATTGTTGAAAAGGTTCAGATTACAGGATGCCAAACCCGTGGATACGCCGGTAGTATTTGGGTGCGCACTGTCAAAAAGTGACGGCCCCAAGAACCTGGCAGAGCGCAAACAGATGAAGGGTGCAGAGTATTTAAGAATGGTTGTTAGTTTGATGTACGCCATGCAATGCACCCGTCCGGATATCTGTTACGCTGTGGGTCAAGTAGCACGTTTCCAATCAGATCCTGGCTATCAACATTTAAAGGCTGTAAAACGAATAATTCGTTATCTAAAAGGTACTACCGACTATGCTCTGTGCTATGAGGGCGGAAAGTTAGAATTGACCGGTTACAGTGACGTCGACCATGGTGGCGATCCGGATGATCGTAAGTCCACCACAGGAGGAGTATTTCTCCTTGCTAATGCCGTCATTTCATGGACGAGCAAGAAACAAACATGTGTCGCGCTGTCTACAATGGAATCGGAATTCGTAGCTCTCTCTAAGAATGCACAGGCAACAGTCTGGCTAAAAAGGCTTCTTACAGCGTTACTTGGTGGTGACGTCAGAAGTAAACCTGTAAAGGTATTCTCCGACAGTCAGACAGCTATTGTGGCAGTTAAGAATCTGAAGTGCCATAGTAGGACCAAACACATTGATGTGAAATATTTCTATGCTAAATCGATGGTAGAAGACAATATAATCACTATAGAATAATTGTCCACTGATAACATGATTGCGGACCCATTAACTAAGCCACTACACAAGGAGATATTCGAAAAGCATGTAAAACTTCTTGGATTGCGTAGGGTTTAGAAATGGCATGTATCTGTGATAACATTTTGATATTAGAAAGTTACATTTTGTAAGCGAAAGAACTGCAACTGAGTTTATGATCAATCGACGTCATAATGTTTAGATTACATCAAATTTACCGTCTATAAACTGAGTCGTAGGAGGACGCAATCCTCTACCAAACAATGTCGAATGTAGGCCTTACCTAGTCACGCAAGTACGGTCGTCTTGCGGTGGATGGAGGCCTCTACTATGCAAGGCTGGCTAAGAATCAGGCGGTAAACCTGATTACGCAGAACGATTATCTATTGTTGAAGTAACTCAACATGATCTTCGTCCTGCAAATGAAAATCCACATTATGGGCCAGATGAAAATATGTGATAGCATGATTGATATATCCCATTCCTGTTAACCCAAAAGGTGCAGGTATGCTATCAACGTGTGCTTCATACTACGCGTGCCATGTACGACCACGGGGTCACAACTCGGTTGTGCTAGGAAAAGAATCCTTGTGATTCTAGCGCGCGCAAACTTCTTCACCTCGAGCGTGTGATTGATCCCGGGAGCCTTATGAAGAGGCACCCAAAGTATCCTCATGGACTCAGAACTCATACCTAAGGTCAGGCTCAATACTCGCTTCCCGGCGTACGAGCGTAGTGCTGAACAAAAACGCTCAGTGACCACGTCTTTGGAAACCGGTTGGGTTTGACTAAGGGTATGAGCGATGGGGATGGTCAAGTTCACCTGTAATTCACCGAGTCTTGTATTCACTAGGTGGCCACCAGCCGGATATTAGTTGAAGGTTGTGAATACTTGTACGGATGCCTTGGAGAAGTGTTCCTATGTGGAAACTAGGCAAATGGAGAATTATCAGTTGACCTAGGATACAGCGCGGTACAATATGTATAAATGTTTTTTATAACATGTTGATTGGAGAAAAGGGAATCAACGTTCCGCGGGCGCTACAGCACTCCTAACAGATGAGTAGCACGATGCCTGTCGTATCTGCTGGTCGTACGGCAAACCTCATATGAACTATTCAGAAACACGGATCAGATCAAAGGGGAGAAATGTTGATGTGGATTTGGACAACAATACATTAACAGACACCCTCCCATTCCGGCAAGTGGGAGCTATAAGCATATGGTGATGGGCGTCGTAATTGGTAGCCCATAATATGTATAGTTTACCTCATGAACTTGGGTAAATGTCACATTAGGGTAATTGGGCTAGACCCAAATCCCAATTGACATGGGAGGCCCAAAATTGGGCCTCCCTAAAACAAAGGCCGGCCGAAACATTAGTGAGGGGTAAAGTGGACTTTTGTCCACTTTACTCCTCCTATAAATAAGAGGTGTTAGAGAATATTTAGGGTTAATCATAATTCCCTCATAAGATTGTTTTAGAGAGAAAACCCTCCTTCCACACATTGAAGTTTCAGCCGAACCATATTACACCTAGGGTGTTCCAAATTGCTTTTGAGCAACTCTCCGAAGATCTGTCCCCGTGGCAAGAATTGATCTGAGGCATTACTGTGGAGCTAACACCACATAGGGATTCTTTCACAAGAACCTCTACGGGCTCCGTCCGGTGGATCAAGAACTCCCTCGTACAAAGGATCTTGGACTACGGTAACTGTTGAGGTATGTGTAACTCTTCCGCTGCGTAATTTCGATTACATGCACGTACCATGTTTTATGTTTCCGTAATGATTACTCCCCGTAACTAACACCTCTATCATTTCAAGACCGGTTGAGAAGCACAGTGTTTTCAAAAGATAAACCTGGTTAGACAAAACAATCATTTGGTTTCAGGGTAACACTGACATGATCTTCGTTTTGCGTATCGCCGTGATGAACTCAATTCATCGGAAACCACATTTTGGGCCAGATGAAAATCTGCGATAGCTTATGACATTTCCCACTCCTGAAAATATGTAAGTTCAGGTTATGCTATCGACACGCACTTTATACTGCGTGCCACGTTCGACCACTGGGTTAGGCTCGGTTGCTCCCGATTCGGATGGACGCAAACTTCTTCACCTAGATCGTGTGACCGATCCCGGGTGCTTTATGAAGGAGCACCTGAAGTATCCTTACGGACTCAGAACTCATATCTAAGGTTAAGCTCAACGGTCGCTTCCAGGCGTACGAACACATTGCTGAACAAAAAGGGCTAGTGACTAAGTTTTGGGAACCGGGTGAGTTTGTCTAAGGGTATGAGCAATGGGGATTGTCAAGTTCACCTGTAATTCTCTGAATCTTGTATTCACTAGGTGGCCACCAATCGGATATTAGTTGAAGGTTGTGAATACTTGTGTGGATTTGGAGAAGTGTTCCTATGTGGAAACTAGGCAATTGGAGAATAACAGTTGACCAGGGGGATACACCGCGACACATATATATTTACAGGTTGATACTAGGCTGGGAATCAATGTTCTGCGGATGCTACAACACTCTAACAAATGAGTAGCACGATGTCCGTTGTGTCTACCGGTCGCACGGCAAACATCGTATGAACTATTCCGAAGCAGAGCTGGATCGAAGAACAAAAGTTGATGTGTTGGTCGACAACATATTAACAGACACCCTTCCATTCCAGCGAGTAGGAGCTGTTGGCATTTGGTGAATAGGCCGTCATAATATGAGCCCTTTAATATAAGCCCAACACCTAAGTAATTGGTTAATGTCACATTAGGGATTTTGGGCTAGGCCTAAAATCCCAATGGATATGAGAGGCCAAAAAATTGGGCCTCCCCTTTCTCCAATATGGCCGGCCGAAACTTAATAAGTGGTGAGGTGAGTTTTCCCCACCTCCTCTTATAAATAGAGGGTGTCAGGATTTTTTTAGGGTTAATGAGATAATCACTCATTCTCTTAAGTGTTGAATCAAAGAAATCCCTCCTCCCTAAACACCCTAGTTCGGCCAAACCCAAATGCTTGGAGATGCCAAATTGATTTGAGCAATTACCCCAGAGATCCATCCCTGCGAGGAATCGAGAAGAGGCTTTGCTGTGAAGACCATTCCGTGTAGGCGATTCCTTAACCAGAATCCTTATAGGATACGTCCGGCGGACTGCGAACTCCCCTCAAGATCTTGGGTCTACGGAAGCAAGAACTGGTACGTGTCTCTATTATGCAGCGTAATTAGTTTACCTGGCATGTACATGTGTTTTTGTCCATAGTAACTATCCCCAAATCCTACAATTTTACCTCGAGTAAAAATCCAAAGTCCAATTTTGATAAAAAATCATGTTTTAGCAAAAATCAAAAAGACACCGTTTTATCAAAAATCATGAACACCCTACACAGGCTCTGGTACCACTGTTGGATTCTAGGGATAAACAGTACGGAATATAAACACAGGTACATGTCTTGTAAACGAATTACGTAGCGGAAGAGTGCACATACACCTGTTTTGTCGATTATGCAATTTGTATCCCAATGAATGTCACGAGGGAGTTCATGATCTGTCGGACGGTGTCCTATGGGAACTCTGGTTAGGGAGCAATCTGCAGGCAATAGTCTCCAAAGAAAAGCCTCTTCAATCTGGTTGCAGGATGGATCTCCGGGGTGAATTGCTTGTCACAATTTGACACCTACTTTGGTGATAGTGTTAGCATATGGTGATAGGGCGCCATAAATGGAAGCCCGTTAATATGTATATGTTACCTGAGACAATTGGGTAAATGTCACATTAGGTAAATTGGGCTAGACCAAAATCCAAATTGACATGAGAGGTCCAAAATTGGGCCTCCCTTATACACTAGGCCGGCCGAATAATATAGGTAGGGCAAAGTGCACTTTTGTCCACTTTTCTCCTCCTATAAATAGAGAGTGTTTGGAGTTTTATTAAGGAGAATCCTAATTCCTCCTTGTGGTAATTTGAAAGAAAACCCTCCTCCCTAAACTCTCCTTGTTCGGCCGAACCACATAGAACACAAAGGGTGTGCCAATTTGCTTTGAGCAAACACTCTGAAGATCTGTCCCTGCTAAGAATTGATCAGAGGCTTTACTGTGGAGACTATACCGCGTAGGGCTTCCTTAACAAGAACCTCTACGGGTGCCGTCCGGTGGATCGAGAAATCCCTCAGCAAGATCTTGGGACTACAAAAAGCGATTAAGGTATGTGCACATATTCCGCTGCGTAATCTTGATTACTAGCATGTACCATAGATAAGTTTCCGTAGTATTTAGCCCCGTAAACCAACAGTGGTATCAGAGTCTGTGTTAGGAGTTCATGTTTTTGATAAATTGATGTTCTTGATTTTACATGTTGGCCGAAATTTTAAGTAGTAAAATTTTGATATTTCCGGTTTTTACAATTGTTGGTGCCGAAATTTTCATGATGTTCTTAGTAAAATTTGATGTTCATGATCTTCAAGAAAAACGTGACTTTTATCAAAATTGGATTATAGATCTTGGTAAAATTTGATCTTGAACTTTGACCAATTGTTTCCAATTTGATGTTTTGGCCGAACCCTAAGTTTACTAGTTTCGGCCGAAATATATCATAAAATATTGTTTACCATATTTTAATTTTTATTAAAGGTAACAATATATCTATAATTGGAAATATATGGATAGATTCACACAATATATAGAAATATATATAACTATCAATATGTCTAGATAAATTATAGGGATAAAAATATTATTGATAGAATTAGTTGCCTAAAAGATGAAGAAAATATATCTTCAATATTTTTTTACCTGTTAAAGATATTGAAAATAAATAAATATATATATATATATGCAATATTGGAAATTATTTTACATAATTAATATTTCTTGATGGCTAAGATAAGTTTTTAGTGGATTTTAAAACCCTACTTATAGCCCATAAGAAATATTGCGGCTGAACTGGTCCAATTTGCAAAACTGGAGCGAGTTAAACCAATCCGGGTTTTCTTAATCGGTTCGACCTAGTCGGCTCGGGTCGGACCGCGGCGACTAAGTGAATCTAACCGAACCGGTTTTGAGTGATGAACCGAACCGAAATCCTATTTTATTGAACCAGACCAGATTTTAAAATAAAATCGGCCCGAACACGAACCGGATTTATGGAACCGAACCGAACTGGATTGAACCGAAATTAGGTGAACCGAACCGGATTTTTCAAAATTGTATTCAAGTCAATTAATAAAATGGGATGGTCAAATTTTAAAATCCAATTGTTTTCAAACTTTAAATTACCCTACACAGTGCTCGAAGGTTTAAAATTTTCACATTTTAGTTAAACCTTATGCCTAGTTTCGATTATGGGGATGGGTCTCGGAAATGTATGACTTTGGGACTGGATTAATTAGAGGGCTGAATTTCAATTGTTTTATTTTCGTCACATATATTTATTAGAACTGTCGTCTTGGCTATGTCAAGCTAGCTGGAAATTGCATGTTTGGGGCAGAGCCCTAGTTAAATATATGGTTTGCGCACTAGGATAGACATGTTATGATAGTTGCAATTGCATAATATTCATGTCTAGAAACTCGCATGATTTATTGTAAGCATGAATTGCAAGTCAGCCCTTAATATTTTAAAATGTTTTAAAAATAAAAACCAGTCGCCAAATATGCATGTTTGATGTGGAAGTTTCATGTATGACGTGTATGCTTGAATGTTGAGGATGTAACCGCATGTAATAGTTTACTTAGAAAGTACAATTATATATATGCTAGCATGAGTTCCTCGGAACATTAGACACATGGCGCGTATGCATGATGTGTGGTTTGGATGATGAATTTGGCTTGCTGTGATGATTTGCTTGTGAAGTAGAATTGTGTATGCATGCGTAAATTCATCTGAATATTTTTCAAAAACAAAAGGGTCTTGGGAAAGCCAAGATTGGGTATGCTTATTTTTAAAATTCCCGTTCCGGAAATTTTTTATCAAAACCGTTTTAAAAGACTGATCTATTGGATCGAAGACGACGGTAATGTGAACTCTTTCACAACCCCCTTCCCTTCCCTCGGTTTACTGGCGGTCGGTTGGTTTAGATGGCTGAGGAATCATTATTTGTCGTACTCCATCTTAATAGATATACGATGCATGCAATTCTTTCTCAAAATGTTATTGTCTCACTGATTGTACATGATTATCAATGTGTTAGTGTTCATGGTTGGGTCGGTACGCTTCTATGAACCTCACAATCTAGATGGTATGGATTATGATGCATGGAGTGAACATGTAAGAGAACTTCACATCGTTGAAAGTACACACGAGTGTATTGATGCTAAAATGGGAAGGACATTGCTAGTTGAGAATGGAAATCTTAAAACCCGTCAAGGGATTAGAGGCATTGATGATCAGAGAGCTTGTAAGGTGATATTGGCAGCCTTGGACAAAGAGGTTGCAGAGGACTTCAAACTCAACTTCATTGCTCTTCAGCTTTGGGTTGCCCTCAAACTCCGCTATGGTAAATGGAGGGCAGCCGAAGCCAGAAAAGTTTTGTTAGAGTATGTTGCCCTACTTTCCCATGATGCTGGCGTAAAACCCACGTCAGATCTTCAGGACGAAAGATCAAATTGGAGAAAAGTACTCAATATAGCACAGAGATACCCGCAATCATGGTTAGCTGACGACAAAGGATTAGGTTATTTAATCGAATCGATTAGGTTTACCATGCACCTATACGTCGAAATCAACCAAAAGGGGCCGGAAGGTTCCACTGCGCATCAGCGCAAGAGATCAAGGGAATCAGCAGAGGGAACATGATCAAATTGGTCCATAAATGAGTTCCGGTGCGAAAAACACTATTGATATAGTGCCGTAACAGGTACGCCTCGTTTGCCACATATATAAAGCCGTTAAACATTTTATATGACCAATGTCACGTGATATAATTCACTTGTGAATATTTCTTTCAGGAGCGTTGGTCGAGCTTGCAGCAGTGCTCTTTTTAGCTTTACCTTTCTCTCTTATAGCTTCGTAGAAGATCTGAAATCTGACTCATTGTCGTTATTTCTCTTATTGTTCGTTTGATGTTTGAATTTTGGTTGATTGAGATTCGGATTTATTGAATAAAGTAGTTTCCATTCGATTCGAAAATGTGATCTACTTGTCAAAATTAATCGACCCGGTTAAACAGGATCGATCTGAAACGAAGTTAAAACCGAAATATCCGCCGGTGCAATTGGTCGGATCAAACAAATATACACACGCTCCTTCATTTAATATCGTGAACATCGAAATACCGTTAATATCCATCGATTGCGTAGTTCTAAGTGCGAACCGATTTAACTCTTTCTTATTTGTTGGTACTACATTATATGATAAATTCTGTAATGATGACCATGTGCGAAACCTATTGGATTAAATTAAATTGAATTTTGGAAACGAAACGATTTATACCATGGGTTAAACCTGGTAATAGGTGCCACGCGCGTGTGTACCTCGAAAGACGGAACACATCGTTTCAAAGTAAGAATTTAATGATGAAGTTTTTTAATGAATGAATGCTGAATTTTCATTTGAATCACTTCGGGAATAACTCATTTAATACTTATACGACGAAAAGAGGTATGCTTCACAAGCTACCACGAACTCGTAAAGTAACAACTGATGCATAAGGCGAAAGCCCAATGCACAGTTCAGAGATGGATAAAGTCTTTGAGATGAGTTGGCAAATCAAAAGGATGAAGTCGGTAAAATGACTCTCCCACTATACGCCTTGAACGACAAGTATGGCAAGGCATTCGTATCGAAAACACACTTCAAAAGGCATGGTTTGAAAACCTAATGTTAGAGTTAAACAACCGACGTTCCGTACGGGATGAAAAACAGTTGACTCACATCAATGTATAACTATGTTCCAATAAAATCGGTCAAACACGACGCCATAAAAGCTAAAATGAATGATAACGAGGTAAAGCTTATTATCATGCGACATTAATTTGCGCATTAAACAAGTATTCAAATAAAGAGTACGACAACTACTCTTAGAGGATATATGTTTAAATTAGCTTGGGATAATGGTGTCGTGGTCGAACATGAGACGTTACATTCCTTGAGGACGAATTTCAAACGCTTGGTGAAATCAAAACATACGAAGTCTTGATCGAAATGGAGCAGGCTAACAATGATAGTCAGGTCCCACTTACTTCGAGTGGGAGATTTGAGGCAGCAACGCAAGGGAATGTCATGGTAAATGAAGATGGAGACATTTTCATAGTAAATCCTGTAAGAGGAGACAATTCTGCCACCTTACTCGTAGGATACTTCTTGGGAGAAGTTCGATGCCTTTGACTTTCGTCTAGGCTTTGTTAATCCCATCTTGAGTCTGATCATTTCCCCCACTCGGAATAATGCCTCTTATCGGAGCATCACTTCCATTGGGAACCATTCTCCCTACTCGGAACAATGTTTCTTATCGGAGCATCATTTCTTTTGGGAACATGAGCAGAGCTTAAACCCTGACCTACAATTTTTCTCTTACAACCTCTCGGTCTCGGGGTTTCACTTCCGAGATTAATTCATTGATCACTAGGATCTGGAACCAAGTTTGGTCGGATCACTCCCACTGGAAACAATGGGTAGTCGAGGTAGTTGTGGCATTCCTGGTTCAGCAATATGACCATCAGGTTCAAATTGATTCGTCTCAACAGCAACAGTGATTTCGTGTGGTAGGGTTTATTCCTCCCACTAGATTTATTATGAAAATGTTCACATTCTCATTTACCATGTCATTCACTTGAGTTGCTGTTTCAAATCTCTCCCACTCGAATAAAGTGTGACCTGACTGCCAGTGATTTCCTGCTCTGGTTTTGATCAAGACTACATTATTTGAAATTGTTCATGCATTGGAAAATTCGTCCTCAAATATGTAATGTCTCATGTTCGACCACGGTACCATTTTCCCAAGCTGTAAACATGTATCTTCTAAGATTAATTGATATACTCTTGTCCTAAATACGTGTTTAATGCGCAAATTAATGTCGCATGGTGATATGATTTAACTCATTATCATACTTCAGCTATTATGGAGACGTGTCTCACCGATTATATGGAACACAGGTTATGCATATGTGAATCATCTTTCATCATCCCATAGGGGACGTTTGATAGAGTGACTCTAACATTTACGTTTACAAACTGTGCTTCTTGAAGAGTGTTAGTTGACTTGAGTGCTTAGCCTGACTTATCGTTCAAGGCTCGCGGAAGGAAAATCGTTTAACCTACTTCATCCTTCTTCGTTTACAAACTTATCTCAAAGATTTTATCCAATCTCCGAACTGAGCATTTGGGTTTTCACCTTATGCGTCAGCTGATACTTTTACAAGGTCGTGGTAGCTTTCGAAGCCTACTTCTTACCATTGTAAATGTTATCAATAAGTTGTTTCCGAAGGAATGCAAACGAAAATTCAGCACCTAATCATTCAAACACTTCATTATTAAACTCATATATTGAAACGATGTGTTCCGTCTTTCGAGGTCCACTTGCGCGAGGCGCATTTTACCGAAGTTTTAACCTTTGGTTAAATCGTTTCATTTCTAAATTTACCTTAATTTAATCCAATCGATTTCGCACATGATCATCATTACTAATTATTTTATTCAATTGAGTACTAACAATTAAGAAATACTAAATCTTTCGATCTTGCTACGCAATCGATGTGTATGTTCAGTTCAGTTGTCCCGACTGAGATGATGGAGTACGTGAATCGTTTCGTTTTATTCAACCACTTTTAACTGGGTCGATTAATTTTGATGAGTAGATAGCATTTCGAATTGAATGGCAACTACTTTATTCAATAAATTCGAATCTCGAAATTACCAAAATTTTAGTAACTCAAACGAACGATAAATGGCAATGGTAGGGTTCTTGATCTGAAGATCGCGTATGTAATCCATGATTGTCGCATAGATAGTCGAGAACTTTAAGCCATGTTGAACATCACATCTGAGTAAATTCACAAGTGAGTCACATCAAATGATTTGTGTCTGTATAAAACATTTTTTACAGCTTCATACACATGACCTACGAGGCGTACTTGAGACACACTTAATCAACATTGTTTAACCCATCGGATTATCTTGTTAGACCTTTATGGCCTAGTTCTCTCTATAATATGCGGATCATGGTTGACATCTTTCGAACCCAGTATGGTGAGAAGAGAAGGTTTCCCTTTTACTGTTGTGGTTACTGTACTTGATTAGGCTCAAGGTCATTGAGTCCTGTCAATATCAGACAACCATATACATCTTTTCCATGTTGACCTTTCATTCTGAAGATCCGATGCGGGTTTTATGCCAACATCCATGAAAATAGAGAAGACCATCAAGTTTAACCGAAACGTTTAGCTTTTGCATCCCTGCTTCCACCGAGGCGGGTGCAAAGGGATACTAAGCTGCAACATTGCCTAGTTGCAATTGAAGTCTTCTTCAACCCCCTTCTACCAAGGTTGAATGTATCACCACATACGCGTTGAAATCATCAAAGAACCTAATCCTATTCTTGGTGAAACAAATTATTACATTCGTTTCTCATTGTCAAAATCATACAAACTACCATATTCATCTGTAGTTGTCCTCTCCACTTTTCGGAATCATAGTAGAGAGTTCAACACGTACTCTATGTTGGGATCAAAATGACGTAGCCTTGGAACTTTGAGTAGTGGACTTCTAGATCTCGCCGGGAGCTATCTCACTCAGGTATCATTCTTGGTCACATGGACACTTAGTTTCCTTTGGTGGCTTTGCGCTAGGCGAGGACCTGAAAAAAGGTGGGGATGGCCCCTGATTCCACTCTGAAGCTTAAGTCAGTAATGGACATCGAGAGAATAATATAGAGTAATAGATCCTAGAGATTAAATAATGAAAGTGAGCCCCTATTTATAGGGAAAATGTTACCGACTTTGTGGGGCGGTTACCCTCTGGGGAGGGTTTTGTCCAGAGTCGGCCTAAGTAGGTGACAAGCAGGTCGCCAGCTCATCCTTCCTTAGTCAAGAAGGTTTCTTCCTTCAACAGTGGAAGCAGGTCGCCACCTGTACCTTTCCTTGGGAGGAAGGTTTACTTCTGGTACGGTGGAAGCATCGCCACATGTACCTTTCCTTAGGAGGAAGGTTTACTTCTGGGGCGGTGGAAGCAGGTCGCCACCTGTACCTTTCCTTAGGAGGAAGGTTTACTTCTGGAGCGGTGGAAGCAGGTCACCACTTGTACCTTTCCTTAGGAGGAAGGTTTACTTCTGAGAGAGATTTTAATAGTCGACTCGACTTACTCTTTAAAATAGAGGTCTGGTAGCTTGGTCGCTTCTATCTTTAATAATCATGTTCTGAAAGTCGACTTCCTCAAAAGATGATAGTCGACCTTTTACCTTTGTTTCACCGTTCCAAACAAGGTTGGTCGTCGATTCGTCAGTCTCGCCAATAAACGTACTTGGCTCTAGTCTGTGTTGTTTAATCGTAACCCAACACTTGCCCCCGAGACTTAAGTCATCAGCTTCATTTATGAAGAGGAGGTCTTGATTCGAGTATAATTCTTGAACATGTTCGAGCGAGATTCCGTCGATAGGCTAAAAGAGGATACCTTTAGTCGATGCGAGATGCTGGTCCCTATGGCTTTCCTGACCGTTTGTCTGGGAGAAGCTGGAGAGTCACTTTAAGAGATCATTTGACAGGTGTACGGCAACGAATATATTGCCATTAGATAAACAATGAATGATCGTCCTCGGGAAAGCTTCCTCGGGAAGTTACCTCCCTCTTGGGAGGTTTTGGGGTATAAATACTGCCCCCCCCCCCCCTTTCTTCTATTTCTTCATTTTCCCCGTTGATTTGGATGGATTTCTAGGAAGGAGATTATTTTTTGAATAACCAGTATTATGGCTGGTCATCCTCCCTCAGGTATTCTGGCAGTATTTTCTTTTCGAGGTTGCCACCTTACTCATTTGATGCGGATTTTGTCCTTTTTTGTTCAGATTTTATCCAGGCGATTCTCCGTAATCATCGCCAGGTCATGGCGCGAGCTTCTTCTGCCCCCTCCTCTAAGGAGGCCAATATTAGAGCGTCTATCGATACTCCTATCGACGTTGAGGTCATTCCTTCAGTTGCAAAGTCACCTCCAAGACGGTCTTCGAATGAAGGTGAGATGAAGAATACCTCTTGTCAATCCAACCAGGATAAGGGTACTTGGCGGAAAGGAAGGCGAGGTGGGGATTCATCTTCTTCGTCAACCGATCCATCCCCACCTCGTGATGAGGCACCACCACCTTGTGTCAAGTCATCAACTCGCCTACCTCCTCAAACTGGAGCGTCTACTCGACTGTTCCCTTTTCATGCTGAGGCGTCTTCTAGTGATCCTCCAAATTATGGAGGTCCTCCTTTTACCTGGGACATGATGTTTAGCCAATCTGTTAATTTTTCAAATGATTGGAATCCTCTTCACTTTTTGCAGGGGTATTGTCTTAAAGAAGGGCACTCGATCGCCAATCCAGATTTGGCTCTTCATTTATTGAATGCTTCCATCCCTCCTCAGGATCGTCGTCGTCTGTCGACGAATTTAGAAGATGTAGAAAAGGCTACTCGCCTTTTTCTTCTGAGACAGGCTAAAGTAAGCGTGACTTTCTTGGCGTGCTTATTGAAACTCTTTTATTTGTATTGGTTTGACATTCCTCTTATTTCTTCCCATAGGCTTCCCGAGATTCCCTCCAATTTTCTCGCTTGGTGATTAACCTTCTCAAGGAGTCACAGGCAACCCAGGAAAGTAAGATTTCAGCGTCTCCTGAAATCGTAGAAGAAGTTCAAGATCTTCAGGAGGAGAACGCCAAATTGAGAGAGGATCTTCGACTAGCAAACGAAACTTCTTCCTCCCTGCGCCGAGATCTCCGAAAGTGCGAAGATTCTCTGCAGAGCACTATTTCCTTGATGAAAGAGAATCACCATTTGTTGGAGAGGAAGAAGAAGGAGAAGGACAACAAAGTGAGTTCTGATTTTGAATCAGATGTCGTCGTAGCCGCTTCAGACTTGCTTTTTCCTTCTTTGAAGGAGATCATAGCCAATCCGAGAGCATATCAGCCCGACTTCCCCTTTTCTCAAGTTCCTCTTCTTTAGAAATTTTAGGAAATTCCTATTTATAGGATGCTTTCTCCGGGGTGATCCCTTATGTAATAGATCTCTTTTTGTAATAAAAGTCTTATTACTCGCTAGTTTTCATAATCATATAACGTGCCTAAACTTCTTTGACGCTTTGATCGAGTAATGTTAATCGTTAACATTTCGTAAACGTCGATTTATACCTTTAATCAAATTGTCGTCGTACCTAGGTTAATGCCATTTTGGGTACATGAGGTCGACAATTGATTCGTAGACCTTTAATTCTTTGATCGAGTTGTCGCCGTACCTAGGCTTTATTGCCATTTTGGGCACATAAGGTCGACAATCGATTTGTAGACCACTTCTTCGATCGAATTGTCGTCGTACCTAGGCTTTATAGCCATTTTGGGCACATAAGGTCGACAATTGATTTGTAGACCGCTTCTTCGATCGAATTGTCGCCGTACCTAGGCTTTATTGCCATTTTGGGCACATAAGGTCGACAATCGATTTGTATACCACTTTCTTCGATCGAGTTGTCGCCGTACCTACGCTTTATTGCCATTTTGGGCACATAAGGTCGACAATCGATTTGTTAGACCACTTCTTCGATCGAATTGTCGTCGTACCAAGGCTTTATTGCCATTTTGGGCACATAAGGTCGACAATCGATTTGTTAGACCACTTCTTTGATCGAATTGTCGTCGTACCTAGGTTTTATTGCCATTTTGGGCACATAAGGTCGACAATCGATTTGTAGACCGCTTCTTCGATCGAATTGTCACCGTACCTAGGCTTTATTGCCATTTTGGGCACATAAGGTCGACAATCGATTTGTAGACCGCTTCTTCGATCAAATTGTCGCCGTACCTAGGCATTATTTCCATTTTGGGCACATAAGGTCGACAGTCGATTTGTAGACCACTTCTTCGATCGAATTGTTGTCGTACCTAGGCTTTATTACAATTTTGGGCACATAAGGTCGACAATCGATTTGTAGACCGCTTCTTCGATCGAATTGTCGCCGTACCTAGGCTTTATTGCCATTTTGGGCACATAAGGTTGACAATCGATTTGTAAACCGCTTCTTTGATCGAATTGTCGCCGTAACTAGGCTTTATTTCCATTTTGGGCACATAAGGTCGACAATCGATTTGTAGACCGCTTATTCGATCGAATTGTCGCCGTACCTAGGCTTTATTGCCATTTTGGGCACATAAGGTCGACAATCGATTTGTTAGACCACTTCTTCGATCGAATTGTCGTTGTACCTAGGATTTATTGCCATTTTGGGCACATATGGTCCAATCGATTTGTAGACCGCTTCTTCGATCGAATTGTCGCCGTACCTAGGCTTTATTGCCATTTTGGGCACATAAGGTCGACAATCAATTTGTAGACCGCTTCTTCGATCGAATTGTCGTCGTACCTAGGCTCTATTGCCATTTTTGACACATAAGGTCGACAATCGATTTGTTAGACCGCTTCTTCGATCGAATTGTCGCCGTACCTAGGCTTTATTGCCATTTTGAGCACAAATGGTCGACAATCGATTTGTAGACCACTTCTTCGATCGAATTGTCGCCGTACCTAGGATTTATTGCCATTTTGGGCACATAAGGTCGACAATCGATTTGTAGACCGCTTCTTCGATTGAATTGTCGATGTACCTAGGCTTTATTGCCATTTTGGGCACATAAGGTCAACAATCGATTTGTAGACCACTTTCTTCGATCGAGTTGTCGTCGTACCTACGCTTTATTGCCATTTTGGGCACATAAGGTCGACAATCGATTTGTTAGACCACTTCTTCGATCGAATTGTCGCCGTACCTAGGCTTTATTGCCATTTTGGGCACATAAGGTCGACAATCGATTTGTTAGACCACTTCTTCGATCGAATTGTCGTCGTACCTAGGGTTTATCTCCATTTTGGGTACATAAGGTCGACGATCGATTTGTTGACCGCTTCTTCGATTGAATTGTCGTCGTACCTAGGATTTATTTCCATTTTGGGCACATAAGGTCGACAATTAATTTGTAGACCGCTTCTTCGATCGAATTGTCGCCGTACCTAGGCTTTATTGCCATTTTGGGCACATAAGGTCGACAGTCGATTTGTAGACCACTTCTTCGATCGAATTGTTGCCGTACCTAGGCTTTATTGCAATTTTGGGCACATAAGGTCGACAATCGATTTGTAGACCGCTTCTTCGATCGAATTGTCTCCGTACCTAGGCTTTATTGCCATTTTGGGCACATAAGGTCGACAATCGATTTGTAGGTATTTTTTATGATGGTAATACCAGAACGAGTTTTTGTAAAGAAAAAGGGATCTCGAGGGATCATTTTTATTCATCGTTTCCTGGATATTACATCAAAAAGAGAAACATTAGCCATAATAAGAAAGTGTCTACTTCTGGAGTTATGACTTCTTTGAGCGTCTTGTAGACGTATTGTATCAGTGCCGCGCCATAGCTTGATCTCCTCGAACCTCGCCAATTCCCTTTGGTGTCGAGAACTTCATTACTTGATGCGCCATTGATGGGATAATTCGGTGGGGATTGAGAGTGGTTCTACTGATAATGGCGTTGTACGATGAGGCGGCATCGACTACTACGAAAAGTATATCCACCTGCAAAATTTGCTCCCCTTCTCCCAAGGTGGTGGTCAGTCGGATAGCTCCCATAGGGTAGATAGTTTCTCCTGCGAAACCTATTAGATGGAAGTTGACTTTCTTCAGATCTCTTCTCGTCAATCCCAACTGCAGGAATGCTTGATAGAAGAGTATGTCTGTTGAAATTCCGCTGTCGATAAGAATCCTTTTAACCATGTATGTGGATATAAGGAGGGTGACTACCAGGGCGTCTTCATGCGGCTGATCCACCTTCAAAAGATCGTCAGCAGTGAAGCTAATGGTTTCGAGTTCAGGCTCCCGAGGTCTTTTTCCCGTTACTGCTACCGTGGATATCTGGGCCGCATATACTTCTCTTGCTGAACCTGTTCCTCCTCCTGATGCGAATCCTCTCGAGATGACATTCATTGTTCCCGTTCGGATAGGAGTGAGAAGGCCAAGAGGAGGGGATCGAGAATTTCCCCTCGGGCTGCGGCTTCGCTTCTTTGGGGTATTGGGAGGCTTCTCGACAAACTTCAGTAGTTTACCTATTTGAATGAGGGTCTCGATATCTTGCGTTAATAGGGTGCACTCATTCGTGTCGTGCCCCCTTGTTTGGTGGTATCGACAAAAAGCGTTTATCTGGTGGCCCATCATGTTTTTTCTCGCCGGAGGCGGGTTGTTCAAGCGAAGTTTCTCCATTTCCTTATGTATCACGGTCACGTTATGTGTGAGAGGAGTATACCTTACGGGATAAGGATTAGGATTAGGATCTTTCCTTGTACCCAAATGGTTCCTTTGTCGAGAAGTTCCTTCTCGCCTTTCTCCCCTTTTGGATGGTTGAGATGCGGAACCTTCTTCGACTTTGGTCGGTAAGATTTGCCTCTTTTCTTCCATAGGTGACTTCTCGTGCGATCTCTCCAAGTCGATGTACTTCTTAACTTTGATGGCGAGAGCGTCGATCTTTCGTACTGGTTTCATCACCATGCTATCTTTCAAGGCTTGAATTTGTACCCTGAGACCCCTCCAGAAGATCCTGATCAACTCGCCATCAGTGGCATCTTCACTCAGCTGCTGAAGTATCTTATGGTATCTAGTATAATAATTGGCTAAGGTTTCATCAGGACCTTGCTCAATTTTATCCAGAAAATCCATACTTTTGAGGCGTTGTCTTTGGCCTATGTGACCCTCTATAAACTTGGCCTTCAACTCTTCCCATGAATCAATCGAGTTATCTGGAAGACCATAGGACCAGGTAGACGCCTCTTCCTTCAGAGTTGTGGGGAAGAACGCCGCGTAGTGGTCCGGTGTTACCCCTCTTCCTAGGAGGGAAGAGTTATGGGCGTTGATATGGCGAACTGGGTCTCCCTCGCCTGTGTAGTCCTCGATATTCCTCGCAAAGACTTGCGGAGGGACTCGAGTATTGAATAACCTCTTGGAGAAAGGGTGAGAAGTGTGGTCGCGAACGATAAGTAGATCACTCGATCCTCTTCTTTTCTTCTCCAGTAATTCTTCTACCTGTCCTATAGTGAATAGGACAGGGCTTTTGCTCGCCATTTCGCCCTCTGGCGTTTTGGGGGCCCTTCTCCGGGAGATCCTTTTCCAAGATCTTCACACGGGAAGCCACCTCTTCCTTTTGGGAGACTTCTCGAGTAGGTTCCTTTTTGTCAGGAACCATTCCTGCCTGGGCTTGTTTCCAGAAGGCTATGAAGGCCGCGATTATCTCCTGAGGGACAGCCTGAGGGACGTTTCTCGCCTCTTCCATATTTGGTAGTGACTTGGAATGGCTGAGATTCTCTTCGCCACCAGTACCATTAGCTTGGGGCACTGGTGGGTCTTCTTTTGGTGTGGGTCTTGAGGTGGTGGGACTTGCTTGAGTGTTTCCCATCTCCTCAACCACAGGGTTTGGCATCTTGTTCTTCTCGTAGGCCATGACTTTTTGATCTGGTTCCAACAGACGGCGCCAAATGTTGGGATCAAAATGACGTGGCCTTGGAACTTCGAGTAGTTGACTTCTAGATCTCGCCGGGAGCTAGCTCACTCAGGTATCTTTCTTGGTCGCGTGGACACTTAGTTTCCTTTGGTGACTTTGTGCTAGGTGAGGACATGAAAAGAGGTGGGGATGGCCCCTGATTCCACTCCGAAGCTTAAGTCAGTAATGGATATCGAAAGAATAATATAGAGTAATTGATAGATCCTAGAGCTTAAATAATGAAGGTGAGCCCTTATTTATAGGAAAATGTTACCGACTTTGTGGGGCGGTTACCCTCTGGGGAGTGTTTTGTCCAGAGTCGGCATAAGTAGGTGACAAGCAGGTCGCCAGCTCATCCTTCCTTAGTCAAGAAGGTTTCTTCCTTCAACAGTGGAAGTAGGTCGCCACCTGTACCTTTCCTTAGTAGGAAGGTTTACTTCTGGTGCGGTGGAAGCAGGTCGCCACCTGTACCTTTCCTTAGGAAGAAGGTTTACTTCTGGGGCGGTGGAAGCAGGTCGCCACCTGTACATTTCCTTAGGAGGAAGGTTTACTTCTGAGAGAGCTTTTAATAGTCGATTCGACTTACTCTTTAAATAGAGGTCTGGTAGCTTGGACGCTTCTATCTTTATTAATCATGTTCTGAAAGTCGACTTCCTCAAAAGATGATAGTCAACCTTTTACCTTTGTTTCACCGTTCCATACAAGGTTGGTCGTCGATTCGTCAATCTCGCCAATAAACGTACTTGGCTCTAGTCTGTGTCGTTTAATCGTAACCCAACACTCTATTTATTCATCATGATTCACACCATCAAGATTGCGAGGAATATCGAATCGCACTAATTCAACCAATTCATGCTAACACATCGATGATTATGCAAAAATCAGGGAGACAATAAAATTTTGAGAAAGAATTGCATACATCAAATATCTATTAAGATAGAATCCGACAAATAATGATTCCTCAGTCATCTAAAACCAACCGACCACCAGTAAACCAATGGAAGATGGCTGTGAAAGATTTCACATTATCGTCGTCTTCTATCCAATAGATCAGTCTTTTAAAACTGTTTTAATCGCAAATTACCGGAACGGGGATTTTAAAACAAGCATACCCGATCTTGCTTTTCCCAATTCCCTTTTTATTTTGGAAAAATATTCCGATGAATTCACTCATGCATATATAATTCTACCATCCACGTAAATTATCATACGCTAGTAACATTCATCATACAAACCACACTCATGCTTACGCGTCATGCGTCTAATGTTCCGAGGAACTCATGCTTGCATATATAATTATACTTCCAAGTAAATTATCAAATGCGGCTACATCCTCAACATTCTAGCATACGTGTCAAACATGAAACATTCACATCCATCATACACATTTGACGACTGATTTTCGATTTTAAAATAATTTTAAACATTAGGGGCTGATTTGCAATTCATGCTTATATTCAATCACGCAACATTCTAGACATGAATCCTAGGCATTTCCAACCATCACAGCATGTCTATCCTAGTGCGCATTCCATATATTTAACCAGAGCTCCGCCCCCAATATGCAATATCCAGCTAGCTTGACTCAGTCAAGACAACATTTCTAATCATGCATAAATATATATTGAATAATAAACAGTTGCAATTCAGCCCACTAATTAATCCAGTCCAAAAAATATGTACATCCGAGATCCAGCTAGCTTGACATAGTCAAGACAACAACTCTAATAAATATATGCGATAAAAGTAAACAATTTCAATTCAACCCCCTAACTAATCCAATCCCGAAATCATGCATTTCCGAGATCCATCTCTATAATCGAAACAACGCATTAAGTTTTAAACCTAAGTGCACTGTGTAAACTAATTAAAGTTCAAAAACATTTGGATTTTAAAAGTTGATCATCCTATTTTATTAATTGACTTGAATTCGATTTTGAAAATCTGGTTCGGTTCAGTCAATTTTGAATTAATCTGGTTCGGTCTGGTTCAGGAAAAATACAGTTCGGTTCGGTCCGGTTTTTGAATAAAATCTGGTTCGTTCCGAAATGGTTCAGTAAAATAGGAATTTGGTTCTGTTCAACACCAAAACCGGTTCGGTTAGGTCAATTTATTACCCCGGTTCAACCCAACCCGGCAAGGTCGAACCAATTAAGAAAACCTGGTTTGGTTTTATCTTATCCGGTTTAGCAAACTGGACCCGCCCAATAAACACATAGTGTTGGGCCGAAATAATCGTGTGGGCTAAATAGAGTTTTAAAGTCCACTAAAAGCTTAACATAGCCTCTTAGAATTATTAACTCTATAAAATAATTTCCAATATTGCAAATATATATATATATATATTTCGGCATTAATAAATAAACATATATATATTTATTGTCAAATCTATCTATAAGACAAAATCAATCAACAATATATATATATATATGTAAATTTCGGCACGTATATATATATATATATATATATATATATATTATTTATTGTCAATATCTTTAATAGGGAAACAAATATACTGACAATATATTTTCTTAATCTTTTAGGTAACTAAATCTATCAATAATATCTTAATCCCTATCTTTTATCTATATATATTGATAGTGATATATTCTCATATATTTAATGTGAACCTATCCATATATTTCCAATTATAGATATATTGTTATCTTTAATAAAAATTAAAATATGGTAAACAATATCCTAAGGGATTTCGGCTGAAACATGTATCTTGGTGCCTAAGAAATTAAAAATATTTACCTTGTTAATTCTCCTAGAGTTCGGCCGAAACACTAAATTGGAAACAAGTGGTCAAATTTCAAGATAAATTTTAATTAGATCTACAATGCAATGTTTGATTTTGATAAAAGTCATTTTTTTTTTCTTGAAGATCATGAACATCAAATTTTACTTAAAACATCATGAAAATTTCGGCCTTTACAATTATAAAAATTGGAAATTTTAAATTCTTAATTTAAAAATTTCGGCCAACCATGTCTAAAATCAAGAACACTAATTTATCAAAATCAAGAACTTCTAACACAGGCTCTAATACCACTGTTGGAATACGGGGTTGATTACTACGGAAACATAAAACAATGTACATGCTAGTAATCATAATTACGCGGAAGATGTGCACATACCTTAAACCTCTCTGTAGTCCCAATGATCTTGCTGAGGAAGTTTACGATCCACCAGACTGACCCGTAGAGGTTCTTGTTAGATAAGCCCTATGTGGTATTAGCTCCACAGCAAAGCTTATGATCGATTCTTTGCAGGGACGGATCTCCGGAGTGTTTTGCTCGAAGCAAATTGGCACACCCTAGGTAGCAAGTAAGGTTCGGCCGAATATGTGTAGAAGGGGGGAAGAGTTTTTCTCTCAAATCACCACTTAGGAAGAATTGTGAATTACTCCAAATAAAACCCTAACACCCCTTATTTATAGGAGGAGCAAAGTGGACAAAATCCACTTTGCCCCATGCATATTTCGGCCGGCCTATATGTGTTAGAGAGGCCCAATTTTGGGCCTCTCATGTCAATTGGGATTTGGGTCAAGCCAAATTTCCCTAATGTGACATTAACCCAATTTCTTAGGTTACCTATACATATTAATGGGCTACCAATTACGGCGCTCAGTCACCATATGCTAACACATGTTGTGATGGTTGTCAATGCCAGAATTCATGTCTAGAAGTACGCATGTTTGATTTATAGCATGAATTGCAAGTCGGCCCCAAATGTTTTAAAATCAAAAATTTGTCGCCAAATAAAAAGAAATCCCTCATCGTTATTACTAGAAGTTTCGGCCGAACCCTTCCTATGCCCTAAGAGGTGCCAAATTGCTCCAAGCAATTAGTCCGGAGATCCATCCCTGCTAAATAATCGACAAGAGGCTTTGTTGTGGAGACCAATCCCCGTATCCCTTAACCAGAATTCTTACGGGAACCGTCCGGCGGATCGAGAACTCCCCTAGAAGATCTTGGGTCTACGGAAAGCATTGTAGGTATGTGCATTTATTCCGATGCGTAAATCGTTTACATAGCATGTACCTTATTTGTTTCCGTAGTATTTATCCCCTATAATCCAACATGAAGACATCTGCAACTTTTATTATACGTAAAGATTTCCATGCGAACATATATATTATTTATGTACAAGTATTATTATAATTATTATTTGAAGGGTTAATGTTTAATTTGGTTACTTACCCTTTATGTGACAGTTTGGTTCAATCATGCGCTCTTTAGTTACATATGTTAGCAAATGTGTCTATTTTATTACATATTATTGAAATATCCACAATATCATTTCTATATTTTTTTTTTATTCATATTCTTGATGGTTTTCATCACGTTATTCGTTAAATTCGTCAAGTTTCTCAATAAAAAAATATACTTTTTTTAATAATCGAACACCAATATCTAATCTAACCACTAGTTGGGTTCGAATTCTAACCCAGCAGAGCAGCAGTCATTTGCTTTAGATTCGCTTTGCCGGCGGCAATCATTATCCATCACTATTTCTTGTAAAAATTAATAATTCTTTTTCTTCTTTCGGTGCGAATTATTGTTATATTAGAAGCAATTCATGCTAACAATAAGTTCTCATTTTGTTCTACATAACACTAATTTTAATTGGAATCAACTATCAAGTTCAGATGCAGGCATTACTCTGCTCAATATGTTGCATTTTCTACTTTAACTTTTTTTTTTTTTGGCAAAATTTTTCCGCTGTTAACTGAATTTGAGCTTTGGGTTTTTACTTACACTTGATGTCAAGTTGAATTCATGAAAATTATTTGTCTAATCGGCGTTAAAAATGTTCTCAAAGTTTGAATTACTTAATTTCAGTGGTTGATTCATATAATTAGTGAGGAATTATTCTTTACCTCTGAGCTAACTAGTGTCATCCACTTGGTAGCCCTTCAACCATTCAGCACAAGACATGTGTCTTTGTTTACATTTCTCTTTCCTTGTATTTGACACATGTCACTTGATGAATGGAGAGCCACCAAGTGGAGGACATATGTTACAGCTGAGGTAGCCAATAATTTATCATAATTAGTTCTGCTTGTAATAGTAATGCATAATGCTGTGGGATTTTTTACAGGCTTTGCATGATGGTAATGATATATTCTTATTGCTGCAAGTTGATGGGACCACATATACCCAAAAGGGTGAACCTCAGATTTTATCAGTAAACTTTACATGGCCTTCAATTGTATTGAGATCTTGAGTTACCCAGTTTAGTACTTGCTGAGTTTTGATTCAGTTAGTTTGTTTCCACAAACTTATGCAATATATGTTTGAAACAAAACAAGAATGTAATTGAACTATTTGTAACAGGTTCGATTTTTTTTTTAAATATTTATTTATGAAAGACTTTATAAATTTGACGAAGAATGCGATGAAGAACATTTAAATTAATTGAAGGTAGGGGTAAAACCGTCATTTTATGAAAATTTAATCATACTGGATCAAACATAAATATAATAAGTTAGAACTATTTAATCACATTCTGAAGCGTAAATAACCAAACTATTATGTCAAAAAGTAAAAGTAACTATTTAATCACGTTTTGCAAACAAAATAACTAAACAATGTATTAACTATTATTATTTATTATTATTTATTATATAAAAATGTTATTAAAAGAGGAGTAAATTAGGCAAAGGTATCTGGCCAAAAAAAAAAGAAGCGAAAAAGTAAAGAAGGAAACAAGAAGTGCGGCTATCTGTGGACGAAGGAAATCAGATACTCCTAGAATAACGAAAACGAAAACTAAAGATCCATGCACCCATGATTATCACATTACACTTCTTTTCCACTTTATTTATTAAATTAATATATATATGATCTAGGACTTGCCATTTATACTTTCAATACATTTAAAATATTCCAGTAATATTCATTCAACTGTACTAGAGTGAGTTTTTAAATGAAAAATTTTACATGCAAACAAACTTCTTATAGGATTAATTATGTCTAACCCGTTCATATTATTAATTAGTGGAAGAAAATTTATTGATTTTTAATTTATTTGATAAAACCAAGATGTCCCGTTGAATATATATATATATTATTGAATGTCTGTCAGTCAGTCTGGTTCCGAATCTTTTGCAATCTGAAAGAGAAGAAGATCTTGCAAACTGCATGACCCCAATTAAGCTAAATCCTAAACCAGCATTGATTCCAAAGGAGATTTAGGTTGTCTCTTGACTTTGACCAGTTCATATTAGTTATTGCATGAGATTTTAGGTTAAAATGAAAGACTAATGTTATAATTTCGTTACTCGCGTATGGAATTTGTTTTCAAATTAATTAATATATTAAAAAGAAGATACCTTTTATTCTTAATAAATATTATAGGATGTATAAACTAAAAATATATGATAATATATGACATTAGAAATATCTAAAATTTTACTATTGTTTGCACACGAGTTTCCTTCGTGGGCTTCTCATTTGGTTCTCTTCTTCTTCTTAGGTTTCTTCTTCTCGTGTTCTTGCTTCGTGGACTCTTACTTCTCGTATTCCCGCTTCTTCTTCTTGAATACCTGCCAATGGGCACCGAGGGGTTCCCGATAAGCCCACTCTGATGCTTAAGTATAAGCATTAGAGAGATAAACAGGCTTAGAGAGAGTGATATATTACCTTCAAATGAGGAGAGTGTTGGATCACGGTGGAACTCCGGTACGGACTTTGACGGCGACCTCTAGCTCCTTCGTTCCACGCAATCCTGCAAGAGGGGATAGACCGGGCGGTGACCCAGAATCCCTCTCCGATGCTTAAATGAGTATCTTGTATACGGCAGCAAGCAATAATCTCCAAGGGTATGTAATTCAACGTAAGTGTTCTGAGGCGACCTCTTGCCTTTTATAGGCGAAGAGATGCCTCAGGTACCTGGTGAACCGTTGAGGGTGGTTAGCCTGTATCCCGCGTATCTCGGATGTGATCCCGCTTATCTCGGCCACGCCCCGCGTATCTCGGCCACGCTCCGTGTATCTTAACCACGTTCCGCGTATCTCGGCCACGCCCCGCGTATCCTGGCCTTATCCTCTGGTAACGAGTCCCGACTCCCGTCGGGGACTCCAGAGTTATCTCATTGTGTCACCGCTCGGGGCCCCTCGTCATCGTGACAGGGCCAATCGTTCTCAGGGATTCGTCATCGGGGCCTACTTAAAGGCTTTCCATCGGGAGCTTCCAGCTCATCTGTCGGGACCGACTCTGTCGGGACCTTTCATCATCGGGACTCCCTTCGTCGGGACCCTTCTCCTAGGTCATCTTGACCTTCATTTGGGTCCTGGTGGGCCTGTTTGTCGTTTCCTCACCGTTAAAGGGCCTGACGGCTGTAGTCGAACCCATCATTTGCCCCCAAGACATGAGGGACTTTTAGTTCGTCGTGTCTTCCAACTCCCGACCTCCCAATATTGGAATCGGGGATCTTTCCCTTGACATGGTCACTCAGTACTAGTCTTGTCCTTCACGTTTCCTCAGTGTTCTGTAGATAACTGCCAAATCCCAGGGGTCTCCTCGGTTCCCCAGTACATTAAATGCAGTAGATAGTGAAGCGACGTTTTCAGCCCTCGTGCCTGATTTTTCGCGCCTGTTCTTTTCTGAAAAGTGCTTTTCAGGCCATCTCATCATTACGTCTGTTGCCCTTCTGCACGTTTCATCTCAACGGTCCAGATTAAAACTCTTCGACTTCGACGACTCGGATCGAAGTGTCCCTTCAACTGTCTTCTTCGCCTATAAAACCCTAGCCATGGTCACAATTTAACTTTTACCGTTTCCGAATTCTCAAAAGCTCTCTGCAATTTCTCTGCGAATTCAAGCTCTGTAATTCCGAAGGCCTTGAAGTTTCTCCGATCAGCTTTCCAGCGACTCCCAGTTCGTTCCCTCAACTCCCACTTCATCATGTCTGGTAAGGATTTCCCCTTCATTGCTTGTTCGTCTTTTCCTTGTTTATAGCTTTCCAAGAGTCCCACTGTGTTTTTCTTGCAATTGTTGCTTTTCAGACAGCGGGTCCAGCTCTGAGGGGAGAAAACCTTTTAATTTTGATTATGCTCTGAATGAGATCTCCAATACTGCTTATAATGCAGCCCTCCGAGAGGGTTGTATCACTTCTACCTGGGAACCCCGTTTCCCATATCCTTGGCCTCGCCCCTCGAGTAACCCTGAGGTTACTCGTCCCCAAAAAGGGGAGGTATTTGTCTCTACGGGACAAGTATCAGCGGGGATCAGATTCCCCTTTTGTGGTAATCTGGTCGAGATGTGCCAGCATTACAAAACGCACCCCACTACCTTTTCTCCCCCATGCCATCCGCCTATGGAACGGCTTTCAGGTTCTCTGCTTCCGACAGAAGTGGGTCTACAGCCTCCAGCTCTTCAGAACCTTCTATGGGATGAAGTGCAACGAGGCGGGGGTTTGCGCCTTCTATCCTCGGATTCCCAAGTGGAGTAGGCAGCAGCTTGCCCGGTGTAGCTGGACCAATGACACCTGGAAGGTGGTCAAGGGTCGGGGACTCCTGGTTGACACGGGGTCCGACAATAGTAGTTGGAAGAGGAGCTACTTCTTCATCCGACACTCTTCGATCCCCTGGCCTCGGTGGGAGGTGGCAGCAGACCCTCCGCCTGCCTTCCACACTTATACTGACGAAGATTTTGAAACTCTTCAACTCATCCAGCTTTACCGATGGGGGGAGTCCTACACTCCCCTCAACGCCAATACACTCGTGGAGCGGGACCTGGTGCATGCCGGGATCCGACTCCTCGATATTATCTCTGGGGGGCAGCTCTTCGACGGCCCTTCTAATATGGTTCCTTGGGTAAACTTCTAACTCTTCTTCGTTTACTGTTTGCAGCCAAGAAGGTATCTGTGCTGACCGATCTATTCCTTAAGCAGGGGGAGACTGATGCTGTCCGCCCCTCGCGGAAGAGGAAATCCGCAAAGAAGGCCGCTGCTCAGTCGGGGTCTCCTTCTGCGGAGCAGCCCAAGCGGAAGCGGGTGGATCTGGACCAGTTTTTCGACGTCCAGAATGCTGAAGAAGGTAAAAAGCTCCGACTTGCTATTAAATCATACAAGAGGACGGTCCCGAAGGATTTGATTTCTTCGACTAAGGAGGCCCGTATCGCTGACGTCAAACGAATCCTTCGAGGCGAAACTCCTCATGTCTTGAAGGCGGGCTATTACCACTATCGCGGGAAGGATCAATACTTCTCCCGACGTATCATTTGGTGTAAGAATCCTGATGAACTTCCTGATTACATTTCTGAAGCCTCTCATCCTCCAGGTGCAGGTCGCTCGGGAGCTCCATCGGGTGCTGCGGCCTCCGCGAATGCACCATCTTCAGCGGGGGCGCCTCCATCAGCTGGGGAGAAGGCTCCGACTGGCGAACAGTTTCGTCAGGTGGAGACCTTGGACTCCTCCGAGGAGACTGACGAGGGCGGCTCCCTCCGTCGTCGTCGAAGGACGGGGCAATCCCCCTTGAAGCCAACTCCTCAGGGGCCGCCTCCTTCATCTTCTCCGCAGCAGCGGCAGCCATCGCCCATCCATAACTTCACTCCTTCCCCCGTTCGGGCCAAGACGGTGGCATGCCCCTCCACTTATCATCCTCCTCCTCCTGTCGCTCTCGATAGGAATTTCTATAGGCCCTTCAACCCTTCACAAGCGGATGCCCCCTGGACTCCCATCCAGACGCTGCAAGGAGTCCCGCTTACACAAGGGGAGCAGCACCATGACCTGGCCCTGCATCTGCTGGCAGGCTCAATCCTGCCCACCATGCGGTATCCGATTTCCCTCAATCGGACGGCCATGCATCGGGATGTCAGAGATATGTCCATGCGCCGGATAGAGGTAAGACTTCGCTTCTCTCTGTTCAACGATAAATCGGGTTGTTTGTCTATTAACACTTTTTCTTCTTGTTGTAGGAGCTCGGGGACTTCAACTGTCTTATCGGGTACGTCATTGCTTACGATGAGTCCCGGGAACGGGATCGGGCAGCCCTCGACCAGCTCAAGGAGGATCTTAAGGCTTCCCAGTCTTCGCGGGGAAAGCTTGTCAAGGAGCAGGCTGTCCTTGATCAGAAGGTTCGGGACCTCCAGAAGCAGGCCGGGGACTTCGAGGGGCTCTTGAGGCAAGAGCGGCAGGAGCGGCAGGTGGCTGTGGACAAGCTGGTCCAGGAGAAGAAGGCTGCTGAGGACAGACTGATCCTCGAGAAGAGAGCTCTGGAGGAGCAGATCGCGGGCTTTCCAGCGCAGCTGGCCGAGGCGGAGGTAAAGGGCCGGGAGGACTATCGGAGGTTCGGGGACTTCCAGGCCGACGCTATGAAGTTCTTCGGCACGGAGGTGGAGAACACTCTTTTCAACGCGGTTGAGGAGCTTCACCTGGAGTATGGGGACGCCATCAACTTTGACAAGTCTCCTTCCCTTGCTCCCTTTGCGAAGAAGTATTTCGCTCTTTCCGAGGAGAGTGATGGGGGGAGTACCCCCGTAATTGTCGAAGACGTCTCTGAGCTTCCAAGTGCGGACGCCCCGATAGTCGATCCTCCCGAGGCCAACCCTGTGGATCCTTCTGCTTCCGACTCCGCGGACCCAGCTGCTGCCGATGCTGCCGACAAGAACCAAGCTTGAACGTTTATCTTTAGAGTCCTTGTATCTTTTCCTTTTTTGTCATTGTTGGGCCTTTGAGCCCTTATCAATTATCAGACTTTCTTAGTTCCGATTTTCTTGATACATTTCTTCCAATGGCTTTATACTTGCCTGGGTCGATACTTCGACACTTAAGACATTTTCGTACGTCCTTTCTGACGATTAATAATTTGCACTTAAGGCGACTTAATCCTGCGCACCACTTAAGGCGACTTAGTTCCGTGCATCACTTAAGACGACTTATTTATTACTTAGAGTAAGTCTAAGAATCACGCATCACTTAAGACGACTTAATATCATGCACCACTCAAGGCGACTTTTTGATACTTAGAATAAATCTAAGGATCGCGCATCACTTAAGACGACTTAATATCGTGCACCACTCAAGGCGACTTTTTGATATTTAGAATAAATCTAAGGATCGTGCATCACTTAAGACGACTTAATATCGTGCACCACTCAAGGCGACTTAATTATTACTTAGAGTAAATCTAAGAGTCATGCATCACTTAAGACGACTTATTATCGTGCGCCACTCAAGGCGACTTTTCTCGTGCACCACTCAAGGCGACTTTTCTCGTGCGCCACTTAAGGCGACTTTTCTCGTGCATCACTTAAGGCGACTTTTCTCGTGCATCACTTAAGATGACTTTTCTCGTGCATCACTTAAGACGACTTAATATCGTGCACCACTTAAGGCGAATTTTCAAGACTTAGAATAAATCTAAAAAAAATGCATCACTTAAGACGACTTTTTCGTGCACCACTTAAGGCGACTTTTCTCGTGCACCACTCAAGGCGACTTTATAAAGCTTAGAGCAAATCTAAGAATAATTCTGATCGGAAGCAACCTCTTTATTCATTGATGGCATAAATTTGGCTTACATCGAATTAAACGATACACAGCATACACCACTTAAGGCGATTTTACATCGGGCACCACTTAAGGCGACTTTATCGGGCACCACTTAAGGCGACTTTCTTCGGGCACCACTTAAGGCGACTTTCTTCAAGCATGGTGTTTCTTCAAGTGTTCGCCACTAAAAGAATGCTTTAACGTTCTGCCATCGAGGTCTTCCAACTTGTACGCATTTGGAGCTGGCATCCCCACGACCTTATAAGGTCCTTTCCATTTTGGTGACATCTTGTTGATTCGATCCAAAAGGGTGAACTCGTTGCGACGCCAAACCAGCTCCCCGACGAAGAACTGTCGGGACTTCACTCGTCGATTGTAGTACCTGGTCGTCGCCAAACGCATTCGAGCTTGGACTTCATCGACTTCCCGCCTCTTCTCTTCGAGTAAGTCCAAGTCCAGACGTCTCATCTCATCATTCGTAAGGGGCTCGTAATATCTCATCCGATGGGACGCCACAGCTACCTCCACGGGGGCAACAGCCTCCGTGCCATAAACGAGGCCAAACGGAGTCTCCCCTGTCGATCGTTTGGGTGTCGTTCTAACAGCCCAAAGCACGTTTTCCACTTCGTTCAGCCACTTGCCCTTCAAGGCATAGACCCTCTTCTTCAGGCCATCCATTACGATTTTGTTGGCTGATTCCACCTGGCCATTAGTCTGAGCATGGCGTACGGAGGCGGTCCGATGCTCGATGTTCAATTCCTCCAGATACTCTCTTACCTGAGAGCCGTTAAACGGTGGACCATTGTCGCTGATCACCACCTTAGGAATCCCGTATCTGGACACAATGTGGGTCTGGAGGAACTTGACGATCTGGTTCCCCGTTGCCCTGGCCAATGCCTTCGCCTCTATCCATTTCGAAAAATAATCGATTGCAACAAGTAAATACTTACATTGACCTTGTGCTTGTGGAAGGGGTCCCACCAAGTCGATGCCCCACTGCGCGAAGGGCCACGCACTCTTGATGGATGTCAGATTAGCGGCCGGAGCCACGATACTCGGGGCGTACCTCTGGCACGCGTCACAGGATCGGACCAACGCCGTTGCTTCCTTGTTCATCGTGGGCCAATAATAGCCCAAGTTCAATACCTTCCTCATAATGGATCGGGCTCCTTCATGACAAGCCGCGACCCCTTCATGCACCTCCTTCAGGATTCGACCTGTATCGGGTTCTGCCACACACTTCAAGTACGGAGTCGAGAACCAGCCCTTCTTGTACAGCTGATCATCTAGCATCACGTAATTGGCCGCGATCCGACGTATCCTGTCCGCTGCTACTTTATCATCGGGGACTGCCCCCGTAGTCAGGTACGCGACTATCGGGGTCATCCAAGTCGGCTCTTCCTCCGATCTTGCCTCAATGGCACACACCTGTGTCGGGTCGATGGTCGATAAGATCACCTTTTCTAGGAAGTGCACCTTCCGATTTTCTTCCAAGGGTGCCCCCAGGGCAAATTTGCTCAAGGCGTCTGCCTCTACGTTTTCCTCCCTCGGGATTGCCTCGATGTCGAAGCTTTTAAAGCTCCCCTTCAAGGTTTGTACCTCTCGTAGATACTTCTTCATTATCAGACTCCTCGCTTCGTATCGCCCTTGAACCTGGTTCACGATTAAAGCTGCGTCACACTTCACTCTCAAGTGATCGACTCCAGTGCCTTTAGCAATTTTTAGGCCCGTGATAAGAGCTTCATACTCCGCTTCGTTGTTTGTGGCCTTGAATGTTAAAGCCAAGGCGTATCGGAGCGGTTCACCTTCACCCGGTGGTATCAACAAAAAGCCTGCTCCTGATCCGTCAGAACTCGAGGAGCCATCCGTGTACATTTCCCAGGTATTTTCTTCGTTTGGCTGTTCTGATTGCTCTGCCCTCTCTGGTTGTACTTCTGTCGGGACCTCCACGGTTACCCCCTCTACAGGGCCCGCTTCTTCTAGATCGGGGGCTGTAGATTCTGCTATGAAATCCGCCAATGCCTGGCCCTTAATGGCCGTTCTTGGAGCGAAGTGTATTCGAAACTCACTAAGCTCTACTGCCCATTTCACTAATCTTCCCGACGCATCCGGTCGGTTCAGAAAATGCTTCAAAGGCTGGTTCGTCAGCACAGTGATCTCGTGTGCGTGGAAATAAGGCCTTAGCTTCCGAGCAGTAATAATTAACGCAAAGAGGTACTTCTCAACGGCGGGATAATTCAATTCAGACTTGGCAAACGCCTTGCTTATATAATAGACGGGGACTTGATTACCCTCGACAACCTTCACTAACACAGAGCTAATGGCAAATTCAGAAACAGCCAAATAAAGATAGAGCGGCTTGCCTGGAACCGGTTTTGCCAAAGGCGGGAGGATGCGAAGGTGCTGCTTGAGTGCTTGGAACGCCTCTTCACACTTGGTGGTCCACTCAAATTTCTTGTTGGCCCTCAGGACTTCAAAAAATGGCATTGATCGGTCGCTGGCTTTAGACAAGAAGCGGTTCATTGCAGCTAGTCGGCCATTCAGCACTTGTACCTCCCGATGGTTTATCGGAGACTGCATCTCCTCAATCGCCCTCAGCTTCTCGGGATTCACCTCAATTCCCCTCTGGCTCACCATAAAGCCCAAGAATTTCCCCGAGTGGACTCCGAAGGCGCATTTCGTCGGGTTTAAGCGAACTTGATGAAGCCTCATCCTCTCAAACGCCATGGTTAGGTTGTGCACATGATCCTCGGCCTGTCGTGACTTCACCAGCATATCATCCACGTAAGCCTCCATGGTTTTCCCCAGCATATCTCCGAACAGCTTGTTCACCATCCGCTGGTAGGTTGCTCCAGCATTGATCAACCCGAAAGGCATGACATCGTAGTGATAGATGTCACTGCCTGCGTAGAACGCTGTGTGGGGAGCGTCTTCCTTGGCCATTTTGATCTGGTTGTAGCCTGAATACGCATCCATGAAACTCAACAGCTCATGTCCCGATGTAGCATCCACCAGCTGGTCGATTCTCGGGAGCGGATAACAGTCCTTTGGGCAGGCTTTATTCAGGTCGCGGAAATCCACACACATTCGCCATTTCCCGTTAGTCTTCCTTACCAGCACCGGATTAGCAACCCAAGTTTGGAATCGGAGCTCTTTAATAAACCCAGCATCGAGCAACCTGCCCACCTCCTGCTGGATCGCGATCTTCTTATCTGTGCCCATCGGACGCCTTTTTTGTGTTATAGGCTTGATTGCAGGGTCTATCTTCAGCTCGTGTACGATCACATCGGGACTGATTCCTGGCATGTCGCTCGGGGACCAGGCAAACAGTTCTTTGAACTCTTTCAGCAACTCCACCAATTTTTGGGCTGTCTCCTCCGTCAAAGCAGACCCGATTTTCACCTTCCTCTGGGGTCCATCGATCTCGACTTCTTTCAGATCTTCTACGGGGGCAGGACGCCCAAATTCCTATCTGGGATCTGTGTCCGTCTGAAGGACAGTCATGGCTTCTCGCCTCCTCCTTCGGGTGGCATTAACATAGCATTTTCGGGAAGCTACCTGGTCACCCTTGACTTCCCCGACCCCGTGGTCGGTCGGGAACTTCATCTTCTGGTGTACCGTCGAGGGAACCGCCATCAGGGGGTTGATGGTGGTTCTCCCGATAATCGCGTTGTAAGTCCCCGCGGAATCAACTACCACGAACTCCACGTTCCTCCTTTCTGATATCCACCCACTACCAAACTCCACTGGTAAGGTGATTACCCCTAGCGGATAGGAGGTAGAGCCAGAGAACCCGACCATCGGGAAGTTTGCCTCCTTCAGATCTTTCTTCGTTTTCCCCATAGCCTCCAGCGCGTCCATGAATAGAATGTCGGAGGAGCTCCCTCCATCGATTAGAATTCGCTTCATTTCGAACCCGTCTACATCCAAGGTTACCACCAAGGCGTCGTCGTGCGGAGTTTCCACGCCTATGAGATCCTCCGACGAAAAGGAGATCACCATTTCTTCCTTCAGGGTCCAGGATCGGGACCTTTTACCTAACACCACCGCCGTAGGGATTCTAGAGGCATAAACCTCTCGGGCGGATGAAGTATCACCTCCAGCAGCAAACCCTCCATGAATCACATTGATAGTGCCCCGTCTCTCCTTACGAGCACGGGATGACTCTGGGTCGGTTCTCTTCTTCTTTGGGGACCGATCTCGGGATCGGGAACGGGACCGCGATCGGGACCGAGAGCGGGATCGACATCGCTTATCCCCGACGAATTCCTTGAGCTTCCCCTTCTGGATCAGCTTTTCGATCTCCTTCTTCAGTTCCCGACAATGGTTGGTGTCGTGACCATTTGCGCGGTGAAATCGGCAGTAGCGATCCGTGCGAGATCCCAAGAATTCTCCATCCTTCTTTGGGGGGGTATCTGGAGATACCTTGTCGTTCCATGACCGTCAGCACTTCCGCCATGGAGCAGTTGAGAGGGATGTCGAGATCCTCCCGCTTATCCTTCCTTGAAGAACGCCTACCGTCCCTTTGATCAGTTCGGCCTCGATTCCGATTACTCTCGGGTTTGCCCTTTGACTTACGATCGTCGAAGGGTTTAACCGACTGCTTGCCTTTGTTTGACTTTGGGGACTCCAGCTCTCCTGCGGCTATCTTCGATTCCTGGACATCGATTTGCCGTTTCACCCTCTTCTGTAGTGCCTCCATATTCCACACAGCCTTCTCAGCCACGCTGTGCATCAGGTCGGAACCGTAGGGGGCCGTTAAGTTCCGAATGAAGGTACGAATGGTCTCACCTTCTGAGATCTCTTCATCAATCTCTGCCACACTGGCAGTGTACCGCTGGTAATAGTGTGCCAGCGATTCGTCGGGCCTCTGTACCACCTGGGTTAGGGATCTCACACTCTTCAACAGACGTCTACGACCCTGGTACTGCTGAATGAATCGGTCGTGCATATCCGCCCAGCAAGTGATGCAGCCTGGGGGCAGACTGAAGAACCAGGTCAGGGCTCTTTCTCCAAGTGTGTTCGGGAACAACGTACACACTATGTCTTCATTCGGGGCTCTTCCCAGACACGCCATGAGGTGCTTCTGGACATGACGAACTGGATCTCCTTCGCCATCGTACTCCTTTATCGTGGGGATACCTAGCCCAGGCGGGGCTAGGATGTCGATGAGTCGGGGGACGAAAGGATGAGTGGATCGATCCCTCAGCTCCGACACCAGTGGCTTCTGTTCTCCCATGCAGATGTTCACGATCTTTACCACCTGGTCGGGGGTGATGGGACCATTCAGGGGAATGGTCCGATGTTGTACCGGTCCTGGCCCATCAACCACGAACCTCTCTGGCTGGCCGGATGCCCTACTTCTGTCCTGGCCTCGGGGCGGAGCTTCCTGTGCGTTCCGAACCTCTGCTGGTGGGGCCACTTTTTCCAACGGGGGCATCTCCTCCTGCCTCCTCGCAGCCTCTCTCCGATCCAAGAGAGCCTCCACGGCTGCCAGAAACATGGGCATGGCTTCTGCTACGGCCCTTGTCAAGTCTGTAGCTGGGGGAACCTCTTTCCCCCTATTGCCCTGGTGCTGAGCGGCAATGTCTTCGGGACCTTCATTGTGCCCCCCTGTCTGGGAAAGCTCAGCCGGGGGGTGATTCTGGTTTTCCTCCTGTTCTGGTACTGAATCCAGATTTGTTGCAGCGGGGTGACGGGAACCACCAGATTGTCCCTGTCTTCTGTGCTTGCCAGCCGCCATCGATCGAGTAGAAGTCATATCAGCTTTTTGTTTGATCCCCACAGACGGCGCCAATGTTGGATCACGGTGGAACTCCGGTACGGACTTTGACGGCGACCTCTAGCTCCTTCGTTCCACGCAATCCTGCAAGAGGGGATAGACCGGGCGGTGACCCAGAATCCCTCTCCGATGCTTAAATGAGTATCTTGTAAACGGCAGCAAGCAATAATCTCCAAGGGTATGTAATTCAACGTAAGTGTTCTGAGGCAACCTCTTGCCTTTTATAGGCGAAGAGATGCCTCAGGTACCTGGTGAACCGTTGAGGGTGGTTAGCCTGTATCCCGCGTATCTCGGATGTGATCCCGCTTATCTCGGCCACGCCCCGCGTATCTCGGCCACGCTCCGTGTATCTTAACCACGTTCCGCGTATCTCGGCCACGCCCCGCGTATCCTGGCCTTATCCTCTGGTAACGAGTCCCGACTCCCGTCGGGGACTCCAGAGTTATCTCATTGTGTCACCGCTCGGGGCCCCTCGTCATCGTGACAGGGCCAATCGTTCTCAGGGATTCGTCATCGGGGCCTACTTAAAGGCTTTTCATCGGGAGCTTCCAGCTCATCTGTCGGGACCGACTCTGTCGGGACCTTTCATCATCGGGACTCCCTTCGTCGGGACCCTTCTCCTAGGTCATCTTGACCTTCATTTGGGGCCTGGTGGGCCTGTTTGCCGTTTCCTCACCGTTAAAGGGCCTGACGGCTGTAGTCGAACCCATCAGAGAGGAGGTCTCTATTTATAGAGTAACTATTAAACCGCCCCGGTTGCAGTGTTTTCCTGGTCCGGTTGTGGCAGTTTCATAATATAAGTTGGCATTGACCGTAAATATGGTGCATTTGACCTCATTTCGACCGTGAATGAACTTAACATGCTTAAGTGTTGTAAAATGGCCTACGAGGGCGAGTCCCGGGAGATACGTCGTCCGGGGATAGGGGTCCGGACGAGGGAAATCGTCCAGACGGAGAGGGGATACCCGGATGGGTATTCCCAAGGTCCCGCTCGGGTTACCCGAGTGAGGTGACCTCGCTCGGGTAATCCGAGCAAGGTTACCTTGCTCGGGTTGTCCCCGAGGGGCTTTTTCCTTCGGGGAATTTCGAGCGGGTTTCGCCACTCTGATTGTTTTCGGGCCTAAGTGTTGGGCCTCGGGTGTCCGTTTTCCAAGTTTCTAATTATAATTGATTGCGGCTCAATTATCGGGTCCAATTTATAATAGCTTGGGTCTATATCCAACATTTGTCCCCGAGTCAAGAAATGGTTCAACATTTACTTGACTCTATTTTTAGGAGTATCGTCCAAGCGAGTTGTAAGGCGTACCTTTATGACGATGCCGGCCTTTATCGAGTGCTCGAGACGCGCTGTGATTTTCCTTGCCCCCTGTTTAGAGAAGCTGAATACATACACGAAAAATGCTTTTATTATCTTAAGCAGATATACGTTATATGGAGATATTATATGAGGATAAGCATTACGAGCCTTGGTCTCGTTTTACTTAGCCTTTGGACTGTCTCCTTTAATTCGTGTCTCCTTTTTATTGGAGCTTTTTTAGAGAAAAACCCCTAGCATATCCCTTTATAAGGTATGCTTATAGGCTCTCTTTCATTATTTGCCTCCACCTTCATCTTTCCTAGAGCACATCTCCTCCTCCCAACCTAGGTTTTCTCCTCCACCTTCATTTTTAAATTTGGCTACCCAATCAACCCAATTAAGTCACCACATCTCACATGGAGCTCAATTAGGTTTGATTTGTGGTTGAATTTGGCTAGAGTGTCTTGGGCCGGCCGGAGGAAGGTCTTGGATTAGTGAGCAGAGCCTTTGGCGGCGGCGGGAGTTCTGGCGGGGGGTGTCCGGTGGAATCCAGGGCGGCGCAACGGGAGTCGGCTCTGGTCGGGACTACGGGCGGAGCTGGGCACAACAGCAGGTCGTGATGGTCCTACAGCTGAGAGCTCCGAGCGGCGTCGACGGTGGCCTGGACTTCCTCCGACGGCGGCGGTTCCAGCGACTGATTCAGCTCCGGACCGGTTCGGGCACCTAGGACCAGTTTTTGGCTCAGCTCGGTCCGATTTCTTTAACGGTTCGATCTCTTGGCCCCTTTTTTGTGTGTTCTCCATTGATTGCTATGAAAGCTAGGTCTTTGCCATAGATATTTGAGTTGCCTCATGTGCATTGTTGATTGGGAGTGGAGGATTGTCCCTTGTTGTTGAACTTGGAGTACTTTTGAGGTGAGTATTCGGTTGCCCAAATTTTATATAAGTGTTGTTCCCTTCGGTATTGATAGTTGCATTGTCTAGGCCACCTTGTGCTTGCATGATTAATACAGAGCTTGATGTATGTGTTTCATTCTCCCTTTGGCTACCTTAGGTAGTGTTGGGGCAGTTTTGCTTGTCTCCCCCTTAGGGGTGTTTGTAATATATGCTTATCCATCACAGTCCCCCCATTAGCAAGTAGTATCATCCATGCACGTGTCTTTTCCCCCGTTGTAAGCATTTGATCTTTGTGTACTTTTGGATGTACCCCTGGATAGGTTGGTTTTGATGGATTAGTATAGTTCCTTGTGGCAAGGTTGATGGTGTCTGACATGTTATTGTTATGTCTTTCCATTGTCAGGTGTTGTCTTGAAGTTTCCTGACCGTCCAATGGCTAAAAGCGTTGCATCCTTCCCTCTTCATAATGAGTAAGCATTCTCCTTCTGAAGCTCCCCGGGGGGGCTTCTCTCCTAGAGCTCTTTTATTTCGCTATGCCCATGAGGAGTTTTTCCTGGGAAAGCGCTTCTCGCACCCAGATTTGAGTCCGGATTATGTTCCCGTGGTGCCTGACTCTGAGTCAGAGTGGGATACTGAGTTGGAGCCCATCCTTGAGGATGAATTAGTATTCTTGCATAACCCCGTGTTCTTATTTGAGGTTTATTGTAAAAACCTGTTGAAGAGGAAGGGTTTTAGTCTCCATGTTAGGATGGCGGGGTTGGGTAGTCTAGACAAGCCTACTTTCCCCTTTTCCATGCCTCATCGCTATAATGGCAGCTCTGTTACTCTGCCTCCGGATGGGATGGTGGCGGTGTACGTCCATCAGATCAAGGCGGGGCTGCGCTTCCCCTACTGTGCGGAGCTTCGAGAGCTCTGTGAGTATTACCGAATTTCTCCTACCCGCCTTGTCCCTTCTGCTATTCGTGCCTGGACCAGATTTAGGGTGTTGTGTCACCGCCAGTTCTGGGATTATCTCTCCACCTCTTCTGATGCTTCTACCGCATTCAGCATGGTGGAGAATCAGGGTTCTATTCCTTGGTGGTCCGTTACCCCTTGTTGACTCAAAAGGGGTTTTCGGAGCTGGGTGATGTTGGGTGGCGCAATAAGCGTCGCTTCGTCCGTCCCTTTGAAAGCGGGAGTGGCCACTGGTAGAGACACTATTTTTTCATCGACGATCGGGTTTTTCTTAGTCCTTGGACTCCCCCTAGAGATGGACGAACGTCCTACATTTTCCCAGCTTTCCGTGTCTGAGATACAAGCTTTGAAGGTGATATATATTGGGAATACCACGGCTTCCATCGAGTCGGTGCATCACATCGCGGAGGAGGAGTTATGTGCCACGGGGATCCTTTCGGCGCCTCCTACCTCGCCTTTGGTACGCAAGTCTTTGAGTTTTTAATACTTGTGATTTTAATGCTCTGCCTTGTAGGTTGGTTTGAATATCGGACTTCCCAATTTCAAGAGGATGACGACGATGTTGGTGAAGGCCTTCCTACGGGAAAGGAGGTTTCGGCCTTCGTCCCCCCCCCCCCCCTCCGCAGGTGATGGAAACCTCGGCTGCCGTTTCCGTGACTTTTAGAGTTGTGGAGTCTTCCTCTGGTATAGCATTGCGGTGCTCTTTTTTATTTTTTGCACATCTCACTTTTGTCATACTAATATATATTTCTTCGTTTTTTTTTTTTCAGGATGGTCTTTCACTATTTATGCCGCAAAGATCCTAGCCAAGATTAAGTCAAAAAGATCTAGCTTAGAGGTGGAAGTCTCTGCTTCTAAGACCCAGAAGGTAGCCTCCTTTACCTCTCCTTCCAAGTCCTCCTATTGCCATAAAGAGAGAGAGGTTGCTGTTGAGGACGTAGTTGAGGGCGGCTTTCCTATTGCTCCAGAGGACGAAAGAGTTTCAGATGATGCCAGCGGGTCTTTGTCTCCAATTTATAATAGTTTGGGCGTATATCCAACAACTATCACGTGTAAAAAATATTCATAAATTAGGGTATCATACGATAGTTAGAATTAGATAAAACTATAGTTTAATAAATAAAATGAAACAAACATATTGTAGGCATTAAAATTATAAAATAATATACTAATTACAAATGTCTTTTTTTTTTGTATATTTAAAAACACATGGTAGAGTAATACAAATTTAGGCCAATAAGATTCATAATTAATTTTAAAACTTAGAATTAACTATCATTTAATTCAACAGAATTTTATTTTGATTAGAATTATACGAATCTGTTTTGTATGCTACAACTGGGTCTTTCTAGTATGTTCTACAAGCATCATGTTTTTAGTAGCTATATTTACATTTTTCTATTGTTCTGAATATGGACTATATAGAAAATTTATATTATTAACAGTGTGATACAAATATTGGATGTAGTTAAAATATATATATTTTCATACTTTTAAAGTTTTACTATGTTACAATAAAATTCACTCTAGTGATAAAAAAAAAAACACAAGCATGGTGCTCCACAGGTATGGTAGAAAATCCGCTACCAACCTTCAAAGATTTTCATCAGAAACGCACAGTGAGTCTTTGAAAGAAATACAATCTGTAGATATAGTCCTCAAACTTTTTGAATTTGTTTTTTTGGATCATTGAGCTACTGTATTTTCCCCTCTTTATATTCCTACATATCTATCATTGATTGAATGGAACTCATAAAAAGCTTGATAACATGAGCCTGGATCAGTGTCCAGTCAGCCCTAAAAAGGACCCAATCAGTCCTTGATCAGTCCTCGTCCTTTTGGCTTGCCGATCATCTTCAGCTCCAAAAGCCTGTTGAGCTTCAAACCCAGTATCCGACATCATATCTCGACTGACACTACAATATTCGCAGTACTCTCTTCGAAAGTAAACCCCGACTTTCTTAACAACCCAGTCTCTTCCAGGAATAACACTTACCTCCACTTCACAATCCTTTCCTTCTATGATCTCTTTGTGCGATAAGTGAAACGCAACCATGTGATCCTGGCTCAGCGCTGCTTTCTCGTACTCTTCATGGGCAATAATGCTGAACCGAAACGTCCGGATTTTACTAGTCACCGTAATTCCAGGGCGAAATATGATCTGTGCATTTTTATCTGCAAAGAAGTTACTCTTCTTATGGTATGCACCCACAACACATACTGTGATTACCTTTAGCTTACAGCTTTGGCATGAGGGTAGTTTGAAGGATAGTGAAGGCCTCTCGGTTTGATAATCGAACCAAGAAGGGATTTCGCTTCTTGGCATCACGAATTCAGCGTACTTACCGCATTGCCATTCCTGCAAAAGGAAATCAGTTTGTAGCTAAGCTTCATTAATAATATACCCATCAGTTTGGACCATTTTTGAAAAATGGTTTATATTTCTCTGAAGTTTTCTCATTTTTGTTTTTAGAATCAAGCAAACTTTTTTTAAAATATGAGCCCCAAAAACTGAGGTATGTTAGTTTTGTACAGAATGTAGTAAGTATGCTTAATTCTTAAAACCAAAATGAGAAAACTTTAGAAAAATATAAACCATATAAAGGGGGATAACATTCTACCCTAAAACTAAAAAATGCATTGGATAGGAACTTGGAACTTGGTTGATAAATTTTAAGATAAAAACAAAATGTAACCTTCAATAGGAAGTCTTGGAACTTGGTTGATAAATTGTTGCATCCAACAAACTGTACAGATCCATCCATGGTCCAGTTACTCAGTCCTGAGACCTCCGTCAATTTCGGACAGTTGGGACTACTTAGAATGGCACATTCAACCTCTTCCAAAGATATACTTTCCAGTGATAAGCAATTTGATGTATTCAGATAGCACAAACTGGGAGGCATAGCTGGAAGAGACACAAGGTTGGGGCAATCATCCATTCTAAAGTATGACAGATTCGAAAGTTGACTCATACTATCTGGCAAGTACCGAAAATCATTTTCCCCGAGGTATAAATCTTCCAAGAACTGTAAATTCTTAAAGGTAGCAGGAATCGAACCATCCTGTAGGCTGCAGCCCATTAAGCTTAGTGACTTTAACAAGGTTAGCCCTTCCAATGAAGTGATGAGCTGACTACTCCTGTTAGGTGATTCCCTTGCCAGTATCCTTGACCAAAGAGAAGCGACCGGACTTGCACTTGATGATGTTTTAAGACCGTAGAGACTCAACTCGGTTAGACTTTTCAAGCGTGAAATGCTGGGAGGAACATGTTCAACAGAAGTTCCATGTGCAATAAGTTTCACCAGAGATTCCATCTCTCCGAAATCATCTGGAATTTTCTTGATGTTGAAGCAACCACTGATATCGAGAACTTGGAGGGATTTTACTGCACAGATGCTATCTGGCAAGTTCCTCAGCTTTTTGCAGTTCTGCAGATTCAGTAAGACAAGTCCTCGGAGATGTCCTATGGATTCATGAACCTCTTTCAACTCTATGCAGTTTTCTAGAAGCAATTCTTCGAGATTGGGGACTTGCAAGAAGTTGGGTGTCTTGGTTAGGGAATGTGAGTGACTAAGGTTAAGGATTGTCAAGTTCTTCAAAATCTGTGAAATAGCAGAAATATAATTATAAAAGCAATAAGTTCAACTGAAGTCATATTCAGATCTTCTAAGAGATACATACCTCGGATGATTGCCAAGCTTCGAGTTTGCTATACTGCATATCAACTGAAACCATGTTTCCCATATAAAACTCCTTTGGTATAAATTTCAGGGGAAAGTAATGCCAAGAGACCCATCTTATTTCTTGCGAAAGAAGACCATGTTTCCCAATGGAGACATCCACATTGTTCAGCTGCAGAAGTTTTAATTGGCTCATTCCGGTGAATGAATCAATACTAACTTCTTGTTTCTCCGGTGGATTTAGCATGAGTCCTTCCACTGTATTAGTTCCCCGATAACAAGATTTAAACAAATTTTAGATTCTTTTCGAGTCAGTTCAGGTAAGTCAGTTAGAATCACAACTTATCTTCTTCCATTGAGATAATTACAGGGCAGCAGACAGGATAGCTACTAGTTTGCATAACGAACTTTGGACAAATAAAAAAAAAGTATACTAAGCTTCGCTCTCTCTTTTTTTTTTTTTTTTTTTACCAAATAGGATGCTGGGATTAAAGCCAATTTTGTAAGCACCATAAATTCTTTGTCAAATATAAAGGAATTTTATTGTAAAACACATAGATGCCTTATTAAAAAAACATAAAAATGAAAATTAAGAAATCATCTTCAATGGAATTTTCATTATTTCTGTTCTTATCTCTGTAGTTCTAGTTTTTAAAAATTAGGGCATTTCCTTTTAAACAAAAATGGTCAAAATTTAAACTGAAAAAGTGGGAATGAGGTGTTTGCAAATTTTCCTAACTTCAATTATTGGTCAAAATAATAATAAAAATAGAGTATGGTTTTTACATTTCGACCAAAGTTAAGTAATTGGTCAATTAGTATGTCCCTTAAACTAATATCAAAATTAAAAATAGGCTCATTATCAGAGAAACATTCGTTTTTCAGCTTTCAAGTAATCTTCCAAAGTTTTTTCAGTATAATAGGGGGATCGAAGATCACAAACCAGTTTGTTTCGCAGCGTGCTGAGGATGTCTGTGTGCAACCATAACCTGCTTCGCTTCCCAGGGTTCTTAGGAGATTCCTTCCTGACGATTTCCCTTCCCATGTCCCGTAGCAAGTCATGCATCACTAATGTGTTATGTCCATAAAATTCCACTAGAAACCTCTCAGACAGGATACTTAACCCGATTTCTGCAGAATATCCGCACCCCTTTAATATATTGACTGCATGCTCTTTCCCCCAACCAACAAAGAAGCAAGCAATGTGCAGAAATATCTCCTTCTCATTGTCATCCTCAAGGCCATCAAAACTTATCTCAAGTTGCCTCTGTATATCACCATTGGGGCTTCTTTTCAACTTTTCAAGTGCACTTCTCCATTCCACCACAGTCCGATCCCGCAGGAATGAACCGAGAACTTGAAGAGCTAATGGTAAGCCCTGACAGTAACTCGTGATTTGTTGTGATAACTCAGCGAATTTCTCACTGTGAGGGTGATTTTTAAAGGCATGCCAGTTGAAAAGTTGAAGAGATTCAATACCATTCAGCTTCTGAAGCATATAGACATGATCAACTTCGATCTCTTTCAGCAGATCAACATTTCTGGTTGTTATAATAATTCTGCTGCCCGGACCAAACCATGAGCGGTCCCTTGCTAGTGACTTCAGTTGGTCTGCATGGTTCACATCATCGAGCATAATAAGAACACGCCTACTACGTATCCTCTGTCTGATCATCGTGACTCCCATGTTTACATTCCGTAGCTTTATCTTCTCTACCTTGAGAATATCAGTAAGAAGCTGTTCTTGCATCCGGACTAGGTCCTTTGGACGCTCGGAGTTTTCTCGGACATTTCCAAGAAAGCTCTTGGCTTCAAAACTGTGAAAAAATTGGTTATAGACCTGCTTAGCCAAGGTTGTTTTCCCAATTCCTCCCATCCCACAAATTCCAACAAAGCAAACCGCATCCGAACCATCATTTAGTAACAAGTTCATGTCATTCAATCGAGAATCAAGCCCGACTAGGAACTTAGGTACATTGAGATATGTATGCTTCAACTCGACCCATATCTGCCTAGCAATCTCTCTAATAATCATTGCCTCCGACCTAATCATCGTCCCAAAGTCCATAAATATTAATCAGAAGTGATTAAAAAATTCAATTTTCCAATTTACAATCATTGAAGCTCCAATCCGCCTAGCAATTAGAAATATTGGTGCAGGGAATCGATCAATGATACTTACCCTTTCGCGAGATTTGACAAATCCCAGCCAGATAAATTTCCGGTGGCCGTCAGAGCCGCCCTCCATCTCGCAATTGTAGCCTGGCCCTCGTCAGACACCATCTGCTCTTCGTGTCTAGAAAACGCCTCGCCGAAACTGCCCCTCTGGTTTCTCACATGGGACGGGTCGACATTGTAGAAGACAGGGAGCACGGTGTGGCCTAGGTTTTTCCTGCAGTCGATGATCTCTGATAGCTCCTGGAGGCACAATTTCGAGTCAGCGTAGTTCCTGGAGAAGACGATGATGGAAAATCGGGAGCTCCGGATGGCTTGTATTATCTCCGATGAGATGTCGTCGGATCTGCGAAGCCTGTTGTCGTCGATGAAGACGTTGACTCCCTTGTCTCTAAGAGTGAGGTAGAGGTGGCTGGTGAAGGATCGGCGGGTGTCTTCGCTTCTGAAGCTCAGGAACACGTCGTACCTCCATTGGTGAGAAGCTGAAGCTTCCGATCGACCGACTGAAATCGACATGGAAAATGGGAATGTGAATGGGAATGGGAAATGCAGCAGCTTCAGCCTCGGAAGGAAAAGAAATTATCTGCAGTCTGGAACTTGACAAATTCTGATAGAAGAAAGAACGTGTAGATAGTGCTCTCTACTCCAAGTCAAGTCAGCTGCCATTAACAGACTCTCAAAGCGCCACCTACCCGCCAAAAAAAATTATCAAAGAAAGTCTAAGTCTACAGTTCCTTCTATAAAAAGGTTTACAATCCTAAGATTCAATCTGTGAAAATTGTTGTGAATTTTGTCTAGAAAGTATGAAAGAGAAAGTGACTACAGCAAAATGTATTGGTTCCTTGGTGGGATCTAGAACACTTTCTAGACAAATTTCACTATTTTTTTCACAGTTTGTAGCACCACTCTTGTGAAAAACATACATATAATTTACAACAACAAAAAAAAAATCTTAATTTTAAGGGTTAAGAACTTATTTAGTGACAAATTTATCGCGTGTATTTTCCTCTCATTTTATTCATTTTTAACGACCTACTCAGCCATTTATAACCTCTTACCCTCTACTTTTAAATTGCTCAATTTCCCCCCTAACTTGAACATCCAAAAAATAGGGTTCCCGGCATAGTGATGTGGAGCAATTTCCAGTAACAACGGAGTAGGATTTACCGGCGTACGTGACTTCAGTTGACGGTCCCGATAAGGTGACAGGAAAGAAACGTGTAGTAGGGGAGCTCGAATTCGACAGTCGGTTTCATCGGAATTGATTTCTCTAATGTAATCAAAATGAAACATAAAACACTCAAAAGTAACAATCTGATCTTGAGATAACAAAAAGCAACATTATGAGACAGTAAATTGATTCTTAACTCTAATTTTAATGATTATTATAAGTAGTCACTATTTTTTTGGTCCATGCCTTCTTTTGGCACCTTTTTGGTACATGCCTCATTTCAACTAAATTGAACCAGTCCACCACCTGGTACACAAAGTTCATAACTAGGGCAGGCTAGTTACAAATCTGTATTGCGGAGTTGCAAAATACTGCTCAACTCAACTATTTGCATTCATCATTTGGTAATAATTTGAACTTGCTCAAATGGTTACATCAGAGTTTCTTGAAATTAAAATCCATAACCGATACAAATGGTGATAACCTTCAAGTACTCAATCAAATCACTACCAGCTGATTCGCCCGACCAAAGTGAATAGAGAAATGAGATATTGCTGAATACACTGCTAAACAATGTGCAGCAACTAGAGAAAAGAACACCAAAATAACAGAGAGATATCACAAGAGGCCGTGGAACTAAAAACTTCAGCTTCACCTGGAATTTGTTCATAACCTGAGAGCAAACCCAATACCCACCAAACCTGAGATGATGAATGTCCAGAACTGGTGTGTCTGAGACCGAACAGAGCCGTTGCACACGTCATTGGCACCACTGAAGCACCCGGGTCTCGTTATCTTAACCGCACCTTCCGCAGCCACAAAGCTGCTGTTTGTTGTTCCATTGCTGAACAGAATGCACCAAAAATAGGGAGATCCGCCATCAGATCCAGATACAGCTGCACCCAGTTGAGTGTGGTTCTTATCGGATATGATATCTATGCTCTTCTCATTCTCAGTTAGAATATCTGAGAATGCGACTGAGGGTTTCACATATTTGGTTTGGCACCCGAGAAGGCGGCCTGTGATTGGGGAGAGAGAGGAGATTTCCACTCCGCAGCTAGGGGCAAAAGACTCAGCAAATTCAGAATCAGCAGGTTTCTTTGCATCTTTGCCACCCACAGCACTGCAGTCACCTTGGTATGCTTTGATGTATTGAAGAGCAATGCATGCTAGGCCCGGATTATCGTAGAGGGTTGATAAATGTTGGGCTGTTCTGTTGCTGTTCACCACCTCAACCAATTGGTCAGCTGGGTTGTCTGTCACTTTCACTGCAAATAGTAATCAGGGGAAAATTATTTGTCCGTTCATGCAGAGAATTTCCAAGGAAAAAGAAATGAAATAAGATCGTAAAAACAGTTATCCTTTTTCGCATATATGTCATTTCAGGACCAATACACATAAACATAGAGCAGGGTACCAACAAGTTCTCAGCATTAACGCTATCTTTCTTTAGTAGGTTTAAGAGTGCACATATATAAACAATATGGTCAAGAATGGCAGTAAGAATCATGAGATTTTAAGCAAGCGATCACTTAATTGAGCAAAACTTCTTTCTGTCAAATTTTTTTTTCTAAATATAGAAATACAATGGAAAACGTGATAAGACTTAGCTCATATGATTTTCAAGGTACACAAACATTTCTAGATTGTACAAGGAGTCACGAGACAGATGAACATACAAGTCTTAACTGATGGCCATTCAAGGCAAAACTAGATGGTAGGTCACCCTTATAGTAATCAATGGAATACCTAGAAGCAGAATGATTATCTGTTTTTATCATGGATTCCACAGATGAAGCTAAAAGGAAGGATAGAATGAAAGAAGACAGGAATTTCTCCCATCGTCGTGCCTAGACAGGAAAGGAATAAACGTGACAGTCTTGCAGATAAAAGACAGTGTCAATTTCATGCAATAGCGACGAAATCAAGAATGAATTCAATATCTACTCCAAAGAACATGCTCAGGTAAACTGAAATTTGAAGATTCGCTAACAATACCAGAATAACTCCAAGACTATATACACTCCTTGAGCAGCTAAACGCAATTCACAGCTGCATTCAGCAAAAGTGTTAATCGAATTCTCAGATCTCAAACAAGTGTCGATACTTCAACAATGACAGACAGCGATTAAACTCCGAACCGATTAATTATAAGGATCAACATCTTATCTTGTGGAATTCCGAGCGTAACTCAGCACAGATTTCTGTGATAACCGACACTCGAAATGCAATGACAGTAGCAGTCCAATCACGTTCATCGCAGATCGAAGAAGCAAAGTTGTAGATCAATCATTTCAAATCTAAGTTTCAAAAGATCTAGAAATCGCAATGCGCCAACACTGATGGCGATTGAAGCAAGAAAGCGGTAGATAGAGGATGTAACTAACCTTGGACGTTCGCCGCTGAAGCTGAAATGAAAAGCAGAGAGAGTGAAAAGAGACATATCGCATTCTCCATTGTTGATCTTCCGCAGCTACTTGTTTCTTCTCCAGTCCTCTGTGTAGAGACGAGAGAGAGTCTACGTCAGTCTCGGCTAGGGATGTCAATGGGGCGGGTCGGGGCGGGTATCGCCGGACCCGGACCCGCCCCGCGGGTCAATATGGTCGACCCGGACCCGTCCCATGCACTTTCGGGTCGGGTCGGGTCGACCCGTGTTAGGTATAATTTATCATTTTAAATCTTAAATTCTAAATTCTATGTTACCGTATTCAAATTCAACTTAAAATTTAAATCATAAATTATTAAATTAACTCATAATCCAAATATAAATCACCCCATTCATTAGAATAATTGTTATTTTGACTATGTGTTATATTACCCGTATAGTTTTATATAATATACATATATTAAATATATATGTACAATGAAAGGTCGGGTCGGGTCGGGTCGGTGGGTCGGCGTGAACCCAAACCCGAACCCGCCCCGCGGGTCACGGGTCGGCGGATCCTCGGGTCAAAGTCGGGTCGGGTACCCGCGGGTCGGCGGGTACCCGTGACCCGTTGCCATCCCTAGTCTCGGCGTTGTCTTGTTCGTTAAGTTGGTGGCGAATGGCGAAAACAAGTCATCAAGCAAGTTTAAGTACCGACTAATACTTTTTTTGTTGGCAAAAAATATTAGCACTGACTAATACTCAAGTTGATTTATTTCGGTTCAATCCCTTTACTTTATTATATCTTGTAATTATTTCTTAATAATTTGCGTCATCATTTTCTCCAATTATTAGCTTCAGGAGGAAAGATAGTGAATATCCAAAAATTGAAGTAAATTAAGAAAGCAAATTAGTAAGGATTTTCGGGGCAAACCAAGTCCTGGATGATAAATCTCTACTAGCTTTCTTTCCTATATTATTATGTGTCATCAGCATATGAGATCTATTTCTAAAGGAAATACCAACATAAGTACGATTACAAAGTTCTATTATAGCTGAAAACACATAAAAAAAAAAAGGACATAAGAAAGGTTGATGAAGATACTTGAGCAAAAGTTGTGAATCTGTCCAAATCATTGAAGAGGGAGATGATGGATTAAGCAGCTGTAGCTCTGCTCGAACCGCCAAAGCCTCCGCCGGAAGTAGTTCACGTACTTCTATGGTTTGGATAGAAACACAAGAAAGACCTCCATGATCATTAAGTAACACAACAGTCCCAAATATTCTTCATTCCCTACTATTTATAGCACCATCTGATATGATATAGCAAAGTGATGGTGCTCAGTAACAGTTTCCCTTAATGACCTGTAAATGTTGGGGATCTCCCAACCCCCTCTTCTTGGTCCCTCAGATCTTGGCAGCAATACATATCCCAACATATTATCAGCATAAATTCTATGAAAACGCAACATTACAAACTCGATGGAAGGCTTGGAGATATTAAAGATACAAGCATTACGTTGCAGCCATATAGCCCACATTACAAGACATTTTGTACTAACATATGTATCCTAGAATGACCGGCAAGGACACCTAAATTAGACGACAACCATTGGTGAACTGTCCTAATAGGTAGAAGATCTGATATGACCATCATAGGACTAACAAACCATACTCATCTTGTGAAATGACATCCCCGCATGAGATGGTCCTAAGATTCAAAAGATTTCCTGCAAAAACAACAAAAAGGGTCCGCAGTAGAAACCCGTTTGGCTAGATTATATCCAAGAGGAAGGCTGTTGGCACTTCCCTTCCAGATGAACATCCTTATTTTGGGTAAAAATTTGAGATTCCATATAGTTACCCAGAAATTAGGACTAGCAATCCTAGGGGGAGCAGAAGAACTTGCAATTATAGGTGATCCAGAGCAGGATTTAATATAATGATAGCCAGATTTTACTGTGTATACTCCATTGGTTGTATGATTCCAGAAAAATTTATTAGTGACAGGGAACAAAGGAATTGGATAGCTACTACTAAAGCAAGTGCAACAGGGTGGATCAAAGTCAACAGAAGAGCTACATTCCAAGATCTAGAAGAATGATTGAGAACCTCAGCAACAGTCATAGCATAAGGATTGACATTAGGTTCTCCAGGAAAGGAGACTTGAGCAATAAGAAACCCATGAATCCTTCCAAAAATCAATAGACGCACAATTCCCTATTCTCCAACGGCTTCCTTCTTTAAGATAACTTCTTAATCCTAGGACATATCGCCAGATCAACGAATGGTTCGAAAAGGCATAAGTTGTCCAAAATGATTCACCAAAGAGGTATTTTCGGCATATACACTGTGCCCAAATAGATTTAGTATAATGAATAACTCTCTGTCTTTCCTAAAATCTGACATAAGGCGATTACTGTTAGCATTTAGACAATGCGCCGCCGTAACTGGAAGCCTATTAATTAAGGTCATGTACCTAAGAAATTAGGTAACGTCAAATTAGGGATTTTGGGCTAGGCCTAAAATCTCAATTGACATGGGATGCCTAAATTGGACTTCCCTACCAACATGGCCGGCCGACTTTAGTGAGGGGTAAAGTGGACTTTTGTCCACTTTACTCATCTTATAAATAGGGAGTCCTAGGAGGTTTTATTAAGGCTAATTCTCTCTTCCTAAGTGGTGAGATTAAAAGAAAAACCCTCATCTCTATTCTAGCAATATTCGAACGAACCACACCAAGCAAGGAGGTGTCAAATTGTGTCAAGCAATTTACTCCAGGAGATCCATCCCGCGAAGAATCGACTAAGGCTTTGTTGTGAGACATAATCCGCGTAGGGCTTCTCTAACAGGAAACTCTACAGGGAACCGTCAGGCGGACCGGCCCAATAATTAAAATATGAAAGGTTGGGCCGAAATGTTTACCTGTGGCCCAAGTAGTGTTTAAAGTCCATTAAAATATTTAACTTAGCCACCAAGTAAAATTAATTATATAAAATAATTTCCAATATCAATAATATATATATATATATATATATATATATATATATATATATAGATTCTATCTCTAAGATTAAATCAATCAACAATATATATATAAATCGGCTAACATATAAAATATATATTACATTTATTGTCAATATCTTAAATAGGGTAACAAATATACTGACAATAAATTTTCTCAATCTTTTTGGTAACTAAAATCTATCAATAATATCTTTAACCTATTTAAATATTTAGATATATTGATAGTTATATATATTTCTATATATTAATGTGAATCTATCATTATGTTTCCAATTATAGATATACTGTTACCTTGATTAAAAATTAAAATATGGTAAACAATATAATTTAAAAATTTCAGCCGAAATTCCTTACTTGGTGACCAAGAAATTAAAAAATTTACCTTTTAAATTCATTAAAATTACGGCACAAACACCAAATTTTAAGATCAAAATTTAATAAGATCTAAAATCCAATGTTTGGTTTTGATAAATATCACATTTTCCTTGAAGATCAAGAACATCAAATTAACTAAGAACATCATGAAAAATTTCGATTTCAACAACAACCCCAAAAAATCAAAAAATTTAAAATTTTCTTTTAAAATTTTCGGTTTCAATTTTAAATTTCAAGAACATCAGTTTATCAAAATCATGAACTCCTAACACATGCTCTGATACCACTGTTAGATTACGGGGAGTAATCACTACGGATACCAAATCATGGTACATACTAGTAATCGAAATTACGCAGCGGAAGATTCGCACATACCTCAAACGATGTCCGTAGTCCAAAATCTTTCCTACAGGGAGTTCACGATCCTCCGGTCGGCACCCGTAGAGGTTCTGGTTAAGGAAGCCCTACGTGGTATGTTCTCCACAGCAAAGCCTCTGATCGATTCTTGGCAGGGTACAGATCTCTGGAGTGTTTGCTAGAAAGCAAATTGGCACACCCTTTGGTAGGGAGTGGTTCGGCCGAAACTCTTGTGTGGGGTGAGGGTTTTTTTTCCTCTAAAACACTCTAATGAGGAAATAGTGATTAACCCTAAAAATCCCCTAACACCATATATATATATATAGGAGGAGTAAAGTGGACAAAAGTCCACTTTACCGTCAATATAAGTATCGGCCGGCCACATGTATAGGGAGGCCCAATTTTGGGTCTCTCATATCAATTGGGATTTAGGTCTGGCCCAATTCCCTAATTTGAAATTTACCCAATTAATTTAGGTAACATATAAATATAATGGGCTTCCATTTACGACGTCCATCACCATATGCTTACATTTAGGTCCTGGAACCGAACCATAACAGAACCGGTTCGAACCGGTTTTGTACCCTTTTTTTTTAAAACTAAAATTCAAAATACACACCCGAGTTGATAATCCTTAAGCAATCCACCAATTTGCAAAATATAAACTATAAATACAATTGATCGCTTCAGACTAGAGAATATCAAAGTCTAAATTTCAAACAATCTAATAATATATAAAAGTCGAGATATTTAACACATAAATCTCGAGACTTTAAAAGTGCAACAAAACTTCAGTTGAAAAAAATACAAACTGTTTGTATATTAAGCGAGTTAATCTATCATCTCAGTTAAAAAATAGAACTATTTCTGAGTTAAGTTTCGAGCTCAAAACTATTCTGGGCTAACATAAAATGTAATAACTATATATATAAGTAAAGAAACCTGCTCTATCACCTATATATCCAATATGAACCAAACTCATATAGTGAAGGATCTACCATATGGGTGTAAATGAGTCAAGCTACTTGTGAGCTGCTCGAGATCGGCTCAGACGATATTCAAATTCAACTCGCTAAATTTCGAGTCGAGTCGAGATTTTTCTGATACCGAGTCGAGTTCACTGGTACTCAACTCGAGAGGCTCGCGAGCCTAATCGAGCTTTTTTGTTTTGTCTATTCGAGTTTGAGTTTTTCGAGTTTTACGTAATAATATTATATATATGGATATATTGAGTCCAACAAGAGTTCGAGGCAAAAGCCTAATCGAGTCGAGTTCGAACTCGAGTTAAGGTGCACCATTTATAATTTAATTGAATTTTTTAATATTATCGAGTCGTGTCGAGTCGAACTCGAACACGTCAAGTATGACACCGTGTTGAGCTCGAGCTTGAAAAATTAAAGCTCTGTCGAGTTCGAGTAAACTGAGTCGAGTCGAGCTTGCCAGATATTTAGCTTGTTTATAGCCATTTATTCTACTGAAAAAAGGATGCCATGGTGTATTACTATCCAACAATTTAGGCTTTGTGTATGATGTTCAATTAAGATAGAACTATACGTTAAATTAATATATACACACTTAAATGTATTTATCAGTATTGTGTTTTTCTTAAACAAACTATTTCAAATAACATAAATTAATTAACAAAATATTTATTAAAATCAAATTTGAGTATTTAAAATATTCGATCAATTTTATGAACAAATTACTTAAGAACAAAGTGTAAATTAGTTTATGAAATGACAACACCTAAACTATAAATAAAGGACTTAAATTTTATTTATTCATATTTGATTTGATAATAATAATAGAGAAAAAAGAGAACGACCATTTTATTTTATATATTAGCAAGAAGCTCTTTTCTTTCCGCCGAAGAAAACATCCGTGAGGACTGTGGTGGACTCCATTGAAGCCTTGAGTAACTTAACACCCTCTTCGAATCCAAAATCAACAAGCTTCTCATCAAGTGCATTCAGATACATGACGTTGAACTTGTTTAGTAGAGTAATGCTGGAAATAGTGGACATGGGCTTCACCTCAAGGTTGTCCATCACCATATACGTCACTACCCCCTTCACGTACCCGCCATCTGATGAACACTGCACCGCCGTTCCACCCACTAGGGTCATAGGGGTGTTCATCAAATGCCCAGATTGAGGACAAATTGAAGATGCGTTGTGGGTTACATAAGCCACACAGTTGTAACTACATCTGTAGAGAATCAATATGAAACAAAAAATAGTCATGTCAAAATTTCAAATCCCGCCAAAAATACTGAATGCATACAACTTTGTGTTTAAACTTGTACCTAAAGGGATTCAATTTGATTCGATTCAATTCAAGGGATGTATTGTTAGAGTAGGAATAAAAGTATACTGAAGGTCTTCACTGACAAAACTAATGTACTGATTAATTAAGGCATACATCTTATTTCTATCAAAATCAATGATTCAAATCCAGCAATGACATTTTAAGAAAATAAATGTTACTTCCTATTAACTAGAGATTGAAGTCTATTATGTTTTGACTCAATTGAGATCGGTCAAGTGACCCATAATGTTTAGTTAAACTTGATTTAGGTCGGCCGAGGAGGTCAGGTTGCAAACTCAACCTAAATGAGGTCAAAGGCTGATGTTGCCCAGAGGATGTTGATATATAGTATAAGAGTCTGTACTAAATATCTTCGCCTATAAATTCGAAGTTATAAAATAGTTAGTTAAGACACACAAAAAATATCAATTCGCAGTGTGTATATATATATATATATACACACAATTACCTGTAATGGGTATGAGTGGAGTTTGCTGCAGATTTAGTTGCAGCAGGAAGAAAAAGAGTCTCAGAGGATCCGCCTCCATAGCTAGGTGTCTGCGGCTTCAAAAGGACATCTTTGGCATTAGAAGAAGATGACTGCAAGTAGGTGTCGTTTAGGGTTTCGACGCTGTCGTAGAGTGTCCCCAAGGAACCAACCATGGCGGTCTTGGTCAACAGCCTTATCACAGTCCCCATGGGAAGAGCAAGAAGGTGGAAGATGAAGTCTACCACATCCTTTCCTGCTTCAGCGAATAGGACAACCCCCTTCTTCTTGTCCACCAGAAGCTTCAAGCTCAGCTGCTTAGTTTCAGCCGCAGTAGTCATATCTAGCTCAGATATTATATGTATACGATGCAGTAATATAATATAATATTGCAAGAGAAGAGACGCACAAGTAAGCTTTGCAGCTACTCATATTTATAGATACACTCCCTCCGGCTCCGGTATAATACAATAGAATACGAGTAGTCTTAACTCTTAGGGCATTAAATGAAGTTCTATTTCCCAGACAAATTCTTAAGCGTAGCTCTAGTTAGTGACCCTTCAAGTTTCCGATATTTATTTATGTGTTAATGCAATTGTAAGTATAATTATTAACGACTGTAACTCTCATAATTATGATTATGAAAACTAGGTACATGCGCGCAGCACATTGAGATTTATATACCAGATATTTAGCACGCGCTTTGCGCGGTAAGTGCATAAAATTTTAATTTAATTTTATTCGTTTCGTTGTTTTTATATGTTTAATTTATTTTTGATTATGTGTAATGTAAAAATAATTTAAATTATGAGCAGTTATTAAGTGAATACATACTACATGATTTTTTTTACAATTTTTATTATTATTAAATATATGTGTAATATATACATAAAATATATCATAATTTATATATGAATGTGTTAAAGAATCTTTTGGTACAACATGTTCGAGCAAAATTGGCTTTTTGGAGCAACGTCTTTTTTCCTTGTAGACTTTTGGTGCAATAAGTTGTTGTTTGTAAACTGTTGGTGCGTCTGTTAGTTGACCGTTAGCTTTGACCGTTAAGTAGCACGTGCCTTAAACGTGACCATCCCTCTAATTTTCATTTTTTTCAGTTTAGTACCCCAATTTTTATTTCTAATCTACAAAGAAATCCCTAAAAAGTTTCAATCGGACCCTAGATCCAAGTCACCTAGCCGGGGTCCGACACATATTTGGGTAAGGCCTGGTTAGGGTCGCCCATGACCCTGGCTGGGTAAATTTTGACCTAGGGTCTGATTGAAAGAATAATATATACAATTACTAACATATGATGTCAATTCAAGCTATTCAACTATTGATATTTTTTTGGTGCATACAATTGCTTATTTTTTTATGATATTTATTTGCATTGTAGTTATCACAAGTATTAAATTTTATATACGTATTTTAATAAGTAAATAAATAACTATTACGTATTTATATTAATTTAACATTTATAATATTGTTAAATACCTATATATATAAAATTAGTTTTTTTTGTCAATATTTTTACAATTAAATAAAATTTAGGAAAATGTTATTTTCTGATTATGTTATGTATTATTAGGTAGATGAAGTTTATCATTTTGGATGTACTGCTCTTAACTTATAATTTATGTATTATGATTCGATATGAGTACAAAATTTAATTCTCAATATCATTTTAACCTGGTGTTCAAGTGTGTTGCTAATGATTTATTTGACGATTTTTCCGATAAAAAAAATGACAACATCAATGTTTTAGAACCTTAAATAATGGTAGAATTGTTTGACATGTATTACTTTTTGTATTCTCATAATATGGTTTTGATTCTGCTTATGTTTTCATTCTTTATTGGTTATTTAAATTGTTTATAATCTAAAGAAAATATTGTGATATTAGCTTTATTGCGAGATAGTTTCTTATCTAAAAAGAAACGATACTGATGCAGAAGTCATATTGTGGGATAATTTTTTGATTGATTTAGTAATTGAGAAAATTTTATATATTTAATTATAAATATATTGGAATGAAATGGTTTTTATCTTTTGCTATTTATTTGACATTATTATTGATTGTTGTACATTTTATGTCAAATAATAATATTAATGAACGTCATTAATATATGTGCATATTTACATAAAGATATAAATATAACATTTCTTTATTCATAACTTAGGTTACAGAGTGTTTAATCTGGTATTAAAAATTCAATTTAATTTTTTTTTATTCAGCTTATATGTTAAACTAGATATTTTGCCCGCGCTTTGCGCGGTATGCAAAAGATATTTTTATATTATTGTAGTTTAAAGATACTAAAATAATTTAAATAGAAAAATTTAGAAACAAATAGTAGATTAAATTAACTTTTCCATAAAAATAGATATAAATAGAAAAAAAAATGTATAACATGATTGATTATTTTAGTAGTCTAAATTGGATTGTTTAGACATAAATATTTACGCTTTCAAATTTTACTATTTATTTTAATCATTTAATCAAATTGAATATCAATACAAAAATAATTATGTCAGTAATATTATTGAAAAAATATTATAGTTAATATTAATATATATATATATATATATATATATATATATATATATATTAAATTCGGACTTATTGTAAAAATAGGATCTATACTGTTGACTTGAGATGTATGATATTGATTTATATATGTTTATTTATTTTATTTTCACTGCAAAATGTATGTTAATAATATGTAATACATCAATATAATAATGTTGTTGGTAACACAACAGAAAATGTATATAAATTGATTTAACAGTAATAAATAAAATTTTAATCGTAATAACTTAATGAATGTAGTATATTGTTAATTGAAACTTACAAAATAATTATTACTAATTTTAAAAATATTAATTGATATTGTTAAATGAAACTTACCAAAAATAAATTGATTTTTTTAAGATTGAATGACAGGCTTTGGAGCAATTTTATCTTAGTATAAGTGTACACATGAAATTGTCACTTCATTGGTAAGAATTAGACAGACATAGACCAATAAGACGTTTCACTTTTTACATGTAAGTGCGTCATTTTATTACTTGTCATAGTTCTATACAATCTATCCAAATTAGATTATATGAAAAATAATCATGCAAATGTTACATTTACATACAATACAAACACTTATAATTATAAAAATTAAAATTAATAACGATGACACTTTTCAAATATTGCATACGACTCTCATGAAAGAAAAAAAAATATTATCAAGTATTTTTATTTATCCAATTATAGAAATTTGGATTTACTTTTATAAATGTGAGAAAAAAATGTATCAATATAATATCAATAGAAAGTTAAGTTCCCCAAAGTATATTTATAAATAAAAAACCGATCATTCAATCTTAAAAATAATTTTTTTTTCTTTGTCTGTTACGTTTAACAATTAACACTAATTTCATGTATATATTACAAATAAATTAATTTATATACTTTTTATTTTTTGTAACCTACAACTTTATTATAATGATGTATTGTTTGTGCTTATACAGTTAATTTTTTTTATAACAAATTTGATAAAATTAAATAAAATATAACAATTAATATACAGAAAATTTAATTTTAGGCTATAGTATAATAATCAAGTATGCATAATTATTTTTCTGTTAACATATATTTTGTGGCGAAAAAAATTAACACATATATGTATAATCAAATCGATCATCATTTTTTATAATAATATCTAATTTAGTTTAATTACTATGAAATTACTTATAATATTTCTTATATAATTTTACTAATATATTTAATTTTGCATTCATATATTCGAATTGATAAATGATTAATAAATGTAAAGCTAATGAATGATAAAAAAAAATTATATTTAAGTAATCTTCTTTACGCTACTATAATAATTAATTAAATTACACGTGATAAATAAAATATATGCTATATTTTTTTATTTACATAAACAGAAAAAAAAATTGTACAAATTTGATAGTAATGAGAAATAAAATATGAATTAAAGAAATAAATATCATCTTAATATGTTATTATATTCGATATTAAAATATACATATACTATTATTTATCCAAAACCAAATTTAATATCAAACTCGATAGTTCTAATATTAAAATAAAATTATTAAAAAAAGGTTAGCAAAAACTCAACTTTTTATTGGCAAAAAAAAAGTCTCAATAATTTTAGTATTTATTTATAGTGGATTGCCATTAATTTACAACAAAAAATGGACAAAATAATGTAACGGCTTTCAACATGCAATTAGGAAGCTCGGAGGAAATCTAAGTGCTTATATTAGTCTACATGGAATCGACACGTCATCGGAGAGATACTTAAGTTGACATGGACCAATAGAATAACATTATATTGACATGAAACATACTCATTTTGTTACTTGTCAAAATTCTATGTAACCTATTAGAATTATATTATATATATATAGATGAGCTTGATTTAGTATTAAATCATTAAGTTAAGGAATAAAAATTGATGTTCTAATATGTAATTAGTATTATATATATACATATACATATATGTAGGAAGATTTGCATTTGAAGAATTTGGTTATTATTTTTTTCTTTATAAACTCTAAACACTATATTTTAAAAATGTATTTACTCTGATTGGTTTGTACTTATTAGATATAATTTTAAAATAAATGACGCATAACGAAGAGATAATACAGACTGACAAAAAAAAACAAATAAAATGGAGATTAATTATTTTTATGCGTGAATGATAGTAATAAGAATAATAATAATTTCTTATTACTTTAGTAATAATTTGTGTTACAAACAAACTTAACAAAATATGGCGTTGATCCGCGTGTTGCGTTGTTAATATTTTTTTATGAAATTATCAGTATGTTGTTAATATTCAAATTTGACATTGCTATTTTTTAAATAAAATAATAATAATAAGCTCCTTGTTATGTACGTAGTAAATACATTTTTTTTATTTATCATGTGATGATAAAATGAAGGTTTTTAAAAATTTACTTTATAATAATATAGACCAACTTGTATTAGATTCAATAATTAATTAATATGAGATTACCTTAACTGATTTTAGTTATTCTTTTTCTTTCAAGTTATCATTTTCTAAGTAATAAAGTTGTATAAAATTGTGTGATTATTATATGATATATTTCCATATTTATATTGGAATTATTAAGATTAATACATGTTATAGTAATTTGTATTAATACCGAGTCAGTTTATATAGTAATTAAATAAATGAGTCATGAAGATTAATTTGAGAAAAGAATATATATATTAAATTAAAATTAAATATATTATAAAATGGCATGTTAAGGAAGCCAGAGAAAAATAATAACCAATAATTTATCTTATTATGAAATATTTGGAATGTAAATATTTAGACATAAAAAGAAAATCAAATATAAATTTTCAATTTTAGTAACTGTTGGATAATTTTTAATTTGATTCATAATACTAATTAAACATTCAAATATAATTTAAGAATAATATAAATTCAAAACTAAAGAGAAATTTGGAAAAACAACATAGTATAGAACAATAAGTATTTTTCATATATATATATATATATATATATATATATATATTTTGTTTAATAATGAATTTATCAAAGTTAATGTAATACTTAAAATAATTTTTTAACAGCATAACAAATAAAAGATCCATAAAGAGGAGAATAGAAAAAAATTGTTTCGTATATTTGCAAGTAAAGATTCAATACAACTAAGGAATTAATAATTTATAATGCATCTCAAAAGGAAATTACTATAATTTTATCCATAAATAGATGCAATCAATTCATTTTTTTTCTTCTTAAGCCTAATTAATTAGATATTTATTTATTTACTAAACATGGTAATTAAGAGTTCATATACATAAGAGATATACATTTCTAAATTGATTCATTTTCTTACCCTCAATCTTGATTCATCTATGCCATCCGTTCAAAATTTCCCAGTGAAACTATCACTTTATCTCTCTACTTGAGTTGTCGACCGCTCCATCAATAATAACACAACAACAATGAAGAATCTTCAAATTTGGAAAGACGTGGTTGATAAAAGTCTCGATCTCAATATATAAAGATAGCGTTCGAAGAGGATCGTAAAGCTGATGGTGTATATGTGGATTGTGGAATTGGCTGAAGAAGAGGTTAATGGTGAAGTGGTTTGCAGGAAGTAAGGATTGTATGTATGATTAGAGAATTTTTTTCCTAAGGTAATGTTTGTTGTACAAATCAATATGGTTTTATGAGGTAAATCAATGTTTTAGACTTTGATTTGTAACGTAACTCAAAAGAATAAAACGTATGCTGAGATGAATTGTGAGAACTTGGTGATCATCCAAGCACCTAGAGGAGCTTATTTGGACTTTGATATGTGATCCAAGAGAGATAAAAATGAGATGGACCAATTAGATTACATTAATTGTACATGTCAGCGATCAAAATTGGTACTTGTCAATCACATGTTAACTTTATCAGAATTATAATATATATATATATATATATATAGTTAAATAAGATAATATTTTAAAATTATAGCATCGGGTGTCAAATAAGAGAAGTAATAGAAAGAGAATGAATGATATTTCATTTAGACTATTTATATAGGGTTTACACAGACTTATTGTTAGCTTATGGAGATTGGGCGCCGTAATTATGAGCTCATTAATATGTATACGTTACCTATGAAATTGGGTAAATGTCACATTAGGAAAATTGGGCTTGACCCAAATCCCAATTGACATGAGAGGCCCAAATATTGGGCATCTCTTATACATGGCCAGCCGAACTTTGTGATAGGGGCAATAGTGGACTTTTGTCCACTTTACTCCTCCTATAAATAAGGAGTGTTAGGGTTTTCTTAAGGGGTTATGAACCTATAAACTGTCTGAGGTTTTCCCTTTGTGAGATTTTGGTGTCTGAAGTTTAAATTGTTGATATTGGCTGTCTGAAGTTTCAACTTTGTTGAAATTTGGTTTTCCGTCCATTTTTTCAGTCAAATTTGACAGAATGGTGTGAAAAGTCGAAATTGCCCCTGATACTTTTATGTTTACTCCGGCCACACCCAACTCCGGCCGGCCACCACACTACTCCGGCCGGCCACCACCCTACTCTGACCGGCCACCACCCAACTCCGGACGGCCACCACCCTACTCCGGCCGACCACCACCCTACTACGGCCGGCCACCACCCTACTCCGGCCGTCCACCACCCTACTATGGTTAGGCATATTTTTATTCAAATTAACAATCTATAGGCATATATCCCAACTTCCGATGCTTATAATTTTTTTGGACCCGATCTAAATATTTTTTCACGAACAGGATTCACCCCACAAGATCACGTATTGAATACGACGACACGAAATTAGATTGCATTAGTTCATACTCATTATTGCGTTACATCCCCACGTATGTACATGTTTTTAAAACATATAGAAGAGAAGATCGGATTTTCATATCCACATTTTTCGGACACGTGTCTAGGCACGTCCCATTTTGCTCTAACGTTTATTCTTCCCCTGTCTTGAGAAATTGAGGATAAGGCCCGGAAAAGGCGCCTACAGAAAAGAAAATGATTCGTCAAGAGGTAACAACACGGTTTCAAATTGTGTGGATCATCCCATCGTAAAATAGAGTCAATCAAGGGTTAAGCCATTGGTTGACTCGGGGGCATGTAATGGATATACGCCCAATTTGAACCTGTCTCCTTTCAGATTTTCTTATTTTGATCGCCCCACTTATGACTATAAATCAAAACTTGGACCCGGACACTTCACTCGCAACGCGAACGGCCCAGACGAGACAAAATATTCGTCCGGACCGGTCCGTTGGTCTCACCTAGGTGAGATCGGGCTAACCGGCCCGATCTCTCCTAGGAGGGATCGGGTGGGCCAACCCGATCTCTCCCAGGAGGGATCGGGTCAGCTGTCCCGGCCCCTCCCCAGGGAGGTCAGGCAAGCTGACCGATCCAAGGCCTTAGGGGTCGAATTTTCCGTCCGACCCCAAGGATCCGGACATCCATTTTACCCGACTCATACTTAGACTTTTTCACCCACCTCTCCGTGTCTTTAAAGGTTTTAATCTTGCTGTTATGTGTTAATAAAGTACGTTTAGGGATTAACGGTGTCATTAAGCCACCTTAATCCCTCTGTAGCCTATATATACTTCGCAATTTCTATTCATTCGGATCAGAGACTCACCAACCCGAGGAACACGTCTTAACAGCCACCAACCAGATATTAGTTGAAGGGTGTGAATACTTTTGCGGATTCCCTGGAGAAGTATTCCTATGTGGAAACTGGGCAATTGGAGAATTAACAGTTGACCCAGGATACAATGTGATACAGTTTGATGTTTTTAACAGGTTGATTTGAAATAGGGAATCAACGTTCCGCGGGCGCTACAACACTCCTAACAGATGAGTAGCATGATGCCCGTCGTATCCGCCGGTCGCACGGAAAACCTCGTATGAACTATTCAGAAGCAGGGGCAGGATTAGAAGAGCAGAATGTTGATACGATTTGGAAAACAATACATTAACAGGCACCCTCTCATTCCGGCTAGTGGGAGATGTTAGCATATGGAGATTGGGCGCCGTAATTTTGAGCCCATTAATATGTATACGTTACCTAAGAAATTGGGTAAATGTCACATTAGGGAAATTGGGCTTGATCAAAATCCCAATTGACATGAGAGGCCCAAATATTGGGCCTTCCTTATACATGGCCGGCCGAACTTTGTGATAGGGGCAGGACTTTTATTCACATTGCTCCTCCTATAAATAAGGAGTGTTAGGTTTTTTTAAGGGTAATTCACAATTCCTCATATGTGGTGATTTGAGAGAAAAACCCTTCTCCCTAAAGCTTGTTTCGGCCGAACCATATTGCACCACCAAGGGTGTGCTAATTTACTTAGAGCAAAACACTCCGGAGATCCGTCCCTACCAAGAATCGATCAGAGACTTTGTTGTGGAGCTAATACCGCGTAGGACTTCCTTAACAAGAACTTCTACGGGTTCCGTCCGGTGGATCGTGAACTCCCTCAGCAGGATCCTTGGGACTACAAAAAGGGTTTAAGGTATGTGCACATCTTCCGCTGCGTAATTCAGATTACAAGCATGTGCCTTATTTATGTTTCCGTAGTGATCAACCCCGTAATCCAACACTTATCACTACAAGAAAAGTGGAATTACCTACGGGTGATTAACTTACCAATTCATCGGTGGGGAATGAACTACCGCTTCCCGACCGGATTTCGTATGATTTGATGAAAAAAACGGCTCCTTATCTTTTGCTGACCGATTTCTCTTACTGATTTTACCGGTCAGTGAACGGTGTTTACAAGATGAAAATACCCACCAACATTTGACGCACCTTGGCTGGTCAGAGAATCTGTTACCTATATATAACTGAACTTTGCCCCGACAGTGTCGAAACATTTTACATACCACCATTTTAACATGTCGAACATTTTCGGCCTGCAAACAGAGCATCTGCAACGAAACCACAAAAGTATAAACATCCCACATTCAATGGATATGTTGACACATGCATTACCTTGGTCGAAACACAAAGAAAATAAAAGAAACATAGCATTTAGTCTTTATTGGTAGGCCTCGACAGACAGTATTAACAAAAAAAATTCATTTATTACATACTCACAAAACCTTACCATTGCAGAAGACCTGAAGCCAATACATCGTTGTTAGATTACGGGGAGTAATCACTATGGAAACTAAATCACGGTACATGCTAGTAATCGAAATTATGCAGCGGAAGATTCGCGCATACCTCTACAGTTGTCCGTAGTCCCAAGATCTTTGCAGGAGGGAGTTCACGATCCTCCAGTCGGCACCCATAGAGGTTCTTGTGAAGGAAGCCCTACGTGGTATATTCTTCACAGCAAAGTCTCTGATCAATTCTTGGCAAGGGACAGATCTCTTGAGTGTTTGCTCGAAGGCAAATTGGCACACCCTTGGTGAGGTGGATGGTTCGGCCGAACTATAGTGTTCTTGGGGGAAGGGTTTTCTCTCAAAACACCACTTGAAGGGAATTGTGATTAACCCTAATAAAAGCCCTAACTCCCCATATATATATGAGGAGTAAAGTGGACAAAAGTCCACTTTATCCCCTCCTAAAATTCGGCGGGCCAAGCATGTATAGGGAGGCTCAATTTTGGGCCTCTCATGTCAATTGGGATTTGGGTCTGGTCCAATTTCTTAATGTGACATTTACCCAATTAACTTAGGTAACATATACATATAATGGGCTTCCATTTACGGCGCCCATCACCATTTTCTTACAATGCTCCCTTCGGTAAGCCAAAATCGAGGTTCTTGTGAAGGAAGCCCTACGTGGTATATTCTTCACAGCAAAGTCTCTGATCAATTCTTGGCAAGGGACAGATCTCTTGAGTGTTTGCTCGAAGGCAAATTGGCACACCCTTGGTGAGGTGGATGGTTCGGCCGAACTATAGTGTTCTTGGGGAAGAGTTTTCTCTCAAAACACCACTTAAAGGGAATTGTGATTAACCCTAATAAAAGCCCTAACTCCCCATATATATAGGAGGAGTAAAGTGGACAAAAGTCCACTTTATCCCCTCCTAAAATTCGGCCGGCCAAGCATGTATAGGGAGGCCCAATTTTGGGCCTCTCATGTCAATTTCTTAATGTGACATTTACCCAATTAACTTAGGTAACATATACATATAATGGGCTTCCATTTACGGCGCCCATCCCCATTTTCTTACAATGCTCCCTTCGGTAAGCCAAAATCTCTTATGTGACTAATCTCAATTCTACTTATCATGTTGGGCATATATTAGTGGCTCCCAAATACGGCATCCCCATATACACCATATGCCAACACGAAGGACTTGTGAGGATAATCTCCTCGATCACATGTATGTTTTCTTGATGAATTACTTGTAGTGAGTATGGTTATCAAAAGTTATTTCAAACAGACGCCTAGTCTACTTCTTCTATACCGCGAGGTTTAGTTCATGGAGAATAGAGCATTAATTTCCGCAAAGTGAGAGATTGAAGGACCCCGGTCGGTGAACAACAAATGAACCTTGTTAAAGACACTTGAGAGCTCGGGAGCTTGAAGATCAAGACATGACCTGATCACCAAGTTAGGACCTGTGGGATAATCACCTAGAACTGTTAGTAAAGTAATCATTTTGATTGTGATTATCCATTATTTCTAACACCATCTGCATGGTGTGTTAACGAAGACCATTTATCGGCTAACATGAGGGATGATGAATCAGATAAGATGGTGCGCTTTCGAATGGAATATGGGCCCTGGGTTGAAGAGTGCCTCAAATCTGTGCCGATAATGGCGTCGACTTCGAGTGGTTGAAGGAAGTTTGTCTCACCCCTTAAAGTGTGACATATTGGATGCATGAATTTGACTATGATAGACATGCTTCCCACTCTCAAAAAGCGATTGAAGAGCAAAAATTGTAAATCGTAGGGGTGCCTAAGTGTTTTGGGAAGGATTGGTTGGCTTTCTAGTGAAGAGTTTATGGTTGAATGTGATCCTTGACAGAGAGGTGCTGCCATAGTTCCCAATAAGTATTTACGTAGTGCTCAGTAAAGTGTATGCAGTGTGCTCTAGTAAGTGCATGCAGCGTGCTCTAATAAGTGCATCCAGCTTGCTCCAGCTGCTTACTGCGTCCTCTAGCTGGCAGGTGCATCCAGCATGCTTCCAGCGTGCTTACCGTGTCCTTATCGTGTTTCAAGCATGTTTGCCGAGCGAAGTCCCTCCAGAAGGCCCAGTGATGACCCGTGTGAAGCCCGAGCACTGTAAGTGCATCACAAGTGCATTTTTAGTGCATGGGTAAGTGCCCAGCGAAGCCCATGTCTAGTTAGTGCACTATAAGCTCACTGTAAGTGTAAGACAAGTGTCTGGCAGGTGTCCAAGTGAAGCCCATGGAGGTAAGTGCACTGTAAGTTCCCAAGTAAGTGTCTGGTAAGTTTTTGGCACCCAAGGAAAGCAGAATGGCCCAGGAAAACTGTGAATTCCAGTGATGGGTGAATTCCAGTGATTGGGGGCTGTCAAGCTATTTCTTCATCTGGAAGTAAAGTCAATCCACCTAAGAGTGTTAAGATCGTATCTTGATATATCTTTAAGGACTTAGATATATATATATTGGTGTTGTAAATGGCTATATATATATATATATAAGCTAATAGGATAGTATCAAGATATTGATAGAGTTTTCTTCTAGAAACCCTATGGAAATTCATCAAGTCCTTTTGTTGTAATTAGATTTTTGCTCACCCAAATTAGCAAAAACTGAGAGTGAAAGTGATGTGTCTGCTTGTTTGGTGTGATTAAGCGTCAAGCTTTTATTGATGAATAAAGACAAGTGTTCCACATCTTTACATGCTTGATTGTTGGTTTTCTTTTGCTCTTGAGTTCTTGTGGCTTTGTTCGATTTGTGTATTGGTTGGTGATTAAGTGGTGAATCACGCAACAAAGTGCTCAATTTGAACTAAAATATAGGTCTAAATTTTGCCATTGTGACAACACCCGTGGCACGTGATGGAGATTGGAGTGACATGTGGATTTGTTATCTATATTATATAGGGTTAAGTCTCTAAATGGTCCTCAAACTAAGGGTAAATGTCTGATTTTATCCTTGAACTTTAATTAAGTCCGAGTTTATCCTCGAACTCAAACAAAAAAATCAATTATAGCCTTCCGTTTAAAATTGGCTGATTTAAAATTTAACACCGTTAGTTTTATGCATCAATCTCTATTTTACCCCTAAACCTAAAGTAATAGTTTGACTAATAACTAACAATATAATATTGGCCAAAAAAATTAACTAATAATATAATACTAAAAAAGCTGTAGGCATTATCTGTCAAAACAAAAAGAAGAAGCTGCAGCCACCAAGTGAAAAAAAGAACAATTGTTGTTATCTCTGAGTCGGCGCCAATGTCTGCTACTGTCACCGCTTCGTTCTCGGTGATTGCGCTCGGTATCGGCACTTTAATTCAGTTCACAGGAGAGTAATAAATAAGAGTAGACAGAACCGATGTCTCATCTTCTTCCATTCTCCAGGTCGATTCATTATAAAGCATAGCACTGGATTCCATGGTACTTATCTCCGCGTCTAGTCGATGAAATGAATCATCATTCTCAAGCCACCACTTCAATTGCCATCTCCACTCCGTACTGAGGATCCGGATCTGTGCTCTAGGTTAGTTTCTGGTTAATCTCTTACTCCTATGCATCTAGAAATTTAGGCATTTTAAACTCAGATCCTAAAAAACCAAAGTTTCATTAGTTTTATAGCAATTAGTTGGAATATGGTGTAGAAATTTTATATTGCATATAAACTGTTCGATGAAATGCTTCACTGGGTGGATGAAAAAACTTACTTTGATCTGTATTTGCAGTTCTCTGTGAAGGACCGTTGTGATGAAGCTGACAAGTATGATTGACCAAACCTTATAATATAGCGCCAGAGATAATCGTGGACAAGGGTGAGACCAATTTTCTTTTGAAATTTATGTTGAATTGGGTGTTGTTGCAAGATCATATATGGATGATGTTCTTCTTGCTCTCAAATTAGAGTTGAATCTGCGATTTTCCTGTAGTATTCGGTAGATGAAGCTCATGGTTGAGCTAAACCGTATCCTATTAGATTCTAAATTGCAGTATTCTACTATAATTTCAACATACCATATACTTTTAGCCATTCAAACAAAATCTCAATCTCGATAAGCTACAACAACTAACCGAATTGAACATTAAGTGGACTCTTAAGTAGTTTACTGGACTAGATTCCCATTTGCAGATATCAAACAGAAACAAAGCTTTTTATTATTATTATTGAATCCCGGGTATGAGTTTTAGTTTTTCAGCTAATTTCATTAGTCAAAATGTCGAACTTGAGATTTTATCGGTACTTTGGCGATGTAATGGAAAATGTGATCTTTTGCTTCTATATCTAAGGTTGTTTTGCACGTTGCAGGTTGATTTAACCAGATTACTGATTTCACATTATAAGTTTGGGATTGCCAATTATTTTTCAGCATTTTATGGGGAAATTGACTCAATAAGTTCAGTGCTTTTTTTGCAAGTCTATTTTTTTCAAATAAAATTTCGAGCATATGAGATTGAGAATGAATATAATCCCCTCATTCGTGTACGTTAATTGATTTGTTGGTGCAGGTACATGGTGATTATAATAAAGATATTGATGTCAAGTTGGATAAGCGTGTAGATGAGACCTTGGCTGGAGAGCCGAGAACTTGACCATTGTTGCATATTTTCAGCCTAAGGTTAATCAATTCGATCAAGTATATGTCTGGGCAAGATAAAAAAATTGTTATTGCAAGTGTATTTTAGTACATTCAAATTCTTTAGAGAAATATAGACATACAATTATTTTATAACAAATTCGTTATAATTTATGCCAATTTTAAGTTTTAATTATATGTATCTTACATAACACCGTGCTCGTCGTGCAGAAAATGCACCCTAGTAATAATACTGGAAAAGATACAGCCACAAACCAACAAGGAAATAAAGAAAGAATACATAGTAGTTATGATGAAAAAGTCCAACTATCATATGTTCAAATATAAAAAGCACCGACAATCAAACTATACTGCATCAACCAAACTATAAAAACTTAAACCCCAAACGTATAATACTTCTTTTTTTAATCGAAAGTCTAGTAAAAATATTAAAAATCCATATAGTATTTAAGAATCACTCGCGACTTGCTTGCACTTAGCTCTGTTGTGTACCATCGAATTTAGGAGAGCGAACCATTCGTTCTCCCGGAAAGCCAGGCTGGAAAAAAAAATTATAAATTACTAATATAAATCATTATACTTTAAATCCAAATATATTAGAAAGACTTACATTAAAAATTTGCACCTGATCTATACTAGTAAACAAGCCAAATCCTTTTTGTGTTGCACTTTTCCTTTGAACAACTCGTGAGGTGTTCGAGTTTTCTTCTAAAATTTCTTGACTTGCCTATAATAAAAAGTTGTCAGTATGCTAAAAAATTTGTCATGTTTAAACCATAAAAATACCTCTGCTTTTCTTTTTGGACATCCCAATTTATTATGACCCACTTATTTGCAGATTTTGCAAGTCATTCGCACCCCAACTCTGGACACTCGTGTACGACTTGGTGGTTCATGCTCCTCCCTTCTCCTTTTTATCAGCTTTGGTCTCCCGGGCATATTTCTTAACATTGGAGGCTGAATGCTTCTCATATTTGTATTTTGCCATAAAGAAGGTCCTACAATTCAGTCATAAATATTAAGATCGTAAAATATATATACATATACCTAATTAACTATCCTTGCAACTATTGAACTATATAATTTCTGCAATGTATACTTAAATAATACAAACTGAATTATATTACGTAGTCACCAATTGCAAGAAACTATACTATAGAAGTCTTTATAAACTTAAAAAAATGTATAAATGCTAAACATACCATTGAGAGGTTGGAGTGCAACATATGATTTCATGTAAGTATCTTTGCGGTAACATCCATGCAAGTAAGTTTGGGGCTGCTTCTGATCATGGAAAATTGCACAAACTGCTTGGGGACATGGAATGCCAGATAATTACCAAGCATTACACGTACACGTCTCCTTTTTGATATCAATGACAAATCTATCTTCATGATGGTTGACTTCAAATGTTGCGCATGTGTGCTAAGCAAATCAGCAACTGCTTTGCTCGAAATAGCGCGCAACTCACCAACAGCTTTTTCATATTGCAGAATGGTTGTTGACTTTACACACTTCCAAAAGTATCTCTGCAAATGTTTTGAGGGATTCTTCTTTCTAAAGTTGGCGTAGATATGTCTTGCACACATCCGATGTTCTGCTCGTGGCAACAACTCACTAATAGCTGGAATTAATCCCTGTAAAATTGATTGTGGGTTTAGCTTGCAATTATAAATAAATACATTTATCATTAAGAAATTAGAAGTATAAGTTCATCAAGTACAAATAGTATTTAAAAAATATAGAACACACCTTTTGTTGGTCTGTTACTAAGGTCCACCCATACCCCCCATTTTCCAATTTGAGATCTCGCATTAAACCTTGTAAGAACCATGTCCATGATTCTTTAGATTCCACCTCAACAATTGCCCAAGCAATCAGGTACATTTGGTTGTTAGTATCCCTCCCAACCGCAGATAACAACTCTCCTTTAATCAAGCCCTTTAAAAAGCAGCCATCCAAGCCAATGATCCTCCTACATCCATCTAGAAACCCATGTTTGCAAGCACTAAATCATATGTATATTTTACGGAAGAGTGGATCGGAGTTTAAAGTATCATCTTGAACTTGAATATATGCCGATGAACCCATATTAGATGACTTAATTGCTTCAATATAGCCATCAAGTTTTGAAAACTCCTCCTTAAATGAATCTCGATACTGCTTCATAACAAGCATCTTGGCATTTCTACACTTCTTGTCGGTCACTTCAACATGACACTCTTCCTTCACTGTGTTCCGAAACTCTCTTATACTCCATCCAGGTGAAGCTCTGATTCTACCAGCATACTTCTTTGCAAGCCACTTAGCCGTGACTCTGTTATTAGTGAATGACCAGTTGCAATCATGCTTATCCACAAGTGTCTTCACTATCCAATTACCTGAACTCTTCTCATACATAATGGAAATTTTCCAAGAACAAGAATCTGGTTTACAAGCATATCGGATTCTAACCTTATCATTCTTTACTGTTATCAGTTTTTTTTTCCATTCTTCACAGCATATGCAGTTATGGCTTTCTTCACCTGATCTTTATTCTCAAATATCATATTCAACTCAAATTTAGGGTCATCAGTTACCTGATAATATACTGCATTGCTCTTCACTCTAAGAGCTTGATCATTTTCCTCATCACTATCATCAACATAGCTACCATCCTCATCTGAACTAAAGTACTCACTGCCATCACTATCTGCACAAGTTCCGCTTGATGCTTCATTATTGAACCAATCATTATTTTCTGCAACATTTGTCGGCTGTAATTCTGTTGGCTGACATGTTGCCTTTCTTATCTTGCTTTCTCTAATCAAATTTCTAGCTTCGTGCACTTCATCATCGTCATCATTATCACTAAGCCATTCATTACCATTCATAAAGTCATCTTCATCATCACCATCTTTGTCGATAACTTCACTGTTACTAGATAAATTACCCACACAAGTATCTTTATCCCCATCCATAATCTCATTCGACCTCTTCCGACCTCTACCGATTGCTTCTACCCTCGCCAGTAAGGGAACTGATACCAAGTTATCTTCATCTATTAAAGACTGTAGTGTAGATGGCATATTTGAATGTTCAGCTTCTTCAACTTCTAGATCTGCAGCTACTGCCTCCAAATCAGCATCTAACTCTACCTTTGTTGAGTTTAAACCATTTAAGGGATTAACTTCAAGATCGCCATCACTATCCAAATCAATAACATGCTCTGAATATATATCAACTTTCCTAGCACTTATACTAATAAAGCACTAAGATTTCTAATTGATTCATCATCGTCCAACACCAAGATTCCATTGGCTAATGGTGATTCCGATACTCTGTAGTAAAGCTTAGCCACCTTAAGACATTCAAAATGTTCCTCAATTAGTGACTTCAACCCGGCTACAAAGATCAGGTCAGGGTCCACATCTATTTCTTCAATGATTCCTCCAATATACTTTAGTACAGAATTATTTCCGACAAAAGTACCTCCAACGTGAAAAGTTAAATTCACAAACTCCCCCATCCAATTGTTCAACCTTCAAAAAAAAAAAATTAACCCGCAAAAAATTTAACAAGATAAATATTAGTTTAGCTAAGATGTTTAACATTATCATATGTTTTCAACTTATATGTAAGAATACTGAATTCAAAAACATATCCGACGAAAATTAGATTTCAAACAATAAAAAAATATATGATAAACACTAACAGACAACAGAGATAGATTTTTTTTAGCCAAACAACAAAGATAGATTCAAATTAAATAATATCATCACATTGAAGCATTTTATCGAACAATTTGCATGCAATATCCAGTTTCTACACCACATTCCAACCAATAGCTATAAAACTAATGAAAAAGTTTGATTTTTTCAAAATCCCTGAGTTTAAAATGTCTAATTTTCACGATGCATAGGAGTAAGAGATTAATCAGAAACTAACCTAGAGCCCAAATCAGATCCTCCAGTGAATTGAATTATCCGGATAACGAGCGCGGTCACTGAGAATGATGCGGTGCAGTAGCATAAGTAACAATCGGGCAGAAATCGGCGCCAACGCAGAAAGACAGAGTCGCTGTTATTTTCTTCTTGATATGGCTGCAGTTCTTTTTTTTTTTTTTGGCGATAATATAGCTACAGCTTTATTGGCTTTATTATTATATTATTAGTTATTTATTTTTTGGCCAAATATTATTAGTTATTAGTAAAAATATAAAAATTAGTTTAGGTTTAGGGGTAAAATAGTGATTGATGTATAAATTAACGGAGTTAAATTCTAAATCAGCTAATTTTAACGGAAGGTTTTTTTATTTGAGTTCGAGGATAAAATCGGACATAATTAAAGTTCGAGGATAACATCAGACATTTACTCATAGTTTTAGGACCATTTAGAGACTTAACCCTATTATATTATATATAATTTGGTTGCATTTAGGTTTTTAATTAGGTTGCTTAAACATCTGCCACGTCAGCAAATCAGAATTCGATTGGTCCGTGAGTTTCACGCGAGTATAAAGGTTCGTCTCTGTGTTTCTTATCTGGCTTTAGTGGCTTCGTCTCTGCGTTTGTCAAAGGCTCTGCTGCGTTTCATCTTCTACGTTTCATCTGCACACACTTATATTTGCAATCAATCATCTGTTATGTTCAACTCCCGTTTCTCTAATTGAAGGATACGTTCATCTTCTACGTTTCATCTGCAAACAATTCTATATGCAATCAATCATCCGTTATGTTCAACTTTCGTTTCTCTAATTGAAGGATAATTGTTTCCGTAGCTTGATAATTGTAGAAGTATATGGGGTTTATTCAGCATGTAATAAAGTTTAGGACTTATTCGTTGCTGAAAGTTTAGGACCTATTTGTTACAGATTGAAAATTAGTCTGTTAGCTAGTTAGTCCTATAAATAAAAGACGCTGCTGTAATCTTCAACTGATTGAGAGTGAGAATTATTCAGTCAATTTTCTCTCCATTTCACTGATTTCAACATGGTATCAGAGCTCGGTTGATCCAACTCTGTGATTCCGTTCGTTTTCATCTCGATTTCGTTTTCTCGTTTTACGAATCGAGATCTGGAGTTTGCGCTCAGCTGAGATATGACGAATCCGAATTCAAGCATTCCACCACTGGATTCGCCTGCATCGTGGCCGCGATTGGGAAATCTGATTGCTAATCCAGGTGGTAATGGAGCTGGTAATAGTAATGGAGCTGGCAATGGAGCTAATCGCAACGAATCAGGATTTGCTGGGAACGGAAATGGAGTTAGAGCAGGAAATCTTGCTGATGACAGGTTTTACTTGCATCCTTCTGATATGACTGGAGTTTGCTTGATTGAATTGAAGCTTTCTGGTTCCGACAATTATCATGAATGGATTCATGCTATATCTGATGCGCTGTTAGTTAAAAATAAACTCTGTTTTGTGGATGGAACTTGTCCTCGTGAGTTAGTTGCAGAAGATATGAGATTAGCTTGGGATAGGTGTAATGCTGTGGTTAAGTCTTGGCTTATTAATTCAATTTCTAAGGATTTGACACACGGAATGCACTATAGTCCCACTGCTAGAATTATTTGGGAGGATGTGAAAGAGCGTTTCAGTAAGATAGATGGAACGAGGATTTATCACCTAACCAGAGAGATTTATCAGATTAAGCAAGGGACATTGAGTGTTGCTGCATATTTTGGTAAGCTCAAGCTACTCTGGGATGAGTTGGCTGTGGTGGATGATGATGGCTTGTGCAGTGATTGTTTGATTTCACCAAGAGCTTTGGCCAAAAGAGAGAAGCAGAAGTTAATTCAGTTTCTCATTGGATTAAATGAAACATTTGCAGCTAATCGTTCCGCTCTTTTGATGCTTCATCCACTTCCTTCACTGAATTATGCTTACTCAGTGTTAATTCAAGAAGAGAATCAAAGATTGATCTCTAATGGTGCTGCTTCTGAGTTGCTGGATACTGCACTCTATTCTTCTGGTGGACGTAATTTCAGGAAATCTGGTAATGGTGATGGCAGTGGAAATCAATCTAACAGTCAGAATAAAGGTGATAAACGTGAATGGGTTGATAAACGTGGGTGGCTCTGTACTTATTGTGGTAAGCGGGGTCACAAAGTTGATACATGCTACAAGAAGTTTGGAGTACCAGAGGAAGTGAAGCAGAGGTGGGCTGCAGCTGCAGCCGCAGCTGCTGATGGTGCTCAAAATGAAGGTTCTTTTGAATTGGATGATCCTATGTGTGATGGATTCTCCAGTTCTAAGCAAAGTTCCAGTGCTAATGCAGTTGCAATGACAGGTATATCTCCTTCTGAGTGCTCTACTTCTACTCAGTGGATTGTTGACAGTGGTGCAACAAACCACATGACATGTCGAAAGAGTTGGTTGTGTGATGTTAAGACCAATTCTACTTCTCCTAGATTTGTGACTTTACCAACTGGTGAGTCTACCTCAGTTTCTCATATAGGGAACTGCGTTATTGGAGATTTGCAGCTAAAGAATGTCCTTTATGTGCCAAATTTCATATACAACCTTATATCTGTTTCACAGTTATGCAAAGATCTCTCTTGTTCAGTAGAATTCACTTTGGATTCTATCAAGTTTCAGGATCGTATGACTGGAAAGTCAATGGTGATTGGTGATCAAAGAGGAGGACTTTATGTGCATGGAAAGGAGACAGTTCCAGGTGTTGTAGCTGCAGTGACTGATGGAGATGTGAATGAAGTTACTCTTTGGCACAAGAGATTTGGACATTTGCCTTTCTCTCAGTTGATTAAGATACTTAATGTTGAGAATAATACAAATGTTGTTAAGGATTGTATGATTTGTCCTTTAGCTCGTCAAACAAGGGATTCTTTTCCTTTGAGTAATTCAAGATCTGAGAATGCTTTTGATTTGCTGCACATGGATTTGTGGGGGCCTTATAAAACCCAGACTATTGAGGGATTTAGGTCTTTCTTGACTATTGTCGATGACTACTCGAGAATGACCTGGGTGTATTTTTTGAAATCAAAAGATGAAGTCGTTCTGCATATTAAGAACTTCATTCGTCGTGTGAGCAGGCAATTTGATAAGAAAGTTAAGGTTTGCAGATCAGATAACGGTACAGAATTTGTTAATGCAGCAGTCAAATCTTTCTTTAATGATGAGGGAATTCATCACCAGACTAGTTGCGTCTATACGCCTCAGCAAAATGGGGTCGTAGAAAGAAAACATCGCCATTTGCTTGAGGTTGCTCGAGCCCTAAAATTGCAAGCTAAACTTCCAGCAAAATACTGGAGTTTTTGCGTGCATACTGCCTGCTATCTGGTTAATAGATCACCTTCAAGAGTGTTAAACCAGCAGACACCTTTTGAGCTTCTGTATCAGAAGCCTTTCAATCCGAGTCATTTAAGAGTTTTTGGCTCTTTGTGCTTTGCAGCAGATTTGAGTAATACAGATAAGTTGGAACCAAGATCGATTCCTTCTGTCTTGCTGGGCTATTCCCCCACTCAAAAGGGCTACAGACTGCTAAACATTAATACTCAACAGATTTTTGTAAGTAGGGATGTTCTATTCAAGGAGCACATCTTTCCTTTCTCCATTAAGAGGGAAGAGTTTCAGCAGCTGCTCAATAATCAAGTATCCCTACGTTCTCTGACTCAATATGATGATATTGTTCATGTACCTAGTACAGAGGCATATCAATCAGAGACAACAGCAGCAGACATTGTTGAGGATGCTGAAGCACATGCTGAAGCACAAGATGAAGCACATGCTGATACATTTGATGAGGCACCTGCTGGTGTAAGTGGTTTTCATGAAGGAAATGATGAGAATTTGAATACAGATGCAGCTGAGAGGGTGGATCCTCGGAGAGTTACTACAAGGGGGAGAATTGTGAGACCTCCAAGGTGGACCGATGATTATGTGATGAGTTGCAAGTTCATTTCCTATGATCAGGTGTCCTCAAGTTACAAAAGTTTTTTGAGTTCCATTAGCAAGATACATGAACCATTGACATACCAGGAGGCATCTCTTGATTCTAAGTGGGTTGAAGCAATGAAAGAGGAGATTTCAGCCTTACAAGCAAACAAGACATGGGAGATAGTAGAGTTGCCTGAGAACAAGCAATCCATTGGATGTAAATGGGTTTTTAAAGTCAAATATAATTCGGATGGATCTGTTGAGCGTTACAAGGCCAGGTTAGTGGCGAAAGGATATACTCAAAAGGAAGGAACTGATTTCAAACAAACGTTCTCACCTGTGGTGAAAATGGTGACTGTGAGGACTCTTATTACACTTGCTGCTGTGTACTCTTGGGAGATTTATCAGTTGGATGTTAGCAATGCATTCTTGCAGGGGGATTTGGAAGAAGAGGTGTACATGGATATACCTCAGGGATTTGATGATAAGATTAAGGAAAGGAATGGAAAGAGAAAGCAAGTTTGTAGATTAACAAAGTCTTTGTATGGGTTAAAACAGGCGTCACGACAGTGGAACCTGAAGTTAACTCAATCTCTTTTGAGTAATGGCTATAAACAAAGTAGACATGATTATTCTTTGTTTAGCAAGTTCACTGATCAAGGCCAAGTTCATCTCTTGGTATATGTTGACGACTTGCTCATAAGTGGATCCTCAGAGCAGCTGGTTGGAGAATTAAAACAGGTTCTTCGACAACACTTCAAAATTAAGGATCTGGGAATCATAAAGTACTTCCTTGGCCTTGAGATTGCTCGATCTTCTGAAAGGATTACAGTGAATCAAAGGAAATATGCTCTTGAATTGGTTGCAGAAGCAGGTTTGCTACATGGCAAAGCAGCCAACACTCCAATGGAACAAGGGGTTAAACTGACCTCTATCGAGTATGACAAGCAGTTTGGGGTGAATGAAGATGATGCACCACTGGATGACATAGAGCATTACAGAAGAATAGTGGGAAGATTGCTTTACCTCACTATGACAAGGCCGGACATATCATATTCAGTGCAGGTACTAAGTCAGTTTGTGCATGCACCAAAACGATCCCATCTGAATGCAGCCTTAAGAGTTGTGCGATACATTAAAGGATCTGCAGGACAAAGAATGTTTTTCTTTGCAGAAACAGATTTGAACTTACTTGCAGTCTACTGCGATAGTGATTGGGCAGCCTGTTCTTTGACAAGAAGATCAGTCACAGGTTACTGTGTGAAGATTGGAAACAGTGTGCTGTCTTGGAAATCAAAGAAACAACCCACGGTCTCTTGTTCAAGTGCAGAAGCTGAATATAGAGCAATGAGGCAAGCAACGTCTGAAGTTGTATGGGTTAGAGGTCTGTTGAAAGAATTAGGTGTTGAATTGACACAACCAACTCCTATGTTCTGTGATAACGAAGCTGCAATCAAGATCTCAGCCAATCCAATGTTCCATGAAAGAACGAAACATATTGAAGTCGATTGCCACTTTGTCAGGTTAATGTTTGAAGAAAAGATAATTTTACCAAGACACATTGGAACTGAAAAGCAAGTGGCAGATATTCTCACAAAGGCATTGTCAAAACAGCAGCATAATATTCTTCTCCAGCAGTATGGGATCAAGGACTTGTTCAAAGTTCCAGAAAAAGAAAAGGAGAAGAAAACAGGGAGCATGTAGAAGTATATGGGGTTTATTCAGCATGTAATAAAGTTTAGGACTTATTCGTTGCTGAAAGTTTAGGACCTATTTGTTACAGATTGAAAATTAGTCTGGTAGCTAGTTAGTCCTATAAATAAAAGACGCTGCTGTAATCTTCAACTGATTGAGAGTGAGAATTATTCAGTCAATTTTGTCTCCATTTCACTGATTTCAACAATAATCTATTAAATTGCGGTCTCAGGCACCTCTTTCATTGTAAAACCGTTCAGTCTGATGCGTTCAATTCTGCATCTGCTGCATTCCATTCTGCATATGATGCATTCAATCATCTGTTCTGTTTCTCTAATTGAAGGATAATTGTTTCTGTAGCTTGATTGCCCATTAAATTGCGATCTCAGGCGCCTCTTCATTGTAAAACTGTTCAGTCTGATGCGTTCAATTCTACATCTGTTGCTTTCCATTCTGCATATGATGCATCTGTGGTCGTTCAGATCAGCTGCATCTGTTCTCTACCTCTGTTGTGTTTTGTATCTATGATTTAAGTACAGTTCCTTTCGTAACTCATCAAGTTTAGACTCTAGAATGGTAAATGATGTGAGGCTCCTTTTAGTATCTCAAACATAGTTTTCCTTTTCCCTACAGATGACAAATTTAGCAATAACAGGAGTTCTTCAGAGGCAAACACAAGTCTGCTCTCTTTTGTATGTTTACCCACAATATCTTGAGGTTTTGGAAGTAATCATCAAATTTACGAGAGACAAAGGGCAAGGGAAACTGTTTCTCCAATTTCTTCTTCGGTAATTCTTCCCGGAATCGAGGTGTGATATCGTATTTGGCCGTCACTGATAGTCGTCCCGCTGGTTGCAGTCCAACAGATCGCTGCCACCCGGTTAGTAGGTGAACCACTGTCTTACTCTCTTGGTCACATATGCAATTCCGGCCATGGAAGCTAGTATCGAGCTACATGACACTGGGTAAGCCTCTATTCTACTTCATTACATACTGAATTGGAATGAAATACTAATGATGTGATGATTAATTTTAGTTGAAATCAGACTAAAATTAAACGATTGGATATATTGAAGAATAGTTAACGGGAAAAATTGGATGCTTGATTGAGGATGAACAATTTTAAAATACCATATGATCAGTTTGGAGATTGAGTTACAATTTTGAGATGATTAGATTGAAATTTTACCTAAGTTAAACAGAGAGATGAGCAAAATGGTAAAAGTTGAAACTGGTTCGAGGATGAACATTTAGAGCACGGATTATTCAGTAATGTATCAATATTATATAGATATGGTTTCAGAAAACTAAAGAAATTAAGTGTGCACTAAATGGAATAACTCAAGTGTTGACAGTGGCTAAATATTGCTATTCAATGTTGTAATCTTCTGGTCTTTTAGTCGACAATATATATTTTTTTGTTGTGAATCATGCTGAGATTGGTCCTACTAATAGCTGTAGTTTGAATTTGGCTCAGTTTACTACTTTGCTGCAAGATATTATTCAATTTATTAGTTGTTCTGTGCAGTAGTCGATTGTGGTGGTCAAGGCTTCACAGAGAAAACTGAATCAAAGCCCATATTTTGTTGACGATGAAAGATATCAACGAGCTGACTGAGGCTATGACGCAAGCTCCATGGAAGGTATTTGCTTCATTACAATCTTTTATATGTGTGTACAAAAAAAAACACATTAATGATGTATGTTTGCATGCTTTGCTGAAATGAAAAGATCAAATACACAAATTTGAATATGACTGCATTCTGATGGTCATGAAAGCCATTTTAGAAGCTCTTGCATCATCTTCAAACTTGAAACAAGAGAACAAATGACACTCTTCTAGGTAGAGATAATTTATCATTTTTTAAGTAATTGTAATTGAGATTCATTAAATTTATATGATATGAGACACTATATATTTATTATCATTATACTAAATATTGTATAAATGTCTATGATCTGTTATAATTGAAGTGAGCTTGAGACGTTATATTTTTGTTATCAGAGTCCAATTTGAGTGTTTGCATTATTGGTTTTTTATATTGTTCTTCTATGAGTTCAATTACAAAATAAAGAGATGCAACATAGATTTTTCAAATGGAGGACAGATCTTAATTGATGATTTCCCTATCGACAATTATGTCGCTGAAGCCTGAATGTTTTTTTCCTTTCTTCGTTTTGGCAATCAAAATTTATCTGATTATTATTTAGCACATACTAATTTCTCTTCAGTGTGTCTTGGATTTGGGTGGTTAAGCAAGCTACTGCATTATTAATTTTATTTTATAGACAATATCAACGTATGCTAAAGGGAATTGTCAGATATTTAATAGCAGTTCATTATAATGAAAAGTGAAGAAAGATGAGTTGGGATTCTCATAAAAAACATATTAGCGCAAGTTAGGAATGACGAGAGTTATGATCAGTATTGCTTATCTACTCTTACTAACATCACCCATCTCACAATTATAACATTCTATAAATTGATCAATATAGTGAAAAATATACCATATTAGAAAAGGAAGTAATAATTTGGCAACATAATCAATAATACATTTTTTTTTTCATGTTTTGGCAATATGTTTTAATTGTAACCCAATTTTTTTCCCTTTAATTTATGGATTAGATGGACCCTGATTTTATGAATTTAAGAGTAAAAAGAATCTCACATGCTTGAGTCATTATAATTGGATCTCATATTGAAGGATACTGATTTGAACTCAAATTACAACGATGTTGGATATTGATCGGAATATTGGTGAGATTATTGCACATGTATATTGAATGAAGGTAAGAAAGTTGATCATGAAGGAGTCTGTACATTTTCTCTTTCCAATGTCTGTATGATAAACTTTGATGCTAATCAAAAAAATCTTGAAACAAGCCATATATTTCTGATGATAGTTGTAATATTTTCAGTTGCATAAAAAATGGCTGGACTCATTTTTCAATAATATATTTATACTTTTAAAATGTTATTATTATTTATTATAAAATAATTTTATTCTACCCAAAATAAGAAACAATTATCATAAAAAATATAAATGTATATTATTGAACCCCGCGCATTGCGCGGGGCAAATACCTAGTTATTATTACTTTCAATTATAAAAACAGTTCAAAAACCGGACCTGGACGGGCCGGTTCTAAGAACCAATTGAGTATACCCTTGGTCTGGTTCTACTTAGGGATTGAAAACTTGGTTTTTTGGAACCGGAACAATGGTCGGATCGATTTTTTTTTCCAACCCTAGTGCATCACGATGAAAGATTTTAAATGATTAAGGAAGCTCCATGAACTTTGAGTAAAACTTTGTTGAGACATGAATGGAGATTGTCTTTATGCAAATTTATTAAATTATGAAACTACCAATGGTGATAGAGAGCGTGGAAAGAGTTTAGGTGAAGGTAAAATATGATTGTTTAGGTGACGATTCGTAAATGATTCGTAAAAATCATTCAAAAGTTAAATGAGAGTAAATGTAGAGTTCTCATCCAACAAACAACCCACCCACCCACCAAACAACAAGATATGAAAAAGAAAAAGAAGATATTCATTCACTGATTCAGGCGGTAAGATATGTAGCCAAACGTTTGATCATTGCCTTGGCGCTGTCTTTCTCATAGTTAACTATATGGAAGCCGTGGCCTTCCCTTTCCACCTCAATCAACTCTGCTTCCCCTTCCCATCCGCTCTCCTTCACTGCTCGGTAGTACAATCGTCCTCTATCCACCATAAAGTCCTCCTCTGAAACCACCACCAGAAGCCTCTTACATGGCATCTTCGCCAGGTTCGAACCTTTTGCAGCGAATATCGGGTTCATTAGCGGGTTGGTTACGTCCAGAGCAGCAGACGGGTACAGTTCATTCAGCATCTCTAACTCTTTCGGCCCGATCACCTTTGATCCCATGAAGAAAGGGTGGGTGATGAGTGACCCCAGAATCTTGACCCGACCCGGTAGTTCCTCGGTTGCGGCTCTCATGATTGTGTTGTGGGCAAGGTTAGCCCCGGCACTGTCACCACCGATGAAAATTCGATCAAAGTCAGCATGGTCAGAGACCCACGGCTCGGGTTTGAATCCGGGTTCACGAGCTTCTTCAGGGGCTAATGCATGGGATCCGACCCACTGCAGGGCGTACCTGTTGGAGATACACAAACTCATCATAGTATAAATATTTTTAGTTATATCTAGAATTTGCATCACACAAATACTAATATTAATTTCCTAATAGGATTCACATTTAAGAAAAATAAAAAATGTAACACAGGTATGGTTATTGTGAAATATGGAAAAAAGACCCTACCAGCAATCGTCGTAAGCCGCGGGGAGAGGGTGCTCCGGGGCGAGGCGGTACTCGATGGAGATAGCCAGGCACTGAGCCTCGGCCGCAAGTGAGGTCATAAACTGGTGCTCCACTTGGGAGAAGGCCGATTCGATACAGAAGGCGCCACCGTGGAAGTAGACTAGCACGGGGAGCTTCTGATGATGAGACGAGGAGTTAGCAGGATTTAGTTTAGGGAAGTGGATACGAGCTTGGATGAGTGGGTTTTGGGATATGGTTATGTCTTTGGAGGAGACACCGGTGATGGGGTCGTCGAGTCGTGGCGGCACGTAGGGTGTGCCTTGGAGGCGCTCCACCGAGCCGTCCTTGTAGACCTTGTAAAATGGTAGAAATTCGCTTTTTACTTCTTTTGGGATAGAATCCATGTTTTTTTTTGGTTAAGTAATTAATTGGATGCTAAAGATGTGTATATGAATGATTGTGAAAGAAAGGCTTCTATATGCTTTTTATAAGAAGAACCGATCCAATTAGCAATCATGCATGAATTTTAATGAATTGTTTAAATTGCATTCATCACTAACCACTAACCACATGGGGCAGAATCAATAGATTGTAATATTTAAAATGCATTGAAAATATTTATATCAAAAGAGTTAAATGGTGTTTTGGTACAACTTCTATAACGAAAATTGGTTTTTAGTGTAACATTTTGATTGTTTATATAATTTTGGTACAATACGTTTGCAATTCAAAAAGTTACATTGCAAATTGGATTCAATCGAACCTTATCTCAAAATTTACCAAGCTAAGGACCAACCCAAGGCTAGGACAGACTTTGGTTAGGGTCCCCAGATCTGGGCGACTCTAACCAGAGTTTAACCCAGTGATGGGTCGGACTCTTGCTAGGTCAATTAGACTTAGGTCCGATTTAAAATATTTAGGACTAAATTGTAAAAACAAAAAGTTAGATAAATAAATTGAGGGAGTAAACGTCTAAACTGAACAAAATGAAAATTAGAGGTCAACTCACGTACTAGACACATGCTATTTAACGGTCAACTAACAAATTCATCAAATATCTAAAAATTGTAAATATATTCCACTAAAAATCTAAAATAAATGTTGCACCAAAAATCAATTTTGGCCAAATATTATTGTAAAAAAAACATTAATTTTAAAGATTAAATAAATATATTACTGATGATTAGTGACATTTTATATTATTATATAATATAAGTATGCACCTTTAGGCTTTAACTAAATAATATAATAAGTTACTTTATGAGATAAAATATATATATATATATATATATATATATATATATATATATATATATATATATATATATATATATATATATATATATATATTGGAGAACAAGACTATGAGGTTTGAGATAAAAAAAAAAAAAAAAAAGATTATGAGGTTTTATTATATTGTATTTTTGGACCCTCATCACGGCCTTACCTTACCTAACCTATTATGGTCATCTCTTTACTCCGTCCACCTTTCTTCTATAATAATGGACGGTGCTGAAAGTTGGTTGTCGAATATATATGAGTTTTTGACCATAATCTGACAACTCCAAGGCAATAAGTTATCTCAAATAAAAGTTGATGTACCTAATATGTATCCAATAAAATAATTCATTTAATATAATGTTATTACAAAAAGGACAAAAATGTTACGAAAGAGCTAATGGAAGAGGGTTTTTAACGAGGCAGCTTACAAAAAGGGATCCATAATTGTGTACTCTTTTTCCTTCACTAGATTTTTATCCCAATGGGTTTTTTTCTAGTAAGGTTTTAACGAGACACAATTCCCTTATGAACATCCAAGGGGGAGTGTTATGAATATATTTAGTGGATGTTCAATATTACGTGTATATACCATCTTCCTTGTTTAGACTTTCCTAGTATTAAATTTACTTCCTCCACAAGTATCTGTAATCCCTATATAAGGGCTCCTATGTGTGATAATAAGATCATCTCTAAATTCTCTCTTCCATTAGCTCTTTCGTAACACGTTATCAGCACGAATTTGCTCACAATTTTTTTTAGTCATCCGATTACCAATCTATCATCCGATCCCTAGAAATTTGTCGTTGATTCCTTCTCTCTACCTTAGCAAACCTCTACCTTAATTATCTATCGCTGCTACAAGGCCACACTATTCCCTGACCTCTGCCAATCCTCGCTCTCACAGTCCCCGTGCGTCGGTCGTGGCACCGATCCATTGAAGATCGATCTGGCAGCGATCGGAGTTTCCGGCGACAACATCAAAATAGGGCGGAAGATGGTTCAGGAGATCCTAGACTCATCGGTAGGAAAAGCGAATCGCTCCCCGGCGGCAAAGAACTGTCTTGAGATGCTCAGGAACACGGAGTATCGGACGCAGTCCACCGTCGATGTCGTGCCGAGGGGAAAGACCAATGATGCGCTCGCATGGTTTAGCAGGGAGTTTATCATTCATTCATTCCACTACCTCACTCAAATTTTTAATACCATATTACTAATAACAATTTAATATTTTATGAGCTAACTAGGTTTTATGTTTGTTGTATGGCTCACACTGCTGTCACTTCTTCCTTCATCGTGATGAAGATCTTTGAGTGAAATTGGAAATTATTATTAATTGATTATTTTATATATTATAATCTAATCGACGTTTTTTTTTCTTGGCAGTAGTAATTCAGAGTTCAGAATCTATCAGATATTATGAAATCTACGAGATATATACTGCACCAAGTTCGGTAACGATTAATTATTTTATTGATAATAAATATACATGGTGTTGTCTCATATATATATATATATATATTACACTTCTCAAGTCAATTAGTAGCACATAAATTATCATGAATAGTTGGGTTTAACGTATGGTTGTTAGATGCTTAAATATACTCATATGTGAATGATAAACAAAATTATATGCATCGCCTATTAGATATGCTTAGCTCCCTGACGTGAGCGTTGCAATATACGATTATAAAGATGATATAATCCACTCCCTGAAGTGAGTGTTGTAGTTTATGGTTATAATGATGATATCATCCACTCTCAGAAGTGAGTATTGCAGACTCTTAAAAAAATGTAAATTATCTATAATTACCATGGTTTTGGGCATGGTTGAAAGAGATAAAATAATTAGCATCATCAGAACGATGATGCCTCTTACAATTAAATAATGCATGAAAAGAATGCAAAGTCCAATTTATTTGGAAGAATTAAAATTTTGAGATGCACGATGACGCTAGAAGAAAATTGATGATATTATGCAGCGCGAAATTTGATGATTTTATGAAGCGCAATAAAATTAGGCAAAGTTTGGCCTAAATATATGGGACTATGAATTAACGAGATTGAAGATCCATAAATATTTTACATTATGGACAGAGATCCTGAATTATTTTTATGAATGGTCTGGGATCATGAAAATGAGATCTGAATATCCTAAGTGATTTTAAGATATGAAAAAATATCCTTAAAGAGATTGAGCTACAAATAAGGATAATGAAGATTCTGAAAAAAAAAAAAAATTATAAATGATCCTGAAAATCATGAAATCGAGCATTTATTCGAAATTATTTATTTATATATTTATTTTACGTTTAAGTTTTTTTTTAATGTTATTTATATGCTTCATACAGTTTATCTATTATTATAAAGAATGAAAGTACTCCGCAATCATCATTATGATGACGATGAATAAAATAAATATATGCGGATTATAATAACAATATGCGGATTATACTGCAAGAGATACATGACATATCTCCTACAGAAATACGAAAGATATACATATCAGTTAAACCTGAAGTTTACTGATGCATTGAGGTAAACCAGAAGTTTTACCCATATAATACAATATTTGGCATGACCGGTTACAGACCATTCCGGATCACTTAAGATGCGCAATACATTATTTGGAAGAACCTGAAGATTCTCCATAAATCATTATGATAATTGCTCTCAAATGAAAATTCATTATGTGATCATCATCAACTATGTTCGGGATAAAATTCCATTATTTATGGAAATTATAAAAGGTGAATATGGGCCCGTTCACCTGCCATGTGGACCGATATATATTATTTTGAAAGATGCATCTACAATATGGTCGCATGTGCATTAAATTATCACGAATTTGCAATAGCAAAATTTCAAAATTTTCAGATTATGCAATAAAGAATGATGATGATATTGAAAGTTGATAATTATTATAAGAATTTGACAATTCATTGTCAATATTTGCAGTTTAGCATGAAAGTTATAAAGATCCTCCAATTAAATAGCTAAACTGCTACCAATTAGAGCAAATTGAGTACAAATGCATGCTATTATGAAAGCAGCAATATAAGTGCGCATCAAGCCAATGTTAAATCACAGTTCTCCCCATTACAACCAATTTTTGGTGAAGATACAAATTTTCCATATATTAATATTATGGTATGCGATTTATGTTTGAATTACTCCACCGCAACGCACAAACATGGGTCTGGAATGTTGGGAAAAATATTTTGTCTATAAATCAATTATTTGAGAACAATGACTGATATATATATATATATTTAAAACAAGAGTGTTGATTGTCATTGTTGAACAACTTTTCCCAACATTAGGGGGAGAAAAGAAGCAGCTGGCAGAAAAGAGATTGACTGAAAAAAAAAAAAAATTATTATCTCATTTAGATCCTCGCACAATGAGAATATGAACCTGAAATTCAAAGAGATAAACATTTTCAAATACTGCCAATAAGTGACTTTATGCGACCCAGAAAGTCATAAGTCATAACAGCTGCAAATGCTCCAATTTGAAATGTCCCGGTTGGACAAACTATAATGAAAAATAATTCACGCCTGAAGTGTGTGATATTGGTTCCAAATATTTTTAACAAGAATGGAGCACGGAAAGAAAATAGATAAATATGGTCTTATTATGGAGGTGATTTCCCAAAAGAAGTAGACATAATTAAATATGAAACCCCATAAGTGATTCAGGTACCTGAAAGTGATTACAATAAAGAAATCTCAATGAGTTATGTCATTAACGGGAAGTGATGGAATCGTAAAAATATAAAGTTGTCGACAACAGTTTTGAATATTATTCATGAGTGAAATCATAAAACAAGACGAGGAGTCGAGGATCTTGAGCTCAATATGTTAAACAAGTATTATGATTGGCCAAAGTTTGAAAAGACGCAAGTATTAACATGAAAAATGCATAAGGTGGAAGCCAGTGGATACAAATTATTTCCCGCATAAATAAATTGTGTCGTAAGATATATACGCACAACCTGTGGTACAAATGTTATATGCAAAATCCTGGCATTTATTATATGGATCATTTAGTGGAAAAATCACCTTCAAATATATTATTACGTTGGCAGTACATAAAAAGTTTTGAATGCGTCCCATATATGAATTATTTATAGCCGATAGCAAAATTAAAGTGAAAATCCTAGAAGGATTGAGAATGCTAGCATGAAATTTTCCAAGAATGTTGGATAATAAAGATATTGTACCATTTAAAATAATACAGGCAAATTATGTTATATTCTCCACAATGTGTAGCTCATTTGAGCTAAGATATATCAGATGATATTATGTGAATTAAGAAAACTGATATTTTGATAAGTTGAATTGATCACGCTATAGCCGAAAAGGGGCATCGCGTGAGGGGAGAATTTAAAGATATTGAAACTCGTGAAGAGTTTGTAAATACAATCAATTTATTGATGATGTTAAATTCAGACAAAATATATTGAAAGGACAAAGGTTTGGCTCGGCCTGAAGATCGAGTACTTAAGATATTGAAAATAATCTTGTTCTATAAAAAAAAAAAGTCTTGAAGCTTTTTTGCATAGATAAGCACATCTATTGAGTACCTTAATGATTGTAAGAATGCCATTAGTTTAATATCATGATGAATCAATGCCTAAATTAATTTGCTACACAAATGTAAGTTATAACATGGAAGTGCACAATTTTCAAATGTAGCGTTATATTGTATATATATATATATGAAGATAATGCAGGTTATATAGCTCGAGTTGAAGATCGTTATATCAAAGGAGACATGCAAAACACATTCGCCTCAAGTTATTCTTCATCCAACGAATTTGTTCATATGACTATCTAGCGGATCTTTTCAAGGAGGCTTTATCGACTGCGACATCTGGAATATTGGCGAACATGATTGGATTGCGTCGACTTAGTGAAATTACGCGATGTCAACATCAGGGGGAGAATCTACACCGCTGCACTCTTTTTCCCTTAACCAAGGTTTTATCCCATCGGGTTTTCCTGGTAAGGTTTTTAACGAGGCAGCTTACAAAAAGGGATCCATAATTGTGTACTCTTTTTCCTTCACTAGATTTTTATCCCAATGGGTTTTTTTCTAGTAAGGTTTTAACGAGACACAATTCCCTTATGAACATCCAAGGGGGAGTGTTATGAATATATTTAGTGGATGTTCAATATTACGTGTATATACCATCTTCCTTGTTTAGACTTTCCTAGTATTAAATTTACTTCCTCCACAAGTATCTGTAATCCCTATATAAGGGCTCCTATGTGTGATAATAAGATCATCTCTAAATTCTCTCTTCCATTAGCTCTTTCGTAACAAAAAAAACGCTACTCATATTTTGACACAACTATAAATGACTATTCAAAATTTGATTTTTTTTTTTTTTTTAAATTTGGTCACATGAACTTTCAGTTATTGAACAAATTGCTTCGTACTTTATAATTTTTGTCAAATTGGACAAAATAAAATAAGCATGTGTAAATTATGTAAGGGCTTTTGTTGTGTAGATTTAATGGATTCGCTACTAATTGAAATGATACCAATAAAATAGATTTAAGTGAACCTCCACAGATTCTAACGATGTCTTTTAATTAATCATTCGATTGAAATTATTTCAATGGTAATCCATTTAATTTCTTAGTAAATCTATATTTAGTACACATCAAAAGATCTCATAGGGCTGTCACATTCTCATAATAATCACTATAAGAAAACATGACTTTAGCAATAACTAAATATTTTTTGTTGCTAATAGTCGATGTTAAAGGATACTTTTAGCATCGACCTAAATTTTGGCAACTAATGCACGCATTTTGTAGCAAAAACAAAACCACTACAAATAGAGTGATTTAGCAGCAGCATAAGTTGCTACTAAAGTGTCCTATATTATGACATCTTATATGCCGCTACAAAAAGTCACATTTACCAGCAACTTATGTGATGATGTGAAAAGATACTTTTAGCAATGGCTCTTTCTGGCTGCAAAAAGTAATTTTCAGTGGCATCTTAAATGCCAGGGCCGGCTCAACCCCAAGGCAGATAAAGCCGTTGCTTTAGGCCTCAGATAAAAAAGGCCTCTAAATATATATAATCTTGTGTAAGGTTTGGTAGTTTGGGGAAATTACATTGTTACGGTAATTATTAGTATGGATTAGACAATATTTTATTTTATTCTTTTACTTGTATAATTTATCCATTACTAGTATTTAATGAATCTCATTAATTATGAAATTATTATATTTACATTCTCAAGATTCTCAATAAGTAATTTAATTGAACCATTTTTATTTCTAACTTACAAAAGAAAGTATCAATCTAGAGTTAATAATCAAAACGTTATATTAACTTGAACTTAATTACAAATTACTACTTGAATTTGAATTTTTTTTTTTTTAGTTCATACTCTATCACATGCAGCTTTTGTCAATTTGATTTATCATTTATGTGAATTATAAAAGCATTTAGATATAGTTGAATACTTAGTTCATTCTTTTTTCAGGAATATAGAAGTGGAAATATGAAATTGAGGTTAGTTCATATTTCATCATTTATGTGAACTGTAAATGCATTAAGATATAACTGAGATCTATATTTTGAAACTTTATATGAGTTTAAGCAAGAAATGATACTATTTACCATAGATATTTTAGCTCTAAGCTATTCATTTGGAAATTCGTATTTATTTAGCATAAGGAGCAATTCATTTGGAAAATCATGTTTATTTTTCATCTACATCATGATTCTTTAATACATTTGTTATTTGAATTTAATATGCATTACATCTACTTACTTGCAGGTATTTTGGACTAGGATATGATATGGAGAGAGCTTCTTGCATGAGAAGAGTTAGTTTATTTAGTAGGATTTAGACTATAATATGTAAAACTTTTTTTTAGTTCAAGAGTCTTTATTTAGTAAGGTGTATATCATGATACGATTATATTAGTTTATTTATTTGGATGTATAATGAATAATTAGATGAATATATTGTATTTTTTTGAATTGCATTACAATATTTTTAAAAAAATATATATATAAAAAATGTTGATGCATACTTTTAGCAGCAATCATTTCAGTCACTATTAAGTATTTTTAGCAGCTCCTAGTAGTTAAAAAATATGATTTACCGCGACTAAATCATGTAATTAGCAACGACGTCACTTGGATGCATATGCATCTTTATAGTGACAGTTTTATTTCGTTGAAGAAAAATAGTATTAGTAGCGGCAGACATTAGCAGCGGCAGTAAGTGGCTGCTAATACTTTTAGCTACGAGACTATTAGCAGCGAGCTATTTGTCGCTACTATGCCGCTGCTAAAGCTTTAGCAGCGACATTTGGAGCTTTGGGAGCGACTTTCAGCCGCTGCTGTCGGTCTATTTTCTTGTAGTGAATTGTGAAAACCTTAAAAGGACTCTCACCTATATATAGGCAATGTTGATGTTTCATACTTTTCAAATTTTTCATTGATATTAAAGATTCACTACAAGAAAATAGGCCATTAACTAAAGTTGAATCGGTAGTAAATATGTATTATGAGGGTCTACCAATACCGACTTCTGACGAAAATGAGATGTAGTTAATTATAAGTCGGTATTCTGTATTAAAGTTGCTGATCTGAAAAATCAGTTAGGAATAATTATTCCTTACCGACCAAATCGGTCAGGAAGCGGTAGTTACATAAAATCAGCATTAAATGTTCTGACCGATTTCTTACATGCGCATTGCTGTCTGGAGGACCTAGGAGGATGTGTCGACGGCGTATAGGCTCCAAGAGTCCGATACTAAAGCTCCTTGTTGAGTTTGTTTACAGGTGGATACAAATTCATTGTGTTAAGAACCTAAGTTTTAGAATGAAGTACTTACGAATTTCTGAATGCAATTATCTGCAATGAACATAATGAACGAGGCAAACTGTATGACCATTTCTTTGTAGTCGGGCTGTTTACAGTTGGTAGAAAGGTCGGCGAATCCGCTTTGACGGCGTTGTGCAAACTTGTCAAGGAAGGAAGGTGAGGGAAGGTTTTGCTGGATGGTGTTCCTGGGTTTGAAGAAGGCAGTTGCGGCTATTTGCTTTAGGCACTTGCACAACGTTTAAGTTATGCTGAATCCTGAATAAGCAAAAATTTGTAATTGTTGTCTTTCTTTTACTTTTGTTATGTATACAACCATGCTAGATGTGTCAGCAATAGCACTAAACACACACGCTTTGAACAACGAAGTTTCAGATGTGTCTTTATAACGAATTCGATATGGAATATATTTCGAATTGAATTATTCAATTTTGTAGGGTCCAACGTACTAAATCGGTCAGAACAAGGTGTTGAATTCTCTGAATGGTCTCGATACGTCAACTTTCAGTCGGTCATCATCAAATTATACACAATGCTTCCTGACCGGTACTTCCGGTAACAAAATTCGGTCAACGATAGGTATTGACACGTTTTTTTTTCATCAAATAGGACCTAAATCGGACAGAAGACAGTATTAAATTCCTGCCCGATTGATCGGTCAGTAACAACGCGTTAGTTAATCGCATATTTTCTTGTAGTGATTATGGCACGCGGATTGACGCTTTTATTTTGTTAAAAGTATTTGAAAAACATAAATTTGACCACACTATCCGGTGGTGCAGTTTCTTTCAATTAGAAAAACATCATATCTGATATCGTTGTAACAAATTAATCTAGCAGTAAGATGAATAAGTTTATTATTAATATATTAAACATGAAAATGATATTTGCATTAGTTAATAATATTATAATTTAAGTTTGTATACGAGTAGAAATTCGTTCAAATGACTAGTTTTATTATCTTTATTCCAATATAAAATGTGAGAGTTGTCCTCACCCCCAAAAGGTACCTCTTGAACATTTTTATTTTATTTTATTATATATATTTATATGTTATATTTAGTTCCCATATTTTTTATTTTATTATATATATATATATACGTGTAATATTTAGTTCCCCTATTTTTATAAAATTGACGATTTAGTCTTAGTATCTTTGAGACTCATCTATTTATCTTTACTATTACTAAAAAAACCATTTAATTACATTTTGTTATTTTTAGTTTTTTAGGTCGCTTAATTGGTAGGTCACTGTAGTTATTATTAATTTCTCCATCAAATATACATATCAAATAGAGTCAACAAGTGTTTAATAGGTGCAAATTTCAGGTAGATGCATTTTTCCATTCACTATATCACCGATTTGAGGATGTTCCGCTTGTTAACATTTACGTATCACATAAATTAGTCACTTGCTAACTCAAATAACATATCGAATATGGATCAAACATGTTACTCAATGTTTAATACTGATTGACTCGAACTATATATCGATTTAGTTCTTGCGTTTGTAAATTCAATCATATTAGGTATCTCCTGATTGGTAGTTGAATAAATAGTTAAGTTGAATTCAAGTATAAACTTTAGACACTAGTGTTTTAAAAAATTGATGATTTAGTCCCTACAATTTTTTAGTATTACATAAAATTTCATGGAGATAAATTGCATTAACCTTTTTGTTAAGGTCGCTTAACTGACATGTTACATAATTATCATTAACTTATTAATACAATATATAAATTTGAGCCACCAATAAGGTATTAATTACATATTATCATATTAAAAAACTGAAGATAAATTATGTATTTTGAAACTTAGACGATTATGCGCGTGCAACGCACGCGTTAATAACTAGTAATATTAGATGTGTTTTTGGAATACATGGAAATTGCTGTATGATACAAATAAGTAACAGCGTTTTGACTATCAATCATCACATAATGTTGTGATATAAGTATTAATTGGATTGAGGTTGAGGTGGAGGTGGTGGATGTAGCAAGCTCAGCTTCTTCTCCATCTCCTCTATCTTCTTCTTGAGGATGTCATTCTCCTTGAGCAATAACTCACCAAGGACATTATGGTTATAAGTAAGTATCCCCCACTCTCTCCAACCACCCACCGTACCACTAACATGCAGCATCTTCATATCGTTTTGTTCCACCTCAGGGCACACTCCGATACTCGAATTTATCTCTGCTAAGTATCTCTCACTAGCCATTTTATATCTTCTATGCAGTTTTGTTTTTTTTATAGAACATGCATGATTTTCCACATATATATATATATAGATGAATTTGTATATATATATTCGTTTCATTTGATCACAAACAATACTTGAGAAAACCCACTTCTACGGTTTTGCACTTTGGAGAAAGAGTAGAATCCAAGCAAAATAACCAAAACTTTACTACAAACTCTTTTCATTCAAATTATTATAAGCTAACGTGCATTTATTATATACCTTGCCAAATTGGCTTGTTTTGGTTAGGAACCTATCATCATGGTATAAAGCCATCTCTATTTGTAACATTGAGTAGTCTTCTTGCAAAAGTATCAAACTTATCTAGCTTGCTTCATTCCAACAAGGTAATTGCCCCATCTTTGAACATCCTAATTTTTGGGGTTAATTATTGCCTATTTTTGGTTACTTACATTTGTTGGTAATATTACATTTTGGTTCAAAATTATGATATTTAGTTAGTTACTTGTGTTTCAAAATGTATTTATTTGGTTATGTTTGCTAAAAGTAGTGGATGAAAAAGTGAAGTGGCAAATAGAAAAGTGATATGACGACGGATGGAAAAGTGACGTGTTATAGTAATCTTCATCTTGTTCATTTAAAAAAAAATCAAAATCGAACCTAGCAGATCTACTGGTGGCTTCTTTTAGGTTCGGTTATGAAAATAAAAGAATGAAGAACATTATAAACTACAAGAAGAACACAATTATGAAATTAAGAACACAATTATATTTAATTTGTCCACGTGTCGCTTTTATTTTCTTACATAGAGCAGTCACTCAAACATTTGGGTTGAAAGTTAACAGGGTAATCATTTGAAAGAATAAGTAATCATTCATTAACTTCAAAAAAATATAAGTAGCCAAGCTAGATTGGTGCAAACATAATTAACAAACAACCACATACTCAGAAAACCCACATTTTTAACAACAAAATCTTATCGTTAGACATTATATTCATAAAATAATATTATTATTATTTTTGCCAAGAGTATTCATATATTATATGTGTAGGGCAAGAATTAGGGTTTAATTTCAGATTAACCGCCGCAATGAGCAAACAACAGCTGGATAACTTAAAGAAGGAACTGGGTGGCTTTCCTCAACTGGAACAAAACGGTCGACTCCTCCATATTCACAGGCCTCTTGTAGACTTCCACGAATGGAGGGTGTTGAGTTACAACCTCAATGTATTAGGGGACATCGTACGAGAAAACATGGAGCTCCACAAGAAGCTCCATCTTTTAACAGAGAGGTACATTAATGAAGTCGAAGCCCTAAGCAGCTTGAGGTCCAAGCATTGTGGAACTGCTGCAGGAAGAAGCTTACAGACTACTACAAGCGTGGTACCTTCAGAATCCTTCATCGGCTTCTCTAATCATCATAGAGTTCAGATCATGATGATAGCATTTGTAACAGTAGTAGCTGTGATGTTAATGCTACTGATTAAGAGGCTGAATGGATTAGAACATCTAGTAATGAACAAGTTATATATGAGGCAGGGGTTCATAATGTAATTATCAACACATCTCCATCCATGACTTCAATATAAGTGCTTGTGTCTCCTTAAAACAATTTATATTTCAATCAAGAAAACCATACACTTATATTCAGTTCAGAAGTACAATTTTTTTTTTTTTTTTCTTTAGCATGCAGAATGATTGAGAAACTCACCCTACATCTAGAGAGACGGTTTATTAATGTGCAAAAGAGAGGTTAAATATATAGCTAGTCTTGTATCATAGTTTAGTCATGACTGCACTAGCTAGTACTCTTTGACAAAGAAATGCAATTAGGTGCATTTATACAAAAATATATAATTAATAAGCAAGAAAAATGTGAAACTTTTTAATTAAATGCAATTTTCTATTTAGTTACATTGACTAACGGTAGTTGGTGGAAAAGTGACGTGATCATGGATATAAAATGACACGTTATTGTGAATCTTCACGTATATTCTCATGTTCTTCATTTTTTTCATCAATAAAAAAAAAAAAAAAAATCGAACCTAATCAAACCGAGTAGAGCTACTACATTTAGGTTCGATTTTTTTTTTTTTTTTTTTAAATATTACATTTTTAGTACTTCAACTATCGTCATTGACTTTTAGTATCTCTACTATCGTCATTGACTTTTTAGTACTTAAAAAAAAATTACTTTCGAGTGTTCCAATAATCAGAAGTGTGATTGTTTAATGACACGTGACTCGATTCACTAGTTAGTATTAGGGAATAAAATATATTAACAAATTTTATTTTATTATCTTCTGATAAAATTATAATAGGATTAGATATATCTTCAATATTTATCAGATTCTTAGATTTAGTATTTATTATAGATATAGTCTTGTATTTATATATATAGGTAGATGAACTCAATCCTAAATAAGATTAATAATACAATTCTCATTCTTCTATATGGTATCAGAGCCTTCATTCCTCCAACGAGTATAAGTTACAAGCCGCCGCCCACCATCGTCGCCGTCCAGGGGCGGTCGACACCGCTGTCAGCTATGCAGTTGTCATGCCGGCCAGCCCCTGCCCAATTTTGATTTCAGATTTTTCTTTTTTCTTTTCTAATAAGACAATAAATTCATGCTTCCGTGTTGACGACTTCTGCGCTGATCCTCTGATTTAGCGCCAATTGACGAAGCCACCACACCGATGGTCCCTACTATCGTCATGTACGCCTCAAATTCTTCTCCGTTGATTCCGGCTGGATCTCTCCGGGTTTCCGCCGATGCCGATTGGACCTCCGGACTTCCGCCATTGCTGACTGGACATCCGGGCTACCGCCGTGCCGACTAGATATCTCTGGGCTTCTACCGATGCCGACTCGACCTCTGGGCTTCCACCATTGCTGACTAGACCTCCGGGCTACCGCCGTGCCGACTGGATATCTCTGGGCTACCTCGTGCCGACTGGACATCTCTGGGCTTTCGCCATTGCCGACTGGACATCTACGGGTTTCCGTCGTTGCCAACAGGACCTCTCGGGGCATCCGCCGATGGCGATTTGACTATTCGGGCATTCATCAATATTCTTCGTATCAAGACCGGCATTCTTGTTAGAACGTCCGTCTTGTGGGGGCGTATTAGGGAATAAAATATATTAGTAAAATATATTTTATTATCTTCTAATAAAGTTATATTAGGATTAGATATATCTTCAATATTTATCAGATTATGTTTCTCATTATATTGTTATAGATTAAGTCTTGTATCGATATATACAGGTACATGTACTCAACCCTAAATAAAATCAATAATACAATTCTCATTTTTCTTTAGTAGGAGGTTGTCTTGACTGAACTTATGCCAGACTTGGTCAGCTATTTTAGGAAACCATGTGTAGCACAATCTCGGGTCAAGCTGAGCTATCTAGCTCAACCAATTGAGTCATGAGCGATCTAGAGTATTGATCGGTATGTGAGGCAGAGGGCTCGACCATACCTGGTCTTGTCCTAGACATGATCTCCAAAAATAGGTGACTAGATGTGGCATATGTAGCTCGAATCAAGGAGAGCTAGTGCAGCTAGCTGGTCTATTTAAGAGCTTGAGTCTCAAATAACGTCGAAACTCTGAAAAATGCTATTCATGGTCAGCTTTTTTACCCCTACCCCTACATGCGAACCAGGATTATATTAGGCTCTTGCACGTTGCACATATACCACCCCATATTGCCATTGGAAAAAAAAAAAACTTGGTATACATATAGCGCGGATATAATTAAACCTCTACACAGCTTAAACAGGTCCCAAAAAAGTTGAACCCTTTTTTTTTTGTAATCTGTTGTACTTACTTACCTTGCAAACACACATACACCCTAGCTAGCTATCGTTTAGAGTACTAGGAATGACGTGTACTTGAAATAATGAATAGCCAAGTAACTTACTTTCATACCAAGTCATGCATCCCTTAATTGCCTCAATTCTTCCCTTCCCTAGAGAATCCATCATGCATATACACATTAATTAATTAAGGTATCTTTATTTGTATATATATATATATATAAGGAGCAATAGCTAGATTATATATATCGATCAACCGCGATGAGCAACCAACAGTTGGATCACCCGAAGATGAAGAAGAAAAGTATGGCTGCTAACGTCCGGGAGTATAACGTGCTGACAGCTAAACTCAAAGTCTTTGGAGAGATCATAGAGAAGCTGGATGAGTTAATTGAGAGCTACGTCATGCAAGTCGAAACCCTAACCACATTCAGGTTGAGCCTTAGTGGAGTTGCGGTTACTATGATGAATCAAATGATAAGAGATGTCAGAAAGAGGCTCGATAGGTTGGAGGATCTATGTAAAGATAATAAAAATTAGCAGCTTAATTGTGGTTAATTAATATGTAATCTAAATATGTCTATATAGCTAATACTCATTTGTAAAAACCAACATGCCCAAATGTGTGGTTAACTTCTCTAATAGTATCTACCTATCTATCTATCTATATATAATATAATTGAGATGCAATTTTGAATAATAGCATAGATTTTTGCCATGTCACCAACAAGCATTTTCATTGGTTAGTTATTGGTTTTGTAACTTCTTCATATGTTACACATTACTATTTTCCATTCAATTCTTTAATTTCATGTTTTTCTACATATATATTAGTTAATCTTGATTAGTATGCTAATTCACATTCTTCATATTCATATTATAATAGTTCTTGTGAGCTTTACAAAAATAATTTGTGCAACATGTAGTTCAAATAGTGTTAACAATCTATATCTACTATATTATATTAATTCGGTACCGGAAGCCCTCTGACTGACACGTGGCGGTTCGTCCAGTAAGCGTTTCCTAATTTAATCGGCATTTAATTGGAGATCTATAAATTTAGGCGTAAAATATTGATTGGTTGTAAATTAAGAAGTATTTTTATCTCCTATTTTAGTTCTACATAAAATAAAGAAATAAATTAATTAAAAGTTTCCAATTAAATCGTAAATCTACACAGTTTGGTTCCGGAAGACCATAGATAGCCACGTAAGCAATATTTATATAGAATAATAATAAATAATATGTAAAGTTATTTAAAGCAACGTTTTGAAAAAAAAAAAATTATTAACCTTTTAAAATTTAATTAACTATTATTAGATATTAATGCTTAAAAGAAATTACCTCACACACGTGAATTTTGTTATATCGCCCTTCAATCAAACTAGGAATCTATTGGGAGTTAAATGTATGGTACCGATTGGACTTTCAAGTACATCTTATTATATCAAATAACACAAAAGATTAAACTTTTGACATAAATTATGATTTAAGAACTCAAATTTAATATGATAATAGATATAAATAAACATAACTCTATTTTTTTGATTATTTGTACAATATTCATTAGTACGTGTAGTGTGTGAAATTTAAGATAAACAACTTATCCTTAATATTTTTTACTGACTAACATATTTAATAATTATAAACTGCGCCTTTTGCACTCTTAATTATAAATTTTGCTAAGATCGTCACGTTGATTACATTTATAATAATATGTAAATATATATAATATAAAATTTATTAAGACAAATCAGTAAATATAATATATATATATATATATATATATATATATATATATATATATATATATAACACAAATTTAATATTATAAAATTTATAAAAGAAAAACGTGGCAAAACTAAAATATACAACATAAACAATTATATAAAATATTCATACAAAAAGAACTATATAATTTTTTTTAAAAAAAATATATGTAAAATATATTTTACACAAATTATACATATATATATATATATTTCATAAACAATAACCTATCAACAAAAAAATAGATAAATATATAATTAGAAAAAAAACTATATATAAATAAACAAGGTATGTATAACTTTTAACGTATTATTAATAGGTAAGAGAATATATTACGCTATGCATTTATAATAATAATATATATGGTGTATATACACAACATGTTGTATTTCCTTATATCTGTACATATGTATGTTATATATGTATAGAATAGCTAGGAATCAGTGGTGGTGCTTAATTAATTAATGAAATGATCCTTGAAGGAAATCGTCGTTCTGAGAATTTGAGTCGAATCGTTCGTGCATTTTGTGTACTTGGTTCAATCCTGATGGAGTCGAATCGTTCATGAGATTTCTTGCCTTCGTCGGAATGGAAGGTTTGGCTTCAATACAAAATGTGGAAAAATCAATATACATTAAATTAGCATAAATTAAATTATATATGATTAATTTTTATATAATTTGACTAATTTGTTTATATCTTGCTAACGACATTAGCTATATATTATGACGTTGGTGGGTGATTTAAAATTTAGGGTTTAGTCATTTACTATCCACGTACATATAATTAACGTTTTTAAATGGGTGGATAAAATCGTTAACAATACTCTTATATGTTTTAAGATAACTACTTTGTGTTTTTAGAGATTTCAACTAAAACTTCATATTGTTTGGATCACTTCGACAATTTTATTATCGTGTATGAAAGTTTATAGTACAAATACAGTTAGTCTACTGCAATTTTATTGATATGCAAACATTTTTATATGACAAATAAGTTAGATTAAAATTATATATAGTAATAGTATGCATATGATATTATAATTATAATTTTAATTATTATATAATAAATAATTTGTAGTTATATATTAATTTAAATATTTTATGTATATTTAACAGTGATTTTTATTTTTACTTTTTAGGTTATTTAACAATACCTTGGACTTTTCCAAGCTCCACCGTCAACAAGTTCGGTGAATTAACAAATTGTTTATAATCTATGTTGTTAATTTGTTTTTATGGGTTGCTCATTAAAATTTTTATTTTGGCCAAAGATTGGTCTTTATAATTTAATAATAGTTATTTGTGATTTAGTTAAGTTGATATTATTTCATGTTTATTTTGTTTTATAGCATCACAGAAGGAAGGATTTGTACTTTGTTATCTTCTAATCGGTATTTATTTAGCCTCAAATAATTTATGTATACAACAATGCATTTATTTTTCTTAAATGTGAGTAGAATAATGCAATGTGTGGGTAAGCTAATCTGTTTTTTGTTTTTAACTTCCAAAAATAATTATGAGTTAGTGGTAAAGGAGGTTCTCGGACAATAATAGTCCAACATTTGATTTTTTTTTTTTCCTGTTATAATTGCAGGTGGGGCGGAGAATTTACATAACCATGATGATGCATATATGTTTAGCTAAATAATTAGCAGCTCAGTTGATGGGTTATATATATATAAATAATTTTTAAGTTGTATTTTTTTTCTTAGTTATTTAATTTGTTGTTAAGTTCATCAACTGTAAACTTATTGATTTAATTAAAAAGAATATCTTAATTTTTTTTTGCTCTTATTATTTCTTCTAATTTTTTTTTATGTATTTATAAAAAATAATTTAAATAAGAACAAACTTAAAATTACTCAACAAACATCAACAAAGAAAAATGAGTAGATATTGAAATTGCAAGTTTTATATTATATTAATTATACATCGTATAAAAGTTATATGTAATGTTGATTATTCCACTACTAAGAAATATTTTAAACATTAATTAGTATCAAATATGCTAATAAAATTAATTAATTATTAATTAATTTCTATTCAAAAAATATTTAAAATTTCAAATACGTATTGATATAGTTGAATACAATTTAATTTTTATTTAGAAATTTTCTCTCGCGCGGTGCGCGGGGTTAGTGGCTAGTATAATATAATTGAGATGCAATTTTGCCTAATAGCCTAAATAATTAGGGTATTGTTACGGAAGTAGAGAGGTAATAGAAGAGGGAACTTGAGGATGTCTTATTATCACACATAAGGAGCCCTTATATAGGGATTACATATACTTGTGGAGGAAGTAAATTTAATACTATGAAAGTCTAAACAAGGAAGATGGTATATACACGTAATATTGAACATCCACTAAATATATTCATAACACTCCCCCTTGGATGTTCATAAGGGAATTATGCCTCGTTAAAACCTTACTAGAAAAAACCCGTTGGGATAAAAAACTAGTGAAGGAAAAAAAGTACACAATTATGGATCCCTTTTTGTAAGCTGCCTCGTTAAAAACCTTACCAGGAAAACCCGATGGGATAAAACCTTGGTTAAGGGAAAAAGAGTGCAGCGGTGTAGATTCTCCCCCTGATGTTGACATCACGTAATTTCATTAAGTCGACGCAATCCAATCATGTTCGCCAATATTCCAGATGTCGCAGTCGATAAAGCCTCCTTGAAAAGATCCGCTAGATAGTCATATGAACAAATTCGTTGGATGAAGAATAACTTGAGGCGAATGTGTTTTATATGTCTCCTTTGATATAACAATCTTCAACTCGAGCTATATAACCTGCATTGTCTTCATATATATATACAATATAATGCTACATTTGAAAATTGTGCACTTCCATGTTATAACTAACATTTGTGTAGCAAATTAATTTAGGTCTTGATTCATCATGATATTAAACTCATGGAATTCTTACAATCATTAAGGTACTCAATAAATGTGTTTATCTATGCAAAATAGCTTCAAGACATTTTTTTTTATAGGACAAGATTATTTTCAATCTCTTAATTACTCGATCTTCAGGCCGAGCCAAACCTTTGTCCTTTCAATATATTTTGTTTGAATTTAACATCATCAATAAATTGATTGTATTTACAAACTCTTCACGAGTTTCAATATATTTAAATTCTCCCCCTCACGTGATGCCCCTTTCGGCTATAGCGTGATCAATTCAACTTATCAAATATCAGTTTGCTTTATTCGATACTTATATTAGCATTCGCTACAACTTAGCTCAAATGTTGATATAGCGGGGATAATATACCATAAGCAACCCGTAAATGGTAAAATTTTTTTTTTTTTTTTTTATCATCCAACATTATTGAGAATATTCATGCTAGCATTTTAAATCTTTCTGGGATTTTTACGTGGATTTCACTATCAAATTAGCCACCCAAATAGGCTATAAAATTATTCATTTCGTGAAACGCATATTAAAACCTTGTATGTACTGCCAACATAATAATGTATTTGAAGGTTATTGCTCCACCAAATGATTCATATAATAATTGTCATCTCTCTGCGGAAAAGTCTTTGTACCACGGGTTGTGCCTATCTTACAAGGCAATCTATTTACGCAGAAATTATTTATATCCACTGGCTATCACATTCTGCATTTGTCATGCTCATACTTGCGGCTTTTCAAACTTTGGCCAATCATGATAATTCTTTGACATATTGAGCTCAAGATCCTCGTCTTGTTTTATGAATTCACTTATGAATAATATTCAAAACTGTTGTCGAAAACTTTATATTTTACGGTTCCATCACTTCCCGTTAATGACATAACTCATTGAGATCTCTTTATTGTAATCACTTTCAGGTACCTGAACCACTTCTGGGGTTTCATATTTAGTTATGTCTTTACTTCTTTTGGGAAATCACCTTCATAATAAGACCATATTTATCTTGCTCCATTCTTTTAAAAAAATCTTTGGAACCAATATCGTACGCTTCAGGCGTGCGTTATTTTATTATTATAATCTGTCCAATCAGGACATTTCAAAATTGGAGCATTTGCAGCTGTTACTTGACTTATGACTTTCTGGGTCTCATAAAGTCACTTATTGGCAGTATTTGAAAATGCTTTTCTCTTTGAACTTCAGGTTCATATTCTCATTGTGCGAGGATCTAAATGAGATAATAACAAATTTTTTTTTTTAGTCAATCTCTTTTCTGGCAGCTGCTTCTTTTCTCCCCCTAATGTTGGGAAAAGTTGTTCAACAATGACAATCAATACTCTTGTTTTAAATATATATATCAGTCATTGTTCTCATATAATTGATTTATAGACAAAATATATTTCCCAACATTCCAGACCCATGTTTGTGCGTTGCGGTGGAGTGATTCAAACATATATCGCACACCATAATATTAATATATGGAAAATTTGTCTTTTCACCAAAAATTGGTTGTAATAGGGAGAACTGTGATTTAACATTCGCTTGATGCGCAATTATATTCCTGATTTCATAATAGCATGCATTTGTACTCAATTTGCTCTAATTGGTAGCAGTTTAGCTATGTAATTGGAGGATCTTTGTAACTTTCATGCTAAACTGCAAATCTAGACATATAGTTGTCTCAATCTTGTAGTAAATATCAACTTTCAATATCATCATCATTCTTTATTACATAATCTGGAAATTTTGCTATTGCAAATTCGTGATAATTAATGCACATGCGACCATATTGTAGATGCATCTTTCAAAATAATATATCGGTCCACATGGCAGGTGAACGGGCCCATATTCACCTTTTATAATTTCCATAAATAAGGGGATTTCATCCCGAACTCGGTTGATGATGATCACATAATTAATTTTTCTTGAGAGCAAGCATTGTAATAATTTATGGAGAATCTTCAGGTTCTTCCAAATAATTTCTTGCGCATCGTAAGTGATCCGGGATGGTCTGTAACCGGTCACGCCAAATATCATATTATATGGGTAAAACTTCGGGTTTACCTCTATATGAATCAGTAAACTTCTGGTTTACCGAATAAATAATCAATCATGCCAATATTGGCGGTAAACTTCTGGTTTATCTGAATTTTTTTCATTATCTGCAAGAGACATATTTCTTCTAGGATCTTCATGATCATTTATTCAAGACTCATGATCTCTTAGGATCTTCATGATCCCTTATTTATAATAATTCATGATATACATGATTCATTCTTATACAAGACGGTCTTTAATTCACAAATACAATGTTTCAGATCCTATTTTTTTCATACATTTTAGGATCTTCCGAATCCTAAAATTATCAATTTTTGAGCTTTTGAATAACTCATGATCTTCTGGATCATTTTATAATAAAATGCAATAAACGTATTAATATATGTATACAATAAATATAATGCAGTGCAATAAATAAAAATATAAATGTAAAGGTAATGCAATAAAAAAAATAACAGTATATGTAAATAAAGTGCAAAAATGTAAATATAAATATAAAAATTAAGGGAACTATAAATTCTTAATTATTGATCTTTAAGATCGTAATATCGGATCTTCAGGATCCGTCATTTTTAAAGAATGCATTTTTCTTAATCGTAATATCCCATATTTAATAATAATATATGCAATGACTTTTTTTTTTTTTTTTTCATTTGAGGCTAATCTTTGCCTAGTGTCATCGCACTTCATATGAATAAATTTCTCGCTTCATCATATAATTAAATTTTTGTTAGCGTCATCGCGCTTCTCAAAATTATCATTCTTCCAAATCAATTGGATTTTGCATTCTTTATTTGTAAGATGCATCATCTTTCTTTATCGATATCATGACGATGCTAACAATTTTATCTATTTCAAAATCAACTGTTTCTATGACCATGATGATTATAACATATTTGTATTTATACTCTTAAAACGTCATTATAAATTATATCCCTCACTTCAGGGAGTGGATGCTTTCATCGCTATAATCATAATCTACAACACTCGCTTCAGGGAGTGGAGTATATCTTCGTTATAATCATAACTTATGACGCTTACTTCAGGGAGCGTAATATTTGCCTCTACACTCGTTTCAGGGAGTGGAGCAATATCAATACATATAAGTTTATGTATGAAATAATTTTTCACATTTATGTGTATTCAATATATAAATACTACCAAAATAAAAAAAAATTACCGACGTGATATCGTGTATTAACATCCTTTATTTTCGACATAAGTTATTTATTCAGCAATTTATTTGTAAAAAAAAAAATTATCATATAAGATATTTAACCAATTCATATAAACAACATAACCAGAACTTGTTACTAGCTAGCAATTGTACATAAACTATAACTTTAGAAAATAAGACTTTTTATAGTCAGTAAAGAAAATAGAGATTTATCACCGAAAATCATAGTTTGCCATTACAGATTAGAATAATTATCCCCTAAGCAATTTCATAGTGGCTTTCAATTATTATTATCATATAAATATATATAGGTCATCGTTTAGGCAACAAGTATTCAAATTTAACCTCGATTATATTGACAAACTAGTCTAAGCGATTTCCATAACGAATCATCTATGAACTGATTTTACTTTTTCAACGATTCATATCAAGATGTGAATAACAGTGTAACTAAACTTAACCAAATCTGAGTTAGTTTTCTTTGCTAACTTGTGGAGTCGGAATCATACCTCGATCAATTATGTGTGTCATCTGTCATGTACTGTAAGATTGAATACGACTTGCTTCGTCGGAGTTTTGTTTAAGTAGTCTGTTGTGTCAACACATCGATCTCGAATCCTTTCTTAACTCGTACATATTCAACTAAACATTAAATTCCTGACACACAATAATTATAATAATTAGAATATGAATTATTAAATAGTCAAAATACGTAAGTAAATAAAGAAGTAATAATCTCCCTTTCAATGCAACACAATCAGATCGATTCAAACTCCAAAGAATCGTTGGTGGTTCTGATAAATCGGTTGATGGATTCTCAAAAGATTAGTTTGTGCCACTATCCCACTTCCACCATTGTTGTTCGAGCTTTTGTCGTGAGAAATTTATATCATGGTGGCGGTCTCTATACTTTCGTATAATATTACGATAAGGGTTGGAAAATTTTTTTTGAGCAATTCGTGCTGATAACGTGTTACGGAAGTAGAGAGGTAATAGAAGAGGGAACTTGAGGATGTCTTATTATCACACATAAGGAGCCCTTATATAGGGATTACATATACTTGTGGAGGAAGTAAATTTAATACTATGAAAGTCTAAACAAGGAAGATGGTCTATACACGTAATATTGAACATCCACTAAATATATTCATAACAGATATCAATTTGCAAAAAAATGTAAAATTTTAACTTAACAAAAGTTTTCTTATACCATTTCTTAAGAATAAAATGTACATTACCTCTTTAAATTTAAATTTTTTTTAAGAAAAATTACATGCATGTTTAATTTCATTAAAACAACCTCTTTTTTCCACCTATTTTGTCACCTTTTTAAATACTTTCTAAAACTAACTATAACATAACCATTGTTAAAATTATCAAAAGTAGTTTTATGCTTTTAAAATTCTCAAATACACCCTAATTATTTTCCTTCTAATGTCTGAATTACACCAACATCAATTGGCAATATATCATATGTTTTCTATGTTAAAACTTATGGTACTACATATTGTAATAAAATAAAAAGTAAAAAATGATGAATTATTACTATTTCTTAAGTAGAGAGCACAGAGCAATAAGATAACATACATAATAATATAATAAAAACAGTGGAAATATTTGAAAATTGAAAGTAAATGTGTTTTGATTAAAACCTACAAATCATTATCCTCCATCTGTTACTAATCTATATTAATTATTTAAGCTACCGTCCATGAATTTTCATCTCCGCCGTCTTCTACTCTTCTTATTGGTTTTGTTCATTTCACTACTAAAAGTATTTTTAATCTCAGCATTCGGTTACATCGATCTAAAAAATCAACACAATGTCGAATGAAAATTGCTTCTTCGAGCAGAATACTAGGACTAAGATCCCTTCAATCGTTCTCGGCACCCGGAATGTCGATCACACCCTCATTTATGATACCCTCACTGTGATCATTAAGGTAAAGAATTTTATACGGTAATCGAAAGATGATAATTTTACTTTAAATTAATTTATGTTGATCAAACTGAAAATTGGCTACACTAAGTTGATTGTAGTCGATAGTATGACAACGAGAATGAGGTATATTTTTGTTTAGATAGATTTTTTTTAAAAAAAAAAAATCTGGATATTTTTGTGCATTGCATTTTTCATTTGATAAATAGAACGTAAATAATGTTTAAAAAATCGGTAGAAAACAACCGAAATTAGCTCATAAATATTTATAATTTATCAATTATATAATTAATACATAACATAAACACAAACAACAATTACAAAACTATCAACCCCGCGCAATGCGCGGGGCAAATACCTAGTAATCTATGTTTTGGGGAGCCCATTAGCAAACTGGAAGACTGGGAATCCTTTTTCGGTTTTAATAGTTCAGGGCACTGTTATCAGAACCGGATCGACGGTTCGACCGGGTTCAAACCGGAACCGGCTTCTTCAACGGTCCGATTCACACAAAAGTTCAGTATGTAAGCGAACCCGGTTCAACCTCTGATTTTTTAGGGAACAGGCTGGTTTTCAGTGGACTGGGCGGTCCACTGGGTCACCGGTTCGATACAAGAAGAAAAAAAAACTGAAAATCAATTAAACGTAGTAAACCCTAACTAAACTATAGACCTCCTCCTTGCCGCCTCCACTTTAGCCGCCTCAATAATCCATCACCTAGCCATATTCTGCCCCAAAATTTCTATTTTCCATTGTTCTTGGTCCGATTGAGGAAGAGGGGGGTTTGGCTAGGCTAATTTTTCTCAGTTGGTTTTGGGTTTAGATAGGTTCTAATTTCTAGTCCACCGCGTCGGATATTAGGGAAGCTCAATTTTAGGGAATTCTGGCAGGTGGAGGGGTTGGTGCGTGCATCGGCTTTGCTGAAGGGGGTGGTTGTCGAGGCTGAAGATGTGGCGGCAGCGGCCCTGTACCTAGCCAGTGACGAGGCCAAGTATGTATCGGGGGGTTGAATCCAGTGTTATCAGAACCGGACCGGACTGGCGGTCTGACCGGTTTGAACCGGGAACCGGAGCCTTAACCAGTCTGGTTCAACCAAAAGACCGGCAAGGAAGCGAACCGGGTTCGATAGCCGGTTTTTTAGAGAATCGGCCGGTTCTGGACAGACTGGGCGGTTCGCCGATCCGCCGGTCCAGTATAAATTAATTTTTTAAAAAAATATATGTAAAAGTAGAATTAAAGAAGAAAACCTAAGGCAGCATACCATGAAGCAACACATTAGACACATGTCTAATATGCTTGCTGAACTCAAGGAAGCAAGGGAAGCCCTAAATGAGGAACAAAAGGTCCAATGCGTCATTCTCTCTTTGCCTTACTCTTGGAACAACATGAAAATGCATCTTAGCCATGCTACTCACTCGATACTCTCGACGGAATTTGAGTTCATCTCGAGTTGGAAGAGGATCGGCTCAAGGCTGAAAAGCCAAGGGCTGAGATTCATATAACATCTACCTCTCTATCACAGCAAAAGGGTAAGCGCAAGAGAAAGGGCAAAGACTTCGCAAGAAAGGCTAACAAGTCATCTGGTCTGAATGATCAATGAAGGTTCAAACCTAAGCAATTTGGTGGAAAGAACATGCAGAAGAAAAGAGCACGTAAAAAGGAAACTCGAACGTGCTTCATGTGTGGGGTAAAAGGCCACCTTGCAGCTGCATGTACTAATCCTCCAAAGGTACGTTCTGAGAGACAATAACGAAAGTCATATATTCTCTTTATATTCATGTAACCCGATGAGTAATTCAATCCCACTTATGAATTAAAGAACCGAGGTGAGGAAGGAGCGTGAGACCAAATGAGGACGTCCCCAGAATAAAATGATACAGTGGATGAATAAAATAAGAGCAAAAGTTTATCTTTGAACTCTCCATTTCCTTTCTTGCTAGAAAATTTTTGTTTTCAGTTTGATACATTTTGGTTTATGCATTTTATGCGAATTGAGATTCTGCATAATTCGATTCGTTGAACCAAGTTATGTTTGTTTCATCTTGCACTGCTGAATCTTAATTTCGTTGTTCTAAACATTGTGTAATGAGGTCGAACGATTTATATTCCTTATTTTTTAGTACTCCATAAATATAATTTATATCGTAACGACTAACATGTATGACACTGATGATTAAATTGTGGAAACGAAACGATTTCACCTAGGGCAACAGCCATTTGTGGCGCGCTCAGCGCATGGATTCCGTGTCAAATCGGATCACATCGATTTGTAGTACAAATTTAATGGAAAGATGTATAATTATGAAGCTCAAAATAACTTTCATTGATAACTTTGCTCGTTATAGGTTTACTCATTTGATTACTCGTAAATATGAGGCTATTGAGTGCTTTAAGAGCTATCTCAATCTCGTGGAGAATCAGCTGGAGCGTAAGGTGGAAACCTTACTGTTGGGATCAAGTTGTCGTGGCCCTTAGCTTCTGGAAGTGGACTTCAAGGTGTCGCCTACTAGCTCACTTAGGTGTCTATCTCGACCTCACAGGGTACTTAGTTTCCTTTGGAGTCTTTTAGGGTGTTAACCTGAAAAGGGGTTGGGGATCTTCCCGTGACTCCACTCTAAAGCTTAAGTCAGTAATGGAACATGAGAGTAATACTATGAAAAGTATATGAGAGAAAGTAAATATAATGAAAGTGTTCCACTATTTAAAGGGAGAGTTTTCTGACTTTAAATGACGGCTACCCTTCTAGGAGAGTTTCTATCCAGAGCCGGCACAAGCAGGTGACAAGTAGGTTTCAACCTCACCATTCCTTAATGAGGAAGGTTTCTTCATGGCGGTAGAAGCAGGTGACTAGTAGGTCGCCACCTCACCATTCCTTCAGAGGAAGGTTTCTTCATGGCGGCTGAAGCAGGTCGCCACATGTCCATTCCTTAAGAGGAAGGGTTTCTTCATAGAGTCGGTGGTAAGCAGGTCGCCACCTATCACATTCCTTAAGAGGAAGGGTTTTCTCAATAGTACCTGGCTGCCAACTCGACTCATACCTTAAGAGGGAGATTCTTTGAGAGTGCTTGTCGCCATTCTTCAAGATTTGTCTTGGTCGTCGACATCCTCAAATTTGGTGACCATTTATATTTACTTCTTCATTCTGAGTACGATTAATCGTCGACTCTCTTTGGGAGTCCCGACTTAGATGCTTCCGACCATCCCTTAGCCCGTCCTCTATAAACGTAACTCAACACTTACGAACTGATAGAAGAGGTGAATACCTCTCAAATGAGTTTAATAAGTTATGTAATGAAAGGGTATTGTCCGTCAAACGATGATCCCTTATACGCCACAACAGAACGGTGTGGAGGAGCGTTGTAATCGTACAATCATGGACATGGTAAGAACCATGATATCGCAAGCTCAACTTCCGATCTCCTTTTGGGGTGATGCGTTGTTGACTGCTACTCTTGTAGTAAACCGTGTACCTACAAAATTGGTAGACACGACACCATATAAGTGGATCTTACTAGGCTGCGACCTTGGAGTTGTGCAGCATACACGCATCAGAATGACAGCCGATACGGCAAGTTGGGACCTAGATGATTGAAAAGTGTCTTCATAAGATACTCGGAGAATTCTAAGGGATATGTGTTTCTGGCTGCTCAAGAAAATGGTGGTGTGGTCGAACATGAGTCCAGGGATGTTACGTTTTTAGAGGATGAATTTCCTAAGCTTGGTGACATCAACACGAATAAATCTTAGAAGAATTTAAATAGGATGAGGATAATCAGGTCCCACTTACTTCGAGTGGGAGAGTTGAGGGAGCAACCACTGTGAATGAGAATGGTAACAATTTCATAATAAATTCAGCTGAAGGAGTCAATCCACCCGTAGAGATCACAGTTGCTCCTAGTGCGAATCAACTAGGACCTGATAATCCAGCTGATGAAGTGTTGGATGAGAATCCTATAATTCCTCAACTACCTGCTGACAACAGTGGGAGTAGGACAACCAACTTGGTTCCTGGTCCAAGTGGCCGTGGAATTCATCTCGGGGGTAGAAACCCGAGACCAAGGGGTCATCCAAGAAAGGTTGCAGTAGAAGGTTACAGTAACGCCCTAATTCCTAGTGGGAGCATTGTTCCTAGAGGGAGCATTGTTCCTAGTGGGAGCACTGTTCCTAGTGGGAGCATTGTTCCTAGTGAAAGCGTAGTTCAAGATGGGAATAATGAGCCTAGACGTAGTCAAAGGCAGAGAACTTCTTCTAAGAAGTTTCCCATCGAAAAGGGTGAGGTATTCACCCTGACTTCAGTTGATGAAACATTTAGAGATAAACAAGCTCTGGAAGGTCCTCAAGCAAAGGAATTGAGGAAAGCAATGGATGAAGAGTTTGCCTCAATGGGAGCCAATTCAGTTTGGACGTTAGTTAATCCGCCTGCTAATCGCAGCGCGATCGAGGCAAAGTGTGTTCTGAAATTGAAACTCACTGCTGATGGAAACGTTGAGCAATAAAAAGCTCGACTTGTCGCGAAAGGTTATACCCAACTCCACGGAGTGGACTTTGATGAGACTACTCACCGACTGTGCGTTACACCACAGTCCAGGCCATTTTGGCCATGGTTGCTAGCCTCGATCTCGAGCTAAACCAGATGGATGTTAAGACTACCTTCCTTCATGGGAACTTGCAAGGAAGAGATCTACATGGAGCAACCAGAGGATTTCTCATACCCTAGGAACGAACGTAAAGTTTGTAAGCTCCAAAGGTCGATCTATGGTCTTAAATAATCGTCCCGACAATGGTACTGCATGTTCCACGAGCAAGTCTTGGGCAACGGATTCGTGAATCTTCACAAGGATCCTTGCCTATACACTAAGAACTCAGGGTCAAAGTATGTGATCTTGACGTTATACGTCGATGAAAACTTCTTGCCGCGAACGATGTGAGTTATTTGAAGAAGTCTAAGTATTGGTTAGCATATGTATTTGAGATGAAGGACATGGGAGAAGCCACTTACATCTTGGGCATTGAGATTGCTAGAGATCGTGATGCTCATAGATTATGTCTTTCTCAGGAAGCTTATATAAACTAATTGTTGAGAAGGTTCAATCTCTGTGATGCTAAACCTATTGAGACACAAGTTGTATATGGGAGTGCGCCGTCAAGGCGTGATGGCCCAAAGAACCTGGTAGAGCGTGAACAGCAGAGTACCTCAGTATGGTAGGAAGTCTGATGTACGTGATGCTATGCCCTCATCCAGATATCTGTTACACCGTGGGATTAGTAGTGTGTTTCCAGCCGAACCCCGGTTATCATCATTTACGAGTCGTGAAACAAATAATGAGATATCTGAAAGGTACAGAAGACTACGGACTGTGCTATGAGGGAAGTAAGACTGAATTGATAGGATATAGTGACGCCGACCATGGTGGTGATCTAAATGGTCGTAAGCCCACCTCAGGAGGAGTGTTTCTTCTTGCTATTGCCGCCATCTCTTGGATGAATCAAGAAGCAATCATGTGTCGCGTTGTCCACTATGGAATCCGAATTCATAGCTCTCTCAAAGAATACACGGAAGGCTTTCTGGCTAAAGAGACTATTGGCCGCCCTGCTTGACGTCAAGGACGGAAGTAAGCCTTTGCGCATTTACTCTAATAGTCAAGTTGTGATAGGGGCAGTCAAGAATCTGAAGTACCATAGTAGGACAAAATACAATGATATAAAATACAACTATGCGAAGAGTGTGGTAGAAGAAAAGCTGATCACAGTCGAATTCATGCCTTCAAAAAACATGGTTGTGGATCCATTGACTAAACCCTTACGCGAGGATGTTTTCGAAAAGCACGTAAAACTGCTTGGATTGCGTATGATTTAGAAGACTTTTAATGTGACAGTAGCATTTATGGATTTGAAGTAATATTTAAATAAAAGAATTGTTATTTGAGTTTATGATATTTACGACGTCATAATGGTAATATTACATCGGATGTACGGTCTATAAACTAGTCGTCGGAGCGTAAAACCTCCTAATAAAATATGTCAAATGTGGACCTTGCCATGTCATATAGGCACGGTCGTCTTGATGGACGGGAAACCTCAACCATATCTAGACCGGCTAAGAGTCATGGTATTTCGAAAGAGAAACCTGGTTATGCAAAACGATCATTTGGTTTCGGGGTACTCGACATGATCAAGGTTTTGCAGATCGCCGTGAAGAACTTCGTTCATTTACTACCACATTCTGGGCTAAATGAGAATCTAAGATAGCATAAGACATTCCCACTCCTGATATAAAATTCAGGTTATGCTGTCGGCGCGCACTTCATACAGCGCGTGCCATGTGTTGGCATTTGGAGATTGGACCGTCGTAAATAGGAGCCCATTAATATGAGACTGTTACTTGAGTTAATTGGGTAATGTCACATTAGGGATTTTGGGCTATGCCTAAAATCTAAATTGACATGAAAGGCCCAAAATTGGGCCTCCCTTCTCATAAGTGGTTGCCGAAATGTTTCATTTGGGTGAGGTGGGTTTTGTCCCACCTCCTCTTATAAATAGGGAATGTCAGGGATTAATTTAGGGTTAACCACCTAGTCATATTATCCTAAGTGTTGAGACAAAGAAATCTCTCCTCCCTAGTGAAAGTTTCGGTTGAACCATATCCTAGCCAAGGAGGTGTCAAATTGTCTTGAGCAATTACTCCGGATATTCATCCCTGCAAAATAATCGACAAGAGGCTTTGCTGTGGAGACCAATCCGCGTAGGTATTCCTTAACCAGAATCCTTACGGGAACCGTCCGGCGGATCAAGAACCCCCCTTGAAGATCTTGGGTCTACGGAAAGCATTGTAGGTATGTGCCCCTAATTCTGCTGCGTAATTCATTTACATAACATGTACCTTGTTTTGTTTCCGTAGTATTTATCTCCTATAATCCAACACCATGTTCAACCCCGGGGTCAGGCTCGGTTGTGTTATATGGAATCTTCCAAGATTCTGAAGGACACAAACTTCTTCACCTTGAGAGTGCGACTGATCCTGGGTGCTGAATGAAGCAGCACCCGAAGTACCCTTACCACTGGGAGCTCATGTCCAAGGTTGAGCTCAATGTTTGCTCTCAGGCGTACAAGAGTAGTGCCCGAAAAAAAAAGGCCAAGTGACCACGTTTTGGGAACCGGTTGAATCTGACTAAGGATATGAGCATCGGGATGGTCATGCACATTTGTAATTCTCCAACAGTTGTATTCACTAGGTGCCCACCAGCCGGATATTAGTTGAAGGTTGTGAATAATTGTACGGGTAACTTAGAGAATTATTTCTTAAAGGAAACTAGGCAATAAGAGAATAACAGTTGACCAAGGGTACATCGCGGCACAAATAAGTAACATGTTAGAATCAACGTTACGCGGATGCTATAACACTCTTAACCGATGAGTAGCGCGAAGTCGGTTGTGTCTGCCGGTTGCACGGAAAGCCTCATATGATCAATACGGAAACTGGATTTGATCAATGAATAAATATTGATGTGTTGGGCAACAACATATTAATAGGCAGCATCTCATTCCGGCGAGTGGGAACGGTTGGCATTTAGAGTAAATGGGTCGCCGTAATAGGAGCCCATTAATATAAGCCCAACATGCTAAGTCTGATTTGGGGTATGACACATAAGGGATTTCAAGTCAGGCTGAAATCCCCATGGCCCATGCGCGGCCCAATTGGACACATGGTGCGGTCGAACCATGTGATAACCCACCAAGAGTTTTGCTCACCTCCTCTTATAAATAAGATTTGTTAGGTACTTCTTGTGGTTGGTTATTCTCTCTCTTTTATTAGTCACAAAAGAATTACCCTCTCCTAAGACACAAGAGGTTCGGCCGAACCCTACACTACACCAAGAGTAGGTTCCGAATTACTTCAAGTAATTCACCCCAGAGATCCATCCAGCAACTGGATTGAAAGAGGCTTTGTTGTGGATACCATTGCCTTTCGGATTTCCTCCTTAACAAGACTCAAATGAAGGACACTGTTTGGCATTCCGTGAACTCCCGTTGACATCTTGGGCTATGGATTGCGATATAAGTATGTGCACCATTTTCGATGCATATTAGTTACCTGGCATGTATCTAGTTTTGATCTGTTTCTCCATAAAACCAACAGATTCAAACCCAGCTTTCTAAAACTATTAAAATTTTCAGAAGTGATAATGGGGGAGAATTCATCAATGAGCAAGTTAGTACTCTTTTTAAAACCAAAGGGATCATACGTCAGACCAGTTGCCCCTATACTCCCCAGCAAAATGCACGTGTTGAAAGAAAACACATGCACTTGTTGGAAGTGGCTCGTGCTTTCATGTTGCAGACCTCTGTCCCAAATAATTTCTGGGGGGATTGTGTCCTTACTGCTTGTTATCTCATCAATCTAACCCCTTCCAACGTTTTGGAAGGAAAGTCCCCATGTAAGTTTTTAGTAGTAAGAAACCCACCATAGTACATTTGAGAGTTTTTGGTTGCTTGTGTTATGCAATACATACGTTGATTTTAGACAAATTTGCCTTTAGAGCTGATCCTTCTGTTTTCTTGGTTATTCTACTACATAGAGAGGTTATAGAACTTACAATCTGCATAGCAAAACCTTTTCTGTAAGCAGAGATGTAAGATTTTATGAATATATTTTTCTCTTTAAAGTAGGCAAGCCTGATTTGTTACCCTTATTTTGTGAACCAAGTGAACCACTTCATATTTCTGAGGATGTCTTACCAGTTAGTGTAACACCTGAAGATCAGGATGGCTATGAACCACATGATGAATCCTTTAATGATTATGATGGGAAGAATGAATCTTTCTCTGCTAATGATGATGCTTCTATTGAACTTAGAGCAGCTGTTGTTCCTTTTGATGATGATCCCTCTATTGGATCTGAAGCACTTGTTATCCAATCTGATGAGCTTCCTCCAATTATTACCAGGGTCTCAAGAATAGTTATTAAGCCTCATTTTAGAGAAATGACTATGTTTCTTCCTTTACCATATCTAACCCTATATCTTTATATGTTGATTATTCTCATATTACCAACTCCCGTCAATGCTTTTTAACCAATTTCTTTAAGGATATTGAGCCACATACTTTGATGCTGCAAAGCATCTGCTTAGATAAAAGCAATGCATGAGGAGATTTCTGCCCTAGAGAACAATGGTACTTTGAAGTTGGTAACTCTCCCTATTGGTAAGGTTGCTAGTGTCAAATATGATGAGAATATGAATATAAATGTTTCTAATTTGCCTTTGGATAATGTTACTCCATGCAGGAGCTTGATATGCAAGTTTTCTGTTACTAGGCCTGATATTTCTTTTGCAGTATGTTGCGTCCTGGATGAACTGGGTCGTGAGGACACGTTTGTTCGTGCGGTTGTGCAGGTTTTCGGGCTGTAACCCTTCGTCGGGAAGAGGTTGGGCCACTGGCGAGTGTTCGGTTGACTCCCGTAAGGGTCTATGTCTCGGTATGGCTGTGTCTTAGGAGGCGGTGGTCTGTGCACAAATACGGATGTCTGGGCGACGATTCCTGCAAAAAGGACCAATGCTAGCACGGAGAGGGGGGTGGTGCTAGCGGAGCCCTCTCCGAAGCTTAAGTCACTATAGGGGTAAAAGAGTAATTTCTAGAGAGAGAATATTTCTAGAGAGAAGTCAGAGCTCAAAATACCAAAGTTGGGCAAATGAGAGGATGTGTGAAAATGGGTGGCCAAGGCCTTCTATTTATAGGCTTCCTTGGGATCGGACCCGGTTTTAAAGCGGTTTGGTGACGGTTCAAGAGCATGCGGTAACCGTCATCCATATTGGTAATGCGCGAACTTGACTTCTCTACACGTAACGGTAATCGCGGAAACGGTAGTCGCACGATACCCGTAATGCAATCCGGACCTCGTCGAATTTGGGCAATTCGGCAAGGTCCGGATTGCCGCGCAACCCGGACGTCCGGGTTGCAATGCAATCCGGACGCGCGTAAATGCGTTTCCGGACCGTTTTGACTCCTTGGGAGACGTTTTCAAACCGAGATGTAATTTTGACGTGTTTACGAGGCCCGAAATGTAAATACGAACCCGAATTGGACATATATCCATCACAGTACATAATCTAAGTCAATTATGCATAATCTAAAAAGTTCACATATGGAGGTAGCACTTGGAGTGGTAAGGCGTATTAAAATGGAGCCAGGTAAATGGTTGTTTTTTTCCTTCGAATGTCTCTCCTAAATTCGTTAACCATTGTGATTTTGATTGGGGTTCTTGCCTTGAGACTAGGAGGTCTGTTTATGGGTATTGTGTTAAGTTGGGAGATTCATTAGTTTCTTAGAAGGTAAAAAATTATGATACTATATGTCTTCAACTGAGGCTGTATATATGAGTACGAGAAAAGCTATTGTTGAAATAGTCTGGCTTAAGGTTTTACTAAATGAACTTGGGTTTCCTCAGCTTGGTCCTTATGTTCTTTATTGTGATAGCAAAGCAGCTATTCAGATAGCTGCAAACCCTATTTTCCACGAGAGGACTAAGCATATTGATAACGACTGTCATTATTCCAAGGATACAATTCTTGATGGTACTGTTCAGACCAGGTTAATTAGTACTGCTGATTAAGTTACAGATATTTTTACCAAGTCTATTCTCTATAGTCAGCGTTGTTACTTAATGAGTAAATTGAGTTTGAAAAATGTTTTCTTTAGAAATGTCATTGCAGGTAATGAAGGAGAAGATGATCTGATAGAGGGAGATTCATTTTCAGCTTGAGGGGGAGTTTTTGGGAGCCCATTAGCAAGCTGGAAAATTATGGTGTCTTTTTTCGGTTTTAATAGTTCAGGGTTTAGTTTGTTGTATATGTGTTTTGTGGACTTGTGTGTTATTTGTTTCTAATGGACCTTTTGTTTTCTTCAGGGACCAAAGTTCATTCTTGTAGAACAGTGGGGTAAAGTCTTGAATCGCTCAGGACTTCCCTAGCCAAATGATCTCAAATCTGCTTGTATTCTTCTATGTTTTTGCTCTCTGAAACACAAAAATATGCTTGATTGTTATTAATTCAAAAAAATAATAAAAACTGACGATTCTAATATTTAAAATCGTCAACTATATATAGATAAGTGAACCTTGTATAATTAGAGAAAAATATGTAAAACATACAACATGTTTGAAAAATATTGTTTTAAGATGTATAATACGTTTCAAAACGATTGTATTTGGTACTTCATTTAGTCATCCGTCCAAAAATGCCGCTAAAAAGATTTCAAATGTACAGAATTAACCAACTACGTTTTAAAGTATCACAACTAAACTTTAATGACTTTTAGTAATGTTACTATTGAATCGAATCGGACCTCAACCGATTGAGTATCAATCGAGTCGGCATACTATTGTAACATTAGTATAAATTATTAGATTTTGATATTATGAAATTATTAAGTTAATTTTGTAATTTCAAATTGTATTTAACGATAATTTTAAATAGATAGTTAAAGTAAGTACCACTCAACATCGTTTTGAAATATGTCGTACATTTTAAAACAAATAAGTATCAAACATATTGCATATTTTATATACATTTCCTAATTAAGTGTCCTGAGTACCTAATAATTAAGTAGGTGCATTCATCTTCAAGTTTAGGCATGAGCATGACCACCGAATAATAACTATTTAAAAAGGTCGAGAAAATGAGAAAGTATTTTGTGTGACGACTATACCACGTCATCAATGACACGTGGAGCGACAAATTAATGAAAGTGTGTTATTTGGAATATATATCTTTCTTCAAGTTTTGGTATAACGTGTATACAAAGAAACATGTAGCTTTACAATTTACATTGTAACGCTTAATTAAACCCCATAAAATTTGTACTTACCTTGCAAACCACACATACCCATGCATATCCCTATGGCGTATGCTTCAAGTAAACTGTAATGAATAACGAAGTTAGTACTTTCGTAACAAGTCATGCCTAGCTTCCCTTTAGAATCCATAGTATATTTCTTTATAAAGAGAAATTATATACGACATTATTCATCCTAGACATTTATTTCTCTCTAGTCTCTAGCTAGCAAATCTAGTTCACAAAGTGCTTCGTTTCACCTTTTATTGCTCATTAAGGTACGTAAAATTCACTCCAACTTGTCTAATATACTACTCATCATATAATTCACATATTACTACACAATTAGTAGGGCATAAAACCGATCAATTAGCGGGATGAGCAACCAACAGTTGGTTAACCTGAAGAAGAAACTCGGGGCATTCCCTCAACTGGAACAAAACGGTCGGCTGCTCCATATTCACAAGCCTCTGGTTAACTTCCACGAGTGGAGCGTGCTGACTTACAACCTCAATGTGTTGGGAGACATCATAAGGGAAAACATTGAGCTCCACAAGAGGCTCCATCTATTAACCGAGACCTACGTCAAGCAACTCGAAACCCTAAACACCTCGAGGTCGAACCTGAGTAGTGCAACTGCGGTTGCTATGATGAATCAGAAGATTAAAGATGTTAGCAAGAGGCTCGATAGGTTAGAGGATTTAATGATCAACAAATTAGCAGGTTGTGGTTAGTAAAATGTAGTTAATCAAGACTTGTTTTATCAACAAAAGATATCCACACTTGTTGATAAATATTATTAAAATAAGAAATTATTGTTGTTACAACTTAGACGACATGTCAGCAAAGTTGATTATAATAAATTGTTGTAAGAACTGATATCGAAGGAAAACAATAAAAAAGCTGTCAATGAAATGGATAATTATATCTCTCTCTATTCAATCATGGAAGAAGACCTTAGTTTTGTTGGTCCAAACTCCAAAGTTTAAGCTTCCTGAGTACTATTTAGAAGCTCTCTAGCTTCTGAATAGCTTTGTCTCGGCTGGAGCAGATGATTCCCTCTATCGATCCAAAAATCGAAGGGAAGTCACTGTTCTTGCAAACTCTCTCGTCGGTCATGAGCATAGAACAACTCTTCCTCCAGCATACGCCATAGCACAAAAAAAAGCCAAAGCCGGCAACCCCACCACAGCGGATGGCCTTGTTCAACCTCGCATCATCCAACACTTCGACTTCAACACGCCAAATCGCGGAATCCACCTCACCCCTTCGCCCCCCACGTCCTCCCCTACACCCTCACCATCACCACCACCCCCGAGCCCGCACAAAGACCCCCCACCACCACCACAACAACCTCCATATGCTCCTACGGTCCCTCACGCACTGCCACACGCGCTACACGCGCCACCCACGCGCCGCCCAATTCCTGTGGCACCCCCTGTTGGATTACGGGGAAGTAATACTACGGAATGCTAAACGTGGATATGCAAGTAAACTAATTACGCAGCTGAATAATGTACACATACCTCAATAGCTTTCCTGCCCAAGAACGATGTGGAGGGAGTTCTGATCCTCCGGTCGGAACCCGTACAAGTTCTTCGTGAGAAGAAGTCGTACGCGGTATAAGCTCCACAGCAAATCCTCTGATCGATTCTTCTACGGGGACAGAACATCGAACTGATTATGGTGTGCTGAAATCTCTACTAAGTGGTGAGAGGGTTTCTCTCAGGTTCCTCAATGGAGGGACTTATGAATTACTTGATGTGTAAAACCCTTAGGAGACTCCCCTATATATAGGATTTGTGGAGTGGACAAAAGTCCACTCCAACCAATGTGGTATAGGGTTCAGCCGAACCTATTAAAGGAGGGAGGCCCATGGGCCTCCCATGTTAATTAGGAATTTGGTTGAGCCCAGTTAATCTAATGTGACATTTACCCAATTGTCTTAGGTAATATCCTTAATATTAACGAGCTACCATTTACGGCGCCACGTCACCATATGCTAACAGCTCCCACTCGCCGGAATGGGAGGGTGCCTATTAATGTATTGTCATCCAATAGCATCAACACTTCAGTCTTCGGTTATCGTCTCCGTCTCCAAATATTTCATACGAGGTTTGTCGTGCGACCAACGGATACGACGGGTATTGTGCTACTCATCCGTTAGGAGTATTGTAGCGCCCGCAGAACGTTGATTCCCTGTCGTAAATCAATCCTGTTAAAAACAAAATATGTACCGCACTATATCCTAGGTCAACTGATAATTCTCCAATTGCCCAGTTTTCCATATATGAATACTTCTCCAGGGCATCTGTACAAGTGTTCACAACCTTCAACTAATATCCGGTTGGTGGCCACCTAGTGAACACAAGAGTTGGTGAATTATAGGTGAACATGACCATCCCCATCCCTCATACCTTTAGTCAAACTCAATCGGTTTCCAAAGACGTGGTCACTTGGCCTTTTCTTCAGCACTACGCTCGTACGCCGGAAAGCTAACATTGAGCCTGGCCTTAGGTATGAATTCCGAGTCCGAGAGGATACTTTGGGTGCCTCTTCATAAGGCACACGGGATCAATCACACGCTCAAGGTGAAGAAGTATGCGCCCTTTGAATCACAAGGATTCTAGCTAGCACAACCGAGCTGACCCCGTGGTCGAACATGGCACGCTCAGTATGAAGCACGCGTCGATAGCACACCTGGACAAGCCAGGGATGGGATATGCCAATCATGCTATCGCAAAATATTTCATCTGGCCCTAAATGTGATTTTAATGATGGACATAGTCCAACACGGCGATTTTACAAAACGAAGATCAAGTCATGCTTTTAGGCGTGACAAAGTTATCGTTTCGTTTAGCCAGGTTTATCCCCCTGGTTCTTAGCCAATCTTGTTGTGGTAGAGGTCCCCCTCTCCTACAAGATGATAGTGCCTGTGTGATGAGGCATGGTTCACATTCGACGTAATCTTGGTGGAAGAATTTTACCTCTTCCTACGACTTAGTTTATAGACCGTAAAATCCGATGATATTTATCATTATGACGTCAATGGATCATATACTCAATTTTCAATTATTTTATTCAATTGAAATATTACTTCAAAAGTCAAAATTCTATCACTTATACAAGCCACTTACTAAGCCCTACGTAATGCAAGCAGTTTTACGTGCTTTTCAAAAATCTCTTGACGTAATGGCTTAGCCAATGGGTTCGCGACCATTTTGTCTGTGGACAAGTATTCTAAAGTGATTATATTTTCTTCCAGAACAGATTTAGCATAATTGTATTTCACATCGATGTGTTTGGTCCTACTGTGGTACTTTGGATTCTTAACTGCTGCAATGGATGCCTGACTGTCGGAGTATACCTTTACGGGTTTACTCTCCTTGCCAGTGCCAATTAATGTAGTAAGAAGCCTTTTCAGCCAGACCGCTTCTTGTGCGTTTTTTGAAAGGGCAACGAATTCTGATTCCATAGTGGAAAGCGCGACACATGATTGCTTCTTGCTTACCCATGATATGGCAGCATTAGCAAGGAGGAAAAATCCTCATGTGGTGGACTTACGATCATCCGGATCGCCACGGTGGTCGGCGTCACCATAACCGGTCAATTCTATTTGCTTGCCATTATAGCACAGAACATAGTCGGCAGTACCTTTCAAATATATTATAATTCGTTTTACGGCCTTTAAATGTTGATAACTAGGATCTGATTGGAAACTTGCTACTAGGCCCACAGTGTAACATATATCCGGCCAAGTACATAGCATGGAATACATGAGACTTCCCACTATGCTTGGATACAATGCATTCTTCAACTGTTCACGCTCCTGCTGGTTCTTCGGGCCATCACGCTTTGACAGCGCGCACCCGAACACAACCGGCGTATCCATGGGTTTGTCTCGAGCATTCTGAATCTTTTCAACAGTTTGTTGATATAAGATTCTTGAGAAAGACACAATGTCCGGGCGGCACGATCTCGGAAAATTTTATTGCCTAAGATGTACGTGGCCTCTCCCATGTCTTTCATCTCAAATGCTAACCAGGACTTTGATTTACTCATGAAACTCAGATCGTTTGCAACAATGAGTATGTCATCTACGTATAAGGTTATGATGACATACTTAGACCCGGAGGTCTTGGTGTAAACACAGGGATCCTCGTGAAGGTTCACAAATCCGTTTCCAATGATTTCCTCGTGGAATCTGCGATACCATTGCCGAGACGATTGTTTAAGACCATAAATAGATCTTTGGAGTTTGCAAACTTTACGTTCTTTTCCAGGAGTAATAAAATCCTCTGGTTGCTCCATATAGATCTCTTCCTCCAGGTTTCCGTGGAGGAATGCGGTCTTAGCATCCATTTGGTGCAGCTCTAGATCGAGGCATGCAACAAGGGCAATGAGGGCCCTGACTGTGGTATAACGCACAATTGGTGAGTATGTTTCATCAAAGTCTACTCCGTGAATTTGGGTATATCCTTTCGCAACCAATCGAGCTTTATCGCTCGACTTCTCCATTAGCAGTGAGTTTAAGTTTCAAAACTTTGCTCCTATAGCTCTGCGGTCAGTAGGTAAATCAACAAAAGACCATACCAAATTAGCTTTCATTGAGGCGATTTCATCCTCCATTTATTTTCTCCATTCTTTTGCTTGAGGTCCTTCCATCGCTTGTTTGACCGTTGCCGGTTCATCAACAGACGTGAGAGTGAAATCTCTCCTCTCTCAATGGGGTACTTATTGGGAGAAGTTCGTTGCCTTTGACTGTGTCTAGGCTCATTTGTCCCATTTTGAGTCTGATCCATACTCCCACTTGGAATAATGCTTCTTGTCGGAGCATTACTCCCACTGGGAATGATGGTGGTACTAGAAATTTGAAAAACAACTTTCCTCTGACGACCTCTTCATCTTCGAGATTAGTTCTTTGATCGCTAGGACCTGGAACCGAAGTGATAAATCCGCTCCCACTTGGTACAATGGGAACAATAGGTAGTTGTATAATATCAGTTTCTACTTGATTCGCATTCCCAGCACTAGTGATTTGTGTTTGGGGGAGAGTGAGCCCTCCCACTGGATTTATTATGGGGATTTCATCCTGAATAACCGAATCACTTGTTGCTGTGGCAAATCTCCCACTCGAAGAAAGTGGGACCTGAGAATCATCGTCATCTTGTTCTAGTTCGATCAGGACTTCGTCTGTTTTTATTTCTCTTAGCGTTGGAGATTCGTTCTCAAGAAAAGTGACGTCTCTGGACTCATGTTCGTACACATTACCGTTTTCGAGAGTTGACACAAATACATAACCTTTTGAGTTCTCAGAGTATCTTATAAAGATACTTTTAAGTCCTCTGGGGCCTAACTTGCCAAAACGACTGACAGATGTATGTGTGTAAGCTGCGCACCCCCAAGGCCGCAGTCTGGTAAGATTTAACTCTCTACCAGTCCACAGCTCATACGTGTTGTGTTAACTGCTTTTGATGGGACAAGGTTTACTACATGAGTGGCAGCAAGCAACGTGTCTCCCCAATAAGAGATTGGCAATTGTGCTTGTGACATCATGGTTCTAACCATGTCAAGGAGAGTTCGATTACGACGTTCAGCCACACCATTCTGCTGTGGTTAGGGATGGCAACGGGTCTCGGGGCCCCGCTGACCCGCGGGGCCCCGACCCGGTTCTGACCCGCCGAACCGCCGGGTACGGGGCGGGTTCGGGTTGGGCCAGGGGCGGGTCGGGTCCGGGTTTAGTATCTCGGGGCCCCGTAGACCCGCCCCGGATTAGCAATAGGTAATATTTATTAGTATTATGGTTCAGATTGTAATTATCAAAAAAAAAGGACCCAACTATAAATAACATGAAGTTAAGTTAGATTATTATTAGGGTTACTTGCCATTACCACCACTTTTACCAGCGCAGCTTTCAATCCAGCAAGCAACAGAACGGACAGAACGGCAGCAGCTCCAGCGGCTCAGCACGGCAGTCCAGCTCCAGACTCCAGCGGCTCGCACAGCACGGCAGCTCCTTGCACTCGGCCTCGCCTTAGTTCTCCACCCAGCCGCGCGCCCACCGGTGACCACCACGTCCCCGCCCACCGGCCACCGCGTCCACTGCCGTCCACCGCGTCCACTGCCGTCCACCGCATCCACTGCCGTCCACCGCGTCCACTTCCGTCCACCACCGCGTCCACTATCGTCCACCATGACCACCACCGCGTCCAGAGACAACAGATTCGACGGAATAATCCATTGTCAGCATTGGATTTTTAATCAAGGTAATCAATTTTCAGCAGCGATCGATTCAGCGCCTTATACCTCTGTATTCGACGGAATAATCCATTGTCGTCTTTTTCAGTTTTGTCTTAAAAAAAAAAAAGTCAATCAGTGTCGGGTCGGGTCGGGGCCCCGCGGGTCGACCCGTGGGATTTTTTGCCCCGCCTGACCCGCCCCGCGAGGCACATGTTCCCGGGTCCGGGTCTGTAATGTCGACCCGCGGGGCGGGTCCGGGGTTGTGAAAACCCGCCCCGACCCGCCCTGTTGCCATCCCTAGCTGTGGTGTGTTGGGAGCGTCGTTTGACGGGCGATCCCACTTTCTTTGCACAACTTATCAAACTCATTAGAGAGATATTCTCCACCTCTGTCGGTGCGTAGGGTTTTTAACCTTTCGCTCATTTTGATTCTCTACGAGCTTTATAAAACTTTTGAAGAAATATATAGCTTCCGATTTACAAGTAGTCAAATGAGTAAACCCAAATCGGGTGTAGTCGTCAATGAAAGTTACGAAGTATCGTTTTCCATTTCTAGCAGTTACGTTCATTGGTCCACATACGTCTGAATGGATTATTTGCAATGGGAATTCTGCTCGTTTTGCTTCTCCAAATGGCTTGCGGGTGGATTTTCCGGCTAGACAGTCATGACAAGTGTGTTTTACCACACTTCTTGTTCCAGGCAAGAGCCCTCGTCGTGCCAACGATTGAACTCTATCATAGCCTATATGTCCAAGACGCGAATGCCATCCGGTCGCGTCAATTTCTGCTTCTTTGGAGGACATTGCATACATTCTACAGAAATTTACATTACTATTCAAATCCATGATAAATAGCCCATTAGAGGAAAGGGCATATCCAAATAAAGTATTCCCTTTATTTATGTGAACCAAGGATCTCTCAAATGACAAAACAAAGTTTTTATTCATAAGAGCAGAAACAGAAACAATATTTCTACGGATTCTAGGTGCAAAAAAGACATTATCAAGAAGTAAGGATTTGCCATTGCCCATTGGAAATTTGCAATTTGCAATTCCCTACTCCTTTGACTTCAACTTGTGAGTTGTCACCAATGTATATCCTTTTAGAATCCTTTGGCAACCGCTAAACTTGGCAAATAGATCTTTGTCGTTGGCTATGTGGTCCGTTGCACCTGAATCAAGAATCCAAGATAGATTTGAGTAAGTTAACATGACGGTTGAGGAAACTAAAGTTTCTTTTACATAACCAAAGTCGCGTACCTTTTCAGGGTGCGATTTGCTGAATCCTGCACCATCGCTTATTCGGCGTGGGCTGGAATTCCCGCATACTATCTCAGATTTTAATATGGGACTGCCTTGTTTAGGCGTACTCAACGTTTTAATGTCGACTGCCTGTTGTTTCTTTCCCTTGTTCCTGAATTTCCTTTTCTTATGGCCAACTTGTCATGCCATTTTTGGTTCTTTCGATACCGAAGTTAATCGAGTTTCCTCCATCTCGATTAGTTTCAGGACAGATGCAAGATCAAGCACGGAACTGCTAATAGTCAATATAGCCTTGGCTGCTCTCCAAGATTTCGGAAGAACCCCAATTATGGCCTGAATTTTATCCCATTCAGCCATTTGACTGTCATCTTCCAATGGTTTGAACAAGCACGCTCTTACTGTTGTTGTTCAGACAGGTTTCTAATGTTGGTATAAGTGGGTGCAGTGTAACTGCCATGCCACTTCCATATTTCAGAAAGAGGGCATCCCAGATGTCCTTCGATGTCGGATCATCCTTATACTTGTCATAGAAATCCTGTGACATTTCAGACAGTATCATTTACTTTGTTTTCTTGTCATCTTGCTCCCATTGAAAATGAGCGAATGCTAGATCTTTAGTTAATCCGGCATTCGGGCAGTTCATGGTTATTTGAATGTGGTCAATTAGACCTTGTCCCTCCAATATGGTAACGACGCGTTTGCGCCACGAGTCATAATTCGTCTCAATTAATAGCTCAGATTCACATGGTAATGGCATCTATTCATTGGTAATAATTCAAGGTTGGGAAGACAATGACATCTTGACAGAATTGCAAACATCGGATTATCTATTAAGATGAAACACAACAAATAGTGATCCCTCAGTCATCTAGACCAAACCGACCGCCAGTAAACCGAGGGAAGGGGGTCCGTGAAAGAGTTCACACTACCGTCGTGTTCAATCTAATAGATCAATCTTGTGAAAACTGTTATTATATTGCAAATTACCGGAACAAGAATTTTCAAATAAGCATACCCGATCTTGGCTTTCCCAAGACCCTTTTGATTTTTGAAAAATTATCTGATAATTTACGCATGCATAATACTATATCACGCCATAAACATCGAACAAACCAAACAACATGCTTACGCGTCATGCGTCTAATGTTCCTAGCATACATAATTCTACGTAAAGTAAATTATTACATGCTTTCAGTCCTGAACATTCTAGCATACGTCTCAAAACATGCAACTTCCGCACACTTCATGCATAAGTGGCGACTGGAATTTTCGTTTTTGAAAACGTTTGATATTAGTGGCTGTTTTGCAATTCATGCTTACAATCAATCATGCGAAATTTCTAGACATGTATTCTAGGCACTTTCAATCAGCATAGCATGCCTATCCTATTGCGCAAACCATATATTTAAATCTCAGAGCTAAATGCTCGTAATATATTATCCAGCTTGCTTGACGAAGTCAAGACGACATTTCTAATATATGTTGCAGAAAGTAAACAATTGCAATTCAGCCCACTAATTTAATCCAGTCCCAAAAACATCCATATCCGAGATCCATCCCCATAATCGTAACCAGGCATTAGGGTTTTAGCCGAAAACGTGTTAAAACGCAAACCCTAAGAACATTGTTTAGGCTAATTTTAAAGTTCGAAAATATTTTGGATTTAAAATTTGACATCCTATTTTATTGAACATTTAAAATTTCCGATTTTTTTTTTTTTTAAATTTGGTTCGGTCCAATTTAAAACCCGGTTCAAGTCGGTCCTATTTTAAGAATCCGGTTTGGTCCGAAACGGTTCAATAAAATAAGATTATGGTTCGGTCCATCACTCTAAACCGGTTTGGTTAGGTTCTATTTAATTGCTTCGGTTTGAACCGACCTGAAAAGGTCCACCCGATTAAGAAAACCCGGATTGGTTTAACCCACTCCGATTTAGCAATTGGACCGGCCAATAAACCCTAGGGTTCGGCCGAATTATTTCTTGCAAGCTAAGTAGTGCTTTAAAATCCACTAAAAACTCAACTTAACCTCCAAGAAATAACAATTATGTAAAATAATTTCCAATATTGCTAATATACATATAAAATTCGGCACATATATAAATATATATATAAATATTGTCAAGATTCTATCTTTAAGATGTAAATCAATCAACAATAAATATATATATATAAAATATTCGGCCAATGTATATATTGTTAGCATATGGTGACGTGGCGCCGTAATAGGAGCCCGTTAATTAAGAGAATTACCTAAGTTAATTAGGTAATTGTCAATTTAGACTAATTGGGCCAAATTTGACAAGGGAGGCCCAAAATTGGGCCTCCCCCTTTAACATGCAATTTGGCCGGCCTATAGTACCACATTGGTTGGAGTTGCCTTTTGGCAACTCCACCAATACTATATATAGGGGTTTCTGCTAAGGGTTTATTCACTCATTCATAATAACAAGGATCTCCATTGAGAACACTTGTTTCCCTTAGTTAAAATTTCGGCACCATCACATCTGGTCTGAGGTTCCATCTCCGTTGAAGAATCGATCAGAGGTCTTGTTGTGGAGCTACATCGCGTGGGACTTCTTCTAACGAAGAACTTGCACGTGGTTCTGACTGGAGGATCAGAACTCCCTCCACTTCGTTCTTGGGCAGGAAAGCTAAAAGGTATGTGTACTAATTCCGCTGCGTAGATTAGGTTTCTTGCTAGTACACGTTTAGCATTCCGTAGTATTACGTCCCCGTAATCCAACAGTGGTATCAGAGCCTGGTTAGGAGTTCTTAATTTTTTTGATAAACTGATGTTCTTGAATGGTCTGAGGTTCCATCTCCGTTGAAGAATCGATCAGAGGTCTTGTTGTGGAGCTACATCGCGTGGGACTTCTTCTAACGAAGAACTTGCACGTGGTTCCGACCGGAGGATCAGAACTCCCTCAACTTTGTTCTTGGGCAGGAAAGCTAAAAGGTATGTGTACTAATTCCGTTGCGTAGATTAGGTTTCTTGCTAGTACATGTTTAGCATTCCGTAGTATTACGTCCCCGTAATCCAACAGTGGTATCAGAGCCTGGTTAGGAGTTCTTAAAATTTTTGATAAACCCGAAATTTTTATGTTCATGAACACCATGAAGAATCCGAAATTTTTAAGTAGATTTCAAGTGTCTGATCTTTAAAAACTTAAAATTTTCAAATTTACATGTTTTTCAAGATCAAAACCGAATTTTTCATGATAAATTCAAATTTGATGTTCACGATCTTCAAGAACACCATGAGTTTTATCAAGAACACTATTTGGATTCTTGATCAAGGTAGTATTTGATCCTAAAATTTGACAACTTTTCCAACTTTTTGTGTTTGTGCCGAAAACCCAAGGGGGTATTTTAGGTAAAAAAATTAATTTTCTTGGTCACCAAGTTATTAAAATTTCGGCAAAAATATTTTAATATATACGTTGCTATTTTTAAATTTTATTAATAGGTAACTATATATCTATAAGTTGTAAAATATGGATAGATTTATAATATAATATTGTAAAAGATATTAACTATCAATATATATAGTTAAAGATAGGGATAATATATATTGATAGATTTAATTACTATATAAGATTAAGAAAATATTTTGTCTACATAAATTAATCCCTAAAGATATATTTGACAATATATATATATATATAACCGGCCGAATATACTAATATATATACATATATTGTTGATTGATTTACTTCTTAAAGATAGAATCTTGAAATTATATATATATATATATATATATATATATATATATATATATATATATATATATATATATAAGCATTATTGGAAATTATTTTACATAATTATTATTTCTTAAAGGCTGAGTTGAGTTTTTAGTGGACTTTAAAACACTACTTAGCCCACAAGAGTAATTCGGCCGAACCCTAGGGTTATTGGGCCGGTCCAATTGCTAATCCGGAGCGTGTAAAACTTTCTTAATTGGGTTGACCTAATCGGGTCGGGCCGAGTCGGACCATAATAATTAAATTGAACCTAACCTGACCGGTTTAGAGTGATAAACCGAACCACTATCTTATTTTATTGAACCGTTTCGAACCAAATCAGAATTTTTAAAAAAAGACCGAGTTGAACTGGATTTTGAAATTTGGACCGAACCTCTTTAAAATTTTCGGAAATTTTAAATTTCAAAATGTTTTCGAACTTTAAAATTAGCCTGAACAGTGCTCTTAGGGTTTGTGTTTTAATACACAGTTTCAATCAAAACCCTGATGCCTAGTTTCGATTATGGAGATGGATCTCGGACTTGCATCTATTTAAGTTGCACGCTTTTAAAAAAATAAATCATATAATCATATTATGATTTACCATTTTTTTCCCCTCTCAATTATCATCTCTATATTCGCCCGATATAGAAAGTCGGCCGTTTCGATTTCCGCATCATAATATACTGCGACGGTTGAGTGAACTTTTAACCGACCAACCAAGTCAAACCTGACTAAAGCTCCAAGCTGCAAAATATAATGGAGCGTAGCTGTTGGGCTCAGGAGCGGTGTCTTTCTTTTTAAATGACGCGTGCGCTACGATTTAAATTACACAGACGCTGCTGTGCTGTGCTGACAGTAGTTCTGTTTCGTTTACCCTTTATTATCTCTCTTACTCATTTTCACCATTTTGGACTCAAATTTTCTGCAGTCGTGAGGGCGGGAACTCAAAATGCCCGTGAGTCTTCTCTCCATTGCTCCTCCCTCGTATCTAGGGTTTCAATCCATCTCTTCTCCATGATTCTCTACTGTATTCTATGCTTCAGGAACTCAAGATGAATCTGCGCAAGGGCTCCAAGGTCTGGGCGGAGGACAGGGCCTCCGCCTGGGTTCCTGCTGAAGTCCTCGATTTTGTGGGCAAGCAAGTCCAGGTGTCAGTCTCTTCTGGCAAGAAGGTGATGATTTGTGATTTTCTGGTCGATTTTTTAGCTTTAATTGGGGGATTCGGTGTTTCTGGCGATTGATGTGCCGTTTTCAGAATATTTTCATTTATTTATTGGAATATGGATAATCATTTCTTTGCGGTTTCTTCCTTGATTGGGTGGCTCTGTAGCTCTTGACCTTTTCGGAGAAGTTACATCTGCGGGATGATGAAGAGGAGCTTGGAGGAGTGGATGACATGACCAAATTGACGTACTTGAATGAGCCTGAAGTGCTTTTAAATCTCGAGAGGAGATATGCTCTTAATGATATTTATGTAAGTATATAAATATCTGTCGATTTTTGTACTGGCTGAGTCGACTGGTTAGTGTTTGGTTAGTTGCGGGGTATTAATGATGCGCTATTCAAACTTTTAGGTGGATATCACTGTTATGTTGTGTTATTTAACTGAATAAGGAATTCTACATTGATGGGGTCGGGCAGTCATTTTATTTTCTAGGTAAATTTGGAAAATTCCTTTTGTTGGCTGTGCATCTTTTCTGAAATCGTTAATCTCTTCCTGTAACTACGCCATATTTGAAGCTTCGCGGAAGCTATAAGCACCCCCAATATGTTGTTGTATGTAGAGTTAGGTGCTAAATATGGATGTAGCCTTAGGGAGTCTTCATTAATATCATGAATTGGTACTATTTCGTCCATAAGTTACAAAATATTTTCAGTTAGTAATTGTAGATTAAATGAGTAAAAACTGCAAAACTGTTTTATCTGAAGTAGCTATTTGCTTGGAGCTTCTTCTTCTTCTTCCGTCGAGAAGTCCCGAGATGGTATCAACTGTATCAATGCAAATGAAGCTGTAGCATGAAGTGTATTATGCAGCATGTTAGGGCTTACCTTCTGTCAAAAGTAAATATCCACCCTGTATTGGGGACTTTACCAAAATATTTATCTTTAACATGATGCAAGTTTTATAGCTATTCTATTCTATGAAATACAAGATTTCCCTTTCATTACCCCGTTCTGATGAATAACTTTTTTTTTTAATTGTCGTCTTTATCTAACAATTGCTGTAATCTTTCGTATTGACAAGACATACACGGGGAGCATTTTGATAGCTGTAAATCCATTCAAAAAGCTTCCACATCTTTACAATGTACACATGATGGAGCAATACAAGGGAGCTCCGTTTGGTCAGTTAAGCCCACATGTCTTTGCAGTGGCCGATGCATCGTACAGGTGAGTCCATGTACGTGTTTTGAAAAACTCAGATTAGCAATTATTATGAGACAGGGATTTCGCTTGAGTGACTTGGTTAGCTGCTTTGCCTACCAAATCCAGAGCTATGATAAGTGAAGCTAAAAGCCAGTCCATATTAGTAAGTGGTGAAAGTGGAGCAGGAAAAACCGAGACAACAAAGCTAATCATGCAGTATCTCACTTTTGTTGGTGGTCGTGTTGCTGAAGATGACAGGACAGTTGAGCAACAAGTTCTGGAAGTAAGTTCACCAAGTTCTTTTATGATCTTGTACCTTTGTTTGATGATGATAATCTCAACTACGTCAATTGTTGTAACACCAGTGGTCAACACCTAATCATAACTATACACTACAAGGTTTATCAATCAAAAGTCTTTATGCTCCTTCACATTAATAGACGCGTCTGCCTGTTTCATTCCCTTTTGTTGTATTTTAGAAGTATTTATCACTATGAACTACATTCTTTTTAATCTAGAGCTGGGTTAAACTTGAAAGTGATCAGTATAAGATAACATCCATTTAAGGACAAACTCCTAAGATAAATTTTGGTGTACTTATCTATTTATGTGAGCATGATTATACCTGTGTTGCCATACTAATGACAAGTTTATATTTTCAATTAATTTATACGTTATATTGTTTTTTGGTCTAGAGAAAGTAAGCTCATGAAAGTACAGAGAGTTGCTATTCCACGAACATATTATGAAAATGAGAAACAACTTGAGGTGGAAAACTCACACATTTTCACTTCAATAAAGAAGCAAGGAGTTGTGCAAGAAAAATCTTTGTTACTCTAAAATGTTTGGAGATTGAGAAACTCCTAAATTAGTGTGAGTTCATATGTGCCTCTTAATACAATAATACACCTTTGAGTTTTGCAAGATTTCTAGGTTGGCTCACAACTAGTGTAGAGAGATCTGATTTTACGTAAATTTTTGTTTCGAGAAAGAGTTCCTCCTCCGTGGACGAAAAACTTCATGATCTCCAAGGACTTTGGTATTCTCCTGATTTTCAGCTTCACATAGCAAGCTAGAAGATGGTAGTCCGTGTACTCTAAAACTGTAGTAGCCAAATGTTCACAAAATAGTGGCTATGATATTTCCTTGGGAAATTGTGGTCACATGGTCTAGCAGCTGTAGTCGTTAGGCAAAGACTGGACTCTCTCATTGCATCATAATTCATAACAAGGGTGGACGGTTTCTCAGACTATCTGGGCCAATAAGAGACGAACAAGGTTAATCTCTTTACTGTAAGGAAGAAATGTAATAGGTAGGGGGTGGTATTGCTAGAGCAGCATAGAAGATCGTCCAAGCCCATTGGAGAGTCAACCTAGCAAGTCATATTAGAGTTTTGGATAATATACTGGAGTGCTCTTAGTGACTTGACCACTTCAGGATTATGTCCATTCATATTAACTTGAATCACCACAAATTGCAAGTCGTGTTGGTATCCAACATTACAGATAGAGTTTCGGTGCCAAGCTTCGCCTCATAAGATCATAAACAATCACTTGTAGAGATTTGTGACGAATTGAGTGGTTTCAGTAAATTTCATGCTGCTGTGTCAACAGGTGGAGCAATTCTCAACTTGTGCAAGTTTTTTAACATGCTCCTTTTGCTCTTTATATTGGAATGATCCGTGAAGAACCGATCTTTCAACTGAGCATGTTATGACCTGTAGGGTTCATGTAGACGTAGTATTAGGAATAACTGTTGCGAAAACTTGTAGTCTAGATCGCTCTTTGTGATGATGTCATGAATAGAAGAAGAAACACTCTCTCTCATACACACACACACACCCACACACACACACACAAAAACACACACACACACACACACACACACATATATATATATATATATATGAATAAATTCCTCTATTCAACTTCTCTTATTCTATTCTAAAATCTTGAGTAAATATTAATATGTTTTTTAATTTATGTGTTCTCTCTTTTTTCCATTTGGTCTCTCATTTTCGTTCTATGAATTTACACATTCCCTTGTCCAGTTCATCCTCTTTCTTTCGCTTACAGTTTTGAAATATTGTTTGGTCTACAAATATATGGAAAAGCTTAATTCTGTGTCGCCGCTAGGAAATTCTATTTTTAATTGTATACATGCATTAATGAGAAAAGTTGTGTGTGTGTGTGTGTGTATTATTATTATATGTATATTGGAATTGGTCATATTAACCACTGTCTGTTTTCAATCCAGTCTAACCCACTGTTGGAGGCATTTGGGAATGCCAGGACTATTCGAAACGATAACTCGAGGTGAACAATCTATAATTTCTTTCTGATTGATCAGGCTTGTGTTTAAGGAAGAACTCATACTTTAAATTTTAGGTGTTGTTATTACTGTTTTAGTCATAGGAAGTCAACAATTAATAACTTGGAATAATATCTATCTATCAATAAACAGACTGGATTTATTACGTCTGCTTTAATGCATCGTTCAATGCATTTCCCTTGCAGTTATGAGAATGAGGAAGAGTTGCATCATTATTTTAACATATAAAGATTTTGATTTGAATAAATTTATCTAGGTGACACATTTGAATGAATTTGTCTTGCGGACACATTAATAGCATGTGCTTGGATTGTTATCTGGCTTAAAATGTATCAATGAAATAGTTTTTTTAATGGTATTTTTGCTAATAAATAAAGTTGTATACTTGTACCGAGGAGAAAACATGCAAAGCATAGAGTGGTTAGGAGCAGAACCAACCCATGAAATGTATGCTTGTAAAGGCCTTCTTTATTGTCAAGAGCTGAACCAACCCATAAAATGCCTAGATCTCAATGGTGTTTATCCAAATAATATATACACCTGGAAATATACTCATTTACTAGATGTTATACAACTTAGAACACTTACGCAAACTGGTAAATTTTGTGTTGGAAGATATATTAGAATGTTTTAACTTTTACATATGTACCCATTGTATATGTTCTTTGTATGTTTATCTTGCCATTAATTGAGTATTATCATTGGTACTTTAATCTTATATCTGATACTGTAATACTGTAGTCGATTCGGCAAGTTTGTGGAGATTCAGTTTGATGCAAATGGAAGAATATCTGGTGCTGCTATTAGAACTTACCTTCTAGAACGATCCCGTGTTGTTCAGATTACTGATCCCGAGAGGAACTACCATTGCTTTTATCAATTGTGCGCGTCTGGTAAAGTAAGGCAATCTCATCCCTAACCCCCTTTCCCCTTCCTTTCAATGTTTGCTTGTTTTTGTATACCACCCCTTTTTAACTAATTCCGTCTTTTTAATCAGGCATATTTAATATTATGCTTTTCTTATGGGCATGGACAAAATTTCATGCCTTTGATTTTGCAATTTGTGAAGTGGATACCAACTGCCAAATCATTTATCCATTTTCATTCACTAAAAAGAAAGATAGTTGATTAGTGGTAAACTGTAACATCACTGAATCATTATTCAATCTTCCACTTGTGAGTTTATTGCAATACCACACTAAAGCACAATCATGCGACTGTATGAATCATCTTGTTTGCATATGTTCGACTTACTTTTGCAAGCTATTTCATTTTTGTTGCTGAGTTAGAAATCTGATGGGCATTTGGGTATGGTAATTTTATGTATAGAAGAAAGTGAGCTTGCTGAGACATGTGCCATGTATAAAGATAATTGAATATTCGAAACTTCCAAGAGATAATGCCTGTTAGTTCAAGCCAATCTGCATCAGTGGACATTACCCTGGTAGATTAACATTAACTGGAACATTATGACTGACAGGATGCAGAAAAATACAACCTTGGACATCCAAGCCATTTCCACTACTTGAATCAAAGTAAAACCTATGAATTAGATGGAGTAAGCAATGCAGCGGAATATATGAAAACAAGAAGAGCAATGGATATTGTTGGCATAAGTTCGAATGATCAGGTTTGACGAACTATTAATCAATTAAATATTATAATCTTCTGCGACTGTACTGCCAAAATCGCTCTTACTCCTTGGGAACTTTTTATTCTATTAGGAAGCTATATTTCGTACATTGGCTGCAATATTGCATTTGGGAAATATAGACTTCTCTCCAGGCAAGGAACACGACTCCTCAGTTGTAAGGGATCAGAAGTCTGACTTCCATATGCGAATGGCAGCTGATCTCTTTATGTAAGATTTATCCTAATTGTTGCAGTGTGCCGCTGGATTATTTGTTCCTTAAGATTATGCGCAAACCCAGATTCCTACTTACTACCTTTTATTTTTAACTGATTTATGTTTTATAATGGGAATGAGTTTGGTTAGATGGGTAATTTATATGTTGCCATTATTGATTAATCACATGCTTCCATCAAGTTAATGTATATCTTCGTCAGGTGTGATGTCAAACTCTTGTTAGCCGCACTGTGTACTCGAACCATTCAAACTCGTGAAGGAAATATTGTGAAAGCCCTTGACTCTAGTGCTGCTGTTGCTAATCGAGATACTCTGGCAAAGACGATCTATGCTCGGCTGTTCGATTGGTATTATGAGGCGTCATCGTCATTCTTCTCTTGCTTGATGGTGTTTTATGCAACTCTGATGTACAACGGTTTCTATATCACAGGTTGGTTGACAAGATCAATAAGTCTGTCGGACAGGACAAGAATTCACAAATACAAATCGGAGTTCTGGACATTTATGGCTTTGAATGTTTTGAACACAATAGGTACAACTTTATCTGAAGGCGCTGAATGTTTTTATAGAAGAATGAGAATTGTATTATTGATATTATTTAGGTTGAGTACATGTACCTATATATATAGATACAAGACTATATCTATAGCAATATAATAAGAAACATAACTTGATAATATACTAAGAATATATCTATTCCTAATCTAGATATATAAATATAATAAGATATATTTATTTATAATATATCTTATTCCCTTATACGCCCCCGCAAGACGGACGTTCTGACAAGAATGCCGATCTTGATACGAAGAATATTAATGAATGCCCCCAATAGTCCAGTCTTCATCGGAGGATGCCCGAAGAGGTCTAATCGGCAACGGCGGAAGCCCGGAGATGTCCATTCGGCACGGCGGTGCCCGGAAATATCCATCCAGTCGGCACGGCGGTAGCCCGGAGGTCCAGTCGGCAATGGCGGAGACCCGGAGAAGTCCAGTCGGTCAGGATGCTGCTGGTCACGATGTTCACGTTGGTGAACGATAAGCAAACGACGGAGGTGAATTTGCTCGTTGGAGCAAACCTCTTAATTCCAACAAAAAGGCAGCATAAAGGCAGCAAAAAGGCAGCAAGTCTCAATCAGAAAGCTTGAAGCTAGTCACGGAGCCACGGAAGAGTCCTCAGGTGTAGCGATCAGATACTTTCGCTCGTTGGAGCTAGTAGGATCGAGGATGCTGGTAGATAGAAATACCGCCATGAGCATGGGCCGATAAAAAAATTACGCTCGTTGGAGCGGGTACCAAAAGATCGGTGCAGAAATCGTCGATATGGAAGCAGGGATTTATTGTCTTATTAGAAAAGAAAGAAAAAAAAAAAACTGAAATTAGAATTGGCCAGGGGGCGGTCGGCATGACATCTTCATAGTTGACGGCGGTGCCGACCGCCCCTGAACAGCGGCGATGGTGGGCGACGGCTTGTAAGTTGTACTCGTTGGAGTTAGAAAGGCTCTGATACCATATAGAAGAATGAGAATTGTATTATTGATATTATTTAGGTTGAGTACATGTACCTATATATATAGATACAAGACTATATCTATAGCAATATAATAAGAAACATAACTTGATAATATACTAAGAATATATCTATTCCTAATCTAGATATATAAATATAATAAGATATATTTATTTATAATATATCTTATTCCCTTATAGTTTTGAACATAATGGTTACAGTTTACTCCATCAAAGTAGGATTTTTTTTGTTTTTCTGAATGATAAAAGAATATCAGTAGTAAAAGACCAAGAGGATCCCATTTACGCAACATGAAGAGAAAGATAGACGAGAATATCTAGAAAAGACTCACGGACTTGCCAACACATCTATTATTCCCATGAGTGTGTAGATTTCATGTGTTTTCTCCTGCTATTGAGAAAGTACATGCGAAATCCCGTGAAGTAGTGACATGTTGTGCCCTCTATAAGTAAATATATTGATGATGCATGTTTGGCCATTTTGCATCTCTGTTTGCTTTTTCCTTGATAATATCATTTCATTACTGGGATGTTTTCAAGCTTCATGATCTGTTGAATGATTTGACACTGAGAAGTAGTGTTATAATTTTTTTCTGCTACGTTCACCGTTTGATAGATGGACTTTTCCCCTTTCCATTTTATAGTTTCGAGCAATTTTGCATCAACTTTGCAAACGAAAAGCTCCAACAACATTTTAATGAGGTGCGCCCTGTTTTTGATAATCTCTCATTTACTTCTTTTGTAAAAATTGTAACGGGTAAAGTAGATATACCATTCTTTCAGCATGTGTTCAAGATGGAGCAAGAAGAATACAGCAAAGAAGAAATCAATTGGAGCTATATTGAGTTCATCGACAATCAAGATGTTCTTGATTTGATTGAGAAGGTCCTTATCGTTGTTTCTATAAGTGTTCCTTTTAGGGTTCAGCTTATCACATAAATACACACACAAATGCCTGAAGTCCTTTGTTAGGATTTCTGTGGTGTCATCTTTTTTTGTGGGAAGCAAGGCTTGCATCTTATTCACAGTATAGTATGCAAATGTAAGTTTTGCATTTGATGTTGGAACTGACAGTTTAGCATGTCTCCTTAGGTATATACGTATATTTGTATATGTCTGGTATACAGGTCTGTTGTGTCTGGAGTAGTTCATGAGATAGTATATATGCCGTTAAAGTAGATCCTCAAAATGTATCCTGTGTCTATTCCAGCAGTTTATGTTAACTGTTTTATGATTCATTTTATACGTGCTGCATCTCCTTGCAGAAACATATTGGGATCATTGGGCTACTGGATGAAGCTTGGTATGAATTATTTTTTCCTAGGCGTACTTAGTTCTGGATGAAATGTGCTCTAAGTACACTAATTTTGGTTATCTTTGTTTATGTAGCATGTTTCCAAGATCGACTCATAAAACCTTTTCCAGCAAGCTATACCAGAATTTTCAGGCAAACCAAAGGTTCGAGAAGCCTAAATTCTCGGAGACAGAGTTTACAGTTTCCCACTATGCTGGAAAGGCATGTTATTGTCAAACTACTTTCAAAGTTGACAGCATTTCAAGAGATTCCAGCTGTTTCATATGCTCTCCTTCTTCTATTGCAGGTCACATACAAGACAGATACATTTTTGGACAAAAATCGTGATTATGTGGTTGTAGAGCACTCTAATTTGTTGTCCTCTTCTAAATGCCCCTTTGTTGCTGGTCTTTTCCCTTCAATGCCGGAAGAATCTTCAAGATCATCATATAAATTTTCTTCTGTGTCTTCGCGATTTAAGGTGTGCAATTCCCATTTCATGCTTACATTTTCGGCACAAGTTCGAGTGATGGTTTATTTGTTGGTTGTATTGAAGAGATGAATATGGAAGTAACATTGTTGGGCCTATATAATGGCATCTCACTCTTTGGGTCTTTATTAGTGTGTGGACGAGATGAATATTGCTTGCTTACCAGACCACTATAATTACAGGAAAATATTCCTTGTAGTGTTTCCTCTTGGTGTTTGCAAAATTTCTGAGTAGTCTTTCATCTTGAAGGCTAAAGAATATATTTTTTAATAGCTTAACTTAACAAATAACTTTTTTCCTCGAATGATAGTGGTCTGGTGATTGAATATTTTAATTGAATGGTAAAGTATGATATATCAATAATATGGCACCAAGAAGGTTCAAGGTTAACAAACGGTATTGCACCCTAAACGATTTGGAAGTATGTTTACTTCTAAATGATATTTTTTTACCGTAAAATGCACCCTCTCTCATTGTGCAGATCTGAATGGAACTTATTATACGCTTTTTTGTGTTTTTTTTAATTGAGATATCTGCATAAGTATTAGTTCAGCCAACTTCCATAGTGTTTTCCATTGATATTTTTAACTTAATTACAATATTGATTCAGGGATGTATATATACTACTGTAATAACAAACTATTACAAAACTGACCCAAACTTATATATAAGCAAAGTTTCATCCTCATACTTAATAAAATCTTACTTTATTATCTCTATCACACTTTCTCCTTGCTTGTTGTAGCAACAACTGCAAGCACTCATGGAAACCCTCAACTCAACAGAGCCTCATTATGTCCGTTGCGTGAAGCCAAACTCTCTGAATCGACCTAAAAGTTTTGAGAAATTGAGTGTTCTACATCAACTTCGCTGTGGGGTAAGTGATATTTTTTTTGCTTAGTATGAACTGTGGACCTTTCTTACTTTATGCTTAGTCAGTTTCCTGCAAAAATATACTGAAGTTGACCCTCTCCAAATTCAAGAAGACCAGATTAAGGAAGCTGCAGCTCAAATAAGAAGAAGATATTCCTAAAATATATATTTACAATATATATTTTTGTAAATATCTATATCTTTATATTCTTATTGTATCTTAGTTTAGATTAGATATAGCTTTTATTAGTATATTCTTATATATATCTATATATATATCTTAGTAGGAATATAGTCTAGTTATTTTCATATTCCTTGTTATTATTACAACGGCCAGACAATTAAATATATTTCAGAGACAATGTTCTTGTTTTTAAGTGCTGGGTAGTACTTGTTTATCTTTATCGGCATCCGCTGCTTCAGAAGTTATATAAGTTAGCAATGCCACTTCTCTTTGCCAATTTTCATGGTGAAATTGTGATTAATGTTGTTACAAATAGACTTGCAACAACACCTATTTGGCTGTGTACTAAATAGATAATTTAGTCAACTGTTGTTTGCTCTTGTGAAAGCAAAACTCATATGTTCAATTATGTATCGGTTTGGAGGGCTTTGGAGGGATAAGAAATATGCATAAGAATGTAAGCATAAACAATTTTTGTTCCTAGTAGTTTTTTTTATTGGGACGTGCTCTCTTCTACTGGTATATTTGAAGGTATCAAGTCGATATTTGTTTCAATCTAGAAAGAATGGTCTATAGCTAACCACATTCTATTAGAAATGATAAACCTTGTCGTCTTTGTACTGGATAATGTACCTTTAATCCAATATATATACCCTCATATACTCTCATTTTCAATATTGCCACTTCAAAATGATTAAATACAACAAAAAATGAAAAAAGTTGATACTCTACTTCGTGACCTCTACATTCAACGGCAAATATATCAACTCTCTGCTAAGTTAACATCTGAGTTACTTACATACTCAATTGTTGATTACTTAAATATTGTCGTTAAAACTTAAATCAATCATGTTAATCGGTTCACCGTAGTGCATGCCAGACCTCTATATATTGGAAAGATGAAGATAGAGATTATGTATTTAGTAAAATATTGTGCAATATTTTTTAAGCTCATCAGTGGTTACTGATTACTATATAACTATTTGCTTGGAAACAAGATAAGTTCATATCGAACTAAAAGCTCAAGTTTGTAGGTGAAGATATGGTCTAAATTTATTATGTATATAAGTCACAAGTTGATACGGTACCAGAAACAGCTCTTTATCTAATAATATGGGTTCTTGGTAGTTTGCTGTAATTACAGCATAGTACTTCTACATGTTCGTAGATGCACATCATAGTTTGGTTTAGTTGACATGTTCTTCCCTGATATCCCTTTATCTCATGATTTCATTAGCTGTGTTTTGCAGGGAGTTCTAGAGGCTGTGCGTATAAGCTTGGCTGGTTATCCTACTCGAAGATCTTTTACGGAGTTTGTCGATCGCTTTGGATTGCTAGCTCCTGAGCTCATGGATGGAAGGTGCATTTACACATCCACTTTCCATCCTCGGTGTTGAATCATTCTTAATCTTTAGGTGCTTTGATAGGAATTGTTGCAGTCTAGATATTGACAACAACACTTGTACATTCTTGTTGTTTGCATTTGAAAGTCTTTCAGTTTCTTATGCTTGGTATGTAGCGTTTCAATCATCGTATCAAATGAGCCACTAAGTTAACTAGCAAAGTGTATTAATTTGTAGTTGGAGTTTAAAACCTTAAGATTTCATTTTTGGTTCTGTAATCTTCCTTTTTATCATTTATATCCATGCAAACATGATCAAGTTTAGGTCTTATTTTTCCAAACTAAAATAGTTCCGTTAACAACTAAAAGATCTTGTCTCTTAAGTATGATTAGGTAGATGTTACAAACTCCTGCTATTCATCATAACTTTATTCTCATTGTTTTCTTATGTTTTTTTCTCATGGACGCAGTTATGATGAACGAGTGATAACTGAAAAGATTTTACGGAAAATGATGCTCGAAAACTTTCAGGTAGTTTACCTTAGAATTAGAACATTGTTTTGTATATATTACTTTATGGTATGGATTGTTCATGATGAAGCTAGCTTATAAATCTGTTCGCAGCTTGGGAGGACCAAAGTGTTTCTTAGGGCTGGTCAAATTGGAGTTTTGGATTCGAGACGTGCCGAGGTCTTGGACAATGCTTCCAAGAGAATCCAGCAACAGTTTAAAACATATACTGCTAGGAAGGTCTTCGTGTCGACTAGGGCTGCTTCATGCATCCTTCAAGCATACTGCAGGGGTACGCACTGCCTTCTCATTTTGATAATTGATATACTGCTAGTAAACTCTATTAGAGCATGATTGTGAAAACTTAGAGCGGATGTGGCAATAGGCCTTATTTTGATCATCCACTAGTTGAAAACTTAGTTTCAATTGGTTGGAAGATGACTTCTCTACCGTGTAGTTGACTACACTCAGCGTTTGGCCACTTGAGAACAATTTCGTGCCTCCGTCCTTCTGCCTTGGTTAGATAACCGTTTTGTCTATGCAACTGATCATTGCCTACTTTGCTTAAGGATGCTTGGCAAGACACCTATATGAAGTGAAGCGGAAGACAACTGCAGCTGTGGTCATACAAAAGTATGTCCAGGGGTGGCAGTTAAGACGTGCTTATATGCAGCTATATACTGCTGCCACGACATTGCAGTCAAATATTCGAGGACATGTAGTGAGACAAAAGTTTCTGTCTACAAAGAGGAACAAAGCTGCATCTCTTATTCAGGTAGAATGCAGTTACTGTACAGGAATTTCATCTAGTTTACCCTACCCTACTTCTTAACTCTTCCTCGCCCTCCACCATAAATATCGAAGAACTTTTCTGGTCGTTAACTTTTGTATTACATGGTGTTTTACTACATAGCTGTAACTTTTGATTTTCAATCTTATTATTATGTTTCTATTGTCACCATACTTTTCCCGTCCGTCGGCAATGGGTAACTGCTATTAGTTCAATATAAATTTTATGTCCATGCATAAAAGTGGAAGCTAGAGTTGAACTTCTTGGTTATATATGGAAGCTCCTTCGACTATAGAATGATTTCTTACTTGCGTGTTAATTTTTCTGTTATTTGCTGCTGTAGATACTTTCATATCTCCTGTTATATCTTGTTTTTATTTATCGTGCTATATCTGGAATTTATAGGCTCGTTGGAGGAGACGTAAATTCTACAAGGCTTTCAGCCATTATAGAACCTCTATCATAGCAATACAATGTCAATGGAGGCGAAAAGTTGCGAAAAAAGAGCTGAGGCGCCTTAAATTGGTGAATGACTTTCTGAATCAAGTGCTAGCAACTTTCTGTTTGCTCGTCCCCTCCGCCTTATCAAGTATGTTTTTCTTCACAGGAGGCTAATGAAGCAGGTGCATTGCGTCTAGCTAAAAGTAAGCTAGAGAAGCAGTTGGAGGATCTTACATGGCGGTTGCAACTGGAGAAAAGAATAAGGGTAATTTCTCAGTAACTTATATATCTTATATCTTCATTTCTGTCTATTGAATAACTTACAATTTAGAGAGCTCTTATTCCTCGACACCTCTAAGGTTGAGCAGAGACTTATATATATAGTGTAGATCCTTATCCTTAATGATAGCAATAATATCTCTATCTCTAACACTCCCCCTCAAGCTGGAGCATACATATCATGTGTACCAAGCTTGCTACAAATATACTGACTTCGAGAGCCACCAAGGGCTTTAGTGAGAATATCAGCTAGTTGATTACTAGAACTAACAGATTCGGTGGCAATTATCTTGGAGACGATCTTCTCGCGGATAAAGTGGCAGTCGACTTCTATATGTTTGGTTCTCTCATGGAAGACTGGATTTGAGGCTATGTGTAGAGCTGCTTGGTTGTCACAATAAAGTTTCATTGGTTTATTATCTCCAATCCTCAACTCTTGAAGAAGTTGTTTGACCCAAAGAAGCTCACACGTACCAACTGCCATGGCCCTATACTCTGCTTCAGCACTAGAACGAGCAACAACGTTCTGTTTCTTACTTTTCCACGATATTAGATTTCCTCCGAGAAAGATACAATAACCAGACGTAGACCTTCTGTCTACTGGACAACCTGCCCAATCAGCATCAGTGTAAGCCACCACTTCAGTGTTTCCTTTATCTTTATATATCAACCCTTGACCTGGAGCCTTCTTGACATATCGAAGTATTCGCATCACCGCTTGCCAGTGTTCAACACATGGAGATTGCATGAATTGGCTGACCACCCCTACTGCAAACGAGATGTCTGGTCTAGTGATAGTGAGATAGACCAATTTGCCCACGAATCTTCTATATCTTTCAGGGTTATCAAATAACTCTCCCTGATTCGGAAGTAGTTTACTATTCGGATCCATGGGACTATCGACAGGTCTACAATCCAACATGCCCGTTTCTTCAAGAATATCTAGTGCATACTTCCTTTGAGAAATGCAAATATCATTCGTTGATTGAGCAACTTCAATTCCAAGGAAATATTTAAGACTCCCTAAATCTTTGGTCTGGAAGTGACTGAATAAGTGCGTCTTCAGCTGTTTAATCTTCTCATGATCGCTCCCAGTAATAATAATGTCATCGACATAGACGATTAGATACACGCAGAGACCAGAGGAAGAGTGTGAGTAGAAGACAGAATGGTCAGTTTCACTCCGACTCATCCCAAATTTCTGAATAACAGAGCTGAATTTTCCAAACCAGGCCCGTGATGATTGCTTGAGTCCATATAAAGAGCGATGCAGCTTACAAACAAGTCCTGACTCCCCCTGAGCAACAAATCCAGGTGGTTGCTCCATATAAATCTCTTCTTCAAGCTCTCCATGAAGGAATGCGTTTTTAATATCTAACTGATGCAACGGCCAATGCTGGATAGCTGCAATAGAGAGAAGTAACCGTACAGAAGGAATCTTTGCTACGGGAGAAAACGTATCCCCATAATCTAGACCATAAACTTGAGTATAGCCTTTGGCCACAAGACGTGCTTTAAGGCGGTCAATTTGACCATCAGCTCCAACTTTGATAGCAAACACCCATCTACAACCAACAATTTTCTTTTCCGGCGGCAATCGGACCAAATCCCATGTACCACTTTGCTCCAATGCCTGCATCTCGTCAATCATGGCTTGCTTCCATCCGGGATGAGCAAGCGCCTCATGAACAGTTTTGGGAATAGTAACGGAAGATAATGATGAAACAAAAGCAAAGTGGGATGGAGAAAGCCGATGAAAACTCAAAAAGTTATAAATAGGATGAGTGTTACGAGTGGATCTACTTCCCTTTCGAAGGGCAATGGGCAACTCTTCGGATGAGTCAGGCTGGTCTGTAGTCGGTTCAGACACTCGAGATGGAGTAGGAACTGTAGAGGTCTCTATTGCAGTAGACTGTCTCTGTCGACGTTGATATTGAAGAAGAGGCAGTGGATCAACCGATGAAGATGGAACTTCTATCACAACGGAAGGAGATTGTGGAGCCTCTGACACAAGTGGAGGAGAGGGACGCATTTCTGACACAATCGGAGATGGAGTTTGTATCGGAAATGATGGTGGACTCATGATAGGAAGTGATAACACATTCAGTGTAGATGATGACTCAGCTATGGAAAGAGAGAAATATGGCGTGTCTTCAAAGAATGTGACAGCCGCGGACATATAGTATCGGTTCTTGATCGGAGAATAACAACGATATCCTTTCTGCAACCTGGAATATCCTAAAAAAACGCACTTGATGGCACGTGCAGCAAGTTTGTCAAGTCCTGGAGAAAGATCATGAACATAGCAGGTAGAGCCAAATACACGGGGGTTCACATGAAATAATGGTTCCTTGGGAAACATAATAGAGTATGGAACTTTATTACCATGGGAAGACGAAGGCATTCTGTTTATCAAATGACAAGCTGTTAAAACAGCATCACCCCAATAACGGACTGGCACATTTTTATGGAGCAATAATGTGCGTGCAGTATCAATCAGATGCCTGTTTTTTCGTTCGGCAATACCATTTTGTTGCGGTGTATGAGGACATGTGGACTGATGTAGAATTCCATGTTGACTCAGAAATGATGAAAACGTTCCCGAGAAATTTTCTCTTGCATTATCACTGCGAAGAATTTTGACTTTTTTACCAAATTGTGTCTGAATTTCAGCAAAAAAGGACTGGAATATAGGAAATAGCTCGGAACGTTCTTTCATTAAATATATCCAAGTGCAGCGGGAGAATTCATCAATGAAAGTGACGAAGTACTTATACCCAGTATGGGTAGGTACACGACTAGGACCCCAAATATCAGAATGTATAACAGAAAAAGGAGAATTGACCTTGGTTTCACCATGACTTCCGAAGCTAGATCGAATATGTTTCCCGAGTTGACATGATTCACATTGTAGTGTTTTGAGCTTATCCAGTTTGGGAACCATTTGCTGAAGTTTGGACAAACTGGGATGACCAAGACGATCGTGAAGAAGGTTTGGAGACTCTGCAGCACAAATAATTGAGGATGACTTAAGGTAGTAAAGTCCTCCTGATTCATATCCCACCGCAATTGTTCTTCCGGTACTAAGTTCACGTATAACAAGTGAGTCTTTACTGAAGGTTATTGAACAATTGAATGAACGTACCAGTTTGCTGACAGAGATGAGGTTGAAAGGGCAACCAGGGATGTATAAAACAGACTCCAAGGATAGAGAAGACATTGGTGAGACTTTACCAATTCCCTTGGGAGCAACTCTAGAGCCATTTGCAAGAGTAATTTGATGACTAGAGTTTAATGGAGATATAGAGTCAAAAGAGGAAAGGTTACCCGTTATGTGGTCTGAAGCACCTGAATCAATAATCCATAGATTTTGAGTATTACCAGACTGAGAGATGCAAGCGGTAGAACTAGTAGTTGCGGATGCTTGAAGTTGTGCTCCCTGCATTTAATTTGTCTAAAGATCACTAGTTAGGACTTGATGTTGAGAGAGAGGGAACTCTGAATGCTGGTGGGTTCATTCAAGTTGGCCGAGTCAATGGAAGTTTAAACCGCTGAGCTCTCTGAAGATGAATTTCTTGCTGTAGCTTGTGATGGGATATGGGCAGCAGCGGCGCGTGAGGCGGAATACGGCGAAACGTACTGGAATAGGCTATAGATCTGTTCTATAGGCTCGTACCTCCTTGTCCTTGAGTTCTCAAGAGATAGGAATCTAAGTCTGGTTGATGAACAGCGCCGGGCGGCCAGAGCGTGATTAACAGCTCCGGCAGTGGATTAACAGAAGCGATGACCGGCTGCTTCTGAGATGATTATTGATGCCAATTTCGAAATACAAACCCTAAATCTGAATGGGTCTATCTGAAACTTGGAGAAAAATTTGGTGTGACGGCAATAAGCAAAACTGAGAAACTAGGGTTTGAGTGGCCTAGAATCTCGCTCTGATACCAACTTACAATTTAGAGAGCTCTTATTCCTCGACACCTCTAAGGTTGAGCAGAGACTTATATATATAGTGTAGATCCTTATCCTTAATGATAGCAATAATATCTCTATCTCTAACAGAATATTTCTGTTAAATGTTTCATGTTTGATTCTAAATGGCAACACTTTTTATGTAGGTGTCCAATGAAGAAACAAAATTGGGAGACATGTCGAAACTTCAGAAATCTGTGGAATCTTTGAAACTTGAGCTGGATGCTGCTAAGTTAGTGACAATAAATGAATGCAACAAGAACGCAGTGCTGCAAACTCAATTAGACTTGTCAATGAGAGAAAAATCTGCTCTAGAAAGGGAAATTGTTTCGATTGCAGAGCTGAAGAAGGAAAATGCCGTCTTAATGGTCAGTTATCATGTTGGGTTTATATCCGTGTATCATCAGTCAGCTTTTCTCATGCTTCATTAAGTCATCTGCATCTACTGTATCATTTTGATCAGCTCCATACTGCTATGAGTTTCCACGTTCCTGTCAAGCTTCTAGTAGATAGCTCATTGGTAATACATTTTTTTTCTTCTGAAGAGTTCCGTAGGTACACTTGAAAGAAAAAATGCGGCGCTGGAACTTGCTCTTATCAAGGCTCAAAAGGAAGGGAACGATGCTATTGAGAAGTTACGGGATGTAGAATTAAAGTGTTCTCGACTGCAGGAGAATCTGAAAAGGTTTTAACTTGTTGTGTACCTCCTCCTATCAGTATAATTCTTAAGGTTAATAACTATAAACTGTCTGAGGTTTGGCCCATGTTGAAATCTGGTGTTCCGTCGTTGAAATTGACTGTTCAGGTTTGGTGTTTGTTGAAATTTGGTGTCTCCGTCTATTTTTGGGTTAAGTCGAAAGTAAGTGTATCACGTGAACTCGATAAAATAGATATTCCAAAAATGCCCCTCCATGAAAAATCTGACATTCCATTACTTAGTGAATTGACGAAACTACCCCTCCTAGCTAAATCAACAACTATAGGGTTTTTGGGTTGTGGCCGGCCGGAGTTGGGTGGTGGCCGTCAGAGTTTGGTGGTGGTCGGCCGGATTTGGGTGGTGGTCGGCCAGAGTAGGGTGGTGGCCTCCGGAGTTGGGTGGTGGCCGGCCGGAGTTGGGTGGTGGTTGTTTTGACTCTAGGGGTAATTTCGTCACTTCATATTTGGTAGGAAGGGCAATTCCGACTTTTCGCAACATTTTGTCAAAATTAACAGCAATTTTGGACGGAAAACCAAATTTTAACAAAGTCCCAAACCTCAGACAGTCCATTTCAACATTTTAAAGTTCAGACACCAAATTTCAACATGGCAAAACCTCAGATATTTTATTAGTTATACTTACAATTTAGAGAGCTGTTATTACTCGACACTTCTAGGGTTGAGCAGAGAGTTGTATATATAGAGTAGCTCCTTATCCTTAATGATAGCAATAATATTTCTATCTCTAACACTCCCCCTCAAGCTGGAGCATACATATCATGTGCACCAAGCTTACTACAAATATATTGACTCCGAGAGCCACCAAGGGCTTTAGTGAGAATATCAGCTAGTTGATTACTTGAACTAACAGATTCGGTGGCAATTATCTTGGAGACGATCTTCTCGCGGATAAAGTGGCAGTCGACTTCTATATGTTTGGTTCTCTCATGGAAGACTGGATTTGAGGCTATGTGTAGAGCTGCTTGGTTATCACAATAAAGTTTCATTGGTTTATTATCTCCAATCCTCAACTCTTGAAGAAGTTGTTTGACCCAAAGAAGCTCACACGTACCAACTGCCATGGCCCTATACTCTGCTTCAGCACTAGAACGAGCAACAACGTTCTGTTTCTTACTTTTCCACGATATTAGATTTCCTCCGAGAAAGACACAATAACCAGACGTAGACCTTCTGTCTGCTGGACAACCTGCCCAATCAGCATCAGTGTAAGCCACCACTTCAGTGTTTCCTTTATCTTTATATATCAACCCTTGTCCTGGAGCCTTCTTGACATACCGAAGTATTCGCATCACCGCCTGCCAGTGTTCAACACAGGGAGATTGCATGAATTGGCTGACCACCCCTACTGCAAACGAGATGTCTGGTCTAGTGATAGTGAGATTGACCAATTTGCCCACCAATCTTCTATATCTTTCAGGGTTATCAAATAGCTCCCCCTGATTCGGAAGTAGTTTACTATTCGGGTCCATGGGACTATCAATAGACCTACAATCCAACATGCCTGTTTCTTCAAGAATATCAAGTGCATACTTCCTTTGAGAAATGCAAATATCATTCGTTGATTGAGCAACTTCAATTCCAAGGAAATATTTAAGACGACCTAAATCTTTGGTCTGGAAGTGACTGAATAAGTGCGTCTTCAGCTGTTTAATCTTCTCATGATCGCTCCCAGTAATAATAATGTCATCGACATAGATGATTAGATACACGCAGAGACCAGAGGAAGAGTGTGAGTAGAAGACATAATGGTCAGTTTCACTCCGACTCATTCCAAATTTCTGAATAACAGAGCTGAATTTTCCAAACCAGGCCCGTGGTGATTGCTTGAGTCCATATAAAGAGCGATGTAGCTTACAAACAAGTTCTGACTCCCCCTGAGCAACAAATCTAGGTGGTTGCTCCATATAAATCTCTTCTTCAAGCTCTCCATGAAGGAATGCGTTTTTAATATCTAACTGATGCAACGGCCAATGCTGGATAGCTGCAATAGAGAGAAGTAACCGTATAGAAGGAATCTTTGCTACGGGAGAAAACGTATCCCCATAATCTAGACCATAAACTTGAGTATAGCCTTTGGCCACAAGACGTGCTTTAAGGCGGTCAATTTGACCATCAGCTCCAACTTTGATAGCAAACACCCATCTACAACCAACAGTTTTCTTTTCCGGCGGCAATCGGATCAAATCCCATGTACCACTTTGCTCCAAGGCCTGCATCTCGTCAGTCATGGCTTGCTTCCATCCGAGATGAGCAAGCGCCTCACGAACAGTTTTGGGAATAGTAACGGAAGACAATGATGAAACAAAATCAAAGTGGGATGGAGAAAGCCGATGAAAACTCAAAAAGTTATAAATAGGATGAGTGTTACGAGTGGATCTACTTCCCTTTCGAAGAGCAATGGGCAACTCTTCGGATGAGTCAGGCTGGTCTGTAGTCGGTTCAGACACTCGAGATGGAGTAGGAACTGTAGAGGTCTCTATTGCAGTAGACTGTCTCTGTCGACGTTGATATTGAAGAAGAGGCGGTGGATCAACCGATGAAGTTGGAACTTCTATCGCAACGGAAGGAGATTGTGGAGCCTCTGACACAAGTGGAGGAGAGGGACGCATTTCTGACACAATCGGAGATGGAGTTTGTATCTGAAATGATGGTGGACTCATGATAGGAAGTGATAACACATCCAGTGTAGATGATGACTCGGCTATGGAATGAGGAAAATATGGCGTGTCTTCAAAAAATGTGACATCCGCGGACATATAGTATCGGTTCTTGATCGGAGAATAACAACGATATCCTTTCTGCAACCTGGAATATCCTAAAAAAACGCACTTGATGGCACGTGCAGCAAGTTTGTCAAGTCCTGGAGAAAGATCATGAACAAAGCAGGTAGACCCAAAGACACGGGGGTTCACATGAAATAATGGTTCCTTGGGAAATAAAATAGAGTATGGAAAAGGGAAGACGAAGGCATTCTGTTTATCAAATGACAAGCTGTTAAAACAGTATCACCCCAATAACGGACTGACACATTTTCATGGAGCAATAATGTGCGTGCAGTATCAATCAGATGCCTGTTTTTTCGTTCGGCAATACCATTTTGTTGCGGTGTATGAGGACATGTGGACTGATGTAGAATTCCATGTCGACTTAGAAATGATGAAAACGTTCCCGAGAAATATTCTCTTGCATTATCACTGCGAAGAATTTTGACTTTTTTACCAAATTGTGTCTTAATTTCAGCAAAAAAGGACTGGAATACAGGAAATAGCTCGGAACGTTCTTTCATTAAATATATCCAAGTGCAGCGGGAGAATTCATCAATGAAAGTGACGAAGTACTTATACCCAGCAGTGGTAGGTACACGACTAGGACCCCAAATATCAGAGTGTATAACAGAAAAAGGAGAATTGACCCTGGTTTTACCATGACTTCCGAAGCTAGATCGAATATGTTTTCCGAGTTGACATGATTCACATTGTAGTGTTTTAAGCTTATCCAGTTTGGGAACCATTTGCTGAAGTTTGGACAAACTGGGATGACCAAGACGATCGTGAAGAAGGTTTGGAGACTCTGCAGCACAAATAATTGAGGATGACTTAAGGTAGTAAAGTCCTCCTGATTCATATCCCACCGCAATTGTTCGTCCGGTACTAAGTTCACGTATAACAAGTGAGTCTTTACTGAAGGTTATTGAACAATTGAATGAACGTACCAGTTTGCTGACAGAGATGAGGTTGAAAGGGCAACCAGGGATGTATAAAACAGACTCCAAGGACAGAGAAGACATTGGTGAGACTTTACCAATTCCCTTGGGAGCAACTCGAGAGCCATTTGCAAGAGTAATTTGATGACTAGAGTTTAAAGGAGATATAGAGTCAAAAAAGGAAAGGTTACCCGTAATGTGGTCTTAAGCACCTGAATCAATAATCCATAGATTTTGAGTATTACCAGACTGAGAGATGCAAACGGTAGAACTAGTAGTTGCGGATGCTTGAACTTGTGCTCCCTTCATCTTCTTAAACTCCATAAACATACTATATTCTGTTGCAGAAACAGTGACGTATTCTATTGGAGACATGACGACAGAGTCAAAACAGATGACTTTGAACTAGAACTGAGACGATTTTAATCTGACACACAGCAGCAAACAGTAGAGCGAGATAATTGAGGCACAGACAGCAGCGGCGCATGAGGCAGAATCCGGCGAAACGTACTGGAATGAGATCAGACGAGACCGACGACTCGAATGGTGGAGGCGCGGCGGCGAACGGAGGCCGGAGAGGCGGCGTGTGGCTTATACGCGCCGGCAGTTACGAAGATGACGACGGCGCGTGATAGCAGATCCTGGTGCGAGTCTTCTGTAACTGGGTCGGAATCGGCCGACGAATCAAACGGCGGATGCGCGGCTAGGAACGGCGGCCGGGAAGGTGGCGCGTGGATCACACGCGCCGGAGAAGCTGCAGGCGACGGTGGCGCGTGACGGCGCGTGCGGCGGATTACGGCGGCAGTGGATTAACAGAAGCGATGACCGGCTGCTTCTGAGATGATTATTGATGCCAATTTCGATTTAGGGTTCACTGCTTCTCCCGTCTTTTTTTTTTTTTTTTTTTTTTTTTTTTTTTTTTTCAGATCAGGCAGAAGGCAAAAGACGCAGGGCTGCTAGTGTTTGATCGCAGGAAGAGTTGGATGACATAATACGATATGGTTCAAAGGAGCTATTTGCTGATGAGAATGATGAAGCTAGAAAGTCTCGCCAAATCCATTATGATGACGCTGCTATAGATAGACTAGTTGACCGGGACCAAGCTGAACCTGAAGAGACCTCAGTAGATGATGAGGATGATAATGGATTTTGTTTTGTTTGTTTTTTTTGTTTTTTTTTTGAAGGCTCTCAAGGTAGCAAATTTCGAATATATCGACGAAGCAGAAGCAAAGAAGGCTGCTGGGGTTTATTTAGGGTTTTGACTTTGAGGTGGACGAGAACCTCGCTCTGATACCAACTTACAATTTAGAGAGCTGTTATTACTCGACACTTCTAGGGTTGAGCAGAGAGTTGTATATATAGTGTAGCTCCTTATCCTTAATGATAGCAATAATATCTCTATCTCTAACAGTTATTTACCCTATTTCTTAATCACTAATATAAGATAATCAATTATATTGGCATGGGATGAATTTCTATAGTGCTGCACTTCTACTTCATGAGTTTATTTGCTCTGATGTTCATATACGTAACTGTAGTTTTGAGGCGAAGAATTCTAATTTAGAGGATGAGAACCAGATATTGCGACAGAAAGCATTGAGCTTGACGCCAAAGAGCATCAGAAGTGGTTTTGTGAAGTCTTATTCAGAAGTATGTTTTATCAGATTTGTGCTGAGTTGTAATCTTGTTTTCAATTAACATATATGAACGTCGTGCTGACGTTACAATTGATTTCTGGTGACTGGGGTTACTTAGTGGCGCTTTGTTTTCATTTCTCTTGAATTATGACTTACTCTTTGTCTTCAATTTTAGAAATTCTCTGCTCCCTCCATTCAGGCAAGCGACAGGAAGCTTATTTATGTAAGATAAATTAATTCTAAAGCTGGTCTTCAAAGAATTTCTAGTACTACATAATTTGTTTGAACTGACATTATGGATGGCTAATACAGGAGACACCAACACCTATCAGAAACACTACGCCCTATTCACATGGGATGTCTGATTCACGGAGACTGAAATTAACAGCAGAGAGACATCAGGTTCTTTTCTGATAAAGCGATGAAGGAATGAGTTGATCATTTTCTCTTCTTTGCCAATTTAACTTCTATTATTTTTTAGCAGGAAAACTATGAGTTCCTCTCGAAGTGTATAAAAGAACACTTGGGCTTCAAGGATGGTAAGCCGATAGCTGCATCTGTCATATACAGGTGTCTTCTTCACTGGAATGCTTTTGAATCAGAGAGGACAGCTATTTTTGACTTCGTCATTGAAGGAATAAATGAGGTTCTTAAGGTGATTTTATTTTTTCCTTTTAACTAAAGACATCTTGTTGGAATTATTCAATAATCCATTTTCACATAGATTTATGTACTTGTATATGTGATTTATGTTGTTTGTCTGCTCGGTTTTGCTTGTGACTGTGTCAGGGTGGAGATGAAAACATTACCATGCCTTATTGGCTGTCCAATGCATCTGCACTTCTATGCCTACTGCAGAGAAATTTACGTTCAAGTGGTTTCTTTAATGCACTGACTCAGCGCTCTGGTGCTTCCGGGTTGGTAACTAGGGTTGTGCATGTGAGTATCAACACCTATTGCATTTATGACCTTTTTATAAACAAAAAGTGCTACTGGTAATATCTGGAAGTATAGCAATTTGACAAAAGAGAGCTCATTATTTAGGCTAAGGGCCTTATTGGCTTTTCTAAGGAGCTAACCTTTTCTTTGTATTTCATAGCAGCTAGTTACTAGAAAACCAAAGGGATATTTTGGTTTTATTGCCTGGCAAGTGGCAATACTTTAGTCTTTGTAATTATTGAACCATCTGTTAGTTACTATGGGATCTGAATGACTAGATCTAACATGCTGATTGGATGTATGCTAATATGTGGGATCAGCCAGCTTTTCCTATTTTTTTTCTTAGCAATACTTCTTATAAATATTACTGTACCATGTCATGACCAGAGTTTTTCTTATGTTCAGCCTTTTGCGACTTGTTACACTTTTCAGGGCATAAAATCACCATTTAAGCCTGTCGGTTATGATGATGGTTTGTCGAACAAGGAAGCAAGATACCCTGCCATACTTTTTAAGCAGCAGCTAACTGCTTGTGTCGAGAAGATTTTTGGCCTGATTCGCGATAATATGAAAAAGGAGTTACTACCTCTCCTAGGATCATGCATTCAGGTCAGTTCAAGTACATTTAACTTTTCAATGTGCTTCCATAATATGGTAGTGATTTTGCTTTAGGGCATTTTTCCCTTGAACATCTGCGATTTGCTCTTACTGGAAAGATGTTTCAAGATCTCAAAATTGTTGGAGGAAATGGCATAATATAATTGACATTTGACACTTTAAATCTCAGTGGGCCAAATTTTAGAATTCAAAATAATGTATTAGTGCTATTTCTCTATGAATTCATCCCCCTTCAAAACCTTATTGGAGCTGTAAAACATTTGGTTTGTTCAGCACCATGACCCTGACGTTTCGCTATTTTCTTTGTTTGTCGTGATGGTATTTGCAGGCACCAAAAAGCGCTAGACATTCTGGTAAACAATCAAGATCGCCAGGCAGTGTTCAGCAGCAAATGCAGAACAGCCAATGGGATAGCATAATTCAATTTTTGGATTCTCTCATGACTCGACTCCGAGCAAACCATGTATGTATTAAACATCATTCTTGAATGGCTTACTTCTCTCTAACGGTTGTATAATTAGCTTTCTAGGACATTTCAAATATTGGTACTATTTAAAATAGCAAACATTTTTTAAGCTTGAAATTTATCTGAGTTTTTTTGTTTGGTTTTCTAATATGCCCATGCTGGTAAAAAATGTGTTCTATATTTTGTTACCACCGAAACCTTTATTCGCTATCCTAACATTCATTCCCTACATTTTAAAAACATCGGTTCAGGTACCGTCGTTTTTCATCCGTAAGCTTGTCACCCAAGTGTTCTCATTCATCAACATTCAGCTCTTCAACAGGTAAAATGGTGAAATAGCTCATTTTGAATTTGAACTCCATACTGGTTGGTCTAGATAGAAACTAAGTTGGTTGAGGCTTTTTCTGCAGTCTTCTCTTGAGACGCGAATGTTGCACATTTTCAAATGGTGAGTACGTGAAGTCAGGTCTATCAGAGTTGGAGAAATGGATAGTCAATGCAAAGGATGAGGTAAGTTGTGATCATTGTATCTTATCATCCATTCGCAATTAGGAAGCCTTAGTTCTTAATCTTAACTAGCTATACTCGAACTTCAGTATGCAGGAACTTCATGGCATGAACTTAAATTTATCAGACAAGCTGTTGGATTTCTGGTACTATGTTTTGTCACTGTTGGTTTTCAACTTTTAAGCTACAACAGGTCTTTCCGAAAATAACTTTTTCTATCTTTTGTGCAATTCAATTAATTAATAATTAGGTTATTCATCAGAAGAGGAAGAAGTCTCTAGAAGAAATCAAGCAGGATCTTTGCCCAGTAAAATCATCACTTTTAGCAAAATTCTTTCCCATTTTGTGTTAACTTCATGATGATGAAAAAGAAATCTCTGGAACTCAAGATTTGATTTTATCTTTGTGCTTTGTGATATTGGGCAGGCATTGACTGTGAGACAGATATACCGAATCAGTACGATGTACTTTGACGATAAATACGGCACACATAGTGTCTCAAATGAGGTGAGTTTTACTTTGATGCATGCATATGTGTTCTTCCTGGTTAGTAGTTATCTAAGACAGTTGGATTGGCAGGTTGTGGCTCAAATGAGAGAGATTATTGACAAGGACAATCAGAATCTACCCACAAATTCCTTCTTGTTGGATGATGATCTGAGGTATCAAAATAAATAAATATATGACCCCCCCCCCCCCCCCAAAAAAAAAAAGTAGCAATAAATATCTACTTTGCTTGCAGCATTCCATTCTCAACTGAAGACATAGACATGGCGATTCCCCCAATTGATCCTTCGGACATCGAGCTCCCATCTATCCTCTCGGATCATTCTTGTGCTCAGTTTCTCATCCAATCCACGTAAATTGTTTGGTTTGCGACTTTCCAACAGGTATTGATATTTCCTTCCAGCTCGAAGGCTGTAGTTAGTAACATTGCGGATTATCATGTCACGAGGCGTCCATTTGTTTTGTCGAACAAGGCAGGCGGCTTCTGTATTTGTGAAGGCCTCGCCTTATTGGGTTTTGTACATAATAAAATATTCTTCAGAGTAGAGTAGAGGTTTCGTTTTCTTCACCTGGTGTAGTGTGTACAGATTGTGTAGTTAGAAACCATTTTAGTTAATGCTGAAGTCGGCATCCAGTTGTTTGTTTATGGGACTTTAATTAAATAGAACGAGTATAGCAAGGATGCTGCAAAATGACTTCTTCCACGCTAAGCTCGAAATCTATTGATGTATTGTCACCTACAATATTGGTTCGTCACTTATATGAGAGAAAGCAGCAGATGCTTGTTCTTGTTTAACAAGACACCGTCGATGGCACTACTAAACTGCAGCTGACTAATACTTTAGCTGATTTCTTGCACGCTAAGTTAAGGTGTACTAAGGGCCTAACTGTATATATTTTTAAGTGACCACTAACTATCCATAGTATTATTGTCGCTAAGAGCTTTTGTTACTACTAGGTAACAGTGTCTTGTAACGTTAAGCATCCATAATAGTTTTACATAAATTGTAGGGTTAAGAAATTATAAACATTCAAGGTTTGTACAATGCTGAAATTTGGTGTCTAAAGTTTAAAATGAAAATAAATAGTCTCATGTTTCATTTTTATTGAAATTTGACGTCTCAGTGTTTTATTTTAAAGAACTCAATCTCGACTGTCAAATTCGAGCTTCCATACACGCTCCCTTCTTGTCACCTTGTTGAGAGAGTTACCTAAGAAGATGACCGCATCCGCACAAGTAAATTCCGCTCCGTTGTCGCTGAAAATCGCTCAACACCACTCTGGTAAAAACCTTTTCTTTTGGATGTTCAAGGTTTGGGGGAAATTTGACAATTTTGTGAAAAGTAAAGAGTGATGGATTATGAGTGGTGAGTGGGTTGATGAAAATGATTGAACGAAGAGGAAAATACGCACGGAGACACCCAATTTTAACAAAAATGAAATCTGAGGCTATCCATTTTAACATTTTAAACTTCTGACATCAAATTTCAATATTGAGCAAACCTTGGACTGTCTGTAGGTTCTTAACCCTAAAGTGTATTTTTTAAAGTTGTCACATAAACTTATGTACACTTTAAATAATACGTAAGATTAAGATACACATAAACAATATTTGCTCTCCAATATTTTTACTTAAATATAGTTAGTATTACATTTTCTGACAACCACTAATAAGATAATAATATTAATTATAAAATAAATTAATTTATAATTAAAAAAATGGTTAGAACAAAGTGACAGTCGACTTCTATATGTTTCGTTCGCTCATGAAAAACTGGATTTGAAGCTATATGTAGAGCTGCTTCATTATCACAACATAGCTTCATTGGTTTATCATCTCCGATCCTTAGCTCTTGAAGAAGTTGTTTGACCCACAAGAGCTCACACGTACCAAGTGCCATGGCTCTGTACTCAGCTTCAGCACTCGATTGAGCAACCACATCCTGTTTCTTACTTTTCCATGAGATTAGATTTCCCCCGACAAATACACAATAACCTGATGTGGATCGTCTGTCTATTGGACAACCTGCCCAATCAGCATCAGTGTAAGCCATCACTTCAGCGTTTCCCCTATTTCTGTATATCAATCCCTGACCCGGTGACTTCTTGATGTACCGGAGTATCCGTGTTACAGCCTGCCAGTGTTGAATACACGGAGATTGCATGAACTGACTAACCACTCCTACAGCAAATGAGATGTCTGGTCTAGTGATGGTGAGATAGACCAACTTACCCACCAACCTTCTATATCTCTCTGGGTCTTCATATAACTCCCCCTGATTTGGAAGAAGTTTACTTTTTGGATCCATAGGGCTATCAACGGGCCGACTATTCAACATGCCAGTTTCTTCCAGAATATCTAATGCATACTTCCTTTGTGAGATGCAGACATCAGTAGTTGATTGAGCTACTTCAATTCCAAGGAAATATTTAAGATTCCCCAAGTCCTTTGTCTGAAAGCGACTAAATAAGTGCCTCTTAAGTTGATTAATCTTCTCATGATCACTCCTTGTAATAATTATGTCATCAACATAAACTATCAAATAAACGCAGAGACCACAAGAAGAATGTGAGTAGAAGACAGAATGATCAGCTTCGCTTCGAGACATCCCAAACTCCTGAACAACAGAGCTGAATTTCCCAAACCAAGCACGTGGTGACTGCTTGAGTCCATACAAGGAGCGACACAGCCTACAAACCAAACCTGACTCCCCCTGAGCAACAAACCCTGGTGGTTGCTCCATATAAATCTCTTCTTCAAGCTCTCCATGAAGAAACACATTCTTAATATCCAACTGATACAACGACCAATGTTTGATAGCTGCCATAGCAAGAAATAGCCGTACAGAAGGAATCTTTGCTACTGGAGAGAAAGTATCACCATAATCCATGCCATAAATTTGAGTGTAGCCCTTGGCAACAAGACGGGCTTTAAGGCGATCAACCTTACCATCAGCTCCTACCTTGATAGCAAACACCCATCTACAACCAACAGTACTTTTCTCCGGTGGGAGATGAACCAAATCCCACGTATTACTCTGTTCCAAGGCTTGCATTTCATCAATCATGGCTTGCTTCCATCCAGAGTGAGCAAGTGCTTCTCGAACAGTTTTGGGAATGGTGATGGTGGATAATGCCGAAACAAATGCAAAGTGTGATGGGGAAAGTCGGTGAAAGCTCAAGAAATTATAGATAGGATGAGGGTTACGAGATGATCTAGAGCTCTTCCGAAGGGCAATAGGTAAATCATTTGGCAGCTCAGATTGGTCTGTAGTAGGTGTAGACGACTGGAGTGGGAAAGAATCAGGAGACTCTGTGGAGGACTTATCTGGCGGAGGCTCTGTTGAAGGCTCAACTGGAGCGGGCGCTGTGGAGGGTTCGACCAACGTAGTTTGTTTTCGTCGGCGTTGATACTGAAGAAGAGGTGGTGGAGATGGAATCGAAGGGGAAACCTCTATTTCAGAGGGAGTAGATGAATTTGGTATTCAAATGATGACGGAAGAAGGACGGAAAGGGGCAACGTCTCCGATTCAGTGGCGGATTCGACCGAGGAAGGCGAAAAATATGGTATATCCTCGAAAAATGTGACATCAGCGGACATATAGAATCGGTTATTAACCGGAGAGTAACATCGATATCCTTTCTGCAATCTAGAGTATCCGAGAAAGATGCATTTGATAGATCGAGCAGAAAGCTTATCTAGTCCAGGAGTAAGATCTTGAATAAAACAAGTACAACCAAATACACGAGGAGGCACGGAAAATAATGGTTCTTTAGGAAACAAGATGGAATACGGAACTTGATCATTGAGAGAGGAAGAAGGCATCATGTTGATCAAATAACATGCTGTTAAGACAGCATCCCCCCAAAGGCGAACATGCACATTTGCATGAAGTAATAATGTACGAGTAGTATCAATAAGATGCCTATTTTTCCGCTCGGCAATGCCATTTTGCTGAGGTGTATGAGGGCATGTGGACTGATGTAGGATTCCATGTCGAGTCAAAAAAGACGAAAAAGTACTCGAGAAGTACTCACGTGCATTATCACTACGAAGAATTTTGATGTTTTGACCAAATTGGGTCTTAATTTCAGCATGAAAAGACTGAAAAATGGGAAATAACTCAGAACGTTCTTTCATTAAATAGACCCAAGTACAACGAGAAAATTCATCAATGAAAGTAACAAAATATCGGTATCCAGCAGAAGTAGATACTCGACTAGGACCCCAAACATCTGAATGTATTATTGAAAAAGGAGAATCAACTCTAGTTTCACGACTATGAAAAGTAGACCTAACATGTTTTCCTAACTGACATGACTCACAATGCAGCTCTTTCAACTTGATTAAGGAATGAACCATTTGCTGAAGTTTGGACAAACTGGGATGACCAAGACGCTGATGAAGTAGGTTGGGAGACGTTGCAGCACAAATAATCGATTGCGGTTGTAAATAGTAGAGTCCTCCTGATTCATATCCCACAGCGATCGTCTGCCCCGTACCACGTTCCTGTATGATAAAGGATTCCTCACTAAAGGTTACAGAACAGTTAAGTGAACGAACCAATTTGCTTACGGATATCAGATTAAAAGGACAACCAGGGATGTATAAGACAGACTCTAAGGATAAGGATGAGCTTGGAGTGGCTTTACCGATTCCTTTGGCTGCGACTTTCGAACCACTTGCAAGAGTAATTTGATGTGTGGAATTTAAGGGAGAAATTGAGGTAAAGTTTGAAGGATTACCTGCAATATGATCTGAAGCACCTGAATCAATAATCCATCGATTTTGATTATTACCAGATTGAGAGATGCAAGTAGTAGAGCTGGTAGCTGCAGCTGATTGGACTTGTCGAGCTTCTTTCATCTTCAGGAGCTCATGGTACTCCTGTGCAGAAATTCTAACATCTGCCGACTTCATCAGATTAGTTGCTTCTGTTTGCTCAGTGAGACTAACATTAGCAGTATGATCTTCTGGATACCCATTGAGTTGATAACATGTATCAACAGAGTGACCCATATTTCCGCAATAAGAGCATTGAGGTCGAGTACCGCGGCGCCCACCATTGCGTCCACCACGTCCACTGTTGATTCCTCCACGACCGCCTCCACGTCCACTTCGATTATTATAATTAGCAGCCATCGCAGAAGATTCGACTGGTTGAGGTGGTGTCTTCGGGGAAGGAACCCTAAGAAGTCGAGTGGCTAAATCATTCATTGTTGGTACTTCGGGACTTGTCAGAATCTGATCTCGGACATGTGCATAATCCTGATGTAACCCGCGAAGTGTAATCACCATATACAGATTGTCAAGCTTCTTGAAGAATCCGGCAACTGTATCGGCTTGGAGGAACATATTCAACTCTTCAACTGCAGCATGTACCTCAGACAGATAGGTACCCATATCATGATTGGTTTGCTTCAGGGAGGCAAGTTTTTGTCCAGCATCATACAATCTTTGGATATCATTAGAATACACACTCTTAATCTTATTCCAAAGGGAATAACATGTTTTGAACGCTCTAAAGTTATTAAGCATTGACAGCTCAATTGACTGCCAAAGTAAAGCACAAAGCTGATAATCAAATTTCTCCCACTGATTACGTTCAGGTTCATCAATATTGACAGCAATTTTCTCAAGGTGATCAGAAAAAACGTGACCTAAAAACCAAAGCTCTACAGAGGCTGACCACCCTAAATAATTCTTTCCATTAAATTTTTCTGAGACGATTGTGGGTGTTCCAGAAAATGCTGATTGAAAGGGTAAAGCAGATTTTGTATCATCATTAGACATGGTTCAGAGATAACTGACCGGGAATGACCTCAAATATCGACAACACCTACAGTAATGAAGTCGGAAGACGTTGGCGAGACGAACGGCAGAAGTGCAGCACCAGATGCAGTCCGGGACGGAGGCGCGTGAGTTACACGCGCCGGCGAGATGGCTGACGACGGCGGTGATTGGCGACACCGCTGACTGGAACAGGGTCGCGGGACGCCGGCGAGACGAACGGCGGAAGCGCGGCGACGATTAGCGGCCGGGACGGTGGCGCGTGGGTAACACGCGCCGAGCGGAAGTTCAGCTAGCGGCGGCGCGTGCGGCGGATGCTGGCGGCTCTGGAAGGCTTGACGTGATCGCCGGCTGATTCTGAGGTGACTGACGATGATGATTTTGAAGAATAAACCCTAAATTCGACTGGGTCTATCAGACTGAGAATAAACCCTAAAGCTGGATGAACTGTCTGTCGCTGGAAAAATTAATTTGCTGAGCAGACGGGAGAAGGGCCTAGGTTAGGCTCTGATACCAACTTACTTTTGTTCTCCTTGAGAGTCCTTAACAGTCCCTGTAGATATATATATAGGTGTGTAGCTGGTAGGATCTCAATAGATAGAGATATATATAGCTGAATATTATTATCCTATCTCTAACAGTAATACATAGTGCATTTCTCAAATTTAAAGAATATGATATGTAAAAATAGACAAGTTCTACTTCTAAGGAATGCTATGTAAAACCATTGTATCTGGTTTTAGGGTTAATAACCTATGAGAGGTCTGAACTATCACCCATGTTAACGGGAGCGGTCTGAAATATAAAAAGTTAATAACGGAGGTTTGAAATTTCAATTTTGTTGATTTGAGGTTTTCCGTCCATTTTTAGGGTTAAATTTAACAGAATTGTATGAAATAACATTTTTGCCCCTTTAATATTTTGTTTTATTTAATATCTTATTTAAGGAAATGTGAAATGACAACTTTACCCTTAAAGTCAAATTAAAACCACCCAACTCCGTCCACGACCACCCGACTCCGGCCACCACCACCACCCGACTCCGGCGACCACCACCTCAACTCCGACGACCACCACCTCAGCTCCGGTGACCCGACTCCGGCCACCACCTCAGCAAAAAAACTCTGATCGGAGCCAAAAAGCTCTGATCGGAGCTTTGTGGCCCCGACCGGAGCGCAATCGGGGCCGGTGGCTCTGATTTGGGCCCAATCGGAGCCTTGGTGGTGGTCTCCGGAATACGGTGGTGGTCGCCGGAGTACGGTTGGTGGTCGCCGGAACTGGGTTGGTGGAGACATGGTGGCTTCAATGGCATTTTGGTCTTTTCTTCAAGCATGTGAGGGGCACACTTGATAGAAGGGCATTTTTGGAAATTTATTTTATTTCCGGTCACATGCCAAGCATGTGACCAACTTCCGTTAGTTTTAACGGAAAAAACTAACGGAGACCGCTGTTATCAACAAAACTGAAATTTCAGACCTCCGTTATTAACTTTTTAAATTTCAGACATCTCCCGTTAACATGAGTGATAGTTCAGACCTTTCATAGGTTCTTAACCCCTGGTTTTAATACATTTTACATAAAAAATATTTTAAACATACATTTAAATAATACTATGCAATACCGTTGTGAATGCTCTAGCAAACGAATCTACTACGTAAAGGAAGGATGGCCGTTGTTAAATTGCATCTCTCTTATCCTCATGTCTTACTATTAACACTATTTTCTTTGAATTTTTTTTATGCTGAAATTTGATCGCATAAGGAGAAAAACATTTGTAAAATGCTTGTCACTTAGAATAATTTTCGATCGCACCGGGTCAGCCGTAATGGTTAAGTTGCTATCCATGTATCTTTTCCATTCTCAGAACTCCAATGAAGTTTGAAGTTATGTTTGACTAATGGATGAAGTGCTGAATCGCTACAATATTATCTGTTTAATTTCTCGTAAATCTGAAGTGATCTTATATTTTCAAATCTATCTGAACTTCGTAGAGAATCAACTAGACTGGAAGGTTAAAACCCTTCGAACCGACATATGAGGTGAATACCGCTCGACTGTGTTCATCGGTATATCAAATGAAAAGGAAATCGTAACGATATCCTACACGACATAGCAGAACAGTGTTGCCGAAAGACGAAACCGTACGATTCATGGCGTGGTCCGATCAATTTTATAATATGCACAATTGTCAATCTCTTTTTGGAGTGATGCGTTGTTAATCGCGACATACACATATGTCTTGAATCGTGTAAATAGGTTCTTTTACCTGAGAAGCTAAATATGTTATTTTCCTAAGGGTTAAGAACACAATAGGGGCCTGAATGTTTGCCCATGTTGCTAAAAGGGGTCTGAATTGAAAAAACGTATTATTAAGGGCCTGAATTTTGAGTTTTGTGTATAAGTGAGGTCTCCGTCTATTTTTTCTATTAAAAGTGACGGAAAGTGGTCACATGCCAAGCATGTGACCGAAAATAATTTGAAAACCCGAAAATGCCCTTTGACCAGAGTGTGTCCTCACATATTTGACCTAAAAAGACGAAAATACCCTTTAAGCCACCACAGCTCCGGCAACCACCACCCATCTCCGACGACCACCACCCATCTTCGGCGACCCAAAAAAGCTCTGATCGGAGTTCCAGAGCTCCAGATCGGAGCTCTGTGGCTTCGATCGGAGCATTTTGGCTCCGATCGGAGCTTAGGAGCTCCGATCGTAGCTTTTTTGGGTCGCCGGAGGGGGTTTTGGTCGCCGGAGCTGGGGTGGTGGTCGCCGGAGTGGTGGTCGGTGGCGGTGGCTGTGGTGGCCTTAGGGCATAATTAGTGTGCAGGGGTATTTTAGACATTTCACATTTCATTAATTAAACTGATAAATTGTATAATAATTGCAAAAGGGTAATTTTGTCATTTCACGTATTTCCGTTACATTTAATAGCAAATTTGGACGGAAACTCGATTATCAACAAAACTCAAAATTCAGGCCCTTAATAATACGTTTTTTCAATTCAGACCTCTTTTGGCAACATGGGCAAACATTCAGACCCCTATTGTGTTCTTAACCCTTTTCCTAATAAATAGGTTCTTTTACCTGAAAAACTAAATAGGTTATTTTCCCAATAAACTATTTATAACAAACCATATTATCAAGGATTACAACATTAGATTGTGTCCCAAAATCATATAGAGAAACTACATGTCAATGCTCCATCTTCTGTACAGATCTTTTCATACTTGATACGCATTACATAACTGTCGAATCACACTATTCAGCAACTTCCCATTTGGAAACCCTCTTCTTCATTGACTTCATTCACTGGCTCAACAAAGATATCCTTTCATTCTGCAGGGAGATCAACTCAACATCAACAGAATCCCGAGTTTTTAAAAGAGCTATAAACACTATCAATAGAATACCAGGTTTTTAATCAGCAGTTGACAACCGAAGTCAATAATCACGGTTTGCTGGTAGAATCTTGAGCAACTTTGCAAGATCATACGACTTGAAGTCTTTGCCGTAACATAAGCTCAGATCAAGAGGTGTATATCCATCCTGAAACAAGATTTGCAAATCAACCACACAAACCACTTCAGCACACCTAAAACTACTTGCTTCTTCATGAAGCAAAGGTATCTATGGGGAAAGGATTTTTATAAACTATTATGCAAACGATTGACAGTCTTAACAATTATAAATGTTGAACTCTTTTAAGGATGAATAAAAGTAACTACAAATACCAACTGTAAGAAGACAAGAAAGCAAAGTTCAGTGATCAAGTTCTTAGCATGTCCAGCCTCTGAAACTTATATTATGAAATTCGAATCACCTTGTTTCTTCTGCTGCTGTCAGCTCCATTAACCAAGAGAATTTTTGCAATATCTCGATTCCTACTTTGCATGGCAATATGCAATGGAGTCCATCCCTCCTGTAGAAAAGAAGTGTAATGAAAACCACCACTATGCAAGTCCCAAATCCATGATGACTATGCTTAACTTATATACTTACATTATCCGCCACGTTAACATCAACCTTGTATTTGATCAGTAACTTCACTGTTTGTACTGCACTAACTTGGACAGCGTAATGAAGCGGGGTAGCTCCATCCTTCCGGAAAACAAACACATTTATATAAACTATGTATATTATTGCCTCTCATATAACTGGGAACATAAATGAGCGCTAGGGACTACAAGATTGAGCACCTGATCCCTGACACGAGGATTTGCACCCCTTCTCAATAGCTGACTAATCACAGCCTCTTTTCTACCAATTGTTGCCTTGTGTAGTGCAGTAAGTCCATCCTGCCCAACTAAATATTGTCAAACTGAGAAAACAGTATAGTGAAATTATGAATTGGTTATTCAAGATTAATTTACCCTATCAATCATATCAATTGAAAGACCATTTTCAAGCAACTTATCCATAACAGGTACTTGCCCTGCAAGAGCGAGAGTGTGCCCTGGTATCCATTTTGCCTGGAATAATGTGAGAATGGAGATTTAACAACTAGCAGCACTGAAAGAGAGCAAAAGAAATTGCCACTTCTTTGGAAAATATCCCAAAGAAATCATCAAAAGAAACTGACTTTGAAACACTACCGTTGATATTCTATCCAAATTTGGGGTAGCATTCTCTAGAAGAATTTCCCTTTCTTCCGGCCGCAAGAGCTGCTCAACCTCTAAAAGCAAAGACTGGAGTTCAAACTTCAAGTAAACACGGCAAACAGCTATCGAGTCTATGCATCTAAAAACGCAGCTAAGAAGGCTGCAAGATTATCCATCAAAAGCACTAACAATTAGACAAGGAACAGTCTCTTTTGTACCTTGGTGTGTTACTTCTCTATATTCGCAACATTTGAAGCATTATCATCAGTATCCAGTTCCACGTCGCTCTCATAGTCCACATCATACTCATCCATGTCACTACCATCGTTTTCATCCTCATCTTCACTGTCACTGCCATTATCAGGATCCTCCCAAACAGGTAAGTTCTTGGTCTTCAACGGAGCAGCTCGGTTAAGGCCTTTTCGCGAGGTTCTTGATGCAGAGACACCCCGCTGTCTAATCAACTCGAATTTCGTTGCATAGGAGCTCAAACTCAAGTTAAATGTAAGAGAAGATATTTGTGGAAGAACTTGACACGTAGGAACCATTGATGTAACCCACGAAGCTGCCATATCCTTTCTTGCCTCCCAATTGTTCGACAAAATGCCCAACAGAGAACACTGTTAAACCTGTAGCGTCGGTTCTGTTTTCCGCTATGCAAGCGTCGTAGTAGCTAGTTCTAGGGACATCAAAGAGGTTTTATTGACCAATGGAACCGACCGCCATCGCCGGTATTCGGTTTAAGGGTCTATTTGATCATTTTAGAAGTTGAGGGACTTGTTTGTAATAAATAAGAGTTGAACTGTTAAATAACCAACTCAACAGAAAGTTAGTTGGGAAAGATGCTTTATTAGGCAGCTTGTAATTGTGGAGGGATTATCTTTGATTTTGAATGAAATTTCCGTTCTCTGGGATTCTTCCTAACAATTGGTATCAGAGCGGCGATTCCTCCCTCTTTCCAGCTGTGCTCGAGATTCTGTTTGGTTCTCCGGTGACTCTCAGGTTGATTTGACCACGAGATCATGGCGGAAAACACTCGTGCACAGGAAAATAAGAAGATAGATTCGCAATTGAGAGACCAAGACAAGGTTATTCATAGAGTGGATCAGATTGCTAAAGAGACACGTGAATTAGTCAACGGATTGGATGTTAAGTATGCTGTTGTAGCTGAACAACAAGCTGCGATGGCGGAACGACAAGCTGTAATGGCTAATCAGCAGGTGGAGATAACATCGCAATTAAAGGAGATTTCGTTACAGATCTCTCAAGGATTGAGAATTCCGGTGGGAGAAACTTCAAATCCAGCTCGCGTTGAAACCGATGTGGCTCCGCAAATGCAATTCCAGCAACAATCGAAGTCCATTCGTGTTGGTAGGGTCGATTTTCCTCGTTTTGATGGAGAAGATCTTCAAGGATGGCTCTATCGGTGTGAGCATTTCTTTACTGTGGATGAAACACCTGACAATCTCAAGCTCCGTTATGCTGTCATTCATCTGGACGGAGATGCAATGCAGTGGCACCAGTCTTATATGAAGACGAGATGACTTAAGGTGAATGAGCTTCCATGGAATGAATATGTACGTGCAATTACAACTCGATTTTCTGATTCGTTCTTCGAAGATGCAATGGAAGAGCTCACTACTTTGTATCAAGTAGGCTCGCTGAAGGATTATTGCAGGTCCTTTGATGCTTTGATGAATAAAGTGTCAATATGTGAGGAGTATGCTGTGAGCATTTTTCTGAGAGGTTTGATCACTGAGACTAGATGTCCTATCAAGATGTTTCAACCTAAAACACTGCGTGATGCCTACTCTCTAACTAGGGCTCAAGAGATTACAAGTGCAGCTTTGACCAAATCTACTGGTAGACAAGCACCTGTGTCTTATCAGAAGCCCTTGGTTAATACAACTCCTCAAGCAAGGTTCCTGCTCATTCTAGTGCTACTAAGTTGCCCTTACTGCCAACTCCTATGAAGCAGTTACAGTCTAATGCTGGTCAATTCAGAAGAACCTTGAGTTCTAAGGAGATTGATGCTAAGAGAGCACGAGGTGAATGCTTCTTGTGCCCTAAGAAATTCACACTAGTTCACACCAGCACACAAGTGTCCTAAGAAGCAATATTTTGTATTGGATGCTGAACAATTACTAGAAGATGAGAAGCTAGTGGACATTATTGAGTCTGAGGAAATGGAGGAGGCTCAAATTTCAGTGCATGCTTTAACAGGTGTGCTATCTTTCTCAACTATGAAAATGGAAGGTACTGTGGGAAAAAGGAAGCTTTAGATTTTGATAGGTTCTGGTTCAACTCATAATTTCATTAATGAGAAATCAGTTTCTAAGCTTGGTTGCCCTTTGACTGATGTGAATATGATGAAAGTGAGAGTAGCTGATGGTAGTGTATTGCCTTATGCTAAGATGTGCCCTAAGTTTCAATGGATGATGCAAGGAACTTGGTTCACTGCTGATGTGTTAGTGATACCTTTAGACAACTAAGATATGGTGCTGGGCATTCAGTGGTTGATGACTTTAGATGATATCTTGTGTAACTTCAAAAAGCTGCTTATGAAGTTTAAAGTGGGGATAAAGAAATAGAGCTTAAGGGTACTACAAGCAATAATGTCTCCATATGTTCAGCTGAGAAGATGAACTCTATACTCTCTAAAAAGGACCAGTTGGCATCTGTGCAACTTTGCAGCTTACAGTTGGTGGGAAGTGACTCTGATCCACCCTTTTCCTCTAATGTCTTAGGTTGTGATAAGAACCCCCAATTAAACAAGGTGTTAAATGATTTTTATGATGTGTTCAAGGTGCCTACTTCCCTACCTCCTTCAAGGGAGTTTGATCATAAAATTGTTCTTAAGGATGGGATTTCTTCAGTTAATCAGAAGCCATACAGGTATCCTGCAGCTCAAAAAGATGTGATTGAGAAGATGACTAAGGAATTGGTTGCTTCTGGGGTGGTTCGCAGTAGCACAAGTCCTTTTGCCTCACTTGTAGTCCTTGTTAAAAAGAAGAATGGTACTTGGATGATGTGTATTGACTACAGGAAATTGAATGATGCAACTATAAAGAATCAGTTTCCAATACCTTTGGTGGAATAACTACTAGATGAGCTTTATGGAGCTGTGATATTTTCTAAAATTGACCTAAGATCAGGGTATCATCAAATCAGAATGGATCCTTCAAATATATACAGGACTGCATTTAGAACACATCAAGGCCACTTTGAGTTTCTAGTCATGCCCTTTGGCTTGACCAATGCACCTGCAACTTTCCAAGCTTTGATGAATGAAGTTTTTAAGCCCTTGCTGCACAAATGTGCGTTAGTTTTTTTTTATGACATCCTGGTTTACAGCAAATCAGTTGAAGAACATGTTGAGCATCTTTCTCAAGTTTTATCCTTGTTGAGGAAGCATAGCCTCTTTGCAAAGCTGTCTAAGTGTGATTTTGGGGGAAAGCAGTGGAATACCTGGGCCATGTCATTTCAGAGCAGGGTGTTGCAACCGAGCCCTCCAAAATTGAGGCAGTCAGGAATTGGCCTACTCTAACTACTGTCAAGCAATTAAGGGGATTCTTAGGCCTCACTGGATATTACAGAAGATTCATAAAGGGTTATTGAGAGTTGGCACGGCCTTTGACTCAAATTTTGAGAAAGTATGCCTTCAAGTGGTTAGAAGAGACTCAGAAAGCTTCTGAGAGATTGAGAGACACACTCACTTCAGCTCCTGTTCTTGCCCTTCCAGATTTCACCAAACAATTTGTAGTGGAAACTGATGCATCTTCTGGAGGCATAGGTGCTGTTCTAATGCAGGGTCAACATCCATTGGCTTTCATTAGCAAGACTTTATCATCAAGGCAACAAACTCTCTCTGTGTATGAGAAGGAGCTTCTGGCTATTATGTTTGCAGTGAAGCATTGACACTGCTATTTGATCATTGGCCATTTTGTGATTAAGACTGATCAAAAGAGTCTTAAACACCTACTTGAGCAGAATATTACCACTCCACTGCAGCACACGTGGCTTTCCAAACTCATGGGCTATGATTATGAGATACTTTATAAGAAAGGGAAGGATAACACAGTTGCAGATGCTCTATCAAGAGTCCATTGTAGAAGTTTGATGACTTTAGTTGTTTCCTCTGTGGATCCTGCTTTGTTGGAAAGGATAAAGGTGAGCTGGGACAGAGATGTTGACATACATCAAATTTTATCTGATTTGATTGCTGGAAAGGCAAGGGGGGCTTTCAGCTGGGATGGGGAGAGGTTAACAAGGAAGGGAAGATGGGTGGTTGGAAAAGATGACACTTTGAGGAAGGATTTACTTTCCTTGGCTCATGATTCTTCATTGGGTGGCCACTCAGGTATTCATGGAACAACTCAACGATTGAAACATGTTTTCTATTAGAAAGGGAAATCTAAGGGAGTGAGAAGCTTCATTAGAGAATTTGCTGTTTGCCAATGCAATAAGTATGAGACTATATCTCCTCCAGGTCTTCTCAGTCCTTTGCCTATTCCACAAGTGGTGTTTTCAGACATTTCAATGGACTTTATTGGGGGCTTGCCTAAGTCACAGGGGAAGGACACTATCTTTGTGGTAGTTGATCGATTGACGAAGTATGCTCATTTCATGGAACTGAGTCACCCATTCACTGCTGCCCAGGTTGCTCAAGCATTCATGGATGTTGTGTACAAACTGCATGGTTGTCCCAGTACCATTGTCTTGGATAGAGATGCTATTTATCTCAGTGCATTTTGGAAAGAGTTCTTTCAGCTGCAAGGGGTCTCTCTCCATATGTCTACTGCATATCACCCCCAAACCGATGGGCAAACTGAAGCAGTAAATAGATGTCTTGAAGGATATTTGAGATGCATGACCTTTGAAAGACCTGCTAGTTGGTTCTCTTGGCTTTCCCTAGCTGAGTGGTGGTATAGCACTAACTACCATTCTTCAAATGACCCCTTTCCAAGCCTTATATGGAGTGACATCTCCCTTGTTTGTACCCTACGTTGCTAAGGATGCTCAAGTTGCTGCAATAGATGAAATATTGTCTGCAAGAGAGGAAACCATCCAGATATTAAGGCATCACCTCCTTCGCGCTCAAAATCGAATGAGGCAATTTGCTAATAGACACAGGTCTGACATGCATTTCTCTGTGGGAGATTGGGTGTTTCTCAAACTTCATCCTTATAGACAATCTACTATGAGAGGCTCTCAAGTTCATTCAATGCTTGCTCCTAAGTTTTATGGACCATTCCTTGTGCTAGAGAAGGTGGGAGAGGTGGCTTACAAGTTGAATTTACCTTCTGAGGCTTTGATTCATCCCACTTTTCATGTCTCACTGTTGGAGAAGGCTCATGGGGAGGTACAACAGATCATTCCCTTACCAGAAGCTACAAATGAAAATGCCCGTTTTGTGTTACAACCAGCATCAATTGTTGAGAGGAAACTATGCAAGCGCAGTCATAGGGCTGCCACTAAGGTACTGGTCTATTGGCAGGGAAAACCTCTCACTGAAGCTACTTGGGAGTTCCTGGACAAATTATCTGCAACGTTTCCTGACTTCAAACCTTGAGGTCAAGGTTCCTTAAGAGGGTGAAGTATTGTCACGAGTTATTCAGTTTAAGGGTCTATTTGATCATTTTAGAAGTTGAGGGACTTGTTTGTAATAAATAAGAGTTGATCTGTTAAATAACCAACTCAACAGAAAGTTAGTTGGGAAAGATGCTTTATTAGGCAGCTTGTAATTGTGGAGGGATTATCGTTGATTTTGAATGAAATTTCTATTCTCTGGGATTCTCCCTAACACTGACACAACTTCTGCCACTGCCTTCTTAGGAGTTGTCGAATTCGAAATACCTCTAAAACAGGAGAAGAAAAAGGAGAGGGAAAAGATATAGATACAGATATTGCAGTACATAGAGAAAACTAAACTACAAATATGCAGGCATAGATATGAAAGTACCTGCTGCAAATGCTAACACCTCGTACCAATACCCCGCTTTAGAATATTAAAGCTCCGATCTATTGAAGTCTTCAAAATTCAATCTACTAACAATCTTCCTCGTTTCTGGGGAGATTTGATTTAAAAAAAAAATTCATCAAAAACGACAAATCAATCACGCATGCATCTAGAGAGGGATGACTGACCTCGAGACGATTCCCTAAGCCGATTCCACCATCCGCCCCTCCTCTCCGCTAAGAGATTTAGCCAGAGAAAGAGTAATCGCCGGTGATGGATATCTTTCCAATTCGGGTTTGTATTTATATTTCAGACTTCGCAAACACGTCAAAATCACATAAACGGTTCAAAAATACCTCCCGCGGGTCAAAACGGTCCGGACGCGCGACACACGCGTTCAGACCGGACTCATCCGGATTGCTCTTAGCAACCCGGACCGGTCCGGACTGCTGTCTGTAACATTCGTGTTATTCCCTTTATGTTCTTACACTAAGTTAGAGTTTTCCAATAGCCAACTTTGATCAAACCAGACGACGGTTCACACTTTCTTTTAAACCGGTGTCGAACCGCGCAAAAACCGGGGTCGGTTCTAAGGTTTCCTATAGAAGGAGCCTAGGCAACTCATTTTACACTTTATCTTCACTTGAGATTGGCTTAGGAGCTCTGAGATGGCTTTATCATCAGAATTCTTATTGGTCGGTTCTAGCTTTATCTCTATAGAATTCTTATTTAAGCATCAGAGATGGCTCAACTAGCACCACCCTCCCTCTCCGTGCTAGTTACTGCCCCGTGTGCAGGTTCGGACAGCGAGCTCGGATCAAGGAGCGCGAATAGAAGGACCTAACACGGCGATCAACCCGAAGATTCGACAGTCTGTTACATCAAGCGGGTCGGGACGAAACATTTGGCGCCGTCTGCGAGATTCGAGAAATTAGTCATTGCTCAATAGCTAAGCAACCAACTCAAGAATAAGCACACGCGGGAGCTTACCAAGGAAAGGTGCATCGCTCTTCCCAAGAGACATGCACAAACCAACACTGGAATGTCGCGCTGTGTTACTATGTCACTAAAACCGTCACCGTCGCGATTGCGCGTACAGCTGTTGCAGCAACCGCTCTTCTAACAGTGTTCACCACTATAGTAGCAACCGCTGCCATGGCCGTCGTTGTAACCGCTATTACCGCCAACCTTTGACATTCGTCTACAAGCGTTCGCTATCATTACTACAGTACGCGTACACATGGCAGGCTTGTACGTCCGCTGCACAGCCATCATGAATACAGGGAGTAACCCTTTACTATAAATTTATATTCCATGCATTACATATTTCCATGCGTTATATATCTCTATCTCCTAACAATGACTGAAAGGAAACCAAGGGAAATACGTAGCAGGGGAAGGACGACTAATTCGAATACGACCTGACGAGGACCATCGTCGCCAACGGAAAATCATCACAAATTACACACGCTCCGCCTGAGCTGACCACTATATGAGCAACGTTCGTCGTTTGACACGTTCCCCGAATACAGGATGCAACATCCCCCGTACATGATACAATCACTATAGTCTACTAAGAAACAACGGTGTGACTACCAAGCGACTTGGGAGGCACCAAGCAGACAAGTGCTTGGCATTCCACATAAGTGAAGAAGCGAATCATTGCAAGAACACGCGGTACCGCTCCTTTAAGAAAATGCACAAATCAGGAATAAAACCTCAACATCCTATATGGATTGGCCCCGAGAGGGAAACACCAAGAATCGCCCTCGAAGGACGATCTCTTGTACTTGAACAAGGTCCAGGTAACACGCGTTACTGCCAAGGGTAAACTCAGGTATGAGGTTATCACTCCACAACAGTACTATTATAAATAAAGCATACCACTCGAGTAGGATACCTACTCAGGGTAGCCTGGTTTAGTCAAGGCAAAATCCAAACTGAATGGAACAGACTAGTCGCGAATAGTCTGATCCAGTCATATTAGCATTGCAGGCGATAGAGCCATATGAGAAGACTTATAACTCCATTTTATTCCCTAACCAATATATATCTCGAAGTATTGCGACTAGTTTGAGACAGGTTATATGTACATCCAATAGATGTCTCAACAATACACCCTAGCTAGGGAACAACACTAGGTGGAGCTGTATGCAACACTCTGGAATTCTCTATCTAAGAACATTCCACTTAGGCATCTAAGACAAATATGGTCGTGTTTATATTATTTGCATCATCGCAACAAGTCTCCAAGTTAACTATAACTTGCAACAACCCGGCGGGCATTCTACTCAAACATCAGCTCTTACCTTGGAAACAATACCAAGTAACGATCGTATATATGCATGTGTATCACGCAGCGAAGGCACCGACGCATATCGACTAGAGGACGAATACAACAATACATAGTCTTTGCTCATATATGCATATCCAACAACACATTTAGGGGGGGGGGGGGGTACTTGGAAAAATTCCGCACCCGGCGCGTCCGCACCTGTCGCATCCACGCTTGTCGCGTTCGCACCTGTCGTGTTTGCACCTGTCGCATCCACGACTGTCGCGTACGCGCTCGACGCGTCCGCGCCTAGGGAAGTTTCTTGCACAACTAAGGAGTCCTCGTATCAGACTCCTTTATTCTATCTATTACATACACTACTTGAAGGAGATTCATAACTCCATATATTTGGAACTTTGTAATAGCAACAACTATCTAATGAAATCAATGTATTTTCGTAGGTACATCACTACATCATACATACTACTTTGGAATTACGCCAAGTAACAAATTACGCGCATATTACTCGCATCAACAATACAAGCTATCACGCTATGTACAACAATCGACCTATATTATACAACGTCGACATATCCATTATCAACATCAACAATGAGCATATAAACACTCTCTATCTATAACGACGACTACTCCAAATAGCGTCGACGACACACTACATTTTGGGCTCAAACCAAGATTTATCTACAAGTGACATGCTGCGTCATCCTCCTTGCGAGGGCAACCCCCATGCTCACAACTAAAAAATGACATGCTGCAAAATCCTCTCGTTAGAGGCAAATCCTCATGTTCATAGTTATTCCCTGAGTTTAAAACAGGATGCGGCAACATTCAAAGGGACTAATCACCCCGTCATGGCGGCCGTCCTCTTGTTAGACGACAACCCTGTTTCGTCCTGAACCGCTGGATGCAACGGCCTTGACGAATCTCCAAGTTATCGTCGTGTCAGATCCTTCCTTCTCGTGCTCTTTTCTTCACACCGAGTCGTCTGGACCTGCACACAGGGCAATAACCAGCACGAAGAGGGGGGTGGTACCGGTTGAGCCCTCTCCGATGCTAAAATGAGATTTCTAGAGAGAGAAAACTAGAGAGAAGTCAGAGCTCCTAAGCCAATCTCAAGTGGAATTGTCTCAAATGAATGGCCTAGGTCCCCTATTATAGGCAACCTTAGAACCGATCCCGGTTTTTTGAGCGGCTTGACGACGCTTTTAGAGAAAATGTGAACAGTCATCTAGTTTGATCAAGGTTGGCTATTGGAAACTCTAACTTAGTGTGATGGCACAAAGGGAACACGTGCGTCGCGAATGACGACCTAGGTTACGTCGGGTTCGGGCGATCCCGACGTACTCCGGGTCGCCCTGAGCAATCCGGAGGTCCGGTTCGGGGCGTGTGTCGCGCGTCCGGACCGTTTTGAACCTCGGGGACGTTTTTTCGAACCGTTTATGTGATTTTGACGAGTTTACGAAGTTCGGAATATAAATATGAACCCGAATTGGACGAATATCCATCATTTTCCCCCGAGTCAAATGACGGTTCAAACCTCGCTTGACTTTATTTTAAAATAGGATAATCGTCCAATTTAGGTTTGGTGTTGACCTCAGAAGTTGATTGATTGTCGATTGGATACTTGAGCTTTAATTTGTCAATCCTTGATTTTTCTTGACGAGTGATCCGTTATCCGCTGACAGGGTTAGTGTAGCATATATATATATATATATAATGGATGCATGTGATCATATTTCTAAATGTCAACATGCGTAAAGATGTACTAATCATGGATGTGTTCGCTACGTACATGACGAGTGCGATGATAACGATGTTGATGATATGATGACGTTTTACTAATAACGGAATCATGCGATCAATCGTATGATGATAAAAACATGGATCATGCCTTAAGATAAACTAGATGATCGTAATTAAATCATGGGTACGTAGCATGTGAGCATGATTGCACATAGCGCGTCATGAAGTTTCGTATGTTGTAATAATGATGTAAACATGCTTTGTCATGATACTAGGGACTTATAGAGAAATAGAAATGAATTTATGACTTATTTAAAAGTGTGAACACTATTAGGGAAAATAGGAGAGAGAATACCCATTTGTTAAACCTTCATCCTTAATAATTTTCAAGATCCTCTCTTTTCTTGAAGAAGAAGAAACTTTTGGAGAAGTAAATTTTGGGGCTAAGCACATTTGAAGACCAAGCAATTTTGGGGGCAGCCATACAAAGTACATCACCGGTGGAATTCCGGCAATATGAGGGACAACCACGACACAGGTCACGGCGGCGCGTTGCGCGTTGGCGGCGGCGCATGGGTCTCCGACGGTGGCGGGTGATCTCTAGCGGCGGTGGTCGGCTTTCCAGGGTCGTCTCGTGGTGCCGACTTTAATTTTGGGTATGGCTGGGCCCTTCGCAACTTCATTTAAGTTTAATTCGATCTTGATTGCCTCTTGAATTTGGTTAATCTAGGATGCACACAAGGTGTTTGTTAAAATTTCCAAAAGAGATTAGTTTTCCAAATTGGCCAATATTTTGGCAAGTGCTGAAAATTCATAATCATGATAGTAAGTAATAGTACTCCCCTCATGTATTGTGATCATTGTTGACATGATGCAGCATGGCGTAGATAGCATCAAGACATGCGCAATGTTGATTGTTGATAGATGATAATCGCTCGTTGTTGTCTCCTTCATGACGAAACACTTAGTGAATATTTCTTGATGATTGATGTTTATTACTTCTCATATGTCGTCTGTCATGTGTCGTCTGTCGTCTGCTATCGTAGTAAAACACTTAGAAACATTTCTTGATAATCAACACCTCGTCATACGTCGACTGCTGTCATAGTAAAATACTTAGAAATATTTTTTGATAGTTAACACCTCGCCACATGTAGATTGCTGACATAGTAAAATACTTAGAAATATTTCTTGATAGTTGACACTTCGTCATATGTCGTCTGCTGATATAGCAAAATACATAGAAATATTTCTTGATAGTTGACACTTCGTCATGTGTCGTCTGCTGACATAGCAAAATACTTAGAAATATTTCTTGATAGTTGACACCTCGTCATGTGTCGACTGCTGACATAGTGGAACACTTAGAAAATATTCATTGATAGTCGACAACTTGTCATGTGTCGACTGCTAACATAGTGGAACACTTAGAAAATATTCCTTGATAGTCGACACCTTGTTATGTGTCGACAACTGACATGGTGGAACAGTTAGAAAATATTCCTTAGTAGTCGATGTTGGATATCTGTCCAATTCGGGTTCGTATTTACGTTTCGGACCTCACAAACACACTAAAACCACAAAACGGACCTTACCGCAGTCACCCTGAGTCAAAACTGTTCGAATGCGCGTCGCACCTGAACCAGGGACCTCCGGATTGCCTTGGTCGCACCTGAACCAGGGACCTCCGGATTGCCAAGGCAATCCGGACCGTGTCGAATATCGACACGGTCCGGGTTATCGACTTGTATTGCGCGTATACACCTATTTTTTCTATGTACGTGAAGTTAGCGCGCATATAGCCAGTCTCGATGTCGGTAAGCGTTTTCCTGTATACCGACATCAAACCGGGCAAAGTTCTCAGGTTTCCTATAAATAGGGGCCTAGATCTCCCATTTCAACAAGTTAACTCGAAACTTTGGAGAATTGGTTATTTGTGCTCTGACCTCTCTCTAGAACTTTCTCTCTCTAAAATACTGACTTTAGCATCGGAGAGGGCACAACCAGCACCACCCCCCTCTCCAAGCTGGTTATCGCCCGCTTTACAGGACCCGGTGTTTAGAAGATTGGGACAGAAATCGAAGATAGTTCGGGGTTCGAGATAGAAGCCAAAAGTTAATTCGTGGATCGAGGTTCGAGGTCCCTGAAAAGCAGTTCGAGATATCCCAAGTGGAAAACGATCTCAACACTTGGCGCTGTTAGCGTGATTCGAACAAGAAGCCGTTCCATACCGCAAGCTATGACAGGTAGACGTACGAAGAAGGCGGTGGCAGACAAGCCGAAGCTGACGAGAAGCCAACAAGGACTTTCTCACATTCAAGATGTAGAGTCTACCGCCTCCTCCATGTCAACCGCAAATGCGCCTTCCGCGCAGCATGGTCCCGACGTCCAGAATGAGGTAACAGTGCACGAGCTCGAGCAAAGGACGGAAAGGAACGAAGAGTTTCCTTACGGGATGCCAGTTGACGGAGTGCAGCAGCAAGCAAGAGGCGCAAGCAGCATGCCATCAGTCACACAAGCCATGATGGATGCGCTTGAAGAACTTATCGCATTCAAGGAGACTCTAAAGGATCAAGGATACACCATATCCTCCATGCCAACAAGCAATGTGCCTTCCGCACAACATGGCCTTGAAGTTCAGAGTACGATGTACAATGCATCGTATTTGGAAAAGATGGAAAACGCACATGCGATCCATGAAGACTTTGATGCTGGAGGCGAGAAGTCATACGAGCAAGCAGGGTACGTTGCAAAGTCAGTGCACAAGTCCCAGGATGCTGTCATGAAGGATGCTGTCATTGGTGTCTCATCAAAGGACAAAGAGCACAGTGTACACCATGATGCCTTGGTCATAACCACGCAGAAGTCGACAAGAAGTCAACTTGGATCCTCACACATGCCTGTTGCCACATCCAATGCCTTCTTCATACCAACAAGAAGTGCGCCCTTCGCACAGTATGACCAAGGAGTCCACAATGCAAAACACATTACACCCCCATTGGGATTTGAGCCTAAGAAGCACATCAATGAAGAATTTCCTTACGGGATGCCAGAAGAGGGAGTCCCCCAATATGAAGGTGTCAACCCGCCACTACCTATCACTCCTACCATGATGGCCGCGCTCGAAGAGCTACTAACATTCCGAAGGATGCAAATGAACCAAGGATATGCCCCGCCACCACCACCTCCGCCTCCAAACAACGGACAAACCGAGGGGAAAAGAGCAATGTCCCGAAACACAAGTCATCAAGATATACCGCACCAAGGGGTAGGGGGCAATTCACGGAAGGTACCTTCCGGTATCAACAAACAAGGCAAGGAGTTGCGCGCCCATACAACCCGTATATGATAGCACAACAACAAGAAGGGACATGGAGACAACCTCCAACCTCTCGCTCAAAGATGCACAATGAAGGTTCCTCCACGATGACAAGCCAAGATGACGCAGACATCCGTCACAAGGAGGGATGGAGAAAACCTGTTAATAACGATGATGTCCCAATCGTGGGACTTACAACAAGAACCTTGAAGGCAATAATTGATGAAAAGATGGACGCTTCCTGGGAAAAGAGACAACAAAAACAAAAGAGGCCATTCCAGTCGGACGTCCAAAGGCTCAGAGAAACCAATCTCGCAAAATGTGTTCCATTGAACACACCGCTGTCTGTCATCTTGAAAAAAAATAAAGGAGACCAAGCTTTGGAAAAAACCCTCTAAATTCCGCAAAGGCCCATTGGGAAAAGATGAAAGCAAATGGTGTGAAAATCACGAAGTGTATGGCCACGAGACGGATAACTGTGTCAGCCTAAGGTTCCATGTAAACAGCTTCATCTAAAAAGGAGAAATGAAGAAGTATATCGACCAAAGCAATAAGCATCAAAAGAAGTCTCACGGGGAGCCTTCAGGAAAAGGCAAAGGAAAAGAAAAGGCAAAAAATAGTCCACCTCTCGCGAAGCGTGGGAAAGACAACGTCATTCAGAGAACCAATTATGACGACTTCTACATTCCTTGGAACATGAAGGTGGAAGAAACAAATATCAAACTTCCGGAAAGCAACCTTCCCCGTCCACTTGAGCCAATGACTGCCTTCCTTGGCAAGAACGTTGAAGAACGGTGCAAGCACCATAAAAATGGGGGGCATAACACCAACATTTGTTCATCCCCAAGGGTGGAAATTGAAGATCTTAACACGCTAGATGCACTGAGGAACTATGTGGCACTTGGCAGAATCAACTTGCCGACAAGTCACCTATGAAGACGTCAAATACATCATCAATCCTTTTATCTCCTTTTTTACATATCTACTTTAAGTCTTTTTAGATTAAGTACAACTTATGCTTATTAGCCTTAGTACTTTTCAAAAAGAGCGATCAGTTGACGCCTTCCTGTAATCCGTTGTATGAACTCCAAAATATCTAATGAAGGTTAAATCTACTTTCGAAGGTACCTTATTGCACTATGCTCATTACTTAGGAATAAAATCAAAAGCAACGCACATATTAATCGCGTCAACAACACAAGCTATCGCACTAGGAACAACAAACGGCTTAGGCCATATAACACCCACATGTCTGTTAGCAACAACAAGCATCGCCCTCAAAAGAAGATATCTCCTATTAAAACAAGGTCCAGGTAACACGCGTTATTGCCAAAGGTAAACTCAGGTATGAGATAACAACTTCACAACAGCACTACTATGAAAAAAGCAGACCACTCAAGTAGGACAACTACTCAGGGTAGCCTGGTTTAGTCAAAAGAATCCAAGCTGAACGGAACAGACTAGTCGCGAATAGTCTAATCCAGTCATATTGGCATTACAGGCGATAGAGCCATATGAGGAGATTTATAACTCCATTATATTCCTTAACCAATATATACCTCAAAGTATTGCGATTAATTTGAGATAGATTATATGTACATCCAAGAGATATCTCAATGACACATCTTATCTGGAGAACAACACTAGGAGGAGCTGTATGCAACACTCTCTGGAATTCTCTATCTATGGACATTCTACTTAGGCATCTAACCCAAGTAATGGTCGCGTATATACCATTTGCATCATCACAACAAGCCTCCAAGTTAATTATAACTTGCACATCTCAGCGAATATTCTACTCAAACATCAGCACTTACCTTGGAAACAATACCAATCAACGATCATATATACGTATGTGCATCACACTAAGGAAGCATCGACGCGTATCGATCAAAGCATGCATACAACAGTGCATAGTCTCTGCTTGTACGTACATATTTACAAACACATACAGTGAGTGGTACTTGAAAAGCTCCGCTCCCGACATATCCGCACCTATCATATCTGCACTAAGGGAAGTTTCCTACACAACGAAGGGATCCTCGTATCAGATTCCTTTACCCTATCTATTATATGCATTAGTTAAAAAGAAATCCATAACTCCATATTTTTACAAACTTGCAAACATTGCAACTATCTGACAAAGCGTAACCTTGTTCGTAGGTACATACTACACTATGATTACTACATTGGAATTGCGCCAGGTAGCAACCTATGCGCATAATATCTACTTCAACAATACAAGCTAAGCATTATGTTCAAGGAAGGACTTATGGCTTACAACGCCAACATACCTATTATCTACATCAATAAGGAGTTTATTTCTCCATCTATAATGGCGTCTATATCAAGAAGATGTCGGCAACACAAAGCCATTGTGCTATGTGCACAGTCAACTTATATGTGACGATGACAACTTGCGGGTTATCTACAAAAAGGGACTTATGAAATTCTCTACTCAACACGACGACTATTCCAAAGGCGGCAACAACAAGCAATATCTTGGATAAACACCAAGATTTACTATCAAAAGCAGCATGTTGTGGTATCCTCTTTGTAAGGGCAAACCCAATGTTTACTTCTAAAAAATGGCATGCTGCGAAATGCTCTTAGAAGCAAATCCTCATGTTCATAGCCATTCCCTGCATACAAACCAGGATGCAGCACTTAGGTGGGACTGATCAGCCCATCGTGGCGGAAGTCCTCTTGTTAGACGACAACCCCACATATCTACAAAGTATGTATATCCCTCTTAAGGGTTCATACGCCATGAAGTTACATTCCTTGTTAGGATGGTTTCATGTACACTCAAACTATACATATCCTCTTAAGAATGCAGACATAAGGAAGACCCCCTTAAATGGGTAGGCTTCATTCAAAAACGCTAGCAGGAGCGTACCCTGTTTGAAAAACTCATTAAACTTACAAGTCGAGTCTTGTACAACGCTAGCAGGAGCGTACCCTGTTTGAAAAACTCATTAACTCAAGGGTTCAACATGCTGGAAGCAGGCAACTTAATACCAACCAGGAGTGCGACATAACTCATAACTCTTCAAGTTCAAGCTTCAAGTGTGAAGAAGTAAACAACGCTTACCTCAATGGGAGGAACGCTTCTCCTTGGGCCGGTCCCTCGACCGGGGGCAAGAAGGCACCACCACACGACCCTAAACTCTATTCCCTTTATCGTAAGAAGGAGTTGGCACGGTCGCACTCGGCATAGAGAACTTAGAATCGCTCGAGGAACGCGCCCCTGCGATAGATCTTTTGAATTGTGCTAAAGTCAGGAATTGCAACCACGCATTCAGTCGCATGTATGGAGCAACTTGCAAACAAAAGCAACATGAAAGCAACAACTTGGAAAATTAACAAGTTCAAAGAAGGTACAAGGAGGTTCCTTACTCACAAGTTCGCTACTGCAACCATGTCTGGAGACTCCAGAGTAGCGGGGGCAATGGGGCGGACATCTTTTCCAATAAGTGGATAACCATGTACATCGGCTATCTGTAAAGACGGGCTTTCTCCATCAGTCCGACCTTCATTGCAGCATGATACAAGTTATAAAGATCATCAACATACCAAATCTTCAGAAGGAAGTATATGAATACCCAAATCAATTAATCAAGCAAAGACGTCAACATCTACACTTGGTGCATTGTTTAGCTACTCAACCATGTCGACATCCGGACATAGAGTTACTTGCAAAATGGGAATAGTGGACTTACTTATGATAACAATGACGAGATATTTTCTAAGTGTTTTACTATGACAGCCGACGACATGCACCATATCTCTACATCAAGTCTATGGATACAGCGCGCATAGCAATGGATATAGAAAAGATTCTAAGTGTGGGGGCATGTACACGCATACAAGCGTGTACATACGAGCACGTGCATACAGCTGTCGACATATGACAAGGTGTCGACTATCAAGTAATATGTTCTAAAATGTTCCACTATGTCAGCAATCGACACATAACAAGGTGTCGACCATCAAGGAATATTTTCTAAGTGTTTTGCTCAGGATTACAGTCAGCATATTGCAAGCGGTCAGCATGCTACTAAGTGTCAACATGCTACTACGTGTCAACATACAACAAGCCGTCAGCATACTATCAAATATTTATGAACGACAAGGTGCCGGTATGCAGCAAGACATGGCTGAAATATTTTCTAAGTATTTCACTTACGACATGGGACTTTATGCGACAAGAAATCAACCGTTAGAAAATATTGTCTAAGTATTTCCTTGATGTCAACAATCAACAAGCAGCATTGAATCAACTATCTATGAGCATTCTCCAAGTATACTAGCATGACGATGGATAATGTACATCAAGTGACAAATATCAACTACTACGAAGTATTTTCTAAGTGTTTCTATGCCGGCGGTCGACAAGAATCATATGACTACATCAATGGTAACAAGCACTAGATATTATTGAAATATTTTCTAAGTGTTTTAGCATGCTTGCAGACAGGGACCAATGATCAATACATGATGCTTAACATACATTGCCTAAGCTATCATCACCAACATACAACCATTGACGGCCATGTACGTACACCTACCTATCATCAATATCGAGCATACTAAAATAACGGCTAAGGCATGGAGCAACATGTCGGCAATGAATACTACGCATAATGGAAGCATAATGATTCAATTACACTTTTCTAAAATTTTTCAGCACTTAGAAAAATTTTGGCCAATTTGAGGCTAAGTATCCTAATGCATTTCATCAAACACCTTGTATGCATGTTAAGGTGACCACTCAAAATTTACACCTCCATAGGCTCCTTCTTCAACAAACAGTGAGAGCTTCTTGGAAAACTACCAAAGGGGGATGTAAGCTAATGACTACTCTCTCTCCTAATTTTCATTAATAGTATCTACACCATGTGCTAAGGACTAAACTCATATCTATTTTCGCATAAGTTCCTAGCATCATGTATAAGAATGTTTACATCTCTCTTATGCTTGCATTACGTACATACTCCCTAATGTTGTATGAAGTGCTACGTACAATCATTATCACATGTTGCGTACGTGTAGGCTATTATGCATGTTATTATTTTTATGTGTGCGTAATTTTAACTTATGATTGCTAACTTGTGTTTATTATGTGATTATTTTTATAATCTAAGTATGAATTTCATGTTTACATTGTATAACATGCTAACATCATTTTCTATGTTTACATCATGCTTCATGTGGACAAGCATGCTCTTCAATTTTAAATTGCTCTAAGTATTTTTCTCATTGTACGATTGTGTCATCTATGTGCTATGTTGTTATCTCTATTTTAACATCATGTTACACGTTCATGTCACATACCAAGTTGGCACCGCGTTGCATAATTACTTATTATCACAAGTATTTCGCTTATCGCATGTTAATATGAATAAGTCGTTAACTACACATTGTTATATATATACCATCTATTACGCTAACCCTGTGAATAGATTATGTACATACATCGGAAAAGTAGAAATGGACGAATCTGTGCTCCGCACACTCGATTGACAAACAGGCCACCCCTGAGGTCAGTGCCGAACCTAAATTGGACGAATATCCTATCTTAAATAGAGTCAAGCATGGGTTTGAACCGCAACTTTACTCGGGGGCAAGTGTTGGATATCTGTCTAATTCGAGATCGTATTTACGTTTCGGACCTCGCAAACACGCTAAAACCACAAAACGGACCTTACCGCAGTCACCCTGGGTCAAAACGGTTCGGATGCGCGTCGCACCCGAACCAGGGACCTCCGGTTTGTCCGGGTTACCGACTTGTATTGCGCGTATACACCTATTTTTTCTATGTACGTGAAGTTAGCGCGCATATAGCCAATCTCGATGTCGGTAAGCGTTTTCCTGTATACCGAAATCAAACCGGGCAAAGTTCTCAGGATTCCTATAAATAGGGGCCTGGATCTCCCATTTCAACAAGTTAACTCGAAACTCTGGAGAATTGGCTATTTGTGCTTTGATCTCTCTCTAGAACTTTCTCTCTCTAAAATACTGACTTTAGCATCGGAGAGGGCACAACCAGCACCACCCCCCTCTCCAAGCTGGTTATCACCCGCTCTGCAGGACCCGATGTTTAGAAGATTGGGACAGAGATCGAAGATAGTTCGGGGTTCGAGATAGAAGCCAAAAGTTAGTTCGTGGATCGAGGTTCGAGGTCCCTGAAAAGCAGTTTGAGATATCCCAAGTGGAAAACGATCTCAACAGTCGACACCTTGTCATGTGTTGACTGCTGACATGGTGGAATACTTATAAAATATTCCTTGATAGTCGACACCTTGTCATATGTCGACTGCTGTCATGGTGGAATACTTAGAAAATATTCCTTTATAGTTGACATCTTGTCATATGTCGACTGCTGATATGGTGGAATACTTAGAAAATATTCCTTGATAGTCGACTCCTTGTCATATGTCAACTGCTGTCATGGTGAAATACTTAGAAAATATTCCTTGATAGTCGACATCTTGTCATATGTCGACTGCTGACATGGTGGAATACTTAGAAAATATTCCTTGGTGGTCGACACCTTGTCATATGTCGGCTGCTGTCAGCGTTCATGGTATAAACCTGTATTAATTTAGAAAATACATGCAAGTATACGTGTTAGTGCCATAATTATATTTGCACTTGTTACCTTAGGTAAAGGCGTTGTATCATGTAGACGCACGTCATTTGCATAGAACATATAGGTTTTGGGACAAAGCCCATGTCGTCATAGAGTTTCCCCCCGAGGGGGATGTTCGCTATGTGATGTATAGAGACTAACAAGTCTATAGATATGTAGTTGTCTCCATCAATAGAGTTTTCATATGAGTAATTGTCATGTACGCATATGCTGATTGGGTCGTTATCTGCTTTTGCAGGTTGGGTTGACAGGATAGTCTTCGGGCTCACGCTATTAGCTCATTTGGGATGGACGTCATGAGTAAGTTTTCCATTCCTACCCCACTAGTTACTTTATGTTCGGATACTGGCGACGAGTCCGAAGCTGATTTGGTAGCGTACTTAGATAATGAGTTGGAAGTTGAGGCTGATCATATCCTGGAATCTGCCGACGAGTCCGAGATGAAGATGACGGATGTGACTCAGTACTTTGGTGGTAATAGGATAGATAGGGGGCGTTTCATGTTGAGTGCATCTTCCTCTGGCCTTTGTCCCTATTTGGACGCTGTGTTTCCTTTTGACGTGCTCCACGATGTCGTCCATGGTCAGCCCACAGTACCACCTGACAACAACTTGTCTGCTGTCTACTCGGGGCAAGTTCGGGAAGGCTTACGCTTTCCCTATTGTCCGAACTTGGTCGATCTCTGCTAGTTTTATCGGATCTCTCCTTTGGAACTTGCGCCTGCAGGCATCCGTGCGTGGACTTGCTTCCGAGTGTTGATTGTTAGATATCTGTCCAATTCGGGTTCGTATTTACATTTCGGGCCTCGCAAAATACTGTAAAACGCGTAAAAAGAACTCTTCCGCGGACACCCAAGTCTAAAACGGTCAGGAATACGCGCAGTACCCGGACCGGAGGACTTCCGGATTGCCCTAAGGCAATCCGGACCCGGTCCGGATTGCTAAACAATCCGGGTGGGTCCGGATTACTGATGTTCTCTGCGCTCTCATCCCGATTATTTTGCCAAGTGCGAGAAGTCGGTGCACGCATAGTCCACCTTGATGACGGTATACGTTTTCCTTCATACCGACATCAAGCCGTTCAAAACTGGGCATGATCCTTAGGTTCCCTATAAATAGGGGCCTAGGTCTCCCATTTGAAGACAACTCCCTTATTTTGGACATTGGATGCTCTGACTTCTCTCTAAAAGGATTTCTCTCTCTAGAAGATTTTGACTTGAGCGTCGGAGAGGGCCCAACCAGCATCCCCCCTCTCCCACGCTGGTTACTGCCCCTTGTGCAGGACCCGGATTTCAAGAGATCAAAGCCGAGAAGTTGAAGACTAAGTTCGAGGATTGTGTTTCAAGGATTGCGGCGTACCCGTCCTTGTACACACATCAGGAGCCCATTCGTGGAAAAGAAGCACGAAGCTGCCCAAGTGGAAGCAGACTTAACATTTGGCGCAGTCTGAGTGATTCGAACAAAAAGCCGTGCCGTACTGCAAGCCATGACAGGAAGACGACCAAAGAAGGCGGGTGCAAGCAAGGTGAAACCAACGATAAGCCAACCGGACCTTCTCATATTCCAGATGCAGAATCTACGGCTTCATCCATGCCATCCACAAATGTCCCTCCTGCACAATATGGGCCGGAAGATCAAAACAATGCGCCTGCGCAAGAGCAAAGGACGAGGATGAATCAGGAATTCCCATCTGGGATGCCAACTGAGGAATCACAGCAACAACCAAGGAATGCAACCAACATGCCTCCAGTCACACCGGCGATGATGGTAGCACTTGAAGAACTCATTGCTCTCAGGGAGATTTTAAGGAGTCAAGGATATGCTGCACCTCCGCCACCACCCCCGCATGCTAACGAACAAGCTGCACCAGCTAGGGAAGCGTCACATGATGCCAACCATCAAAAGCCGCAACAACCAGAGGGAGTAGGAGACTCTGAAGATACCTACCGACAGACCAGGCAGGAGCCAGCACGTTCATACACCCCAAGTGTTGGCGTGAAGCAACAACAAGGAGTAAGATGGAAGCAACCTCCTATGAGAAATTCACAACGCCTACACAAGGAAGATAGCTTCAAGACAGCAAGCCATGCTGACACATGCAACGATGGGTGGAGGAAGCCCGCATACGACAATGACATCCCAATCACGGGACTTACGACTAAGGCCTTAGAAGAAATGATTGAGAGAAAAATGAAGCAGTCAAAGATGCATGGAATGCATGCCCTTGAAGAGAATGCATCACATCCATTATCTGATGAACTAGTACACAGTCACGTTCCAGATGCCTTGTACAGAATCGGTGGAGAGAAATATATAGGAAAGGGAGATCCAATCGAGCATGTACAACAACATGAAGCTTCTGTGCTGGGACGAATTGACAACCCGCATCATGTTGCCATGACGTTTGCTAATACCCTTGTTGGAACTGCCGCGCACTGGTTCTTTTCGCTACCATGTGGAAGCGTTACTTCATGGGCATACCTGAAGGCAAAGTTCATTCAAAGATACATGGGAGAGCGCACACTCCTTAAAGGACCAAATGCGTTGAATGAGGTGACGCAGCAAAATGACGAGTCGTTAGCAGATTATTACATCTGTTTCAACCAAAACATCTCAGACATTCAAGGAAACATCATCGAAGGAGAAATCGTGCGCGCCTTCATTGCAAATTTAGGCCAAAGAGGATATGCCCTGGCTGAAAAGATGTCAAAGCGCCCAGCTGAGACACTTGAAGAATTGGCGGCAAGGGTAAAAGAATTCGTGGATCTAGACAGATTCAGAGAATAGCATAAGGCGAAAGTTAGTGCAGCTCGCGCTAAGGAGAAGCAAGCAAAACCCCAACAAGGCGCGCAACAAGCAAGACAATTTCAGTCGCATAAGAGGCCATATCAGCCAGAATTCCAAAGACCAAAAGAGGTGAACTTGGCGGAATGCGTTCCTTTGAATGCACCACTTTCCGTAATCCTGAAGAAGATGAAAGAAGATAACATGTGGAGGGAGCCAGCAAACTTCCGAAAAGGGCCACTGGGAAAGCAGGAAGATAAATGGTGTGAAAACCATGAAGTCTACGGCCATGAAACAAATAGCTGTGTTAGCTTGCGATTCCGCATAAACAACTTCATCCTTAAAGGAGAGCTCAAGCAATATGTAGATCAAGGCGACAAGCGCCAAAAGAAGAACCATGCAGAGCCATCCGGAAAGGGGAACAAGGGAAAGGAGGTGATGAATGAGAACCCACCACCGCCAAAGCGTGGTGTCATCAACGAAATCCATGGTGGGCCAGTGGCAGGAGGTAGCGTTTCTAATGCCTGAGATGTCTATGCCTCGCAGCTACAAGTTCTGCCCAAGTACGGGAAGAGGCGACAACCAGAGAAGGAAGACATAGTCATCCCATTCTCAAATGTCGATAAGAAACACATAGTGTATCCCCACGATGATGCTTTGGTCATAACAATGGAAATCAATGGATATGTCGTGCAACAGATATTGGTAGATGGTGGGAGTGCTTCGGATTTAGTGCATATGGAAGTTCTCAAGAAGATGGGAAAAACGGAAGCTGATCTCTCACCAAGCACATTTCCGCTGGTTAGCTTCGCAGGAGCTGCAACCTACCCATTGGGCATGATCACACTTCCAGTTATCCTTGGAGAAGGTTGGAAGGCACTGCGTATAAACGTCACATTTGTAGTGGTGAATAACCTGGGGGCATATAATGGCATCCTAGGAAGAACGACAATCAATCCACACGACATTGTGCCATCCACAGCTCATCATAAAATGAAGTTCCTAACTCCTCATGGGATCGGAGAGGTGCTAGGTGATCAGAAAGCCGCACGAAAGTGCTACGTCAATGCCCTGAGGAAAATGAAACAAGTGTCAATTGCCATGGTAGGAGTTGGTGCAAAAAGAGAGTTGTTCGCCTTAAACGATGATGACAAGAGGAAGAAGGAAAAGTTATCGCCAAGGTCTGAGCTGGACAGGATACTTTGTTCACCTAAGCAGAGTGTGCTTGATGTCAGACAAGGAGAAGAAGAATCAATCATGACCTACTTCCGGAGGTTTTCTCAAAATGCAACTGCACTAAGAGCAATCAAGAAGGACGCCATCAACGCATTTTACCTGAACATGAATGCGCCAACACTTTTGCTATTCGGAAGGGTATTTGGATGGCATACAACTAAGACGATGGCATGCCTAAAAGACAAGATGGAGACTGCGATCTTTTATGAACATGAATTGAGATAGGGCACACCTCTCAGCGCAAGTATGGAAGCTCAAACTTCAAGGAAATCAGAAGGCTCAAGTATGGAGTACGCTAACATCTTCACTCCCTTAAACACGGAGGTGGAAGAGATATACGTCAAGCTTTTTCCTGATGGTTTTTATTGTTTCATCTTCTGACAGTGCATGATCTGCCCTTGGGTTTTCATCAATGACGGGGATTCCGCTATTGTTTGTCTTGACATTATGTTAGAGTGCAACCTTGTAGCAGTCTTTTGATAGCTGCTAACCTCCCTTTATTTTACCAATTCCTGCCTTTTGTTGGGAACTTGATCTTTTGGTGTGATGTTGGAAATAGTTTTCTAACTCTTTTCTCGTGATGGGTTTGGCACAGGTGTGCGTATAACATATGAGCGTATCCTGAATTTCTTTCTTCCACAACGTTGATGACGTTGTCACTTGGGTAATGCCCACGCCTTATTTATTATTGCAACACGATTTTTAGTCTTGTGCGTATAGAATGCTTGAGGCTCCGTTGCATGGGAAATGTTGTATGACCTAAGACGTTTGTTGTCCATAGTGCAATAGCTTGTGTTGTTGACGCAATTAATTTGTGCGTAGTTGTTACTTGGCGTTATTCCAAGGTAGTATGCGTCATATAATAATGTACCTACGAAAGTAGATTTAATCTTCATTAGATCTTTGGAGTTCGTACAACGGATTACAAGAAGGCGCCTACTGATCACTTCTTTTGAAAAGTACTAAGGCTAATAAGCATAAGTTGTACTTAATCTAAAAAGACTTAAAGTAGATATGCGAAAAAGGAGGTAAAGGGATTGCTGATGTGTTTGACGTCTTCATAGGTGATTTGTTGGCAAGTTGACTCTGCCACGTGCCACATAGTTCCTCAGTGCATCTAGCGTGTTGAGCTCTTCAATCTCCACCTTTGGGGATGAACAAATGTTGATGTCATGCCCCCCAGTTTTACGTTGCTTGCGTCGTTGTTCAACATTCTTGCCAAGGAAGGCAGTCGTTGGCTCAAGTGGGCGGTGAAGTTTGTTTTCCGGGAGTTTGAAATTTGTTTCCTCCACCTTCATGCTCCAAGGATTGTATAAGTCGTCATAATTGGTTCCAAAAGTGACGTTGTTTTTCCGGCGTTTGGCGATAGGTGGATTAACATTCGCCTTTTCTTTTCCTTGCCTTTTTCTGAAGACTTCACATGAGACTTCTTTTGATGCTTATTGCCTTGGTCGATATACTTCATCATTTCTCCTTTTAAGATGAAGCTGTTTACGTGGAATATTAAGCTGACACAGCTGTCCGTCTCATGGCCATACACTTCGTGATTTTCACACCATTTGCTTTCATCTTTTCCCAATGGGCCCTTGCGGAATTTAGAGGGCTTTTTCCACAGGTTGGTCTCTTTCATTTCTTTCAGGATGACAGACAACGGTGTGTTAAATGGAACACATATGGCGAGATTGGTCTCTTTGAGCCTTTGGGCGTCTGACTGGAACGGCCTCTTTTGTTGCGGTTGTCTCTTTTCCCAGGAAATGTGTATCTCTTTTTCAATTATTGCCTTCAAGGTTCTTGTTGTCAGTCCCGTGATTGGGACGTCATCATCGTTAACAGGTTTTTTCCGTCCATCCTTGTGACAGGTGTTAGCATCGTCTTGGCTTGTCCTTGTGGAAGGACCTTCCTTGTGTATTTTTGATGACTCTGCTTGAGTCTTCTTTGGGGGGCTGTTGCCTTGATCGACGAATTGCTTCAATTCGCCCTTGAGGACGAAGCTATTAATGCGGGAACGTAGGCTGACACAGCTGTCCGTTTCGTGGCCGAAGACCTCGTGGTTTTCACACCACTTGTCTTTGTCTTTCCCCAGCGGACCTTTTCTGAAATTGTTCGGCTCTTTCCACATGTTCGCATCCTTCATTTCCTTCAATATCACGGATAGCGGTGCATTCAATGGAATGCCATCAGCGAGGTTTACTTCTCTTGGTTTCTGGAAATCTCCTTGAAAAGGCCTTTTCGGCTGAGGCCGCCAATTTCTTCCTTGCTGACCGCTTGAGGGCGGTTTTGCTTGATTCTGCTTTGGAGGTTGTTTCCATGCCTCTTTTTGGTGTTGTGCTATCACGTACGGGTTGCGTGAGCGTGCAGCTCCTTGCCTTGGTTGTTGGTACTGGAAGGTACCTTCCGTGTATTGCCCCTCTATTCTTTGGTGCAGTGTGTCTTGATGACTTGTGACTCGAGACTTTGTTCCTGTCGCCTCGACTTGTCCGTTGATTGGAGGCAGAGGTGGTGACGGGTTGACACCTTTGTATTGGAGGGCTCCTTGGTCGCATTGTGCGAAGGATGCATTTCTTATTGGCGTGAAGAAAGCATTGGATGTGGAAGGATCCAAGTTGTCTTCTTATCGGCTTCTGCGTGGTTATGGGCAAGGCGTCGTGGTATGCAACGTGCTCCTTGTCCTTTGATGAAAAATCAATGGCAATTCAAAGGCGGCATCCTTTATGTCGACATACTCCAAGTTGGTGTCATCGGTCTTGTGCATTGTCTTTGCAACGTACGCTTCTTGCTCGTATGATTTCTCGTTTTCAGCGTCAAAGTCTTCATGGATCATATGCACGTTTGCCATCTTTTCCAGGCGGGGTGCAATGTATGCAATATTTTGGACTTTAAGGTCCTACTGTGCGGAAGGCACATTTGTGGTTGGCACGGATAAGGCGGTGGACACTGCGTCTGGAACGTGAGAACGTCCTGGTTGGTTTCTGCCCTGGAATGGACCGCCTTGGCGGGTAGTGTCTTGCGACATTTCTCTTGTCGGCGCAGCGTGTTCCTGGGCGGTTGGAGGTGGTTGGGCCGCATATCCTTGATTTTTCAGTGACTCGCGGAATGCGAGTAATTCTTCCAGCGCAGCCATCATTGCTGGAGTAACCGAAGGCATCGGGTTTGCTCCCGTTCCTTGTTGTTCACCTTGCGGCGTTTCTGTCTGAAATTCATCATCATCATGCATCTCTGGCTCAAAACCAGGCGGGGGTGAACGATGCTCGTCATTTGGTTCTTGGTGGTTGTGTTGTGCGTCGGGCACATCCTTGGTTGGCATGGATGAAGCTACGGAAGTAGCTCTCGGTATGTGGGAAGATCCCGGCTGGCTTCCAGCTGGTTTCTGACCTCCTGCTCTTTTGCTTGCCGGAGACATCTTAGGACGTCCAGGCCTTTTCCTTGCAGTTCTCGCGTTAACCTCTTCGGGAGGGTTGCGATCACTCGTCATGTCTTTGCAGTATGATAGCTTTTTGTTCGAATCACGGAGACGGCGCCAAATGTTGCGTCCTGGTTGAACTGGGTCGGATGGACGCATTTGTCTGATTGGGTTGTTCGGGTTTTTTGGGCTGACACCCTTTGCTTGGAAGAGGTATTCGCCTAATGCATGTTGCGTCCTGGTTGAAATGGGTCGGGTGGACGCGTCTGTCTAATTGGGTTGTTCGGGTTTTTTGGCTGACACCCTTCGCCTGGAAGAGGTATTCGCCTAATGCCGATGACGAGTGTTCGGTTTAACGCTGTGTCTCAGGAAAAGTCTGTGTCTCAGGAAACGGCTGTCTGGGCACAAGTCTTAGCGTCTGGGCACATCTTACTCCTATTTCTCTTCCACACCTTAGCTGCGGGGCCCGTTCCTGCACAAAGGGCCAATACTAGCACGGAGAGGGGGGGGTGGTGCTAGTGGATCCCTCTCCGATGCTTAGGTCACGATTGGGCTAAAAAAGGAGAAAGATAACTCTAGAGAGAGAAAATATTTCTAGAGAGAAGTCAGAGCTCAAAATGCCAAAGTTGGGCAAATGAGAGGATGTGTGAAAATGGGTGGCCAATGATAGACTACCTTGGGACCGGACCCGGTTTTGAAGCGGTTTGATGACGGTTCAAAGGAAAGCGGTAACCGTCATCAATATTGGCAATGCGCGAACTCGACTTCTCTACGCGTAACGGTAATCGGGGGTACGCGTAATACCCATAGAGCAATCCGAACCTCGTCAAATTTGGGTGATTCGCCGAGGTCCGGACGCGTGTACCGCGCTTCCGGACCGTTTTGACCTTTAGGAGGCGTTTTCTAAACCGTAATGTGATTTTTGACGTGTTTACGAGGCCCGAAATATAAATACGAACCCGAATTGGACATATATCCATCAATCAAAATCTCAATTTTATTTCAGTTACCCATCGTCCCTTTTCACTTCTTCATAAAAATATGCGTAAAAATAAAAAAAACAAGCTCCACAAAACTGCATAATTCATACTCTCAAATAACCATCAGTGATGCAATGTTTTCATCTATTCTCTTAACTAATTATTCTGACCGGAATAGTCGTTCTATCCCGAGTCTATCACCTTGGAAATCAATGAATCCAAAAATTGTAAGTTTTCCAATGCATTGTATTGACAATTTACTTTTCTTCTCATACTTCATCTTCATATCATTCAGCTAACTAGTAGGCTATGGAGTTTATACGCTATAATTTAGTTACAATATATGATTTGGTGGCTTATCTAATTTGTACTCATAGAAATACAAAACGTCAGCTTTAAATGGATAATATCTCGGTTATTATCTATTTGAAAGAGTTATATTTTAGCAATATATATCATCGATGCTTGGTTTGTGTTCGATAGAATGTCTGAGTGAGACATTGTTGCTTGGGTATGAGATTTAATGGGAATGAAATTTTTTCTAATGCTGCCCAACTTTCTCTTGCTGAATCAGTTTAGCAACTTACTATAAAAATCACCTAACTGCTTAGATCTCCACATGTAGTAGTAACACTGACACCAAACCACCGTAGTGAGGTGATTCCTTGGGGCTGCAATGTGGATACTCTAGAGAATGGTTCTTCATTGCCCTCAACAATATCAGGAAGGGGGAGAATCTTATCTTTGTCCCTCTTTTGGAATTCATCACTACAGAAAGACGGGAGTTAATTATAGATACTGCTGTTATTAAGAATTTCTTTGTTGCTGTTAGTAAGGTTAGTTATAGATTCGTAAATAAAACTCGAGGGTTATATACGAAAAAATTTAACTATTAGGTTATTTTTAAAAATACGATTAAACTATAGGGTTATGTATGATAAAAACTCATATTAATTTGTTATATTACTGTAGGGCATTTTGTCTAGTGGTATGTTTTCACTTAGGGTGCGAGAGGTCCTGAGTTCAATTCTCGGAGTGCCCCATTTAAAATTGTAACAAATTTAGCTTAGAAAAGTTCGGGTACCAAAAATTTTAAAATAAATTTTGGCTATTAAATTATCGTTCGATCAAAATTTAGGTAGTGATCTGGTTATTAATTTATCCACCTATAAAAGGGCATTTGGTATAGTGGTATGATTCTCGCTTCGGGTGCGAGAGGTCCTGATTTCAATTCTTGGAATGCCACATTAAAAATTGTATTGTATCCGAGTTAGAAGTTTAAAATTTGGGTGCTAATATTTTTTAAATAAAATTTGGTTAGTAATTTATAGTTCGATCAAGATTTAGGTAGCGATGTGGTTAATAATTTATCCTTTTATCGTAGGGCATTTGGTCCTATGGGTTGATTCTCGCTTAGGGTGCGAGAGATCCCTATTTCAATTCTCGGAATTCCGCATTTAAAATTGTACCAAATTTAGTTTAGAAATTAAAAGTTCAGGTACCAAAAGTATAAAAATAAAAGTTTACTAGTAATTTACAGTTCGATCAAAATTTAGGTACTGAAGTTGTTATTAATTTAACTTTAAATAATAGGGCATTTGGTCTAGTGGTATGATTCTCACTTAGGGTGCGAGAGGTCCCGAGTTCAATTCTCGAAATGGCTCAATAAAAATTGAACTGAATTCAATTTAGAATTTACAAGTTCGAGTACTAATATAATTTTTAAAATAAAATTTGGCTAGTAATTTATAGTTCGATCAAAATTTAGGTAGTGATGTGGTTATAAATTTACCCTTTTATCGTTGGGCATTTGGTCTAGTGGTATGATTCTCGCATGGAGTGTGAAAGCTCCCAAGTTCAATTCTCGGAATGTCTCATGTAAAATTGTTACGAATTTACCGCAGAAGTCAACTATTGGGTTGTGTTTAAAAAATACGAGTAAAATATAGGGTTATGTATGATAAAAACTCATATTAATTTGTTATATTACTGTAGGGCATTTTGTCTAGTGGTATATTTTTCACTTAGGGTGCGAGAGGTCCTGAGTTCATTTCTCGGAGTGCCCCATTTAAAATTGTAACGAAATTAGCTTAGAAAGGTTCGGGTACCAAAAAATTTTAAAATAAATTTTGGCTATTAATTTATCGTTCGATCAAAATTTAGGTAGTGATCTGGTTATTAATTTAGCTACTAATCATAGGGCATTTGGTCTAGTGGTATGATTCTCGCTTAGGGTGCGAGAGGTCCCGAGTTCAATTCTCAGAATGCCCCATTAAAAATTGAATTGAATTCAATTTAGAATTTACAATTTCGAGTACTAATATTATTTTTAAAATAAAATTTGGCTAGTAATTTATAGTTCGATCAAAATTTAGGTAGTGATGTGGTTATAAATTTATCCTTTTATCGTTGGGCATTTGGTCTAGAGGTGTGATTCTCGCATGGAGTGCGAAAGATCCCAAGTTCAATTCTCGGATTGTCTCATGTAAAATTGTTACGAATTTACCGCAGAAGTCAAAAGTTAGGGTACTAATATTTTAAAATAAATCGTGGCTAGTAATTTATAGTTCGATCAAAATTAGGTAGTAATGTTGTTAATAATTGATTTTTTGTATCGTATATAACCTTTGAGTTGAAACTTATTTTTACAAGTAACCCAAAAAATAACTTTTAGCATTTATAATCTTAGAATTAGAATATAATCAATATACAATAACTAACCCAACGATCTTAGCACTGTTAACTTAAAATCAAATCCTATTTTTTTAATAAAAATGTTATTTTTTGTTTTTTTTTTTGCCGTTTCAGTTACCTATCGTCACTTTTCCCATCTTCATTAAATATGCGTAAAAAAAAAAAAAAAGCTCTACAAAACTACAGAATTCATACTCTCACATAACCATCAGTGATGCAATGTTTTCCTTATCCTCTTAACTAACTATTATGACTGGAACAGTCGTTCTATCCCAGACCAACTCTATCACCTTGGAAATCGATGAATCTCAAAATTGTAAGTTGTTCAATGTGTTGTATTGATAGTTTACTTTTCTTCTCATACGTCATCTTCATATCATTCAATTGGTAGGCTATGGAGTTTATACGTTATAATTTAGTAACAATATATGATTTGGTGGCTTGTCTAATATGTACTCATAGAAATACAAAACGTCAGCTTTAAATGTATAATATCTTGGTTATCATCTATTTGAAAGAGTTATATTTTAGCAATATATATCATCGATGATTGGTTTGTGTTCGATAGAATGTCTGAGTGAAACATTGTTGCTTGGGTATGAGATTTTTTGGGAATGAATATTTTTCTAATGCTGCCCAAATTTCTCTTGCTGAATCAGTTTAGGAACTTACTACTAAAATCTCCTAACTGCTTAGACCTCCACAGGTAGTAGTAACACTGACACCAAAACCGTCGTAAGTGAGGTGATTCCTTGGGGCTGTAATGTGGATAATCTAGAGAATGCTTTATCGTTGCCCTCAACAATATGAGGAAAGGGGAGAATCTTATCTTTGTCCCTCCTTTTATAATTCATCAGTGCACACAGACGGGAGTTAATTTTAGATACTGCTGTTAGTAAGGTTTTTTTTGTTGCTGTTAGTAAGGTTATTTATAGATTCGTAAATAGAACTCGAGGGTTATATAAGAAAAAAGTTAACTAGTGGGTTGTTTTTAAAAATACGATTATACTATAGGGTTATGTATGATAAAAACCCATATTTAATTTGTTATTTTACGGTAGGGCATGTAGTCTAGTGGTATGTTTTTTACTTAGGGTGCGAGAGGTCCCGAGTTCAATTCTCAGAGTGCCCCAATTAAAATTGTAACGAATTTAGCTTAGAAAAGTTCGGGTACCAAAAAAATTTAAATAAATTTTGGCTATTAATTTATCATTCGATCAAAATTTAGGTAGTGATCTGGTTATTAATTTATCCAACTATCATAGGGCATTTGGTCTAGTGGTATGATTCTCGCTTCGGGTGCTAGAGGTCCTGTGTTCAATTCTCGGAATGCCCCATTAAAAATTGTATTGTAACCGAGTTAGAAGTTTCAAATTTGAGTACTAATGTTTTTAAATAAATTTGGTTAGTAGTTTATAGTTCGATCAAAATTTAGGTAGCGATGTGGTTATTAATTTATCCTTTTATCGTAGGGCATTTGGTCCTATGGTATGATTCTCTCTTAGGGTGCGAGAGATCCCTAGTTCAATTATCGGAATTCCGCATTTAAAATTGTACCAAATTTAGTTTAGAAAGTAAAAGTTCATGTACCAAAAAGTATAAAAATAAAAGTTTACTAGTAATTTACAGTTCGATCAAAATTTAGGTATTGAAGTTGTTATTAATATAACTTTAAATAGTAGGGCATTTGGTCTAGTGGTATGATTCTCGCTTAGGGTGCGAGAGGTCCCGAGTTTAATTCTCGGAATGCCCCATTAAAAAAATTGAATTCAATTTAGAATGGAGTACTAATATTATTTTTAAAATAAAATTCGGCTTGTAATTTATAGTTCGATCAAAATTTAGGTAGTGATGTGGTTATAAATTTATCCTTTTATCGTTGGGCATTTGGTCTAGAGGTTTGATTCTTGCATGGAGTGCGAAAGATCCCAAGTTCAATTCTCGGAATGTCTCATGTAAAATTGTTACGAATTTACCTTAGAAGTCAAAAGTTAGGGTACTAATATTTTAAAAATAAATCGTGGCTAGTAATTTATAGTTCGATCAAAATTAGGTAGTGATGTGGTTAATAATTGAGTTTTTGTATCGTATATAACCTTTGAGTTGAAACTTATTTTTACAAGTAACCCAAAAAATAACTTTTAGCATTTATAATCTTAGAATATAATCAATATACAATAACTAACCCACGGATCTTAGCACTGTTAACTTAAAATCAAATCCTATTTATTTTAATAAAAATGTTAAAAAAAAAAATTGGCATTTCAGTTACCTTTCGTCACTTTTCCCTTCTTCATAAAAATATGCGTAAAGATAAAAAAAATAAAAAACAAGCTCTACAAAACTGCAGAATTCATACTCTCACATAACCATCAGTGATGCAATGTTTTCCTTATTCCGTTAACTAATTATTCTGACTTGAACAGTTGTTCTATCCCAGACCAACTCTATCACCTTGGAAATCGATGATTCTCAAAATTGTAAGTTGTCCAATGTGTTGTATTGACAGTTTACTTTTCTTCTCATACTTCATCTTCATATCATTCAACTGGTAGGCTATGGAGTTTATACGTTATAGTTTAGTTACAATATATGATTTGGTGGCTTGTCTAATTTGTACTCATAGAAATACAAAATGTCAGCTTTAAATGGATAATATCTGGGTTATTATCTATTTGAAAGAGTTATATTTTAGCAATATATATCATCGATGCTTGGTTTGTGTTCGATAGAGTGTCTGAGTGAAACATTGTTGCTTGGGTATGAGATTTTTTGGGAATGAATATTTTTCTAATGCTACCCAAATTTCTCTTGCTGAATCAGTTTAGGAACTTACTACTAAAATCTCCTAACTGCTTAGACCTCCACAGGTAGTAGTAACACTGACACCAAAACCGCCGTAAGTTAGGTGATTCCTTGGGGCTGCAATGTGGATAATCTAGAGAATGCTTTATCGTTGCCCTCAACAATATGAGGAAATGGGAGAATCTTATCTCTGTCCCTCCTTTTATAATTCATCAGTGCACACAGACGGGAGTTAATTTTAGATACTGCTGTTAGTAAGGTTTTCTTTGTTGCTGTTAGTAAGGTTAGTTATAGATTCATAAATCGAACTCGAGGGTTATATACGAAAAAAGTTAACTAGTGGATTATTTTTAAAAATACGATTAAACTATAGGGTTATGTAGGATAAAAACCCATATTTAATTTGTTATTTTACGGTAGGGCATTTTTTCTAGTGGTATGTTTTTCACTTAGGGTGCGAGAGGTCCGGATTTCAATTCTAAGAGTCCCCCATTTAAAATTGTAACGAATTTAGCTTAGAAAAGTTCGGGTACCAAAAAAATTTAAAATAAATTTTGGCTATTAATTTATCGTTCGATCAAAATTTAGGTAGTGATCTGGTTATTAATTTATCCACCTATCATAGGACATTTGGTCTAGTGGTATGATTCTCGCTTCGGGTGCGAGAGGTCCTGAGTTCAATTCTCGGAATGCCCTATTAAAAATTGTATTGTAACCGAGTTAGAAGTTTAAAATTCGGGTACTAATGTATTTTAAATAAATTTGGTTGGTAGTTTATAGTTCGAGCAAAATTTAGGTAGCGATGTGGTTATTAATTTATCCTTTTATCGTAGGGCATTTGGTCCTATGGTATGATTCTCTCTTAGGGTGCGAGAGATCCCTAGTTCAATTCCGCATTTAAAATAGTACCAAATTTAGTTTAGAAAGTAAAAGTTCAGGTACCAAAAAGTATAAAAATAAAAGTTTACTAGTAATTTACAGTTCGATCAAAATTTAGGTACTGAAGTTGTTATTAATTTAACCTTAAATAGTAGGGCATTTGGTCTTATGGTATGATTCTCGCTTAGGGTGCGAGAGATCCCTAGTTCAATTCCGCATTTAAAATAGTACCAAATTTAGTTTAGAAAGTAAAAGTTCAGGTACCAAAAAGTATAAAAATAAAAGTTTACTAGTAATTTAAAGTTCGATCAAAATTTAGGTACTGAAGTTGTTATTAATTTAACCTTAAATAGTAGGGCATTTGGTCTAGTGGTATGATTCTCGCTTAGGGTGCGAGAGGTCCCGAGTTCAATTCTCGGAATGCCCCATTAAAAAAATTGAATTCAATTTAGAATTGAGTACTAATATTATATTTAAAATAAAATTCGGCTTGTAATTTATAGTTCGATCAAAATTTAGGTAGTGATGTGGTTATAAATTTAACCTTTTATCGTTGGGCATTTGGTCTAGTGGTATGATTGTCGCATGGAGTGCGAAAGATCCCAAGTTCAATTCTTCGAATGTCTCATGTAAAATTGTTACGAATTTACCTCAAAAGTTAGGGTACTAATATTTTAAAAATAAATCGTGGCTAGTAATTTATAGTTCGATCAAAATTAGGTAGTGATGTGGTTAATAATTGAGTTTTTGTATCGTATATAACCTTTGAGTTGAAACTTATTTTTACAAGTAACCCAAAAAATAACTTTTAGCATTTATAATCTTAGAATATAATCAATATACAATAACTAACCCACGGATCTTAGCAATGTTAACTTAAAATCAAATCCTATTTTTTTTAATAAAAATGTTAAAAAAAAAATTGGCATTTCAGTTACCTATCGTCACTTTTCCCTTCTTCATAAAAATATGCGTAAAGATAAAAAAAAAAAAAAAAAAACAAGCTCTACAAAACTGCAGAATTCATACTCTCACATAACCATCAGTGATGCAATGTTTTCCTTATTCTGTTAACTAATTATTCTGACTGGAACAGTCGTTCTATCCCTGACCAACTCTATCACCTTGGAAATCGATGAATCTCAAAATTGTAAGTTGTATTGACAGTTTACTTTTCTTCTCATACTTCATCTTCATATCATTCAACTGGTAGGCTATGGAGTTTATACGTTATAGTTTAGTTACAATATATGATTTGGTGGCTTCTCTAATTTGTACTCATAGAAATACAAAACGTCAGCTTTAAATGGATAATATCTGGGTTATTATCTATTTGAAAGAGTTATATTTTAGCAATATATATCATCAATGCTTGGTTTGTGTTCGATAGAATGTCTGAGTGAAACATTGTTGCTTGGGTATGAGATTTTTTGGGAATGAATATTTTTCTAATGCTACCCAAATTTCTCTTGCTGAATCAGTTTAGGAACTTACTACTAAAATCTCCTAACTGCTTAGACCTCCACATGTAGTAGTAACACTGACACCAAAACCGTCGTAAGTTAGGTGATTCCTTGGGGCTGCAATGTGGATAATCTAGAGAATGCTTTATCGTTGCCCTCAACAATATGAGGAAATGGGAGAATCTTATCTTTGTCCCTCCTTTTATAATTCATCAGTGCACACAGACGAGAGTTAATTTTAGATACTGCTGTTAGTAAGGTTTTCTTTGTTGCTATTAGTAAGGTTATTTATAGATTCATAAATCGAACTCGAGGGTTATATACGAAAAAAGTTAACTAGTGGGTTATTTTTAAAAATACGATTAAACTATAGGGTTATGTATGATAAAAACCCATATTTAATTTGTTATTTTACGGTAGGGCATTTTGTCTAGTGGTATGTTTTTCACTTAGGGTGCGAGAGGTCTGGAGTTCAATTCTAAGAGTGCCCCATTTAAAATTGTAACGAATTTAGCTTAGAAAAGTTCGGGTACCAAAAAAATTTAAAATAAATTTTGGCTATTAATTTATCGTTCGATCAAAATTTAGGTAGTGATCTGGTTATTAATTTATCCACCTATCATAGGGCATTTGGTCTAGTGGTATGATTCTCGCTTCGGGTGCGAGAGGTCCTGAGTTCAATTCTCGGAATGCCCCATTAAAAATTGTATTGTAACCGAGTTAGAAGTTTAAAATTCGGGTACTAATGTATTTTAAATAAATTTGGTTAGTAGTTTATAGTTCGATCAAAATTTAGGTAGAGATGTGGTTATTAATTTATCCTTTTATCGTAGGGCATTTGGTCCTATGGTATGATTCTCTCTTAGGGTGCGAGAGATCCCTAGTTCAATTCTGGGAATTCCGCATTTAAAATTGTACCAAATTTAGTTTAGAAAGTAAAAGTTCAGGTACCAAAAAGTATAAAAATAAAAGTTTACTAGTAATTTACAGTTCGATCAAAATTTAGGTACTGAAGTTGTTATTAATTTAACTTTAAATAGTAGGGCATTTGGTCTAGTGGTATGATTCTCGCTTAGGGTGCGAGAGGTCCCGAGTTCAATTCTCGGAATGCCCCATTAAAAAAATTGAATTCAATTTAGAATGGAGTACTAATATTATTTTTAAAATAAAATTCGGCTTGTAATTTATAGTTCGATCAAATTTAGGTAGTGATGTGGTTATAAATTTACCCTTTTATCGTTGGGCATTTGGTCTAGTGGTATGATTCTCGCATGGAGTGCGAAAGATCCCAAGTTCAATTCTCGGAATGTCTCATGTAAAATTGCTACGAATTTACCTCAAAAGTCAAAAGTTAGGGTACTAATATTTTAAAAATAAATCGTGGCTAGTGTTGGATCACGGGCGAAGCTCCGTTACGTCCTTGACGGAATGCTCTGGACTCTTGGCTGTTGTACCCATGATTCCGTGTATCTCGGTTGGGATTCCATATATCTCGGGCGGATTTATCTTTATCTGACTCCAGAGTTGTCTCATTCTAGATCACCATCCAGGACCTTCAGTCTCTACGGGACAGGTCCAGCCTCTGCGGGGCTTTATTATCGGGGCCTTTACTAAGGCATATCGGGGCCTACTCAGAGGCTTCTTGTCGGGAGCATCTAGCTCATGTGTCGGGGCCGCTATCGTCGGAACCCTTCATACTGGGCCTCTGGGCCTTCCAGGCTTTTCACGAGGCCCACTGGACCTATTCGCCGTCCATTGGCTGTTAACGGGGCTAACGATTACATCGGAACCCATCATTTGCCCCCAAGACATGGGGTACTTTTAGTTCGCCGTGTCTTTCAGTTCTGATCCTCTGATCTTGCTGTCGGAGGCTTTTGTCTTCACGCCTCCCGATACCGCCGTCGGGGGCTTTTATCTTTACATTTCTTGATACCTCCGTCGGAGGCTTTTGCCTTGCACACAATTGCTATATTGACAGATTTTCTCACTCATGATTACCTTGGGCCCACCAGACCCCCATGGGCACTTGCCAAATCCGAGGAGACTCATTGGTTACTGTAGCATTAAATGCCTGGGGATAAGGAAACGACGTTTAAACCGGCGTGACTGTTGCTTTCTGAAAAAGCAGCTGTGACGTCACTCACGTCTCTTCCGTACCTATAATATCGGCGACTAAGATCGTGTCGTTTCCTCTTCAACGGTGCAGATCAAGCCCATCCAGTTGTCTGCTTCCGTACCGTCCCCATGATTTCAACGGTTATGATTAAATCGTTTCGTCTTCAACGGTCAAGATTAAGTCCCTCCGATTGTCCTTTTGCTTATAAAAGCCAAAACCCTGGTATTATTCACTTCTTCTGCACTCTCTCGATTTCAGCCATTCTTGCATTCGAAGCTTCTTCTCCAAGCTCTTCCTGCTGTTCAAGTGATCCAAGGCCTTCAACCCTTCCGATCTTCCTTCATTTTCCCTCTCCGATCACCAATCATGTCTGGTAAGGACTTTCTTCTATGTTTTCGTGATTTACTTGCTGTTTGTTCTCCTTTTCTCAAATCTTCTTGTTTGCAACCTTTTTAGACGAAGCTAGTTCTGAGGCTAGGGCTCCTTTCACTTTCGAATTTGCTGTCAATGAGATTTCTGAGGCTTCATATGAGGTTGCCCTTAGAGAGGGGTGTATTACCTCGGATTGGGAACCTCGTTTCCCATATGAGTCTCAGCCTGCTGTCAGAAGGAAGCACATCGTTACGCATCCTCGGGCAGGGGAAGTGTTCGTTTCCGTCGGACAAATAAGCGCGGGGATTCGGTTCCCCTTCTGCGGAAATTTGGTGGAGATGTGCAACTTCTACCAAACGCACCCTTGTACCTTCTCTCCACACGTCATCCACGTGTGGAATGCCTTTCAACTCCTATGCCATCGCAGCAGTGGACGTACAGTCTACTACTTTTCCGCACCTTCTACGGCATGAAGTGCAACAAAGCTGGTGTCTGCTCCTTTTCCCCCCGACTCCCCAAGTGGACAAAGGAGCAACTTTCACGTTTCGGCTGGGATAGCGAAACTTGGAAGTTCCACAAAGATCGGGTGCTGATTCGCGACTCGGGGTCTGACAACAGCGGATGGAAGAAGTACCACTTCTTCGTCCAACACAGCTCTGTCCCGTGGCCTCAGCGGGAGGTCGTGGCGGACCCTGCCCCCAAGCTCCTAGACTATGCTGAGGATGACCTCAACACTCTCCAAATGGTTCAGCTCTACCGTTGGGGAGACAACTTCATACCCCTCGACGCCAACAAGCTCCAGGAGAAGGACTTGATTACTATCGGAGTCCGACTCCTTGACTCTGTTTCCAAAGATTTGGTCATCTGGGTAATACTTCTAACCATCTTGTCTTTTACTTTTGCAGCCAAGAAGGCTTCTCTGCTGACTCATCTCATTATGAAGCAGGGCGAGACTGATGCCGTCCAGAGTGGCTCCAAGCGGAAGCGGAAGTTGGTGAAGAAAGGTGCTTCCTCTTCCACTCCTCTGTCTGCCGCTCCTCCAACCGAAGAGCAGGTCGGGGCCAAGAAGGCCAGGAGGGAGGAGATAGATCGGGCCTTCGGGGCCACTACCGTCGAGGAAGGTAAGCGCGTTCGTTGTGCAATTAAGAGATATAAGAAATTAGTTCCCAGGGAGTTTATCCCCGCTGATCGGGAGTCGCGGGTTCGGGAAATTAAATACATCCTTCAAGGAGAAGTCCCCCGCGTTCTCAAAGCGGGATATTACAACTTCTTAGGGAAAGACCAGCATGTCGAACGTCAAATTCTCTGGTGTCCTGGCGGAATTCTTCCTGACTATGTTCGTCCTGCCACCGCAGGTCCATCGGAGACTCCTGCTCCGACGGAGGCTGTCACTCCAGCGGAGACTGCGACTCCGCAAGAACTGATGCTGGAGGATGCCCCAACGGATGCCCAGTTCCGTCGGGTGACTGACTTGGAGGCCTCTCCTTCCGTCGAAGAGCCTGATGAGGGGGCCCTGCTTCCCCGCGGAAGGTCGGGGCCAAGGAACATGAGGCCCGCCGTGAGGGACGTGTCCCGAAGTCCTCCTCCTGCTTTCCGCACTCCTACTCCTGAACCTCCTCCGACCGAGGTAGCTCCTCCCACCGATGATGCCGAGGTTATCCCTCGTCTTCCGATGGATGATGTTTACAAGATCTACACCCCCGACCAGGCGACGGTTCCCTGGCGTCCGATCGAATCTCTCCACGGGTTTTCGATCCGACGAGATAATCTTCAGCCTGACTTGGCCCTGCATCTGCTGGCAGGGTCAATTCCTCCCGCTTTGAGACTGCCGCTTTGCTTGTCGCGGGAGGACATCGAAGAGGAGTTCCGCGCTATGGCCGTCCGTCGGATGGAGGTAATACTTTACCTTTGTTTTTTTTCTTCCTTATCTCTGCTTTCGACCATCGAATTCTAATCTTTTTTCCCTTCGCCTTAGGAAACTGCGGACCAGCAACGTTGTTTCGCCATCGCCTTAGCTCTGAAGAGTGCTTTGGAGGAGGCTGAAGCTAAGTCGGACCCTGATGCGTTAGCCAAGCTTCAGGTGGAGCTCGACGAGGCGGTGGCGGCTAAGAACAAGATGGCCAAGGAGAAGGGTCTCCTCGACAACATGGCTTCGGACCTGCTTAAGAAGGTTCAAGATCATGAGGCTGTCATGCGTCGGGAGCGGAAGATGGTCCAGGTGGAGCAGCAGCGGAATGAGGCGGAGAAGAAGCAGCTCATTCACGAGAAGAACGTCTTCGCGGATCTTCTCGCGGAGGCCAAGGCGAAGTTCGAAGCTGAGAGGGTTGAGTTTTCTGCCAAGCTGGCTGAGGCCAAGGCTCAAGGCCTCGAGGAGGGCCGCCTGCAGGGCCGCGAGGAAGGCCTCCAGCAAGGTCGTGAGGAGGCCGCCTACAGGGCCGCGGGGAGTATCGGAACTCTGAAGAATTCAAGGTGGCTGCTGTAGAGTTCTGCAAGTCCGAGGTGGAGGATGTTTTGTACAACGCTGTCGAAGAACTCTACACAGCTTACGCGGATTCCATTGACTTCACGAAGTCCGAGACTCTTGCCCCCGTCGCGGAGAAGTACTTCAACCTCCCCGCGGAGAGTGAAGAGGCCGCTACCGTGGACCCGACTCCGCCAGCCGCGGAGCCTTCTGCCCAGGCCCCTCCGAACCCTGCTCCCTCCGATGCTGCTGAGGATCCATCTTCCAACAAGGACCAAGTCTAATGTTACATCTTTTTAGTCCTTGTAGTCTTTCTCCTTCGTTTTTTGTATCTGAACTTCTAGGCCTTTGAGCCTTTATATAAGGAATTTCTTTCATCTGTTTTGGTCTTGATAATCGTTTGCGCTTATCTAAAGCGGCTTTAAATTCGTTACTCAGAACGTTCCGATGCATCATTTGAGATGACTCCATACGTCCTTCCGACGCTTTACTCGGGACTTCACCATTTAAGGTTTCCCATCTAATCGGGACTTCACCACTTAAGGTTTCCCGTCGAATCGGGACTTCACCACTTAAGGTTTCTCGTCCAATCGTACATCATTAAGATTATTTTATCGTACCCTTTGAGGCTTTTATCGCGTCATTTCAGACGACTTTACGCGGACCTGTTAAGGCTTTTTCATACCCGTTAAGGCTTTTGGCCGCATCATATAGACGACTTACGCGGACCTATTAAGGCTTTTTCGTACCCGTTAAGGCTTTTGGCCGCATCATATAGACGACTTACGCGGACCCATCAGGGCCTTTTCGTACCTAGGCTTTTGGTTGCATCATATAGACGACTTACATGTACCCCGTAGGGCTTTTGTCCATACCTGTTAAGGCTTTTGGCCGCATCATATAGACGACTTACGCATACCTCGGAAGGCTTTTGTCGCGTCCTTCAGGACGTCTTACTAACAGTTAGAATAAATCTAAAAACAATTTGATCGGAAGCAACTTCTTTTATTAATAACTCAAAGCTTTGCTTACATCGGATTGATAGACAACTTGCGCCATTCGTGGCGACTTAATATCAAACATGATACTTCTTCAAGTGTTCGCCACTGAAGGAATGCTTCAACGTCTTGCCATCAAGGTCCTCTAGCTTGTATGCATTGGGTGCTGGCATCCCTACGATCTTGTAAGGTCCTTCCCATTTTGGTGATAGCTTGTTGATCCGATCTTGATGAACGAACTCGTTCCTCCGCCAGACAAGTTCTCCAACGAAGAATTGTCGGGACTTGACACGCCGATTAAAATATCGGGTTGTTGCCAGACGCATCCGGGCCTGGACTTCATCAGCTTTCCCCTCTTTTCCTCGAGCAAGTCTAAGTCTAGACGTCTCATTTCCTCGTTTGTCAGAGGCTCGTAATATTTTGCGCGATGGGACGCCACCGCTATTTCCACGGGAGCGACTGCCTCCGTGCCGTAGACCAGGCCAAACGGAGTTTCCCCCGTCGATTGCTTGGGTGTTGTTCTAACAGCCCACAGCACATTTTCGAGCTCATCTAGCCAATGGCCCTGCAAGGCGTAGACTCTCTTCTTCAAGCCATCCATCACGATCTTGTTGGCTGATTCTACCTGGCCATTGGTCTGAGCGTGGCGAACTGAAGCGGTCCGATGCTCAATGTTTAATTCCTCCAGGTACTCCTTCAACTGAGCCCCATTGAACGGAGGGCCGTTGTCGCTGATCAACACTCGAGGAACCCCGTACCGGGATATGATCTGAGTTTGAAGGAACTTGAGGATCTGCTGCCCCGTTGTCTTGGCCAATGCCTTAGCCTCTATCCACTTTGAGAAGTAAGCCACGAGCAAATACTTGCACTGACCTTTCGCTTGGGGAAGAGGTCCCACCAAGTCAATCCCCCATTGCGCGAAGGGCCATGCACTCCTGATGGGCGTTAAGTCCGCGGTGGGAGCCACGATATTTGGAGCATACCTCTGGCATGCATCACAGGATCGGACCATTGCTGTCGCCTCCTTGTTCATCGAAGGCCAATAGTAGCCCAAATTCAGCGCCTTCCTCACAAGAGATCGAGCCCCTTCGTGACAGGCCGCGACTCCCTCGTGTAGCTCCCTCAGGATTCGATTCGTGTCAGGTTCCGCCACGCATTTTAGGAAAGGCTTTACATACCCTTTTTTGTACAATTGGTTATCCACCATCGCGTAGTTGTCCGCAATCCGACGCAACCTGACGGCTGCCACCTTGTCATCGGGGAGTGCCCCCATAGTCAGGTACGTGACCATCGGGGTCATCCAAGTGGGCTTCTCTTCTTCCTCCGATCCTGTCTCAATAGCGCAGATCTCCGCCGGATCAATGTTTGAGATAATTACTTTCTCTAGGAAATGCACCTTCCGATTCTCCTCGGGGGCCACTCCCAGGGCAAACTTGCTTAAGGCATCTGCTTCCGCGTTTTCTTCCCTCGGGATCGCCTCGATAAGCTTTTGAAGCTTCCCTTCAAAGTCTGCACTTCGTGCAAATACTTCTTCATTGTCGGGCTCCTGGCTTCATAGTTCCCCTGGACTTGATTTACGACCAAGCTGGCGTCGCACTTTACTTTCAGATGATCGACTCCCGTACCCTTGGCAATTTTGAGGCCCGTGATGAGAGCCTCATACTCCGCTTCATTATTGGTGGCCTTAAACGTCAAGGCCAAGGCATATCGCAGGGGCTCGCCTCCACCGGGCGGTATCAGTACGAATCCTGCCCCCGAGCCTTCTACACTCGATGAACCATCAGTGTACATCTCCCAAGTGTTCTCCTCATTTAGCTGTTCTGTTATCGGGACCTCCTCCATGGTTGCCCCCTCTACGGGACCCGTTACTTCCAGATCGGGTGCCGTAGACTCAGCTATAAAATCTGCCAACGCCTGGCCCTTAATAGCGGTTCTCGGAGCGAAATGAATACGAAACTTCGTCAGCTCGATGGCCCATTTCACCAATCTCCCCGACGCCTCCGGTCGGTTCAAAAAGTGCTTCAGGGGCTGATTAGTCAATACCGTGACTTCATGGGCATGGAAGTAAGGTCGTAGCTTTCGAGCGGCAATAATCAACGCAAAGAGATACTTCTCAATAGCGGGATAATTTATTTCAGACTTGGCAAATGCCTTGCTTACATAATAGATAGGCACTTGGTTGCCCTTGACAATTTTAATCAAAACAGAACTAACAGCCACATCAGAAACAACCAAATAGAGATAAAGCGGCTCGCCTGGAACTGGTTTCGCCAACGGCGGAAGGGTACGGAGGTGCTGCTTGAGTGCCTGGAACGCCTCCTCGCACTTGTCGGTCCATTCGAACTTCTTGTGGGCCCTCAACACATCAAAAAATGGCATGGCTCGGTCACTCGCCTTGGATAGGAAGCGATTCATCGCGGCCAACCGGCCATTCAGCACCTGAACCTCCCGATGAGTCTTCGGGGGCTGCATCTCCTCGATTGCTCGCAGCTTCTCAGGGTTTACCTCGATTCCTCTCTGGCTCACCATGAACCCTAGGAACTTCCCCGAGTTCACCCTGAAAGCACATTTGTCGGGGTTCAGCCGAACCTGATGGAACTTCATCCGCTCAAACGCCGCCGCCAAGTTCTGGACATGGTCTCCTGCCTGTCGAGACTTCACCAGCATGTCATCCACATATGCCTCCATGGTTTTCCCCAGCATGTCTCCAAACAACTTGTTCACCATCCGCTGGTAAGTTGCTCCGGCATTGATCAATCCGAAGGGCATCACGTCGTAGTGGTAGACGTCACTGTCGGCATAGAAACCCGTACGGGGGGCATCCTCCTTCGCCATCGATCTGGTTGTATCCGGAATAGGCATCCATGAAGCTCAGCAGTTCATGTCCCGATGTGGCATCCACCAGCTGGTCAATCCTCGGAAGCGGGTAGCAATCCTTCGGGCAGGCCTTGTTCAAGTCGCGGAAATCGACACACATCCGCCACTTCCCGTTACTCTTTCGCACCAGGACTGGATTAGCAACCCAAGTCTGGAATCGGAGCTCCTTGATGAATCCAGCGTCAAGCAGTCTGCCCACCTCTTGCTGGATCACGATCCTCTTGTCCGCGCCCATCGGACGCCTTCTCTGCGCGATAGGCTTGATCGCGGGGTCTATCTTCAGCTCGTGCACTATCACGTCGGGGCTGATTCCTGGCATATCACTCGGGGACTAGGCAAACAGCTCCTTAAACTCCTTCAGGAGCTCGATCAACTCTCGGGCTCTTTCCTCCGACAAAGCAGACCCGATCTTCACCTTCCTCTGAGGCCCATCAATCTCAACCTCCTTCAAATCCTCCATGGGGGCGGGACGTCCATACTCTTCTCGAGGATCGGCATCAGTCTGAAGGACAGTCATGGCCTCCCACCTTCTCCTTCGGGTAGCGTTAACATAGCATTTTCGCGATGCCACTTGGTCACCCTTGACCTCTCCGACTCCGTTGTCAGTCAGGAACTTCATCTTCTGGTGGACCGTCGAGGCGACTGCCATGAGAGGGTTGATAGTGGTCCTCCCGATAATAGCGTTGTATGCCCCCGCAGACTCCACTACGACGAAATCTACGTTTCGCTTCTCCATCTTCCAGCCACTACCAAACTCCACCGGTAAGGTAATCATTCCCAACGGGTAAGAAGTGGAACCAGAGAATCCCACCATCGGGAAGTCCACCTGTGTCAGGTCCTTTTTTCGTCTTTCCCATGGCTTCCAGAGCGTCCATGAAAAGGATGTCGGAGGAACTCCCTCCATCTATCAGGATCCGCTTCATTTCGAATCCGTCCACGTCCAGAGTCACGACCAAGGCGTCGTCGTGAGGGCTCTCCACGCCTACTAGATCCTCCGCCGAGAAAGAAATCACCATTTCCTCCTTCAAGGTCCACGACCGGGACCTTTTACCTAGCACCACCGCGGCAGATATGCGGGAAGCGTAGTTCTCCCGGGAAGCAGAGGTATCACCTCCCGCCGCCATTCCTCCGTGGATGACGTTGATAGTTCCCCGTCTCTCCTTACGGGCACCTGAACCTGAAGGTTCCGACTCCACCTTCTTCTTCTTCGGGGATCGGTCGCGGGACTTGGAACGGGATCGCGACCGACTTTTGGAACGGGATCAGCACCTTCCCCTTCCGACGAACTCCTTAAGCTTCCCTTTCTGGATCAGCTTCTCTATCTCCTTCTTCAGCTCCCGACAGTTTTCAGTGTCGTGACCATTAGCTCGATGGTAGCGACAGTAACGGTCGGGGCGGCCTTCTAGGAATTCGCCTTCTTTTCTCGGAGGGTATCGGGCGAGACCCTGTCGGTCCATCACAGCTAACACAGAAGTCATCGAGCTATTGATGGGAACAGCCCGACCTTCTCGATTGTCCTTCCTCGGGGGACGCTTGTCCTCTATTTTCTCGGGGCGACCACGGTTTCTAGTTCCCTCCGATTTGTCGCTCCCTTTACGATCATCCAACAGCTTGGACGACGCCTTTCCTCTTCCCGACTTCGGGGGATCGAGCTCTCCGGCAGCAATCTTCAACTCCTGGACGTCGATTTGCTGTTTCACCCTCGCTTGTAGGGCCTCCATACTCCATACACCCTTCGCGGCTACACTGTGCATCAGGTCGGAACCGTACGAAGCGCTCAAGTTCCGAAGGAAAGTGCGGATGGTCTCTCCCTCCGATATCTCTTCATCGATCTCCGCAACACTGGCAGTGAATCGTTGGTAGTAATATGCCAACGATTCGTCGGGTCTTTGTACCACCTGGGTCAAGGATCTTACACTCTTCAGAAGACGCCTCCTTCCTTGATACTGCTTGATGAAGCGATCGTGCATATCAGCCCAGCACGTGATGCTTCCTGGGGGGAGGCTGAAGAACCAGGTCATGGCCCTTTCTCCCAGGGTGATCGGGAACAGCGAGCATATGAGATCGTCATTTGAAGTCCTACCCATGCAGGCCCGGACATGTCTCTGAACATGGCGAACTGGGTCCCCCTCACCATCATACTCCTTGATGGTCGGAATACCTAGCCCGGGCGGGGCAACGGTATCTATTAGCCGCGAAACGAAAGGATGGCTGGACCGATCCCTTAGCTCCGATGTCATCTGTTTTTGATCGCCCATGCAGATACTGACGATTTTCACCACCTGATCGGGGGTGATGGGGCCATTCAGGGGAATGGTCCTATTTTGCACTGGTCCTGGGCCGTCAACCACGAACTTCTCCAGGTGCGCTGGTTCTTTGCCCTTGCTCCTGGGCGGAACCTCCTGAACCTCTTGTTCTTCTGGAACCACCCTCGGAGGGGGTGGAGGCAGCTCTTCTCGCGGAGGCAACTCCTCTGTCCTCCTGGCAGCCTCTCTCTTGTCCAACAAGGCCTCCATGGCAGCCAAGAACATGGGCATAGCATCTGCTACTGCCTTGGCCAACTCCGAGTTCGAAGACGACCCTTCTTCTATTCGCGGGACTCTTCCTCCTCCATGGCCCACCGGGTTCAGGGGAGCCTCATCTTCCTCCCTACGCGGGATATCCTGCCTGTTCATCTCCGTGTCTCGGACTGAGACCTCATAACCATCACCCTGCCCCCCTGTCTGGGAAAGAGCGGGGTTCTCACCTTGTTCAGCAACACGTTCTGGCAACGGGGAGTTCACAGTTCCTGCGGGACGAGAACTGCCAGCCTGAACCTGCTTCTTCTTGCCACCACCGGCCATTGATCTGGTAGAAACTATCTTGACTTTTTGTAAGTTTCCCACAGACGGCGCCAATGTTGGATCACGGGCGAAGCTCCGTTACGTCCTTGACGGAATGCTCTGGACTCCTGGGCTCCACGTAATCCTGCAAAAGGGGATGACCTGGGTGGTGACCCAGAATCCCTCTCCGATGCTTAAATGAGTATACAATCAATGGGGTGGCACCAGTATTCTAAGTGCGTATTAGAGAGTATGAGTTTTCTAGGGTAACTTCCTCCTTTATATAGGAGGAGGAGTTGCCCAGCTACCTGTGACCATGCTTGGCCGTTGTACCCATGATTCCGTGTATCTCGCCACGATTCCGTATATCTCGGTTGGGATACCATATATCTACCCCACGCTCCGCGTATCTTACCCGTACTCCGCGTATCTCGGGCACGCCTTGCGTATCTCGGGGGATTTATCTTTATCTCTAACCGTCTCCCACTACTCTATCTAGTAGGCGGGTTTCTCGGTCTTTATTCTCTGATCACAAGTCCCGACTCCTGTCGGAGACTCCAGAGTTGTCTCATTCTAGATCACCATCCATGACCTTTAGTCTCTACGGGACAGGTCCAGCCTCTGCGGGGCTTTATTATCGGGGCCTTTACTAAGGCATATCGGGGCCTACTCAGAGGCTCCTTGTCGGGAGCATCTAGCTCATGTGTCGGGGCCGCTATCGTCGGAACCCTTCATACTGGGCCTCTGGGCCTTCCAAGCTTTTCACGAGGCCCACTGGACCTATTCGCCGTCCATTGGCTGTTAACGGGGCTAACGATTACATCGGAACCCATCAGCTAGTAATTTATAGTTCGATCAAAATTAGGTAGTGATGTGGTTAATAATTGAGTTTTTGTATCGTATATAACCTTTGAGTTGAAACTTATTTTTACAAGTAACCCAAAAAATAACTTTTAGCATTTATAATCTTAGAATATAATCAATATACAATAACTAACCCACGGATCTTAGCACTGTTAACTTAAAATCAAATCCTATTTTTTTTTAATAAAAACGTTAAAAAAAAAAATGGCATTTCAGTTACCTATCGTCACTTTTCCCTTCTTCATAAAAATATGCGTAAAGATTAAAAAAAAAAAAAATACAATCTCTACAAAACTGCAGAATTCATACTCTCACATAACCATCAGTGATGCAATGTTTTCCTTATTCTGTTAACTAATTATTCTGACTGGAACAGTCGTTCTATCCCTGACCAACTCTATCACCTTGGAAATCGATGAATCTCAAAATTGTAAGTTGTCCAATGTGTTGTATTGACAGTTTACTTTTCTTCTCATACTTCATCTTCATATCATTCAACTGGTAGGCTATGGAGTTTATACGTTATAGTTTAGTTACAATATATGATTTGGTGGCTTCTCTAATTTGTACTCATAGAAATACAAAACGTCAGCTTTAAATGGATAATATCTGGGTTATTATCTATTTGAAAGAGTTATATTTTAGCAATATATATCATCGATGCTTGGTTTGTGTTCGATAGAATGTCTGAGTGAAACATTGTTGCTTGGGTATGAGATTTTTTGGGAATGAATATTTTTCTAATGCTACCCAAATTTCTCTTGCTGAATGAGTTTAGGAACTTACTACTAAAATCTCCTAACTGCTTAGACCTCCACATGTAGTAGTAACACTGACACCAAAACCGCCGTAAGTTAGGTGATTCCTTGGGGCTGCAATGTGGATAATCTAGAGAATGCTTTATCGTTGCCCTCAACAATATGAGGAAATGGGAGAATCTTATCTTTGTCCCTCCTTTTATAATTCATCAGTGCACACAGACGGGAGTTAATTTTAGATACTGCTGTTAGTAAGGTTTTCTTTGTTGCTGTTAGTAGTGTTATTTATAGATTCATAAATCGAACTCGAGGGTTATATACGAAAAAAGTTAACTAGTGGGTTATTTTTAAAAATACGATTAAACTATAGGGTTATGTATGATAAAAACCCATATTTAATTTGTTATTTTACGGTAGGGCATTTTGTCTAGTGGTATGTTTTTCACTTAGGGTGCGAGAGGTCTGGAGTTCAATTCTAAGAGTGCCCCATTTAAAATTGTAACGAATTTAGCTTAGAAAAGTTCGGGTACCAAAAAAAAATTTAAAATAAATTTTGGCTATTAATTTATCGTTCGATCAAAATTTAGGTAGTGATCTGGTTATTAATTTATCCACCTATCATAGGGCATTTGGTCTAGTTGTATGATTCTCGCTTCGGGTGCGAGAGGTCCTGAGTTCAATTCTCGGAATGCCCCATTAAAAATTGTATTGTAACCGAGTTAGAAGTTTAAAATTCGGGTACTAATGTATTTTAAATAAATTTGGTTAGTAGTTTATAGTTCGATCAAAATTTAGGTAGCGATGTGGTTATTAATTTATCTTTTTATCGTAGGGCATTTGGTCCTATGGTATGATTCTCTCTTAGGGTGCGAGAGATCCCTAGTTCAATTCTGGGAATTCCGCATTTAAAATTGTACCAAATTTAGTTTAGAAAGTAAAAGTTCAGGTACCAAAAAGTATAAAAATAAAAGTTTACTAGTAATTTACAGTTCAATCAAAATTTAGGTACTGAAGTTGTTATTAATTTAACTTTAAACAGTAGGGCATTTGGTCTAGTGGTATGATTCTCTCTTAGGGTGCGAGAGGTCCTGAGTTCAATTCTCGGAATGCCCCATTAAAAAAATTGAATTCAATTTAGAATTGAGTACTAATATTATTTTAAAAATAAAATTCGACTTGTAATTTATAGTTCGATCAAAATTTAGGTAGTGATGTGGTTATAAATTTACCCTTTTATCGTTGGGCATTTGGTCTAGTGGTATGATTCTCGCATGGAGTGCGAAAGATCCCAAGTTCAATTCTCCGAATATCTCATGTAAAATTGTTACGAATTTACCTCAAAAGTCAAAAGTTAGGGTACTAATATTTTAAAAATAAATCGTGGCTAGTAATTTATAGTTCGATCAAAATTAGGTAGTGATGTGGTTAATAATTGAGTTTTTGTATCGTATATAACCTTTGAGGTGAAACTTATTTTTACAAGTAACCCAAAAAATAACTTTTAGCATTTATAATCTTAGAATATAATCAATATACAATAACTAACCCACGGATCTTAGCACTGTTAACTTAAAATCAAATCCTATTTTTTTTAATAAAAACGTTAAAAAAAAAATTGGCATTTCAGTTACCTATCGTCACTTTTCCCTTCTTCATAAAAATATGCGTAAAGATAAAAAAAAAATAAAATAAAAAAAACAAGCTCTACAAAACTACAGAATTCATACTCTCACATAACCATCAGTGATGCAATGTTTTCCTTATTCTGTTAACTAATTATTCTGACTGGAACAGTCGTTCTATCCCTGACCAACTCTATCACCTTGGAAATCGATGAATCTCAAAATTGTAAGTTGTCCAATGTGTTGTATTGACAGTTTACTTTTCTTCTCATACTTCATCTTCATATCATTCAACTGGTAGGCTATGGAGTTTATACGTTATAGTTTAGTTACAATATATGATTTGGTGGCTTCTCTAATTTGTACTCATAGAAATACAAAACGTCAGCTTTAAATGGATAATATCTGGGTTATTATCTATTTGAAAGAGTTATATTTTAGCAATATATATCATCGATGCTAGGTTTGTGTTCGATAGAATGTCTGAGTGAAACATTGTTGTTGGGTATGAGATTTTTTGGGAATGAATATTTTTCTAATGCTACCCAAATTTCTCTTGCTGAATCAGTTTAGGAACTTACTACTAAAATCTCCTAACTGCTTAGACCTCCACATGTAGTAGTAACACTGACACCAAAACCGCCGTAAGTTAGGTGATTCCTTGGGGCTGCAATGTGGATAATCTAGAGAATGCTTTATCGTTGCCCTCAACAATATGAGGAAATGAGAGAATCTTATCTTTGTCCCTCCTTTTATAATTCATCAGTGCACACAGACGGGAGTTAATTTTAGATACTGCTGTTAGTAAGGTTTTCTTTGTTGCTGTTAGTAAGGTTATTTATAGATTCATAAATCGAACTCGAGGGTTATATACGAAAAAAGTTAACTAGTGGGTTATTTTTAAAAATACGATTAAACTATAGGGTTATGTATGATAAAAACCCATATTTAATTTGTTATTTTACGGTAGGGCATTTTGTCTAGTGGTATGTTTTTCACTTAGGGTGCGAGATGTCCGGAGTTCAATTCTAAGAGTGCCCCATTTAAAATTGTAACGAATTTAGCTTAGAAAAGTTCGGGTACCAAAAAATTTTAAAATAAATTTTGGCTATTAATTTATCGTTCGATCAAAATTTAGGTAGTGATCTGGTTATTAATTTATCCACCTATCATAGGGCATTTGGTCTAGTGGTATGATTCTCGCTTCGGGTGCTAGAGGTCCTGAGTTCAATTCTTGGAATGCCCCATTAAAAATTGTATTGTAACCGAGTTAGAAGTTTAAAATTCGGGTACTAGTGTATTTTAAATAAATTTGGTTAGTAGTTTATAGTTCGATCAAAATTTAGGTAGCGATGTGGTTATTAATTTATCCTTTTATCGTAGGGCATTTGGTCCTATGGTATGATTCTCTCTTAGGGTGCGAGAGATCCCTAGTTCAATTCTCGGAATTCCGCATTTAAAATTGTACCAAATTTAGTTTAGAAAGTAAAAGTTCAGGTACCAAAAAGTATAAAAATAAAAGTTTACTAGTAATTTACAGTTCGATCAAAATTTAGGTACTGAAGTTGTTATTAATTTAACATTAAATAGTAGGGCATTTGGTCTAGTGGTATAATTCTCGCTTAGGGTGCGAGAGGTCCCGAGTTCAATTCTCAGAATGCCCCATTAAAAAAATTGAATTCAAATTAGAATGGAGTACTAATATTATTTTTAAAATAAAATTCGGCTTGTAATTTATAGTTCGATCAAAATTTAGGTAGTGATGTGGTTCTAAATTTACCCTTTTATCGTTGGGCATTTGGTCTAGTGGTATGATTCTCGCATGGAGTGCGAAAGATCCCAAGTTCAATTCTCCGAATGTCTCATGTAAAATTGTTACGAATTAACCTCAAAAGTCAAAAGTTAGGGTACTAATATTTTAAAAATAAATCGTGGCTAATAATTTATAGTTCGATCAAAATTAGATAGTGATGTGGTTAATAATTGAGTTTTTGTATCGTATATAACCTTTGAGTTGAATCTTACTTTTACAAGTAACACAAAATATAACTTTTATCATTTATAATCTTAGAATATAATCAATATACACTAACTAACCCACGGATCTTAGCACTGTTAACTTAAAATCAAATCCTATTTTTTTTAATAAAAATGTTAAAAAAAAAATTGGCATTTCAGTTACCTATCGTCACTTTTCCCTTCTTCATAAAAATATGCGTAAAGATTAAAAAAAAAAAAAAAAAAAAAACCCTACAAAACTGCAGAATTCATACTCTCACATAACCATCAGTGATGCAATGTTTTCCTTATTCTGTTAACTAATTATTCTGACTGGAACAGTCGTTCTATCCCTGACCAACTCTGTCACCTTAGAAATCGATGAATCTCAAAATTGAAAGTTGTCCAATGTGTTGTATTGACAGTTTACTTTTGTTCTCATACTTCATCTTCATATCATTCAACTGGTAGGCTATGGAGTTTATACGTTATAGTTTAGTTACAATATATGATTTGGTGGCTTCTCTAATTTGTACTCATAGAAATACAAAACGTCAGCTTTAAATGGATAATATCTGGGTTATTATCTATTTGAAAGAGTTATATTTTAGCAATATATATAATCGATGCTTGGTTTGTGTTCGATAGAATGTCTGAGTGAAACATTGTTGCTTGGGTATGAGATTTTTTGGGAATGAATATTTTTCTAATGCTACCCAAATTTCTCTTGCTGAATCAGTTTAGGAACTTACTACCAAAATCTCCTAACTGCTTAGACCTCCACATGTAGTAGTAACACTGACACCAAAACCGCCGTAAGTTAAGGTGATTCCTTGGGGCTGCAATGTGGATAATCTAGAGAATCCTTTATCGTTGCCCTCAACAATATGAGGAAATGGGAGAATCTTATCTTTGTCCCTCCTTTTATAATTTATCAGTGCACACAGACGGGAGTTAATTTTAGATACTGCTGTTAGTAAGGTTTTCTTTGTTGCTGTTAGTAAGGTTATTTATAGATTCATAAATCGAACTCGAGGGTTATATACGAAAAAAGTTAACTAGTGGGTTATTTTTAAAAATACGATTAAACTATAGGGTTATGTATGATAAAAACCCATATTTAATTTGTTATTTTACGGTAGGGCATTTTGTCTAGTGGTATGTTTTTCACTTAGGGTGCGAGAGGTCCGGAGTTCAATTCTAAGAGTGCCCCATTTAAAATTGTAACGAATTTAGCTTAGAAAAGTTCGGGTACCAAAAAAATTTAAAATAAATTTTGGCTATTAATTTATCGTTCGATCAAAATTTAGGTAGTGATCTGGTTATTAATTTATCCACCTATCATAGGGCATTTGGTCTAGTTGTATGATTCTCGCTTCGGGTGCGAGAGGTCCTGAGTTCAATTCTCGGAATGCCCCATTAAAAATTGTATTGTAACCGAGTTAGAAGTTTAAAATTCGGGTACTAATGTATTTTAAATAAATTTGGTTAGTAGTTTATAGTTCGATCAAAATTTAGGTAGCGATGTGGTTATTAATTTATCTTTTTATCGTAGGGCATTTGGTCCTATGGTATGATTCTCTCTTAGGGTGCGAGAGATCCCTAGTTCAATTCTGGGAATTCCGCATTTAAAATTGTACCAAATTTAGTTTAGAAAGTAAAAGTTCAGGTACCAAAAAGTATAAAAATAAAAGTTTACTAGTAATTTACAGTTCAATCAAAATTTAGGTACTGAAGTTGTTATAAATTTAACTTTAAACAGTAGGGCATTTGGTCTAGTGGTATGATTCTCTCTTAGGGTGCGAGAGGTCCTGAGTTCAATTCTCGGAATGCCCCATTAAAAAAATTGAATTCAATTTAGAATTGAGTACTAATATTATTTTAAAAATAAAATTCGGCTTGTAATTTATAGTTCGATCAAAATTTAGGTAGTGATGTGGTTATAAATTTACCCTTTTATCATTGGGCATTTGGTCTAGTGGTATGATTCTCGCATGGAGTGCGAAAGATCCCAAGTTCAATTCTCCGAATGTCTCATGTAAAATTGTTACGAATTTACCTCAAAAGTCAAAAGTTAGGGTACTAATATTTTAAAAATAAATCGTGGCTAATAATTTATAGTTCGATCAAAATTAGATAGTGATGTGGTTAATAATTGAGTTTTTGTATCGTATATAACCTTTGAGTTGAAACTTATTTTTACAAGTAACCCAAAAAATAACTTTTAGCATTTATAATCTTAGAATATAATCAATATACAATAACTAACCCACGGATCTTAGCACTGTTAACTTAAAATCAAATCCTATTTTTTTTTAATAAAAATGTTAAAAAAAAAATTGGCATTTCAGTTACCTATCGTCACTTTTCCCTTCTTCATAAAAATATGCGTAAAGATAAAAAAAAAAAAAAAAAAAAACAAGCTCTACAAAACTGCAGAATTCATACTCTCACATAACCATCAGTGATGCAATGTTTTCCTTATTCTGTTAACTAATTATTCTGACTGGAACAGTCGTTCTATCCCTGACCAACTCTATCACCTTGGAAATCGATGAATCTCAAAATTGTAAGTTGTCCAATGTGTTGTATTGACAGTTTACTTTTCTTCTCATACTTCATCTTCATATCATTCAACTGGTAGGCTATGGAGTTTATACGTTATAGTTTAGTTACAATATATGATTTGGTGGCTTCTCTAATTTGTACTCATAGAAATACAAAACGTCAGCTTTAAATGGATAATATCTGGGTTATTATCTATTTGAAAGAGTTATATTTTAGCAATATATATCATCGATGCTTGGTTTGTGTTCGATAGAATGTCTGAGTGAAACATTGTTGCTTGGGTATGAGATTTTTTGGGAATGAATATTTTTCTAATGCTACCCAAATTTCTCTTGCTGAATCAGTTTAGAAACTTACTACTAAAATCTCCTAACTGCTTAGACCTCCACATGTAGTAGTAACACTGACACCAAAACCGCCGTAAGTTAGGTGATTCCTTGGGGCTGCAATGTGGATAATCTAGAGAATGCTTTATCGTTGCCCTCAACAATATGAGGAAATGGGAGAATCTTATCTTTGTCCCTCCTTTTATAATTCATCAGTGCACACAGACAGGAGTTAATTTTAGATACTGCTGTTAGTAAGGTTTTCTTTGTTGCTGTTAGTAAGGTTATTTATAGATTCATAAATCGAACTCGAGGGTTATATACGAAAAAAGTTAACTAGTGGGTTATTTTTAAAAATACGATTAAACTATAGGGTTATGTATGATAAAAACCCATATTTAATTTGTTATTTTACGGTAGGGCATTTTGTCTAGTGGTATGTTTTTCACTTAGGGTGCGAGATGTCCGGAGTTCAATTCTAAGAGTGCCCCATTTAAAATTGTAACGAATTTAGCTTAGAAAAGTTCGGGTACCAAAAAAATTTAAAATAAATTTTGGCTATTAATTTATCGTTCGATCAAAATTTAGGTAGTGATCTGGTTATTAATTTATCCACCTATCATAGGGCATTTGGTCTAGTGGTATGATTCTCGCTTTGGGTGCGAGAGGTCCTGAGTTCAATTCTCGGAATGCCCCATTAAAAATTGTATTGTAACCGAGTTAGAAGTTTAAAATTTTGGTGCTAATATTTTTTAAATAAAATTTGGTTAGTAGTTTATAGTTCGATCAAAATTTAGGTAGCGATGTGGTTATTAAGTTATCCTTTTATCGTAGGGCATTTGGTCCTATGGTATGATTCTCTCTTAGGGTGCGAGAGATCCCTAGTTCAATTCTCGGAATTCCGCATTTAAAATTGTACCAAATTTAGTTTAGAAAGTAAGAGTTCAGGTACCAAAAAGTATAAAAATAAAAGTTTACTAGTAATTTACAGTTCGATCAAAATTTAGGTACTGAAGTTGTTATTAATTTAACATTAAATAGTAGGGCATTTGGTCTAGTGGTATGATTCTCGCTTAGGGTGCGAGAGGTCCCGAGTTCAATTTTCGGAATGCCCCATTAAAAAAATTGAATTCAAATTAGAATGGAGTACTAATATTATTTTTAAAATAAAATTCGGCTTGTAATTTATAGTTCGATCAAAATTTAGGTAGTGATGTGGTTATAAATTTACCCTTTTATCGTTGGGCATTTGGTCTAGTGGTATGATTCTCGCATGGAGTGCGAAAGATCCCAAGTTAAATTCTCCGAATGTCTCATGTAAAATTGTTACGAATTAACCTCAAAAGTCAAAAGTTAGGGTACTAATATTTTAAAAATAAATCGTGGCTAATAATTTATAGTTCGATCAAAATTAGATAGTGATGTGGTTAATAATTGAGTTTTTGTATCGTATATAACCTTTGAGTTGAAACTTACTTTTACAAGTAACACAAAATATAACTTTTATCATTTATAATCTTAGAATATAATCAATATACACTAACTAACCCACGGATCTTAGCACTGTTAACTTAAAATCAAATCCTATTTTTTTTTAATAAAAATGTTAAAAAAAAAATTGGCATTTCAGTTACCTATCGTCACTTTTCCCTTCTTCATAAAAATATGCGTAAAGATTAAAAAAAAAAAAAACCCTACAAAACTGCAGAATTCATACTCTCACATAACCATCAGTGATGCAATGTTTTCCTTATTCTGTTAACTAATTATTCTGACTGGAACAGTCGTTCTATCCCTGACCAACTCTATCACCTTAGAAATCGATGAATCTCAAAATTGAAAGTTGTCCAATGTGTTGTATTGACAGTTTACTTTTCTTCTCATACTTCATCTTCATATCATTCAACTGGTAGGCTATGGAGTTTATACGTTATAGTTTAGTTACAATATATGATTTGGTGGCTTCTCTAATTTGTACTCATAGAAATACAAAACGTCAGCTTTAAATGGATAATATCTGGGTTATTATCTATTTGAAAGAGTTATATTTTAGCAATATATATAATCGATGCTTGGTTTGTGTTCGATAGAATGTCTGAGTGAAACATTGTTGCTTGGGTATGAGATTTTTTGGGAATGAATATTTTTCTAATGCTACCCAAATTTCTCTTGCTGAATCAGTTTAGGAACTTACTACCAAAATCTCCTAACTGCTTAGACCTCCACATGTAGAAGTAACACTGACACCAAAACCGCCGTAAGTTAAGGTGATTCCTTGGGGCTGCAATGTGGATAATCTAGAGAATCCTTTATCGTTGCCCTCAACAATATGAGGAAATGGGAGAATCTTATCTTTGTCCCTCCTTTTATAATTCATCAGTGCACACAGACGGGAGTTAATTTTAGATACTGCTGTTAGTAAGGTTTTCTTTGTTGCTGTTAGTAAGGTTATTTATAGATTCATAAATCGAACTCGAGGGTTATATACGAAAAAAGTTAACTAGTGGGTTATTTTTAAAAATACGATTAAACTATAGGGTTATGTATGATAAAAACCCATATTTAATTTGTTATTTTACGGTAGGGCATTTTGTCTAGTGGTATGTTTTTCACTTAGGGTGCGAGAGGTCCGGAGTTCAATTCTAAGAGTGCCCCATTTAAAATTGTAACGAATTTAGCTTAGAAAAGTTCGGGTACCAAAAAAATTTAAAATAAATTTTGGCTATTAATTTATCGTTCGATCAAAATTTAGGTAGTGATCTGGTTATTAATTTATCCACCTATCATAGGGCATTTGGTCTAGTTGTATGATTCTCGCTTCGGGTGCGAGAGGTCCTGAGTTCAATTCTCGGAATGCCCCATTAAAAATTGTATTGTAACCGAGTTAGAAGTTTAAAATTCGGGTACTAATGTATTTTAAATAAATTTGGTTAGTAGTTTATAGTTCGATCAAAATTTAGGTAGCGATGTGGTTATTAATTTATCTTTTTATCGTAGGGCATTTGGTCCTATGGTATGATTCTCTCTTAGGGTGCGAGAGATCCCTAGTTCAATTCTGGGAATTCCGCATTTAAAATTGTACCAAATTTAGTTTAGAAAGTAAAAGTTCAGGTACCAAAAAGTATAAAAATAAAAGTTTACTAGTAATTTACAGTTCAATCAAAATTTAGGTACTGAAGTTGTTATAAATTTAACTTTAAACAGTAGGGCATTTGGTCTAGTGGTATGATTCTCTCTTAGGGTTCGAGAGGTCCTGAGTTCAATTCTCGGAATGCCCCATTAAAAAAATTGAATTCAATTTAGAATTGAGTACTAATATTATTTTTAAAATAAAATTCGGCTTGTAATTTATAGTTCGATCAAAATTTAGGTAGTGATGTGGTTATAAATTTACCCTTTTATCATTGGGCATTTGGTCTAGTGGTATGATTCTCGCATGGAGTGCGAAAGATCCCAAGTTCAATTCTCCGAATGTCTCATGTAAAATTGTTACGAATTTACCTCAAAAGTCAAAAGTTAGGGTACTAATATTTTAAAAATAAATCGTGGCTAGTAATTTATAGTTCGATCAAAATTAGGTAGTGATGTGGTTAATAATTGAGTTTTTGTATCGTATATAACCTTTGAGGTGAAACTTATTTTTACAAGTAACCCAAAAAATAACTTTTAGCATTTATAATCTTAGAATATAATCAATATACAATAACTAACCCACGGATCTTAGCACTGTTAACTTAAAATCAAATCCTATTTTTTTTTTAATAAAAATGTTAAAAAAAAAATTGGCATTTCAGTTACCTATCGTCACTTTTCCCTTCTTCATAAAAATATGCGTAAAGATAAAAAAAAAAAAAAAAAAAAAAAAAAAACAAGCTCTACAAAACTGCAGAATTCATACTCTCACATAACCATCAGTGATGCAATGTTTTTCTTATTCTGTTAACTAATTATTCTGACTGGAACAGTCGTTCTATCCCTGACCAACTCTATCACCTTGGAAATCGATGAATCTCAAAATTGTAAGTTGTCCAATGTGTTGTATTGACAGTTTACTTTTCTTCTCATACTTCATCTTCATATCATTCAACTGGTAGGCTATGGAGTTTATACGTTATAGTTTAGTTACAATATATGATTTGGTGGCTTCTCTAATTTGTACTCATAGAAATACAAAACGTCAGCTTTAAATGGATAATATCTGGGTTATTATCTATTTGAAAGAGTTATATTTTAGCAATATATATCATCGATGCTTGGTTTGTGTTAGATAGAATGTCTGAGTGAAACATTGTTGCTTGGGTATGAGATTTTTTGGGAATGAATATTTTTCTAATGCTACCCAAATTTCTCTTGCTGAATCAGTTTAGGAACTTACTACTAAAATCTCTTAACTGCTTAGACCTCCACATGTAGTAGTAACACTGACACCAAAACCGCCGTAAGTTAGGTGATTCCTTGGGGCTGCAATGTGGATAATCTAGAGAATGCTTTATCGTTGCCCTCAACAATATGAGGAAATAGGAGAATCTTATCTTTGTCCCTCCTTTTATAATTCATCAGTGCACACAGACGGGAGTTAATTTTAGATACTGCTTTTAGTAAGGTTTTCTTTGTTGCTGTTAGTAAGGTTATTTATAGATTCATAAATCGAACTCGAGGGTTATATACGAAAAAAGTTAACTAGTGGGTTATTTTTAAAAATACGATTAAACTATAGGGTTATGTATGATAAAAACCCATATTTAATTTGTTATTTTACGGTAGGGCATTTTGTCTAGTGGTATGTTTTTCACTTAGGGTGCGAGATGTCCGGAGTTCAATTCTAAGAGTGCCCCATTTAAAATTGTAACGAATTTAGCTTAGAAAAGTTCGGGTACCAAAAAATTTTAAAATAAATTTTGGCTATTAATTTATCGTTCGATCAAAATTTAGGTAGTGATCTGGTTATTAATTTATCCACCTATCATAGGGCATTTGGTCTAGTGGTATGATTCTCGCTTTGGGTGCGAGAGGTCCTGAGTTCAATTCTCGGAATGCCCCATTAAAAATTGTATTGTAACCGAGTTAGAAGTTTAAAATTCGGGTACTAGTGTATTTTAAAAAAATTTGGTTAGTAGTTTATAGTTCGATCAAAATTTAGGTAGCGATGTGGTTATTAATTTATCCTTTTATCGTAGGGCATTTGGTCCTATGGTATGATTCTCTCTTAGGGTGCGAGAGATCCCTAGTTCAATTCTCGGAATTCCGCATTTAAAATTGTACCAAATTTAGTTTAGAAAGTAAAAGTTCAGGTACCAAAAAGTATAAAAATAAAAGTTTACTAGTAATTTACAGTTCGATCAAAATTTAGGTACTGAAGTTGTTATTAATTTAACATTAAATAGTAGGGCATTTGGTCTAGTGGTATAATTCTCGCTTAGGGTGCGAGAGGTCCCGAGTTCAATTCTCAGAATGCCCCATTAAAAAAATTGAATTCAAATTAGAATGGAGTACTAATATTATTTTTAAAATAAAATTCGGCTTGTAATTTATAGTTCGATCAAAATTTAGGTAGTGATGTGGTTATAAATTTACCCTTTTATCGTTGGGCATTTGGTCTAGTGGTATGATTCTCGCATGGAGTGCGAAAGATCCCAAGTTCAATTCTCCGAATGTCTCATGTAAAATTGTTACGAATTAACCTCAAAAGTCAAAAGTTAGGGTACTAATATTTTAAAAATAAATCGTGGCTAATAATTTATAGTTCGATCAAAATTAGATAGTGATGTGGTTAATAATTGAGTTTTTGTATCGTATATAACCTTTGAGTTGAAACTTACTTTTACAAGTTACCACTACAGGAAAATTATTAAATAGCGGCAGTTTAAGTATTAAATAGCGGCACTTTTCTAAAGTCGCTGAAAGGGTAGCGACATTTTACACAAAAGTCGAGGAATAACCTTTCGCAAGCAGGTAGCGGCACTTTTTAGTAGTGCCGCACGCACCCCTAGCGTCACTTTGTCTAAAAGACGCTAATTGTTACCTAGCGTCACTTCAATAGTGACGCTGTGAAATGTGCACTGTCACTTAGAAAGTGACGGTGTGTAAAAAGTAACGTCACTTTAATAGTGACGCTGCGTAAGTGCAACGTCACTTTCAAAGTGACGGTGCGTAAAATGTAACGTCACTTTAATAGTGACGCTGTGTAATATGCAACGTCACTTTCAAAGTGTCGTTGTCTAATAAGTAGTGACGCCGCAATGTACTTTAATATGATATTTATTTTTCTGCTTCGAGCTTCCAGTTTTCTACTAAATTAAAATCATCAAATTTAGCTCGATCAATTTTAACAGAAAAAGTAATTTTCCAACATTAACACATTTCCAACATTGCAACATAAAGTACAATTTCCAGCATTCCAAAACACACTAAGATGCTAGTATCATTTACAATAGCCATTTAACATATTCTAATCATGCAACTAATTATATCAAGTTCATACACCAAAATGTTCATATACCCAAAAGCTGCCATATATAATTATATCTGCATATACACTTAAACTCTAAGTGAATCCATGGTTTGCCTAACCTGTATATAAATACATAAACTTAGTAACTTCTAACTAATAATTACTGTATTTCATAAAAATTGTAGATATTAATGTTACTTTCTAACCTTACTTGCAGAACTTAAGGAAGTTGATGTTTTAACTCGACGACTTGAGGACTTTGATTTTTTACCTCGACAATGTTTATTGCCTTGCTTAAGCGCACTTGCGGATGCCGACTCAAGACCCTGCGATTAAAGTCCAAACCACAACCGTTAACAACTTCAATTCAGCCTGACATTCAAAAGCAGTACAACTCCAATTCAAATCACAAATATATAACCAAGTTGGTTATAGTTGGTTAAACCAACTATCATGATCGGCAGCAACATGATTGGCAGCAAAAAGAACTGAAAAAAGAACTTATTGGCAGCAAAAGAACTTACATGATTGTGACCAAAAGATCACCAACTATTCTACAAGCCAGCTAACAGACAATCAATGTGAAGAATGAACTATTTTATCACATGATTCGATGAACCCTAAAACATGATCTATACTTGAAGTTCATTAGCTGAAATTTATCCTCTTATTCGAGGAGAAAATCTATGTAAATATTAGATAAATAATAATTGATAAACCTGACTAGCACTTGGGATTGGTGGTGCAACGCTTGGGTTTAGTAGTGGTGCTGCAGCATAACCGGTATGCTCCCTACCCCACTACAAGAAAATGCACAAAACTAACTGAGTCGCCACATAAACTAAAAAATCTTGAAATCTGAAAAAAATGAATTGCTGACCTGACTGTGAACACTTGAGTGAGAAGTATCACCGCTAACATTTTTTGACCCCTCACTTAGCATTCTTGGTCGGCGATAACAATCCTTCATTAAATAACAATCAAAATCACAGTTGTTACAACCATCAATTCATCTCACAAATACATTAGAACGCGTCTATCTAATAAAAGTACAAACTTGACTATTAACTGGAATTTGTGGTGCGACACTTGGGTATAATGGTGCAACAGAACCAATATGCTCCCAACTCCCCTACAAGAAAAGTCATAAAATAAACAATTGTAATTTTTTTTGTTTGGCCAAAGTTATAATTTATTTAATATAATGAATTTCACACTTATCTACTATACACACTAACATTTGGATTTGTCAAACCGACTCCACCTCTAAATGCATTTCCAGCAGAACTGAACAGTGTACAAATATAACATACACGAATAAAAAAAATAAATATTTAATCATAAAAATAGTTTTCTTTGGTTTATTAATTTGAGATGATGTTACTTACTTGATGAAAACCGTTTATATTGGTGTCTTGACCATCCGAATGCACCATAAACCTCTGAAATGCATTAAATCCATCCATACTTGCTTGTAACTGTATAATATTTTCTTGCATTGTTCTCAACATTTCTTCTTGTGCTCGCATTTTCTCTTCCATCTCTTCCCTTTGTTGTTTCATCTCTTCTTTTTGTTGTTTCATTTCTTCAGCCAAGCGTGCACACACACGCCTCTACAATTCAGCCTCATTCAGATTGTGAGATCCATACAACTTCGATGGACAGACACCAAGCCCATAGCCTTTTACATACCCACCTTTACTCTTCTCGCCTACAATCTTCCGAAACACCTCTCGCTCCATAAGAATTCTATCCTGATCGGGTGTTTTGGAAGCATTTTCAGCTAGCATTGTATTGGCTTTCTCCTATATTGAAATAATAAAATTAACAATGCCAACTGATAGAATATGTCAATAATTAAAATATGATCAATTTAGAGTAATAAAGATTTTACCACTAAAGAAGCTGCATCCTCATCAATAAATGCACCAGTGTTCCTATCAACATGTGCATAATGATAAAATTCAACGATCCCAACACGTCCATTGTATTCAGACTCCTATCCATGAACCATCATAACATTTCAAGTATTAATATAGGTAGTAAACATTTTTTTGGTAATTAAGAATTTATTTAATTATGAGAATAATTACCTATCTGTCTTTTGCAGATGCAAAAGACTCAGTCCCGACTGTGTGGAGAGAAACCACTTTCTCTCGGGCAACCTTTGCATGTTCGGCCAATTTCTGAAAAATAATTTCTACTTGATACTGCAGCGGTAGTTTTCTCCACCCAACTTGCTTAAGAGCTTTACAGTTGTTGAAAATAAGAGGACATATATTGTGGCGCCGAGCCACGGTGCCGAGCCAACTTGCCAAAATTCTACTTGCTCTTCTCTTAGGTCGACCATATTCATCACATCTAACACAGATTCTATTACCCTCGTCGATCTTCCAGACATCTACCGGACGAAAACGCCCTTTTTTCAAAATGATTCTGCCCGACGAATCTGCGTAGAAAGTTTAAAAAAAAGTTAGTCCAAAATAATAACAGAGACATACAGATATTTGCAAATGCTGAGAATAAACCCAAGTCCTAGTAAATATTTGCAAGCATATCTCGACAAGTCGACTAGTAAAGATTGACTCTTACCTACAATTTCTACCTCCTTTAACTTTGATTTCGCCTCCTTAACTTGATTATGTGTGAATGAATCCAATTGTGGCCCAAGACTAGGAGACTTTTGTGATTTTCTACGTGCATCTTCACCTTCACTAGCGTCTTCACTTTCACTAGCGTCTTCACTATCACTAGAATCTTCACTTTCACTAGCATCTTCACTATCACTAGCATGTCTCTCTTCTTGATCATTTAGAGTTTGAAAATCAAGTTGATTCATTTCTACAACTACATTTTGATTTAACGAAACAGAGTGAGATCCCTTTGTATACATCATACACACACCCAGTAAGAAAGAATCAAATGATAGACAAGAATATTTAAGAAACCTAAGGACCCCAAGGGACAGTGTAGATTGAATATTGATTAACAATAACTTTCAGTTTTCAGTTATTATAACAACATACAACTCCACTCAAGTTGAAAATTAGATAAGCAGACAATAGAAACAAATGAATCCTAATTAACACTTGCTGCATTAGTTTTCATATAAACCATCGCTCTGTACTTTGAACCGACGAGTTCTAATGTTTTGAAAATCAAACTGTACTTTGAACCGACATGCACGATTCTACAAACTTTTGACCAGAGCTCAGCTCGAATAATCGGTCCCTAAGCACTTGGCATGCTTGAAGAATGTCTGGTGTTCCTCGAGTACCAGACGTTGTGGGTAATCCCAACAACATGAACAAAACAATTATATATTCTAATCATTAAGTAAGATCAGAGACCTAATTTACTACTACATAGGGAAATTAGGTAACGAGAATCTCCAGGTTCGTGAGTAGTAAATTAGGTCAACTCACACAGTAGGTCGCGAAGGACGCGGAGGTAGCGGAGGTCGCGAAGGACGCGGAGGTCGCGAAGGACGCGGAGGTAGCGAAGGTCGCAGAGGTCGCGGAGGTCGCGAAGGGACAGTGGAGGTCGCAGAGGTCGCAGAAGTCGCGGAGGTCGAGATGAAGTGAGGCCGCGGTGGAGGGAGATCGCGATGGAGTGAGCTCGCGGTGGAAGTCGCTGTGGAGGTCGCGATGGAGGCTTCTGGAATGGAGGGATTTGTTTAGGGCTGGATGGAGACTTCACGAGGAGACACCAATATTGGGCCTTGTTGGGCCGGATGAAGACTTCACGAGGGCCTTACTGTAAATAGACCACATTTTCGGATGGAGACTTCACGAGGGCCTTATTACACACATCATCAATTCCATACAAATAGAAATCCAACATTAAATTTCAGCACTAAAAAAATTTCAGAATTCAGTGTTGTCGAGAGGATTCAATGGAACAATTCAGTGATGCAACAAAGCCCATATTAAAAAAAAAAAACTCAGCTCAATTCACCCAATATTTTTTTCAATTCACCCAATTCAGTGTAGACTAACCTAATTATTCTCTAATTAGTGAATTTGAGGCAACAAATTGAATTCTATCAAATCAGAATCCGTCCAATTTAGGTTAACCACTTGAATTCAATCTAGCATTTCAAACTAGGAATCAAACTATATAATTATCTTCGATTAGACTAACCCATTCAAACACAAGCTAACCTGAGCCACCAATCACAGCGACGCTGGTCGGAGGAACAACTACTCTGGTGCAGTCGCGGTCGTCAGAGGAGGTGCTGCTGGTGACCGGCTCAGTCACGAATCGGAGGTCGCAGTCGAAGATAAGTTCTGGATCTGAAACTTTGGTTTTAGAATTTTTGTGAACGTCTGAAAGTTGCGAGGAAGAAGAAGGTAAATTTTTTTTTTATAACGTCACTTTTCAAAGTGATGCTGGAATTAAAAAAACTCATAGCGTCGTCACTACCTAAAGTGCCGAAACTTAAAAAAAAAAAAAAAAAAAACTAAAGTCAGCGTCACTACCGTAAGTGACGCTAATATAATTTTTTTTTATTAAGACTGCGTCTCTTTGAAAGTGACTCTAGATGCAAAATTCAGCGTCACTACCATAGTGTCGCTATCTACCACCTATTGAAAAATATTTCGACACTTTTTTGTAAGTGCCGTTGAATAGAGTCGGTAATTACACAGATTGTTGTAGTGAACACAAAATATAACTTTTATCATTTACAATCTTAGAATATAATCAATATACACTAACTAACCCACGGATCTTAGCACTGTTAACTTAAAATCAAATCCTATTTTTTTTAATAAAAATGTTAAAAAAAAAATTGGCATTTCAGTTACCTATCGTCACTTTTCCCTTCTTCATAAAAATATGCGTAAAGATTAAAAAAAAAAAAAAAAAACCCTACAAAACTGCAGAATTCATACTCTCACATAACCATCAGTGATGCAATGTTTTCCTTATTCTGTTAACTAATTATTCTGACTGGAACAGTCGTTCTATCCCTGACCAACTCTATCACCTTAGAAATCGATGAATCTCAAAATTGAAAGTTGTCCAATGTGTTGTATTGACAGTTTACTTTTCTTCTCATACTTCATCTTCATATCATTCAACTGGTAGGCTATGGAGTTTATACGTTATAGTTTAGTTACAATATATGATTTGGTGGCTTCTCTAATTTGTACTCATAGAAATACAAAACGTCAGCTTTAAATGGATAATATCTGGGTTATTATCTATTTGAAAGAGTTATATTTTAGCAATATATATAATCGATGCTTGGTTTGTGTTCGATAGAATGTCTGAGTGAAACATTGTTGCTTGGGTATGAGATTTTTTGGGAATGAATATTTTTCTAATGCTACCCAAATTTCTCTTGCTGAATCAGTTTAGGAACTTACTACCAAAATCTCCTAACTGCTTAGACCTCCACATGTAGAAGTAACACTGACACCAAAACCGCCGTAAGTTAAGGTGATTCCTTGGGGCTGCAATGTGGATAATCTAGAGAATCCTTTATCGTTGCCCTCAACAATATGAGGAAATGGGAGAATCTTATCTTTGTCCCTCCTTTTATAATTCATTAGTGCACACAGACGGGAGTTAATTTTAGATAATGCTGTTAGTAAGGTTTTCTTTGTTGCTGTTAGTAAGGTTATTTATAGATTCATAAATCGAACTCGAGGGTTATATACGAAAAAAGTTAACTAGTGGGTTATTTTTAAAAATACGATTAAACTATAGGGTTATGTATGATAAAAACCCATATTTAATTTGTTATTTTACGGTAGGGCATTTTGTCCAGTGGTATGTTTTTCACTTAGGGTGCGAGAGGTCCGGAGTTCAATTCTAAGAGTGCCCCATTTAAAATTGTAACGAATTTAGCTTAGAAAAGTTCGGGTACCAAAAAAATTTAAAATAAATTTTGGCTATTAATTTATCGTTCGATCAAAATTTAGGTAGTGATCTGGTTATTAATTTATCCACCTATCATAGGGCATTTGGTCTAGTTGTATGATTCTCGCTTCGGGTGCGAGAGGTCCTGAGTTCAATTCTCGGAATGCCCCATTAAAAATTGTATTGTAACCGAGTTAGAAGTTTAAAATTCGGGTACTAATGTATTTTAAATAAAATTTGTTAGTAGTTTATAGTTCGATCAAAATTTAGGTAGCGATGTGGTTATTAATTTATCTTTTTATCGTAGGGCATTTGGTCCTATGGTATGATTCTCTCTTAGGGTGCGAGAGATCCCTAGTTCAATTCTGGGAATTCCGCATTTAAAATTGTACCAAATTTAGTTTAGAAAGTAAAAGTTCAGGTACCAAAAGTATAAAAATAAAAGTTTACTAGTAATTTACAGTTCAATCAAAATTTAGGTACTGAAGTTGTTATAAATTTAACTTTAAACAGTAGGGCATTTGGTCTAGTGGTATGATTCTCTCTTAGGGTGCGAGAGGTCCTGAGTTCAATTCTCGGAATGCCCCATTAAAAAAATTGAATTCAATTTAGAATTGAGTACTAATATTATTTTTAAAATAAAATTCGGCTTGTAATTTATAGTTCGATCAAAATTTAGGTAGTGATGTGGTTATAAATTTACCCTTTTATCATTGGGCATTTGGTCTAGTGGTATGATTCTCGCATGGAGTGCGAAAGATCCCAAGTTCAATTCTCCGAATGTCTCATGTAAAATTGTTACGAATTTACCTCAAAAGTCAAAAGTTAGGGTACTAATATTTTAAAAATAAATCGTGGCTAGTAATTTATAGTTCGATCAAAATTAGGTAGTGATGTGGTTAATAATTGAGTTTTTGTATCGTATATAACCTTTGAGGTGAAACTTATTTTTACAAGTAAACCAAAAAATAACCTTTAGCATTTATAATCTTAGAATATAATCAATATACAATAACTAACCCACGGATCTTAGCACTGTTAACTTAAAATCAAATCCTATTTTTTTTTAATAAAAATGTTAAAAAAAAAATTGGCATTTCAGTTACCTATCGTCACTTTTCCCTTCTTCATAAAAATATGCGTAAAGATAAAAAAAAAAAAATAAAAAAAAAAAAAAACAAGCTCTACAAAACTGCAGAATTCATACTCTCACATAACCATCAGTGATGCAATGTTTTCCTTATTCTGTTAACTAATTATTCTGACTGGAACAGTCGTTCTATCCCTGACCAACTCTATCACCTTGGAAATCGATGAATCTCAAAATTGTAAGTTGTCCAATGTGTTGTATTGACAGTTTACTTTTCTTCTCATACTTCATCTTCATATCATTCAACTGGTAGGCTATGGAGTTTATACGTTATAGTTTAGTTACAATATATGATTTGGTGGCTTCTCTAATTTGTACTCATAGAAATATAAAACGTCAGCTTTAAATGGATAATATCTGGGTTATTATCTATTTGAAAGAGTTATATTTTAGCAATATATATCATCGATGCTTGGTTTGTGTTCGATAGAATGTCTGAGTGAAACATTGTTGCTTGGGTATGAGATTTTTTGGGAATGAATATTTTTCTAATGCTACCCAAATTTCTCTTGCTGAATCAGTTTAGGAACTTACTACTAAAATCTCCTAACTGCTTAGACCTCCACATGTAGTAGTAACACTGACACCAAAACCGCCGTAAGTTAGGTGATTCCTTGGGGCTGCAATGTGGATAATCTAGAGAATGCTTTATCGTTGCCCTCAACAATATGAGGAAATGGGAGAATCTTATCTTTGTCCCTCCTTTTATAATTCATCAGTGCACACAGACGGGAGTTAATTTTAGATACTGCTGTTAGTAAGGTTTTCTTTGTTGCTGTTAGTAAGGTTATTTATAGATTCATAAATCGAACTCGAGGGTTATATACGAAAAAAGTTAACTAGTGGGTTATTTTTAAAAATACGATTAAACTATAGGGTTATGTATGATAAAAACCCATATTTAATTTGTTATTTTACGGTAGGGCATTTTGTCTAGTGGTATGTTTTTCACTTAGGGTGCGAGATGTCCGGAGTTCAATTCTAAGAGTGCCCCATTTAAAATTGTAACGAATTTAGCTTCGAAAAGTTCGGGTACCAAAAAAATTTTAAAATAAATTTTGGCTATTAATTTATCTTTCGATCAAAATTTAGGTAGTGATCTGGTTATTAATTTATCCACCTATCATAGGGCATTTGGTCTAGTGGTATGATTCTCGATTCGGGTGCGAGAGGTCCTGAGTTCAATTCTCGGAATGCCCCATTAAAAATTGTATTGTAACCGAGTTAGAAGTTTAAAATTCGGGTACTAATGTATTTTAAATAAATTTGGTTAGTAGTTTATAGTTCGATCAAAATTTAGGTAGCGATGTGGTTATTAATTTATCCTTTTATCGTAGGGCATTTGGTCCTATGGTATGATTCTCTCTTAGGGTGCGAGAGATCCCTAGTTCAATTCTCGGAATTCCGCATTTAAAATTGTACCAAATTTAGTTTAGAAAGTAAAAGTTCAGGTACCAAAAAGTATAAAAATAAATGTTTACTAGTAATTTACAGTTCGATCAAAATTTAGGTACTGAAGTTGTTATTAATTTAACATTAAATAGTAGGGCATTTGGTCTAGTGGTATGATTCTCGCTTAGGGTGCGAGAGGTCCCGAGTTCAATTCTTGGAATGCCCCATTAAAAAAATTGAATTCAATTTAGAATGGAGTACTAATATTATTTTTAAAATAAAATTCGGCTTGTAATTTATAGTTCGATCAAAATTTAGGTAGTGATGTGGTTATAAATTTACCCTTTTATCGTTGGGCATTTGGTCTAGTGGTATGATTTTCGCATGGAGTGCGAAAGATCCCAAGTTCAATTCTCCGAATGTCTCATGTAAAATTGTTACGAATTAACCTCAAAAGTCAAAAGTTAGGGTACTAATATTTTAAAAATAAATCGTGGCTAATAATTTATAATTCGATCAAAATTAGATAGTGATGTGGTTAATAATTGAGTTTTTGTATCGTATATAACCTTTGAGTTGAAACTTACTTTTACAAGTAACACAAAATATAACTTTTATCATTTATAATCTTAGAATATAATCAATATACACTAACTAACCCACGGATCTTAGCACTGTTAACTTAAAATCAAATCCTATTTTTTTTTAATAAAAATGTTAAAAAAAAAATTGGCATTTCAGTTACCTATCGTCACTTTTCCCTTCTTCATAAAAATATGCGTAAAGATAAATAAAAAAAAAAAAAAAAAAAAAAAAAAAAAACCTACAAAACTGCAGAATTCATACTCTCACATAACCATCAGTGATGCAATGTTTTCCTTATTCTGTTAACTAATTATTCTGACTGGAACAGTCGTTCTATCCCTGACCAACTCTATCAACTTAGAAATCGATGAATCTCAAAATTGAAAGTTGTCCAATGTGTTGTATTGACAGTTTACTTTTCTTCTCATACTTCATCTTCATATCATTCAACTGGTAGGCTATGGAGTTTATACGTTATAGTTTAGTTACAATATATGATTTGGTGGCTTCTCTAATTTGTACTCATAGAAATACAAAACGTCAGCTTTAAATGGATAATATCTGGGTTATTATCTATTTGAAAGAGTTATATTTTAGCAATATATATCATCGATGCTTGGTTTGTGTTCGATAGAATGTCTGAGTGAAACATTGTTGCTTGGGTATGAGATTTTTTGGGAATGAATATTTTTCTAATGCTACCCAAATTTCTCTTGCTGAATCAGTTTAGGAACTTACTACCAAAATCTCCTAACTGCTTAGACCTCCACATGTAGTAGTAACACTGACACCAAAACCGCCGTAAGTTAGGTGATTCCTTGGGGCTGCAATGTGGATAATCTAGAGAATCCTTTATCGTTGCCCTCAACAATATGAGGAAATGGGAGAATCTTATCTTTGTCCCTCCTTTTATAATTCATCAGTGCACACAGACGGGAGTTAATTTTAGATACTGCTGTTAGTAAGGTTTTCTTTGTTGCTGTTAGTAAGGTTATTTATAGATTCATAAATCGAACTCGAGGGTTATATACGAAAAAAGTTAACTAGTGGGTTATTTTTAAAAATACGATTAAACTATAGGGTTATGTATGATAAAAACCCATATTTAATTTGTTATTTTACAGTAGGGCATTTTTTCTAGTGGTATGTTTTTCACTTAGGGTGCGAGAGGTCCGGAGTTCAATTCTAAGAGTGCCCCATTTAAAATTGTAACGAATTTAGCTTAGAAAAGTTCGGGTACCAAAAAAATTTAAAATAAATTTTGGCTATTAATTTATCGTTCGATCAAAATTTAGGTAGTGATCTGGTTATTAATTTATCCACCTATCATAGGGCATTTGGTCTAGTTGTATGATTCTCGCTTCGGGTGCGAGAGGTCCTGAGTTCAATTCTCGGAATGCCCCATTAAAAGTTGTATTGTAACTGAGTTAGAAGTTTAAAATTCGGGTACTAATGTATTTTAAATAAATTTGGTTAGTAGTTTATAGTTCGATCAAAATTTAGGTAGCGATGTGGTTATTAATTTATCTTTTTATCGTAGGGCATTTGGTCCTATGGTATGATTCTCTCTTAGGGTGCGAGAGATCCCTAGTTCAATTCTGGGAATTCCGCATTTAAAATTGTACCAAATTTAGTTTAGAAAGTAAAAGTTCAGGTACCAAAAAGTATAAAAATAAAAGTTTACTAGTAATTTACAGTTCAATCAAAATTTAGGTACTGAAGTTGTTATTAATTTAACTTTAAACAGTAGGGCATTTGGTCTAGTGGTATGATTCACTCTTAGGGTGCGAGAGGTCCTGAGTTCAATTCTCGGAATGCCCCATTAAAAAAATTGAATTCAATTTAGAATTGAGTACTAATATTATTTTTTAAAAAAATTCGGCTTGTAATTTATAGTTCAATCAAAATTTAGGTGGTGATGTGGTTATAAATTTACCCTTTTATCGTTGGGCATTTGGTCTAGTGGTATGATTCTCGCATGGAGTGCGAAAGATCCCAAGTTCAATTCTCCGAATGTCTCATGTAAAATTGTTACGAATTTACCTCAAAAGTCAAAAGTTAGGGTACTAATATTTTAAAAATAAATCGTGGCTAGTAATTTATAGTTCGATCAAAATTAGGTAGTGATGTGGTTAATAATTGAGTTTTTGTATCGTATATAACCTTTGAGGTGAAACTTATTTTTACAAGTAACCCAAAAGATAACTTTTAGCATTTATAATCTTAGAATATAATCAATATACAATAACTAACCCACGGATCTTAGCACTGTTAACTTAAAATCAAATCCTATTTTTTTTAATAAAAATGTTAAAAAAAAAATTGGCATTTCAGTTACCTATCGTCACTTTTCCCTTCTTCATAAAAATATGCGTAAAGATAAAAAAAAAAAAAAAAAAAAAAACAAGCTCTACAAAACTGTAGAATTCATACTCTCACATAACCATCAGTGATGCAATGTTTTCCTTATTCTGTTAACTAATTATTCTGACTGGAACAGTCGTTCTATCCCTGACCAACTCTATCACCTTGGAAATCGATGAATCACAAAATTGTAAGTTGTCCAATGTGTTGTATTGACAGTTTACTTTTCTTCTCATACTTCATCTTCATATCATTCAACTGGTAGGCTATGGAGTTTATACGTTATAGTTTAGTTACAGTATATGATTTGGTGGCTTCTCTAATTTGTACTCATAGAAATACAAAACGTCAGCTTTAAATGGATAATATCTGGGTTATTATCTATTTGAAAGAGTTATATTTTAGCAATATATATCATCGATGCTTGGTTTGTGTTCGATAGAATGTCTGAGTGAAACATTGTTGCTTGGGTATGAGATTTTTTGGGAATGAATATTTTTCTAATGCTACCCAAATTTCTCTTGCTGAATCAGTTTAGGAACTTACTACTAAAATCTCCTAACTGCTTAGACCTCCACATGTAGTAGTAACACTGACACCAAAACCGCCGTAAGTTAGGTGATTCCTTGGGGCTGCAATGTGGATAATCTAGAGAATGCTTTATCGTTGCCCTCAACAATATGAGGAAATGGGAGAATCTTATCTTTATCCCTCCTTTTATAATTCATCAGTGCACACAGACGGGAGTTAATTTTAGATACTTCTGTTAGTAAGGTTTTCTTTGTTGCTGTTAGTAAGGTTATTTATAGATTCATAAATCGAACTCGAGGGTTATATACGAAAAAAGTTAACTAGTGGGTTATTTTTAAAAATACGATTAAACTATAGGGTTATGTATGATAAAAACCCATATTTAATTTGTTATTTTACGGTAGGGCATTTTGTCTAGTGGTATGTTTTTCACTTAGGGTGCGAGATGTCCGGAGTTCAATTCTAAGAGTGCCCCATTTAAAATTGTAACGAATTTAGCTTCGAAAAGTTCGGGTACCAAAAAAATTTTAAAATAAATTTTGGCTATTAATTTATCTTTCGATCAAAATTTAGGTAGTGATCTGGTTATTAATTTATCCACCTATCATAGGGCATTTGGTCTAGTGGTATGATTCTCGCTTCGGGTGCGAGAGGTCCTGAGTTCAATTCTCGGAATGCCCCATTAACAATTGTATTGTAACCGAGTTAGAAGTTTAAAATTCGGGTACTAGTGTATTTTAAATAAATTTGGTTAGTAGTTTATAGTTCGATCAAAATTTAGGTAGCGATGTGGTTATTAATTTATCCTTTTATCGTAGGGCATTTGGTCCTATGGTATGATTCTCTCTTAGGGTGCGAGAGATCCCTAGTTCAATTCTCGGAATTCCGCATTTAAAATTGTACCAAATTTAGTTTAGAAAGTAAAAGTTCAGGTACCAAAAAGTATAAAAATAAAAGTTTACTAGTAATTTACAGTTCGATCAAAATTTAGGTACTGAAGTTGTTATTAATTTAACATTAAATAGTAGGGCATTTGGTCTAGTGGTATGATTCTCGCTTAGGGTGCGAGAGGTCCCGAGTTCAATTCTCGGAATGCCCCATTAAAAAAATTGAATTCAATTTAGAATGGAGTACTAATATTATTTTTAAAATAAAATTCGGCTTGTAATTTATAGTTCGATCAAAATTTAGGTAGTGATGTGGTTATAAATTTACCCTTTTATCGTTGGGCATTTGGTCTAGTGGTATGATTCTCGCATGGAGTGCGAAAGATCCCAAGTTCAATTCTCCGAATGTAATATTTTAAAAATAAATCGTGGCTAATAATTTATAGTTCGATCAAAATTAGATAGTGATGTGGTTAATAATTGAGTTTTTGTATCGTATATAACCTTTGAGTTGAAACTTATTTTTACAAGTAACCCAAAAGATAACTTTTAGCATTTATAATCTTAGAATATAATCAATATACAATAACTAACCCACGGATCTTAGCACTGTTAACTTAAAATCAAATCCTATTTTTTTAATAAAAATGTTAAAAAAAAAATTGGCATTTCAGTTACCTATCGTCACTTTTCCCTTCTTCATAAAAATATGCGTAAAGATAAAAAAAAAAAAAAAAAAAAAAAAAAAAAAAAAAAAAAGCTCTACAAAACTGCAGAATTCATACTCTCACATAACCATCAGTGATGCAATGTTTTCCTTATTCTGTTAACTAATTATTCTGACTGGAACAGTCGTTCTATCCCTGACCAACTCTATCACCTTAGAAATCGATGAATCTCAAAATTGTAAGTTGTCCAATGTGTTGTATTGACAGTTTACTTTTCTTCTCATACTTCATCTTCATATCATTCAACTGGTAGGCTATGGATTTTATACGTTATAGTTTAGTTACAATATATGATTTGGTGGCTTCTCTAATTTGTACTCATAGAAATACAAAACGTCAGCTTTAAATGGATAATATCTGGGTTATTATCTATTTGAAAGAGTTATATTTTAGCAATATATATAATCGATGCTTGGTTTGTGTTCGATAGAATGTCTGAGTGAAACATTGTTGCTTGGGTATGAGATTTTTTGGGAATGAATATTTTTCTAATGCTACCCAAATTTCTCTTGCTGAATCAGTTTAGGAACTTACTACTAAAATCTCCTAACTGCTTAGACCTCCACATGTAGTAGTAACACTGACACCAAAACCGCCGTAAGTTAGGTGATTCCTTGGGGCTGCAATGTGGATAATCTAGAGAATCCTTTATCGTTGCCCCAACAATATGAGGAAATGGGAGAATCTTATATTTGTCCCTCCTTTTATAATTCATCAGTGCACACAGACGGGAGTTAATTTTAGATACTGCTGTTAGTAAGGTTTTCTTTGTTGCTGTTAGTAAGGTTGATTCATAAATCGAACTCGAGGGTTATATACGAAAAAAGTTAACTAGTGGGTTATTTTTAAAAATACGATTAAACTATAGGGTTATGTATGATAAAAACCCATATTTAATTTGTTATTTTACGGTAGGGCATTTTGTCTAGTGGTATGTTTTTCACTTAGGGTGCGAGAGGTCCGGAGTTCAATTCTAAGAGTGCCCCATTTAAAATTGTAACGAATTTAGCTTAGAAAATTTCGGGTACCAAAAAATTTTAAAATAAATTTTGGCTATTAATTTATCGTTCGATCAAAATTTAGGTAGTGATCTGGTTATTAATTTATCCAACTATCATAGGGCATTTGGTCTAGTGGTATGGTTCTCGCTTTGGGTGCGAGAGGTCCTAAGTTCAATTCTCGGAATGCC